>CM056376.1:82642552-83944759 GCA_029718625.1 Synaphobranchus kaupii | reverse complement strand
ATGTTAACTGAATCTTAACTTATTCTTTGTGCTTCATATTTTTTTCATTACAGTGACCTGGTTTTCATCTTATTAAAACCCTGCTGATTTCACCTCTTATTCCACAACTGAACAAAACATTTACATAAGCAGGACATTATAAAACAAAGGAAAATGTGCATGAACCTATGGGTTTCCAACGTGACAGCTTTATTGTATTTAGTATCATTAAGGCAAAATAACGGTAGGCTATTTATGTTATTAATCAATATTAGAATGCAGGTAATGAACTTCGGATGAAGCTTGAACTTCGAGAACTCCATGAGAACAGCCTCCTGGAATTGATGTTTGACAATGCTTCATTGCATAATCAAACGAAATCCGTTAAACAACAAGGCAAATTTGGTGTTTTCTAAGGTTAGACGGAAGACGAAATTTAACCGCATACATTTTCTAAAATGACAGCACTGTCTGGAATTACCGGGAACCTGTGCCGGTGTTAAACCCTAATGTTAAAGATTATTTAAGCAATAGATCACGAGAGGGAGTGCGTTATTGCAAATAATCACTGCGGTGAAGTCGCAGCAATGGGACCGAAGGTTCAGTTGCAGAGTAGTAGGCCTACTCTCCGCAGTGATTAATAAAGCACAAATCCTCGAGTGATCTATTGCTTTTATACAACAATGTTAACATAAACGTTTAGTAATTAATGAAAAAAAAATTGAATTATTGCTCGCACCTTGTTGCCGTTGCTATTGTTCTTTATACTTCCTAGGCAACACTCTATACACGTCTACGCAATGGCAGTGAGGTTATACTAAATACTAGCACTGGTGGAACGCGTCTCGGCCAATCACGTTATTCGCTCAAATCTCATTGTTATATAATATTGTGTAGCTATATCAAAACGCGTCATAATGGTTAGTCCGAATAATATTGATCATACTATTGATCCATATAGCCTATTTCCTGCTCGCACTACACACACGTGCATGTCTGTTTCGCCATCATATAAGCAATCCGCCAAGGTGGAAAAGCAGGCTTTTAAAGGGAATGGGATATGACATTTTCATTGGTTTATTGCATCCTACACCCAAGACACACCTATAATTAATGAAGAGGCTAGGTTCTGCCCATTAGCACCTTGTGTCTTACTTAGTGCTCAAATAACGCGCCATGTAACTAGCAAAAGTGTACAGAGTACAAAAAAACCAAAGTTTAATAAGGGCAAGGCAGCAATCAATGGTAATACAGGCCGGGTCAAAAAACCGGGAAGGCAGGGCAACGGTACAAAGACAGAGTCCAAAAACAGGGTCACAGAACAGGCAGGGGTCAAAACCAGGGAGGCAAGAGAGGAACAAAAAAGAAAACAAACCAAAGACAGAAAACAGAAATAAAACAACCACGGGTAAAGGACGAGGGATTACAAAAAACTTGGAAACAAATAACTCGGGAAGTTGCTCGGTGAAACAGAAAGAAACACAGTAGCACAACATTTCATAAGGAACTCGCGAAGACAGATTGAAATAACAAAATTTAAATACACAGGGAGAAGATTACACAAAAGGAATCAGGTGTGAAGAGGAGGGGAAATGGAGAGTACACAGGTGAGAACAATGAGGGTTAACAAGGACCAATAATACAATAACGGGGGAAAACGTAAGACACGGACCAGAATACACATAGACACAATGATAACAAACGGCCTGGAGTTAGCAGGTAGACAAGTGCACAGCTCGGAGGGGAGGAACGCGAAAGTGGACACACGTGCAGAGAATGCGAAATCAGATAGATACAGGGATAGGATAACAAGGAGGGAAATGACAGCTGCAGGTAGAAACTCAAGATGAATTGGTAATTAGTAATGTTAGTAGCGAACTCTAAAACCCTAATGTTAGTAGCTTAGGTGGTTTGTATTATATACACGTTAGTTTGTTAGCAGGTTAGTATTAAATCTAATCTAACAGTTAGTATGATTAGTACATTAGTATTATATACAAATATAAATAAAGCCAGAAGGAAGAAAACAAGATACGAAATACAGAGGAGAAAGAAAACATGGAACGCGGACTGACAATCGCGAGGGAAAAGAAATCAGGAAACATAATAACAGATAAAACAGACAGATTACAGAATCCTAACAATCCCACCTGGGAATCTACTGGTATGTATTTTTACATAAAAATTAATAATGTTGGATTTCCGTTATATCTCATTACACATTTTTTCTCTTAATCTGGTATGATATTCAGTAATTGAATAGACAGTCAGAGGAAATTATTTTCACAAGAATGAGACAAGGTGTAAGATTAATTGAATGCGTTATCTTCTTTTATGCAAACCTGAAATATAAAAATTATATTTCCAAAACTTTCATTTCATAAGACTTGTAACACCCTAATTTATTGGATTCTTAACATTTCAAAAAAAGATTATTTTTGGGAAATTCATCATTGACTGATAGTATTCTCTCACTATTCTCTGTGGAAGTACGGCGGCGGAGCGAACGTGGCCATTGCAACTTGTTGCTCTTCTTTGTTGTTGTAGTCGACCAGTGCCGGCACTACATTCGTAGGTAACGTGAAGTATCGCTCCGCCACCGTACTTCCACAGAGAATATAGGTCAGCACAAATTAAAGGATTCAACGATAGTTTGACTTCAAAAATGATGGTATAAACACTCAAAATAACGCTGATAGACTGTCGTCGTATTTTATTTGCTTTGGGTGCACTGTGGAGTGTTTAAGTGTGTTTGGTAGTGGATGCTACCGGTTACCTTAGAGTTGCGCTAGCATTAGCAATGTGTGTAAGTCCAAAAGAAGCGACAGCATGGAATTAGCTGAAAATGGTTTCCATCAATCAACTACATCATGGGTAAGTCGTAATTGAGACATTATGTACAAAATTCCGAACTATCCCTTTAATGTAGCTTACACAGAAGCATTTTTCTCTAAACCACTGGTGATAGTCTGGGTGTAACAGGGGGTCTAATTTTTAGAGAAATTAAATCATGGGTTTAAAAATAGATTTTCATAACATAGCAGCAATTAACACATGTATAGCCACACCTAATGATGATGGCTGTAGGGGCAAAACTAGTTTTGATAACAATATAGCAGCAATTAACACATGTATAGCCACACCTAGCCTAATGATGATGGCTCTAGGTGCAAAACTAGATTTTGAAAACAATACCTGCACCATGAACACCTATTTTAAATTTTACATAATGATGATTGCTGTTTAAATAGGATAGGTAGGCCTATGCAAAACTATCCCTGAGAACTCTTTCAACTATCGTAACAACAACGGGATCAGTTTATGCATAGTCATGGATAGAAACTTCCTCGTTTTCAGTAAAGTATCGCATACCAATTTCGGGTTTTTAGTGAAGTAAACATTATCACAATAAAAAACAATACTTCTATTGCATTCCAAGCTCTTTTCTTATATTGTCCCTGTAGAAATAATTCAGCGTGTCATACAGCTCCATGTATTTCTCTACTTAATAGATCTACAATCGTCCATCTTCTCTCTTTGCTTTCTTTACAGTTTATGTCCGCATCAAGTCTCGTGCACAGCAAAACTGCTGGTGTACATTTAAAACCATGGGGTGTTTATATGATATGATATCATATAAACACTCTAGGGTGTTAAATATACACCACCATTTTTTGCTGTGTGTCACGTGCAGTTGTCTAGACTGCGTTTTTTTTTTCCGCCAAGTTTGACACTTGATTGTAAATACATGATAAGCCTACATAACCTACTCTTATTTATTTGGCAGTAAGAGATGCAATGCTTATCCATGCCCACTTAAGTGATAATACATGTTTAATGTAGTTTTAATAACCGATGTTCATATCCCATCTCGATTTAAAATGAATATCAGCGAAGCAAGTAGGCTATTATTTAACAATAACAACAAGAGATTATAGGTTGGTGATTGATTATATATTAATTCTGATTTAATGACATGGTTATTAGCAAACTCCTCTTTGGATAGTTTATTTGTTTGGCCTAATAACTGGCCTAAAAATGTGAATATTCTCAATGTTGCATTTTTAGTAAGGTAATTTATTACATGACACTGGGGAAGGCATTTGAGTTACTTGTTGTAGGCTGCTGTATGGATAGATAAAATAACACAAAGCATAATTTTCTTTGGTGTGTGATGAATATTTTTAACATTTTATTTCAGGTAGGTGGACAGTTATAGCCTACAGGAAGAGAAAATAATGATAATGAAAATAAATAGGTGCATATATAGGGCATACACACACCCACATACAAATGCAAACATAACAACACACAGTGTAGGTCCGAATTCAATTCAGTAAATTAAATTTTCCGCTTCTGGCACGCTAGGCGCGCCGAGAAAAATAGACCCAACGCCGAAAGTAATGCAAGCGAAGCGCACGCGGAAATGGCGCTTCGCAGCGTGCTCGGCTGGTATGTTCTTCCTGGTAGGTTACAATGGACGCCGAAGCGAAGCGGTCGCGTTTCCGCGTGCACTTCGCTTGCGGTGTGTTCCGGGCCTTATGCCCGGAACCCACCAGACTCTCCAAGCGCACAGACGCTTATTGTGCGTGCAGATTTGAGCAGAACTGAACCCACCAGACGGGCAAAGGCACAAACGCTTTTATCGCTTTTTTGGAGCGCATTCCGTGAACGACAGAGACGCGCTATACAAACAAACAGTCTACATTCCGGATTTGTGAGCTTCGCTTAATAATGGATAAGTAAATACTGCTATTACATATGTCTTACTGCTTGACAGGTTAATTAAAATGAAAACTTGCATACTGTCAATATATTAGTACATGGGAAAATAGCTACACATGAATCAGACTAACAAACAATTATTCACTGACTGGCAGCAAATGGCCTACTTTTGATTTTTACCTCGTAGTCTATAGCTAATGTAATTATGTCATTATAACGAAATCAGTTGAGTGATTACCTTATCTCGCAATATTAATATAGTACATTTTTTGTTTGTTTCAGTACGAGTTGTAAACTGAGGAAGGCAATTATGGTTCACCTCGTGCTCCGAATGCTCCTGAGGAGGAGAAGAATGTGGGTACACCCATGAATTGCTTTGATCACACTTCTGATTATATTAAAACAAATATATAAACTATATAGAATGTTGTTTTTTGAAGCTAAATGTAGCAAACAAGACAATGCCTCATTTATAAAGTTCACTTTATATAATTTATTTTTTTCGGACAGTAATCAACATGTTCTAAACATTTAATTATAGCAGAATTAGCAGCTATTTTGATTCTGTAGTACCTTAAATCGATACAGTGATATCAGTATAATAAAAACAAAAGTAAGCATAGTCTTAATTCATTGAAGAAATATATATTAAATATAATATGTAATAAAATAATTAATAGAGAGTGCAATCAGACCAGCGTTGTCAATCTACCGTCGGATAGGCTAAAGTATCGTGTTTTTCATTTGGTTCAGCTGTGCGTTAGTTGATTGAACTGTTTGTAGTGTAGTCACTTAGTTAATGTAGCTAAATTGCAGCATTACCGGGCACTTGTTTACTTGCTTTGTGTTTCTAGGTCACCTGCTAGTCTTTTGTGTTGCTAATCGCAAATAGATTCACCTGAGTGAATAAATAGCGTGTTTTGAATTCCTAGTTCAGAGTGCAATCAGACCAGCGTTGTCAATCTACCGTCGGATAGGCTAAAGTATCGTGTTTTTCATTTGGTTCAGCTGTGCGTTAGTTGATTGAACTGTTTGTAGTGTAGTCACTTAGTTAATGTAGCTAAATTGCAGCATTACCGGGCACTTGTTTACTTGCTTTGTGTTTCTAGGTCACCTGCTAGTCTTTTGTGTTGCTAATCGCAAATAGATTCACCTGAGTGAATAAATAGCGTGTTTTGAATTCCTAGTTCAGAGTGCAATCAGACCAGCATTGTCAATCTACCGTCGGATAGGCTAAAGTATCGTGTTTTTCATTTGGTTCAGCTGTGCGTTAGTTGATTGAACTGTTTGTAGTGTAGTCACTTAGTTAATGTAGCTAAATTGCAGCATTACCGGGCACTTGTTTACTTGCTTTGTGTTTGTAGGTCAGCTGCTAGTCTTTTGTGTTGCTAATCGCAAATAGATTCACCTGAGTGAATAAATAGCGTGTTTTGAATTCCTAGTTCAGAGTGCAATCAGACCAGCGTTGTCAATCTACCGTCGGATAGGCTAAAGTATCGTGTTTTTCATTTGGTTCAGCTGTGCGTTAGTTGATTGAACTGTTTGTAGTGTAGTCACTTAGTCACTTAGGCTCAGTAATCCATTCACATGGCTTCTCATACCATAGCTATGCTGACGATACTCAACTCTTCCTCTCTTTCCCTCCCTCTACCCCACAGGTTAAGGAGAGGATATCTGCTTGTCTGACTGACATCTCTGAGTGGATGGCTACCCATCACCTGAAGCTCAACCTTGACAAGACAGAGCTCCTCTTCATGCCGTACAAGACCTCCCCACTACATGACCTCTCCATCACCGTTGATGGGACCGTGGTGGCTGCCTCCCGCTCTGCAAGGAACCTGGGGGTGGTCCTGGACGACCGGCTGGACTTCAAAGAGCACATCAGGGCGACGGCACGGTCCTGCAGGTTCCTCCTGTACAACATCAGGAGGATTCGACCGTACCTGACCACCTACTCCACCCAGCTTCTTGTCCAGACCATGGTCACCTCACGCCTGGACTACTGCAACTCCCTGCTCGCAAGCCTACCGGCCTGCGCCATTCTGCCTCTTCAACTGATCCAGAATGCAGCTGCCCGGCTTGTGTTCAACCTCCCGAAATTTTCCCACGTAACCCCCCTGCTGAGGTCTCTCCACTGGCTGCCAGTTGCAGCCAGGATCAGGTTCAAAGTTCTGACCCTGGCCTACACTGCAGCCAATAGGACAGGCCCCACCTACCTGCAGGACTTAATCCAGAACTATGTTCCTGCTCGACCACTTCGCTCTTCTACAGCAGGGCGACTGGCACTTCCCCCCCTCCGTGTCAAAGGCTCTCGCTTGTCCCGACTGCGGAGTTTTTCCACATTAGCTCCTCAGTGGTGGAATGAACTTCCCATTCCCCTACGTTCTACTCCAACATTGCCTGCATTCCGTCGAGGCCTGAAGACACACCTCTTCAGACTCCACCTTGACTGATATCCTCACCTAGGAATATCAGTTCCCTGTTCCCTGTGTTTTCCTGTCTGTTTATTATAGTTTATAATAGTATTTGGAATGGTAGTGTGGTGTTGCTGATTTGCCCACAGCTTAATGTGAACTACAGTCGACGTTCATTGCTAGGGATAGCTGCTACATTATGCGAAGGATGTGCTTTGCCTTGTCTGTTCTGTAATGATCTTGATGATGTCTCTGTACGCACTTACTGTACGTCGCTTTGGATAAAAGCGTCTGCTAAATAAATGTAATGTAATGTAATGTAATAACAATAGTAAAACTATTAGTAGGTTGAAAAACATTACTACGTAGTGATATGATGCAGATATTGAGCATATACAATGTATTTCTATAAGATTGCGGATGCGGACAACCAGTAAATTCCGCTCAGAGCGGAAAAATCAGCTCCACGTCCGCGAGCCGTCCGCCCGCCAGCCGTGCGTGCGTGGCCGGTGAGAATCACGGCAATTCGTTAACATGGGAGCGGAAGTGAAGCGCAACAGTGCTTCATTTTTCTTGCACTGTACCTTAACTTTATAATAATTGTTCCTTAAACTTCCTATATCAATTTACCTTGCTGGCTATACATGACAACGTATTATTCTTATTTGTTACATAAGAGAAGTACGCAACAGAGCTACAATGTCAAAACTATTGTAAGTTGTTGTCAGTGGAGGTAGCTCACACAAGAACCTCACTGGGTTGCTAGGCACTGTTAAGGGTGGATTTTCTCTTCCAATCATTTAGGCAAGTACTGGGAATGCTTTGCGTTAGAGCATCTCCTCTTGGGTGCAAGTCAATATCAGCCCAGCATTAAATAATAGATCGTCATTTGCATGGTCACATAAATTCACAATAAAAATTTTTTTTCCCAAAGTGATGATTTATTATTCCATTTTCAAAAACATGCATCATACTGCAACTCATAATATCCATGGTGTTTGCATTGTCATCTGTTTTTGATTCATGGTGACTGAGTATTTCACAAATAGAGCATGGGGCTCCTTACTGTCAAACATGTGCTTAGACACAAGAAGTCAGTATTATATTTTTATTGCACATCCTCTCTTACCCTTCAGTAAAAGCCACGGGGCTGCCCAAGTTCTGCACCTACTCATATCTCAGTGAGCCCCACCCAAGAGTTTCAAGAATCTCAGGGAGTATTCTGTTTAAATTTCCATTTGGATGTAGAAAATGGTTTTAAGGAGAACACCCCCCCCCCCCCCCCCCCCCCGCCACCAAAAAAAAATGTTTTTTTTATTGTTTCTAAACAAGTCATGTCAAAGTCAAACAACAGCAGTCATGAAATGTCACATAAATGCCACCATTTATATGAACATATCTAATGGCTGACATTTCGTCATCTTGGAGGATATTTGTCAATAAAACATTAAGAATGTTTTGGATTTGAGTAAATTGAATTGATTTGTTGCACTGCATGCACTTTATCACACTTCCCTGATAAAGTTAACCTTTTTAACTGGAATGAAAAAACTAGGGCTGGTTTCATAAAAGCAATGTGCAAGCATGCCCATTCTCAGATTACAAATTATTATCAGAACTATTGAATTATTTCTGACATTAATGTTTGTTTCTCAAAATTTTGTTCCAACTCGCAAATAAATCTGTTGGCACTTCAGGATTATCACAAACCCATCTTCCTTTGGCATTCACTCTGCTTGTACAGAGAAGAGAAATTTAATTACTTGTCGTGGGTCAATGATTTAATGTGTGTTGTTCTTTTTCTTTGTCTTATACTTGGCATTTGTCAGTGCAGTGTATGGTTCAGAATAATATGGCACAGTAGTAAAATCACAAGAATTTCCTTAATGAAGAGGTGCTGTGTGAAACATTCTCTTCGATGTTCAATATTTAGGTTACTAGGAAACAACATCCCTACTTAAGTGTATCTTTGTTTATAGAGCATTTAAACATATAACATTCAACATTCATATATCTCTAACCTCTATGATCAGAATGTCTTTTTATACTCATTCTAATCATGGTGACTTCATTATGCCATGAAATTAATGAATATGTTGGGATTTCTTTATTTGTATGCATTTGAATAATTATTATTAACAACAACATTATTATTTACAACAACCTACAAACCTCTCATCCATATTTCCTTTACAGCAACAGCATGTATATGTACTGACAGGAGTGTCTATCAACCTCCTAAAGGTTTATCTTCTTAAATATTTTCCTTCCTTCCTTATTTCTTCAGAGTGATCCATGGCATTTCAAAGCACCTTGAACCAATGAGGAGGTCTTCATTGAACGTACTGTGGCTTATTTCTACACAGCAAAAACAGTTAACACCCTATGGTGTTTGTATGAGACCGTGGTCTCATATAAACAACCTAGGGTGTTAAATGTACACCAGCAGTGTTAGATTTACACCGGGATTTTTGCTGTGTACTGGTCCACGGTGGCCACCTTAGTGACGCGTAAGACATTGGATTCAATCAGCATTTGTCCTTAACTTTGATAAATAAATGCAAGTGCAACATTTAAATCCATCTCTCATCTTCAGCAAATGCCTGTGTTAGGATCCTGTAACCTGTCTGTTTATTCTTTATTATTTTTCCTGTTTTCTTTCCCTCGCAATTGTCAGTCCGTGTTCCATGTTTCTGAGATTCCACCCCCTGTCTTTGTCATTCCACTATTCGGGTGATTTTGGGAACATTCAGGTTTCTTCTGTATTTCGTATATCTCGTTTTCTTCCTTCTGGATTTATTCATATTTGTATATAATACTAATGTACTAATCATACTAACTGTTAGATTAGATTTAATACTAACCTGCTAACAAACTAACATGTATATAATACTAACCTACTAACATTAGGGTTTTAGAGTTCACTACTAACATTACTAATTACTAATTCATCTTGAGTTTCTACCTGCAGATGTCATTTCCCTCCTCGTTATCCTATCCCTGTATCTATCTGTGATTTCGCATTCTCTGCACGTGTCCACTTTCGTGTGCCTCCCCTCTGAGCTGTGCACTTGTTTACCTGCTAACTCCAGGCCGTTTGTTATCATTGTGTCTATGTGTATTCCA
This sequence comes from Synaphobranchus kaupii, assembly GCA_029718625.1. Lineage (NCBI taxonomy): Eukaryota > Metazoa > Chordata > Actinopteri > Anguilliformes > Synaphobranchidae > Synaphobranchus > Synaphobranchus kaupii. The sequence goes on along the minus strand of CM056376.1, from coordinate 83,934,515 downwards.
GTCCGTGTCTTACGTTTCCCGTCATTGTTTTATTGGTCCCTGTTAACCCTCACTGTTCTCACCTGTGAGCAATCTCCCCTCCCTGCTTCTACACACCTGATTCCCATTATGTCTGTCTCCCTCTGTGTGTATATATACCTTGTCATTTCAGTGTTTCTTCGCGAGTTCCTTGTACTAAATATTTTGCTTCTGTGTTGCCTGTTTTTTCCAAGATTCTGCCCGAGCTGTTTGTTTATTTCTGTATATCTGTTTTCTAGTTTTTGTTTCCCGAGTTCTTTGCCTGTTGTTGTTTTGTTTTGTTCTCTTTTTGTTCCTCTTATGCCTCCCCGGTTTTGACCCCTGCCTGTGTTCTCGCGACCCTGGTTTTGGATCCTGCTTTTGTACCTTTGCTGTGCCTTCCCGGTTTGACCCCTGCCTGTTCCTTGACCACTCTTTGGACTGTGCTTTGTACCGTTGCCCTGTCTCCCCGGTTTTTGACCCTGCCTGTTTACCACGGATTGCTGCCTTGCCCTTTATTAAACTTCGGTTTTTGCTAACTCCTGCCTGCGTTTGGGTCCTTCCCCCACTAACACCTAACAGCCTGTTCAGTCCTCTGTTGCAGAAGTGGTAGAGTGAAATTACAGTGCATCCGGAAAGTATTCACAGCGCTTCACTTTTTCCACATTTTGTTCTGTTACAGCCTTATTCCAAAATTGATTAAATTCATTTTTCCCTCAAAATTCTACACACAACACCCCATAATGACAATGTGAAAAAAGTTTTTTTGAGATTTTTGCAAATTTATTAAAAATAAAAAAATAAAATTTCTCATTTACATAAGTATTCATACCCTTTTCTTTAACGTATTTTTAAAGTATCATATTTCATATTTGGTCGCATATCCTTTACATGCTGTTACTTCCTGAAGTCTGTGACCATCAACATCAAAAAACTGTCGATATCTTATTTTCAGGTACTGTTACAAGCGATACTATAACCTCTCTGCATTTGAATGGATCTCTATGGAAATTGGGGGGTGAGATTAGATTCAGCTGTAAATTACACTGGTACAGTATGGAACACATGGCTGGCTAAATGGCTGTAAGTTATCAAGGGTCTGAGCTATCAAACGAGCCCCAAACCATCACTCTGTTGCCAGATATGGAGTAGATGTGGATGGATCACTGCAAGGGTTATTTCTACGGACTAATTTTCCTATAGAACTCTATGGGGAAAAAAGTCCGGAGAAACAACCCTTAAAGTGATCCATCCACATCTACTCCATATCTGGAGATTTCCATAGAGATCCATTCCAATGCAGAGAGGTTATAGTATCGCTTGTAACAGTACCTGAAAATAAGATATCGACAGTTTTTTGATGTTGATGGTCACAGACTTCAGGAAGTAACAGCATGTAAAGGATATGCGACCAAATATGAAATATGATACTTTAAAAATACGTTAAAGCAAAGGGTATGAATACTTATGTAAATGAGAAATTTTATTTTTTTATTTTTAATAAATTTGCAAAAATCTCAAAAAAACCTTTTTCACATTGTCATTATGGGGTGTTGTGTGTAGAATTTTGAGAGAAAAAAATTAATTTAATCAATTTTGAAATAAGGCTGTAACAGAACAAAATGTGGAAAAAGTGAAGCGCTGTGAATACTTTCCGGATGCACTGTATATTAGATGACAGAATGTCCCTTGCTGTGTATACAGACAACTTGTTCATCTCTCTGAAATATAAGGCACTGGCACAGGCACTGAAATATAATTAGATTCTTGTGCTTGGCTGTTTTACAACAATGTGTCTGATTTTTACATTCCTATGCTTAGACTGCTCCAAGATTGATAGCAAAATAGAGGATATTACACCATATCCCACTCAACGTCAGATGAAAGCTTGTTTTCCTGTGCAGACAATGATCAGGTTGTGATTGTTGTAATGTGCTATTTACATTGATTTCTCTCTGGTAAGGCAATCTGAGCATGAAAGAACCTTTTATCTGGTCATTTCAACCAGGGCAGGAAAAACAACAATAAAAAACAGGATCAGAGGTAACGCAATGAAATGGAGACCATATAATTGGACAGAAATACATGATTTATGTGTGGGATGTATTATTTGTATTATATATATATATATATATATATATATATATATATATATAGCCCTTGCATCATTAAACAAAATAATATATTGGTGAGCATTTACAGTATTTAATGTGTATCATAAGATTGCTGATAGAACACATGAAATCACACAAAATAATTCTGTATGTTCCATCTGCATTGTTAGAAACCATATTTTGCCCATTCATTTCAATGGTGTCTTTGTTTTTTTTATTTTCATGAGAATATTTCGACATTCAATAAGGTGTAGAAGAATCCCTGTTGAATGAGGAAGAGAGACGTATGACTCCCATTGGAGTACCCACAATGCAATGGAATTGGACACCGTGCTGGAGAAGGGTTCAGTAATTGCCCACCACAGGGTGTGACACCACTGGGCTAATGACCAGGAGATATACATAGACTCAGCTCTCCACGGAGTGCCAGAGGGAGCGAGTCAGACAGGTTTTTAACATGGAGGAAACAGAACACAACTTGTCAGGCCAGCAAGGGATTCACAAACTGAAAGCCATTGAAAACACTATAAAGCTATAAAGCACTGATTTCCAAGGTTGCAAAAAGAGTGGGTTGAAAGTACATTCCCTGGTAGGGATTCACAAACTGTGAAAGCCATTGAAACCACTATAAAGCAATAAAGCACTGATTTCCAAGGTTGCAAAAAGAGTGGGTTGAAAGGACATTCCCTGGTAAAGGGGTTTTCTGATGAGTGTTTTGGTAATTTTCCTAATTAATAGCAGTCCATTAGCAACACCTCCATTGTCCTCTGTAGGGGTCAGTGACTTCACAGAAATACGCTGGAGAATGAAAGTGATTTGTTGTCTGCAAATGCTTTGAAATATCCACCCTGTGTAAATAAGGCTTCAGCCTCAGAACCTGGAATCATGGGTGTACAGTTGTACACAAGCAATTAGTCCAACCTGTATTCAGTCTTCTGTTTTACTTCACCAACTAGCATTAATGCAGTTTTCTGAATATAATTTCACTAAAGGTAATGATCAGTGAGATTTTGAAATGTACACTTATCTCAGATTAGCCAAAGGTATCATGTTTGCTTTGTAAAGAATAAATAGTTAATTATTACTAAAATCTTAATTACGTAATCATAATTTAAACTTAAATCACAATTTGAACCATGCATTGGGATTGCCTTAATTAGTCTAAAACACAAATGTAATTCCATAGGATTACAGCAGAATCTCATAGGTGATTATAAATGTGATCTAATTGGCATTTGCGACTTAATGGGAATTTGAGACAGAATTAGATTGTGCTCCACATTAGGCACAGATTTATCATTTTTCTAATAGGATCCTTCTGGAATACACTAAGCACCATAGGCATGGATGCCACTGTACACACTGCCGTCACAGAAAATTATTTCCGTTGTAAGTGAGAGACAGGGGATTCTGATTTGCCACCAGTTTGTTCTTAATTACTGAAACAGCCGGGTCCGAATGGAGGAAAAAGCTCACATGCCCTTACGCCCCGAACCCACCAGACGCTCAAGCACACAGACGCTTATTGCGCGCGCAGATTTGAGCAGAACTGAACCCACCAGACGCGCAAAGGCACAAACGCTTTTATTGTTTTTTCGGAGTGCATTCCGTGAACGACAGAAGCGCGCTATACAATCAAACAGTCTACATTCCGGATTTGTGAGCTTCGCTTAATAATGGATAAGTAAATACTGCTATTACATATGTCTTACTGCTTGACAGGTTAATTAAAATGAAAACGTGCATACTGTTAATATATTAATGGGAAAATAGCTACACATGAATCAGACTAACAAACAAGTCTTCACTGGCTGGCAGCAAATGGCCTACTTTTGATTTTTACTTCGTAGCCTATAGCTAATGTAATTATGTCATTATAACAAAATCAGTTGAGTGATTACCTTATCTCGCAATATTAATATAGTACTTTTTTTGTTTGTTTCAGTACAAGTTGTAAACTGAGGAAGGCAATTACGGTTTACCTCTTGCCCCGAATGCTCCTGAGGAGGAGAAGAATGTGGGTACACCCCTAAATTGCTTTGATCACACTTTTGATTATATTAAAACAAATATCTAAACTATATAGAATGTTGTTTTTTAAAGCTAAATGTAGCAAACAAGACAATGCCTCATTTATAAAGTTCACTTTATATAATTTATTTATTTGGGACAGTAATCAAAATGTTGTAAACATTTAATTATAGCAGAATTAGCAGCTATTTTGATTCTGTAGTACCTTAAATCGATACAGTGATATCAGTATAATAAAAACAGATGTAAGCATAGTCTTAATTAGTAGTGTAACGATTCATGCGATGCATCGATGAATCGATTGTCAGTCCTACCGATTCAACTAAATCGATCTGCTAAAATAAATAAATAGAATGAATCGCTTTGGCTTCACCAATAATCGATATAAATGCTTTAAATCTTATGAATCGCGATTCTTAATTATGATTATTGTTTTAAGACTTAGTTTACACATTTTTTTGTGAAACCCACTCACTCTCACCCACCCTCTCACTCACCCACCCTCTCACTCACTCTCACCCACCCTCTCACTCACTCACCCACCCTCTCACTCACTCACCCACCCACTCACTCTCACCCACCCTCTCACTCACTCACCCACCCTCTCACTCACTCTCACCCACCCACCCACTCACTCACTGACTCTTAACTCACTCACTCACCCACCCACTCTCTTCCCTGCCAGCATGTAGCCTATTGAAAAATGTTCAAAATAACTGAGCCATGTTTAATTACATTTTTGTATTCAGCATAAAATATTATGCAGGACTACTTTTTTTATAGAATAAATATGTTTAATAAGTAATTCTGCTGTCTGTTTATTTTTTCACCTTTCAGAAGAATACAGATAGTCTCACTCGCATTATTGCATGTTTATTTCATGGATATAGAATTTTGGTTAAAAGTTATTGAATCGAATCGTGGTTTACAGAATCGAATCGAATCGTTCCAACAAAAAAAAAGTGTCCTTGAATCGAATCGCCAACTACTGAATCGTTAATCGAATCGAATCGCTGTGAAGCCAAAGATTCACACCCCTAGTCTTAATTAATTGAACAAAGATAAATACATTTGTATACTATAATAAAGAAAAAGCATTATAAAAATGGGACTGGTTATATGCAAAATGTATGACTTGATTTAACTTCATTCATCCCACAATGGTGATTGTCTCTGTTCCCTTTTTCATTTTTCATTAGGGCCTATATTAAAATATAATATGTATTAAAATAATTAATAACAATAGTAAAACTATTAGTAGGTTGAAAAACATTAATACGTAGTGATATGATGCAGATATTGAGCATATACAATGTATTTCTATAAGATTGCGCATGCGGACAACCAGAGAATTCTGCCCAGAGCGGAAAAATCAGCTCCACATCCGCCTGCCAGCCAGCTGTGCGTGGCCGGTGAGAACCGCGGCAATTTGTTAACATGGGAGCGGAAGTGAAGCACAACAGTGTGCGTGCGCTTGCGCTTGCGCGTCTGGTGGGTTCGGGGCGTTATGCTGAAAATGGTGCTGTGTTCTGCCACTGCGAGTTTCAAGTCACATCCTGAACATGATTGGTAAAGAACTGGAAGGAGAAAAATTATGAGAGTCTGCAGTTTAGTCCATCTAAGCCATTCTCCTAATCCCCTGAAGCTGGAATTTTTTTCTCAGCTTTTTGCAATGTGTGTAGAACAGACAGCAATTACTCTCAAGGGATTGGCCTGTACAAAATGAAAATGTCTCGGCTCTCAGTCATCGCACCTGTTTCAGGTTACCTGCCTGCTATAAAAGCCCTGTGCTTCTGTTTTCTGTTGCTTCGGTGTTGTTTCACTACTGCACGTTGCCGGTATGGTATAGGTTAGGCATTTTAAGGAGACCACTTTTCCCCATCGCCTTGCTTTGGGTTAACGCGGGACTTGCCTTTTAATGCATTAGTGTTCCTTAGGATTTTGTTTCGCTTTTGCATTTCTCTGTCCCTCATTTCTGTCTCCTGTGCTGGTCTCGCTGAGACAGTTCCTTACTTACTGTTTCCCTTCCTCCTTTCTTGTTTTCTAGAGTGAGAGATTTTTTGTTTCTTTTTTTTGTTTTCTACACTCAAGCCTTCGAGTGTTTCGGACAGTATTTTCTGGGTTGTTTTCATTTCTCTTTCGTTTCCTGTTACCTCCGTCTGTTCGCTCTTTAGGAGTGAGTGAGGTTCATTATTTCCTTCTCTCTGTCAGTGCTCTGCTTGAGCCTTCGCTCACCTTTTCTAGGCTTATTTTTTCGTTTGGCTTTATGCCGGGAGTTTTGTCCCTTTCTTAGTTATTTCCTTCCTTTTCATGGATTATTTCCGTCTACTGGTTATTTCCTTATGGGGAATAACTTTCTGAATTCCCTCCCTGTTGCGTCTGGTCCTCCGAAACTGACTCCACAGTATACTAATAAGTGTTTATCCAACTACAGCACACAAGAGTGTTCTTTATGGAAGGGCAGTGATTTTGAGGTGATACACATCATGTCCCTGATAATGTGTCCTAGTAGTACCAGCGTTCTGGCAGGAAGCAAACACTTCCCCAAGCCAGAAGTGTCTCTTCTTCAAGCACATTTGGCAGCATTTTCTTTCCTGGGATAATTTTCTCTCACTATGTCAGATCAGGGCGCATGTTTTGGTCCTGTTTCGGGGCTTCTTTCATGAAAAATAATTGCGAGCTGTTCTTCTAAACCCCCCCACCCCCCCTCACCTCATTGCACTCAGCTTTCTTTACTCCTTTCTGTCTTTGCTGCCTCTCAGCTCAGCTTTGCTTGTATGACCCTTCCGCCATTACAGGCCATGATATTCAAGTATTGGAGCACCATTTAAGGCCTCTTTCCTCCAGAGTGCTGCTGCAACTGCTGCCACAGCTCTTTTTATTCCAGCAATTCAGATTGCAAATAAATAAGAAAAAAGCCTTGGATGAACACAAGGGGCACAGATCTCTCAACAAACAAATATGATTTTATTCTAGGAAATTGATTCCACTCTTATGTAGGCTGGCTGTTTGAGACAACTGAATCATAAACAATACAAATGCAAATATAAAAGCTTTAGACATTTATACCCTAATGAGCCAAACAGGCAAAATCCCATATGTTTTCTACTGGCAAATTGAAAGCAAAAGTTATACTGATTGGGTGCTGAATGTAGTATGAATTTGTATTTAGAGGTACCAGCACCAAAAACTTTGTAAAATGACTATAAAAAGAAAACCTCACCAAATAAAAGGTAGAGACAAGATGCATCTGAGGAGGTTACATGGCTGGATCATATAATCTATTATGTTCACACCATTCTATGCAGATCAATTGGTCTTCAATCCTGAGGTTCATGATTTGAGTTCTGTCAAGATAACTCGCGTATGTAATATATGAACGAATATATAGTATTTTGGTTTGACGCTGAATGGATCTGCTCTATGTAGTTCTAGTGCACGCACCAGCGTGCACTACCTATCAAACAGGGAGCACGACATCTCCCCTACTAAACAGGAGATGTACACCAAAACCCCCCAAGTACATAGAACCAGATCCAAACAACAGGTGGACGCTGGGGTCATGGAGGGTGAGCAGCAAAATATTACAACGAAACAAGAGCAGCCCACCCAAAGCAGTATGAGAGCAGTATGAGTCTCGCTTTTAAAAGGGGCGCTCCATTAGTGATGTGTGTGTGACAGGATGGGTAAACGCTTTACTTCCGATCTGAGGTAGCTTAATGGGGGTGTGGTTGTGGCCACCCAGGTAGCTGCTGCCAATTACCTGTTCTAGTATTTAAACTCTCCTTACCTGTCCTCTCCCCCTCGTGCGCTTGCTCCTGATTTGTTCTCTCTACCCGGTCTCCTGCTTGGGTGGCTATCGGTAAGCAAAATGTTTGTTTGCCAGTTTATGTCCATTAGTAATCCCTGGCCTGAACTAATATATATTTTAATCACAGCGTGCTACTTTCCCCCGGTTGAGGTATATCCGTGGTGATCGCCATTATTAGGTAGGTTATTTCCCAGAGTGTGAAGTGTTGCGATGGTTTGGTGCTACTTCGCTAAATTTATTTCTCATTTAAAGGTGTTGATACGCCAGTGAATGAGCTCCGTGACCGGTTGCCTATCTGGGTAAATGGCTTTGTTGGCTCACATGCGCTGCTAGACCAGGTAATGTAGACCTATGGTGAAGTAGGACTGTTGTTGGGCGTCCGAGGTAATTTTAAGCAGAAGAACAAATGTAAGCTGACTGATTTTGTTTTATTTTTAGGTGCAACCTTATTTGCTGTTTTTCCTCTTTAGTTACGTTTGTTTTGCCTTCCTTTGGATACATTTTGTTTAAGTATATTCTGTTTCGTATAAGCGGATGGTAGTTTACAGTTTGGTATAATTGTAAGCTGCGTTTTGTTTTGTGCTTGTCGCGCTGCCCTGCTGTCTGGTAATATTCTCGAACAGCGCACAAGTGGCAAGGTTTTAATATTAACTAACTGGTATTGGTAATGTGTTTTGTATCTATTTTAAATAGCTAATTTATTGTTTTCTGACCAACAGTGGGCACGACGCTGTCTGGTGGTGGGGTTTAGTCATTAGTGGAGCTTCCCCCCTTCACTTCGTGTGGTAATTTAATTGCACGGAAATCACGCATTTGCCACTGATTTTTGCTGTGTATAAGCCATTGCTGTGGGAGCACTATTTGGTGAGTACTTTTGCACCGTGGGCCCCCTCCCCTTGTTGGTGAGTATACTTCTCCCCGTCAGCGTCCTTACCCACTGTAGTTAATTAACTCTAGCTAGCCAATTGGTTTTATAAATACTGGAAGCATTGTTAAACATATCCTTTTTTCTACCAAAATTGTAATAAATAATGATATTTAGTCAATGTTATAACTCCTATTAATTCTACTCCCAGTTATCCTGATTCTGTAGTTGGCGTGAATACTGGGAGTATTGTCAATGTATTCTCTTATAATTGATGAATTGCAACTCTATTAAATTAACTATTATTGTTAGTCCTGTTTCAGTGATCTTGATTCCACAGCTCTTCCAGCTATTCTTCTACAAATCGTATTTTCCAATAAAACCATTCCTTTTTGAATTCTAGACCACGTCTCTGACTTATTATTGTAAAGAACTCTGGGGAACCCATTTTGTGTAACTAGGTGCATCTGTGGTGCAGAACTATTTCCTAGGGTGCAACTCCCTAGGTGGCGTAGTCATTACATAAGCAGCCCTACACCCGACTGTTACATGTGCAAGTGATTGGTTGAGTATGAGAACATGTGTTTGCTGAGGCCGAACCATTGGTCGGGCACAGCAAGAGTTATTTGACAGAACTTGCTCTGTGCACTTTGTTCACGACGCTCATTTCTGCTTGTGCTCTTGCACACATGGGTACCAGAGGAATTGCTTATTTCATCTTGTGCAAATTATTATGTTTTGTTCTGCCCTTTTTGGTAAATTTAGTGGTCTGCAATAAAGATAGCAGCTAACATGGGTTGGGCGGTACAAATAGGTGGTAACGTTTGCTGCTGAGCTAGTTTGGTGTTGAATAATTTGTTTGGGTTTTAAACCACCCAGACCACCATTTAACTCAAACACAGTTGAACTGTGCTATTTCAGTGGAATAGATGGCTAGCTAGCTATCCATGATAGAAAACATGCAGTGAGACTATTTAGATCCAAGAACAAATTAAATTTTCACACTTAAGTTACACATAATGCTGGCTTGCCCCGATGAATGTGGGATTCCCAGCTGGCTATAAGCTACTTAACAAGCTAGCTAGCCAAGTAGAAATGGAAACTTACCATTTTAGCAAGAAAGCCACAAGATCTAAAAAGTAAAAGGTCTGGCTGGTTAAATGTTCATGTTGTCAAGAAACAGGACCACCAGATACTGTGCAGTTAAGTAGCCTATCTGGCCAAAGGTTACTATTAACAAAGGTTCCACTCTAACAGACGATCAAAATGATCATTGTCAGCTGCTCCATCTTTGTTGTATTGTATCCTATCTGTCCAAACTTTTTATTATTGAGTTGGACTAACATACTAATTGGATACTTTCAATTTAATTGTCACTTACATTAACTAAGTTTGGTTTTGGTTGCAACTTACATGTTAAAATCGAAATTTCACCCGTCAATATCTCAGCCGTTTTAGTACCAATTACCAAGCCACTTGGCAGATCAACTCATCTCATCAATATCTCGACATAAAACAAATATGGGAAAGATTTGTTAAGACGTTTTCATACAATTAAGTACATAAAAAAATTTACATTTAGATTAAGACTTTTTTTTCAAACGACCTAGCTCAAATTCTCTAATAGTTGACATAGCGATATGTCGGGCGTGACATGGACTAATGCTTTTGACGGTGATATTTCTGTTTATTGTACAGTTTTTAAATAAACCTTTATAATTCTACAATACCGGAAATGAATTGTCCATTGACTTAACATTGGGGCATAAATTTGCTAGCAACGGAAGGCTAATTGAAAGTTTGAGAGTAGAGGAGGCTATGGGTTCGCGAACGTAGCCAGCACTGGTGGGACCATATTGTGCATGATTCCGACTGGTTGCTCAATTTCCAAATGCAAAAGCACACATTCAATCAAATTTGTGAACAGCTACAGCCTCGTCTTTACCTCAGCGTACCGCTGAACAGTTCTGTGCAGTAGTACTCATCTCGGAGCCTATATTTGGGCGTGTTTAAAGACGTTTTTCCGGTGAATTTTTGAGAAGTCTGATTATGTCCAGACAACAAGCAATTCCGATCTCAAAGTGTGCTAGGCCACCTCACCAAGTGATTTGGCAGATCCGATCCCAATGAGGACAAAATCAGATTTGTGCGCGTCCAGACCTGTCACTTAATGCAGCCTAGCGATATCGGATGCCAGAAGTCGCATTGAAGTGACTAGTGTAACCATAGCCTAAAAGTCCAAAGCGAGTTTAGAATGTTCCGTATGGTTGAACATTTTTCTGAATCACAAGAGGTGTGGGCAAATAAACTCAAGAGAGCAAGTTGGATAACGTTATTTTGCTTAATATTTAGCCAGGTCAGTGATCACAGCAATTCCACATAACTCTGACCGAACAGCAACAACAGGCTAGCTACCGTTACCGAGAGACAAAGCTAGAAATAATACAGCTACTATCTAACTTCGCTAGTGAGATTAAAATGTTAATTTACCTACTAACGTTACTCCTTTGAGACATGTCCACAATATTATTTGTAACGTTAATGAAGCGCCACACCGTGTGAGCTATCAACTAACGTTAGCTAGGTAGCATTACAAGTGTAACGTCCCGTTCCCATCCTGTCCGTTTTCCATGTTTTACCTTCTCCCTCCGTGTCATGTTTGATTCCCTTGTCCGTGTTTTCCCTGTTGCTGCAGACTGGGCGTGTTCCCTCTGTTTGTTTCACTCCTTTTACCCACTCCGGTTTCAACCAATCTCCTTTCCCCGTTGTTGCATGCATTCTGCACCCTTCATTTGTTCAATCACCCATGTCTTCATTCTCATGCTTTTCCTGATTGTTTCCAATTACACTCCCCTATTTAACCCACCTGCTGTCTCCCCTCCAGGGCTGGTTCATTACCTTTGTTGCTTTCCTAACCTTGTTGCTTCTCTTTAACTTGTGCTTGTACCTTGATCCTCGAATCCCTGTCCTTGCTGCTAACTTCAGTTTGGTTCTGTCTAGGGGCTTAAATGCTCATTGCCTGCTGTTGTTACTACCCAGTCCTGTTTGTTTGCGGTTCTCCTGTTTGTACATTTCCTGTCTCGTTAACCACCTCCATTGTTCCTGCCAGTCTGTAGCTGTTTCCCACTCCCTGTTTGTGTTGCGGTACCTTCCGTCCAGTATCCAGTACCAAGCCCAGTTCCGGTTTGGAACAAAACCACGTTCCCGTGTTCCAGTTCCTGTTGGACCTTCCGGTCCAGAACCAGTCCAGTTCCGGTGTGGAACTCCCGTCTCCCGTATCAAGTCCAGTTCCGGTTTGGAACAACACCACGTTCCCGTGTTCCAGTTCCTGTTGGACCTTCCGGTCCAGAACCAGTCCAGTTCCGGTGTGGAACTCCCATTTCCCGTATCAAGCCCAGTTCTGGTTTGGAACAACTCCATGTTCCGGTGATCCAGTTCCTGTGATCCCGTTCCTGTTTCCTGTCCAAGTTCCTGTACCAAGTCCAGTTCCGGTTTGGAACAACTCCATGTTCCGGTGATCCAGTTCCTGTGATCCCGTTCCTGTTTCCTGTCCAAGTTCCTGTACCAAGTCCAGTTCCGGTTTGGAACAACTCCATGTTCCGGTGATCCAGTTCCTGTGATCCCGTTCCTGTTTCCTGTCCAAGTTCCTGTACCAAGTCCAGTTTCGGCGTGGAACAACTCCATGTTCCCGTGATCCAGTTCCAGTAACCCGTTCCAGTTTCCTGTCCTGTCCAGTTCCGGCTTGGAACTTCCGGTGACTTCCAAGTCCAGCTCCGGCTTGGAGCAGTTCCAAGCACCGGAGAACTCCCTAACCTCTCTATTACTGTTGTGTAAAATCTGTGTACGGCTTGGGACTACCCCAAGCCCCCTAAATAAACTCCCTTTTCTGTCCCCCTGCCTCTTGGTCGTGCATTTAGGTCCAGCCCTTATCAGGATCGTGACAACAAGCCCCACATGGAACCTAACAGTGCCAAGCAATGTAAATAATAATAATAATGCATGGCATTTATATAGCGCCTTTCTAGATACTCAAAGCGCTTTACAATGATGAGGGGGAAACTCGCCTCTACCACCACCAATGTGTAGCACCCACCTGGGTGATGCAACGGCAGCCATTTTGCGCCAGTATGCTCACCACACATCAGCTGAGGTGGAGAGGGAGAGAATAATTTTTTTTAGCCAATTAAACTGGGGGATGATTGGGTGGCAGATTGAATGAGCCTGGGTTGGGAGTTTAGCCAGGACACTGGGGAAACCCCTACTCTTTACGATAAGTGTCATGGGATCTTTAATGACCACAGTGAGTCAAGACCTCGGTTTAACGTCTCATCCGAAAGACGGACAGTTAGGACAATTAGGACAATTAATGTTAACGTTACATTAGTTCGTCTTTAAAAATTGCCAAATATTTCGCTGAATCGAGCATAGCGTTAGTTCAGGCAGGCCACGAGAGTGAAACCCGGCCATAAATGAATCAGCTGACAGCTCAGCTGAGTAGTGACGATTCACCTATCAGTCCATTCACATAACAAGACGGTCTATTTAACCGCCTCACCCTAACATGGTGGATCCACGCTGCACGCCGGCTGCACACAAAAAGGTCCTCTGCGCTGCACATCCTGCATGTTCTACTACATGCCGTGGGGAAAAAGAATTGGAATCCTGCAATTTCTGCGTAAAAGCTAAGTGATGTCAAGCTCTGTGTTCTTAAGCTTTATGGTCCACTAGACAAAAGGAAAGGGTGATATATTCAAATAACATTCGTTTATTCGAAACGTGCTTCCCTTGCATGCATGGCTGCACACTGCCAGTGAAAACTAATTGGATTCCTGAAATTGTTGCTAAAGCTTAGTGACTGCAAGTTTCGGTTAAGCTTATGGTCCGCTATGGAAACTGGCGATGTATTCAAATAACATTCTGCTGTTTTAAACGTGCTTCCTTCTACATGCATGGCGCATGCTGCACACTGCCAGTGAAAAATAACTGGATTCCTGAAATTGTCGCTAAAGCTAAGCGACTACAGTTACGGTTAAGCATGTGGTCGCTATGGAAGGGGCGATGTATTCAAATAACATGCTTCCTTCTGCATGCATACTGCACACTACCAGACTAAACTACCTGCGCTGATCTTGTATATTCCACACCCCCTTTCAATTCGTACGCTTTTCCCGCATCAAGCAAGCTAGCAAAAAGTCGTCGCCCGTCCCAGACAAGGAAGGGCGATATATTCAAGTTGCGTAGGCTATTGCTATTTAAAGCGTGCGTCCTGTCGTGTTTGTTATTCGAAACCTTCCAACTGGTGATTGCTAGCTAACATTAACAGACTATATTGGTTTTAGAGGTATAAAACACATGGTAACGTTTATATGATCTTTGGGCTAACCTAAACGGTAAACCTACACCCCTACACCCTGCCCTGGAACATTGGTTGGTCATGTTCGCATACTCGCTGTCTCATTCTGGAAGTGGGAGACCAAAGAGATCTTGATGCATTGTGGACGCGGTCCAACTAGGCTATTCATTGAGCTGGCTTCTGATACGAGAGGTTCGTGGCCGTTCATGGATGCTGATACGTAAGTTGAGACAAAAATAAATAAATAAATAAAATGGTGACATAATAATTAGTCTACATAGTTCACGTCTTAACGCACTGCTGCTCCAACTATTATCGTAACTAGTTCTGTGTGTGTAATCGGTAAATGATGTGAAGACTACCTACTGTTGACCGGGTAAGTATTTGTACATTCTATATCTTATACGTTATTGCATTGGCCCGATCTGTATCCTGCATGGTATTTTTTCATTTATCGCGACATAATTGCGCTCGTAGGCCTACTGCATCTGCGTAGCCTACTCGGATAGCTAGCTACTAGTTTTCAGGTTGAATTTAAGTGTTGTAGCCTATTCGTCATTATTATGGCTAATTTGTATCTTTGCCAGGGATTTGTAGGCTATATCAGCCTAGCCTACTACTGACATACTACTCGCAGATAACCCTAATTCACATTGCAACGTTATGCGTGTAGCTTTATTTGGATACTACTACTACTACGGATATTGTGGTACTGCTTCGTGCATACTAAGTTCGGCTACTAGAAGTTATAGTAGGCTTATAATTCGTATTCACTCGGCACCTTGCGCATTCACTGCAAGCAGATTTGCTTTAGTTATCGAGTTTCTGGGCATTATTTTAGATAGTAATCTCATGCAGGCCTCTCTGCCGTCGGATAAATTGGCTCGCATTCGCGAAGCTATCAAATATACTGAGAAAGCAGAATCTCTTACAAAAAAAGAGCTGCTCTCCCTATTGGGTCATTTCAACTTTGCTATGCAAATTATCCCTCACGGACGTTCTTTTATATCAAGGCTGCTCGATTTATCTAAAACTGTGAGTAAGCTACACATCATATTATTTTAGATTCAGGGTGTAGCCTAGATCCGACCTGCGGTTCTGGTCGTTGCTATGTGACAATTGTAACGGCATCTCGTTTTTTGTTTTTTTCATAACGACTACCTCGAAACATCAGCTACTTTAAAAAAAAAAAAAATATATATATTTTTCACCGACACAGCGCCTTTCATTGGTTTTGCGGGTTTTTATAATAATCAGTGGTTTGCAGAAACATGGCCTAAAGAGTTGCAAACTCTGCCTCGCAATATCCAATCCATAGCTTTGCTCGAACTATACCCGATCGTCGTTGCTTGCATCCTATGGGGAAACAGCTGGCCAAGAAAACAAATTTTGGCCTATTGTGACAACCAAGCCACTGTCAACATCATTAACAAAGGGCGCTCATATGTCCCTTTCATCAATAGGCTAGTAGACGCCTTACCTGGACTTGCGTTATGCATAATTTCACGCTTCGTGCTGTTTATTTACCTGGGCTCGACAATAAAATCGCTGATGCCTTGTCCCGATTTAAATTTCAGGAATTCCAAAAACCATGCCCCGATGCAGCCCCTGCAAGCCTGTCTTGCCCAGCATTCAACCAAACCATTTTAGATTAAACGCTACCCTGCAAGCCTACTTGTCCTCAGCGTCACACTACATGAGATCTGGATTGGCAAAATCTACATAAAAAATGTACGACTCAGCATGGTATAATTTTTCCTCTTTTTTGCGCCACTTTTCTGTCCACATCTTACCTGTTAACATTCCAATTGTTTGCGCCTTCATAGTCCACTGTTTCGAGTCAAGGAAAATGCAACCTTCTTCTATTAAGGCATTCGTTGCAGGCATATAATTTAACTTAAGTTGCAGGGATCCCTCAGTCGGTAGCCTGTTCGGGAATCCATCCCTCCATCTGCTTTTAAATGGCCTAATAAGGAACCCACAAAGCAAAGCCTTCCCTTCACTTTAAAAAAAATGTATTCACAAACTGTTGTCTCACTTAAGACAAGGGTGTTTTAATTCATACGTAGACTCACTGTTGGAGGTCGTTTTCCTGATTGCATTCTATGGTTTTCTCAGGTGTGGGGAAGTCACTACGCGCGCAAACAAATTTGATTCGTCACTTGATCTCACCATCTCAGATTTATCTTTAAATTCACGTCATTTCACCATTCACCTTAAGCACTCAAAAACTGATAAAGATGTTAAAGGAACTCCTATCGTCATAACACAAACTAGCACCTCTTTTGTCCCTTTTCCTCCATGACCCGGTACCTGCGGCGGTGCCCCCTCACGAGTCCCGACGAACCACTTTTCATCACCGACAAAGGAAATGCCATGACGAGATCCTGGTTTTCAGCATGCCTTCATCTAGTTTGTTAGTACTGTGGTCTCTCCCCTGAGCTATACACTGCCCACTCCTTCCGTATTGGTGCGGCAACGACAGCAGCAACAGTCGCCCGACGTGCACAATAAAAGCCATGGGGCGTTGGTCATCCGCCGCTTACGAACGTTACATTCGTTCCGACGTTGATTAAATTATTTCTATCCAAAAAACAATGAGTTTAGAAACATAGGAACATGGCTGTTTGTGTGTGGCTTTGTCAAAATAAAAGTTCGTAATTCCCAGCAACAAGCGAGGATTCATTCACACCGGGTAGCCTAGAAGTTTCCATTTCCCTTAAATTGATTAATTTAGCTTCAGGAAATTGCCTTCAGGTGGTTGGTACATATATATACTACAAAATACAACTTCAGTAGTTAGAATGGCCCTAGGCATACGGGCGCCATGAAGCCAATGTTACGCACAGCATCCTCCTCGACCTCTAGGGTGAAGACCAACAGGCGTTGGTACGGTATTAATTGGCATTGACCTGAATGGACGAAAAGCTTCTTCCTATAGGCATGTCAGGCTTCATCCGTAGCCGAAAGGTCACACATAGTTCTTCATCACTACACATAGAACTCCCCAGATTAGTTTTGCTCCCATGAAAGTCCAACAGGCATTGGTACACATAGCCACTGATCCACGTAATGTTAGAAGGACCGAGAGCTGGAAGGTCACACATAGTTCTTCATCACTACACATAGAACTCCCCTGATTAGTTTGGCTCCCATGGAAGTCCAACAGGCGTTGGTACACATAGCCACTGATCCATGTAACGTTAAAGGGGCCTTGAGTTGAAGGACAGGATGGCTATAATGGTAGCTGAAAGGTCACACATTGTTCTTCACCACTACACATAGAATTTCCCTGGTTAATTTAATGTTCCGGCCTCCCAGGGGAAGTCCAACATGCATTGGTACACATAGCTACTGATCCATGCAACGTTTAAGGGGCCTTGAGCTGAAGGACAGGATGGCTTCATCAGTAGCTGGAAGGTCACACATTGTTCTTCATCACTACACATAGAACTTCTTGGGGTTAGTTTACTCTTACATCTGGCACACAGGGGAGTCCAACAAGCGTTGGTACACATAGCCACTGATCCATGTAATATTAGAAGGGCCTCGAGCTGATGGACAGAATGGCTTCCTCCGGAAGCGAAAGGTTGTTACACATAGTCATCACGTAAGCACAATACTAGCAGCACTTGACGTATGGTTGTTTTTGGGGGTTGTTGCTGCTGCCCTCACCGCCATACCCATGCTTGCTCGCGTGGATTGGCGGGAGGGCTTTTTGAACAAAACCATACCGCCAAACCTAAAATGTATTGTTTAATAATGTCAATAAAGTTTTTCTTGAACAACAGTGGTCCTGACTGAAATTGAGCGTAGCGTTAATTCAGGCAGGCCACGGGAGTGAAACCCGGCAATAGGTGAATCAGCTGACAGCTCAGCTGAGTAGTGATGATTCACCTATCAGTCCATTCACATAACAAGGCGGTCTATTTAACCGCCTCGCCCTAACATGGTGGATCCTCTGATGCACGCCCGCTGCACACAAAAACCCCCCTCCACCCCAGTTCAATCCTCTTCAGTTCCCTATTGCACACAGACATCTAGCCTATATCACTCCTGCATGGCTCACTAATATTTTGAGTACCTACTGATTTCTTTCCTCTCTCCTCCCTCTTTGGCAGCCGCCGGAGTGGTAGCTATAGATCAACAACATCGTTCTCCAGAAGCAGCTGGTCAGCTCCAGCTCCACGCCTGTCCCCAGCTGATGATGCCACCTGCTGGCCTTCAATCCGTCTTCTACCACCGGCTCATTATATATTGACATTTTCATATGTTCTGTGTTGCCATTTTTCTATTCTGTAATCAGCTATTCAGTTAACCGGTGCCAGTCAGCGGCGGATGGACTCCCCCCTCAGAGTCAGGTTCTGCCCAAGGTTTCTTCCTGCTAACAGCAGGGAGTTTTTCCTTGCCACTGTCGCCCTAGGCATGCTCTACGGGGGTTCAGGCCCGGTTCCTTGTAAATTGTTGTGATAATAAAAGTGCCATATAAACATCGAACAAAAAGTTCAGAAATTTGTGTTTGGTAGATTATTTCTCTGTTGTAACAATGCTTCTTGGCAATACATTTTATACCGTTGGAAAGCCTCTTTATTTCCCTTTTAAATGGTGCCCCATTTGTAAGGAACATGCATTTGTGGGATGAGCAGCACAGCTGAGTATGTGGGTTGCGCTCATGTAAAATTTGCCAAATCTTCTCTGCCAATGCCAAACAGCTTATTCTGCGGTTGCTATTGACTCTTGTTTGGTGTTGTTTGGTGGATTGGATGATTGAAGTCTATCAGTAACAAGGAAGAAACAAGACATATTGGCAATTTTACAATTTATTCATTTAACAAACTCAGTAGCGTGTGGAAGAACCATACACAGCCACAACAGCCTGGCACCTCCTCCTCATGCTGGTCACCAGCCTGATCACACACTGCTGTGGGATGGCATTCCACTCCTCAACCAGGATTTGTTGCAAGTCAGCCAACGTGGTTGTGTTGGTCACTCTAGCATGAACAGCACGCCCCAGCTAATCCCACAAGTGTTCAATTGGGTTGAGGTCAGGACTGTTAGCAGGCCATTCCATTCTCTCTACTCCCAAATTCTGGAGGTAGTCTCTGATAAACCCCGCTCTGTGGGGGCGAGCGTTGTCATCTTGGAGGATGGAGTTCGGTCCCAGACTGTGGAGATATGGGATTGCCACTGGTTGCAGAATCTCATCTCGATATCTCTCTGTGTTGAGATTGCCTCCAATGATGACAAGCCTCGTTTTTCCAGTGATGGAGATGCCACCCCACACCATCACACTGCCACCACCAAAAGGTGTTACTCTATCGATGCAGCAATCAGCATAGCGTTCTCCCCGTCTTCTCCACACTTTGACCCTACGATCCAACTTCTGTAGGCAGA
Source organism: Synaphobranchus kaupii (assembly GCA_029718625.1). Taxonomy (NCBI): domain Eukaryota; kingdom Metazoa; phylum Chordata; class Actinopteri; order Anguilliformes; family Synaphobranchidae; genus Synaphobranchus; species Synaphobranchus kaupii. The sequence goes on along the minus strand of CM056376.1, from coordinate 83,914,950 downwards.
ATCTGGACTCATCGCTGAACATAACGTTCCTCCACATGTTCAGGTTCCAGTGCAGGTGTTGCCGACACCAGCGCAAACGGGCCTGACGGTAAAGGCAGTCATGGCAGGCCTCCTGGCAGCCCTATGAGCCCGGAGATTGGCTGCGTGCAGTCTGTTCCGGATTGTCTGGGCCGAAAGCCGTGTGCCATATTGTCCTGCAAACGTTGACTGCAAATCTGTAGAAGACAGCCTACGGTTCCTAAGTGCTGAAAGGGTGAGGAACCGTCTTCTTGGGACGCCCACTTTGCGGTCTGTCTCTGACATCCCCCTGTTTCATGGAACTTGGCCTTCAGTTTGGAGATGGTACTAGGGCTCACTCCTAATGATGCTGCAACTTGCTTTTGTGGAACACCAGCTTGAAGTTGCCCTATCGCACGGGCCTTATCGAGATCAGACAAACGTGGCATGCAAATTCTTGGAGCAGATACCAATTGACCACTGTAGCAGGGCCCATGCTCACAGGTGCTGCCAATCAGGTGCCAATCAGGCACCTGATTGTCAGCACTTGGGGGTACTGGAAGCTCAAAACAAGAGTCAATAGCAACAGCAGAATAAGCTGTTTGGCATTGGCAGAGAAGATTTGGCAAATGTTTCATGAGCGCAACCCACATACTCAGCTGTGCTGCTCATCCCACAAATGCATGTTCCTTACAAATGGGGCACCATTTAAAAGGGAAATAAACAGGCTTTCCAACGGTATAAAATTCATTGCCAAGAAGCATTGTTACAACAGAGAAATAATCTACCAAACACAAATTTCCGAACTTTTGTTCGATGTTTATATATACAACTGATTGAATGGATTCTGTTAAAAACCATTCACAGTGCTGCCGGTTCTGTTCTAAGTGTAATCCATTCGCATGGATTAGCGGGAGGGCTTTTTGAACAGAACCATGCCACCAAACCTAAAATGTATTGTTTAATAATGTCAATAAAGTTTTACTTGAACAACAGTGGTCCTGACTGAAATAGTTTTGGCAGAATGTAACGTTAGACTAAATAAAATCCTACCAAAACAACAGTTTAAGATGACATTTTTAGCCAGTATAATGTTGACGTTAGCTCAGTAAATAGCCCCCACTGAGTTATTTTTGGTACAATGCAATGAAAATAATTCTCTTAGCCAAGTAAATAACGTAAGCAAGCTAACGTTATATCTTCCATTGCCATGTGGTGCTAGCCACCTTGCTAACTTACATTGTCATTGGGTAAAAAAAGAAACTTAAAAGTGGAAGAGCCTGACATTGACAGATTAAAAATTGTAACGTTATGTGTCAGACCTATTCGGACGGGATAAGTTTTAACTTACGGGGGGAGGTGGGGTAATTAATTATTACCGGAGGATCGCCGTTATTTTAGTCCCGTTGTAACACAATTCTTCCCAGAGTATATTTTTTCCGGGTCCGTTTCTTGACTGTAGCCAATGTGTCGATATACGCTCTATACTAGCCAGCAATCTATAAGTGGTTTCATCATTTTCAATGTATTTCTTCAATTAGCCTGTAAATAAACATTCTTACCTAGTTCATATAGTTCGGTGATTCATACACATGCATTATGCTATGTAGGGTAGCACGAATGCTTAAAACTCATAGCCTATGTGCTTCGTCAGCTAACTTAGCCAGGTCTGCACAGTGCACATTCTGGGAGTAAAGTTAACACACAGAACAGTTCTGTGGGTTAACGTTACGTGAGCAAGCGCGATACGTTTCTAAGTGCAAAATGTTTCAAACAAAACCATTATAGCTAAGTAGAATTTTTAACAGATTAGTTGTCAAATTTGAAAAATGCACAAAATAAAATTTAAACTTAATTTAAAAAAATTTACTACAATATATTGGTTGTTTTTCATGATTCAGTCTGTTTTATATGTAATGTTATTTGTACTTATTCTAGTCTCGAGGTACATTGATTGAACTTTCTAGTGGTAGCTATACATTTTCTAATGATTGTGTAATCTTCAGTTATGTTTATTCAACGCTCAAGTGGATGTGTAACAATAGTTATGATGATTAAATTTTTTAAAGAAATTGACACCTTCCGGAGAAAAAACCCTGGGAATTAATAACAAAAAACGAAGTTTTAAGTGTTAAGTTTGGCTTTGTCAAAAGCCACAAACGACAGGAAATTCAAATGAGCACCACCAAGCCAAACTTCAGCTCTCTACACTATCAGGGATAGTACTCTTTTTTTAAATATCTGACTGCTATACAGTTCTGTAGCTATGCTGGTCTACTGGATTTCAAACCACATGTACTCATCACTGGGCAGATTGGTTCAAACCTTCTCTCAAAGAGCCTAAATTCATACTCTTCAAAATAGTAAGCGGCCTACGACTGCTGCATTAGGCTATAGTAGGTTAATGTTTAGACATTAGCTATAGATCTATAATGCATGAAGGGCAGCACAATAGTATATCTGTACATGACGCTGATTATTTTACACAGAAGACTGTGTACACACTTGAAAACTAAATAGGCTATCACTTGCTGCTGGAGTGCATACATACAATGGTATTTCATTTTGACTTAAACCATCATAGATTCTACTCTTAATTTGTTGATTAGAAATGGAATCATCCATCCAAGGAGTAGCCTATACTGGACATGTGGCCTAGGCTTACACCACCACCCATGAAATCACTTATGTAGACCTAAGAAGTATGAAATCTATGAAAACATACACTGTTGACATACAGAGTAGTAGTCAATAAGATTTCAGTCATAGCATAACATGTAGGCCTAATTGGCCTGGTATGTCATAGTGGAGTTCAAAGTGTAGAAATAAAAACAATAGGTGAAAGTATACATTTAATAGCCTAATGCAATCACACATCTACTCATATAGCTTTAGAATACTTCTAAAAAGGATTTGAAATGTTGTGGGGGGAAGTGTAAGGTTCGGAGAACCAAACACGACTGATAAGGAATTCTAAAAGCGATAATCTAGAAAGATACGCCGCAAACGTGGAAGTAGCCGCACCAGGACGGAGATAACACAGGATCTGGGGCAAAACTTCCCTAGCACAAGGCAAAACAAAGCAACCTCAAAAACGGAGGCGATCTCGTTAAACAGCGAGAATAACTAACAAAAGAACCTCATGCACTAAATAATTAGGCGTAACAAGAGGTAGTGAAACAAAGCAAAACTCAATAAAACGAGTGAAGGAAAAGAACAGAAAATAAAACCTGTTATCCAGAGCTCTTGTGATGAAAGAGCTGAACACAAAAGAGAAAGATTGGAAATAAAAAAGAAAACCAATCAAATCCTAATTCTCTAACCGGACTTGCTGCGTTTCTTATTCATATGAACCAGAAATGCAGCGAACAAATTTTCTATACCTTACCGACTTCGTTGTCAACATAGCAAAAACAATATCGAAGTGTCGGAAATGCGGAAGTCCTGGGCTAATTATAGCCGGTAGGAAATGCAAAACAGGTGTAGGGAATAATTGTCGGGCAAGATAAGGCAGAAAAATTCCGATAGAGCGTCCTGACGACGCCAAAAAGGAAACCAAAACGTAGAACAGCAAAGGCTGCAAATAACCATGACAGGACCCCCCTTCTAAGGGACGGCTCCAGGCGATCCCTCAGCCTTGTTTATAGGAAAATCTCTAATTATAGTAGGATCGAAGATGTTCCTGGAGGGGACCCAGCAACGCTCCTCAGGCCCATAACCCTCCCAGTCCACTAAAAACTGATAACCTCTGCCCACACGTCTCTCAGCCAAAATACGGTGAACGGTATACACCGTACCTCCATCCACCAACCGGGGAGGAGACAACGGCTTATCAGCCGGAGCGAGGGCGCTAACGAGCACAAGTTTCAGGCCGGAGACGTGGAAGGTGGGATGGATGCGCATGGAGGAAGGCAACTGGAGACGCACAGTAACCGGGTTGAGTTTTCAAATTATTTTAAAAGGACCCACAAACTGAGGCGCGAGTTTACGAGATTCAACTCGCAAGGGAAGGTTCCGTGTGGAAAGCCACACTTGTTGCCCCACCCGGTAGGAGGGAGCAGGACGACGACGCCTGTCAGCCACCGCCTTCTGCTTAGCCGAAGCGTGCAATAGAGAGGAACGCACACGCTTCCAAACCGCTCGATACCTGCGAACGAAGGAAGCAGCGAAGAGAACCTCTGCATCTCTCTCCAGCTCAGGAAATAAGGGAGGCAAATAACCCAACTGAGACTAAAAAGGTGACAAACCAGTGGAAGCTTTACGCAAGGTGTTATGAGCGTATTTGGCCCAGGCGAGGTGACGACTCCAGGATGTGGGATTGGCCGCGGCCAGGCACCGAAGAGTGCTCTCCATACTCTGGTTGGTGCGCTCCGTCTGTCCATTGGTTTCGGGGTGAAACCCAGACGAAAGACTGAGAGACGCCCCCAACAGAGTACAAAAGGAGCGCCAGAATTTAGCGGTTAATTGCGGACCGCGATCCGACACCACATCCAGGGGAAGGCCGAGCACCCTGAAGACGTGGTCTACCACTAACTGAGCCATCTCTGGTGTTGACGGCAGTTTAGGCAGGGCGACAAAGTGAGCCGCCCTCGAGAACTGACCAACCACCACCAAGATAACTGTTCCCATGGGATGGCGGCAGACCGGTTATGAAATCGAGGGTGATGTGACTCCAGGGATGACTGGGAACGGGAAGGGGACGTAAGAGGCCCGAGGGAGAAAGCCGCAAACCCTTGTTATGGGCGCAAGTAGGACACGCGGCGACAAATTCCCGCACATCGCTCTCGAGTTTAGGCCACCAAAACCGGCGAGAAATAAAATGTTTCATCCGGTGAACGCCCGGATGAGCCACCAATTGAGAGGCGTGACCCCACTGAAGAACCCGCGACCGCAACCGAGAAGGTACAAACAGGAAATGGGGCGGGCCCCCACCTGGGCCGGGCTCGGAACATATAGCCTTCTGCACAGCCGTCTCAATAGCCCACCTAACTGGGGCCACAATCTGAGAGCTGGGAACCACAAGCTCGGGGCATGACTCCCTGTCCGACCGGTCGAAAATGCGCGACAATGCATCAGGTTTGATATTCTTAGACCCGGGGCAATAGGTCAGAATAAACTTGAACCTGGTGAAGAATAAGGACCAACGGGCTTGTCGCGAATTGCGTGTCTTAGCCTGTTGGACGTACTCTAAATTCTTATGGTCGGTCCAGACCATAAAGGGGTGCTCCGTGCCCTCCAACTAATGGCGCCACTTCTCCAACACCAATTAGAACCCCTACAGCTCTCGATCTCCGACATCATAAGTTCTCTCGGCAGATGTAAGGGCACGATAGAAATATGCACAAGGGTGGAGTTTGGAGTTTGCGGTCCAGCAGAGAGTGTTGGGAAAGTACGGCTCCAACACCTAGCTCAGAGGCGTTGACCTCTACCACAAAGGGGATGGAGGGATTGGGAGTTATCATGATGGGTTCGGAGCAGAACCTCCTCTTAAGCTCAGTGAAAGCCGCCTCAGCCCTAGGATTCCACTGAAAATGAATTTTTGGTGAGAGCTGTGATGGGAGCGACTACTGTGCTAAAATTCCGAATAAACAGTCGATAAAAATTTGCAAAACCCAAGAAGCGTTGTACTTGCTTCACAGAATTGGGCTTAGGCCAGTTCTTCACCGCTGAAATTTTCTCTGGGCCCATAAGAACTTTGCCGTCCGCCACAATGAAGCCCAAAAAGGAGACAGAGTTGTTGTGGAAGGCACACTTCTCGGCCTTAACAAATAGCTGGGGCCTTAAGAAGTGCCTCCAGAACCTGCCTAACGTGGGCGATGTGGGATGAGAGATCCGGAGAAAAAATTTTAATGTCGTCCAAGTAGACGAAAAAACTAATTTCTTCAGCATCTCTCTCAAAACATCGTTCACTAGTGCCTGGAAGACAGAGGGGGTGCTAGTGAGACCGAAAGGCATGACCCGGTACTCTTAGTGACCGTGGTGCGTGTTAAACGCTGTCTTCCACTCATCGCTTTCACGCATGTGCATAAGGTTGTAGGCTTTACGAAGGTCGACGCCCCCTGTAAGCGCTCAAATGCGGAGTTCATAAGTAGAAGAGGGTACCTGTTTTTAATAGTGATGTCATTAAGACCCTGATAGTCAATACAAGGCCTCAGTCTTTTTTCTTAGCAAAGAAAAACCTGGCGCCGGCTGGAGATGTAGACGGTCTGATAAAGCAATTGGCTAAAGATTCCTCAATATACTGCTTCATAGCAGCACTCTCAGGAACTGATAAAGAATACAGTGAACCCCAGGGAGGAACAGTACCCAGGTACAGCTCAATTGCGCAGTCATGGGGCAGAAATCTGGTGGCGCTTTGTTTACTAAAGACCTCAGCCATGTCCGAGTACTCCGCTGGAACACCTGCGGGTAGAGTAAATTTGAGCTCCCCTACCACCTCCGGGGTACCGGAAGAGGTGTCAGATGACCTGTCCCAATCTAAATCAGAGATGGAAAAATCATCCTGCTCCATAGAACCCCCCTCAACAAAGGGGTCCCAGGACAGACTCTCCTCTCTACTCCCATCGAGGGAGGAGGAGGTCTTCGGATCGTAGAGGGACTCCCCCTCAGAATCACTGTCAGAACTGAGTTCGGAGAGGTCAGGGGCGTGGCCCGCAGAACGACAATGTGATTGGCACTGAGGGCCCCATTGATGAATAGTGTCCCTATTTCTACCCCAACTGACATGAGGGTCATGTAACCCTAGCCATGAGTGACCCAGCACCAGTGGGTACGATGGGGAATCGATAAGGAAGAACCCTGAAGAGAAATGCGCATCTCTACGGGGCTAGTTCTCTGCTCAATAATTCTGGAACCCAAACGGCGACCGTCGAGGGCGGTAACCTGGTGAGAACAAGTCAGTCGGTGTGTAGGGCTTTTTAAATACCTGGCCCATTTTGCGTGAACAAAAGACTCCACTGCCCCAGAATCAATAAAAGCATTGACGCTAACAGATCGTCTCTCCCAAAACATTTGAACTTGTAACAGGGTCCGAGAAGGAGTACTATTTTGTCTCACTGGAGACCTCGGTTTCCCCCGTGAGACCCCTTCGTTTCCCGTCAACTTAGGACATCAACCTTTTGTATGGCCCCTATGCTTGCAGTATTGGCACCAGTATCCCTGTGGTTTCGCTCTCCTAGATTGGTGGAGAGACGACCCATCCACCTGCATGAGCTCCTCCTGATCAGCGGAGGGGTAGTGGGGGAACTGGGTGGAATACCTACTGGCAAGGCGGATTTAAAACGGACTGAGTGATTGCTACGCTCACGTTCACGCTCTCTGATCCAGTTATCAAGGTGTATAACTGTGATGACCAGGTCATTGAACATAGCGGGTGGCTTGAGCATAGCTAACGTGTCCTTAATGGGGTTGGACAACGCTTTTAAAAATAAGGATTTTAGCGGGCCGTCAGGCTAACCTATCTCGGCCAATGCTCGAAATGCTATGGCAAAGGTCGCTACTGTATCAGTTCCCTGGCACAAACTGGTCAATTTCCTGGCTGCCTCTTCACCTGAGACTTTGTGATCAAAAACCAGCTGCATCTCATTCATGAGCTGGATTGAATCATGAATAACAGGGGCGTTGGCCCGAATTAGAGGGTCAGGCCAAGCGAGAGCCTGATCAGCTAGAAGGGACAAAATAAATGCTACACGGGATTCTGGTGTAGTGAAGCGGGAAAGAAATAAGACATTGTGTCAGAAATGGTCTGCATTTCCCCGGTTCCCCACCATAACGAGGCGGTAGTTGGAGTTTAGGCTCTTTAAGGGTACGGGGCATGGGAAAGAGAGGAGTTCGTGCTTGTGTAACTGAGGGGGGATTCACTGTCACAGAAAGTCTATGCAAACTTTCAGTACTGCAAGTAACCAGGACAAATGTAAACAGACAAAGATTTAGATCCACCTTTCAAAAGCTACCTACCAATATTATCACGTTAGCTATCAATATTGGTATGAGGCATAAGAGGAATAGAGAAATAGCCTACACAAAACTGCAATAGGGAAATACAAAGCCTTTTTGTACAGGTCATTACCATGGGTGGCAGCACATACTCTAAAACTATGAATTGGGCTCTTTGAGAGAAGGTTTGAACCAATCAGTGATGAGTACATGTTGTTTGAAATACAGTAGACCAACATAGCTACAGAAATGTATGTCAGTCAGATATAAAAAAACTGGGAATCCGTGATATTGTAGAGAGCTGAAGTTTGGCTTGGTGGTGCTCATTTGAATTTCCTGTCTTTTGTGGCTTTTGACCAAGCCAAACTTAACATAGTTTTTTGTTATTAATTACTGTTACATTACTTACATTAAATGGGCTACTTTCATTTTGTAACCTTTGTAATTTTGTTTTTTTTACTGTGTTTTCATACATCTCCCTTTCAGTGACCCACTACTTTCATTTGCAAACTGTACTATATTATTAATGTTTTTTGTCATACATCCGAAAGCATTTTATTAGTAGTGCCCAGTCTTAAGATACCAGACAGGGTTACACAGTGATGCACTCGAATGCGCTCAACAGAAAAAAAAGACATAAATAAATATGCCCAGATGCGTATAAAACACATGAAACAAATGAAATATTGCTTTCAGAAATTAACTGGGAAATAATAGCCATTTTTGTAACTTTACTTTTGGTAACAGATTCAATCATTTGGGTATTTTAAAGTCCAATACAATCTGAGCAGTCAGATTATTTCAATTATTTCTGTCATGGTCCTTTGCTTTCACCACACAGATAGAAATGTGATTCCATGACTTATTCATACTACAAAAAGGAAAGGCCAAGTGATATATAAACCTGTCTAGACAGCATGGAACAAGATTTATAATTCGCTTCCCTCTTATTTTTGGCTTTTTGGTCCTGACATCTTTCTCAGGGACTTTTCCTTCTGCGGTAGGAGCAGCTGGTTGTGACAGGCAGGGAAGCAATATTAGCAGAAAATTGAAAATAATTCATCCGTGCTGTTTTGGTATGACCTGGAACCAGATTTTTTTATTGGTTTCTCGTGGTAGTAAAACCATGTGGCTTTTTTCTTCTCCCTCCTCATATACTGGCCATTGTGTAAATTACCAAACGGTGGGACCTCGTTTTGCCTCTTCATGTTAGACATCATCTGCAATCTTCCTTCTTGAAATAGATTTTTGGTCTATTTAACAACCATTAAGGAACCAACATTAACCAACATTAAGAAAGACATATACCTCTACATATATCACTGCAGCATCATTCTTTACTGAATTTCTCTTTTAATTGGCATTCATTTTTATTTTTCATTCTGCTATTTGTAAATCCTATTGGAAGAATCTGCATGTAGTGCTCTACGGAGGCATTACTGTTGCATGTTCGGTTTTGCTTAATGTTGAAATCTTCAATTTTAGTTTTGTCAGATATTATTTATTCTCATTGGAAGGTTCTTGTGTTTAGAAAGAAAACAGCACCTACATATTGTACATGCATAGCAGTTCCTAGAAAGGCACTAATACACTGAAATGATTTTCCATTAGTCTCTGCTCACCTCTTTGTACAATTCCCAAGACTCTGACAGCCTCTGATCATACTCTTTCGAACCATCATCAGAAAGAGAAGATCAATGTACATTTATGTAGATAAAAAGAAAAAAGCAACCTTGATTTAGTCCCTTTTGTATTTTCTTTCATATTTGCTGTATTGTTTGAAATGTCCTCCAATCGCAAACACTGTTTTTTCAGTTTTCTGAACCAGAGACCCCAACACCACCTTTATTCCCAGAAGAAACAGATCCAAAAAAAAGTGTACAGTCAAACTGCTTATTTTCAGGTCAGCAATATTTTAGTTCTCAAAACAACCCCACAGGCAGGATTAGCTGGAGCCTATTACAGTACAAGTGCCTTGTTTTTTCCAGGTCCCTGTGAGTGATCTCAAGCAGTTGACAGTGATTTATAAATAATACTCTGCTGTTGTGAAGTTGGACGCTTTTCTGCACCACTTACCTAAAGACTGCCTGTCTTACAACTGCATAACATACAGTCAAGCCGGAAAATCTGCACACCCCTTTCACCTTCTCCACGTTTTATTACGTTACAGACTTGGAAATGACAAGACAGTGAATTTTCTCCTAATTATTATCAGGAAGTCAAAATGGCCAAAATATTGTGTTCATATCAGTGCATGCAATTGGAAAACACAACATATGGGTGTTTTGATTTTATATGGATGTATTAGTTGGTAAGGCTTTTTGTGAGTTAAGTGTATTTGCTGCATTAGCAAGGTGGTATAGAAAATAGGTTGTTAGCTGAAAAGCTACCTTGCAAGATAGTGTTATGTTAAACATAGGAAATGTATACCCAGATGAAAAAAAGATTATCCTTGAAACAAACTTTTACAAAGTGTACTTTTAGTAGTTTTTGTACTTTGTGCTAAATTGGCAGCACTTTAAGTATACTAAGTGCACTAAAGTTGTTCAAATGTGGAACTTCATACTTAAGTGTACTTCAGGTGCAGTCTGGATGTTAAAATGGGACTACTTTTAGCTTTAAGCATACTAAGTGCACTAAAGTTGTTCAAAAGTAGAACTTAATTCATACTTAAATGTACTTCAAGTGCAGTGTGTATGTTAAAATGGGACTTATGTACACAACATGTTTTTGTTGATTTTATATGGATGTATTAGTAGGTAAGGCTTTATGTGAGTTAAGTGTATTTGCTGCATTAGCAAGATGGTATAGAAAATAGGTTGTTAGCTGAAAAGCGACCTTGCGAGATAGTGCTATGTTACACATAGGTAATGTATACCCAGATGAAAAAAGATTATCTTTGAAACATACTTTTACAAAGTGTACTTTTAGCACTTATGTACTTTGTGCTAAATTGGCAGCACTTTAAGTATACTAAGTGCACTAAAGTTGTTCAAATGTGGAACTTCATACTTAAGTGTACTTCAAGTGCAGTCTGGATGTTAAAATGGGACTACTTTTAGTGTACTTAAGTACACACTAATAAATAGTATGATTTGTGGGTATTTGAAATACACTTGTAGTCCAACTTTATTCTGCCACCAGTGCGTTGGAAACAAACTTTAAATGTATTATGGTTAGGTTGATAGTAATCTATAAGTGTATTTACAGTGTAGTTCTATGACAATTCATGCAACGCACAGATATGCGCCGTCATATTATAACCTGTTCTATATAAGTGCATATGAGTTCTATTTATACTATATTGAGAAAATTAACTTAAAGTTGAATCTGTCATGAGACATCCCAGAAGACAGGTGGCAGCAGAACACAATCTGGGGAGTACCTCCCAGGGAGCACACCAGAGAAGAAGGCTGTCCCACACCTGAGCCTCCTTCTGGGGCTCATTAGCCTCATTATTGAGGGTATTTAAACCCTGCCATTTTGTCTCGCCTTGCTTGTTCTTGAATCTATATGCATTGTATCACTGTGGCTTTTGTCTCATTCTACCATGTATTCTACTAGCAATATATGCTACTAAATATACAATCCTACCATTGGTTTTACACATTGAGATGTTCCTTTCAAAATTCAGTGGTCATTTATTGTCTGGTACAATCGGTTTGAGAAATATACACTTTATACCGCTATTACACTATCTGAAACGCCAACGCATAATACCCCCATGCCCTGTAAACCTGTCTCATTCATTACAGTTCATTCTGGTTTAATTGTCTGCTTTTTTATCCAATAGATTACATTATAACCTTAGCAACGGTATATGCCATGTATTTTTGGGTGCTTTGAACAATTTACTACAGCCCAGCGTAACAGCAATTTTCGTTTTAATGGTCTAGTATTACGCAAGCTCTATAGAAAATGCATTAGGGAGGAGAGTTTCCCTTTTCCGATATGTATGTATTTTTGCGTCTAAAATGCCGTTGGTCTCGCTGGCTACATATGTACGTTCATGTTTCCACTCGAGCACTGTTTTTCCAATATGTTTGATAGCCCTATTGTTATTTTCGCATTTTGACTGCATTTCACAGACTGTAGTGCAATCGTTAAATGTATTTTTGATGTAGGCTACCGATGTTCATTGAAGATAGAACATTTGGCAGCATTTTGCAGATGGTGGAATACTATTTTATGGTAATGTTATTGCACATAATATAGGCTATGGCGTATATACTTGTCTCTTAGGGCATGACAAATGCTCATTCCAATTTACTGTGCACTGATATGTGGTAGATTAAGGTAAAAATTTCCTTGGAGTCATTATGAATAGGAAAATAAAAAATAAAAAACTACAGAACAGTACAATCCCAGGACAAACGTATACATACTGTAGAGTACAGGGACAAGATGAAATTTATCTTAAGCCATCAGAAGGAGCAAATGTATATGCTTTATAATGGACAAAACAAAGTTTTTATTTAGAGTAGTGCACAATTTAGCCATTTGGATAGATTTGGAGACACTAATGGACAACAGGGTACACTGCTATATTTTGCATCATAGACCTTTAGTAGTTCTGCATATCATCCTCAGATTTTGCTAAACTTGTGGACATGGAGTTTATGATCCAGGAAAGGTATATATATTACTGATTTCACGTATGTAGCTCTCAGCAAACTAAATTTTTTTTTTTCAAAGTTTCTTTGCATTTGTGGCACTTTATTTAGACTTAAATTATTAAAATAAACAAATCTAAGTTTGTATTGTAAATGGTACACCTGTCTTGTTTCATTTAAGCCATTTACCAAGTTTATGTGATGCTCACACCTGGAGTTATAAAGCCTTAAACAGAGCACTCCCTAAATAGGTGAAATCTGCGCCAAGGGGTTAAGAGAAAAATGAATAAATAGGATTATGTTTCTTCTCATATTTCTTCTTATCACTAAGATAGCTCCACACCTGTCTTAAGGCTATTCACTACATTGAAGAGATAAACCACAATTTTGAATCCTAGCTGATATTATTATTATACAAACAAGTATATGATTTGTTTCAGTCTCAATTTTATAGGCCTTTTGTTAGGTGCTTTTGTTTGTTTCATGTAATCAGTGATAATCACCATTAGCAACAATTAGCAATTAGCTAAGCTAGCTAGCTTGTATGATGGCATATTACCAGCCTTTATTTTAGTGTTATCAAAATGTTTTGTTGTAAAGAATTGTTCTATGTGCGATTTCAGATGGAATTGCTTTGGGTTGCAGCCAGAGAGAATCCTCAAAGACCTATAAGGGTGGATCCCATAAACCTTCCAGATCATGTACTCATTAGACAATACCAACTTCCCAGACAATCAGGTATTTAGCAGACATATTAACAATTGATCTGCAGAGAAGAACTAGACAATCATCACCAATCCCTGTTCTCCTTCAAATCATGGTTTCTCTGAGGTTCTTTGCCTCTGGCTCTTTCCAAATGGTGTTGGGTGTGTGAGCCAGTCCTCTGTGAGCCATTTGGTCAATGCTGTGGCAAAAGCCCTGTGCAGGAGGTCAAGGCACTTCATTAAGTTCCCTTTGATGCAGCAAGCCAAATCCAAACCAAGCTACAGTTCTTTGAGAAAACAGGATTTCCCAATGTGTTGGGCTTGGTGGATGGCACCCATGTTGCCATTAGGGTTAGTATATGTGCAATATTAAAATATATGAAAACGGGTCTTCTATGCTTTACTAAATTACTAATACATATTATTCTGGCAGGCACCACATCAGCATGAGGAAATCTTTGTAAACAGAAAGAACTTCCACTCCATCAATGTACAAATAGTCTGTGATGCAACCCTTACAATCAGTAACCTTGTTGCAAGGTGGCCTGGGAGCACCCATGACTCCTTTATACTGATAAATTCTTCCCTTGGTGTCAAGTTCAATGAAGGACTCATCCCTGATGGATGGTTGTTAGGTAGATACTAGTTTAATTTCCTTTACAATGTTATGTAAGTTAATAATGTTAATATACAGATCCTTTCCAAAAAATTTGAATATCATGGAAAAGTAGTTTTTTTTCCATAATTCCATTCAAAAAGTGAAACTTTCATAGATTATAGATTCATTACACACAAAGTGAAATATTTCTAGCCTTTATTTGTTTCATTTTTCATAATTTTGGCTTACAGCTCCAGAAAACCCCCCAAAACAGTATTTCAAGAAATTAGAATAGTGTGTCGAAAATCAGCATTTACTTCAGTTATTTCAGAGAATGATGTTTTAGACTGAGTGTCACACTATCATCTAATTTACTCAAAACACCTGCAAAGTTAATCTCAGTTTGGTTCAGTATGGGGCAGACTTGACAATTGGCCAGAAGACCATCATTGACACCCTCCAGAAGATGGGTAAGCCACAAAAGGTCATCGCTAAGGAGGCTGGCTGTTCACAGAGTGCAGTGTCCAAGCATATCAATAGAAAGTTTAGTGGAAGGGAAAAATGTGGCAGGAGAAGGTGCACAAGCAAAAGAGATGACCGTAGGCTTCAGCGGATTGTCAAGCAAAGATGCAGAGGGAGTGGACTGAGGCTGGAGTCAGTGCTTCAAAAACCACCACGTACAGACGTATCCGGGACATGGGCTACAACTGTCGGATTCCTCGAGTCAAGCCACTCCACTCATTCTCTGAAATAACTGAAGTAAATGCTGACTTTCGACACACTATTCAAATTTCTTGAAATACTGTTTTGGGGGTTTTCTGGAGCTGTAAGCCAAAATTATGAAAAATGAAACAAATAAAGGCTAGAAATATTTCACTTTGTGTGTAATGAATCTATAATCTATGAACGTTTCACTTTTTGAATGGAATTATGGAAAAAAAAAAACTTTTCCATGATATTCTAATTTTTTGGAAAGGATCTGTATGTATGTAGGCCTACCATGTAATAAGTGAGGTCCCCTATCTTTGTGCATCAGGTGACAGTGGCTACCCTCTGAGACCCTGGCTAATAACCCCCATCCTCCATCCAGCGACAGAGGCAGAAGATAGGTACACTAGGGCACAGCGGCAAACTAGGAGTAGTGTGGAGAGATGCATTGGGGTGGTGAAAAGTAGGTTTAGGTGCATCGATAGATCAGGAGTTATGCTGCTCTACACCCCTGAGAAGGCATGCCAAATAATCACGGCTGTCTGTGTGCTCCACAACATCTGCATGTTGCAGCGCCTACCCCTGCCAAACATCCCAGACCCAGCTATGCCTCCTCCATGTAACTCTGGCATTCAAGCCAGAATTGACCTAATCAGGAGGGGATTTACATAAAATACATATAAAACGAACAACCATATTTGAATATGACAATTCTTTTATTTATACCAATATACACTAATATACAATAAACACATTCATTCTTATCATCCAAAAGCACAATATACCACAATCTCTTATTCTTAATCTAATCCCCAAATATACAAAATGATTATTCCGATTCTCAAATTACAATACACAAATACATTTTATCATTACGACAACTGATCTGATGTAGGACAATGCAACAGTTCTACATTTCCTTTTAAAAAAAAAAAAAAAAAAGTTTCTCTCTGGCCAGGGCCAGCTTCTCCCTCTCCACCTCCAACAGTTCCTCTTGAACCTTACGGAGATTTGCCACCTCCTTCAAAAGTTATTTTTGTACAGTCACCATGTCCTCTGTGGAAGGCCTCTTGACAGGGGGTGGCTGAAATGCATCTGAACTGAGGAGGATCTGCGACCAACGCAGATCGTCGTTGCCCTCTTTGTAGTCAGGAGCATCAGGAACAGCTGGGACCACAGGAATGAGACCGGATAAATCCAAGGTCACAACTAGTATAAAGATAAAAATAGGCTAGGCCTGCACGTTTTCAAGAACTTGTTTACTTACATTAATTGTTCTGGTTGTCAGAAAAATGTTATTCTACTGTGTAATGGGCTTGGGGTGGACTTGGGAGGATAATCTAATAAAAAAAATTCCCAGTGACTTATACGTATGCATTTTTTATCACATAATGGTAGACACACTAACGTCAATGATGGCGACAGGGACATACAGTGGAATATGCCTCTTTTTTATTTTGTTTCCTAGTAATATTAGCAGCACTGTAGGCTATGCTTACCATTGTGTGATGAGAGTCCCTCCTCCTCCTCTCCAGTGTCCATGCCCCCCGCAACACCTTCCACTAAAGTGTCACTGAAGCCCGACAACACCTTTTCCTCCAGTGGTGTCAATACTACGGTCGAAGCTCCTCCGCCAGTTCGCCGTATCTTGTTAAAATGAGCAGCCCCCTTGGTTTTCGCAACCAATTTCATATCGCACCATTTCTTTTTAACTGCATCGGAGTCTCTCGTTTTTCCCCCGACCGCAGAGACTGTCTCTGCCACCTGAGTCCAACCCCTTTTTTTTTAGCTTCTGCTGTCACACCGGCATTGTCCAATTTTCCCAGCAGTAGCCGCTTCCTTATTGTTACCTCCTCCACCATAACCTCCAACTCTTGCTTTGAGAAATTGGGCGACCGGCCTTTCTTATTTTTAATTTCCATTTTAGCGTGTAACAAACACGTAACGTTAAGCTAGCTAGCTAAGTAGTAGCTAAGGTGAAGTCAAATAAAACCATTTAAAACATTTCCGTTTTTTAACGTTTTTAAAAAATATATGAATTTGTCTCGTGAACGGATTAAACCATACACACAAACTACTACAGGAAAAGCTAATGTTTTTAATGAGCTAAAATATTTTTTCAACCTATGTGTCACGATCCAACACACTAGCAGAACCCAAATGCACGACCAGGAGACAGGGAAACGGTACAGAGTATTTATTAAAGAAGCTTGGGGCAGTCCCAAGCTGTACATAGGTTAGACACAAAGAAAACAACAAAGGTGGAAGTCCTTTAGCTCGGCAACGTGCTCCAAGCCGGAGCTGGACTTGTGTTCCAAACCGGAACTGGACTGGAACTGGACCGGGAGGTCCAACAGGAACGGGTACAGGAAAACAGCGGTACGTCCCAAGCCGGAACTGGACTTGGGTTCCGAACCGGAACTGGACTGGAACTGGACCGGGAGGTCCAACAGGAACGGGTACAGGAAAACAGCGGTACGTCCCAAGCCGGAACTGGACTTGGGTTCCGAACCGGGACTGGAACTGGACCGGGAGGTCCAACAGGAACTGGAACACTGGAAACAGCGGTTCGTTCCAAGCCGGAACTGGACTTGGGTTCCGAACCGGAACTGGACTGGAACTGGACCGGGAGGTCCAACAGGAACTGGTACAGGAAACAGCGGTTCGTTCCAAGCCGGAACTGGACTTGGGTTCCGAACCGGAACTGGACTGGAACTGGACCGGGAGGTCCAACAGGAACTGGTACAGGAAAACAGCGGTTCGTTCCAAGCCGGAACTGGACTTGGGTTCCGAACCGGAACTGGACTGGAACTGGACTAGGTACTGGAAAGCAGAGGTAGAGGATTAGGTGGAACACGAACAGGGTAAGCAGTGTGGTGAAGCCCTAGTAAGCCCGGTCTGGGAGCTGGACCACAGCGAAGCCTGGAACCGACACTGCAGCAAGGTGGGTGCCACGGCCAGACAGGAACCACTGGAGGGTCCAGAGACTGTTAACCCAGCTGAGGGTGCGCCGTTGGAAGGGAGCTGAGGTACTGCAACCACACGCACAGGGAACTGCTGCAGGCTGGACGGAGCTGTGGTGGGTAAGGCACAAACAAACAAAAACAAAGGAGCAAAACAGGATAGCAGAGGCAGGGACTGAAACAAACACTAACCAGCGGGTAGAATGCACAGAGTAGTAAAAGGAATACTAAGAACTACTTAGAATTACGCGGACAGGACTAGAAACCAGAGACCAACACCAAACGAAGTACGTTAACGAACTGGCGCTGAATAGCAGCCAGTCGGGGGTTTAAGTAGGGGAGTGAAATTGGAACCAATAAGGAAATGGTGAGGAATGTAACCGCGGGTGATTGAATAATTAACAGGTGAAACCAAAGTGGAAGCACAGAGTGAAACAAACGGAGGGGGACACGCCCAGCCTTAAGCAAGGGGGAAAACATGGACAAGGGAATCAAACAAGACACGGAGGGACATGGCAAAAACAAGGAAAACGGACAGGAAGGGAGCGGAATGTTACAGTACCCCCCCCTCAACGAACGCCACCTGGCGTAACTGGAGGTGTAACCTTGTCCGGGAATTGTTGGTGGAAGTCAGAGATGAGAGAGTGGTCCAGAATAAGACTCTTGTGAAGCCAGGACCGCTCCTCTGGGCCATAACCCTCCCAGTCGACCAAGTATTGGTAGCCCCGGCCCTTGCGGCGGATGTCGAGAATACGACTCACCGTGTAGGCCGGGGCATGGTCGATGATCCGGGGCGGTGGAGGGGTAACCGCCGGGGCACTGAGGAGGCTGGAGGCGACAGGCTTAACCTGGCTCACATGAAAAATGGGATGGATCTTGAGGGAAACAGGGAGGGAGAGTTTGACAGAAACAGGGTTAACTAGGCAAACAATGGGAAAAGGACCAATAAACCGGGGTTGAAGCTTTTTAGAGGAAGTAGGGAGGGGGATATTGGCTGTAGACAACCAGACCTGCTGACCGACCTTATACTGAGGGGCTGCGGTCCTGTGAAGGTCCGCCAGGCGCTGGGTGCGGGAATTAGCGCGAAGGAGTGCGGTGCGAGTAAGTCTCCACATCCGTTTACATTTAAGGATGTGGGACTTGACGGAGGGGACTGCAACCTCGGCCTCCTGGGCCGTTAAGAGGGGGGGTTGGTATCCTAACGAACACTCGAAGGGAGACATCCCTGTGGACGTGCACTTAAGGGAATTATGCGCGTATTCTACCCATGGGAGGAGGCGGCTCCAGGAAGCGGGGTTGCGAGCCGTAACGCACCGCAGGGCGGATCCCAGGTCCTGGTTCGCCCTCTCCGCCTGGCCGTTAGTCTGAGGATGGAAACCAGAAGACAGACTAACAGAAGCACCCAGGGTTACACAGAACGCCCTCCACACCTGGGAGGAGAATTGGGGCCCACGGTCCGAAACGATGTCGGAGGGGATCCCGTGCAGCCTGACGACGTGTAGCACCAGGAGCTCCGCCGTTTCGAGGGCGGAAGGGAGTTTGGGAAGGGGGATGAAATGAACCGCCTTGGAGAACCGGTCCACAATTGTCAGGATAGTGGTGTTACCCTCTGACAAAGGCAGACCGGTGACAAAGTCCACACCAATGTGGCTCCAAGGACGGCCCGGGACGGGGAGGGGGCGGAGAAGACCGGAGGGAGGCTGGTGGGAGGCCTTGCTCCTGGCGCAAACAGGGCAGGCCAGGACAAAGGCACGGGTATCCCCATTGAGGGTGGACCACCAAAAACTCCTCTTGACCAGGGCGATGGTTCTGGCAACACCTGGGTGACAAGCCAGACGGGAGGCATGAACCCATTCCAGGACCTGGGAACGGACGGAGTCGGGCACAAAAAGAGAGGAGTTAGGGTTATTGCGGGGATCAGGTTGGGAAGCCTGGGCGGCCTTCACGATGCCCTCGATCTCCCAAGACACCGCAGCCACAAAACAGGAAGCAGGGAGGATGGACTCGGGGTCAGCAGGACTGGAAGGGGGGGAAAAAACACGGGACAAGGCATCAGCCTTAGTGTTACGAGAGCCGGGGCGGTAAGTGACAGAGAAATTAAAACGGGCAAAGAATAGTGACCACCTAGCCTGACGGGCATTAAGCCTCTTGGCTGACCTGAGGTAAATCAAATTGTGGTGATCAGTAAAAACAATAAAGGGGGTACCTGCCCCCTCCAGC
This sequence comes from Synaphobranchus kaupii, assembly GCA_029718625.1. NCBI lineage: Eukaryota > Metazoa > Chordata > Actinopteri > Anguilliformes > Synaphobranchidae > Synaphobranchus > Synaphobranchus kaupii. Next base: position 83,895,212 of record CM056376.1, on the reverse strand, counting down.
CAATGACGCCACTCCTCCAGTGCCAACTTAATGGCGAGAAGTTCCCGATCCCCGACATCATAATTGTGTTCGGCGGCGGACAGTCTCCGGGAGAAGAAGGCGCAGGGATGGAGCTTGCTGTCCAAGGCGGTACGCTGGGACAGAATGGCCCCCACACCGGTGTCTGAGGCATCCACCTCAACTGTAAACTGACGGGAGGTGTCGGGGTGACAGAGAATGGGAGCAGAGGAGAATCGAGCCTTAAGTTGTTCGAAGGCCTGCTGGGCCTCGGGATTCCAGCAGAAGGGAACGGATGTGGAGGTGAGTTTAATCAGAGGAGCAGCAATGACACTGTAGTTACGGATGAAGCGGCGATAGAAGTTAGCAAACCCGAGGAACTGCTGGAGGTGCTTCCGTGACGAGGGTTGGGGCCATTCTGTCACCGCCTTGACTTTAGCAGGATCCGCCCGGATACTGCCCTCCTCAATGATGAAGCCGAGGAACGGGACGCTTGAGACGTGGAACGAGCACTTCTCGGCCTTAACAAATAGTTGGTTCTCCAGAAGGCGCTGGAGGACCTCACGGACGTGGAGAACGTGTTCCTGGGGGGATTTAGAGAAAATAAGAATGTCGTCAATGTAAACGAACACACATTTGCCAGACAGGTCCCGGAGTACATCGTTCACCATCCCCTGGAAGACTGCTGGGGCGTTAGTAAGGCCGAACGGGACCACCAGATATTCGTAGTGGCCCAACGGGGTGTTAAAAGCAGTCTTCCACTCGTCCCCCTCGCGTATCCGCACTAGATGGTACGCGTTGCGGAGGTCGAGCTTGGTGAAGATGACTGCCTGGGAGAGGGGTTCAAAGGCGGTATTAATGAGGGGAAGAGGATACTTGTTGTGAATGGTTACTTCGTTGAGACCCCGATAGTCAATGCAGGGCCGCAGAGAGCCGTCCTTCTTCCCAACGAAGAAGAAGCCTGCACCAACCGGGGAAGACGACGGACGGATAATGCCTGACGCAAGTGACTCGTGGATGTAAAACTCCATGGCCAGCTTCTCCGGACCCGACAGACTGTAAAGGTGGCCAGATGGTAGCTTGGCTCCCGCCAGCAGGTCAATGCAACAGTCGTAGGGCCTGTGAGGAGGCAAGGATAGGGCACGTGACTTGGAGAACACTTGCGACAGGTCATGATACAGGTTAGGAACATGGGTAAGGTCGGGTGCAGGCTGGAAGGGTCTAATTCTCTTAGGCCCAGGAGGAGAAAGAGCAGAGCGAAGGCAGTTGGCAAGGCAATGGCCACTCCAGGCAAGATGCGACCGGCTCGCCAGTCAATGTGCGGGTTGTGCAAGCGCAGCCAGGTCTGTCCTAGGACCATGGAGGACTGTTTCGACTGGATGAGAAGGAGCTGAATGGTCTCTCGATGATTGCCGGACAAGATTAGTTGGAGGGGAACGGTGGAGTGGGTTACTACCCCCAGACTCCTACCGTCCAAGGCGAGAGCAGTGATGGGGGTAGGTAAGGCCTCCGTGGGAATCCCGAACTTTTTGACAAAGGCGCTGTCGATAAAGTTGGCATCCGCACCAGAGTCAATGAGGGCAGAGGCCGAAGCAGTGATATCCCTCCAGAGGAGGGTGGCCTTGAATTCCAGACGGTTCTGGGCAGCGTGACTAGGAATAATAGGGCTCGTCAATACGCCCAGTCTTATTGGCGAGCCATCTCTTTTGGGCGAATGGGACAAGAAGAGATTTGGTGGCCTGGCTTGCCACAGTAGAAGCATGACCTGGTGCGGAACCGGCGCTGGCGCTCTTCGGCGTCCACGGAGACCCGGCCCAGTTGCATGGGCTCCTCCTCGGAGGGCAAAACGGAGACTCTAGGACCCTGGACGGGTGAGGAATGTTGAACCCGGGAAGGGGCGGAAGGGAGAAGACGGGAGGGATTCTTTCCTCGTTCACGGGCCCGGTTTCTGAGACGATTGTCGATGGCTATAGCCAGGTTGATGAGGCTGTTGAGTGAGGAGGACTCCTCCCGAGTGGCAAGCTGGTCCTTCAGCTCCTCACTGAGAGCCTGGCGAAAGGCCCCCTGAAGGGAGGTGTCGTTCCAGCCCGACTCGGCAGCGAGGGTGCGGAATTGTATGGCCATCTCCGCAACACAACGATTGCCCTGCCGAATCAGTAGCAGGCGCTGGGTAGCGTCACGACCACAGACTGGGTGGTCGAAAACTCGCCGCATCTCCGCAGTGAAGAGGGCGAAGTCGTTGCAAAGGGGAGTCTGGCTATCCCAAATAGAAGTGGCCCACTCCAGGGCACTGCCTCCCAGGCTGCTCATCAGAAACGCGATCTTGCAAGGGTCGGAGGCGAAGGAGGTAGGCTGCATCCTGAAGACAATGTCGCACTTCAAGAGGAATTCGCGACACTTCCCCAGCCCTCCATGGAATAGTTCCGGATGTTGAACTCGGGGCTCACGACTGGGGTGGTGAGCCGGAACATCAGGAGGTCGGTCGGGTGCAGGAGATGTAGGAGCCGGGAGGACCCGAGGCAGAGGCGTATGAAGGGATAGCTGTGTGACCTGCTCCGTTAGGCCCCTCAGAACCTCCAGGACGTCATCCAGACGGCGCCCCTGCTGGTCGCTGATGGCAGTTTGGCAGGAGAAGGCATGGCGTATCTGCTCAAGGTCGGCTGGGTCCATTTTGTTGGCCAGTTCGTTCTGTCACGATCCAACACACTAGCAGAACCCAAATGCACGACCAGGAGACAGGGAAACGGTACAGAGTATTTATTAAAGAAGCTTGGGGCAGTCCCAAGCTGTACATAGGTTAGACACAAAGAAAACAACAAAGGTGGAAGTCCTTTAGCTCGGCAACGTGCTCCAAGCCGGAGCTGGACTTGTGTTCCAAACCGGAACTGGACTGGAACTGGACCGGGAGGTCCAACAGGAACGGGTACAGGAAAACAGCGGTACGTCCCAAGCCGGAACTGGACTTGGGTTCCGAACCGGGACTGGAACTGGACCGGGAGGTCCAACAGGAACTGGAACACTGGAAACAGCGGTTCGTTCCAAGCCGGAACTGGACTTGGGTTCCGAACCGGAACTGGACTGGAACTGGACCGGGAGGTCCAACAGGAACTGGTACAGGAAACAGCGGTTCGTTCCAAGCCGGAACTGGACTTGGGTTCCGAACCGGAACTGGACTGGAACTGGACCGGGAGGTCCAACAGGAACTGGTACAGGAAAACAGCGGTTCGTTCCAAGCCGGAACTGGACTTGGGTTCCGAACCGGAACTGGACTGGAACTGGACTAGGTACTGGAAAGCAGAGGTAGAGGATTAGGTGGAACACGAACAGGGTAAGCAGTGTGGTGAAGCCCTAGTAAGCCCGGTCTGGGAGCTGGACCACAGCGGAGCCTGGAACCGACACTGCAGCAAGGTGGGTGCCACGGCCAGACAGGAACCACTGGAGGGTCCAGAGACTGTTAACCCAGCTGAGGGTGCGCCGTTGGAAGGGAGCTGAGGTACTGCAACCACACGCACAGGGAACTGCTGCAGGCTGGACGGAGCTGTGGTGGGTAAGGCACAAACAAACAAAAACAAAGGAGCAAAACAGGATAGCAGAGGCAGGGACTGAAACAAACACTAACCAGCGGGTAGAATGCACAGAGTAGTAAAAGGAATACTAAGAACTACTTAGAATTACGCGGACAGGACTAGAAACCAGAGACCAACACCAAACGAAGTACGTTAACGAACTGGCGCTGAATAGCAGCCAGTCGGGGGTTTAAGTAGGGGAGTGAAATTGGAACCAATAAGGAAATGGTGAGGAATGTAACCGCGGGTGATTGAATAATTAACAGGTGAAACCAAAGTGGAAGCACAGAGTGAAACAAACGGAGGGGGACACGCCCAGCCTTAAGCAAGGGGGAAAACATGGACAAGGGAATCAAACAAGACACGGAGGGACATGGCAAAAACAAGGAAAACGGACAGGAAGGGAGCGGAATGTTACACTATGTCTGTATTTAATGGGCTATAATAAAGATAAGATGATTGTTAAGAAGTTCATAATTGGCTAAAATTAAGAGGTTCGTAGGATAATGGAGATTTCTTAAGAAAATGTTGAAGAATTGTATTTGAGAACATTCTAAAGAAAAAACGTAGGATCTAGGATTTAGGAAGTTCCTAAGAGGATTTCTGTGAATCTGGCCCAAGGTCCTTGATGCCTTGCAGCGGCTTCAGCCTCCCCCTCAACCTGATTCAGCCTCCAACCAATCACCTAATCCTGAGAGACCTCCACCCACTCCAGATCAACATATCCCTCACCGAGCTCGGGAACCCCAGATGCCAGCCCCACCCAGGTATGACGGAGACCCAGGGAGTTGCAGAAGTTTCCTCACCCAATGCTCTCTGGTGTTCGAGCTACAACCCACTTCCTTCAGCACTGACCGGGCGAAGGTGGCTTATGTAATATCACTGCTATCAGGCAAGGTACTTGCATGGGCCACTGCGCGATGGGAGTTACAGACACTGGACTGTGCACAGTTATTCAGTCAAGAGATGCGATGAGTGTTTGATCACCCAGTCACGGGGCGTTCAGCAGCCAGACAATTGTTTGACCTGTTTCAAAGACCTCGCCCTGTTGCTGAGTTTGCTCTGGAATTCCGTACTCTGGCATTGGAGAGTCGGTGGAACTCAGAGGCCTTGATTGCTGCTTTTCATCATGGACTTAGGGTAAAAGATGAACTGGTTTGCAGGGACTTGGGAAATGACTTAGAGTCACTCATTTCTCTCTCCATCCAAATAGATAACCGCATCAGGGATAGGAACAGGGACCAGGCCTTATCGAGGGAATCTGCGGCTCCCCCCACTACCCCAAACGTCTCTCCACCAATGCCTTCCTCTGCTCAGAGTGAGGAACCCATGCAGCTGGGCCGCACTAGACTCTTCCGTGAAGAGAGGGACCGGAGAATGCAAGAGGGGAGGTGCCTCTACTGTGGGAAGACTGGTCACTTCCGCTCACACTGTCCTGAACTTTTGGGAAAAAAGCAAAGTCGTCAGGGGATGGGAAGACCTTGATAACTGGAGCACTCTTCCCACCACTCCAGCACTCTCATCTTCTGCTACCAGTAACTCTGTCCTGGGGGGAGACTTCTCTGACACACCTATAATTAATGAAGAGACTAGGTTCAGCCCATTTGCATGCTGCACCGTGCTTAGCGCCCAAACAACACGCCGTTAAAATAGCAAAAGTGGACTTGGACACGCCCTAAATGGACTTTACGCCATGCACTTAGACCAAGCGCCAAGATCGCCAAGATAGAGCCCCTGGACACAAACAATGTTTTTTGGGGAGAAAACTTTAATGTAAACAAAGAACGAGTTGTTTACAATGAAACTACATAGTATACCTTTAAGTAATAGTAAAAAATTTTGTTAAAAAAACTCACTAAATTCTATGATATAATCTTATCTCCTTCAAATAATTTGTATTTTTTATATTTTTGTAAAATGCCAGATGGGAGGTGATTTTCAGCCACGAGTCCTTTCGAGTTTTAATTTACTGGTCTACCCTCTCTTTCTATCTCTCTTGTTTTGGTCCCACAGTTCTCTCAGAAAAACAGCTTGATCAAGGGGCTTGATGTTCTGGTTCATTCACAGACTACTTTCGACAATGCATGAGTATATGTCCCGCATTCTCTGTAAATAAAAAAATAAAATAAATAAACGGACTTCCTGAATGACTTCATTCTTATTCTTCTTCTTCTTTAGGTTTCATGGCGGATTACAAACCAACTTTAAGGTGCATACCGCCACCTACTGTACCGGAGTGTAAACCTTACATGTCAAAACCGTTCACTAAACTTTATTAGCAAGCCCAGAATTCTTAATAAAATAAAAAACTGCTCTTCTAACATTCACTGTGTCACACAGTGTTTTGGAAAAATGTATAAATTGAGCTTCATATTAGTATAACTTACCAAATAAAATGCACTTTTTATTACTATTACAATTACAATTTTAGTTAAGTGATGTTAAAGTACACTTTCATAAAGTGTGCTAATAGTAGACTATCCGGGGATGAAAATAAAGAACACTTTTTAAAAGTATACTAAAATACCACTATAAATACTTCAGATTTAGTATACTTATTTGAAGTACACTAAAGTACAACTTCCAATATACTTAGAATTAAGTGTGATTTTTGTAAGTACACTGCAATACACTTATAATAAAGTGCACTTTTTGTAAATGTACTGAAAAACACTTCTAATTAAGTTAATTTAAAGTACTTTTATAAAGCTCACTAATAGTGCGTTATCTAGGACTTGAAAAAAATATCATTCTCATAAGTGTACTAAGAGACAACTCAAGTATTTCAGATGTAGTATACTTTTTTGAAGTACACTATAGTGCAACTTGAAATATACTTGCAATAAAGTGCACTTTTTGTAAGTGTACTGAAATACACTTTTAATGAAGTGAAATAAAAGTACACTTTAATAAAGCTTACTAATAGTGCGCTACACTGCCTGGCCAAAAAAAAGTCGCACTAATATTTCGTTGGACCGCCTTTAGCTTTGATTACGGCGCACATTCGTCACAGCATTGTTTCAACAACCTTATGCAACGTCACAACATTTATTTCCGTCCAGAGTTACATTCATTTTTGACCGAGATCTTGTATTTACAACGGGAAAGTCGAACCACTCCGTAAAGTCTTCTCCAACACATCCCAAAGACTTTCAATGGGGTTAAGGTCAGGACTCTGGTGGCCAATTAACGTGTGAAAATGATTCCTCATGCTCCCTGAACCACTCTTTCACAATTTGAGCCCGATGAATCTTGGCATTGTCATCCTGGAATATGCCCATTGATGGGATAACCTGGCCATTCAGTACATTCAGGTACTCAGCTGACTTAATTTTATTGCTGCATTACATTGCTGAGCCTAGACCTGACCAATTGAAGCAACCTCAGGTCAATACTGGCTCCAGAGGCATGTACAGGGGGGGTGTGATAGATGATTTTTTAAAAAGACTAGCCTACATGCATGTATTTAGCCTATGAAAATTAACTACAGAAGATAAAAGTGAATGTGAAAAATAAATGAACACTTCAATGTTTATGACTTAACGGTTCGGTACATTTTCGGTAGGCTACAGCAGGAAAAAAACTTGTGCAAAATATAAAAGTGTTTTCCATGTATTAAAATGGAACAGTGGCTAACTTGCCATAATTTCTTTCTTAACAAAATAAGGCACATTGACACTCAAGCCCTATTCGGACGTGATATGTTTTAAGGGGATGTGGGGTAATGTAATTATTACCGGAGCATATCCGTTATTTTAGTCCCGTCCGAATCTGGCATGTCAGTAACTTTTGCGGACTGCTCGTACACGCGCCAGTAAATATTCCGGCATATTTTACCTACTGTTAAATGCCCTGTATAAATAACCCCAGGTTATAGCAATCCCATGCGAATTGACATGATGGTAAATATTCTGTTATTTCCTGTAACAATATTAGCCTGTAAGTCCAAGAGGAATTTTTTCCAGCCTTGACAAAATAAGCACGGATTCTTTTCGGATTAGACGCGCAAGTGAGATAACAAGAACATGTGAAGGGACATGAGTTATGCTTACAGCCGCACTATTTACACGAAACATGTTTATGTGCGGAATATGTTTATTCAAAAACTAAAGTTTTCATTCACTGTCCTTGCTCAGTGTTGAAAATAAAATTGGGGACGATCAATTGCCTTTAAAATAAAGTGTTTATTTAAATAAACAAAAAGGGCTAAATTTATGACACGTGAGAGAGCAATGCAACTCCGATAACTAGAAGAATCTACGCTAGAATTAATGAGAAGGGAGGAGCGCCAATCACAATGACAGCAACACAGGAAGGCGTTGCTAGAAGTAGGCTATAATAGACTGTTCACAGATACTTTTTAGGCTATTTCAGTCAGTTATTGTTTAACACGTTTATATACAAATATTTTTTATCTGTCAAAATAACAGATGGTATTTGTATTTTTCCTCAGTTTCTAAAAATCGGTAAATGACAGGAAATTCTCGGTTAACGCAACCCCTTACAAAGATGTAAGGACACATTAGACAATATGTAATAATTTTTGTATACTTAAATTATATGTTTATAACACTAAAGTATACTACTTTTTCACCTGGGTAACATAATCCACTGTAGCTTTAAGCCACCATGCAATACTGCCATGTAGCTCTCTGGTTTACTGTATATATACCTGGCTAGCAAAGTTAATGTTAGCTTTGTAGCCAGATAGAGATACTACAAAATGATTTCATGATTTTACATATCATTCTATAGCTGTCAACAATTAGTTTGTTTTAATTGTATTTAATGTGCACATTAAACATTCAGTTTGAGACTACTTGATTTGAAAACTGATTGTTTTAAGGTACACCCCATTTGAGCTTTGTTGGGTCCAACCAGAATCTCAGCAATTACTGACAGGCCAAATATAAAAGTGCAAAGGTAAACATATAATTGTGTAACAGTATGTAAATTTCTGTGCTACTCGCTATACCATGTGTACCAATACGGCTTGTGTTGTCAATTGACCATTTGTAAAAAATACATCTTTAAGAAAATAAATATGTGTCGGACATTGATAATTGACCATTATGGCCTATGACCTAATTGACCATTATGGCCAGTCCTGGTGTGAGATGGCTGGGTCAGAGGACCAGACACGGCCGTAAGGGGATCACAAAGTACTCCAGGAATAAAAAAAAGGGGACAGGAATTAGAACTCTGCGAATGGAGCAGAGAAAAATAAACAGAAAGGGAAAATAACTCCAGGCGTACAGCCAAAGTATAGCAACCCAGAAAAGTGGGCGAAAAGCTTGCAGACTCGAGCAGGAAAATAGGAGAAAAGGAAAGGCCTCTAGCTCAATAAACGAATGAGCAATAATAAAGAGGCGAGAACGAGAAAAGGTAACGAAGGTTACTGCCTCAGAGAGGACAGGGGAAAACCAAGGTAAGGAACAGAAAGTGCAAATGCAAAAATAAATTACTAATAAAGAATATCTAACGCGCACCTACAGGCAAGTCCCACGTTACTTTTTAGCAAAGCTTAAAAGCAAAGTGGTCGCCTGAACCTATTCCTGTTACCGGCTTTACGTGGCTAAGTAAGACACAAAGAAACAAACCAGGAAGTCGCTGCACTTAAATAACTAGCAGATGCCAGCACAGGTGAAACGAATGAGCGCGGGTAGGCGGAAAAACATGGCAGGGACACCGTCCCGCGGACCTGAAAGGAAACGTCTGCAGAGCAGAAACGGCCAGCCGCAAAACCATTACACCTCGGTCCTAAGAAACTTCAAAGGGCTAGCCCTGAGCAGCGAGATAAGATACAGAGAACAGGCAATGGGGGGTAGCTATTAGAGGTGTAAATGTATGTCTGTCTGTGTGTCAACAGGTGTGGCATGGCAAACCTCATGCTGACCTACCTCATAGTATTAGGATTCCATACAGTAAATTTGGTTAATACACCTATGGGCACTATGTGCAGATTTTGGGCCAAGCCACACCAGAATCAAACAGAAGCCAGAGTGGTACTACTGGCTTTGTACCTTGTTTTAATCATCACCTGATCTAGTCTCTCCACATATTAGCTCACAAATATTTCAATAACAGCCAAAGCTGTCCCTCCCCTGATAATTCATTAAGTATGCATGGGCCAGGAGAAGGAGAAGGGACCCCCCTCTCCCTCTTCCAACCACTTAAAAATTAGGTCCTGTCTTGTATCTGGCTGGACTTTTTGAATATTCTTCTGTCTGTTGGTTCTTGGACTTTGGTGTTGACACATTCTGGGGATTACCTTGGGTGAGCCACGCTGTGGCCTGGTATTATATTTCATGAATTTATTTTGTGACTGTAATTTGTCCATGTCTGTAGCATTCATTGTTTGTTAAGGTAGTTGAACCTTCATCTTTAGTTAAGGCGTTGAATACTTGCCGTAACTTCATAAATCTCTTAATTTTAATCTGGTTGTGAGTAGTACATTTTGATAATGGTTAATCCAACTGGCTGTTCTGCCTATCAATGATTTTGGCAATTTAATTGATAATTGATATCTTTGATAATAATTAACAAATTAAATCAAATAAATCTATTTTAATGTTGGATAAGTGAGGAGTTTTAACTGTTGATGCCACTCATTCTGTATTCAGAGTGCTGAACATTAAATGTTAAAACTGCCTGATTCAGAAAATACACATTTTACTTAATCCTCACTTCCCTGACATAAGAGATGAAGTGATTCATCATTCAGTGCATATAGCATAACTAACAATCCTGGAGGGGTAGTGGAGGGACTTTGAAAATGGTCAATTATTTTCACGTGAACAGACCACAGACAACTGTATTACCAGTGCAATAACATGGGATTGCGACTGGCTTTATGTTTGTCAATTACTGAAATAATGAATGTGTTTTGTATCAGTATTACTATTTCCCTATTCACATTTTAGGATGCTTTATCTTTTAAATGACCTTTAACAGGCCAAAGCAAAGGACTTTCTGCACCAAGATGGCTCCTGGATAACAGGTTTGGGATCTTCTTTTTAAATCATCATGTAAACCTCCAGCGCTTTTACTATTTTTTTTTAAATTAAATGGAAACTAACCAATTTTATCATAAAATAAGACCCAGCCTTTTTCATTTATGGACTGATGATGATCTATGTGCCAATGCAGTTACACATAAGGAGGCCATTAAGCTTGCAGTTATCCACCCAAAATAGATTTCTGGCTATGGGCCTAGTGGAAAGTGGCCTGAGCCTTTTTTCAAAAGCACTTCTGAATGCACCCTGTGCCATTAGCAATTATTACGTTGTATATATGCTAACTGGGATTAACTAGTGTTATTATTTTTTAATAATACACATTATCCACAAGCTATGAAGTACCCTGTGTGGTAACATTACATTACAATTATTTGGCAGACGCTTTTATCCAAAGCGACGTAAAATGAGTGCATATTGAAGGTCATTGACGCGACTACAAAGCAGATCCGACAAAGTGCGACTTTCTCACAACGTAGGAGCTATCCCTAGTAATGAACATAGAACACGGTCAGCTATACATACTTAACTATAAAATAGCAAAAAACACAAGTTATAGAAAACAAGCAAAAAATTTTTTTATAAATACAGGAAGCAAGTACTATAAAATTGGCCCTATATAGGTAGTTTAGTCGAGGTGGAATCAGAAAAAGTGCGTTTTCAGACCACAACGGAAAACAGACAGTGTTTCAGCTGAGCGCAGCGGAGTGGGGAGTTCGTTCCACACTGGGGAGCTAGGGTGGAAAAGCTCCGCAGTCGGGACAAACGAGAGCCGTTAACACGGAGGGAGGGAAGTGCAAGTCGCCCTGCAGCAGCAGAGCGAAGTGGTCGAGCAGGAGCATAGTGCTGAATTAACTCCTGTAGGTAGGGGCCTGACCTTTTGGCTCCAGTGTAGGCCAGGGTCAGAACTTTGAACCTGATCCTGGCCACGACCGGCAGCCAGTGGATTGACCTCAGCAGGGGGGTGACGTGTGAGAACTTCAGTAGTTTGAACACAAGCCGAGCAGCCGCGTTCTGGACCAGTTGTAGGGGCAGAATGGCGCAGGCTCATAGGCTTGCGAGAAGGGAGTTGCAGTAGTCCAGACGTGAGGTGACCATGGTCTGGACAAGAAGCTGGGTGGAGTAGGTGGTCAGGTACGGCCGAATCCTCCTGATGTTGTACAGGAGGAACCTGCAGGACCGTGCCGTTGCCCTGATGTGTTCTTTGAAGTCCAGCTGGTCATCCAGGACCACCCCCAGGTTCCTTGCAGAGCGGGAGGCGGTCACAATGGTTCCGTCGATGGTGATGGACAGGTCTAGAAGCGGAGAGGTCTTGTATGGCGTGAAGAGCAGCTCAGTCTTGTCGAGGTTGAGCTTCAGGTGATAGCTAGACATCCACACAGAGATGTCAGCCAGGCAAGCAGATATCCTCTCCTTAACCTGTGGGGTAGAGGGAGGGGAAAGGGAGGAAGAGTTGAGTGCCATCAGGATAACTATGGTAAGAGAAGCCATGTGAATTAATAACCAAACCAAGAGACTTTGTGTAAATGGAGAACAGCAGAGGACCCAGTACAGATCCCTGCAGGACTCCTGTAAAAAGTGAATGAGGTGCAGAGACAGAGCCCTTCCAGGAGACTTGGTAGGATCTATCTGTGAGATAGGATGTAAACCAAGAGAGGGTAGTTCCAGAGATGCCCATCTCAGCCAGTGTGAACATCAGGAGTTTGTGGTTGACCGTGTCGAACGCTGCAGACAGGTCAAGGAGAATCAGGACAGAGGAGAGGGAGGAGGCTCTAGCAGTGGCGAGTGCCTCGGTCACAGCCAGGAGTGCAGTTTCAGTAGAGTGCCCGGTTCTGAAGGCGGACTGATGAGGGTCGAGCAGGTTCTTCTGATGGAGAAAAACAAACAGTTGGTTAAGGGCAGCTCGTTCAAGAGCTTTGGACAGGAAAGGCAGGAGAGACACAGGATAGTTTGACATCAGTGGGGTCCAAGCTAGGTTTCTTAAGGAGTGGGGTAACATGGGCAGTTTTGAAAACAGCATGAACATAGCCACATGTTAAGGAGGTGCTGATAATGGAGGACAGATATGGAAGGGCCTCATCGGATATAGACTGGAGGACTGCCGAAGGGATGTGGTCCAGTGGGCAGGTGGTTGCACGCTGGTGTGTTACAAGTTCTGTGTCCTCCAGAGTCTTAAAGGATGAAAGTGTAGCGGTGGGTTCATTATGGGGGATATGGCGCATCACCGGATGCGTGAAGGAGTTTCAGATCATGGCTACCTTCTCCTAAAAGTGGATCAGGAAGTCATCTGCAGGGAGGGAAGAGGGTGAGGGGGGTGGAGGAGGGATCAGCAGGGAAGAGAAGGTGGAAAAGAGTTTACGTAGGTTAGACACACATGCATTAATCTTTGACTGAAAAAATTAAGTCTTAGCAGATGTAGTTGCTGATGTGAAGGCTGCCAGCAGAGTGTGATACGAGGCCAGATCATCTGGGGATCTGGATTTCCTCCACTTTCTCTCAGCAGCTCGCAGCGTGGTTCTGCTGGATCAGAGACAATCCGTCAGCCACAGGCAGGGGGGTGATGATCGAGCTGGTTTGGAGACAAGAGGACATAGTAAGTCGAGAGACAGGAGTTAAAAGTGGAGGTGGCAACATCAATAGGCAAATTAACAAAAGATGCAGGAGGAGGAAGTGCAGAGAGAGCAGAGGTAGAGAGAGAGGAGTGCGAGAGAGTGCGGTGATTTCTCCTGAAAGTTACAGAGGGTAGGTTGTTAGAGGAGTTGAGGGAGAGTGGGTAGGAGAGAGAGAATGAAATAAAGAAATGGTCCGATACATGGAGCGGAGTTACCGTGAGTTCAGACATGGCGCAGCTCCTGGTGAATACAAGGTCTAGTTGGTTACCAGCCTTGTGGATGGCAGGCGATGGGGACTGGGTGAGGGGAGGGACTGGAGGAGTGAGGAGACACTGGATAACTGGGTGCTCTCTGTCTGGAGGTTGAATTCACCCAGTAGAATTACAGGGGTGCCATCCTCAGGGAAGGAGCTCAGGAGAGTGTCCAGTTCATGCAGAAAAGCGCTGAGTGAGAACAACAATGTTAAGTTTAGACAGGTGAGAACAACAATGTTAAGTTTCATCGTGATTGCATGAAACCCAAGAGAGAGGTTATATAGAGTCCTAGTGAAGATCAGAACAAACAAGTCAGGTAAATTGGCTCGACATCCACACAGAGATGTCAGCCAGGCAAGCAGATATCCTCTCCTTAACCTGTGGGGCCGAGGGAGGGAAAGAGAGGAAGAGTCCTGTGTCTCTCCTTTAGCTTTAAACAGTTACTTAATTGCGCTCAGCTGCTTGCAGGGCTAATACACACAGGTGAAACTGGTTCCAACTAGTTCTAATTAGCAACACAAAAGACAGCTAGTTGGCCCAATTACAGCGAGCAAGCTACCGACTGACTGCAAACAATTCAAAATAAACTAAGCTACCGAGTGACTCCAATCTGTTTATTTAACTAACAATAGTTGAAAGCAATGAAAAAAGATACACTTATCTGAATCCCAGTGTAGCCTAGACAATCCACAACGCAGAAAGATGCACTCAGCAAGATGGTAAATGTTAAATAGTACAGTAGAATCCACTTAATTGCATAACACATTTGTCCGTGAATTTTATGCAATTATGCGGCTGAGTTGATTAGATGGAAGAGCCCAGATGAGCAGTACTGTACGACGCTGGGAACAAGAGGCACAGGAAGCCAGGGCACAACAAACAGTACACACAAATACATACTGTATTTACAAATACAAATACTGTAAAACTTTAATACAGTACAAACTGGCATGGCGAAAAACATGTCTGATAACGGACGTCGCATGCGTGAACTCAGAAAGAATGAGCCAGTAGACAGCGAGTTCCGACGACCAGGCGTGCCTCTCAGGCATCCGCAATCGATGTGATTTTCAATAGAAACCGCCTACCTTTGTAAATGTTGTCGGTTTTGTGTCTATATGTGTCAGTTTATTATCTCGACTTTTAACATATACCTGTATGTTTTATGTGATGTAATTGGACAAAATTTGAAGCAAATATCCAAAATATGCGACAATGGTTTACGCAAAATCACTTTACAATGGAATGAATGGGAAATGGTTTAGGATATGGCAATTCTATGCAAATACCCGAATTATGCGATAATCTGTAATGCAAATGGGATTCAAGTGGTGGGGTGATACATGCAGGCTCTGATTTTCAAGTTAGTGGGGTATTTACTAAGACTTATTATTAACTGTTTGTGGCAGGGTGGGCGTGGTTAGCCTCTGCTTGCAGAGAGAGAGTAAGCGGAGCGGGTCTCGGACCCTGAGCCACAGCTGTCATGAGTTAGTCAGGACAACACGATAATTAACAATTGAATGATTGTTTGATTGTTGCCTGATTGCTTTGACAGTGAGCCTGGGCTTTAAAGGAGGGAAGCGGGAGATCAAAGGGGGCTGGCCGATGACGGGAGAGGACCGGGAGAGAAGGGTCCGCGAATACCGTAGCCAGCGAAAAATCAAAATACAAATAAAGTGTTTGTTAAAAACCACAAAATCCCGTGTACTGCCTGTTCTTCCGCGAGGGGTGGCACTCGATCTTGCCACACTGTTATTAAACTATTATTAACTATCACTTTAGATACCAAGAATCCACAAGTTTGAAGCAGTCACACCACACATCCGGATGG
Organism: Synaphobranchus kaupii; assembly: GCA_029718625.1. Classification (NCBI taxonomy): domain Eukaryota; kingdom Metazoa; phylum Chordata; class Actinopteri; order Anguilliformes; family Synaphobranchidae; genus Synaphobranchus; species Synaphobranchus kaupii. The sequence continues at coordinate 83,879,936 of CM056376.1, read as the reverse complement.
TTACTTGTCAGACAACTTTGTCCATAATACTTTGCCATTACTGTTTTGGGAGTCGCAACGCCTTCCCACAGTGTGAGTGTGTTCTTGGTTCCTGCACATGAGTGTGAGTGAGGGTGGCACCAGCAGGACACAGGACGGCTCAATCCATTTGTGCAGTCATGCTTGGAATGCCAATAATATCACAAAACAAATGATCAGCATAGGAGATATGCCTCCGTTGTTATATGATAACCAGGGCTCTAAATTAATCTCGCCCACATGCAAAATAGTGAACTACATGAACTTTTTTTTGTATGTTTATTTTATAGGGACAGGTACATTCAAACATAGATTATTGTAAAACCAAATCCAATGCAATGTATTACAGCATTTATAGCATGTGCTAATTTTAATGCTTGCTTGCAGATGGGCTTTTCAAACACACGTATACAACACATAAATCATAAAATACAAATACAGTTGAGTAAAGATAACTTGTTTAATTAGACCCATAATGTAATGAATGCTCCCAGTCTTAGTTTTCTAAATTGATGAAATGTAAATACTATATGACGTTAAATATGCTAATTAAAACACACATTTATCCAATGAGCGAAATTTGCTTTAAATTGGCTTACAGGTCTGTAGCCAACATTGCAATAGCTGATCTTGCCAACCTGCCCAATGTTATCGGTGCCGTAGACTGCACACACATACGCATCAAGGCTCCATCCAATGATGAGTTTGTGTATATGAATAGAAAGGGATATCACTCCATCTTCGTGCAGCTCACTTGTGATGCAAAATGTGTGTTGCTCAACATCATGGCCCGGTGGCCTGGTGGGACCCATGACAGCTTCATTCTCTGGGGCGGTTCAGTTGGCACTCATTTTGATCCTGCATTGATGACACGTTATCGCCTGCCAGGCCTTTTTACTTTACCAGTTCCTGACACCGGACACCTTTTTTGAAAATCTGCTAATAAAACTTAGATTGCAGTGTATTTAGATTTTTCTGGGCCATTTTGAATTCTTATGCACCTGTAAATGGAATTAGCAACTTCAATATATGGCAGAGGATTTATTCAAATTGCAAAATAAGGTGCACATGCCTGTCATTTACGATGAATCCAGAATGTCTGTACATAAACATGTGAATACACACAAATGTGCCTTTCTGCAAGGTTTGATGAACCCGGTGTAAATATTTCATACAAACTTGCTTTGTACAGAAATGTATGTAGCGCACATATTTAGGAATGTTTAATGAATGAGGCCCAGTAAGTATATGTGTAGATAGGCCTATTGGGTCATGTTTTACATCAGTTGATTGTATTAACTTCATAAGTTGTTCATTGTCATCTTTACATTATTTCAATTGTAATTTGGCTAAGTTGTTTAATTTCAACAGTGAAAACCTGATGTATTCAAATATACGTATATACTGTATAATTATTTTCCATATGTTGGCTTGTTGGCTATATCCGTATGCACTTTTTAAACTTGGTGGGATAGTGTTGGGTGAGTACTTTCACTTGAGATTGTTCTCTCATTGTTCTCTAACCTAGATCATTCAGTACAAATGCATTTTGTTGTTCTATGAGAAGTATCATTGATGGAAATATTACAACTCATAGAACAATATTGTAGGCTACCGTGTATGCTGTGAATGTGAAGGTATTAATAGTATGTATTTATAACATGTATTTCTGGAGTTAGAAACAATGCTGGTAATGCAGTAACATTTCAGCTGGGCTAGTGGACATTTTTGGCCATTAGCCCGACTGGCTAGTGCAAAAAAGTGCCACTCCTGATGACACTATGTAAGATCAAAGGACCATTAAGATATAAAAACTACAAATGTCCAGACAAACCTATAAATATCCATAATGTATATAGGATAAGATGACGATATGTTTGTGCTGACTAGCAAGGTGAAAAGAACATCTAGATGATTGCAAAAACAGGGTGCCTTTTCTTCATCATTCTTATAAATTACCATGCAATCCATGAGACACTATTTAGCCACTGCAATAGCCTGATGATAGATGTTAATCTGATTGTTTTTAACACACAATGCAAAAGGCTGATCTATGGGCCAATAACATCTCAATGGAGAAATGCCATTTCAGCTGTGAAGAAATTAAATTCCGCCCAGCTTGTGTTATTAGCAAATCTATTCCCCCCACGCCTTCAATAATTTACTAATATTTCCAAATCTGAGCTGGAGGTCCCTGACAGTGTGAAACGGTGTTAGCTTTTAGGGTTCTTTGTGGCATCATTTGTTTCAGATAATGCATTGTGGGATACATTAGGGACCAGTGACTGTCAGTTGGGTAATGTCTAAATAATGTGCAAAATTAACATGCGAGTGCTGCTCTCTGTGTTTCTGAAGGTTTTTCTGCCGCCTGGCTTTTTGGCAGTGTTTGGGGCAAAAGCTTGAGGAGGAATAGAAATTCAGTGTTTATTATTTTTATCATAAAAGTTGTATTAAATTTCATTCCAATAGCACTGGCCTGTCTTCTGGAGCCTAAATTCACTTATGATCTCGAAATTACATATTTTAAAAGGAATGATCCTCAAAATATGTCTCCTGTCCTCACACTGTTGGGTAAGAAATTCAGGGAAATAAAAAATAAATCTACTAGTGTTTCTACTAGTACACCCTGAAAATACAAATATAATGCATGTGAAATATCTGCATTTTCTAGGTAGGCTTCCAGGGCTCAAATGTATTTACCCTCAGATTCTGCATGGAGACACAACACTTCTCTGATATTGGAACATTTCAGGCTATTTAAGTGTTCCAGACAGTGTTCAGTGGAGTGATCCAGCTCCACCGGATGCCTATAATAAGGTGGTGTCAGCTCCCAAGACTGGTCATCCGAGTATTTTCCACTGCCTGGATTCCAGAACCCTTGGGACTAAAGAGATTTACGGAACCTCTTAAATTGTATGAAACACATTGATGCCACAATAGAGGAAAGGAGGGTAATAATATGGGTAAATGTGTAAGTACCAAATGGTAAAGTAATTTGACTATGAAGCATAAAACATATATTTAGGGCCAAGAGTTTGGCTGTCAAGAGTTAATGGGCCCCATGCAAGAACATTCTCTTATTTTTCTTTTGACTTTCTCTTACATTCTTTCTTGAGAAATGTTGTTTGTATGAGGACTTCATGCTGGATTTACCAATGCTGTTACCCTCCAGAAATCTTCTTACAGGTCAGTGTAAATTCACCTGTTCTTATGCGTTCATGTGAATTCCCTATTAGCATAATTAATGCCCCAAAATATAGGCCTAGCTGTCCTGCCCCCTGTACCTGGAAGATGTATTCATAAAACTGACATCTTGCCTAAAAAGGATAGAGAAAAAAGAAAACACATCTTCATGAGCACATAGTTCAAGACACATCCCACATGCACTGTCTTCTTGCACCAATAAGTAGTCATGCACTTTCCTGGCCTCAGCCAGTGAATGGCATTGGGAAAAAAATTTTAATAGGTTTTTATTAGGATTTTATATTAGTCATTTGCAGACTGGAGTGAAATGAGATGTATTTCAGGTTGATAATATGAGGTAAATCATGTGCTCCTCACTAACATCCTAACTTGGATGTTAGTGGAGCTGTAGGGCTATTGTTATCGATTGAGGAAGGTAAATGCAGGGAGCTTTTAACAATAAAAACTGGATAATTTAAACATGGTAATGCGATTATGGTGAGCAATTTATAAATTCAAACTGGAATTTTCTTTTAAATAATCAAAATTAAAACAACCCAGTTGCTGGGAATATAATTTAGGCCTATTTGCTTTGGCGAATAACAGGCCGTTTTGTGTAACTCATATGACAGGTCGTGACCACAAAATTTTATCTAATCTACAAGTAAATCGAAACAGAAAAATGGTGAATGCCACAAAATTGCATAAACCGTTCTTACCTGCCACACTAGAACGAATTTGTGCATACAAGCATTTCAAGGCCCAATATCAATGAATATTTTCAACCCCCTACTATTCAACCCCATATTTCACCCCCCTATTTACGCAGCCTAAACGTAATAAACTTTCATATAAAACAACCAAAGCTAATTTATTTACACCTAAAATTTTGATTTAAAGCCACATCATGTAATCTGAATGAAATAGATTTTGACTGAAAGACTTGACCAAACTGTTTCAGTCCATGACTTTAAGGGATCATTTGTAATACATTTGAATCAGATCAAAAACGTCTACGACGTAAAAAAAAAAGCCAAGTTACTCACGCATAGCCTACATAGCGCTGTCTATAAGTCCTTAATTCCAACTTGCAAAAACTAGGCCTGCCTTTAAAAGTATTGATATCAAAATGTGGCCAAGTTACAACTAACAATATTGCCTATCGTAGCTCACACTAAATAAACTAGCTCTATTCCAAAGCAATGCTATCCAAACTTTCCTAAATTATTTAATGCAACTTGGTCCTGTGTTTCTTCATCTTTGCATGTGAAGAGATTGTGCCTCATGGAACAACATATGATTTCAATGAATGTTTTTAACAGTTGATGAATAATTACACTCCAGAAAGGATATGGTTGTACTTTGTTGGCAAGTTTACTTTAGAAAATGTACAGGTTTTAAAATGTTAACTGCTGCTACAGATTTCTTTACAATTCACAAACAGACATTTATATCAAGAAACATCGTGTACAATAGAGAAAGGGGTGATGAATAAATAAATGCACATAAAAATGAGTAATATTTTTACCTAGAAAATAGCGTACATATAGCATTTTGACAAACGTATCCAGACATGTTTGTGGGTCAGATGGTGGCAAATAAGTAATAGTACCAATTTTCTTAACATAATAGTAGTTATGATATTTGCAAACATAATTTTGTGAACACAAGGATATCTATGCTCTGTAGGACCACACAGGTTTTGATAGAAATCCAAATAAATAAATCAATAAATACATAATAATAATAATAATAATAATAATACATTTTATTCATTCTGTGCTTTTCATAGACCCAAAGCAGTGGATGCAGACAATTGTTCAAACATGCCCTATAGTGTAGTAATCTTTCAATTTATAGTTTCATTTCTAAGTGCAACACATCTGAATCAGTATTTCCACTATAAATTATTTTCATTTTGCAGTTTGATGTGGCACATACAGTTTCATTGACCACATTCTCTTGAGATGGTAAGATGAAGAAACACAGCGCCAAGTTGCATTAAATAATTTAGGAAAGTTTGGATAGCATTGCTTTGGAATAGAGCTAGTTTATTTAGTGTGAGCTACGATAGGCAATATTGTTAGTTGTAACTTGGCCACATTTTGATATCAATACTTTTAAAGGCAGGCCTTGTTTTTGCAAGTTGGAATTAAGGACTTATAGACAGCGCTATGTAGGCTATGCGTGAGTAACTTGGCTTTTTTTTTCTTTTACGTCATAGACGTTTTTGATCTGATATCACTTATTTTTTATAGCTAACTAATGATGAATAATGCATGAAGATAAACATGGAGAGAGACATGCATTCCAAAGAAATGCATGCAGACATTCGCGTAACCATAAGGCCCTCTATTGACAAGAATGAGAACAGTTATCCTATTACAGACAGCACACAATTACATTAAAAGAGTTTGTAGATGAGCAGTATTTAATGTGTAATGGAATACAATGAACAGCACCACCTGAGCTATGGATCATGAAGAAGCATGTAAATTAATGAACCAAGTCTATATGGAGACATGCATGCACAATGGGCTAGACGCAAATACATTCTAGCTGAAAGACATACAGCCTAAATAGCTAGTACAGCCTAAATAGTTTGCATCAGTAAAATATGGAAATACAGTTTTAAAATAGGGCTATTAGTATTCTATAGAAAATGAAATACATTTAATGTTAGGCTATTCGACACTGGATTGCCGGATGCGTAACTCCAACCTTCCATGTGTGGGCTACGAGCTAGTGAGCGAGTTAGTGAGTTCATAAGCACAACAGAATTCCATCGCAGTTTTTTTCCGGTAGTGTAGAACGTAACCTGCGGGAAATGTTTTGGTACCGGACAGCTAGGTTTAGTTTAGTTTTCTGTAGTGCAAAGAATGTAGGCTACAAGGCATGTTGATTCGCTTCGTAGTAGCCTAGCTTGTATCTGCTTCCTGACTAGAAGCAGACTGACGTATCTCTGGCAACAGTAACATTGGCTACAAGCTTAATTGGATATTTGGATAACACATATTTCCAGGGAATCTTAGCCAGGACGAAAACAACAGGTACTACTAAGAAAGTACATACCAGAGATTCTTCTTATTATTATTATTATTATTATTATTATTATTATTATTATTATTATTATTATTATTAATAAAAGTGTTTACAGTAAGCTACATTATCTGCAGAGTAGCGTAGACAAGAGCCACATTCAGAGGGTATTGTTTTGTTTTTTTAAAGTGACTAACCATGAATCAGGTATGTTTGGGGAATTGGCGGTTTATAAATCCGACCTCTTAAGAGATTGCAGCTTAAAGGAGGCTATCATAAATTCTTAATGTAGGCTATTATCGTAAATTCTTAATTTTCCTAGTAGTTAATTTTATGGTGACATTGGGCTCTATTTTAATAAACCAAACGCAATGGTGAACGCAAGAGTAATCGCTTGGCGGTATAGCTCTGAGGGCGTGTCGGCGAGAAATTTGGTAATTTCATGACGGCAATCTTGGCGCACCTTATGGCGGTATTGCTAAAAGGCTGGGTTTAAATGTCCAAGGTGTGTCTCTATGGTAGCCAATCAAATTGTTGTTCTCATGCTTTAAAAAAAAGCCAGTTGGAACGCAATCGCTCCATGCAATTTCATAATGAGCAACCCAAACGCACTGGACCGTCAACGACAAGAGCGATTTTCCGCACAGGAATCAGACATACTTGCAACAGAAGTACAGGCTAGGACTGTAGTAATTTATGGATCACAATCCACACCACCTCGTCTCCCAGAAGTTTGGAAGGCACGGGAGGAGGTGGCGAATGCATTAATTAGCCTACATTAGGCGATGTAGGCATAATTATGATTCAAATGGTAGGCTTATGATTCAACTGTGTCAATGTGTAATTTATATATTATAGGCTATTGGCCTACATGATCGCAAGTTTCTTGTAAGCTGTCCTGTTTTATTCTAGTAGTTTAAATTAAAATTAATTAATTAATAATAATTATAGGCTTTGTTCATTAAATGGAAGTGTAATGTTGGCATCACCTATAGACACTACATAGAACTACATGACGAATAAGTTGCCAAATTTTGCCAGAGTCTATTGCGTTCCCGCTAAGAGGTGGTTCCAGCTGATCATAACGCAATGGGTTTTCGTTGGTTCAAATTGTCACTGAGCCGAAAGTATTTTAGAACACGCCCCAGACAGCGCCACCCATCCCACTGCAGTGCAAGCGAAAGGATGTTATGTTGAGAATTTGTTGATCCTAGCGGTATTGCTGAGAAACGCCATAGCGCCAGTTTTAAGACGTTGATGCTGTCAACAAGCTTGCGTTTGACTATACCGTCCCCTTGCGCTGGTTTGAAAATAGAGCCCATTGTGTTACGTGTGAAAAGGATAAAGTGAACAGAGCTGAAGTGAAGAAATTAATGAATAAAGAAATGTTGGCCGAGGCAAGGGTACGTTGAGGTTCGGTTTCCAGTCAGTCAGTCATGACCACAAGAGCGAGCGTCCGGTTTGGGGAGGGTGTGATATAGTACAAGTGAAATACAAGTGAAACATTGAACAGTTAATATTGGAAACCTCTTTTACCTTTGCAATAAAAATATGTTAATGTGTTAATGTGAAAATAATAACAGTCTAAAAATGAAAAGTACTTAACAGTTGCACATTGTTTTTGTGGAAAATAAGTATGCGCTCTGCTGGGCTCAAACCCACAATCCTGTGTGAGAGACAGCGACTCTGACTATTAGGCCACAGTAGCATCTTGGACAGCATGAAGCCATTAGCTATATTAACATTAAAATACATTAATATGAAGCATTTTTATTGGGCAATAAGCTTGATGAGCAGGTATACGGACCATACCCTCAAAGAATAATTCTCCCCATTGGATAACATCGCGATGGAGGCAGGCAGTTTGGCAGGAAAAATAGGAAGAAGAAGGAGAAAAATGGCAAAATAACCCAAGTTTGGGGCACTATGGTCATTGTGTTTATTTCTGTAGGAAACCCTGACAAGTGCCAAACTCTCAGTGGGTACGTTTACATGCACAGCAATATCCGATTACTGGAAACGATCAGCTTACGCCATTATTTAACTTATTGCGTTCACATGGACATAAGAAATGTGATTACTCCAAAAGCCGCGTTTACATGATTCTCTCCATAATCAGCTCTGTGGAAAACGTAGCTACTAACTGCTTCCCGTTGTAAGGACAAAAATGATCCGCCCGTCAAAAATTGACGTTAGTAGGCTATTATTATTATAGCTAGCTGGTAATTATTATAGCTACTTGTTTATAGCTAATTGCTAGTAGTGGTTGATTTATATTATTGTACAAGCTAGCTTTACCGATCTCTAAATCTGGCGAATTTCCCGAAAATTTCAGTTATTTAATGTGCTAGCCACAAACTAGCTAGTACAAACACAAGCACGTAACACTGAACAATATATTTTCACCGGTGAAATGCAAATTTAATAATAAAATTCTGGAAGTGAGATGCTGAAGGAACCCCAGGCATAGCAAATGTTGACGGGTGGAATCATTTTGACGTTACACCACCTCTTCTGCCTGACATGCGTAGTTTTAAAAAGCCGAAAGAAACCGGAGAAAGGTGTTTACATGCTCCAAAAAATCGAACGTTTGGCCAAAAAACCAGGGGTGTTAATCGGGTTTCGAAAACACGGATTATGACCTTACATTATCGGATAAAGGTGTTTACATGACCATTTCAGTAACCAGAGTATTGCCATAACTGGGATCAGATCGGAGTATTAGTGTGCATGTAAACGTACCCAGTGCTGTATAGGTATGGGGCATGCCCCACCAAGCCGTAACTTGGCGGATGGCATACCTGCCATCCCAATAAGTTCTGTGTGTGCATAGGCACCATTGCTATGATGAATGATGTAACTATAAGTCCCACAAGTCATTGCAAATACAATGCCAAAGAAAAATAGTTTGCCTTGATTGGGGCTTTGGCAGGAGTCTAACAGTTTAACAGTGTTCCCTTCTAAATGTGTGTGATGTAATTAACATAATAAGACATAGCCCTTATGAATGATATCATTAAGGATATTTTACCACTATTTCTTTACTCATGAAAATTTGTGTGAGTGGGTGTGCGTGCATGTTTGTGTTCTATACATGCATGAAATGTGCGCCTGTGTTGAGCATTTGATTTGCATTAACCCAGTTAGTAACATGATGTACATTTTAAATAACAACAATCAATGATAGTCTGTGTATCTGGGGTATTATAAACAGGCTGAGGCTTATGTTCTTTTTTAATCAAAGAAGAAAAACTATCCAGTACTTAGTACTTATTTAATTGTGGGTGGTAGTTAATTCAGTTCTGGGGTAACTTTTATTCAGGGACATACATATTAAATGATAATGGCTGGATGATAGGTAATTAATCTGTATATTTCACAAGAATATGTAAGCCTGATGATCACTCTAATAAGGCTTGCAAATTACCTCTGAAAAGGATAACCATCAATTTTCCAGCAAGCAACTGAGGAGCAAGGTTCTCTGGCTGAATATTTCCATTTTTTCCACACCCTGACACATCTAGTGGAGGCAGGCAGGCAGACATCACAACAATCTGTTATGGTCATAAACACACTAGAAATCACGCTGCACCTCCTCAAAGGTCAGCTCATAAATCCTCCCTCTCTATTCCTGTAATGCAGCGTCCCTTTTCCTTGTCTGAGCCTTCGCACAGTTGCAGGTGAGCAGGTATTGATACCCGTCCATCAAACTTGACAGATGGTTATAGTTAAGTCTCTCTCTCTCTCATTCCTACTTTCATTTCCACCCACATAATCATGGGAATCAACATCAGGTGACACTTTGCATCTCCAGGTTTTTACTTTGTCTACCATTGGACGTGTATCTGTAAAACCCCCCATGCTCGTCAACTCCGCCTCTCGCACACATATACATATAACAGCCCCAGTAACAACACTCCCACACGCTACTGGGGCTGTTATATGTATATGTGTGTGAGAGGCGGGGGTGAAGAGCATTGGGGGTTTCACAGATACACGTCCATCAGTCTATGGACTGTGCTGAAAACATCACACAAACCACTAATATTTGGAGTGTTATTGCCATTAAAATTTGAGTTCCATAGTGCTCTAAAACACATTTCTACTTTTACCTGCTGAAAACGTGGAATCAACGGTGGTTGAAAAAAAGATCCTCATTCATATGCTATTGCTGTCATTTTTATACTGCCCTTTTGAGGGTACCCCATAATGAGCCTTCCAAAGACAAAGCCCCAAGTTACTGAACTGAGTCTCCCACTCACATTTAGGCATTTTTAAAGAGTTAAGTGGAAATTCCAATGTTCTTTTTTTAGATCCGTCACAGACGGGGAATAATTCTTATGCACTGTGATGATTAAAACATTTTTAGTTTTTATTAGAGTGCAGCAGACAGAAACAAAACTATGATGCTCACTGAGTGACAGATTCCAAAAGGCATTTTAGCATTTTTAGAAGGGAAGTGTCTATACTTGTGCAATGTTTTGAGCCATTTGTAGTCCCTGTAAATAAATATAGCCATTTATTTATTAACATGTAAGAGCTGAAATATAAATAAACTTACAAAAGCAGCAAACATTAGTGACTCCAGGGAAAATATATTGATGGGATTTTTGAATATGTGACTACCTGCATAAATAATGCTCAGTACTGCTGTGGCATTATACTTTCCTTATGTCTAAACAGAGTATACACATATGAATACAGGGATTAAAATGGTATTAAATGGCATTTACAAAGCCTCCAAGAGTACACGCTAAAAATACACATTACCATCGTGTACCCACAGATTACTAATTTGAACCATCAAATGTATAAGTCATTGAACCCCTAATTCATATGAAAACCATGTGAAAAATCACCAAGTTTTCTAGATAGCAGAGATAGCAAGTTCCCGTGTAAAGATGAAACAACAAGAAGAAAAGATCTGCTGAAATAAAGACTACGCTTCCCAGCTAAGGGAACTGATCATATTATTATTGTTAAACTGTAATCCGTGATTTTTCATACTAAAAAATGCTAACATTTTTGTAGTAATATCCATTCAATGTATTTGTGTTCTGTAATTGCGTTCTCACTCTTTTCCATTGGTGCCATCGGGTGTGACAATCCTGTCAAGTATTCAAATGTGATGATGGACGCCAGGGCTGACAACTTTCAGATTTGAGCAAGAGTGAGAAATCAGATTTTCAATGACCGATACCCGTGCCGCCGTGCCATTATGCCCACGCCCACCACCACACTATTTCCTCAATTTCAGACTGAACAGGCCTATTTATTACAGTTCACAAATAGCAATAATGACATTACACATATTTCTTTCAGTGCTTTTTTTTTTACTTTGCGTAATTACATGCATGTGGCAAATTACTTTTAAAGGGTAAGTACACCCTAGATCACTTTTTTTTTCACTGTAAATGGGTTTGTATGCCTACCTTATAATGGAACATGGTATGCATTCCGTTAATTCAACAATTCTGAAATAAAATCATAAGAAACTGGTTGAAAAAGCATCTTTGTGCTGCCCCTAACGGTTGAAATTTCCTTTCTGATCCCCACGCTGCCCCCACCCAAATTGTGATGTCAGAGTACGTCTTTGGAGGTACCTCTATGTCATATGGATAATTGTTGTCACCCACAATGGAAACAGCCGGCACCTGATTAGTTAGACTCACTACGTTACTTTCGTTTCGGCTCCACGTTTTTAAACCGGAACAATGTGGCGTCCTGTTCAACTCTCTTATTCCACCTAAATAGTCCACTAAAATATGTTTCTGAAAATATTTGAGGTGAGAAATAGGCCATGCAGTTACTGAATCTTGATTCATATTTGATGTGCAATGTCTAGACAGGAGTAGACAGGAGTACAAGCTGATGCGGCATAAGGCAAAGAGAGAGGTGGCGAAGGCTAAGGAAAAGGCTTATGGCGAGTTGTATGAGAGGTTGGACACTAAGGAAGGAGAAAAGGACTTGTATCGATTGGCTAGACAGAGAGACTGAGCTGGGAAAGATGTGCAGCAGGTTAGGGTGATAAAGGATAGAGATGGGAGCATGCTGACGAGCGGAGAAAGTGTGTTGAGAAGGTGGAGGGAGTACTTTGAGGGTCTGATGAATGAAGAAAATGAGAGAGAGAGAAGGTTGGATGATGTGGGGATAGTGGATCAGGAAGTGCGGTGGATTAGCAAGGATGAAGTGAGAGCAGCTATGAAGAGGATGAAGAGTGAAAAGGCGGGTGGTCCAGATGACATACCTGTGGAGGTATGGAGGTGTTTAGGAGAGATGGCAGTGGAGTTCCTAACTAGATTGTTTAATACAATCTTGGAAAGTGAGAGGATGCCTGAGGAGTGGAGAAGAAGTGTACTGGTACCAATTTTCAAGAATAAGGGTGATGTGCAGAGCTGTAGTAACTACAGAGGCTATCTGTTTGTAATGATCTTTCCCCACCTAACCTGTCTTATCACCCCCTACCACGTGTCTAACCCCCATTCCTCTGTGCTCCATGCCTCGCTCCAGGAGGCCCAACCACCGCAGACACTGTCCGGCTAACCTGGTCTGCCCACCACTGTCCTCTCATAAGGAACTCTCAGTGGTGGGTGGAACTGCCGGTCAGCCGTCCAGAAAGCTGACTTCATAACTGCCTATGCCAAGGTGAAGTCCCTCGACTTCCTGGCTCTCACTGAGACCTGGATCACTCCCGATAACACAGCCACTCCAGCTGCTCTGTCTCCTATCTACTCCTTCTCCCACACCCCCAGGGCCTCTGGCAGAGGCGGGGGTACTGGTTTGCTCATTTCCACGTCCTGGAAATTCTCTATTCCCACTGTACCCTGCCTGAATATCTCCTCCTTTGAGTTTCATGCAGTCACTGTAACTCACCCATCTGCACTTAACATTGTTGTTCTCTATCGCCCTCCAGGTCCGCTCGGCGCTTTCCTGGATGAACTGGACACTCTCCTGAGCTCCTTCCCTGAGGATGGTACCCCTGTAATCCTACTGGGAGACTTCAACCTCCAACCAGACAGTTCCCAGCTATCCAGTGTCACCTCACTCCTCCAGTCCTTTGCCCTCACTCAGTCCCCATCGGCTGCCACCCACAAGGGTGGTAACCAACTGGCCCTTGTACTCACCAGGAGTTGCGCCACATCTGAACTCACGGTGACCCCCCTCCACGTATCGGACCATTTCTTTATCTCATTTTCTCTCTCCTGCCCACTCTCCCTCAACTCCGCTAACAACCCACCCACTGTTATGTTCAGGAGAAATCTCCGCACCCTCACACTCCTCTCTCACTAATTCTGCTCTCTCTGCACTTCCTCCTCCTGCTACCTTTGCTAAAATGCCTATTGATGTTGCCACCTTTGTGTTTAACTCATGCCTCTCTCAGTCTCTCAACTCGCTATGTCCTCTTGTCTCCAAACCAGCTCGACTATCACCCCCCTCCCCGTGGCTGATGGATTCTCTCAGATCCAGCAGAACCATGCTGTGAGCCGCTGAGAGAAAGTGGAGGAAATCCAGATCCCCAGATGACCTGGCCTCCTACCACACTCTGCTGGCAGCCTTCAAAGCTGCAACCACATCAGCTAAAACTTAATTTTTCCAGTCTAAAATTGATGCATGTGTATCTAACCTACGTAAACTCTTTTCCAGCTTCTCCTCCCTGCTCATCCCCCTCCACCCCCTTCACCCTCCTCCCTCTCTGCAGATGACTTCCTGACCCACTTTGAGGGGAAGGTGGCCACGATCCGGAACTCCTTCATGCATCCGGTGACACCCCACATCCCCCATACTGAACCCATCGCTACACTGTCGTCCTTCAAGATTCTGGAGGACTCAGATGTGCTCCAGCTGGTGACGCGCCATCGCGCAACCACCTGTCCACTAGACCCCATACCTTCAGCAGTCCTCCAGTCTATATCTGCTGAGCTCATTGCATATCTGTCCTCCATTATTAACACCTCCCTAATCTGTGGCCATGTTCCTGCTGCCTTTAAAACTGCCTGTGTAACCCCACTCCTTAAAAAACCTAGCTTGGATCCCACTGATGTCAGGAACTACCGTCTTGTATCTCTCTTGCCCTTCCTGTCCAAAACAATTGAACGTGCTGTCCTTAACCAACAGTCTGTTTTTCTCCACCAGAACAACCTGCTTGACCCGCATCAGTCCGGCTTCAGAACCGGCCATTCCACTGAAACTGCTCTCCTGGCCATGACGGAGGCACTCGCCACTGCTAGAGCCTCCTCTCTCTCCTCTGTTCTGATTCTCCTTGACCTGTCTGCGGCATTCAACACGGTCAACCACAAACTCCTGATCTCCACACTCGCTGAGATGGGCATTTCTGGAACTGCCCTCTCTTGGTTTGTATCGTATCTCACTGATAGATCCTACCAAGTCTCCTGGAAGGGTTCCGTCTCTGCTCCCCATCCCCTGTCTACAGGAGTCCCTCAGGGATCTGTACTGGGTCCTCTGCTGTTCTCTATGTATACTAAGTCTCTTGGTTCAGTAATTCATTCACATGGCTTCTCATACCATAGCTATGCTGATGATACTCAACTCTTCCTCTCTTTCCCTCCCTCTACCCTACAGGTTAAGGAGAGGATATCTGCTTGTCTGACTGACATCTCTGAGTGGATGGCTACCCACCACCTGAAGCTCAACCTTGACAAGACAGAGCTCCTCTTCATGCCGTACAAGACCTCCCCACTACATGACCTCTCCATCACCGTTGACGGGACCGTGGTGGCTGCCTCCCGCTCTGCAAGGAACCTGGGGGTGGTCCTGGACGACCGGTTGGACTTCAAAGAGCACATCAGGGCGACGGCTCGGTCCTGCAGGTTCCTCCTGTACAACATCAGGAGGATTCGACCGTACCTGACCACCTACTCCACCCAGCTTCTTGTCCAGACCATGGTCACCTCATGCCTGGACTACTGCATCTCCCTGCTCGCAAGCCTACCAGCCTGCACCATTCTGCCTCTTCAACTGATCCAGAATGCAGCTGCCCGGCTTGTGTTCAACCTCCCAAAATTTTCCCATGTAACCCCCTTGCTGAGGTCGCTCCACTGGCTGCCAGTTGCAGTCAGGATCAGGTTCAAAGTTCTGACCCTGACCTACACTGCAGGCAATAGGACAGGCCCCGCCTACCTGCAGGACTTAATCCAGAACTATGTTCCTGCTCGACCACTTCACTCTTCTACAGCAGGGCGACTCGCACTTCCCCCCCTCCATGTCAAAGGCTCTCGCTCGTCCCGACTGTGGAGTTTTTCCACCTTAGCTCCTCAGTGGTGGAATGAACTTCCCATTCCCCTACGTTCTACTCCAACCCTGCCTGCATTCCGTCGAGGCCTGAAGACACACCTCTTCAGACTCCACCTTGACTGATATTCTAACCTAGGAATATCAGTTCCCTGTGTTTTCCTGTCTGTTTATTATAGTTTATAATAGTATTTAGAATAGAAGTGTAGTATTGCTGATTTACCCACAGCTTACTGTGAACTACAGTCAATGTTCATTACTAGGGATAGCTGCTACATTATGGGAAGGATGTGCTTTGTCTTGTCTGTTCTGTAGTGATCTTGATGATGTCTCTGTATGTACTTATTGTACGTCGCTTTGGATAAAAGCGTCTGCTAAATGAATGTAATGTAATGTAATAAAGTTGATCAGCCACAGCATGAAGCTATGGGAAAGAGTAGTGGAAACTAGGTTAAGAGGAGAGGTGATGATTAGTGAGCAGCAGTATGGTTTCATGCCAAGAAAGAGCACTACAGATGCAATGTTTGCTTTGAGAATGTTGATGGAGAAGTATAGAGAAGGTCAGAAGGAGTTGCATTGTGTCTTTGTGGACTTAGAGAAAGCATATGACAGGGTGCCAAGAGAGGAGGTGTGGTATTGCATGAGGAAGTCGGGAGTGGTAGAGAAATATGTAAGAGTGGTGCAGGATATGTATGAGGGCAGGGTGTATGAGAGAGGGGTTCAAGGTGGAGGTGGGACTACATCAGGGATCGGCTCTGAGCCCTTTCTTGTTTGTAATGGTGATAGACAGGTTGACGGACGAGATCAGCAGGAGTCTCCATGGACTATGATGTTCGCGGATGACATCGTGATCTGTAGTGAGAGTAGGGAGCAGGTTGAAGAGAACCTGGAGAGGTGGAGGTATGAACTGGAGAGAAGAGCAATGAAAGTCAATAGGAGCAAGACGGAATACCTGTGCGTGAATGGGAGGGAGGATGGCGGAATGGTGAGGATGCAAGGAGTGGAGGTGGCGAGGGTAGATGAGTTTAAATACTTGGGGTCAACTGTCCAAAGTAACGGGGAGTGCGGAAGAGAGGTGAAGAAGAGAGTGCAGGCAGGGTGGAGCGGGTGGAGGAGAGTGTCAGGAGTGATTTGTGACAGAAGGGTATCAGCAAGAGTGAAAGGGAAGGTTCACAAGACTGTAGTGAGACCAGCTATGTTGTATGGTTTAGAGACGGTGGCACTGACGAAAAGACAGGAGGCAGAGCTGGAGGTGGCAGAGAGGATGCTGAGATTCTCATTGGGAGTGACGAGGATGGACAGGATTAGGAATGAGCACATTAGAGGGACTGCTCAGGTTGGACGGTTTGGAGAAAAAGCGAGAGAAGCTAGACTGAGGTGGTTTGGACATGTGTGGAGGAGAGATACTGAATATATTGGGAAAAGGATGCTGAAGATGGAGCTGCCAGGAAAGAGGAGAAGAGGAAGGCCAAAGAGGAGGTTCATGGATGTGGTGAGGGAGGACATGCAGGTGCTTGGCACGACAGAGGAAGATGCAGAGGAAAGGATTCGATGGAAACGGATGATCCGCTGTGGCGACCCCTAACGGGAGCAGCCGAAAGAAGAAGAAGAATGTCTAGTTTGATCCGAGTTATACAAAATCATTTGTAGCTACATTGTACGTTCATTTATGCAAATGCTGATGGACACAGCTACTCCGCCCCACCCCTCTCCCTCGCTCACCCGACAAAGTATTTTTCTAAATTGTGTAGTAGGCGGAGACAGGCTGAGACAGTGGGTGTACTTACTTTTTAAAGCTTCTAAAGCTGCCACCAGAGGGCGATCAGGCATCACTAGGGGAGCAATTAACACTTTGCAATAACACTCTTCAGCGCCCACAAACAGGCAAGTGCTCTCATATTAACAAGCTGGCTTTAACAGTATACAGCAAGCACTGGCTAGTCTGAACCTAAAGCTTTATTTGCAAAACTTCCAATCCATTTAAAGGGGCAGTTCACCCAAAAATGAAATTAAGATATGTTTCCATGTGTCCAGAGTGCCATCTATCCATCCAGATAGTTTTGCTGACATTTCACTGGTTTTAGTGATATCCGCTGCAGCTCACCGTGATATCACCCTGATAGAAGGGACCTCAACTGGTCCAAAGTTTGTTGGCTTTTACTCACAGACAGCCAAGTTACTCACGCACAGCCTAAAGATGTTGTGCACGTTTTTTCAAAAAGTACTTTTTACCAAAGAACGCCAACTGTGTATATCTGCACAGAGTCTCAACCAAAGCACACAAGTATTCTAGGGTGCACTGTGTTGACATAAGCCCCAGAATACTTGCGAGTTTTGGTTGGGACTGAGCTTGGATATACAGAGTTGGCGTCCTTCAGTAGAAAGTAGTTTGAAAGAATCAACCAGCTTCACTCGACTTGATGGGCCCACACATCAATTCAGAAAGCAACAAAAAAATTTTCAATGTACAAAAATGCCAAGTTACTCACGCACAGCCTCCAACCAACCTGGTCTCACAGCCCATTCGTATCTATTCTACGAAATTCCAGTCCCGAAAATTCATACTTATTTTACGAATCAGAGATTACACACCACGTGACTTTACGATTTTCTTCGATGAATTACGAGACAAAACGGAGATCCACCATTTTTATTTCACGGTCAAATAAAGCGAATGGGTAAGCTGCCGGTATTGTACTTATAGTTTATACTTATCGTTATAGTACATTCATAGAATACCTTTCTTATTTCGTAATTGTATTTTAATGCAATATGATGTATAATTCTCGAGCTTCTTCGTCTCTGCTTTATCTGTGTGGGTTGCTATTTATAGGCTAGTCTTGTAGGCTATTACTTGCATTATTCTAGCTGAAGTTAGCTAGGTCTGTTCAGATCAGTGCATACTGTATAGGCCGCAATATGATTATTAATCGATTTAGCTTGTGAGCTAGCCATCAGAGCGTGTCGTTTTCGGTTCTTTTGAGACGTATAATATGAGAAAACCGAGCATATCTGTAATGGAAACTCCCCGTTAACTTCTGTAATAAACTGCGATTCCCGTGATTCTGTGCGCTGTCTGTGTGTATTGCCCATAGACTGCAGAGACGTGACGGGTTGACCACTGAATCGGCTTCGTGCCCCGCAGCTCCCATAGGAATCCATGGAACCGGTAAGCGGAAGCTGCCTCCAGTTCTTTTTTTTTATCTCGATGGTTGAACTTCATTCATAAAACCAACAAAAAGAAGTCTGCCAGTCTGCAAATAACAGGATTCCTAAATGCTATATGCAAATCCCATATGCAAAAGGTCTGTAAAAATCTTATAAAAATCACATATGCCATATACAAAACTTAAATAAAATAAATATGTGGTAGAGAGCTAGCATATACATTTCATGCTAAAATTAAATAGTTCCCTAATACATGGTACTCCTTATAAAAAAAAACATTGAGAGATTGTATAAGAATTGTATAGAAATATATAATATAATAGGCTACTAATCAACATGCTTTTTTATAAAAACTTTGCAAGTATGATCATATATGATTTTTACAGACCTTTTGCATATGGGATTACCTTTGTAAGCATTTAGGAATCCTGATATTTGCAGACTGGCAGACTTTTTTTTGTTGTTGTTAGTTTAAGCCAACACAATCTCTCAAGCATGGTACACAGCAGATATAGAATGTACAAAATACGCACTGTTGTTATTTATAATAATAATAATGCAATTTTATTTAAAGCTTTTTTTTACAGCAAAATCCTATTACACAGTTAAAGTAAAATATATAAAAACAATGGATAAATAAAACAAAAGACTGAACATGAAAAAAATTCTCAAATCCAGAAGCTTGAGAAGCAATGCAATAATAATGGTATATAATGTAAGGAAGACTTAAAATTCAGTAATTAGACTATCAGTTTCCTTTTCAATTTAGAATTAAACTAATTTTGTAGGCTGATAACAACAACGATAATTTTCCATGCCAAATAAGCGTTCACGCGCGGCTCTCAAGCCTACAATACTTTGGCATAACCACCAGGTAATGTGCGTATGTCAAGTGAAGACCTGACGTGGAGCTACGACCATTTCCACGGTCAAATGGAGTCACGTTGAAATTTTATAAATCACTACTTTGTCGTGATTTTTTAGGTACGCCACACGTAAGATCAAATTTGATCGAAAGTACTTTTCGCCTGTTTAGAAGACTCGCCTGTTTAGATTGCATCTTTGCTGCCTGAATTAATTGTTAGCATGCAAGTCTTGCTTTTTGAAATAGTATTTTAGGGGTATGTTAACAGTGATTTGGCATGTTATTGACATTTTGGTTCATGTATTATTTAGACTTGTACTGTTTTTTTTCAGTATACCATTGTTTTTTTATTGGACATTTCTCTTATATAGCACTATTTCTCATTCCCCCTCTACCTAACAGGTTAAGGAGAGGATATCAGCCTGCCTGGCTGACATTTCTATGTGGATGGCTACTCATCACCTGAAGCTCAACCTTCACAATACGGAACTGCGCTTCATACCTCACAGGACCTCCCCACTGCAAGCCCTCTCCATCACCGTCGACGGTACTATGGTGGCTGCCTCCCGCTCTGCAAGGAACCTGGGGATGGTCCTGGATGACCAGCTGGACTTCATGGAGCACATCAGGGCAACAGCACGGTCCTGTAGGTTCCTCCTGTACAACATCAGGAGGATTCGACCATACCTGACCACCTACTCGACCCAGCTTCTCGTCCAGACCATGGTTATCTCACACCTGGATTACTCCTCTCAAAGTTTTCACACATCACCCCCCTGCTGAGGTCAGTCCACTGGCTGCTGGTCGCCGCCAGGATCAGGTTCAAAGTTCTGACCCTGGCCTACGCTGCAGCCAAAAGGACAAGCCCTTCCTACCTGCAAGACATAATACAACACTAAACTCCAGATCGACCACTTCGCTCGGACTGCGGAGCTTCTCCACCCTAGCTCCCCAGTGGTGGAACGAACTGTTCACTCCTCTACGTTCTGATCAAACACTGCCTGCACACCTCTTCAGATTCCACCTTGACTGTTTTTCGCTTGTTTCCTGTTCCTTAATTCTTTGTTGATTTTATAGTTTATAATGTCTTGTTGTCTTAGCCATAGCTTACTGTGTACTATACTCAATGGTCATGACTATGGATAGCTGCTATATTATGATAAGAAATTAGCTCTATCTGAACTGAGGTCATTGACCTTTGGTATGCACTTATTGTGCGTCGCTTTGGATAAAAGCATCTGCAAAATGAATGTAATGTAAATAAAGTTTATTATTATTATTATTATTTTATGCAAACTTATGCACTTTTTGCCTTATAAGTCGCTCTGTATAAGCGCATCTGCCAAATGAATAAATGTCTGTATTGATACACTTCTGTAATGTGATGGACCCTTTCTAGATTAAATAAGCTAAATGTCCAGCTAATAAAAGCTTGAAGACGCTGAAGTTCAATACGTCTCTGAGTGAATTAATACAAAATTTATTTTACAGTGCATTGTGTACGCTATATATTGATGTATTGTAAATGATCTCTTCTCTTTCAAAACCTGATGGCCAATATACAGCATATAGTAATAATGTTTGAAATTGAAACATCTCATATTGATTACAATGAAAACACACCAATTTAAAATGGGTAGAAAATTATTTTTATATAATTACCAATAAAATCTCAGATCATGGGATAGACTACATTAACATTTCTTTTAAAAATATATATTTTTTTTACATACAGCTGACACCCTTGTCATTATGTATTTAAAGGGAATGCTTTCATTCCGACAAAGCTTTCACACTAGGCTACTGCATGCTGTTCACTACTGTCTGCTTATTAATTATGAACCTGCTGGATTTGGAAGGCATTATAAATATCTAGAAGTATCTAAGATAAGTATCTAAGTATTAAAAGTTGGGTTCATGTGAGTAGCGTGATCCCATTCGCAATAAACGGAGGGCAACTTCATGTGTGTTTACGGTTGTATCAAGCGGAACTACATTTCGGCACCATTTTATTGCTTTGCGCTATGGAATTGCTGGGAATTGTAGTTTTTTTGTGCAAATTTATTTCCTATATATAATTATCTAGGAATTGCTAATGTATTATCTAGCTGGCAAGCCAGTTATGCTAGCTACGTTCAACCAGATCTAGGTACCTAGGTAGCTACGCGTGCTTTAGCTGTTGGTAGACAGTCTATTAATTATATATATTTAAATATTAATAGCTATTGATAGTCCAAAGTAGATGGCAGTTCTCTATCCGTAATGTCATTAAACTGCAATTTTCTGGCATGTTGACCACCCTGACATGGATTGAATGAATATAAATATATAAATATGAATATAAATATACCCAAATTGGAAACTATGAAATTAAATACAAGAGCTATGGAAGGGTCAAAGGTCACAACAGTAGGATTAGCGTTACGGGTTCCTTAAAATCTAGAGGCTTGAAATTCGGAAGTATGAATATATCCATGGCCTACATTGCATAAGCAAAAGAACAGACCCCTAGCACACATAGAAGCTCTATAGCACCACCTACAAATCTCAATTTTTTTAAAACTTTGACTCCTCCTACCTGAAGCACAAAGGCAGCCAAGCCTCCCAAATTTAGTATACAAGGACATCTCAGCACCCCCTATGACATATATTTTTGCATGTAAGCATAAATTAAACTCGTCCTAATTAATTTGACTAATGATGAAAAATAGGTCTATGAAGGCTGTTAGAATGTTCATAGGTCATTTTGGGTTACTGCTGAACACTGCACTCAGCTTCCCAAAATCGTAGAAGCATGAAATTTTGCTAACTGAGTCTCATCAGGGCCTCTAGCATGCACACCAAAAACCAGACCCCTAGCCTGCACACAGACTCTGTAGCGCCCCCTTGAAAATGTGATTTTTTAACATTTTGGGCACTCGCCATTTGTACACCGAATGATGTATCATGCTGAAATGTCGGAATCTAGACCACCTCTAGACATACTACAAATAATATCAGAACCAGATCTATAGCTAAAAAAAAAAAGTGCAGTATATGCTTTCGACAGGGGGCGCCACTTAAATTTCTGAATGAATGTACAACACTTTCCGAGGTGATTCTTAGGATCAAGCAGAGTCAGAAAACATCAGTCATAAGAACATTTCAGTAAAAATGACAATATAGGACTGCCATCTACTTTTGACTATTAATATTAAGCTATTAATATTGAAAATTTATATCCTAACTGTCTACCAGCAGCTAAAACACGCGTAGCTAGCTAGGTACCTAGATCTGGTTGAACGTAGCTAGCATAACTGGCTTGCTAGGTAAATAATACATTAGCAATTCCTAGATAATTACGCATACAGGGAATATATTTGCAAAAAAAACTACAATTCCCAGTAATACATTCCTTAGCGTAAAGCAATAAAATGGCGCCGAAATGTAGTTCCGCTTGATACAACCGTAAACACACACGAAGATGCCCTCCGTTTATTGCGAATGGGATCACGCTACTCACATGAACCCAACTTTTAATACTTAGATAATTATCTTAGATACTTCTAGACATTTATAATGCTTTCCAAATCCAGCAGGTTGATAATTAATAAGCAGACAGTAGTGAACAGCATGCAGTAGCCTAGTGTGAAAGCTTTGTAGGAATTAAAGCATTCCCTTTAAATACATAAAAATGACAAGGGTGTCAGCTGTATGTAAAAAAAATATATATTTAAAAAAGAAAATTGTTAATGTAGTCTATCCCATGATCTGAGATTTTATTGGTAATTATATTTAAAAAAAATTCTACCCATTTTAAATTGGTGTTTTCATTGTAATAAATATCAGATGTTGTGGTATATACAATCAATCAACAAAAACAATGGTATACTGAAAAAAAAACAGTACAAGTCTAAATACATTAACCAAAATGTCAGTAACATGGCAAGTGTTGATGTATAAATCACTGTTAACATACCCCTGAAATGCTATTTCAAAAAGCAAGACTTGCATGCTAACAATTAATTCAGGAGCAAAGATGCAATCTAAACAGGCGAGTCTTGAGTCTACGCCAGAAGATGGTCAGAAGGGCAGAAGGGCCAAGACCAGGGGCCTCATTTATAAAAAGTACTTTCGATCAAATTTGATCTTAGGTGTGGCGTACCTAAAAAATCACGACAAAGTAGTGATTTATAAAATTTCAACGTGACTCCATTTGACCGTGGAAATGGTCGTAGCTCCACGTCAGGTCTTCACTTGACATACGCACATTACCTGGTGGTTATGCCGAAGTATTGTAGGCTTGAGAGCCGCGCGTGAACGCTTATTTGGCATGCAAAATTATCGTTGTTGTTATCAGCCTACAAAATTAGTTTAATTCTAAATTGAAAAGGAAACTGATAGTCTAATTACTGAATTTTAAGTCTTCCTTACATTATATACCATTATTATTGCATTGCTTCTCAAGCTTCTGGATTTGAGAATTTTTTTCCTGTTCATTTCAAGTCTTTTGTTTTATTTATCCATTGTTTTTATATATTTAACTTTAACAGTCTGCAAAGATCAGGATTCCTAAATGCTTACAAAGGTAATCCCATATGCAAAAGGTCTGTAAAAATCATATATGATCATACTTGCAAAGTTTTTATAAAAAAGCATGTTGATTAGTAGCCTATTATATTATATATTTCTATACAATTCTTATACAATCTCTCAATGTTTTTTTTATAAGGAGTACCATGTATTAGGGAACTATTTAATTTTAGCATGAAATGTATACGCTAGCTCTCTACCACATATTTATTTTATCTGGCAACAGAGTGATGGTTTGGGGCTCGTTTGATAGCTCAGACCCTTGATAACTTACAGCCATTTAGCCAGCCATGTGTTCCATACTGTACCAGTGTAATTTACAGCTGAATCTAGTCTCACCCCCCAATTTCCATAGAGATCCATTCAAATGCAGAGAGGTTATAGTATCGCTTGTAACAGTACCTGAAAATAAGATATCGACAGTTTTTTGATGTTGATGGTCACAGACTTCAGGAAGTAACAGCATGTAAAGGATATGCGACCAAATATGAAATATGATACTTTAAAAATACGTTAAAGCAAAGGGTATGAATACTTATGTAAATGAGAAATTTTATTTTTTTATTTTTAATAAATTAGCAAAAATCTCAAAAAACTTTTTTCACATTGTCATTATCGGGTGTTGTGTGTAGAATTTTGAGGGAAAAAATGAATTTAATCAATTTTGGAATAAGGCTGTAACAGAACAAAATGTGGAAAAAGTGAAGCGCTGTGAATACTTTCCGGATGCACTGTATGTGTTTTTATAAGATTTTTACAGACCTTTTGCATATAGCATTTAGGAATCCTGTTATTTGCAGACTGGCAGACTTTCTTTTGTTGGTTTTATGAATGAAGTTCAACCATCGAGATAAAAAAAAAGAACTGGAGGCAGCTTCCGCTTACGGGTTCCATGGATTCCTATGGGAGCTGCTCATTGGGGCACGAAGCCGATTCAGTGGTCAACCCGTCACGTCTCTGCAGTCTATGGGCAATACACACAGACAGCGCCCAGAATCATGGGAATCGCAGTTCATTACAGAAGTTAACGGGGAGACGCGGTTGTTTCCCTTACAAATATACTCGGTTTTCTCATGTTATACGTCTCAAAAGAACCGAAAACGACACGCTCTGATGGCTAGCTCACAAGCTAAATCGATTAATAATCATATTGCATATCTGAACAGACCTAGCTAACTTCAACTAGTAATGCAAGTAATAGCCTACAAGACCAGCCTATAAATAGCAACCCACACAGAGAAAGCAGAGACAAAGAAGCTCGAGAATTATACATCATATTGCATTAAAATACAATTACGAAATAAGAAAGGTATTCTATGAATGTACTATAACGATAAGTATAAACTATAAGTACAATACCGGCAGCTTACCCATTCGCTTTATTTGACCGTGAAATAAAAATGGTGGATCTCCGTTTTGTCTCGTAATTCATCGGAGAAAATCGTAAAGTCACGTGGTGTAATCTCCGATTCATAAAATAAGTACGAATTTTCGGGACTGGAATTTCATAGAATAGATACGAATGGGCTGTGAGACCAGGTTGCTCCAACACTGTCTTTAAGTACTTAATTACAACTTGCAAAAGCTAGGCCTGCTGTTAAAAGTTGATATCAAAATGAGGCCAAGTTACAACCAAAAATATTGACTATGGTAGCTCACACTAATTAAACTAGATCTATTCCAAAAAAATGCTATTATATTTCCTAAATTATTTCATGTACCTTGGCCCTGTGTTTTTCCATTTTACCACGAAGAAGAAAAATTGCAAAAATAATAAGTTTAGGGCTTTATTGTGTGGATGTGTGAAGTTGTATCTGAATTCTGTGTGGTTACATGAGGTCAGAACATACAGAAGAACATACAGAAGCTGTAACTTGGCGGATGGCATGCCTGCCAACCTAATAAAAGTTCATTCATACAGTAAAATTCTAAATCTACTACATTAAATTAGGTTAGGTGCTGCAGCGGTTGAATGTAGGCTAAGTCTATTCAGAACGTGTAAAATTCTCAGGGTGAAATCTCGTGCACCACTTTTCCTTCCATAATAACGTTAAAGTTACTTAGCTAATCTAACGTTTGCCAGGTAAAATTGTCAATGTGGCTACCTGGCTGATACAAAAATTAGTGCGCTAAATCACACAAAAATGTTTTTCTATAATGTTAACACTAGCTATTATTAAACCAAAACCAGTTGGAGGTAAAAATCCAGTGAAATTTACAATTAAGTAACATTCTATAGGTTACATTTTAGTTAGGTCTATGTGTGCTGTTGCTTTTTATTGTATAAAATCATGCTTCTTGATGCGTTTCCCAAAAGCATCCGCTTGTAGAAATCGCACTTAACCCTAAGATTGATAATTATCGGGAAACGCGGCCCAGGTCATATTTCTGGTAGGCTAGCCTACTGTGAAGTTCTGGACAACAACAGTCGTTCTGGTTCTGGATGGATCAAACTTTAATTTCTCAAAGTATGCATTTAGGCTATGTCAGAAATGGCCATAGCCTATCCCGACTTTGAAGGCTAGGCTACAACCTCACAATGATATCACATTCACTATTGCGTTGTCTTCTGAGTTTTATTATACACTACTCACAAAAAGTTAGGGATATTCGGCTTTCGGGT
The DNA here is from genome assembly GCA_029718625.1 of Synaphobranchus kaupii. Taxonomy (NCBI): domain Eukaryota; kingdom Metazoa; phylum Chordata; class Actinopteri; order Anguilliformes; family Synaphobranchidae; genus Synaphobranchus; species Synaphobranchus kaupii. The sequence goes on along the minus strand of CM056376.1, from coordinate 83,853,219 downwards.
GAAATTTCAGGATGAACCTAAAATGCACTATAACCTTTACAGGTGAAATTAATTTGACCTTCTCTAAACTTTTGAATGCACATGTCCAACTATTCAATGTTTCAGTACTTTTTGCACAACTTGCTGTTCTCTAACAAGGAGCTGAACGGCAAAATTCACAACAGGTGTTTGATCCATGAATCGACCAATAAATTTCCTGGTTCAATTAGAATTGGTATTTAAACAGTCCTCTTCATCATGCTGTTCACATTTTGACATCATGAGACCAAGACGACACCTAACAATTGATCAACAGTACCTCGCCATTGCGAGGCTTCAAACAGGATGTTCTCAGAGGGAAGTGGCCACTGAGCTTAGAGTGTCACGGAGTGTCATCAGCAGGTTGCAACAGAGATACAGAGAGACTGGAAGAGTCACAGAAAGGCATAGAAGTGGACGTCCTTTGGCCACATCCCACACTGATGACCGCTTCATTGTGAACAGTGCCCTGCGGAACCGGATGATGAATGCCACTCAACTCCAGGCACATTTAAGGGAGGTGAGAGGCACCCAAGTGTCACGTCAGACCATTCGAAACCGTTTACATCAGCGTGGTCTGCGTGCTAGACGACCTGCAAGGGTACCTGACCACACCACCAGGCACAGGCGTCATCGTCTTGCATGGGCCAGGGAGCATTTACGCTGGATGAGGGACCAGTGGGCCTCAGTGCTGTTCTCTGATGAAAGTCGATTCCCGTTGAGCAGAAATGATGGCCGCCAACGATGTTGGAGACGTCAAGGAGAGCGCTATGCATCAGCCACTGTTGTCACCAGACGACCCTTTGGTGGTGGCGGTGTTACAGTGTGGGCAGGTGTGTCTAGTCAATACAGAACTGCCCTACACTTTGTGAATGGTACAGTGACAAGCCCATACTACCTGAATAACATCATTAATCCAGTCATTGTGCCCCTGCATGAACAACACAGGCCTAATTTCATCTTCATGGACGACAATGCTCCAGCTCATCGAGGTCGCATCATTAGGGAAAGGCTGCTGGAGACTGGGGTACCTCAAATGGAGTGGCCTGCACTTTCTCCAGACCTGAATCCCATAGAAAACCTATGGGATCAGCTGACTCACCGTGTAGAGGCTCGTAACTCTGTACCCCAGAACCTCAATGACCTGAGGGCCGCCCTTCAAGAAGAGTGGGATGCCATGCCTCAGCAGACAATAAGTCGACTTGTGAACAGCATGAGACGTCGTTGTCAAGCTGTAATTGATGCTCAAGGGCACATGACAAGTTATTGAGACATTGACATTTTTGTTGTGGTATACCCACCACTGTTGTTGGCTTTTGTTTCAATAAATTGTTTGAGATGAGGAAATCACCATTGCATGCTTCTACTTAAATGCCCTACTTTCATGATACGTATAATATCACTGTAGCGTGAACTTACATTTTCCATAAATTTCACCCGAAAGCCAAATATCCCTAACTTTTTGTGAGTAGTGTATCAGTGAACAGTGGGGAGTGGAGTCGGTTGAAACTTTACAAATTCTTTAGCAAGGATGCTCGTTTTACAAATCGCATTCGGCGCATGCTGCTACGGTTGTTGTGAAGGATAATCAGAGAAAATAATTTATAATTCGTAGCGGTTATTAAAACAATGTGCCACAAGATATTAGAATGTTAGGTCTCGCGATTTAGCTTCACGTTAACATTTTTAGCTGACAAATTCTAGAAGCGCCCAGCGTCCCTACACTGAATTGGAAAAACAGCTCAACGTTTTCATTCGTAGGCCTTTCCTATGCACTATCGTTTATAACTGAATTTATATAAATGCAACTATAAAGAAGAAACATAATCAATGTTTTTATTTACAAATGACAGTTTCACATCCCTTTCCACTATTCAGAAGAGACGCCATTTTCATCGGTAAAATCGAAAAGACAAGCCCACTCCGCCCGCTCCCTAGGAAAATTTGCATATTATTTGTAGCTAGTACAACTAGCTGGCCATAAGGGCCAGCTAGTTCAGCTAGTTGGCCATAAGGACTAACTAGTTCAGCTAGTTGGCTATTAGGATCAACTAGTTTAGCTAGCTGGCCTTAAGGACCAACTAGTGTAGCTAGCTGCATGGTAAACTTGAGTTAGCTCAACTAGTTACCCAATAAAACATAGCTAGCTTAACTAGGTGGCCTTTGGCAAGCAGCTAGTTTAACTAGCTAGATGTCAATTTTAACTCTATAAACTTCACCCCTAGTGGTTGAGACGTGTCCGTCTCAATTACAGTATTCATGTTTGTCTGAAATTATAAACTACAGCTTTAAGAAAACCTCGTAAATTTTGACGCAGTATCGGCGCCCTGTGGGAGCAGCAATTGGCGGCTGCTTCCGGGTGGGGGGAGGGGCTCGGAGAGAATCGCTGCACGCATAGCGGCCCTGGGCAAGCTGGATTCACGGTCAGGAGCTCGAGGAGTCACGCCCTGTAGAGGACGTGGCGACCTCCTTCCTACTACCGGCTGACAGGGTTGTGTAGCGGTGGTTCTCTAGCGGTTGCTACACGGGGGGAAATTTAATTAGAATAGGGGTTCAATTGGCTACTAAATTGGGAGAAAAATGGGGAAAAATCAGAAACAAAAATTAAAAAAATAAATAAATAAAATAAAATAAATTTTGACACAGTATTTTTTTAAAGGGTAGCCTCTTGCGAAAACCTCAGCTTCTCCAGTTACACTGCAGTGAAATAAATTAGGAGGGTGCTATTAATAGCCCAAAGCACTTTCGACCCTCCTCTGGCTAAAGCCACAGACTATAAAATGCACCGTTTATACACGTTAAGAAAATCATGTTCAGGTATAGAAACAATAATATTTTTTTAAAACATTGTACAAATGAGCAATCGCCGTTTTCCCTTGCTTACTGTACTATATACAGTACCTGATGCACTTTCGGTTTAGAAGACACCTCATTTTTTTCTCCAAAATCTCTCGTATAAATATGTTTAAGAAACCAAGTACTTACCAGTATATTCAGCTACCAGTATCTTCAGAACCCTGAAGAGTTTATCTTGTTATATTTCGCCAAAGTCCCGTACAGTCGACATTTCCACAGCGACCACCCGTCGCACTTAGGGTTGAAATACGTTGCTGTTCTTGTGTAAATAAACACGCGCTTTTGTACGTTCTTTTTTAAACGTATTTAAATACATTAGGCGATGTATGTTTTGGTTATTATATATATATTGTATGTGGCTATTCTGAAATAAATGTATTCTGTAGCAAATTTCTGAATGATACAGCTTCTTCTTCAGTTTGAACTTAAAACCATGGATGTGCAGGGAATATTTTTTTAGATATTGACATTTAAATAAAACTAGTAGAAACCAGGTGGAAATTGCCTCTGAAGGGCCAAAGTAAATAGAGTTAATGTAGCTAGCTCAACAAGGTGGCTTTTTGGCACGGCTAGTTGGCCATTTGCACAGCTAGTTAGGTCACCTGGCCAACTAGCTAGGCATAAGACCTAACTAGTTGGCCTTTTTGCACAGCTAGTTGGCTTTCTGGCTAACTAGTTAGGTCTTATAGCAAGCTAGTTGGCCATGCGACCTAACTAGCTGTGCAAATGGCCAACTAGCTGTGTCAAAAAGCCACCTAGTTGAGCTAGCTAAAATCCAACTGGAGCTAGCTCAATTAGGTAGCTTTGTGGCACAGCTAGTGCCAATCTTAGGGTTAAGTGCGATTTCTATGAGCGGATGCTTTTGGGAAACACATCCTATAGCCTAGAAGGGTTTTACGACCGTCTTAGCCTTACGATGTTTTTGGGAAATGCACCCTTGGTGGATATAACAGCAGAAATAGATTAAATTAGACAAGAATGCAAGCTACATATAATACATGATTTTATACAATAAAAAGCAAAAGCAACAGCGCACATAGACCTAACTAAAATGTAGCCTATAGAATACAAAAAATGTAAAATACAAAATATCAATAGCCTATAGGTTACAACATAAATGTTAAATTGTAAATGAACATATAGCCTATAGCCTAGCAGTAACAGCACATTAGCCTAATAATAATTATGAATTCAGTTAAATTTTATTTGTAGCCAATAGTGCAATAGGTACAGAGAACTGTCAGACTGTACAGAGAAACAGAAGGAAAATTACGCAAAAAACAGGGCTGAACCCCCACAAAGCAAACGAGGTAAAAAAAATACATAAATAAAAACTCCCACGTGGAATGGATGGTAACAAAGGTTATTGAGGGATATAGGCATATACAAATAATCAAATGGGCTGAGCAGTTTAAAGTCTTTGAACTTTGAACCCTGCTGAGGTCACTCCACTGGCTGCCAGTTGCAGCCAGGATCAGGTTCAAAGTTCTGACCCTGGCCTACACTGGGGCCAATAGGACCGGCCCCGCCTACCTGCAGGACTTAATCCAGAACTATGTTCCTGCTCGACCACTTCGCTCTTCTACAGCAGGGCGACTCGCACTTCCCCCCCTCCGTGTCAACGGCTCTCGCTCGTCCCGACTGCAGAGCTTTTCCACCTTAGCTCCTCAGTGGTGGAATGAACTTTCCATTCCCCTACGTTCTACTCGAACCCTGCCTGCATTCCGTTGAGGCCTGAAGACACACCTCTTCAGACTCCACCTTGACTGATATTCTAACCTAGGACCTCATGGTACTAGTTCCCTGTGTTTTCCTGTCTGTTTGTTATAGTTTATAATAGTATTTAGAATAAAAGTGTAGTATAGCTGATTGACCCACAGCTTACTGTGAACTACAGTCAACGTTCATTACTATGGATAGCTGCTACATTATGGGAAGGATGTGCTTTGTCTTGTCTGTTCTGTAGTGATCTTGATGACGTCTCTGTATGCACTTATTGTACGTTGCTTTGGATAAAAGCGTCTGCTAAATTAATGTAATGTAATGTAACCCCATGGAACCCCGTCAACATAGAAGTTCTGTGACCCTGCCCGGAGGAAGCCCGGGTCCCCTTCTGGAGCCAGGCCCAGAAGGAGGACCCGTCAGCGAGCGCCTGGTGGCCAGGCATGCCACGGAGCCTGGCCAGGCACAGCCCGAAGAAGCAACGTGGCCAACATCACAACTTCTTCATCCCGCGGGTCCACCACCTACGGGAAGAACCACTGGGGTCGGGTGCGCTGCCAGACAGGTGGCAGTGAAGGTAGAGGGTCTCGATGGACCAGACCCGGGCGGCAGAGGCTGACTTTGGGGACGTGGAACGTCACCTCTCTGGGGGGGAAGGAGCCGGAGCTTGTGCGGGAGGTGGAGCGTTACCAGTTGGATCTGGTGGGGCTTACCTCTACGCACAGCCTTGGCTCTGGAACCTTACTCCTGGATAGAGGTTGGACTCTATTCTTCTCCGGAGTTGCCCAAGGTGTGAGGCGCCGGGCGGGTGTGGGGATACTCACAAGTTCCCGGCTGAGTGCCGCTACGTTGGAGTTCACCCCAGTGGGCGAGAGGGTTGCCTCCCTACGCCTAAGGGTTATGGGAGGGAAAACTGACTGCTGTCTGTGCTTATGCACTGAACAGCAGTTCAGAGTATTCTGCCTTCTTGGAGACCCTGAATGGAGTCCTGCATGGGGCTCCTGTAGGGGACTCCATAGTCCTGCTGGGAGACTTCAACGCGCACGTGGGCAACAATGGAGACACTTGGAGGGGCGTGATTGGGAGGAACGGCCTCCCTGATCTGAACCCGAGCGGTGGTTTGTTATTGGACTTCTGTGCTAGTCATGGATTGGCCATAACAAACACCATGTTCGAACATAAGGTTGCTCATAAGTGTACATGGTACCAGAGCACCCTAGTCAGAAGGTCGATGATCGATTTTGTTATCGTATCATCGGATCTGAGGCCGTATGTATTGGACACTCGGGTGAAGAGAGGGGCAGAGCTGTCAACTGATCACCATCTGGTGGTGAGTTGGGTCGGGTGGCGGGGGAAGCCTCTGGACAGACTTGGTAAGCCCAAACGTGTAGTGTGGGTGAACTGGGAATGTCTGGAGGAGGCCCAAGTCCGGGAGACTTTCAACTCACACCTCCGGCAGAACTTTTCTGGCATCCCTGTGGAGGCTGGGGACATTGAACCAGAGTGGACGATGTTCAAAGCTTCCATTGCTGAGGCTGCAGCTGGGAGCTGTGGTCTCAAGGTCTTAGGTGCCTCAAGGGGCGGTAACCCTCGAACATCTTGGTGGACACCGGTGGTCAGGGAAGCCGTCCGACTGAAGAAGGAGGCCTTCCGGGATATGTTATCCTGGAGGACTCCGGAGGCAGTTCCAAGGTACCGACAGGCTCGAAGGACAGCAGCCTCAGCCGTGGCAGTGGCAAATGGGTGTGGGAGGAGTTCGGAGAAGCCATGGAGAAGGACTTTCGTTCGGCACCAAAGCGGTTCTGGAAAACCGTCCGACACCTCAGGAGGGGGAAACGGGGAACCATCCAAGCTGTATATAGTAAGGATGGGACTCTGTTGACCTCAACTGATAAGATGATAGGGCGGTGGAAGGAACACTTTGAGGAACTCCTGAACCCGACTAATCCACCCTCTATAGTAGAGGCAGAGATGGAGGATGATGGGGGATCAACATTGATCTCCCTGGAGGAAGTCACTGTGGTAATCAAACAACTCCACAGTGGCAAAGCCCCGGGGGTTGATGAGATCCGCCCAGAAATGCTGAAGGCTCTGGGTGTTGAGGGGCTGTCATGGATGACACGTCTCATCAACATTGCGTGGAAGTCGGGGGCAGTACCTAAGGAGTGGCAGACCGGGGTGGTGGTTACCCTGTTCAAAAAGGGGGACCAGAGGGTGTGTGCCAACTACAGAGGCATCACATTACTCAGCCTCCCCGGGAAAGTATACTTTAAGGTACTGGAAAGGAGGGTCTGGCCGATAGTCGAACCTCAGATTGAAGAGGAACAATGCAGATTCCGTCCTGGTCGTGGAACAACGGACCAGCTTTTTACTCTCGCAAGGATCCTAGAGGGGGCCTAGTAGTATGAGCCCCGAGTATGCCTATCCGGTCTACATGTGCTTTGTGGATTTGGAGAAGGCTTATGACCGGGTTCCCCGGGAGATATTGTGGGAGGTGCTGTGGGAGTATGAGTTGAGGGGGTCACTACTCAGGGCCATCCAATCTCTGTACGCCCAAAGCGAGAGCTGTGTCCGGGTTATCGGCAGTAAATCGGACTCGTTCCCAGTGGGGGTTGGCCTCCGCCAGGGCTGCGCCTTGTCACCTATCCTGTTTTTGATATTCATGGACAGGATCTCAAGGCGTAGTCGTGGAGGAGGGGGGTTGCAGTTCGGTGGGCTGAGGATTGCATCGCTGCTTTTTGCAGATGATGTGGTCCTGATGGCACCATCGGTCTGTGACCTTCAGCACTCACTGGATCGGTTTGCAGCCAAGTGTGAAGCGGCTGGGATGAGGATCAGCACCTCTAAATCTGAGGCCATGGTTCTCAGCAGGAAACCTATGGATTGTCTACTCCGAGTAGGGAATGAGTCTTTACCCCAAGTGAAGGAGTTCAAGTATCTCGGGGTCTTGTTCTCGAGTGAGGGGACGATGGAGTGTGAGATGGGCCGGAGAATCGGAGCAGCGGGACCGTTGTGATGAAGAGAGAGCTGAGCCAGAAGGCAAAGCTCTCTATCTACCCGTCAATCTTCGTTCCTACTCTCACCTATGGTCATGAAGGGTGGGTCATGACCGAAAGAACGAGATCGTGGATACAAGCGAGATCTCCGGAGTGTGCTGGCATCTCCCTTAGGGATAAGGTGAGAAGCTCAGTCATCCGTGAGGGACTCAGAGTAGAGCCGCTGCTCCTTTGCGTAGAAAGGAGCCAGTTGAGGTGGTTCGGGCATCTTGTAAGGATGCCACCTGGTCGACTCCCTAGGGAGGTGTTCCAGGCACGTCCAGCTGGGAGGAGGCCACGGTGCAGACCATGGACCAGGTGGAGGGACTATATCTCCACGCTGGCCTGGGAATGCCTTGGGATCCCCCAGTCAGATGGGGGACAGGGAATGTGGCCAGGGAAAAGGAAGTGTGGGGCCCCCTGCTGGAACTGCTACCTCCGCGACCCGACTTTGGATAAGCGGTTGAAGATGGATGGATGGATGGTAATGTAATGTAAACTAGCTGGCAAGTAGCCTATGCTAGAAAGTCCATTGAAGTGATGTAAGCTACAATATGCAATTCAGAGGGGTGGAGTAAAACATCTGGGGACAGGTTGCGTCAAGGCGCTTGAGCCAGTGGAGGACTGGAGTGATCCGCAAACTGAGGGAAGGGTTAAGCCCTGCGGGAAAAGAAACAGGAGAAGCCAGGTTAGGCACTTATCGAATTAGGAAAGTAACTGCAAATGTGGAGCCCATAATGTAGTATGGAAAGTCCCAGGGCATAGGCTACTATAACAGCATAACTAAAAGATGTGGAGCGGGGTGCACACAACCATGATAGTGATGGACTGACAGTACCCCCAACATGGCACAGAACAGTAAACTATGAGCGTCTACACGCAAAATCAGGGCAACAGCAATGATCATTGTTGGATTATAAGATTTCCAAGTTTAGAGATAAACTCATTACCGTCTTTTTTTTTTTTTGCATAGGCTAGCTACTTTTTCTAACAGGGTATTCATCCAATTGGAGCAGCTTTGACATAGCTTAATTTAACCCAGACCTCTGGTGCATATATTTTGTGTCCTTGAAATGAAAGTAATTGCTTGTTGGAGCACATGTAAATGTCCTTCTCATAAAAATCTAGTTTGTTTAAAATAATCATTGGAATTCATCAAACCTTTTTCCGAGAATTGTAGGCTATTGCAGATGCACAGTAGCTACGCTATATGGCATCCAAAAAATAAGTGAAGTGGACTTAATTACAAACTGTTTTGTTGTTTATTGCTAGAGACAACCTCAAAATAAAATGAACTGCGATTCTTGAAAGCCAAATTCTTCCTCAATGGTAGACCTACTAACAAACATTACAAGGATCCCATCTACTGGCGTAAAGTGGGACATTCCATCATTGGAGTACCATTTAAGCATCAACAGTCTTCAAAAATGTACTTAGTTTGCTTGTATTTTCTACTATATATTTGAAAAGTAGAGGTATTAAACCAACATAAACTGGATTTTGCCAGCTCAGCCTGTAAAATTACATTATTTGTCAGATGTTTTATATGCCACGGTCTGCACTTGGTTCATCCCTGTTACCAATATTGGGGAACTTGAATGAGTATCATTTAAAACCTTGTTTTCAATAATTTTATTATTATTGAGTAAGGGAAAGTCCTACTTACTTGTATACTCATGGAATTTCTGATCAGATTTCAATTACATGAGGCAAAGCAACTTTTGTGACATAATTTGTCCATCATCATAACAGACGCATATCCTTTTTCCCATTTCAGTATTAAATCCTTGCTGTTTTCTCACATATATTTTTGTACGTAATCATTCAGACTGTTAAATTTACACCTTAAATATAACTGAGTCAATAAGATTATTTAACATTATTTTCATAAAAATTGTAAAGTAACAGGGTAAAAGCATTGCGCACAGTAACAGGGTTGAGTGGATACCTTACCTTTGCTCGTCATCTTTACAGGTTTTCACAATGGATTATGGCATACATGTTACGAATGAAAATCCAAGACTAGATGAATTTTGTTTAATACAATCTTTATCAAAATTGATTCAGCACATCTGTAATAATGACAGGAATTACGTTATGTCCACCTTCCCTTTGTTCTCCCTGTTTTCCCCACTCTGCTCCTTTCATGTCTTTTTTTTTACTTTTACCCTATCTGTCTTTCGTGTTGTGCAGGCTGGGCGTGGTTTTCCTCCTCGTTTCCTCATTATCTCTCGCCCTATCACTCGCCCCCTCTGTTCGTATTCCTCACGCACCTTCATCTGCTCATTTCATTCTCGCATACATTCCTCATGCTCCACTCATTAGTTCACTCATTAGCCTCACTATTTATTCTCCCTTCTCTCTCTGTCTCGTCACCAGTTTGTTACATCAAGTCAAGTTTGTCAAGACGTGTTTCTCGGTCATTGTTTGTTGTGTGCTTCTAACCTTGTCTAGTCTGCCTTTTCAGTTACCCGCCAGCCTGTTTTCCTGTATGCCCTTAACCCTCGCCAACCCCGCTTCCAGTCCGTCACCATTCGCCTGCCATTTGCCCTGCTGTGACCTCCTCTGCCCCTTTGTTATCGCCTACCCTGGATCCAGTCCCTCACCACACTCGCCCTCTTAGTTGTCTGCTTGCCCATTCAATAAAGTGCTCCACTGGAGCTTTATTGTGAGTCTGTCTCCGAGTCCTGCATTTAGGTCCATACCAGTTGAGGGAAACGTTACAAAACAAACTGGCCAAAACATGGACCCAGCAGACTCGGAGCAGCTCCACCACGCCCTGAAGAGCATCTCCGACCAGGTGGGTCAGATGGGGGGCGCTGATGAGTCAGATGTCGGTCAGGCCTTTCAGAGGTATTTAGTAAATCACTTGCCATGTCTTTGCCTCCACACAGACCATATGACTGCTGCATCGACCTGCTGCCGGGGTCCCCACTTCTGTCCAGCCGACTCTATAACCTTTCCGCTCCTGAGAAGGCCTCCATGGAAACGTACATTCACGATTTGCTGGCTGGAGGTATAATCCGACCTTCCTCGTCACCGGTGGGGGCAGGGTTATTTTTTGTCGCCAAGAAAGACGGCTCCCTCCGTCCCTGTATAGATTACTGTGCCCTTAATGCCATCACTGTCCGTAATAAATACCCTCTACCACTAATCAATTCTGCCTTTGAACCCCTTCACGGCGCTACCATCTTCTCCAAGCCGAACCTCCGGAATTGTGAGGGGAAGTGAAAGGTTCAGAGAACCAAACACGACAACCAAGGAATCTGAAAGCGTATCTCATTAGAAATACGCCAATAAGCGGACAGCTCCGCAGTAACAGGGGAAATGAAACAAAATAAAGGGAATAAAAAGCTCCTGGCGTAAGCCAACACAAAATAAGCCCAAAAGAGTGCAATAGCGAGTAGTAAACAACAAAGGAACCTCACACACTCACACAAGGGGCGTAAAACTAAAGAAAGCCTGTGTAACAAGGGCGAAAGAAACGGAAATAGAAAAAAAAGAACCTGTTACCTACAGCTCTAGGTGTGAACGAGCTGAACAAAAGGTAACAGGTAGAGGAATATAAAAGGATAAAAAGAGAAGGAAAAAAAAAGACGAATTAAATCTTTACCCTAACTCTTTAACTGGATTACCTACGTTTCTGACGAGTAACAACCAGAAACATAGAGACCGCTATCCTTTACCTTACCGACTCCGACAGTCAAAAGCAAAGACAATATCGAAGTGTCGGAAATGCGGAAGCCCTGGGCTATTTATAACCGGCAGGAAATCCAAAACAGGTGAAAGGAATAATTGCCGGGCGAGATTCAAACACCGAAACGGATGCAGAAAAATCCGATAGATCGCCCCGATGTTGTCAAACAAAAGAACGACCGCAGAAACAACAGCAGGCTGCCAGAAACCATGACAGGAATGCCTACCATCTTGTCCGGATCCGGGAGGGAGATGAGTGGAAAACAGTCTTCAACACCCCCCTCGGGCACTTAGAATACCTGGTTGTCCCATTCGGCCTTACTAACGCCCCAGCTGTATTCCAGGCCCTCGTCAACGCTGTCCTCCGAGACCTGCTCAATCGGGCAATGTTCATGTATCTTGATGATATTTTGATCTTTTCCAAGAACCCCCAGGAGCATGTGCTACATGTGAGACAAGTACTCCAGAGACTACTGGAGAACAAATTATATGTGAAGGCGGAGAAGTGCGACTTCCATGTCCCGTCTGTGTCCTTCCTGGGGTTTGTGATTGAGGAGGGGAGGATTAAGGCCGACCCTGCGAAGATCCAAGCCATGACGGAGTGGTACCCGCAACCACCTCCAACAGTTCTTAGGCTTTGCAAATTTTTACAGGCGGTTTATCCGTGGATATAGCCTAATTGCCACACCCCTCACTAACCTCACCTCTGTTCCATTTGTCTGGTCCCCTGAAGCTAACCAAGCCTTTCACCTTCTCAAAACCAGGTTTTCCACAGCACCTGTCCTGTGTCACCCCGACCCTAACTGCCAGTTCGTTGTGGAAGTGGACGCCTCCGCCACTGGAGTGGGCGCCGTCCTTTACCAGCGTTCCCCCCTGGACCAGAAAATCTACCCCTGTGCTTTCTTTTCCCGCTGACTCACCCAGGCCCAGCGTAATTACGACATGGGGAACCGGCAGTTGCCTTGGAGGAATGGAGGCACTGGCTGGAGGGGCGGAGAAACCATTCACTGTCCTGACTGACCACCGGAACCTTCAGTACATCCAGTCCACCAAACGCCTGAACTCACTTCAAGCCCGTTGGTCACTGTTTTTTGCACGGTTTAATTTCTCCATCACAGACCCGGTTCCCGCAATGTTAAGCCCGATGCCCTCTCACATGTCTTTTTCCCGGCTGCCAGGCCTGTTGTCCCCGATCCTGTCATTCCACCTTCCTGTGTGGTGGCTGCGGTCTCCTGGGAAATAGAGAAGACCGTGAAGGCCACCCAGGTAACCCAATCGGACTCTTTATTGTGAGTCTGTCTCTGAGTCCTGCATTTGGGTCCATACAGGCCAGTTTATAGTCCAGCGAGTGTCGCTGCGACCGATGACGTGCCATGGATGTCGCTGGTCGCAGCGACATTTGGTTTATACTTCGGGCGACTGTCGTCCTGTGGTCGCTGCGACGGTCGCTGAAGATGTCGCTGAGACATAAAATAAATTCAACTTTGACCCTGTCGGTGCCTCTGTTGTTATGGTAACGTTTGTCTCGGACAGCGGAGGCTTCGGTCAAGCTGTCAACTTACTAGCTAGCACATAAGCTAACTGTTAATGTACAGATTTCTCTGTTGGAAAAATTTGTGCGTGCAGCCATAGGGTCGGCTTACCTACCCATAGCTTACCTAGCTACCTAGCAAGCGCGTGAATATCATTATAAATGAGCACAATTTAATATTATTATTATAAATAGCCTAATAATAATAACGATGTAATTTCACCGATTGATGCTTTGCTAGAGGTTGAGAAAACGTTACAATCCAAAACAAGAAGCAGCTCGCTTCCAATGCTAAAATTTAGCCTACGATAGTCTATTAGTCTGTAGGCTATTGTGAATGGTTACAAAGACACATTTTCAGCTTGACTACACATTTGTAGCGTTGTAGGCGCCTGCGAATGCATTGCAAAGTTATTTGCTTTCACAGTAACTAACTTAGATTTGCCAGATTAAACTTTGTGCAACGACTCAGTGACAGCCCATCTGATCCGTGGCATTCTGATAGCGAGTGAAATAGGCTACTCCACATTCTTGAACCTCATTCTCTAACTAGATAATTGTAGGCTGCTCCCCCAATGAGTCCCGTCTTGTAACTAGCTATTTACATCCCGAACGTAGGCTAGGCTATGCCCTCTGTGTTTTCCTACTAAATAACGTTTAATATGAGTTGCATCGATGTTGAACGTTTTATTTGCTACCTCATTCAAAACCCACATCCTACAAGTGTGTGAAAGACGCAGTGAATGATATTTCAAACAATATACGGTGCCCTCGAAATGGACATTTATAAACTTTATTTCAGAGACCTCCGACAAAAAAAGGGGTAAAGCAGAAGACATAATGAGATGTAGGCTAGCCTATAAAAGCTGCTTCTTCCTCCATTGTCCCCTGAGTGTAAACTGTCGCTGGAGTGCGTTTATACTTTTTGCGAACGACAACGACCACAGTGTATGTAGCGCGACAATAGAATGTTTATGAAAGTTCTGCGATTTCAGTCGAGCGACACTCTGTCGCTGGACTATAAACTGGCCTTACCAGTTGAGGGAAACGTTACAAATTATCTCTGAACATGTGCATAAAAGCTCATATCACATTTAGCAACGATGAACTTGTTTATGAACAGGTAAAAACGGATAAGGTGAAAAATACATCACATCCTTGAACAGTGTAATGGCACATTTGGCAATGCAGTGTATTAAAAAAATAATTCATATTGCCAGACCCATGGATCAGGTTTTAAAAAATCTTACTACATTTGGCAACAGCAGGAATTATTATTTAACAAGAAAAAAAAAAGTATTTAACAGTCTATGAACAATTCAAATGACTGTAAACAATTATGTTTGAAGTCCTCATTTTTGACACTGGATATTTTCATCTTTTAAGCCACAAATGACCGATGTCATGGCCGTGTTTTGCAGCTACTCATTAGATATTTCCATAGGAAACAAGTGTGGACCATGTGTCCTTCACAATTTCCATGTGACGAGAGGTAACTGACTGGGGGGCAGGAATTAAGGACACTGTCTTCAAATGGATACCAATGAATGACCTCTCTGAGTGGCCAAAATAATCTGTTTGCACCCGGTGCATACACTTAACACTTATACACTTAACTTGGCAGTGCGTTTCATTGATTTTGCAGATGATCCCAGGATACAGAGTGTGATCATAAAGCAGAGCACACTATTTCCCTACCACATCTGAGCTTTGCCACTGGATGTCTGGTAATGCGGTGTGCGATGATTCCATTGATTCACTGAAACTCTTTGTATTGTAACATACACAATCCATATTTTTCTTGGTTGAACATAGGCAGCTGACATCACGGTATTTCATCTGTCCAGGTGTGAGGGTGACCACCTGGTGGATCCTCATGGTCGCTGGTATGGCTGGAATGTCTCCTGGCATTTCTTGAACAGCCTCCTCGACAGCCTTCTCATCCACATAAAACAGTTTGATGGTGGTTTCTGACTCAGTCAGTGCCTTAAAGAAAGCGGCAGCATCGGGGATGTCTTTCCCTTGACTGACAAGCCTGTCTGCGGTTCTTTTGAGTGCTCCGCCCACACCATCTGGGGCACCTTTTCTTGCTTCGAAGTAATTCCAGGTGCCTCTAGTGAAGCCATTGGTAAACAGCTCTTTGGTAAATAGGTAAAAAATGTCCTCTCTGCTTGTATTAGCTGCAAGGTCCATCACTGAAAAAGTGAACAGTAGATACTTCTGGGTGCTTAGCTCTCATGTAATTGAACACTGGGTTCAGATGCTGCCATATGCTGGACCCTTCAGCCTGGAGGGAGACACTGTGCTAAAAGAGGTAGGGGTGTTTGCCCCACCTACATAAAGCGCACCTGTGTGTAAGGTGGCCTGCTGGTGTGATTATCCAAAATGTACAGCCTGCACCTCAGAGCTGTATTTGCAGCTGTAGTTTTCCAAAAAATCCACATCATACATTCCTCGGAAGACAGGCTCTGCTTCAGAGCTCTGTAATACGTATACTGCTGTTTGATATTATATGTATGCCGCTTGAATTTCTGAAGGAGCAGGTTGAACAACTCCACCAGTTCTTCCTTGGAGCTCTCCACTTCTCTTTTCACAGTGACCTTGGATGGCATTCCATTTTCATCATTTTTGTTCTCCTTATCTACTGTTGCCCACTGCATGTACGACACACGGCTGGAGGCATCATAGTGACTTGTGAGTGGATATGACCTTTGCCTGCAATCAACACATTCCTCGTACATGCACCTCTGATTTGCGGTGTCACAAGCAATGGCTTGTGTAAGGACTTCAAAATTAGAGGAACTAATGATGTGCAGCTGGTGAAGTTTATGTGCTGTAAAAGTAAAATTTTCATGTAGTTTGCACATGCATGTTTCACGGTCTGCTAATGTCAGATGTACAACTCAGTGTTCAGAACAATGAGTAGGACTATGAGAGGTCATTGTTTTCAGCAAGGAACTTAACATGGGGGTTCTTCATTGAATCCAGCAGGAACCTTTTCTGCATCTTCTTCTTTTGTGATGGTTTGCTTTTTGCCTGTTGTAATCCTACTTACATCATCATGTAAAAAAAAAACATGACCCTAGACTTCAGATTGACAGCAATTCTATCATGTCTCTTCCTCTGGTATTTGCAGAGATCTTCAGTGGCAAGTTCTCTCCACTTCCTTTTTGAAAATCCAATAACCTCTTGAGCAAATCTCTACAGCTTGTATTTCTTCAGGATGTTACCGGTGACTATTCTTGATATTATTTGTCTTTCACTCTCCCTCTTTGATCTGTTGTACTTTTTCCGTATTTCCTCAACTAGTGCTGTGCGGAACAAAAGGGTTTTCTTTATGGGCGCATGTGGGGATTTTCTGAGCAGTCTGTTGGTCCTACTTCTTTTCATAGTCACGTTGACTAAAACACATGCAACTATTTAGTAAATCTTTAGTAAATTCTTACTGTAAATTTATCATTATCATCACAAATATTGGAACCTCTAATGCATAGTTATACTATTTATTTATTTAGCTATTTATTACACAAGTATATAAATCTATTTATATTTTCTATATTTATTACACATGTAAATGAAACTATTTATTGCACACTTATACAGTTAATTACACCATTTATTACGTATTTATACTAGTTATTTATTACACTGCATTCTCTTGTAGGACAGGTTCCTGAGCTATGTAACTAGCCCCACTATAAGATGGCCCACAATCTGTTATATAACTCTACAAACTATTCCAAGAGTTTAATGCAAACATGAATTCTTAATATTCATAATATTCAACACATAAACCTGTTACTTGAAACTAATAGGATCTTTATGACACTAAAATACCCCTCAATAATCTTGCTGGTTTTCATACTCTAAAACTGACTTCTGTCCTGATTGTGAAGTGCCTGGCTCTGGCTCAGGGCTGACTGGAGGGGTGTTGCAAGCACCTCTTTCCTGGCCTTACACCTCTCATGGGCCTCTCTCCACTTTCTTCGCTGGGCACACTTCTCTCTCTCACTTAGGTCTTTTATTCTTTTCTTCTTCCCTGTCTCTACATCTTTCCTCCATCTCTCCCTCTCTTTGTCTAGGTACTGATGTCTCCTCTGTTGGTCTGCATCACGTTTGGCACAATACCGTCGCTGCTTTTCATCAGCGGTCAGTGCTGGTGCAGAACTCTGCAGACATTGAATTTATAACATTTATGGATATATAGAGATATGATACAAAATTCTATAGTTAAAGACCAATAAATCTGTAAATGATGCCATAGTGTTCCCAGCAAGTGCTGTCTGTCACTTCAAAATTTTCCTAGTTGTACTAAAAGACAAGGGAGTGGAGACGTCCAGGTGGCAAAGATCAATCCTTAACAGCCGTCTCCAATTATACTCAAATCTAATTCTTCAGTAAGGTAAACTGTAAATGGATTGGTCTATTGTAAATTACACCCATGAGCACCAGTCTAAGAAAGATGGCCTAAGGCTGAGTCTGAGGAACCAAATGCGTCTCAGCTCTCCAAGCATGGGGACAGCAGTAGCATAATCACATAGATATCTACAGCTGATACTATAGATTAATCAAGCATAGCGTCAGTTCAGGCAGGTCACGAGAGTGAAACCCGGCATAGGTAATCAGCTGACAGCTCAGCTGAGTAGTGACGCTACTTGAATGGATTGATTGGTGAATCAAGGCGGTCTATTTAACAGCCTTGCCCTAACATGGTGGATCCTCTGATGCACGCCTGCTGCAAACAAAACCCCCCCCTCCACCCCAGCTCCATCCTCTTCAGTTCCCCTTTGCGCACTAATACCTAGCCTATATCGCTCCTGCATGGCTCACTAATATGTTTGAGTGTCTACTGATTTCTTTCCTCTCTCCTTCCCCCTTCGGCAACCGCCGGAGCGGTAGCTATAGATCCACAAACATCGTTCTCCAGAAGCAGCCAGTCAGCTCCAGCTCCATGCCGTTCCCCACCTGATGATGCCACCTGCTGGCCTTCAATCCGCCTTCTACCACCAGTTCATTATATATTGACATTTTCATTTGTTCTGTCTTGTTTTTTTAAAATATTATTCTGTAATCAGCCATTCAGTTAACTGGTGCCAGTCAGCGGCAGATGGACTCCCCCCTTCTGCCCAAGGTTTCTTCCTGCTAACAGCAGGGAGTTTTTCCTTGCCACGGTCGCCCTAGGCATGCTCTACGGGGGTTCAGGCCCGGTTCCTTGTAAATTGTTGTGCTAATGACACTTAAAAGTGCCATATACATACAACTGATTGAATGGAATCTGTAAAAAACCATTCTCAGTGTTGCCGGTTCTGTTCTAAGTGCAACCCTATTTGGGAGTTGTTGCTGCTCGCGTGGATGGGCGGGAGGGCTTAGAGAACAGAACCATACCGCCAAACCTAAAATGTATTGTTTTTATAATGTCAATAAAGTTTTATTTGAACAACAGTGGCCTGACTGAAATACAGTTAGTTACAATGACAAGTAAATAATATCCACTCATGTCTCTTTATAGAGACTTTGCACGTTGAATGTGCAACCCTGTTACTCACAAGATGGTAACTGTCACGATTCTAGCCTGTCATGTCATGTTTTATGTTTCATTCTTGTCTTAGTTAGATTTCTTGTTAATGTCACGTATTATGTTTAGTCTCATCACGCCACGTTTTATGTTTATTTCTTGTTACGTTTCATTTTCATGTCATGTCACGTTTCATGTTTGATTATTGTTACGATTTATTTTCTAGTCTTGTCATGTCACGTTTTATATTTGATTCATGTTATGTCTCCCGTTCATTGTTTAGCATACACATTTTCGTGTTTTTCCGCAGCCTTGCGTTCATGCTTTCTCTCTCTCTCTTGCTGTCACTCACGCTTCCCTAATTGTTTCATTCTCCCGTGTCTATTTACTAATCTACTAACATTAGATCAGGATTGGGTAATACTAACTCTCTAACCATGCGTTCATGTTTACCTTACGTTTCTCGTGCATGTCATTTACTAATTTACTAACGCTAGGTCAGGATAGGTTTATTACTAACGATTACTAATTATCTTGTTACCTTGTCAGCCCTCCACACCTGATTTCCATTCGCATGCTGCTCTCAAGCTAAGTGTCTGCACCTGTCTACATTCTGCATTTAAGCTCAGTGTTCATGTCTTGTCTTCGCGAAATTGTTGCCTCCTGTTTGTCAGTGCACTTTTGAGCGGTTTTTCAAGCCTGCCTTTTTGTTACGATCCAAGCCTGTTTATTGACCATTGTTATTGACCTCTGTTTTGTTAACCACTGCCTGCCTGCACCATGAGTTTTTGCCTGCTGTCTTTTGTACTTTTGCCCCGCGGAGCGGACTCCGGTCTTGACTCTTGCATCGTCTTCGACCCCGAGCCTGCCTACCGTCTGCCTGTACTTCTGCCCCACTGACAGCTACTCTGGTTACTGGACTATTGCATGGTGTACCGATTCTGAGACTGCCTTCTCCCTCTGTACTGTACATTGGTTTTGGCTGGATTTTTCGTGTATGAACTTTGCTTGTTTTTTGACCACGCTCTTTGGACATTCCCCCATTAAAGCCCTCACTGGACTTTTTTTGCAACTACTGTTTCTGAGTCGTGCATTTCGGGTCCTACCCTCACGCACCCGTCTCAGAACAATTTCGCCAGCATGGACCCTGCTGACTCAACGGCCATGTTCCACGCCCTCCAGCAACAAGGCGCCCTGGTTCAGCAACACTCTCAAGGGATCTCCGAACTTCGTCAAGAGATTCGAGAGCTGTGTGCTGAGATGAGGAGACTCGCCGTCACTGTTCAGCCACGCACCTTGGAACAACCTGCTAGACCGCCTGCACCTCCACCTACCAACCCCATGGGAACCTGGCAATTCTGGGAGCCACAACAACCCCCCCCGGAGAGGTTCGGCGGAGAACCGGAGAGAAGCAAGTGCTCCAGTGCGACTTTGTGTTCCGGCAGCAACCACAGACCTACAACTGTGACAACCGCCGGATCGGCTACGTGATGGGGCTACTCAAGGGGAGAGCATTGGACTGGGCTACAGCTGTGTGGTCCGGGGGTTCATTCCCTGCCCGGTACCCGGCCTTCGCCGAAGAGATCCGTAAAGTCTTCCAGCACGCATCCAGTGATCAAGAACCTTCCCAGCGCCTGATTGCCCTTCATCAAGGCCGGAAGACCGCGGCGGATCATTCGATCGACTTCCGCACCCTCGCGGCTGCGACTGACTGGAATGATGCGGCTCTAGCAAACCTGTTCCTGGCCAGTCTGAGTGAGGCACTCCAGGACGAGTTGGCGTGTCTCGAACCCATCACCCAGTTCGACCCACTCGTCCGTGCCGCCATTCGTTTGGACAACCGGGCCAGACAACGCCGGACTGAAAGACAGGTTCTACCCGGCCAGCCGTACCCCAGGCGAGGATGTAGTTCACGTCCCGAGGAGATACAAGCTGAGGGAGTCGAACCCATGGATCTTTCCCATGTGGGTATGAAGATCTCGCCTGAGGAATGGAGACGTCGGAGAGCTACCGGTTCCTGCTTCTATTGTGGGAGGCTGGGACATACCCAAGAGCAGTGTACTCTCCGTTCCAAGAAGTCAGGCCCATCCGTTGAGGTGAGAGCGCTCAACAACCAGGAGGGGTCTGCTAGGAATGACCATCGTCCCACCCTTACCGCCATGTTGATGCTTCCCGATAAAATGGTCCAGGTGAGCGCGTTAGTGGACTCCGGAGCGGACGCAAACCTCATTGATGATGTGATGGTCAAGGAACTGGAGATTCCCACCCTCCCACTGCCCCACCCTGAGAATGCTCAGTCATTGGATGGCAAGACGTTTTGCCGCATGACCCACATCACCAAACCCATCCAGCTAATCATTTCCGGAAACCACCATGAGATGATCCAGTTCCGCGTCATCCGGTCCCCTAACGATCCGCTCATTCTGGGATTACCCTGGCTCCAGAGACACAACCCTACCATCGATTGGAGTTCAAGCCAGATTCAAGCCTGGAGTCGTGAGTGTCACCAGTCCTGCCTGTGATCCGCCCCTGCACCAGCAGAGGGCGCACCCACTCCACCGCAAGTTCCCAATCCCTCTCTTGAGAAGGTGCCCACCCCTTACCACGACCTGGGTGCGGTCTTCTCCAAGACGCTGGCACAGACGCTCCCTCCTCATCGACCCTACGACTGCGCCATCGAGCTGCTACCCGGTTCCACACTCCCCTCAAGCCGTCTCTACAATGTCTCCAGACCTGAAACGGAGGCTATGGAGAAATATATCCGGGACTGCCTAGCCAGTGGACTGATTCGCCCATCCTCTTCACCCATGGGCGCCGGATTCTTCTTTGTTCAGAAGAAGGATGGCTCATTGTGTCCCTGCATCGACTTCAGAGAACTCAACAACATCACTGTCAAGAACAAGTACCCTCTGCCATTGGTGGACTCTGCCTTTCACCCTCTACACAATGCCACCATCTTTACCAAGTTAGATCTAAGCAACGCCTACCACCTGGTCCGTATTCGAGAGGGTGACGAGTGGAAGACCGCCTTCAATACCTCCCTCGGACACTTTGAGTACCTGGTCATGCCGTTTGGCCTCATTAACACACCCGCCGTATTCCAGGCGCTCGTCAATGTCGTCCTTCGGGACTTACTGGGCCGACACGTATTCGTCTACCTCAAAGACATCCTAATCTACTCCACCAATGCCAAGGAACATGAGATCCACGTCAGGCAAGCTCTCCAGAGACTGTTGGAGAACAAACTGTTTGTCAAGGCAGAGAAATGTGTCTTCCACGCCGACACTGTCGAGTTCCTGGGCTTCATTGTGGAGAAGGGACAGATCAGGGCGGATCCCAAAAAAGTTCAGGCGGTCACTGACTGGCCCACACCTTCCTCTCGGAAACACCTCCAACGCTTCTTGGGATTCACCAATTTCTACAGAAGATTCATCAGGTCTTACAGCCAAGTTGTCTCCCCCCTCACCAAACTCACATCCACTGCCATGCCATTCCGTTGGGGTCCCGAAGCGGAGGAAGCATTTATCAAGATTAAGAAACTGTTTTCCTCCACTCCTATCCTGGTGCACCCCGACCCCACCCGCCAATTTGTTGTGGAGACGGATGCGTCCGACACTGGGGTGGGAGCCGTGCTTTCGCAAGTTTCTTCCTCTGACAATCGGCTGCACCCATGCGCCTTCTTCTCCAAGAAGCTTTCACCGGCAGAGAGGAATTATGATGTGGGGAACCGTGAACTCCTCGCCGTCAAACTGGCACTGGTGGAGTGGAGGCATTGGCTGGAGGGGTCAGAGAAACCTTTTGTCATCTGGACAGACCACAAGAACTTGGCGTACCTCCAAACAGCTAAAAGACTGAACTCACGCCAAGCCAGATGGGCGCTATTCTTTGGAAGGTTCAACTTTGCACTCATCTACCGCCCGGGTTCCAAGAACGTCAAGCCAGATGCCCTGTCCCGACAATTCAACACCTGCTCTGAGCGAGAGACGCCTGAGAACATCCTCCCTGTTTCCTGCACTGTTGCTTCCGTAACCTGGAAGATTGAGGTGGTGATCCAGAGGGCTCTACGTGAGGAGCCCGATCCCAGGTCCAACCCCGGCACACGCCTTTACGTCCCCTCAGCTGCTTGGACACAGTTGCTTCAGTGGGCTCATTCGTCTCTCCTGTCCTGCCATCCCGGCTTTACCCGCACCTTGGCAGTGCTGAAGCATAAGTTCTGGTGGAGCTCCATGATCCCTGACACCAGGCGCTTCATCTAGGCCTGTACCACCTGCGCCAGAAGCAAGGCCTCCCACCAGGCTCCAGCTGGACTGCTCCAACCTCTGCCTGTTCCCAGCCGACCCTGGAGCCACATCGGGGTGGATTTCATTACTGGACTCCCTCCTTCCAAAGGTAACACCACCATCCTCACCGTAGTGGACAGGTTCAGCAAGGCGGCCCACTTCATCCCCCTGCCCGGACTACCCACCGCCCAAGAAACCGCTGGGTAGAATACGCGCACAACGCCTTACCGTGCACCGCCACCAGAAAGTCCCCTTTGAGATCGCCCTTGGCTACCAACCTCCATTGTTTCCCGACCAGGAAGCCGAGATCGCTGTTCCCTCCCTCGCCACCCACATGAGACGATGCATTAAGATCTGGAAGGATGCCAGGGCCGCGCTTTTACGCACGGCAGACCGTAACCAACGCTTCGCAGATCGCCACCACACTCCAGCCCCTGCTTACAAACCAGGTGATTCCGTCTGGCTCTCCACCAAGGACATTCCCCTTCAATCCACTTCCCACAAATTGCAACCCCGTTTCATTGGTCCCTTCAAGATTCTCGCTATCTTCAACCCTGCATCTGTTAAGTTATCTCTCCCTGCTTCCCTCAAGATCCACCCCACATTCCATGTTTCCTGTTTAAAGCCTGTTTCCTCTCAACCTCTATGTCCCCCCGACCCCCCACCCCCTCCTCCCCGCATCATTGACAACCATCCGGCTTACACTGTCAAGAAACTTTTGAACATTCGCAAGAGGGGTTGTGGTTTCCAGTACCTGGTTGACTGGGAGGGTTATGGCCCAGAGGAGCGTTCCTGGATCGCTCCCAGTCTTATTATTGATAAGTCACTGATCAAGGACTTTCATCGCGACCACCCGGATCATGAGACCGCCAGGAGTCGGTCGTTAAGGGGGGGTCCTGTCACGATTCTAGCCTGTCATGTCATGTTTTATGTTTCATTCTTGTCTTAGATTTCTTGTTAATGTCATGTATTATGTTTAGTCTCGTCACGCCACGTTTTATGTTTATTTCTTGTTACGTTTCATTTTCATGTCATGTCACGTTTCATGTTTGATTATTGTTACGATTTATTTTCTATTTGTCATGTCACGTTTTATATTTGATTCATGTTATGTCTCCCGTTCATTGTTTAGCATACACATTTTCGTGTTTTTCCGCAGCCTTGCGTTCATGCTTTCTCTCTCTCTCTTGCTGTCACTCACGCTTCCCTAATTGTTTCATTCTCCCGTGTCTATTTACTAATCTACTAACATTAGATCAGGATTGGGTAATACTAACTCTCTAACCATGCGTTCATGTTTACCTTACGTTTCTCGTGCATGTCATTTACTAATTTACTAACGCTAGGTCAGGATAGGTTTATTACTAACGATTACTAATTATCTTGTTACCTTGTCAGCCCTCCACACCTGATTTCCATTCGCATGCTGCTCTCAAGCTAAGTGTCTGCACCTGTCTACATTCTGCATTTAAGCTCAGTGTTCATGTCTTGTCTTCGCAAAATTGTTGCCTCCTGTTTGTCAGTGCACTTTTGAGCGGTTTTTCAAGCCTGCCTTTTTGTTACGATCCAAGCCTGTTTATTGACCATTGTTATTGACCTGTTTTGTTAACCACTGCCTGCCTGCACCATGAGTTTTTGCCTGCTGTCTTTTGTACTTTTGCCCCGCGGAGCGGACTCCGGTCTTGACTCTTGCATCGTCTTCGACCCCGAGCCTGCCTACCGTCTGCCTGTACTTCTGCCCCGCTGACAGCTACAGATTCTGAGACAGCCTTCTCCCTCGGTACTGTACATTGGTTTTGGCTGGTTTTTTCGTGTATGAACTTTGCTTGTTTTTTGACCACGCTCTTTGGACATTCCCCCATTAAAGCCCTCACTGGACTTTTTTTGCAACTACTGTTTCTGAGTCGTGCATTTCGGGTCCTACCCTCACGCACCCGTCTCAGTAACAGGGTTGCAAATCCAGGCTAATGTTATCTATTTCTCAGTACTGGATGCTAAGTTTGGAACCAAACTTCACTGTCAATGTCATGACCAACAGTTTTGGAATAAACAAAGAAAACTTTTAAAGTAATATTCTTTATGGCTATTATCTTGGTAACAGAGTTGAGCTGTTAAGCTGAACGAAGTCAGGAAATGCTAAAAATATGAAGAAGATATGGCAAATACAAGAGGAGACTGACCTTTCTTTTGACCATGCTGTTAGAAGTCGTGTTAGATGATGCAATTTCCTGTTTATCATGTGACTTACTGGTTTTCCTCTTCCTTTCACAGGGCAAATAAGTTTCGGTAACAGGGTTGGGCATATGTTGTGGGAGACAACTTAAGTGCATAATACATATTATTTATAATAAATTAATAATGCAAAACAAGGGTTGCACCTTTAAAGGACACATATATCAACCTAGCTATACATAAAATTGAGACTTTAGACATATTTTAATTATTTTATTTCATATGAAAAATGGCCGTCAAAAATGTGGGACCAGAGAAAATAGCCATTTTAAAGGGTACACCAAAGTTACTGGTATTTTGAAAAATATATCTTTTTTAAGATTTTGTAACCATATTTGTATTTTGTTATAAGGTAATTTCAATGTAGACAACAATTATATTTTTATAATATTATGTGCATGTATTTTTTAGAAATTTCTGGTGGAACAAAAAAGGTACTCTATTGGTGGAATGACCCAAATGGCATTTTTCATTAGCTGTCACATAACAGGTCCAGAACAATAGAAATGCTTGGATGAATTTATTTTGCATTGTTTTTATTCATATAGCCTAAATAACAATGTAGGCTATGTTTTAAAAGAGTTTGAACAGCAAACAGTCTCGGAAAAAACGTAGCCTCTGTTATATTACTTCAAATCGTATTTGACAGCACCAGCAGTCTAAAATAGACGTCTTGGTCACGCCCACTGCCCACCCCCTTAAGAAAATTTGCATATTATATGTAGCTAGTACAACTAGCTGGCCATAAGGGCCAGCTAGTTGGCCATAAGGATCAACTAGTTTAGCTAGCTGGCAAAAAAGGATTAGCTAGCTGCGCAGTAAAATTGAGCTCGCTCAACTATTGACCCAATAAAACATAGCTAGCTTAACTAGTAGCAAAATAAAATGTAGCTAGCTTAACTAGCTGCACTTTTGACCAAGCTAGTTAAACTAGCTGCATTTTTTGTGGCAACTAGCTTCCAAAAGTGACAACTAGCTGTGTTCTGGGGGCAGCTACCTGGCTTTTTGAGGCAGCTAGCTAGATGTTATGGCCAGCTAGTTGGCACAAACGGCAGCTAGCTAGGAAATTGTGTTAGCTAGCTAAGCCATATGGCCAGCTAGTTACGAAAATGGGCAGCTAGTTAGGACAAAAAGGTAGCTAGCTACAGGAGTGGAATAAATGATAAAACGGCTTTCCATAGGCCTACAGTACATTAGCTAGCTAACTAAATGCAAAGGTATAGGACACAATATTAGCAACCCCATGTTGTATTCAACTATAACTGCTGAATTGTGTAGTCGTTAGCATTAAGCGACCTTACTTTGGAAAGGAGTGTTTATTGTAGAGTTCTGCCTCCAGTTGCAATATGTGTTGGTCTGCTTAGACAAGGGAATTGTTCGCGGATAACATGTCTTTCAGCATGAAGGAAGAACTCCTCAGGTTTGTTTGGTAGAGTGCACATGGAGTGAAAGTAGGTTGTATTTTTCATCTGCTGCAAACGTCCCACTTCTTGATGAATGAGTGTGGAAGGCTATCCTATCTCTTCTATTTTCATGTTAAGAGGAGTTTAGCCATCTGTCTAGTCACATGTATATCCATGTGCCATGGACAGAATAGTGAAAAGACTTTTGGGCAGGCAACACACTTAAACTGCACTTAGCAGCACAGCTTCCAGTGTCTTTGTGCTGACACACTTCAAGACAATTAGCCAAGCGGTCGAGCCAAAACTTCTCAATGCTCTCGCTCATTAAAATCTTCCAGATCATCAGTCTGCACAGCAGCTGCCAGTGCACACACAAAAACTAAAAGCAGAAAAAGCATATTTGTCAATTGGTGAATGAGAAACAGCCATTGGGGCAGAAAAGCCAGATCGGAAGCCACCCTAGAAGAACTGCAACAAGAGACAGAAGCAGCTGCCACCTTAGTGTAAAATGAAATTCTTGAAACAGCTGTTGAACGCTATGGCAAAGACAGCCACACCAGCTTTGGAGTCACAGCACGAGGCATACAGGGCTACAATTTAATGGTGTCCCGTTTGCTTGGACATGGCAAAAATTGTGTCTGGGACAATTCTAAACCCATTGCAGAAACTAAATAATAAAATAAACTTTAAATCATAAAGAACACACTGATGGCTGAATGCAACGCACCACGTAATTTGGAGTTGAAACAGCTATTAAAGTGTAACAAAGCCCCCTTTTCAAATTCAAAAAATGCCAAAATCTGGGCATGATAAGGTAATAATACAGGGGCTGAGTTCCAGGTATCAAAGCATGCCCCAGCAATTTTTTTTCACTAGTAGCCAAAAGCTAATTTCTACTCTGGACAGCACTCACAGTGGCGTGAAACCCCCCACACTCTGCAAACCTGTCTGATGCATTCCAGTTCATTCTGGTTTCATTGACGATCCTTTTATCCAATATCGGACATTATACCCTTAGCAACGGTGTTTGCAATGTCTTAATGGATGCTTTGAACAATAAATTACAGCCCAGCGTAAACAGTAGTGGGGCAAAAATGTATGGTGTAAAACTTGTGCCACCAGAAAACTGAATTCGAATTTAGTAAAATTTAATTTGTATGTGCGTTTTGAAATTGAATTTTATTGCACTGAATTTGTATTTCGTAATTTGAATTTGTATATATACGTTTTGAAATTGAATTGTGTGATTTGAATCTGAATTTCGGTAGGCTATTCAGTTAAACTTGGACTTCAAATTCAGATCTCAGAAATTCAGTTTGTAAAAATTCAATCTCAGAAATTCAGTTTCAGTTTGTGCACATCCGGGCACTTCAGGAAAAGCAGTTGTTGGCAGATATCATCAATCTTTGGAGTGAGCGCCGCTGAGCACGTCACTGTTCTCATTTGGTTCCAGTTTGGTAGCTGTGGAATGTTGAGATTCATTTACATAGTTAAACGGTATTGAGACAAACGTTATTGCCATACTCACGTCATTATATTTTAACTAGCCTACTTGTCAGAGTCAGACTACTGTCTGTGTATTAGCAACGTAAAAGTAAGACTAACTTCATTAATGTTAGCTAACGTTACTGGCAATAAGTAGGCTAAGTGGCAACAGTAATGTTAGCAATCATGATGGATAAGTGAACAGCTAACGTTAACTTTGGTCAGTAACCTTTCGACTAGTTATAGTTAGACTAGGGTATTTAAAGTTGTGAAGGTTTTTTAATTAATTTGCTAGCTAACATTGCAGACAGATTATATTGTAGCTATGGCTGCAACGCTAACGTAGCCTACATATTAAAGGGCATCTTTTAGGTTGCCATCCCCAGTATGTGGGAAATTGACGTAGCAATAGGACTTTAAAATAATAAAAGATATATAACGTTCTAGGCTACACTTATTACATCTAGGCTGTGCTTATTTTTGTAACGAAATTGGCCATGTGCACCTCAAATCTGAATAATATGGGAAATCGAACGGTGACATAACATTGGATAGGGCGAACAGAGCGAAAATTGTAAAGTAAGCAAAATTAGCATTAAGATGGATCGCAATGTCGACATCATCGAGGCCGATGAGCTGGAAAATCCGCTTTCCAACGTTTGCTATGGACCGCAGCCTTAAAATGTCAAGCCGGCTAGATGTCAGAAGGACCGGGAACGAATGAGGAGAAACAACGGGGCGCGGCAAGAGACGGAGTCTGAGGGGCACATGTGGCGAACTGGTGAGAACTAAATTACAGTGCCGTTAACTTAATGATGCAACTAGCTAAATAACTAGCGAACCAATTACACTTTGATTGGATCTGTATGTTGAGCTGCAACTGTGACAATGATAGGAAATGTGCAGAATACACAGCTCACGATCATGTATTGTTACAATAGCTAAACATGAATGCACACACCACCACTTAAAAGCTAATGAAGGTGATTAGCTTATTAGTAGCCTACAATCACCTACTTGTGCAGCAGTGCCAGCCTATAACTTCAGCTGTGGAGAGTAGCTATGAGCTGCAGAGAAGTGGATGCGTTCTGGAAGTTGGTGGAGAACATCACTCCCAGCCCAGACATGATCTGTCTATCAGAGCACCCAGGCTTTTTGGCTTGCTGTCTGAATCTTTCCACTTCAGATGGCATACATTAACTTCTGGCAGGAACATGGCCCACTCAACGCCAGTATACGAGTTACAATATCACTGTCCAAATCAGTTTGTGTTGTTACTTGTGAGATTCTCAAGTTTGACTTAAGATACCAATGTCTTTCCCCAGGCAATACCGCTACACAGCTTACAGGCAGGTTGTCCTCTGGGCTTATGGCATTCTGGGGTAGGGATGTAACGGTATACCGTTTTAAGGTATACCGCGGTATCAAACAACCACGGTTCTGAACCGTAAGCCTTTCCCTGTAATACCGTGCCCACAGTATAAATGTATGTTGCGCAATGCGCATGTGCACGGCGCCGCACGACACTACAATGGAGGGTTACCTATTCACAGCTCCGCTCGTGACAGCCAGGGGGAAAAATGAAACATCACACTTCAAGTTATTATATTGAATTGCGACAGTGGACTTTGTAATTTAATATACATTATTAACTCTATAAACTTCACCCCTAGTGGTTGAGATGTATCTGTCTCAATTACAGTATTCATGTTTGTCTGAAATTATAAACTACAGCTTTAAGAAAACCCAGTAAATTAAGAGGCAGTATTTTTTTAAAGGGTAGCAGCTTGTGAAAACTTCAGCTTCTCCAGTTACACTGCAGTGCCATAAAATAGGAGGGTGTTATTATTAGCCCAAAGCACTTACGACCCACAGCCACAGACTGTAAAATGCATAAAAAGCACCGTTTATACACGCTAAGAAAATCATGTACACGTATAGAAACAATAATATATTTTTTAAAATGTTGTAATATAATAATAATAATCCGTCTTTCGGATGAGACGTTAAACCGAGGTCCTGACTCACTGTGGTCATTAAAGATCCCATGACACTTATCGCAAAAGAGTAGGGGTTTCCCCGGTGTCCTGGCTAAATTCCCAACCTGGCTCTTTCAATCTGCCACCTAATCATCCCCCAGTACGCTGAAGCCAATCATGGTTCTGTCTCTTCTCTAAAATTTTGGGGTATTGAGAGAGTCACTTCATCATCCAGAGGCGGAGATATTATTAAGCAACTGCTCCGCAGGGAGGCGTACTGGATACATACACTCAATAGTGTGGAACCCAATGGGTTAAATGAGTCGCTGAATCTTTCATGTTTTTTGTAACTTGTGTACAGGCTTTTTGATTTTCATTTTATATTGTTTTATGCCATGTTCACAATAGACAATTATTTAGTTAATTTACCTATGACATTTGTCGTTCTTCTCTTTATCCTGTTAAAGAAGATAACATTGTATATGTGGTATCTATGACGAGATTTATTAGTCCTACACATGCGCACCTTATTTTGTGTAATTGATGGGAGGGTACTTATATACCTCCCGGTGCATTGTCTGTATTTCCATTTTGACTCTGAAGAAGACGTCGTTGACGTCGAAACGTCAGTCGCATTAAAATATTTTGTTTTGCTCTGAGCTCTGGGTGCTCCAGTCCTCCTTATCTCGGGTTAGTCCTAGCGAAGTAGTCCGGGTTTGGTATTCTCTTTATTCACTGGTCCTTCTGTTGAGCACCTATAGTTCCTTGTCTATATAGCCGGCTTGTAGCGCGTTTGGGATCACCCCCTTTTTACTTTGTATCCCTGAAGGCTCTTGGACGGCCTTTTTTTCCCCCTCGCAGCTCGCACTTAGCTATTCAAGGACTCCTAACCATGAGTAGTTTTGATACTATTAATGCCAATACGTCGGCACGCTCAGAGACACTTTCATTTACAGATGAACAAGGACAGAACATTGTTCTTCCACACTCTTTATTTGAAGATTTAATACTACCACAAGAACCATGTCATCTCACCCTCGGCAAAGACCTAGAGGATCTAAAAAAGAAAGAAACCCGGCTTCTTTGGCATTCTATTGCTCTCTCTGAATATTGGAGACAGAGGCGTATTCCCAGAGGGCTTCGCATACACAAGGCCCCAGCCTTTGGTCTTGATGACCCTGAATTTCTACAACGCTGGGAACAGATTCTTAACAAATGCTCCTTAGACCTAATGCTTCTTGTCATTGAGAAAACAAAAAAAGAAAACGAGGCATTAGGCATATCAGTTAAACAACTGGAAACAAACATCAAAGAAAAGGTGGACATAGACACGTACACCTCCATTACTAACAAGATATCTGCTTCTTTGGACATTTTCCAAAAAGAACTGAAAACTTACAAACTTAAGAAGTATGAGAGAGATACATTGGATTATTCAAATGGTACTGTCTATAACTGGCAAGGCAGCCGTCTTCGCTTCACCTCCAGATCCCGCCCAGCCTGGTCCAAAAGAAACAAGGATCTCCCACTTTCGACTGCCAGTGAACGGGATTCCTCTGACGTGAGCGACGCTGAAGGCCGACAGGCCCAGTCCTACAAGCCTTTTTTTCCTCCTGCCGTACGCCGCCAACAACATCAAAGAAGACGCGGAGGGGATCCCGGGGGGCACGGAGGAAGAAGCCCTCCTTTCGATTCCCTGAGGAGATCCCAACGCAATCTCAACAAGCAGTAATTAACATTTCTGGCTTTCCTTTAAGTGAGGTTGAAATGTCTTCTCAGTAAAGGTCTGTCTTTTTCCCCTACCAACAAATGTGATTTTTGTAAGGTAAAAGTGGACTCTTTTAAGTTGTTTAGACAATTACATTTAAAACATTTTTTCTGTGCACAGACGGATGTATCTACTGTACCTAGCAACACTGATATTGGCAGTAAAATGAGAGAATACACCTCATTTAAAGGTAAATCCGTGTTCCTGCCTAGCTCCAACCCTAACCCCACAATAACTACATTCTTTCGCTTGGTGGAAAATGATCTTTCTGTCTTGGCGAATAAACATATTCGATACAGGAACAATTTAAATGTAGAAGAACGCAAAGCCTTGAAAGATCTACAACTTAATTCAAACTTGGTCATTCGCAGCGCCGACAAAGGCGGAGCAGTAGTTGTTCTAGCGTTTGAACAATACGATAAGAGTATAAAAAAACAACTTTTGAATGAACAATTCTACTCACCTCTTTGCGCTAATCCAACAGAGCGCATAAAATGTGAAATTGACTCTGCCATAGAAAATGCCTTGTCTACGGGTTGGATCACTAAAAATGAAAGGGATTTTTTAACTACTAAATACCCCATATGCCCGATATTGTATGGTCTCCCAAAAATTCACAAGTCTGTATCTGATCCTCCACTGCGCCCTATAGTGTCAGGCAATGGTAGCCTTACAGAACCTCTCTCACAATATGTTGACTTTTTTATTAAGAAATTGGTTCCTACCCTGCCTTCGTATATAGGTGATACGTCTGATCTTCTTAGGGTTATTGAAGGTGTTCATGTGAATTCAGCTACTATTTTAGCGTCGTTAGATGTACAGAGTTTGTACACCAACATTCCCCATAAAGGAGGTCTGGAAGCTCTGTCATACTACCTCTCCACACGCCCGGAAGACCTATTACCCCCTTCAAGTTTCCTTATCACCCTTACGGAGATGGCACTCACCATGAACTATTTCCAATACAATGGCTGTTATTATTTACAGACTCAGGGTACAGCAATGGGAGCAGCTTTTGCACCGAATTATGCTAATCTGTTCATGGGTCACTGGGAAGAGAAATTTATCCATAATTCCATTAATCCCTTTCTCTCCAAAATCTCCCTGTGGCGTAGATACATTGACGACATACTGCTCGTGTGGGATGGTACTGTACTCGAATTTGAAGATTTCTTGAGGTATGTGAATTCTAGAGATCGTCATTTGTCTTTTACAGAGGAACATGACGTGAGATCCATTAATTTTCTAGACCTGACTATTTTTAAAGGTGATGACGGTAAACTTGAATCTACAATCTTCCGTAAACCCTTAAGCAGAAATACTCTGTTAAGAGCGGATAGCAATCACCCCCGTCCACTGATACGTAATATACCGATTGGACAGTTCTTGCGCTTGAGATGCAACTGTAGCACGGATGCAGAATTTGAAAGCAACATCTGTCAGATGCGTAGCAGATTTCTTCAAAGAGGCTACAGTATTGTTGACGTTACTGCCGCTATTGACCGAGCCCGCCATACTGATAGGAAGTCCCTCCTCTGTAAAAAGCCTAAGCGTGCTACCCTTCCTCGTATTTGCTTTTCCACTGAGTTCAGTCCGGTCGCTGGAAGAGTTAAAAACATTGTCCGTAAACACTGGCCCATTCTCCAGAGTGACCCTCTTTTAAATAAATTTACTTCCGAACCTCCGCGAGTGTGCTTTAGAAGGCCACACAACTTAAAAGATAAGGTGGTTCACAGCATGGTGAGTAGTCCGCAGACAAAACCCTCCTGGCTACCTACGCCCCCTAGAGGGTTCTATCGCTGTGGACACTGTGTCCATTGCTCTAACTCTAATGACATTAAAGTCTTCTGTCATCCACGTTCGGGCAAGGAATTTAAAATAACCACTTTTATTAACTGCAACACTACCCATGTTATCTACATGCTGAAATGTATATGCTCCAAAATCTACATCGGACAGACTAAGAGAGCCCTCAAACTTAGAATTGCTGAACATAAGACCGCGATCCGGTCTAAGAATATGGACTATGCTATTGCGCGACATTACGCTGAAGCCAATCATGGTTCTGTCTCTTCTCTAAAATTTTGGGGTATTCAGAGAGTCACTTCATCATCCAGAGGCGGAGATATTATTAAGCAACTGCTCCGCATGGAGGCGTACTGGATACATACACTCAATAGTGTGGAACCCAATGGGTTAAATGAGTCGCTGAATCTTTCATGTTTTTTGTAACTTGTGTACAGGCTTTTTGATTTTCATTTTATATTGTTTTATGCCATGTTCACAATAGACAATTATTTAGTTCATTTACCTATGACATTTGTCGCTCTTCTCTTTATCCTGTTAAAGAAGATAACATTGTATATGTGGTATCTATGACGAGATTTATTAGTCCTACACATGCGCACCTTATTTTGTGTAATTGATGGGAGGGTATTTATATACCTCCCGGTGCATTGTCTGTATTTCCATTTTGACTCTGAAGAAGACGTCGTTGACGTCGAAACGTCAGTCGCATTAAAATATTTTGTTTTGCTCTGAGCTCTGTGTGCTCCAGTCCTCCTTATCTCGGGTTAGTCCTAGCGAAGTAGTCCGGGTTTGGTATTCTCTTTATTCACTGGTCCTTCTGTTGAGCACCTATAGTTCCTTGTCTATATAGCCGGCTTGTAGCGCGTTTGGGATCACCCCCTTTTTACTTTGCATCCCCCAGTTTAATTGGCTAATAATCATTCTCTCCCTCTCCACCTCAGCTGATGTGTGGTGAGCATTCTGGCGCAAAATGGCTGCCGCTGCATCACCCAGGTGGGTGCTACACATTGGTGGTGGTAGAGGTGAGTTTCCCCCTCGTCACTGTAAGCGCTTTGAGTGTCGTGAAAGGCGCTATATAAATGCAAGGTATTATTATTATATTATTGTTAGGTCCAAGTGGTGACGCTGGTGGAAGTTCCTCCACCAGGTACGGGAGAGGGGCTGAGCATTTGGATCCCTCTCCCTCCTGATGATGACATGACATACACTTAATTCCCAGGGGGACACAGTGTAATCAACGGCAATACAAACAATTATTTACACAGAAACAATCACAGTGTTATAGAAAAAAATTTAACACAATTTTTTGTACCTGATGGAGGTGCCAAAGGCGAAACATTGGTTTTTTATGAGAGGGTGCCCATGGCTTGCCATGTATTGGCAGTAGCGGACCAGGGACAGCTCATCTGACTTGGACAGTAGCTGCCCTGGCCCGCTAACTGCACCATGGGTCACCCTCCCATTCACCCGGTCCGCCAGCGTCGACCGTGGGACCTAGTGTTGGGAAGATAAGATGGGAAGATACATTATGAGGTCTTAAAAATGTATCAAACACACCAAAACACAAAAATAATAAAGAATCAAGAAACAAGTTGTTTTTTACCTTGTAGATCCTGACTGCCTGCCTCACAGACATCCCCTCCTTACACGCCTCCACTGCCCTCAACATGGCTTCCTCCCTCCACAGACATTTTGAGTTCATCTGCAAAAATGCTCAACAATAAATCTCTGCACTCAATCTCCATTGTTCCTATAATCTATTATTATGTGATCAATGTGCTTTATGACAATGGCTAAATTATACGTATAAACTTCATGCATTAAAATTTTCCAAAAAAGGCAAAATCTGGATTCCTACATTAACGTTATTGATAACATAGAACAAAAATATTACCTCAACGTGTTAATGATAATTGAAAAATAAGATCAGGAACGAAGTAACGTTACTTTTCAAATTTTTCAAATTCAATTAACGTTAACCATTCGTTTCATAAGCGAGTCAGAAAATGAGTGGCAGTGTCCTCAATTCTAGACATCTTGCTTTGAGCAGCCTTTTGTATCGTCCGCTCAGACACTCATTTTCTGAGGCGCATTTCCTTGTGTATTTAAGGTTAATATGCAAAAGGCTGGTCCTTAGAGGCATTTCTGGCGATCTGTACATATCACAGCTGTGACCTAAACTGCCGGAAGCAAAACAGCCGTTAGTAAAGCTAGCTTGGATATCGATAAACGATAACAGGACAATTTCACTTAATCGTCGCGATTAAGGAATTCGAACCGTGATCGAAATATAAAAGTTAGTATTGTAAAAGAGGCCGTATTAATATAACTAAATATATATGTATGAAGTTGTAAATGGTAATTTAGACAGGTTATTGTGTGTATTTTTACTGGACTTACCTTTAATTGCTTTCGGTGTTCAGTCCTCGTGAAGAAATATGAAATAAATATGTTGGCGCCTGAGGCGGTCGGAGATAGGTGACCCCTCCCCCCCGGTCGGCAATAGGTGTTCGAACGCTATTGGATTCGTTGCCTACCTGTTACTTGCGGAGAAAGCTGTTGAAACAGGCCAGCATCATATTGATCCCTCATTGGCTGTCTTAGGTTGTGTGATTGACATTTCCAGGTTAGGCGCCCCCCACCCCTCCAAAAAAAAAGTATCACTCATCGACACCATAGACTGTATAAAAATAGATCGACACAGAGATCAAAATGGCAGAGGGAAACGAGTCGACACCAGCTCTTTATCCGTCGAATAAGCGGCTGAAGTCGGCGGTAAGGGAGTACTTTGGCTACCCAAAACAAAGCGATGGCTCCATTCAAGATGATGGACAACCAACCTGCAAGGGATGCGTAAAGAGAGTTGTTGCCGGGGGGGGTGGGGGACACGTCGAATATGACGAGCCATCTCCGCGAGCTCCATCCCATTGACCATGCACAACTGGTTAAAGCCAAGGTAAGGTTAGCGAACATCCGTGACAGGCAGGCTTTATAACCTAATATGCCTGTATATATTTTTTATACTTCTTTTGTGACTGAAATTTACACAAAGTGTGCCAGTCAGAGTTTCATTTGGGCAAAAACATAGCTTATAAATATATAATGAAATAGATTTGATAGGCTAATTAAGCAATAGATTGCGAGAGGGAGTGCGTTATTGGAAATATAATCCCTGTGGTGACGTCGCAGCAACGAGACCGAAGGTCGAGTTGCGGAGTACTCTCCGCAGTGATTATATCCAATAACACAGGAATCCTTGAGTGATCTATTGCTTTTATACAACGTTACCATAAACGTTCAGTAAGTAATGAAAAAATATTGAAACAATAACTTTTGATTAACTCATTCTTTATTTGGGATTCGCCAAATTGCTAGCACCCTGTAGCCGTTGTCCGTTGATATTGTTGTTGTCTATGCTTACAAGGCAACGCTCTATAGAACGCGTCTACGCAATAGCAGTGAGGTTATACTAAATACCAGCACTGGTGGAATGTGTCTTGGCCAATCACGTTACTCGCTTGAATCTCATTGTTGTATAATAAAACATAAATAATATTGGAAATTATCTAAATATTGTATTTGACTGTTGTTGTTATCATAATGATTTTCATTTTATATATCAGTTTACAGTTACAGTTCAGGCATTTAGATGACACTTTTAAGCGACTTACACTACTCACAAAAAGTTAGGGATATTTGGCTTTCGGGTGAAATTTATGGAAAATGTAAGTTCACGCTACAGTGATATTATACGTATCATGAAAGTAGGGCATTTAAGTAGAAGCATGCAATGGTGATTTCCTCATCTCAAACAATTTATTGAAACAAAAGCCAACAACAGTGGTGGGTATACCACAACAAAAATGTCAATGTCTCAATAACTTGTCATGTGCCCTTGAGCATCAATTACAGCTTGACAACGACATCTCATGCTGTTCACAAGTCGACTTATTGTCTGCTGAGGCATGGCATCCCACTCTTCTTGAAGGGCGGCCCTCAGGTCATTGAGGTTCTGGGGTACAGAGTTACGAGCCTCTACACGGTGAGTCAGCTGATCCCATAGGTTTTCTATGGGATTCAGGTCTGGAGAAAGTGCAGGCCACTCCATTTGAGGTACCCCAGTCTCCAGCAGCCTTTCCCTAATGATGCGACCTCGATGAGCTGGAGCATTGTCGTCCATGAAGATGAAATTAGGCCTGTGTTGTTCATGCAGGGGCACAATGACTGGATTAATGATGTTATTCAGGTAGTATGGGCTTGTCACTGTACCATTCACAAAGTGTAGGGCAGTTCTGTATTGACTAGACACACCTGCCCACACTGTAACACCGCCACCACCAAAGGGTCGTCTGGTGACAACAGTGGCTGATGCATAGCGCTCTCCTTGACGTCTCCAACATCGTTGGCGGCCATCATTTCTGCTCAACGTGAATCGACTTTCATCAGAGAACAGCACTGAGGCCCACTGGTCCCTCGTCCAGCGTAAATGCTCCCTGGCCCATGCAAGACGATGACGCCTGTGCCTGGTGGTGTGGTCAGGTACCCTTGCAGGTCGTCTAGCACGCAGACCACGCTGATGTAAACGGTTTCGAATGGTCTGACGTGACACTTGGGTGCCTCTCACCTCCCTTAAATGTGCCTGGAGTTGAGTGGCATTCATCATCCGGTTCCGCAGGGCACTGTTCACAATGAAGCGGTCATCAGTGTGGGATGTGGCCAAAGGACGTCCACTTCTATGCCTTTCTGTGACTCTTCCAGTCTCTCTGTATCTCTGTTGCAACCTGCTGATGACACTCTGTGACACTCTAAGCTCAGTGGCCACTTCCCTCTGAGAACATCCTGTTTGAAGCCTCGCAATGGCGAGGTACTGTTGATCAATTGTTAGGTGTCGTCTTGGTCTCATGATGTCAAAATGTGAACAGCATGATGAAGAGGACTGTTTAAATACCAATTCTAATTGAACCAGGAAATTTATTGGTCGATTCATGGATCAAACACCTGTTGTGAATTTTGCCGTTCAGCTCCTTGTTAGAGAACAGCAAGTTGTGCAAAAAGTACTGAAACATTGAATAGTTGGACATGTGCATTCAAAAGTTTAGAGAAGGTCAAATTAATTTCACCTGTAAAGGTTATAGTGCATTTTAGGTTCATCCTGAAATTTCACCCGAAAGCCGAATATCCCTAACTTTTTGTGAGTCGTGTATGTGTACAACATAAACCAAGTAGAAAAGGATACACTCTAACAGTTAACATCAAGTGGTATTGTCTAACAGTGCTATCTTCAAGTGCCTACATTAAGTTGCATAACAAAGTATACATTTTTTATTTATTTTTAATCTGGTAGTAATTGTATGACATTGAAATTGTTCTGTTAAAATATACTAATTCTACTTTTTTGTTTTTCTATTAGGAGGGGAAAGCAAGTAGTTCTTCCTTGAGTCAGACCACAATCAAAGAGTCCTTTGCCAAGGGTGTGAAATATGGTGCCACATCGAAGCAGGCAAAGGAACTGAATCATGCCGTGGCATATTTCATAGCGAAAGACATGATGCCCTTCCAAGTGGTAAAAAAATCTGGATTCCTAAATTTGATGAGGAAAGCGGCCCCACTGTACAATGTGCCATCGAGAGTCTACTTTTCCAGCAAAGAGATTGACAAAATGTACAGTGAAGTGCGAGCAACTGTGGAAAAGAAAGTGTCAGACGGGGTGTGGTTTTCAGCGACCACAGACCTCTGGACCAGCAGTAGTAGCGGTGGTGGTGAACCTTACATTAGTTTTACCATCCACTATCTCTCCTCTGATTGGCAGCTGATGTCCCACTGCTTAGAAACGATGTATTTTCCTGAAGACCACACAAACGGCCATATTTCAGAGATGATAGAGAATATGCTCCAGGCTTGGAACATACAGAAGGAAAATGTTGTCTGCTTCACTACAGAGGAAGGCATTTGAAGAGGGCCCACATCCTTGGGTGTGGTTAAGCTGCTTTGGGCATAACCTCAACTTAGCCATTTCCAAGGCCCTGGGCATACAGAGGGTACAGACGGCAGTCAGGGCCTGCAGACACCGGGTGGAAGGTTTTTCACGAAGCTGGAAAAAGAAACGGGAGCTCAAGAAAAAGCAGGAAGACCTGGAGCTCCCTGACCATGTACTGATCCACAATGTGGTAACCAGGTGGGGCTCCCCACCTTCTCAATGGTGTCGAGATTCCTGGAGCAGCAGCAGGCTGTCTGCGCTGTTTTGGCTGAGGACAGCTTCACAGATGCCCTTACCTCTGAAAAAAGGGTCACCATGTCAGCTCTGAAACCCATCATGGAGCATATCACCACCGAGATCCTTCTAGATGGTGATGAAGATTCAGATCTCACCAAACAAATGAAGCTGGCAATGAGAGATGACTTGAAAACACGGTATTTGGAAAAGTCAAAGAGAATCATGGATATTTGTTGTTTCCTGGATCCAAGATTCAAGGGTAGCTTCTCTGCCAATGTTGAAGACACAAAGAGGGCCTGCACTGAAGAGGCCATCAAGCTGGTACCTCCTACAGCAGCACTTCCAGAAGAAGCTTCTGCTCTGGTACCTCCTACAGCAGCACCACCAGGAGAAGCTCCTCCTCTGGAAGCAGCAACAGCAAGACCTGGAAGCAGCAACAGCAAGACCTGCAAGCAGTGAGGAAAGAGCCAGCAAGAAAACTTTATCTGGAATCCTGAAGCACATCACCACCACAAGAGCAAGACAGGATGACAACACTGAAAGTGGATTCATGCCAGCCCACTCACCAGAGCAGAAGCTGAGGATTGAAATTAACCTTTACATGTCCATGCCACCCATTGAACCAGATGCTGATCCCCTGGATTGGTGGAAATCCAACTATCTGCAGCTTCCACTCCTAGCCAATGTAGCAAAGAATTTTTTCTGCGTCCCCGCCACAAACGTACCATCTGAGAGGGCATTTAGTACAAGTGGGCACATCCTCTCTCCCCAAAGGTCACGACTCTCAGTGGAAAAGATCAACATGCTGTCCTTCTTGCATGACAACCTGTCCTAAACAAATAAGCTCATAATGGAGGACCCTTGTGTAAACGTTCTCATGTTAGGTCATAAGGAGGACGCTTGCGTTAAATAACACACGTTTCAGTTCAATAAAGCAATATTTTTCTTCAAAGCAAAATACTTGTTTGTTTTTTCGATGGGCTATACTAGTATGTTTAATTAAAAGGGGGAAAATAATTAATACTGTGAAATACCGTAAACCGTGGTATTTTGGTTGATACCGTACCGTACTGTGAAATTTCATACCGTTACATCCCTATTCTGGAGAGGCACATAAGGAAGCCCTTGTCATTGTGTGTCGTCTCCGCTATTTGAAGACAAATTTACAGAAGGAGGAACTTATAGAGGCTTTCTATGGCCTCATTTTGGCAATGATGATCAATAACTTTAATTTAATCAAAACAAATTGTGTCCTAAATGAATACATAAAAGTTAAACATTAGTTTTGTCATACAATTCAAATCAAGAAGCAACACAGGTTTCAGGTTACATGGGTAATAAAAACTTTATTAAATAGATGCAACATTAATGACTACAGGCCTACATGCAGCAGCAGCCTAATACGAGCAGGCTTATAACATACAGTCAAGCCGGAAAGTCTCCCCACCCCTTTCACCTTCTCCACGTTTTATTACGTTACAGACATATTCTACAATAGATTGAGTTCATTTTTTGTCTCAAAATTCTACACAAAATAGCCCATAATGACAAAGTGAAAACAGGTTTTTAGACATTTGTGCTAATTTATAAAAAATCTAAATGTAAAATATCATATGTACACAAGTGTGCACACCCTTTGATATGACACCAAAAAGTGAGCTGAGGTGCATTTTGTTTCCACTGATACTGCTTGAGATGTTTCTACAACTTAATTGGAGTCCACCGGTGATAAATTCAATTGATTGGACATGATTGGGGATTGCCAACACCTGCCTATATAAGGTCCCACAGTTGACAGTGCATGTCAGAGCAAACTCCAAGCCATGGGGTCAAAGGAATTATCTGCAGACCTCAGAAACAGGATTGTGTCAAGGCATAGATCTGGAGAAGGGTACGGAAAAATCTCTGCAGCTTTACAGGTCCCAAAGAGCACAGTGGCCACCATCATTCGTAAATGGAAGAAGTTTGGAACCACCAAGAATCTTCCTAGACCTGGCCGCCCAGCCAAACTGAGCAATCGGGGAAGACGGGCCTTGGCCAGGGAGGTGAGCAGGAACCCGAGGGTTACTCTGACAGAGCTCCAGCGTATCCTTGTGGAGATGGGAGAACCTTTCAGAAGATCAACCATCCAGGCAGCACTCCACCAATCAGGCCTTTATGGTAGTGGCCAGACAGAAGCCCATCCTTAGTAAAAGGCACATCACAGCCCGCTTGGAGTTTGCCAAAAGGCACCTAGAGGACTCTCAAACCATGAGAATCAAGATTCTCTGGTCTGATGAAACCAAAATGGAACTTTTTGGCCTGAATACCAAGCGTCACGTCTGGAGGAAACCAGGCACCGCTCATCACCTGGCTAATACCATCCCTACAGTGAAGCATGGTGGTGGCAGCATCATGATGTGGGGATGTTTTTCAGCAGCGGGAACGGGGCGACTAGTCCTGATAGAGGGATGAATGCAGCTAAGTACATCGAGATCCTTGAAGAAAACCTGCTCCAGAGCGCTCTGGACCTCAGACGGGGGCGAAGGTTTACCTTCCAACATGACAACGACCCGAAGCACACAGCCAAGAGAACAAAGGAGTGGCTTCGGAGAAAGTCTGTGCATGTCCTTGAGTGGCCCAGCCAGTGCCCAGACCTGAATCCAATTGAACATCTGTGGAAAGAGCTGAAAATGGCTGTGTACCGACGCTCCCCATCTAACCTGACGGAGCTTGCAAGGATATGCCAAGAGGAATGGGCAAAAATGTCCAGAAACAAGTGTGCCAAGCTGGTAGCTTCTTTCCCAAGATGCCTTGAAGCTGTAATCACTGCCAAAGGTGCAGCAACCAAGTATTAGGCTAAGGGTGTGTACAGATATGTAACCCCTAAATAACCTATTTTTGTCAGTAAAATAAAATTGCATATTTTCTAAAAACCTGTTTTCACTTCGTCATTATTGGCTATTGTGTGTAGATGTTTGAGGCAAAAAATGAACTCAATCTATTGTAGTATAAGTCTGTAACGTAATAAAACGTGGAGAAGGTGAAAGGGGTGGGGAGACTTTCCGGCTTGACTATATAAGTAGCCTATATTAATAAAGACAGCAATTATAACTGCATTCCCATTCTAATAAACTGCAAATAAGACATTTTATTTTCTCTCTGGTTTTAATCTCCAACTGCAAGGCTTCCACCAGGAGCCACTCCTAATGTCCTGTGGTGAACCATGACTTCTGTGATAGGTACTGCCCAACAACATCATCCTTGGTGATCTGTTGGCTGGATCTGGACAGAGGGCCAGGTGTGGTGTAGGACATGGCACAGAGCAGCTGGTGACCTGAAGTAGCCCTCTCTCAGAGACTCCATCAGGGCTGATGCGTATGCTGGGGGAGAACATCCCGATTTAAAGATTGATTGAAATTACTAACCGTACAACGGCCTCTCCTTGATAGGGCGGACTACTCAACCACCCTTGCGGAACCTCGGGTAGCGAACCACGTAGCGCGCCTCCCCATCCTTGGTGGTAGTTACCTCTCAGCTGCCTTTGTCATCGTAGTGCAGATGTGCCAATAGGAGTCTGAAGAAAAAGTTAAATATGCAATTCACCAATATTGATTGCTTACATGGCAATAAGTAAGAGTGGCTGCTGTCCTGCTGTCTCCTGCTCCAAACTGTATAATGGAGTCATATGGACGGGCAATGGCGCTTGTTTGAAGCAAAACTATATTTGGCAAAAGTCAATATTAACATTTTTGCTAGCTGTCTACGC
Source organism: Synaphobranchus kaupii (assembly GCA_029718625.1). Lineage (NCBI taxonomy): Eukaryota > Metazoa > Chordata > Actinopteri > Anguilliformes > Synaphobranchidae > Synaphobranchus > Synaphobranchus kaupii. The sequence continues at coordinate 83,809,928 of CM056376.1, read as the reverse complement.
ATAGGATGCGTGCGAAACCATGGGCTGACAAACCATTCTATTGAACCTCATAGCCTCAATTAATTTGTGGTCTTAGACTGCCACCTCGTGGCTAAAAGGTGCAATATTTCTGCATTGAAATAATTCCCTAAATCAATACTTCCATGACATTACAAGAAAATAACAGTCACAAATCCGAAAAAAAACCTTTGTAGTTATAAAGTCTCACCATAACTAGCTAGCTAAATAGTTTACAATATCTTGATTTCTGGCTAACATTGCAGTGCTTCCCCTAACTTGACTCACAAATTAAAAAGTCATCACAAACGGGATTTCGTAGAGGTTTGTTTGAAGACACACTGTCATGACAGATGAACGATCACAGAAATGCGCCACATCGACAAGGCAACCACAAAGGTAACTTTTTCTTTATCATGGGCTCTAGCTAATTATAAAGAAAAAGTTCTCTCTCCCCCTCGGTGATCCACGATTGCCATTTAAATTAAGGTGACACCATCATCAAAGTATAATTGCTGTCATTACCCCAGCTGCCTAAGATGTATACAACACGTCATGCTGCCACAGATGACCTCAAAACTTAGGGGAAACATTGCTTGATGTTAACAGTAGCTATGATCTACTGTTTAGATAACTAGCCTAGCTGCCTAGCCTCACAGCAAGCAACATTGTTTCATTAATTGATAGCTAATAGCAATCACCATAAAAATTTCACGTTTCCGTCTAGTTGAATCTGTGCTGGCTCTGTGAGAAGTTTTTCCGCCAGCGCCAGCAGCAGAGGCTGCTAATGTCGATGGAACTGAAGGAGCCGAGTGAACGGATAATGTTAGGACCGCACCAGGTATCAGTCTCACACGGTCCTGTTTTCAAAATCCCATCCTGAATCCCCGGGGACAATCCTGCACCCTAAAATTGGCATCGCACACGATCACATTTTTCGACACAGATGAGCAGTGAGGTCCCTTCTCCTCACCTGCACAAATCCCACCCATGCAGGAAAATAGCTAACGTTACTTTTCCTGATGGAAAAACGTGAACTATGTGCAGCCTGCACAAACACAGTTCCCTGGCATCCTAAATCACTGTGAAACTTACTAAAACTGAAACTTAACTATCTAAACGTAATGTTAACTTACCGCACATAGCTATGACAACAACCCACTGGTCTAGCTTGATGATTAACGTTAGCTAGCTGGTTAGCTAACGTTAAGTTACAGGAGATAGATATGATAACAACGCTAGTCTAATTTGCATAGTAGCCTACACAGACAGTATGGCATGAGTATGGCAATAATTTGTCTCAATAACGTTTAACTATGTAAATTAATCTTAACATTACACAACTGACCCACAGCTACTAAACTGGAACCAAATGAGAACACGCTCACTCCAAAGATTGATGATATCTGCCAACTACTGCTTTTCCTGAAGTGCCCGGATGTGCATAAACTGAAACTGAAACTGAATTTCTGAGATTGAATTTGAAATCATAGTTTAACTGACTACCGAAATTCAGATTCAAATCACATAATTCAATTTCAAAACGTATATACAAATTAAAATTACGAAATACAAATTCAGTGCAATAAACTTCAATTTCAAAACGTGTATACAAATTCAATTTTACTAAATTCAAATTCAGTTTTCTGGTGGCACAAGTTTTACACCATAAAAATGTATCACCTTGGCAGGCTAACACAATGCGGCTGACTCGATCATCAACGATTTAACATACTAAATTCATCTAATTTTGTTTCTGGTTCTTTTATTTAACTTTCATCTTGGCAAAGCTACCCAAATTATATCTAGTGTTCTATTACAACTTTTCTGTAACTTTTTCTGTTCTAAGCTAGCATATCTAGCTGTATTTAACGTTAAGTTATAAATGAGTGCAAGCTAACCATCGTAAACTGTCAACTTTTGATCAGCGGCAAGTTGATAACTTAATTTTAAACGTTAGTCCAGCGCAATAAGTTGGACAGATAGTCTACATTAACACATTTTAAGAAATGTTTGAAATTGATGTAGTGTAACTTCTATTAACGCCGTTAATAACGATAACGATAGGCCAGAAATGGGAGTCTGCATAGCCTGTGTAGCTAACGTTGCTTAACCCACACAAAGGTAGAGCAGCTCAGTTGACAACGATTGTTTCATTCAATTGTCTGTGTGAAATGATGGGTTGATAAAAGCCTATCGTTAACCATGGAGTACTAAGTACTTTTTAGCCAGAACAGAAAAGGGAACCAGCACCACCAGCCTTTTTCTTATGTAGGCTGAATATACGTTCTTAACGTTATCCATCTTATTTGTTTTATCCAAGTGTTCAAAGGTGCAAACGTGCTTTTTCAGGGAAATACGTTGGCTAACGTTAACTCAAATTGTTAGTTTGCCTTCATTAGATTGTACAAAATTAAAGATTAACATTGGTAATCTAGCAGTTAGCAAATGTTAGCGAATTAATGTTCATAACCAAGACAGTAACCTTATAGTGGCTAGTTAACGTTTGTGGGCGAGCTAACGCTACACAGACATGCCCCCGGTTTACAAACACAGGGTATTCCCAAAAAAGTGACTTAGACCCACCTCAGCTCATCTGCGCTTGCAAACTAACGTTAATTACCTAAAAGTAATGAATGCGCAGTGCCTGTTGGAAAGTTACCGGCCAAACCATAGATAGCGTTAATAACTAACAGTAACAGCACCCCGGTGATCAATATCAACATGTGTCTTGACGATATTAACATAATAACCAGCAAGACCTTTTAATGTTCATTTTTATATCTCAGGCCAGCTCGCTAAAATGGTAAGCGTCCATTTCTACATTGTTATAGCTAGCTTGCCAATTAGCTTCGCTAGGGGGGAATCCCACATTCACATTCATCCCACATTCGCAAGCTAGTGTGATGCTAGGTTCGCTGTCACTTGAATAACTTAGTATTAAAGTATATTTTGATCTGTGATACCCGCAGTATGTTTTCTGTCATGATTAGCTAGCTAGCTCCATTTGCTTCAAAACTCCAGCTATACGGTCGAAGCTGTCTTCATTCAATTGAGTGCTTAATTGAGATGGGAGTCAGCATAACATACTTCCGGACACTTACTAAATTGAATAAATATTACATATATTTACACCAAACTGCTTAGCTATCTCAGTATTGGTGTAACTAATGCATTTGATGTAAAACAAGTGTTCTTCATCATACATTTCAGCTTCTGGAATCACAAGGTGGTCTAAATTGTTATGGTTTAGAACACTGGTATGGACCCAAATGCAGGCTCGGAGGCAAACTCAGGCAAAAACTCCGCAAGGAGGATAATTTATTAACAGGAATCAGCAAAACAAGACAATGGAACAAGGAAGGCTAGGTGATGGACTGGAAACAGGGTTAGCGAAACTAACTGGGCTGGGCAGGACACGGACAGACAGGGTGAACTGAAAAACACAACATGAAACAAGAGGAATGGGAAAGCAGAAGAAAAACTAAAGGAAGGTGGACTGGAGGGAAACGGCGGACATCACAACACGACATTGTTTTTATATCATTACCAGGAGGCGTTCTGTATAGAAGTTGAACAGGAAATTTATTCATCAATGTTTGGATAAGAATTCTTATACCTCCCAAAGTGTATATCATTGTATTTGCTCTACAAGAGAGATGAACACCAAATGCCTCACTTGAGGGCCCAAACTATGAAAATGAGGGTTTTAATTATGATTTAAACCATTATGTATGCTATTATAAAGGCTGAGCTGAAAGAGTTTCTGTTTTTCTCAGTTTTGAAACTTTTTTACAAGTGACCCTTGCCAATTGAAAATCTGACCAATATTACGCTGAGAAAGACGCAGAGATCATTTGAGCTTTATTAAAACCTATGAACCTGCCTTGTCTGTGCAGAACATGCCTCCGCAATGTCAGGAAGAGCACATTCTCTAGAATGCAGTTGAAAAAAAAAAGAATTAAATGAATAAACAAATATTAGTGCCATAGAAATCAGATGATCTTTCAGAGCCCAGACAATTGTTGATGTGTTTTTATTATGCTGTCAAAGTCAGAATGAAAAATCTGAAAATTGTTTCAGCTCAGTAGCCGACAGACGATTCTTTAGATGATATAAAACTTCAGATCAAGCAATTCTATTTCCATCTTTAATGTTTTTATTGTTCACAGACCATCTACTGGGAAATGGCAAAATGTCAAGGTCTGTTCACCAAGTAAAGCTTCAAAGCTTTAATTCACACTAAAACAAACCGTCCACAACTGAGAATTTATGCTCAGCGATGACCACCTCCCCAAATTCAGAAAGTCCACAGCTTTATGGATGTCTGCATGACACCTTGAGTTGGAAAACATTTGGGTTCTTTGTTGTTTCTCCTCTGTTGTGAACTGAAGCCATGGATCAACTGGAGAAATTTTTTTTCTCCAAAAAAAACAACATTTTTGTTACCTCTTTATCATCCAGTATTTCAAGTAGTGTATAAATGGGTGATGCTGTCTGAAATGTATAACCATAGTATGTGAGAACACCTTCAATCAAAATTTTCCTTAATTTCAAAAACGTTTAGCACACGTAAAACCAATAACATGACCAATGGTTGTTATTAGTTTTGTGTGTGCTAAAAGGTTTTGCACATACAGTTGAAGTTGGAGGTTGAAAATTTTTAACCACTCCACAGATTTCATGTTAGCAAACTATAGTGTTGGCAGGTCAGTTAGGACATCTACTTTGTGCATGACACAAGTAATTTTTCCAACAATTGTTTACAGATTATTTCACTTTTAATTCACTATATCACAATTCCAGTGGGTCAGAAGTTTACATACACTAAGTTGACTGTGCCTTTAAATTTTTAATATTTGGTTGCATATCCTTTGCATGTCATGACTTCCTGATGTCTGTGACCCAACAACATCAAAAGACTGTTGATAACTTGTTTTCTGGTACTCTTACAAGTGATACTATAACGTCTCTGCATTTGAATGGATCTCTATGGGAATTAGGGGGTGGGACTAGATTTAGCTGTAAATTATGCTGGAACAGTATGGAATACATGATTGGTAAAATGGCTGTAAGTCATCAAGGGTCTGAGGTATCAAACAAGCCTCAAACCATCACTCTGCTGCCATATATGCAGTAGATATGGATGGATCACTTTAAGGGTTGTTTCTTCTGACAAATTTTCCGATTGAACTCTATGCAAAATTAAGTCAGGAGAAGAAACCTTTCAAGTTATACATCCATATCTACTGTATCCAGGATCACTCGGAGAGAATAAAATTATTTCTTATTGACTCCCCGTCGTACCCACTGGTGCTGGGTCACTCATGGCTAGGGTTACATGACCCTCATGTCAGCTGGGGTAGAGATAGGGACCCTATTCATCAGTGGGGCCCTCAGTGCCAGTCGCATTGTCGTTCTGCGGGCCACGCCCCTGATCTCTCTGAACTCAGTCCTGACAGTGATTCAGAGAGGGCTGAGTCCCTCTACGACCCGGATACCTCCTCCTGCTTCGCTGGGAGAGGAGAGTCTGTCCTGGGACCCCTTTGCTAGGGGGGTTCCATGGAGCAGGATGATTTTTCCGATTTTGATTGGGACAGGCCGTCTGACACTTCTTCCAGTACCCCGGAGGAGGTAGGGGCGCTCAAATTCACTTTACCTGCAGGTGTTCCAGCGGAGTACTCTGACCTCGCAGAGGTCTTTAATAAACAACGCGCTACCAGATTGCCACCTCATAGACTATATAACTGTGCCATTGAGCTGTACCCAGGTACTATTCCTCCCAGGGGTTCACTGTATTCCCTATCAGCCCCTGAGAGCGCTGCTATGAAGCAGTACATAGAGGAGTCTTTGGCTAATGGTTTTATCGCACCATCTACGTCACCAGCCGGCGCTGGTTTTTTCTTTGTTAAGAAAAAAGACTGAGGGCTGAGACCCTGTATAGACTCAATGACATCACCATTAAAAACAGGTATCCCCTTCCACTCATGAACTCCGCATTTGAGCGCTTACAGGGGGCGTCTGTCTTTTCTAAAGTTGCCCTTCTTAACGCCTACAATCTTGTGCGCATGCGTGAGGGCGATGAGTGGAAGACAGCGTTTAACCCCTTGGCGCAGATGGCAAATTTCACCTATTTAGGGGGTGCTCTGTTTAAGGCTTTATTACTCCAGGTGTGAGCATCACATAAACTTGGTAAATGGCTTAAATTAAACAAGACAGGTGTACCATTTACAATACAAAGATTTGTTTATTTTCATAATTGAAGTCAAAATAAAGTGCCACAAATGCAAAGAAACTTTTAAATATTTTAAAATATTTTAAAAAATTGTTTTTTTAAATTTTGCTGAGAGCTACATAAGTGAAATCGGTAATATATATACATTTCCTGGATCATAAACTCCATGTCCACAAGTTTTGCAAAATCTGAGGATGATATGCAGAACTACTAAAGGTCTATGATGCAAAATATAGCAGTGTACCCTATTGTCCATTAGTTTCTCCAAATCTATCCAAATGGCTAAATTGTGCACTGCTCTAAATAAAAAAGATTATAATATATTTAACTACAAATCAACAGTTTTGGCTCATAAAACTCACTTTTGCATAATTCTCAAGTGGGAATTACTATATTTTCATCAGTATAGGGGGGTAGATATCTATGGGTCCAAAATCCCTATGCAAAATATGTCATAAAATGAATAAAATGATTTTTGTCCATTATAAAGCGTATAAATTTGCTCCTTCTGATGGCTTAAAATAAAAAACATTGATATCACAGTGTTACATACACCTAAATATGTTGCCTAGTCATTCACTCTTGTACCTCAATAAAACATCACTTGTCCCTGTACTCTACAGTATGTATACTTTTGTCCTGGGATTGCATTTTTCTGTATTTTTTTAATTTTCCCATTCATAATGACTCCAAGGACATTTTTACCTTAATCTACCACATATCAGCGCACAGTAAATTGGAATGAGCATTTGTCATGCCCTAAGAGACAAGTATATACACCATAGCCTATATTATGTACGATAACATGAACATAAAATAGTATTCCACCATCTGCAAAATGCTGCCAAATGTTCTATCTTCAATGAACATCGGTAGCCTACATCAAAAATACATTTAACGATTGCATTTCACATACTGTAGTGCACTCAAAATGCGAAAATAACAATAGGGCTATCAAACATATTGGAAAGACAGTGCTCGAGTGGAAACACGAACATACATATGTAGCCAGCGAGACCAACGGTATTTTATACGTAAAAATACTTACATATCGGAAAAGGGAAACCCCTCCCTAAAGCGTATTCTATAGAGCTTTCGTAATACTAGACCGTTAAAACGAAAACTGCAGTTACGCTGGGCTGTAGTAAATTATTCAAAGCACCCAAAAAGACATGGCATATACCGTTGCTAAGGTTATAATGTACTCTATTGGATAAAAAAGCCGACAATTAAACCAGAATGAACTGTAATGAATGAGACAGGCTTACAGGGCATGGGGGTATTACACGTCGACATTTCAGATAGTGTAATAGCGGTATAAAGTGTTGTATATTTCTCAAACCGATTGTACCAGACAATAAATGACCACTGGATTTTGAAAGGAACATCTCAATGTGTAAAACCAATGGTACGATTGTATATTTATTTTATATTTAGTAGCATATAGCTAGTAGAATACATGGTAGAATGAGACAGTACTTTCAGTTTATTTTGCATTTGAGTGAGCAGGGCTTTTGACGGCTTTTCTGACATGCGATCAGGCTATTGTTGGGTTTATCTCGTTGCTATGACGTTATTCTAATTTTATATGATGAATAAATATATTTATGAACTCAAACAAAGACGCTATTGTCCACTATGTCACGCATGGGTAGGTATAGACTAGGTGGGGGGTTACTTGTTAAATGGACTTGCTACGGGGAAATAGTGACACTTAGAAACTCCATATTCAGCAGAAATCATCACGAACCGTCTACCAATAAAGTTAAAACACAGAGTTTGTGATTTCCACTAATAGTTTGACTGCAGTAGCAACGAATGTCTCAGTTGACCAAAAAGGTTCCGCCGGCGTCATCTTCTACGCAAAGGAGTTAACATGCACCACGGATACTATGAGTACCGGGTGATGCCGTTTGGTCTCACTAGCACCCCCTCTGTCTTACAGGCGTTAGTGAACGATGTTTTGAGAGAGATGCTGAAGAAATTTGTCTTTGTTTACTTAGACGACATTTCAATTTTTTCTCCAGATCTCTCATCCCACATCGCTCACATTAGGCAGATTTTGGAAGCACTTCTTAAAGCCCAACTATTTGTTAAGGCAGAGAAATGTGCTTTCCACACCAGCTCCGTCTCTTTTTTGGGGTTCATTGTGGCAGACGGCAAGGTGCTTATGGATCCAGAAAAAAATTTGGCGCTTAAGAACTGGCCCACGCCCAATTCTGTGAAGCAAGTACAATGCTTCTTGGGTTTCGCAAGTTTTTATCGGAGATTTATCCGTAATTTTAGCCCCAGTTATGTGGGCTGTTGAGGCTGCTGTGCAGAAGGTGCTGTGTTCGGATGCTGGTCCAGGTGGGGGTCCACCCCATTGCCTGTTTGTACCATCCCGGTTGCGATCGCGGGTTCTCCAGTGGGGTCATGCTTCACAATTAGTGGCCCATCCGGGCGTTCACCGGACCAAGGATTTCAATTCCCGCCGGTTTTGGTGGCCCAAACTTGAGAGCGATGTGCGGGAATTTGTTGCCGCGTGTACTATTTGCGCACGTAACAATGGTTCGTGGCTTTCTCCTTCGGGTCTCTTGCATCCACTTCCCGTTCCCAGTCGTCCCTGTCATCACATCGCCCTCAATTTTGTTACCGGTCTGCCGGTCTGTTCATGGGAACACCGTTATCTTGGTGGTGGTTGATCGGTTTTCAAAGGCGGCGCACTTCATCGTGCTGCCCAAATTGCCGTCTGCTCCTGAGACGGCTCAGTTAATGGTGGACCACATTTTTAGGGTGCACGGCCTTCCTCTGGATGTGGTGTCGGATCGCGGTCCCCAATTTGCCACTAGATTCTGGCGCTCCTTTTGTACTATGTTGGGGGTATCCTTCAGTCTTTCGTCCGGTCTCCATCCGGAGACCAACAGACAAACTGAGCGCACCAACTAGAGTATGGAGAGCACCCTTCAGTGTCTGGCTGCTGCTAACCCCACGTCCTGGAGTCGCCACCTCGCCTGGGCCGAGTACGCTCATAATACCTTGTGTAACACGTCCACTGGTCTCTCTCCTTTTGAGTTGGGATATTTCAGTTGGGATATTTCAGTTGGGATATTTCCCTTGTTCCCTGAGCTGGACAGAGATCCTTCGTTCGCAGGTGTCGAGCGGTCTGGAGGGGGGTATGCTCTTCTCTGTTGCGCGCTTCGGCCAAACAAAAAGTTGTGGCCGACAGGCATCGTTGTCCTGCTCCTCCCTACTGGGTGGGGCAACGAGTGTAGCTTTCCACACGGGACCTGCCCCTGCGAGTTCAGTCTCGTAAACTCGCGCCTTGGTTTGTGGGCCCTTTTAAAATCATTCGGAAACTCAACCCGGTTACTGTGCAACCCTTCAGTTGCCGTCCTCCATGCGCATCCATCCTACCTACCATGTCTCTCGCTTACAACCGGTGCTCGTTAATGCTCTCGCCCTGGCTGACAAGCCGCCGCCTCCTCCCCGGTTCTTGGAGGGAGGTACGGTGTATACCGGTTGGCGCATTTTGGCTGAGAGGCGTGTGGGCAGAGGCTACCAGTTTTTGGTGGACTGGGAGGGTTATGGCCCTGAGGAGCACTGCTGGGTCCACTCCAGGAACATCTTGGATCCTGCACTTATTAGAGACTTCCGTAGAAGCAAGGCTGAGGCATTGCCTGGTGCTGTCCCTTAGAAGGGGGGGGGGGGGTCCTGTCATGGTTATTGGCAGCCTATCAGATTTCCAAAAACTGGAGTAGAGGCGGAAAAAATCTGATAGGCTGCCAATAACCATGACAGGACCCCCCCTTCTCTACTCCAGTTTTTGTATATCGCCCGGCTATTATTCCTTTCACCTGTTTTGAGTTTCCTGCTGGTTATAAATAGCCAGGACTTCCGCTTTCCGGCACTTCGATATTCTCTTTACTATTTTGACAATGAAGTCTTGAAGAGAGGGTCCTCCCCTATTCAATCAGTCTAATTTCTCCCCGGCCCAAATATGTTTTCTATGCCAAAAGCGGTGCCGAAAATCGTAACAGGTTTGATTTGATTAGATTTGATTTCCTACCTTCACCCATTTTCTGGGGTTTTTCTTTTGGTTTTCCAGCCTCTCGTGTGCGCTCTTTGAATTAGAGCGTGAGGTTTTTTTGTTATTTATACTCGTTATTTTCGAGTCTCGCCTCCTTTTGAGGTAGTTTTCTTTTGGCTTCTGCCGGGAAGTTTTTCTCCCAATCTTTTGTTTCATTCCTTCCCTGGTGCGGTTATTTCCGCTTTTATGGCGGATCGTCTAGATCCGTTTTTAGATTCCTTATCAGTCACGTTTGGTTCTCCGATCCTCACACCAAACCCTCACATTATCCCCTTTAAATGAAACATTGCTAATGATTCGTGGATCAGGCAAAATAGGACAACACTAGTTGTTAGAATTCCATATGATAAAGCGGTAAAATTAATGAGGAACCCAGTTAAAAATCAGCCTAAAGCACTGGACTGCCATGTCCTATCGTGATACAGCATTGGCTATAAATGGCAATGTGCATTAAAACCGCCTCAGACATGGCACAAAATCACAAATTGGGCTACACAATATGCATATACCCCATTGTGATAACATAGCTAAAGCATTTAAAATCAGCTTTAATTCTATTGTAGCTACACTGTAGCTATACTCTGTAGGCTATACTTGCAAGGATGGAAACAAAGATCTTATAATATTGGCAAGTTCGTAAACCCAGGAGGTGATCTTCAAAGACTGACTTTACTTGCATTATGTGATCAAGTTGCAAAGCACCTTTACACAATTATGAAAAAATGTCAAACGAAACATCAAACCATTATAAACTCTTATGTAAGCGATTAGAAGCATTCACAAAGCCAAAGGGTAAACCAACAGCTAAACTATTCACAATTTTATTAGCAAAGCTAAGCGAGTAGCAGAACAATTACCAAAGCAATTGCTAAACTATTCACAATAGGCTACCATTTGTAGGCTATTTCCAGTAGCTAAGCGAGTAGCAGAACCAGGAGTAATGCACATATAGCCAGTAGCAAAACCATTCGCTTAGTCATGCTATGTCATTCGCTAAGTCATTTGCAGCTAGCTCAGCGGTTCAGTGGTTCAACAGGTAGCCCAGCAAGTAACAAAACCAATTGCATTGCACAACGCATGTAGCTGAGTAAGTAGCAAAGCCAATCGCATTGCACAATGCAAGTAGCCGAGTAAGTAGCAAAACAGATAGCACCGCACTGTCATGGTATGCGCTTGTCTTTCCTTTGTTCTACGGTCGTTTTTTCTTTTCGACGGGGCAATCTATCGGATTTTTTGGTGTTCCACGCCGGGGTTTCCGTTCTTTCCGGCACTTAGTGAGTGCACCTGTTGTGGATTTCCTGCTTCTATTTAAGCTTAGGATTTCCTTCTTCCGGTGCTTGGTTGTTATTTGCTCATTTTGACACTAAGCCAGTAAGGTATAGGTAGGCACTCTAAGGAGACCTCTTTCCTTCATTGCCCTGCTTTGGAGTTACGAGGGACTTGCCTTTTTGTGCATTAGACACACATAGGATACACATTTCCTTTGCATTTTCTGTACCTCGCTCCTGCTACCGCTCTGGTCTCTCTGAGACAGCTTTCATTTCCCTTTTCTCTGTACCTCTCTTTATTTCCTTGTTTTCTCTCTAACGAGAGTGAGAGACATTTTCCTTTATTTTAATTTTCTCGAGCCTACGAGTCTTGCGCGCCCGATTATTTTCGGGCCGCTATTATTTCTCCCTTTTTCAGTCTCCCCTGTATTGCTCTCCAGCTTTGAGAGTAGGAGCTTTTTTTTTTCCTCTGTTTTTTCTCCCTTATTCGTGGATTCGGTCCCCCTCATTGGTGTACTTAGTTGGACACTTAAAGAATCCCTTTAGTTGCATTTGGACCTCCGAACCATTCGCCTCCCCAATGCGAAGCAAAACCAGTCACATTGTAAAACGCATATAAACAAAAAGGGTTGTCATTCAACGTAAAAAAAAAAGCCAAGTTACTGAAGCATATAGCCTAGAAAGCACTGTCTGTAAGTAATTAATTACAACTTGCAAAAACTAGGCCTGCCTTTTGTAGTGCATGTCTATTGGGAATCAAACCGCATTTATGTGACCCTGGACTGCATTTCCAAAAGACTACATGTACCGGCATGTGACAGTCATGTGATCCTTGACCAATCAAGACTGAGTCCCCGGTTCTATAAAACTTTGAGCAAACAGTTCACTCCCTTCTTGCCATTTTCACTTGTTGGAGCAATCGTCTCCTGTCCGTCTTCCAGACCAGGCAAGGAACACGCGGGGAGAACGGCTCCCTCCCTCGGGTTATGCGGCCACAAAGACCGCTCTTTCACCCAGCTTGCGAAAGCCACTAAAACGGCTAGCTACACTGAGCTACCGTCAGACGGCGTAGCCTTAAAGCGACAGCCAGAGAAACGTGTGTAGCCTACGTTACCACAAACCGCAAACCACAAAGGAACCCAAGGAAACCACTTGTTGAACTGACAGGAGGATTCCAACGGCAAGTTTCCAGCAACGATTCGCCAAAAGACCTGGAAGCAAGCAAGCTGCTCTACCCCCAAGGAAACCGAGAGAAAATCCAGTCCAGACGCTGCCAAAGGAAAGAACTTTCCGGACATCATCAAAGCCATGGACTCGCATGTAGCAACTTCAGTAAAGTAAGACTGACATGAACATCCAAGGCAATAGTTAGGAGAACTGTTTTGTGTAATGTTTATTGTCAATGTAATTACATATTCGATTGTATCCATTGTGTTTATTTAGAGTAACGTTAACTTGTAACTCAACACATGGCTTGCAGGCTATTGACAGTCAATTAGCCTCGCATAAGCTAAAAACAGAGCCTACTTTAACTTACTCTAAAACTAATTTACAATCTGCCTCCCTTTAAATCGAGATTGTGCATGCAATCTTTCTACTAATACCTAACCCATCAGATATAGGATAGGGGCCTGGGATTTAGCTAGATGTAGCAAAATTTCTATAGCCTCAATACACGCCAGGTTTCAGGCCACGTTAGCTTCATGCTAAAACTAGATTTGTATTTCCCCCTCGAGGTACGGTCTTGTGAGGTCTGAACACCACGTGTCTGGCGCACATACAGAAATAGAACTGTGAATTCTATATGCCTCATTCTTTGTCTACACTTCATTTCGCTTTCCATATCATTCACTGTTTTTAGGATGTTAGTTTAGATGTGTTTGTTGTTTAATAAATTGTATTTTATCAAACCTGGTCATCGCTCTGATTGTTGTTTCGTTAAACATTTGAGCCTATCCTCCAAAAGAACTTACGCCTTCAGATTAAGTTATTGATTATTATTTTAATAGTTAACATTGAAATTCATAATCATGATTTAATAATTAATTTTATTAATTATACTTTTGCACCTAGTGTGAAGCAATATATAAAGTTATATATATTCTGCACATGCATCTTTAGTTTAATGTAGGCCTACCCGTCAGAGTGCAGAGAAACAATAGAAACAAAATTAGACCAAAACTAAAGCAAGAGGCTGAAGTTCGTTTGTTATTCGCAACTTATTCGTAATTACAGTCCACCTTAAATTGTCGGAACTGGTTTCTTATTTGCGGCTGCTTGTTCGCAATTTCACAGGCGGATTCAGAAGAGTTTCAAAGGCTTAAATCGTCTTGGGCCGCACATTACACACATTATATCAATGCAAAAATACATAGGCTATACTTTGTATACAAAGTTATTTCTGTCCAGTACATGTTTCATGCTCAAAAACAAATAACAAATGAGGCTGAAGTTGGTTTCTTATTCGCAGCTCTGGACAAATTACGGTGAAGGCTTATGCGGTCCATAGCGAGATCAGGGCAGCTTTTAGAGGGTTTATTCGTCTTAGTCAGTGATATTGCCACTCATTCTTGAAGAAAGGGTCCTCCCCTATTCAGTCTAATTTCTCCCCGGCCCAAATATGTTTTCTATGCCAAAAGCGGTGCCGAAAATCGGTCTGCAGCCTCATTTAGCCCCATTCACAATACCAGTAGGCTAGTTAAGCGAGTAGCAGAATCAGTAGTAGGCTAATGCACATAGCCAAGCTAGTAGCTAAACGAGTAGCAAAGCCATTCGCAAAGCCATTTGCAAAGCCACTTGCAAAGCCATTCGCAAAGCCATTTGCAAAGCCACTTGCAAAGCCATTCGCAAAGCCACTCGCAAAGTCATTCGTAAAGCCACTCGCAACTAGCTTTGCAGTTAGCTTCGCAAGTGGTTCAGCAGATAGCCCAGCAAGTAGCTTAGCAAGTAACAAAACCAATTGCATTGCACAAAACAAGTAGCTGAGTACGTAGCAAAGCCAATTGCTTTTCACAATGAAAGTAGCTGAGTAAGTAGCAAAACCAATAGCACCTCACAATGCAAGTAGCAAAACCAGTGGTATTGTAAAACGCATATGTAAAGGTTTTGGCCCTAACCACCCCCCATAGCATAGGTTTAGGGGGATTCTGAAGTCGCAGTTATTACATTTCCGCAGAATCTGTAGCCTTCCGGAAGATAATGAGAGGGCCATGCGGGTGTTATTTAAGGTGTTGCAGTTTAGGGGGTACCCCGGTCCTTCCTAAGAGCAGTAGGTAAGTCGTGTGAGTCCGTAGGGGTGACGGAGAGACCCCAAAGGGCAGTAGGGGCGGTGGTGGACAGAGTGATCTCCTTGATTACAACGTACTCGGGTTATAGCAGCGAACACAGTTTAAACGTAATTTTGAGAGATTATTAGGCAATACGGGGGTTCTGAGGGAACATCGGGTGATCTCGACATATAAGCGGAACCCCAACTTGAGGGACCTTTTAGTAAGGAGCAAACACCTCGGGATCCAATCGGGAGGAAAGGGTCTGGAGATTAGGGCCCGTGTGCTGGGGGAGACGATCCAGAATCATAGAATGAGGACCACGTACAAAATCAGTCGATAGATACCATTAAGTACGACTAATTGCGTGTATGCTATAACAGATCCGTGGGAGGGGTACGGGAGATGGAATGTAATGTAAAACAAAGAGTAAATTCTTGTTCACCCATACTGATGCGAAAGCTCAGTTTTGTTCTGGGGGAGGAGGAAAAGGGGTGGGGTCTTGTGGTGTGGAGTGGGGTTGGGTGGAATTGGAATGGGGGGGCTCCCAGGGGGGATTGGACACCGGACCCTAACCCTAACCATAACCTACCCATTACATTTACATTACAGGCATTTAGCAGACGCTCTTATCCAGAGTGACTTACCCAACGTTTTTAGCATTTCTTTTACATATATCATCCGATTATACAGCTGGATATCTACTGAAGCGCTTCAGGTTAAGTACCTTGCTCAAGGGTACAACGGCAGTGTCCTACCTGGGAATCGAACCTGCAACCTTTCAGTTACAAGGCCAGTTCCTTAACCATTATACTATACTGCCGCCCAGACTTACCCCCACTACCTTCTTTGTGCAGGGTGCACTAATTGTAGGTCGCATCAGCTAAGAGCCTAGATGTAATCCATTACAGTAATCCAGCCGAGCGGTCACACAAATGCATGAACCTTTTTATCAGCACCCTGGAGGGACAACTTCCTTTTTTTCTGATTTGTTTGGTAGCCGATTGAACCCTATGTTATTCAATTCCCCCGTGTAGCAACCGCTTGAGAATCATCCTCTTCAGGGCGTGACTCCTCAAGCACCTGAACGCGATTCCATACTCAGATCTGGCAGGACCGGGGGTATGAACCCCCGATCCTCGGTGTGCAACTGCACAGACTGAAAGTCTGCACTTTTACCGCTGCGCCACTGTGGCGGCCTGACAACATCTTCCTTAATTTAGATATATTGCTCAAGTCGAAGAAGGCCACTCTTGTGATATTATTTATGTGGGCCAGAAAGGAAAGCTCTCCTTTATAGTCAGAGACGCCATCATGCCATGGAGCCAATCAACAGCAGGTGCACAGGCAACCCCACCCCCACACGCACAGAAATACCAAGAAAGTGGAGCACTAGGCATTGTCACTCAGTGGAGAAAAACAGAATCAGAGGAGCAATATATAACAATAAAAAACACCATACTGTGGCAAACAAACAACCCGGAGGCAATTCTTCACTCTTGTCTTCATTTCTTTATTAAACACCAAGCAACTACTTAACCACAGGCCAACACATTATGGGCACACACGCCCCATTATATACCCACTGTATGCAAATCTCGCTATGGGAAGGCACACATACAGTTGGCTGCCTAAACAGGGTATGTGCTAAATAACGTCACAACACAATCAATTCCAACATTTGAACAGTACAACAGCGCTAAACCCATGCCCCTTGATGCACAGAGCACAGCCCGGCACCTTGACATGTTACAACATTAATGACACAAGGTCGTAATACCTTCCTTAGGGAAGACTATATAGAAATATTTGCCCAAATTTGGTCCCCCCACTATAAAAGTCACTGTGGTGCATATGGCTATAGCTAACCTTGTTACTTTGCTGTGTACAAGAAAAAATGATGGGGAAATAGTGTGGATGCATGAACTTCATCAAAGAAGACAGGGATTTACTGTGTGTTCAAGACTGTGAGTATGAGTTTGCTATGACTTGATAAACAATTTTATCATTGTAATTAATCATTATTTTTTATCACTGGAATAACATGTCATTATTCAAGATGTTTGCCTTGAGGCTAAAATAATGGGACTTGGAGTGATTTACATATTTTTGTCATTATACTTATCCTTATCAGTATGTCCAGGGCTTCAAAATGTATGAGGTCATTATGTGTATATTTCATCAGGCAACACAGATTTTCTTTCACCAGTGTGCTCTACATACAGAAAAATACCAATCAGATGTAACTAATTTTCTTAGTCTGTCAAAGTCCATTAGCTTAATGCTATCTACATTAATTCAAGCCCTTCAGATCAAACAAATTGGTACAGTTAGAATAAACTTAAAATTAGTAATTGCCTGGAGGCTTCTGTATGGGGACTCTAACTATTGAATCCCTGTAATGCTCACCCTCCAGATATAATATATGTATCTTACTTTCTAATATAATGGGCTATGTCCATTCGACCACACACTTATTCATCCTAGTGAATAACGGTGCTTATTGTACACAATCCTATTTGTGCAGGCTGCAGTGTATTCCTGTTTTCTCTGTAGGAATGCCACGTGTGTTATGCAATAATCTGAAAGAAATATTAGAAAGAGTTATACAACAATGCATGCATTAATGCGGCAGCTAGAAATCAAAACCTCACTCCAAAGGTTTTACTTTCTTGCTGTGAAGTCCACTCAGGTACAGTATCTGGGAGTAATAAGCCTCCTTGTATTACCTGATGCAATTAGATCTGAAGGGTTTTACGAATGTTCTTTATCTGGGCCTTGCAGAGCTGCATGCTGGGTAAAAACATTTTTAGGTAGTTATGTATAATTGAGACATATTTTGAGCACACATTTGTTAACACTGTCATCTGTACTATTTAAGATGCATGATTTATACAGGAGAATGCAGCAGAAAATGTTTGAGTCATTCAAGTATTTACCATCATTAGCTTCTGGCGCCACTCCCAGCTCTTTTGACGCAACCATCAGCCCATGCCAATAGCTAATTTGCCAGATGGGAGGTGATTTTCAGCCACGAGCCCTTTTGAGTTTTAATTTACTGGTCTACCCTATCTTTCTATCTTGTTTTGGTCCCACTGTTCTCTCAGAAAGACAGCTTGATCAAGGGGCTTGATGTTCTGGTTCATTCACAGACTTTTGATAACTTCAGAGTTTTGCTGTCAAGTGCATTGTGACAACTTGTTGTGAAATGCGCTATATAAATAAATATTGATTGATTGATTGATTCAGAGGTAAATTTTTATTTTGCTCAGTTGCCATCCAAATAATAATTGCACTGTTAAATCTAGAAATCTTAAGTATTCACTGTTTTGGCAAGAACTATCACAATGGAACTGGATTGGCCGTTTGAGGACAAAATAATATTTATTTGAGTCTTAACTGGGCAAAAGCTCATCTAAAATATCGAATTCTGCTCACAGATGCAGCTGCTGTAGGCACAGTCATGTCGGTAGTCTCCTACCACTTTAGGAAAAAAATAACTTTTTTTTCTCTGGTTATGCAAATTTTGTCATGAATATTCATGATCGCTTTGGACTTGAGACTCAAAAGCAAGATGGACAGCTCACAGCCAGCCGAAATTGTTCTGTAATAACAGCACAAGAATGGCAACTATGTGGACGAACAAAGTAGTAGCTAGTACCGGCGGTACATCACCTTATATCTTATAGACAATCTGGTTTTAACAAAAATCTTATAGAAGCTTCTAGAGAATATTGGGATGGCAGGTATGCCATCCGCTAAGTTACGGCTTGGCGGGGTATCCCCCATACCTATACAGCACCAAGAGTTTGGCACTTTTCAGGGTTTCCTACAGAAGTAATCACAATGACCACAGACTCTCCGCCCTTAAAAACATTAACTTCTCTATGTTCTGACCTCATGTAACCACACAGCATTCAGATACAACTTCACACATCCACACAATAAAACCCCAAACTTGGGTTATTTTGCCGTTTTTCTCCTTCTGCTTCTTCTTCTTCCCATTTTTCCTGCCGTACCCTCAAAGAATAATTCTCCCCATTGGATAACAACATCGCATGCCTGCTCTCCCAAGCATATTGACCAATAAAAATGCTTCAAACTAATGTGGATACATCGCTAAATCACAGACAAAATGGCTATATGGCGTGATGTTTTCCATGAAGCTACTGTGGCCTAATGATTAGAGTTGCTGTCTCACACAGAGAATGGAGGGTTTGAACCCAACAAGGTGCAAGTTTATTTTCGACAAAAACAATGTACAACTGTTATACTTTTCGTTTATTAGACTTATTTTCACATTAACAAACATTTTTATTGCAAAGGCAAAAGACGTTTCCAATATTAGACTAACTGTTCAAAGTTTCACTTGTACTACAGCGAAATGGTGAAAGTCAGACAACACCACTTCAGGTAACGTTACGCAGTATGGAAACAAATGTCATTTACAAATGGCCTATAGCCTATATGACGTTACTGTACCAACAGGCTTTGGTATAGTGGTAGTGTCAATGCTTACCATGCACGAGATCTGTGTTCGATCTCCACCTGGTACTAAAAAGTGTAATTTCATTTTGGACTAAAACAGTGTGCACTTGTTCTGGTTTTCTCATACAATAACGTTTCTTTTAATGTAAAGGCAAAGACATGTTTACAATATTAACTGTTCACCTGTAGCTTGTTAGTTAAACAATTCAGTCACTGGACACCATAGCTAACGTTATGGAAACAGGTATCCTATGGCAATTTGTCAAGCAAAGAAAAAAGTTTTAACGCAGAATATCATCTGGTTAACATTGCGTTGTTGCATTAATGTAAAAAAATTAAATAAAGAACTGTGCCATTGGCTATATGTTTTAATCTCACACAAATACCTACAAAAAAAATTGTCGGTCATGTCTGATTCACTGTGCAAACCAAACTTTCAACGCTCGCCTCGGCCAACATTTCTTTATTATATCTTCATTCATTTCTTCACTTCAGCGCTGTTCAGTTTATCCTTTTCACACATAGCACAATGTCACCATAAAATTATCTACTAGGAAAATTAAGAATTTACAATAATACATAGCCTAATATAAGCTGCAATCCCTTAAGAGATCGGATTTATAAAGCTCCAATTCCCCAAACATATCTGTTTCATGGTTAGTCACTTAAAAAAATTACAATAGCCTGAACATGGCTCTCATCTACTACCCTACTCTGCAGACAATGTAGCTTACTGTAAACACTTTTAATTATAATAATAATAAGAATAATAATTAATAATCTCTGGTAGGGTACTTTTTTAGTAGTATCTATTGTTTTCTTTCTGGCTAAGATTCCTGGGAAATACGCGTTGTCCAATTAAGCTTGTTAGCCAACGTTAGTTTTGCCAGAGAAACGTCAGTCAGCTGCTAGTCAGGAAGCAGGTACAAGCTAGGCTACTACGAAGTGAATCAACATGTCTTATACATCCATTACAGAAAACTAAACTAAACCTAGCTAAATGTTCCGGTACCAAAAGATTTCCCACAGGCAACGTTAGGCTACACTATGGAAAAAAACTGTGAAGGAATTATGCTGTGCTTATGAAGTCGGCAGCTCTTAGTCGAGACACGGAAGCTTGGCGTTACGCATCCGACAAGCCAATCTTGAATAGCCTAATGTTAAATGTATTTCAATAGAATACTAATATGCCTATTTTACAACTGTATTTCCATATTTTACTTATGCAAACTATTTAGGCTGTACTAACTATTTAGGCTGTATGTATTTCTTTCAGCTACAATGTGTTTGCGTCTAGCCTATTGTGCATGCATGTCTCCATATAGACTTGGTTAATTAATTTACATGCTTCTTCATGATCCAAAGTTCAGGTGGTGCTGTTCATTGTATTATATTAGACATTAAATACAGCTAATCTACAAACTCTTTTAATGTAATTGTGGTCTATCGGTAATAGGAGAAATGTTCTCATTCTCGTCAGTAGAGGGCGTTTTGGTTACGCGAATGACGAATGTCCAACCTGGTCTCCAAGCCGATTCGTATCTATTCTACGAAATTCCAGTCCCCGAAAATTCATACTTATTTTACGAATCAGCGATTACATACCACGTGACTTTACGATTTTCTTTGATGAATTACGAGACAAAACAGAGATCCACCATTTTTATTTCACAGTCAAATAAAGCGAATGGGTAAGCTGCCGGTATTGTACTTATAGTTTATACTTATAGTTATAGTACATTCATAGAATACCTTTCTTATTTTGTAATTGTATTTTAATGCAATGTGATGTATAATTCTCGAGCTTCTTCGTCTCTGCTTTATCTGTGTGGGTTGCGATTTATAGGCTAGTCTTGTAGGCTATTACTTGTATTATACTAGCTGAAGTTAGCTAGGTCTGTCCAGATCAGTACATACTGCATAGGCTGCAATATGATTATTAATGGGTTTAGCTTGTGAGCTAGCCATCAGTGCGTGTCGTTTTCGGTTCTTTTGAGACGTATAACATGAGAAAACCGAGCATATCTGTAATGGAAACAACCGCGTCTCCCCGTTAACTTCTGTAATGAACTGCGATTCCCATGATTCTGTGCGCTGTCTGTGTGTATTGCCCATAGACTGCAGAGACGTGACGGGTTGACCACTGAATTGGCTTCATGCCCCAATGAGCAGCTCCCATGGGAATCCATGGAACTGGTAAGCGGAAGCTGCCTCCAGTTCTTTTTTTATCTCAATGGTTGAACTTCATTAATAAAACCAACAAAAAAAAAGTCTGCCAGTCTGCAAATAACAGGATTCCTAAATGCTATATGCAAATCCCATATGCAAAAGGTCTGTAAAAATCTTTTAAAAATCACATATGCCATATACAAAACTTAAATAAAATAAATATGTGGTAGAGAACTAGCATACATTTCATGCTAAAATTAGTCATATAAAGGTTAGAAATTGTATATACCACAACATCTGATATTGATTACAATGAAAACACCAATTTAAAATGGGTAGAAAATTATTTTTATATAATTACGAATATAATCTCAGATCATGGGATAGACTACATTAAAAACATTTTTTTTTAAATATATATTTTTTTTACATACAGCTGACACCCTTGTCATTTTTATGTATTTAAAGGGAATGCTTTCATTCCTACAAAGCTTTCACACTCGGCTACTACATGCTGTTCACTACTGTCTGCTTATTGATTATCAACCTGCTGGATTTGGAAAGCATTATAAATGTCTAGAAGTATCTAAGATAATTATCTAAGTATTAAAAGTTGGTTTCATGTGAGTAGCGTGATCCCATTTGCAATAAACGGAGGGTGTGTTTACGGTTGTATCAAGCGGAACTACATTTCGGCGCCATTTTATTGCTTCGCGCTAAGGAAAATATTGCTGGGAATTGTAGTTTTCTCTGCAAATGTATTCCCTATATACGTAATTATCTAGGAATTGCTAATGTATTATCTAGCTAGCAAGAAAGTTATGCTAGCTACGCTAGATACTGCAATTTTCTGGCATGTTGACCACCCTGACATGGATTTATTAGAATATAAATATACCCAAATTGGAAACTATGAAATTAAATACAAGAGCTATGGTAGGGTCAAAGGTCACAACAGTAGGATTAGGGTTATGGGTTCCTTAAAATCTAGAGGCTTGAAATTCGGAACTATAAATATATCCATGGCCTACATTGCATAAGCAAAAGAACAGACCCCTAGCACACATAGACGCTCTATAGCACCACCTACAAATCTCAATTTTTTTAAAACTTTGACTCCTCCTACCTGAAGTACAAAGGCAGCCAAGCATCCCAAATTTAGTATACAAGGACAACTCAGACCCCCTGTGACATATATATTTGCATGTAAGAATAAATTAAACTTGTCCTAATTAATTTGACTAATGATGAAAAATAGGTCTAAAAAGTGCAGTATATGCTTTCAACAGGGGGCGCCACTTAAATTTCAGAATTAATGTACAACACTTTCCGAGGTGATTCAGTAAAAATGACAATATAGGACTGCCATCTACTTTTGACTATTAATATTAATATTAAGCTATTAATATTGAAAATGTATATCCTGTCTACCAGCAGCTAAAATAGGCGTAGCTAGCTAGGTACCTAGATCTGGTTGAACGTAGCTAGCATAACTGGCTTGCTAGGTAGATAATACATTAGCAATTCCTAGATAATTACGTATACAGGGAATATATTTGCAAATAAAACTACAATTCCCAGTAATACTTTCCTTAGCGCAAAGCAATAAAATGGCGCCGAAATGTAGTTCCGCTTGATACAACCGTAAAAACACACGAAGATGCCCTCCGTTTATTGCGAATGGGATCACGCTACTCACATGAACCCAACTTTTAATACTTAGATAATTATCTTAGCTACTTCTAGACATTTATAATGCTTTCCAAATCCAGCAGGTTGATAATTAATAAGCAGACAGTAGTGAACAGCATGCAGTAGCCTAGTGTGAAAGCTTTGTAGGAATGAAAGCATTCCCTTTAAATACATAAAAATGACAAGGGTGTCAGCTGTATGTAAAAAAAATATATATTTAAAAAAGAAAATTGTTAATGTAGTCTATCCTATGATCTGAGATTTTATTGGTAATTATATAAAAATAATTTTCTACCCATTTTAAATTGGTGTTTTCATTGTAATCAATATCAGATGTTGTGGTATATACAATTTCTAACTTTTATATGACTTAAATGATAAACATTATTATTACTATATGCTATATATTGGCCATCAGGTTTTGAAAGAGAAGAGATAATTTACAATACATCAATATATAGTGTACACAATGCACTGTCAAATAAATTTTAAATTAATTCACTCAGAGACGTATTGAACTTCAGTGTCTTCAAGCTTTTATTAGCTGGACATTTAGCTTATTTAATCTAGAAAGGGTCCATCACATTACAGAAGTGGATCAATTAATTTGGCAGATGCGCTTATACAGAGCGACTTACAAGGCAAAAAGTGCATAAGTTTGCATAAAATAATAATAATAATAATAACAATAAACTTTATTTACATTACATTCATTTGGCAGATGCTTTTATCCAAAGCGACGCACAATAAGTGCATACCGAAGGTCAATGCCATCATTTCAGATAGAGCTAATTTCTTATCATAACATAGCAGCTATCCATAGTCATGAACATTGAGTATAGTACACAGTAAGCTATGGCTAAGACAACAAGACATTATAAACTATAAAATCAACAAAGAATTAAGGAACAGGAAACAAGCGAAAAACAGTCAAGGTGGAGTCTGAAGAGGTGTGCAGGCAGTGTTTGATCAGAACGTAGAGTAGTGAACAGTTCATTCCACCACTGGGGAGCTAGGGTGGAGAAGCTCCGCAGTCCAGACGAGGAGAGCGAAGTGGTCGAGCTGGAGTTTAGTGTTGTATTATGTCTTGCAGGTAGGATGGGCTTGTCCTTTTGGCTGCAGCGTAGGCCAGGGTCAGAACTTTGAACCTGATCCTGGCGGCGACCGGCAGCCAGTGGACTGACGTCAGCTGGGGGGTGATGTGTGAAAACTTTGGGAGGAGTAATCCAGGCGTGAGATAACCATGGTCTGGACGAGAAGCTGGGTCGAGTAGGTGGTCAGGTATAGTCGAATCCTCCTGATGTTGTACAGGAGGAACCTGCAGGACCGTGCTGTTTCCCTGATGTGCTCCATGAAGTCCAGCTGGTCATCCAGGACCATCCCCAGGTTCTTTGCAGAGCGGGAGGCAGCCACCATAGTACCGTCGACGGTAATGGAGAAGGCTTGCAGTGGGGAGGTCCTGTGAGGTATGAAGCGCAGTTCCGTATTGTGAAGGTTGAGCTTCAGGTGATGAGTAGCCATCCACATAGAAATGGCAGCCAGGCAGGCTGATATCCTCTCCTTAACCTGTTAGGTAGGGGGGAATGAGAAATAGTGCTATATAAGAGAAATGTCCAATAAAAAAACAATGGTATACTTAAAAAAAAACAGTACAAGTCTAAATAATACATTAACCAAAATGTCAGTAACATGGCAAGTGTTGATGTATAAATCACTGTTAACATACCCCTAAAATGCTATTTCAAAAAGCAAGACTTGCATGCCAACAATTAATTCAGGGAGCAAAGATGCAAACTAAACAGGCGAGTCTTGAGTCTACGCCAGAAGATGGTCAGAAGGGCAAAGACCAGGGACCTCATTTATAAAAAGTACTTTCGATCAAATTTGATCTTACGTGTGGCGTACGTAAAAAAATCACGACAAAGTAGTGATTTATAAAATTTCAACGTGACTCCATTTGACCGTGGAAATGGTCGTAGCTCCACGTCAGGTCTTCACTTGACATACGCACATTACCTGGTGGTTATGCCAAAGTATTGTAGGCTTGAGAGCCGCGCGTGAACGCTTATTTGGCATGGAAAATTATCGTTGTTGTTATCAGCCTACAAAATTTGTTTAATTCTAAATTGAAAAGGAAACTGATAGTCTAATTACTGAATTTTAAATCTTCCTTACATTATATACCATTATTACCAGCATTGCTTCTCAAGCTTCTGGATTTGAGAATTCTTTTGTTTTATTTATCCATTGTTTTTATATATTTTACTTTAACTGTGTAATAGGATTTTGCTGTAAAAAAAAGTTATAAATAAAATTGCATTATTATTATTATTATAAATAACAACAGTGCGTTTTTTGTACATTCTATATCTGCTGTGTACCATGCTTGAGAGATTGTGTTGGCTTAAACTAACAACAACAAACAAAAGTCTGCCAGTCTGCAAATATCAGGATTCCTAAATGCTTACGAAGGTAATCCCATATGCAAAAGGTCTGTAAAAATCATATATGATCATACTTGCAAAGTTTTTATAAAAAAGCATGTTGATTAGTAGCCTATTATATTATATATTTCTATACAATTCTTATACAATCTCTCAATGTTTTTTTTTATAAGGAGTACCATGTATTAGGGAACTTTAATTTTAGCATGAAATGTACACTGCCTGGCCAAAAAAAAAGTCGCAGTTGCACCAGTCATGCATAGTGCCCACTGTACAAGCCTCTGGAGGCAGTGTTATGATCTGGGGTTGCTTCCATTGGTCAGGTCTAGGCTCAGCAACGTTATGCAGCAATAAAATGAAGTCAGCTGAGTACCTGAATGTACTGAATGACCAGGTTATCCCATCAATGGGCATATTCCAGGACAACAATGCCAGGATTCATCGGGCTCAAATTGTGAAAGAGTGGTTCAGGGAGTATGAGGAATCATTTTCACACATGAATTGGCCACCAGAGTCCTGACGTTAACCCCATTGAAAGTCTTTGGGATGTGCTGGAGAAGACTTCACGGAGTGGTTCGACTCTCCCGTCGTCAATACAAGATCTTGGCCAAAAATTAATGCAAGTCTGGACGGAAATAAATGTTGTGACGTTGCATAAGGTTGTCGAAACAATGCCACGACGAATGCGCGCCATAATCAAAGCTAAAGGCGGTCCAACAAAATATCACAGTGTGCAACTTTTTTTTTGGCCAGGCAGTGTATATGCTAGCTCTCTACCACATATTTATTTTATTTAAGTTTTGTATATGGCATATGTGTTTTTTATAAGATTTTTACAGACCTTTTGCATATGGCATTTGCATATAGCATTTAGGAATCCTGTTATTTGCAGACTGGCAGACTTTTTTTTGTTGGTTTTATGAATGAAGTTCAACCATCGAGATAAAAAATAGAACTGGAGGCAGCTTCCGCTTACCGGTTCCATGGATTCCTATGGGAGCTGCTCATTGGGGCACGAAGCCAATTCAGTGGTCAACCCGTCACGTCTCTGCAGTCTATGGGCAATACACACAGACAGCGCACAGAATCATGGGAATCGCAGTTCATTACAGAAGTTAACGGGGAGACGAGGTTTTTCCATTACAGATATGCTCGGTTTTCTCATGTTATACGTCTCAAAAGAACCGAAAACGACACGCACTGATGGCTAGCTCACAAGCTAAATCCATTAATAATAATATTGCAGCCTATGCAGTATGCACTGATCTGAACAGACCTAGCTAACTTCAGCTAGTATAATGCAAGTAATAGCCTACAAGACTAGCCTATAAATAGCAACCCACACAGATAAAGCAGAGACGAAGAAGCTCGAGAATTATACATCATATTGCATTAAAATACAATTACGAAATCAGAAAGGTATTCTATGAATGTACTATAACGATAAGTATAAACTATAAGTACAATACCGGCAGCTTACCCATTCGCTTTATTTGACCGTGAAATAAAAATGGTGGATCTCCGTTTTGTCTCGTAATTCATCGGAGAAAATCGTAAAGTCACGTGGTGTGTAATCTCTGATTCGTAAAATAAGTATGAATTTTCGGGGACTGGAATTTCGTAGAATAGATACGAATGGGCTGTGAGACCAGGTTGAATAAGAAGAGCAAAAAAATAATAAAACAGGCTCAAAAGTAGGCTACAGTGGGGCAACGCTTGTGGCAGCTTCAAGCTATTGTAGCCTAGCTATAGCCTTACATACATGTTATGGTCTAGCCTCACAGTTTACTATTTTTCTCAAGCTAACGTTAATAAAGAGGTGTAATGAAGATTTCCTCACGCTTTTTGTGGGCAGTTTGCAATGCTAACGTTGTCTCCACATAGTTTTTTTTTTTTTGGCGCTTGCTTTTCATTTACTTCTTGCCAGCGATTTTCTACCAGAAGCAATCAGTTTGTAGTGAAGATAGGATGTGTAACGTTGTATGACGTGTGGGGAAAATTTTCGGTATGACGACAACATGGAGTTGACACTCCCATCTCTGTAATTCTAGACTGATTACGGAGATACTTTATCCTGTCCGAATCGGCCATTAACATTACAGATGGACGTCCTGTGATAACAATTACTTTACAGACATTGTCCTGAAAACTTATCCCGTCCGAATAGGGCTTTAGGTTCTGCTACTTCCAGGTCCTGACCACCAGATGGTGCTGCATCTGTTATTAGATTAAAGCCTGACTTAAAGCTGCAGTAGGTAAGTCTGGAGGAAATGCCAAGAACTAATAAGAATTTGAAAAGACAACAAGGCTTCCCCCTGCTTCTCTCATCCCTCCTTACATGCGCTCCAAACATGCACTCTACTGAGCTTAAGCAATTTTTATATCTATGGAGCACCGCTGCCAGCCAACGGAGTTTGTTCTAGTTAGCTTGCTAGTCAGTCATGTCTGATTCACAGGTGAGAAACAACACTGACCATAATAAGCGTGACCATTGAACATGCAAATGTGAATGTATAACATAATATAAATCTACATTAGTTCAATGCTTACAGTAAAAGCTAATGCTAGTCTAGACTGCTAACAACAAAGCTATCTAATGGAACCCAGCTAACCCAGCTTTGTTAGTGACAAGTCAAGTCAAACTTTATTTGTATAGCAGATTTCATACACATAGTATCACAATGTGCTTTACATAACAAAAGGGTAACAACAAAGAGTAGATAAATAAATTAAATAAATAGAAATTGAAGGCACATATACAGTATCTCCGACTATCAAAAAGGTAAAAACAGAAATAGATAAAATAGGTAGATAAATAAATAAAATAAATAGAAAATGAAGGGACATCTCCATCTAGCCTTAAAATTATTTAATGTTGGGGCATTTCTCAGGTCCTCAGGAAGGGCATTCCGCTTGCTTGGTGCATAGAAGCAGAAAGCTGATTCTGTAGCTTTCAAATTAGCCTTAGGAATAGAAAAGAAGCCGCTGCCTGAGGACCTGAGAGTTCTAGCTAGTTCATCGCTGACAAGCATGTCTTTCATGTACTCCAGTGCAACGCCACTGAGAGCTTTATAAACCAGAAGCATAATCTTGAAATTAATTCTCATGTAAACAAGGAGCCAGTGTAGAGATGGAAGAACTGCAGTCTGTCTTTGCAGTGTTTTGAATCAGCTGTAGTCGTGGTGTGGCTTTTTCAGGAAGGCCAGTAAAAAGGCCATTACAGTAGTCTAATCTACAAGTAATGAAGGCATAAACGAGTTTCTTGGAATCAGATTTCGATATAAACCCTCTCATTTTAGAAATGTTTATAGGGTGGTAGAAAGCTGTTCTTGTAACATAGTTGATGTGGCTGTTAAAATTTAGATCAGTATCTAAAATGACACCAAGATTTCTAGCTTCACCTTTCCTTTTAAAGCACAGTTGGACTTTGGTAGAACTTTGGGTTGTGTAGTTGGTCATGATATGAGTCCAAATGGTGGCGAAGTATGTTCATTAGTTGCTGAAGTATGTTCATTAGTTGGGGTAATAATCCAGAATAGGGTATTTGTCGCTCTCCATTCACTTCTATAGCGCAGCTAAAACGGTCGAATGTGAACGCGAACGAAGCTGATCCTGTCAATACAAACAATATTTAGTCCTCTTACATATTTTTTTTCCGTGTAATTCAAATTATTTATAAAAGTACTATTTTCTATGTTGTTAGCAAGCTACCAGAAAAGACTAGCAAAATGTCGGCAGGTCAGTTCTGTCAATACGCTTAGATTTATTTACCATAGATACACTTGTAACACCCTCCGCCTCCTCCCAGTCCACTTCCCTATTGTTCTCTGTGTTTTCCCATTACCTCTCGTTTCATGTCACGTTGTTATGTTTCCTTGTCTGTCTTCCGCGTTGTGCAGGCTGGTCGTGGTTCTCCTCCTTGTTTTGCCTGTTTCCCCTCTCATTTTCCCTCAGCCAATCACTCACCTTCCCCACTCGCATTCCACATTCACTCCAATTAGCTCATGCATTTCCGCATTCATTCTCACGCTGCAGTCACTCATTCTATCTCTCATTATCCCTCAGCCAGTCGCTCTCGTTCCCCGTCTGCATTCCACACGCCTCAGCCCCACTTAATTACTGTTCACTCGCATTCTCACGCTGCATTAATTCATTGACTCATTTCCCCTCTCTATATATTTACCGTGTGTTTGTTGTCTTGTTGCCAGTTCGTTAGCCTTGTCGCCGTGTTTGCTTCGTTTGTCTAGCTTGTGCTTAAGTTTTATCCTGTCAGTCTTGCGGGTGTTAACCCTGTCATCTGCCCTTCCAGTTTACCCTCCAGCCTGCTGTTCCAGCCACTCCACTCTTCGCCCCCCTGCTTCCCACTCCTGTTCAGCCCGCTGTTTTGCCCAACCCAGGACTCAGTCACCATCCTGCACCCCCTTTGCTGCCCACTCCCGCTCAGCCCCTCTGCCCTGTCCTTCCCTGGATTCTGCCCACTTGCCTGTCATTGTCGTTTGCTTGCCATTAAACGCTCTTTGCAAGTTTATTTTGTGAAACCTGTTTCTGAGTCATGCGTTTGGGTCCAGTCTCATGTCTGCAACCTTAACAATACTACCAGGAACGCTTTAGATTCATTTTCACAAGTATTTTGCTAATGAATGGTAAGTGGAATATGGGCCTATAATTACTAATAACTGAGGGGTCAAAATGATTCTTCTTCAGCAGTGGCTTAATACATTAATACAGCAGTGGCTGGATTTAGACCTCCTTGTAACAATAAAGTAGGCTATTAAAGTTTTGGTGTCTCGGAATATCATTAGCTATAACAGAATACAGTGCCTTGCGAAAGTATTCACCCCCCCTTGGCGTTTTTCCTATTTTGGTGTATTAAAACCTGTAATTTAAATGGATTTTTTATGTAATGGACCTACACAAAATAGTCCAAATTGGTGAAGTGAATTGAAAAAAAAAAACTTGTTTTAAAAAATTAAAAACTGAAAAGTGGTGCGTGCATATGTATTCACCCCCTTTGCTTTAATGTATTTTTAAAGTATCATTTTAAATATTTGTTCACATATCCTTTGCATGCTGTTACTTCCTGAAGTCTGTGACCCATCAACATCAAAAGACTCTTGATATCTTATTTTTTGGTACTCTTACAAGCGATACTATAACCTCTCTGCATCTGAATGGATCTCTATGGGAATTGGGGGTGGGACTAGATTTAGCTGTAAATTACACTGGAACAGTATGGAACACATGGTTGGCTAAATGGCTCTAAGTCATCAATGGTCTGATGTATCAAACAAGCCTTAAACCATCACTCTGCTGCCAGAAATACAGTAGATATGGATGGATAACTGAAGGGTTTCTTCTCCTGACTTATTTTTCCATAGAGTTCAATAGGAAAATTTGTCAGGAGAAACAACCCTTAAAGTGATCCATCCATATCTACTGCATATCAGGCAGCAGAGTGATGGTTTGAGGCTCGTTTAATACCTCAGACCCTTGATGAATTACAGCCATTTTACCAACCATGTATTCCATACTGTTCCAGCATAATGTACAGCTAAATCTAGTCCCACCCCCCAATTCCCATAGAGATCCATTTTACATTTTCCCATGTAACCCCCCTGCTGAGGTCTCTCCACTGGCTGCCAGTTGCAGCCAGGATCAGGTTCAAAGTTCTGACCCTGGCCTACACTGCAGCCAATAGGACAGGCCCCGCCTACCTGCAGGACTTAATCCAGAACTATGTTCCTGCTCGACCACTTCGCTCTTCTACAGCAGGGCGACTGGCACTTCCCCCCCTCCGTGTCAAAGGCTCTCGCTTGTCCCGACTGCGGAGTTTTTCCACATTAGCTCCTCAGTGGTGGAATGAACTTCCCATTCCCCTACGTTCTACTCCAACCCTGCCTGCATTCCGTCGAGGCCTGAAGACACACCTCTTCAGACTCCACCTTGACTGATATCCTCACCTAGGAATATCAGTTCACTGTTTACTAGTTCCCTGTGTTTTCCTGTCTGTTTATTATAGTTTATAATAGTATTTGGAATGGAAGTGTGGTGTTGCTGATTTGCCCACAGCTTACTGTG
This sequence comes from Synaphobranchus kaupii, assembly GCA_029718625.1. Classification (NCBI taxonomy): domain Eukaryota; kingdom Metazoa; phylum Chordata; class Actinopteri; order Anguilliformes; family Synaphobranchidae; genus Synaphobranchus; species Synaphobranchus kaupii. The sequence goes on along the minus strand of CM056376.1, from coordinate 83,778,222 downwards.
AACTACAGTCGACGTTCATTGCTAGGGATAGCTGCTACATTATGGGAAGGATGTGCTTCGTCTTGTCTGTTCTGTAGTGATCTTGATGATGTCTCTGTATGCACTTACTGTACGTCGCTTTGGATAAAAGCGTCTGCTAAATGAATGTAATGTAATGTAATGTAATCCATTCAAATGCAGAGAGGTTATAGTATCGCTTGTAACAGTACCTGAAAATAAGATGTCGAGAGTCTTTTGATGTTGATGGGTCACAGACTTCAGGAAGTAACAGTTGTTTCATGCGGTTTGAGTAGATAATTGGACATTCTAAATTGGGTGGGAATTGGACATAGACAGCCCCGTGTTGGGTGCCAAATTATTTTTTAAAAAATAAAAAATCAATAAACGAATGCAAGGTTAGCACAGCCCAGCCTCGTCAGTATGGCAAACTCGTACAAGGAAAAACACAGTGGAGTGCAAACCCAGCTCCCCATGGCATTTAAGCTGCCTCCACTAATTCAGACCGGGCAAAAGCAATAACAAACGCCAGAAAAGAATCCGATGGATTGTATACACGACGCCGCAGGAAGAAACCCGTAGAAAAAGAGGAGAGATAGGCATGTACCATGACAGGACCCCCCCCCCCCTCTAAGGAACGGCCCCAGACGATCCCCCAGGCCTATCTCTCCGGAAATCCCTAATCAATTCCGGGTCCAAAATGTTTCTTAATGGGACCCAACATCGTTCCTCAGGGCTGTAACCCTCCAAATCTACCAAAAACTGAAACCCCCTACCCACCCGTCTCTCCGCCAGAATGCGGCGGACCGTACAAGCCGAACCTCCCTCCACGAGCCGAGGAGGAGGAGGGGGTCTCTCAGTAGGGGACAAAGGACTGACAAGTAACGCCTTTAATCGGGAAACGTGAAAAGTAGGGTGAATGCGCATGGAGCGCGGTAATTGGAGGCGGGTTACATTTACATTTACATTTTAGTCATTTGGCAGACTAAATCTCTTATCCAGAGCGATTTTGGGGGGGGGGGGGGGGGACCACACGATATCAATCATTGGCGTGTACAACAGTAAGCCAATAAGTAACCTTAAGTATTAAACTAGCAGCTTGAACCACTTAAACAAGGATTCAGAAAAACACAATCAAGGGAGGTCACAAGGAGGTAGGGAGGGGTGGAGAGAGGTGCAGCTTGAAGAGTTGAGTCTTCAATCTGCGCTTGAAGGTGGTCAGACTTTCTGTTGTTCTGACCTCCACGGGGAGCTCATTCCACCACCATGGGGCCAGGACAGACAGACGTCGAGACCGGGTGCTAGTATGAAGTGGGGGGGGGGGGGTACCAGTCGTCCTGAGGAGGCGGAACGCAGGGATCTGGTAGGTGTGTAGGGTCTGATGAGCTTTTGGAGGTATGGAGGGGCTGATCCTCGGACTGCCTGGAAGGCGAGCACCAATGTTTTGAATTTGATGCGAGCCATCACAGGTAGCCAGTGGAGGTCAATGAGCAGGGGGGTGACATGGGAGTGTCGGGGGAGGTTGAAGACCAGGCGCGCTGCTGCGTTCTGGATAAGCTGGAGGGGTCTAATGGCCGATGCTGGCAGGCCAGCCAGGAGAGAGTTGCAGTAGTCCAGGCGGCAAGGCTCGAGACTAACACCGTCCCGTCATCCCGGGGACGATAAAATATGTATTTGGGACGAACAGAAATCCTCCCCGGGACGCAGTCGGGACGAAGGGGATTTTTTTTTTCCCACTTGGAAAATGTCAACTGAGCCGACTGTCAGTGCGCATATCACTGTCACTGGCACGTGCGCGTCTTCTGAGCGCTCCCTTAGTTAACAGTGACACGAGACCACTGCAAGAAACCCGCGAAAATATCAGAATGTTTAATAGAATGTTTAATAAAAGTTACCGCGGTACTGGCCATCCTCTCAGTCAAGGGAGCACTCGCAAACATGCTGCGCTATTTGAAGAGGATGAACACAGACGAAGATGGAGAACATTCAAAGATTGACCAACTGGGAACTGCGTCCAACCATAGTATAACCCCCGAGTCTAAGGTAAGGACACATTTAAATCAGAGGTGTAATGTTAGTCTATTGGAACTGTATACAGTAACTTAGTCAGCTGCTAGTTAGCGTTCTTCTAGCTTGACAGCGGGCTGCTTGCTAGCTAACGTTAGCCCTGTGTGTGTATGGCGTGTGTGAAAAAACGGTGTTAGCACTAACTCCGTGCTGAGTGCGAGCAACCCACAATAATTAGCAAGGCAACCAGCAAAATGTAAGCTACATTTAGGCTATTTCAATATATTATTTTTGTTAATTAGTCTGACTGGTTGATTCCGTGATGTTTTGGTTCATATTAGTAAAATTTTAGATTCATGCCATAGCCGGTGTCAAGCAAATATTTTCCCGGGGCTTCACCGGCAAATGCTTCACCGCTGCACGGCAGTCACCAGAGCATTCAAAACTGCATACACTATCAGTTCGCCAGTTGTCTCAATTCAAGCACAAGACAGATACATTGTGTATACCATTTTGCAACAAATTATTACCATTGCAGGACGAGTTGATTGGCCTAACGTTACATTTATCGAAACAAAAGCGGAGAAATAGACGGCAGGCTAGGGCAAACGTCACTGCACTACATGGTTGCTAGAGCCGCAGTCCACCACAGAGGTATTTTACAAGCGTCTTTACAAGCGTCCAGCTGATTAAACTTTTCAATGGCCCGTGGGGCCAGTAGCCAGGCAGGCTATACAAAAAATACAATACAGTTAAAAATACAATCTCACACTATTTTCCTTCAATACTAACGATGCGATGTGAATAAACTTCGGCGAAATCGCCTCCGTAATACTAGGATTCTAGCGAGCGTGCACCTCACAGCTGCGATAGCGTCCTTTCATCACCGTGACAACGGGAGCACTCACGAAGTTGGGTGAAGTTGCCTCTAGCCACTGGTCCAGGGTCAGTTTTTTTTTTTTCAAGATATCGCTCGATTCCTGTCACTCGTATCGCGCACCACACGCAGCCTTTGAAAGTTCAAAAATATGTTCCTAAAACCACCGCGCCAGGGACAAATACTAGCTAGCTAGTTAGTTAAGTTCAGTCTTGGCGATGTAGTCATTTCACAGAGATGCCCAAGTAGGCAGCGCTCCAGTTTCAAAAACTGAAGTTTACATTGCCTTAGCTTGATACACATTGCCACCTAGCGGTTTTGAGAATACACTGTGCTAGCCAGTCTACTTGAATACAGTAGGCTATCATCCAATACTTTTTGATGTGTAATGTTATATTATAATTAGGGATGCACCGAATCCATTAATATTCGGTTTCGGAGAAATTAAAGGTTTTTGTCTGACACTCAACGTTAGTATGAGTTACCACTTGGCATAACGTTACACAGCAGTAATAGCTAACAGTTGAGCAGTTGATTTGATTGTGAGCGTGAGCGTGTATCATTCGCTCAAAGCAGCCCGCCCCATGTTAGCTAGCTGTATCTGTTGTGATATGACTGTGCTGCCACCGAGTGTTGAACATGTTCAGTTTGGAATAAATATGGCTAAATGAACAAACTCGTATTCCTTACAGTATCCATGAAATTTGACACTTTGACTCCCTTAGATATGTCAGAACAAACTCGTATTCCTTACAGTATCCATGAAATTTGACACTTTGACTCCCTTAGATATGTCAGATGATTTCTGTACTTTTCACTACATGTTTTATTAATTCATAAACTATCCTATCAGTCCTTAAAATAATAGAGTTGCAAATATCCATAATAATCTACAAGAGATAATTAACACCAACTATATATATATAAAATATTTATCTCATAATGATTCTTGTTAAATCTTTCCACCTGGGAGCCTTTTGACTAAATAAATTATTTTTCTCTTTCTCTACAGAAACAAAGCCCTGGCTATGAAGCCAAAAGAAAAAGGAAATTTCTTCCAGAATGGAAAAATACCTTTCCATTTATTGATTATGACCAAACAGCACAAATAATGTACTGCAAAACATGCAGGAGCTCTCCAGCTGAGGCCATGGGGAACAGCCTGTTCCATGGGGTAACTGGTGAGAAAGTAAGAGTGAGGAGCATCAAGGAGCATGCAGCCACCACCGCACACAAGTTATCAGAAGGTGCCCTACAGGCAAGAGCTGACCCACAAGGAGGAGCTTTGGTGTCAGCTTTTGACCGAATGGATGCGGCAATCAAAGAGAAGATGGTAAAGCTCTTCAACATTGCCTACTTCATTGCCAAAGAGGAGGCCTCCTTTACCATGTTCCCCAAGCTCGTGGCTCTCCATCAGATGAACGGCCTGGATCTTGGCTCGACATACAACAATGACCAGGCATGCCGCATCTTCATTACGGCCATCGGTTCCTGCTTCTTTGAGGAGCTTCAACAATCCCTGAAATCAGCCAGGTTCTTTTCCATCATGTCTGACTCTTCAGTGGACCGATCAGTGAAGGACCAGGAGCTGATCTACTGCACCTACCTCCATGGTAAACCAGTAAACCAGCTCATCCAGATCGTTGCCCTGGACCATGCCCATAGCCAGGGCATTTTGGATGCCATTCTGGCTGGACTGTTGAAGGTTGGGGTGGGAGAGGGGGACCTGAAAAAACGGCTGATTGGCTTTGGGTGTGATGGCGCCTCTGTTATGCTGGGTGTGAACAATGGAGTGACCGCCAGACTCCAGCGTTTGCGCCCGTCCCTCGTCCCGATCTGGTGTGTGGCTCATCGTCTAGAGCTAGTTGCTCTAGACAGTGTCAAACAGGTTCCCCAGCTGCAAGACATCAAGCAAACGCTACGCGCCATCCACAAGCATTACACCTGCTCTGCGAAGGCCTCACGGGAGCTTGAGGAGATCAGCAAGGCGATGGAGATCTCCATTGTGAGGCCAGGCAACACTGAAGGCACTCGCTGGCTACCACACATGTCACACGCATTGGAGGCCTTGATGAGGAACTACAGGCCCATCTTGATGCACTTTGAAAACCATGCCAGTGACCCCAATGACAAGGAGGCAAGCGCAGCCATGAAAGGGAGGGCAAAGCTTGTGCAGCAGTCCCTGAAGCAGTACAAAATGCTGCTATTCATCCACCTCATGCTGGATGTCTTACAAGAACTGAAGCAGCTCAGCCTCTTGTTCCAGCGAGACGGCCTCACGTTGCAGATGGTGTCGGATGGACTGCAGACAACAACACTGGCTCTTGTGACCATGCAGGTGAGAAAAAAACATACAGGAGATGTGAAATATTAGATAGATAATTCATACTGGTCATTCATATTGAGACACATACATTGTAATGGAAATTGACAAAAGCTTTATCTTATTATAATATCATACAATAAATAGGTCAATGACATGTTTTTTGAGTCCAAAAACAGATATATTTAGCTGAGTCGTCTAGTGATGGGAAATGCTTAGAAAACATATTAATTTTAAAATAGGCATGTTTACACCAACTGACCTTTTTACGGGAGTAAAAACATCAATCTAGAATAAAAATGCATTTCAGCTATTTTGTATGTAATGAAACAACTGTGATTTAGTTAAAGAACATTCATGTGGACTTTTAGTTTGATATTCATTTTAGTGAACTTTAGTTTACTTTGTTTTTTTCATGCTGAAAACCTTATTTGTCATTGACCCATAGGCATACATATTTAATTTTATTTAATATTGTCACAGCTCAACATAGGCCTACTTAAATGGCTTTTTTTGGTAACTAAAATGACTAAAATATTCTTACATTTTTTTTTAACTAGACAAACCCAGGCCCAAGACTACACCAGTTTATGGAAGAGGTTGGGGCAGGAAGCATCTGGCAGGGTGTCCAGCTCAGCAGGACCAATGCTGATGATGACACCTTCAACGCACTCAAGCTTTGCCTCACCAACAGCTTCTGTGAGTTCGTCTCAGAGCGTTTCAAGAGTCTGGAGACCGGCGTTCTGAAGGCAACCTCCACACTCTTTGACCTGTCCAATTGGCCAGAAGACACCACCAATCTGGCAACATTTGGCACAGCTGAGCTGAATGCCTTCATGGAGCATTTCCATCCAGTTCTAGAAACATGTGAGAACTTTGAATCCGTGGAGGCAGCTAGGCGAGAGTGGCTTGACCTCAAGGTTCTCATTGCCCGTCACCACAGGCACCTTGATTCCCAGGTGCTGTGGCAGCGGCTGATTCAGGGTGCCATCGGAAGGGACGGCCAGTTCCAGCACATGCAGGTGATTGCAGAGATCAGCCTCGTCCTCCCCATGAGCTCCTCTTGTTGTGAGCGTGGCTTTTCCAGCATGAAGAGGATCAATTCAGACTGGAGGTCCTGCCTCTCCAACGAGATGCTCAACTGCCTCCTGCAAATATCGGTCCATGGCCCTCCTGCACAGGACTATGACTCAATGAAAGCCGTGACGAAATGGTGGAGTAGTGGCTGCAGGGCACGAAGACCTCACTACAAAGACTGAGGCAACTGAGACTGAGATTTGATGCGCTCACTCACTCCAGCTCATGCGCACTCACTCACCTCACTCACTATATTACTCTGACAAAATAAGAAATGTGTTTAAATATTGTTATTGTTTTGGTTGTTTTGTTGTTACCTGTTGATCGAATGTGCCTATTCTTAAAATAAATAATTATTTATTTCCTAATCATTTGAATGGTGTTTTTTTTTATTGCAATAACAAGTTTAGACGACAAAACCAAAGTAAAGAAACGCGACATTTCGATTTTTTGGGACGGTTTACATTCACTTTGGGACGGTTAAAATTGTATTTCGGGACGGTGGTGAAAAAAGTTAGTTTGGAGCCCTGCCAGGCGGGACAGCACCATCGCTTGGACCAGTAGCTGGGTTGAGTGGGTGGTGAGGAAGGGGCGGATTCTCCTGATGTTGTACAGGAAGAACCTGTGTCCCCTAGGGAAATGGAGAGATTGAGAGGTTAGAGCAGGAATGTAGATGAGCTCAGTCTTGCCTGGATTGAGCTTCAGATGGTGGTTGTCCATCCAGCTCTGGATGTCTCTCAGGCAAGCGGAGATGCGGGCTGACACCTGAGTGTCAGAGGGTGAGAAGGAGAGAAAGAGTTGAGTATCGTCAGCATAGCAGTGGTAAGAAAGACCATGAGCAGTGATAACAGGGCCAAGGGATTTGGTGTAGGTGGAGAAAAGGAGGGGACCAAGGACTGAGCCCTAGGGGACTCCTGTGGTAAGGGGACAGGGTGCCGATACTTTACCAGCCCAGGCAACCTGGGAGGAGCGCTCCGAGAGGTAGGACTCAATCCAGGCCAGGGCCGAGCCGCCGATCCCCGCTGCAGACAAGGACGACAGGAGGATGGCGTGATCTACGGTGTCGAAGGCGGCAGAGAGGTCTAGGAGTATTAGCACAGAGGAGAGGGAGGCTGTCCGAGCTGCGTGAAGCATCTCGCTGACGGAGAGGAGTGCGGTCTCCGTTGAGTGGCCAGGTCTGAAGCTGGACTGGTGGGGGTCTAGTAGGTTGTTCTGGGTAAGGAAAGAAGACAGTTGGTTAGAAACAGCACGTTCAATAGTTTTGGAAAGAAAAGGAAGAAGAGATACCGGTCTGTAGTTTTGGATGTTGGAGGGGTCCAGCGTGGGTTTTTTCAGGATCGGGGTGATGTGGGCTCTCTTGAAGGATGAGGGGAAGCAGCCAGAGGTCAGGGAGGAGTTCACCAGAGAGGTCACAAACGGGAGGATATCTGGGGTGATTGCCTGGAGGAGAGATGAAGGGATAGGGTCGAGGGCACAGGTAGTGGGGCGATGGGAGAGTAGGAGGTGGGATACATCGGTATCAGACAGGGGAGAAAAGGTGGAGAAGCAGGGGGGGACGGAAGGGGTAGAGAGAGGAGGAGAGTGGAAAACAGTGTCCGTGAGGGGAGGGGAAGTGGGGAAACGGGGGGGGGGGGGGGGGGCATAGAGAGAGGGGCTGAAGGAGCTGCGGATGTCTGCGATCTTCTCATCAAAGAAATCTGCGAAGTCGTCTGCAGTGAACAAGGATTGAGGAGCAGGAGGGGATTTGCTGAGGAGGGAGGAGAAGATGGAGAACAATTGATGGGGGTTAGAACTGTATTTGTGAATTTTAGTGTGATAGTAAGTTACCTTGGCAGCGGTGACTGCTGTAGAGAACGCCGCTAGGAGAGACTGGTAGGAGGAGAGGTCTGATGCGTCTCTGGATTTCCTCCACATCCTCTCTGCTGTGCGAAGACCGGCCCTGGAGGTGCGCAGGGCATCGGACATCCACGGGCAGGGAGGAGATGGGCGTGTGGGCCTAGAGACAAGAGGGTAGAGAGAGTTAAGTGATGTGGAGAGGGGGGAGGGGGGAGGGGGGGGAGGGCGGTGTGGAACAAGAGGAAGAGAGAAATAAATGAAGTGGTGATCAGAGGTATGGAGAGGGATAAGAGTGAGATCAGAGCAGGGGCTGTTCCTCTGGAAGACCAGGTCTAGGAGGTTGCCAGCCTTGTGGGTTGGGGGGGAGGGTTGGAGGGTGAGGTCAAAGGAGCGGATAAGTGGTAGGAAGGCTGCAGACTGGGAGGCATCTAGATGGATGTTGAAGTCTCCCAGGAGGATCAGTGGGGTGCTGTCCTCTGGGAACGAGCTGAGCAGGGTGTCGAGCTCATCGAGGAAGCACCCCAGGGGACCTGGAGGGCGATAAACAACTATAATGTACAGGTTAATAGGGTGGTTGATTAGTAGAGAGTGGTATTCCAAACTAGTAATAGATATATCAGAGAGGGGGAGAACAGAGAATGACCATGAGGGGGAGAGTAGCAAACCAGTACCACCTCCGCAACCAGACGGCCGGGGGGTGTGAGAGAAGGAGAAGGAGGAGGAGAGCAGCGGGAGTTGCCGTGTTGTCCGGTGTGATCCAGGTTTCGGTGAGGGCGAGAAACTGGAGGGACAGGAAGGAGGCATAGCCGGAGATGAAGTCTGCTTTCCGTGTGGCAGACTGGCAGTTCCAGAGCCCCCCTGTGACGGTAAAGTTCTCGCAGGGAGTCAGCGAGGGGTAGCGGAAGTTGGATAGGTTGCGTCGCCGTGGAGGGCCCCGTCGCTGGAAGCGGGTTCTAAAAGGAAGAGAGCAGACAGAGATAGGGAGAACACACATAAACTGGGACGGAGCGACACTAGTATCGCTCTTCCAGATGTATTTTTAAATGCACACAGCTGATTGCAAGTGGTTAACAGCTGTGTGAGACACTTCGCAAGCACGGATAAATAAGTACTACCAATTAAAAAGCACAATAACGTGTGTGAAGGAATTTTCTGTTTTACAATGTGTGTGTATTAACATAGAGACAAGCATTTAATATAGTAGATCAATTATATTGAGTTAAGTAATTAAACAATGTATTCTCTGTGAACACTGAGTAGGCTTTAAGCAGGCCGGCTGTGTTTTCACTCCCACTGTGTCTCTCCTTCACAATCTGCAGAGACAGGCAGTCTGTGAGATGGATGTTTTCGTTACTTGGTTTGAAGGTTAGAGGTTATCGAAAGACTAAACACCAAGAAATGGATACCTTTGTCTCTGTATGTTTAGAAACCGCCCCGTGTGGCAAATCAGTAAAGCAATAATAGATTGTGTATAAATGTCCTCTGTATTCTGTTTTCAAGTTAGAGAGATTCTGGTAAGATTCTCTCTCATTCTGAGTTTATCTCCAAATAAACTGAAATTCTTTTTCTTATTCTATTACATGGTTTTGTTGTGGTTCTGTTTGGACAGACTTTGCTCACTGTGGGTTAAAAGGGAAAAATCCACGACACGTGAAACTAACAGCCTAGTCAATCTAACAATCTAACAAACACAAACTAGTAATGCAAATAATATGATCAGCGTTCAATCTAACAATCTAACAGCCAATCGCGGAACAAACACAAACTAGCAATGCAAATAATGTGATCAGCGTTCAACGAGGTCTAATTAAAATCACGCAAACTGCGGCCAGTACGCTTAAAAATGACACTACCTTATGCGGGACGGTTAAAACAGCTCTTGATACAGAGGAAAGATGCAGCACTCTGCAATTTTGTGGACGATCTTGAAGGGACCCACGTAGCACGGAGTGAGCTTGCGAGACTCAACCCGCAGGGGCAAATCCCGCGTGGAGAACCAGACTTGCTGATCCATCCGATAGGATGGAGCTGACCGACGATGTCTATTGGCGGAAGCCTTCTGAGTGGCTGAAGCTTGCAAGAGTGAGGAACGAACTCGCTTCCAAACCGCACGACACCTCCGGACAAAAGAGCCTGCAGAGGGCACCTCCACGTTCCTTTCCAGCTCAGGAAAAAGCGGAGGCAAATAGCCCACCTGGGCCTCGAAAGGAGAAAGCCCCGTGGAGGCATTACGCAAGGTGTTATGCATATATTCCGCCCAGGGAAGATAACGACTCCATGAAGTGGGATTAGAGGCTGCCAAACAGGAGGGTGTTCTCCAGAGTCTGATTGGTGCGCTCTGTTTGTCCATTAGTCTGTCCTCCGGTTTCCATCCGCAGACTAAGGGAAGCGCCCAACTGTGCACAAAAGGAGCGCCAAAACTTGGCGACTAATTGAGGCCCGCGGTCAGATACCACGTATAGGGGCAATCCATGAATCCGGAAGACGTGACTGACTACCAGCTCAGCAGTCTCCAGAGCAGACAGCAAATTTGGCCAAAGCAAGAAAATGCGCCGCCTTGGAGAACCTATCGACAATAACGAGGATGGCCGTGTTGCCCTGAGATACGGGCAATCCAGTAATAAAGTCCAAGGCAATATGGCTCCATGGTCGGCTGGGTACGGGCAAGGGACGTAATAGTCCCAAGGGTGGGAGATGAGAACCCTTATTACGTGTGCAAACAGAGCAGGCAGCAACAAATTTGCGCACGTCCCTCTCCATCCCAGGCCACTAAAAGCATCTGGAGAGGAAATCAGGATGTGCAGCTAGTTGTGAGGCATGACCCCACTGAAGTACCCGCGACCTCACTTTGGGAGGCACAAAAAGGGAATTAGAAGGACCCCCCCTGGGCCTGGATCAAGACGCAATGCTTTCTGTATTGCCACCTCAATATCCCACAAAACGGGAGCCAAGATCTGGGCAGCTGGCACAATGGGCTCTGGAGAAGTGGGCCTGTCGGACTGGTCAAAGGTGCATGACAGGGCATCCGGTTTAACATTTTTAGACCCAGGGCGGTAGGTCAACAAGAAGGTAAACCGGGTAAAAAATAACGCCCACACTGTGAAGGGGTACTCGGCTCCCTCCAACCAGTGGCGCCACTCCTCCAGGGCCAATTTAACAGCCAGCAGCTCCCGATCCCCAACGTCGTAATTCCTCTCGGCTGGAGTGAGGGCACGAGAGAAGTACACACACGGGTGCATCTTGCGATCGATGGGAAAATGCTGTGACAAAATGGCACCTACTCCCAATTCAGAGGCGTCCACCTCCACAATAAAAGGAAGGGAGGGATTGGGAGTTATAAGGACAGGCTCAGAACTGAACCTCCTTTTAAGCTCAACAAAGCCGGAATCAGCTTTGGGGTTCCACTGAAAATGAGCTGCCGACGTTTTCTTGGTGAGGGCGGTAAGGGGGGGCGGCGAGTGCGCTAAAATTATGAATAAATCGCCTATAAAAATTAGCAAAACCAAGAAAGCGTTGGACCTGCTTGACTGAACGAGGAGTGGGCCAGTCAAGTACAGCAGAAACCTTGTCAGGATCCATCCGGACTTTGCCCTCTGATATAATGAACCCTAAGAAGGAAACTGTGCTCGCGGGAAAAGAGCACTTCTCTGCCTTGACGAATAGCTTGCCTCAAGAAGAGCTTTTAAAACCTGCCTTACGTGACCGATATGCGTTTGCAGGTCGGAAGAGAAAATAAAAATATTGTCTAAGTAAACGAAGACAGATATCTCCAACATCTTCCGCAGGACATCGTTCACTAACGCCTGAAACACAGAGGGGGCGCTAGTGAGCCCGAACGGCATGACCTGGTACTCGTAGTGGCTGCTATGCGTATTGAAGGTAGTCTTCCATTCATCGCCCTCACGCATGCGCACCAGGTTATAGGCGTTGCGGAGGTCGAGTTTGGAAAAAATAGCTGCCCCCTGAAGGTGTTCGAAAGCGGAATTCATCAAAGGGAGCGAATAACGGTTCTTAACAGTTATGGCATTGAGGGAACGATAGTCAATGCAAGGTCTTAACCCTCCATCTTTCTTTTTAACAAAGAAGAAGCTTGATCACTTCAAGTGCTGTCATAATCACTTCAAGTGCTGTCATTAAATATCTTGGTGTTACGTTTGATCCAGATCTTGTATTTGATACACACATTAAAGACATCTCTAGGGTTGCTTTCTATCACTTGAGGAATATCTCAAAAATTAGAAAAATACTGTCCCTACATGATGCTGAAAAGCTAGTCCATGCTTTTGTTACTTCTAGATTAGATTACTGTAATGCTCTTTGTCTGGATGTGCAAATTCCTCTCTGAAAGGGCTTCAGCTAATTCAAAATACAGCAGCTCGTATTCTCACGAGAACTAGGAGATTTGAACACATCAGCCCAGTGTTAGCTTCACTTCACTGGTTGCCTGTCAAATTTTGAATAGACTATACGATTCTGTTACTTACCTTTAAAGCCTTACATGGGCTTGCCCCCTTATATTTAAGTGATTTACTTTTCCCTTATAATCCCTCACGCACGCTCCGTTCGCAGGGCACAGGCCTCCTTGTTATTCCTAGAATAGCTAAAAGTACCATAGGCGGTAGAGCCTTTTCCTATCGTGCTCCTCTCCTATGGAACAAATTGCCTGCTCATGTTCGGGGTGCAGACACTATCAGTTTATTTAAAGCTAGGCTTAAAACCCATCTTTTTAGTCTGTCCTGTAGTTGAGGGGCAGGAGTGGGTGGCTGGCATAAGCTATAGAGTCTCTGGTGGACTTAGCGGTCAGTGCTGTCACTGGATCATTATTGGTAGTGCTGTGTTAAGCTGGACCGGTCATGGTCTGGTGGTGACTGTCTCAAGCCTGCCCTCATGGCTGTATTGGCCCCTGCCTCTGTTTAGCCCTTAGCTATGCTGCCATAGCCTTATTCTGCCAAGGTTTCCTTATCGCACACAGGCACCTCTGTCTCTCCTGCTCTGCTTGTTCTGCTACCATCTGAACCCCCTAACAATGTTTTTTTTCTTTTTTCCTCTTCTCTGCTCTGGGCACCTGCCCGGAGCTCTAGGCCAAGTTTCCCGAGCCCTCCCCCCGCCCCCCCTCCTGGCCCGGAGCTCCAGCCGAGGACCAGCTAGGCGCCCCCCACCTGCCACTGCTGATCTCTACATGACGGAGTCATCAGAGTAGAATACCTCCCTATGAAATAATCAACCCATAGGCCAGTGGAGGATGGGCATCCCCCCAATAGCTGGGTTCCTCTCGAGATTTCTTCCCATCGGGGAGTTTTTTCTCGCCACTGTATGAGGGTTTTCTCTCCCTACTAGAGAGATTTTACCTCTGCTATCTGGGGGCTTAGAGCTGGCATTTCCCATTTCCCCTTTCCTCCCCTTTCTGTTCTGTAAAGCATCTTTGTGACAGTAATCTGTGAAAAGCGCTATATAAATAAAAATTGAATGAATGAATAAATGAAGAAGCCTGCACCAGCAGGCGAGGTAGACGGCCTTATGAAGCCATTAGCAAGCGCCTCCTCAATATATTCCTTCATGGCCGAACTGTCTGGGGCAGATAAGGAATAAAGACTCCCTCTGGTAGGGGTGGTGCCCGGATAAAGTTCTATGGCACAATCGTATGGGTGGTGGGGAGGGAGGGTGGTGGGGAGGGAGGGTGGTGGCTCTCTGCTTACTAAAAACCTCCGCTAGGTCGGTTTATTCGGCTGGGACGTTGAGCGGCAAGGGAAATTCAAGCGACCCTGCAATTTTAGACTCTCCCCTCTGAGTGGGCAAATCAGGAGGAGACGACCACTGAATCACAGAATTGGAGAGATCGTCTGGAGAGAGCACCTCCTAAGTGGAATATCCGTCAGCCAGAGAGTCCCATTCCAAACTCTCGCCACCAGCTTCAGAAACTGAGCCGGAATCCTCCTGATTAGGAGGAGAGATAAACTCTTCAGGGTCAGAGTTGGAATCAGAATCAAACCCGTTAAGATGTTCATCGGACACACAGGGAGGGGTAAGGTGACCCTGGGACGTACATTGGGGACCCCACTGAAGAATAATGGACTTATCCTTCCCCCACCTAATATGGGGGTTATGTCTGACCAGCCATGTGTGACCCAGAACAAGGGGATAAGCTGGAGAATCAACTAAAAGAAACTGAATATTTTCAGTGTGAGTCTCATGAAGTGTGGACATAGTGAGGGGAGCCGTAGTCTCTTTAAATGGTACCCGTGCCCAACAGGCGACCGTCGAGAGCAGTGACCAATCGGGACTGAGCGAGGCGGGGGATGGGTATGTGGTGTTTTCTAGCCCACCGGGCATCAATAAAGCACTCTACGGCCCCGGAATCGATAAAGGCCTCGACCTGAATGGAGTGCTGTTTCAGGGGCCCCGGTTCCTCTAGTGAGACTCTCTTTTTCTCTTTAGTTTGAGGCACTGACTGATGGTGTGGCCTTTCCTTTTACAATAGCGACAACACTCAGAACTAGGATCAGGATCTTTAGCAGGAGAGCAGGAGGCCCCTTCTACCGGCATGGGCTCCTCTTTATTATTATTAAGACGGGGGTAGAGGAGGCAGAAACGGGCACAGAAAAAGGAACGAAGGAGGTGCTCATTCGGCGGTCCCTCCTGCTGCTTTTAACCCGTGTACGGTCCCTGATGCGATTGTCAATACGGATAGCCGTAGAGACCAAAGCATCTAACGTAGTAGGCGACTCCAGAATTGCCAGAGCGTCTTGAATGGAGTCGCTTAAGGCGTTGCTGAATTGAGTCATCAGGGGAGCCTCTGGCCACCCTGTCTCCCCCGCCAGTGCTCGGAACCTAATAGAAAACTCGGCCACCGTCTCGCTACCCTGGCGAAGGCGAGTGAGCCGAGAAGCCGCCTCTTGACCTGACACGTCATGATCAAACACAGACTCCATTTCATCCATAAGTTTTTTAGCGGTGCTAAAAGTTGGTGAATTAACGCGGATAAGAGGAGTAGCCCAGTGAAGTGCGGAACCGATGAGTAATGACAGAATAAACGCCACCTGTGATTCTTGGGTAGCGAACCGCGATGACTGGGCTTTAAAAAAAATGCCAGAAACCCCCGACATTTGCCTGCCCGTCTGTCGTAGTGGAATGGAAGTTGTAATTTGGGTTCCTTGGCACTGAGTAAGGCAGGAGCCGGAGGGGGAGTAGGCTGAGGGGCAGGTGCGGGTGCTTGAGGTGCAACGGTTAATTGGCGAATACTTTCCGCCAACTCCCTAAGCCAACCCTCTTGTATCTGTAGTTTGGTGGTCAGTTGCCCTGCCTGTCCTGTCAGCAGCTGCTGCTGGGCTTGAAGAGCTCTAATGCCTTCCTCGTTAGATTCATCCCTCCTGGGGGAAGTCGCTGATTCATCCATTTAAACTTTGGCACTGAGTAAGGCAGGAGCCGGAGGGGGAGTAGGCTGAGGGGCAGGTGCGGGTGCTTGAGGTGCAACGGTTAATTGGCGAATACTTTCCGCCAACTCCCTAAGCCAACCCTCTTGTATCTGTAGTTTGGTGGTCAGTTGCCCTGCCTGTCCTGTCAGCAGCTGCTGCTGGGCTTGAAGAGCTCTAATGCCTTCCTCGTTAGATTCATCCCTCCTGGGGGAAGTCGCTGATTCATCCATTTAAACGGCTTCTTTCTACTGAAAGGGTTTGGTTTAGAAACCCTTTCAGTAGAAAGAAGCCGTTTAACTTTGGTTTAGAAAGTGATGAATCAAACGCAACTAAGCCAAACCGGTTTAAGAAAAAGTCACTCACGTAAGCGAGGACCACAAAGAGTCTCAGAGAAATAAAATAACTGAAAAACAGAAAAAGGGAAATAACACTCCCTGGCAGCGCCAAACAAGGAACGACCCAATAAAACGGGTGTAGCTCGTAGACACGAGTAATTCAGTGAAAGAAAAGAGACTCCCTAAACAGAGATAGAAGCATAGGCTCAAAAGGTAATAAAACAGAGAATCACCTACGGAACGTAGACTATAACACCCGCTAAATGGTGAAAATAAATTCCCCTAAGAGCTTCAAGGGCAGCCTAACTCTCTATAAGAATTATCCTATTAGAGAAGTACAGAGGAGCTAGACACAACCAACCCTGACATAGAGTAGGCACAATATGAGAAAGAAGCGCCAGGAAGCGGAAGAGGGGGACTTAAGTACCTAGCAGGTAACTGGACAGGTGAAACTAATAATTAACAGGGAAAATCAGAAGCCTGAGACGGAGCGCAGAAAAGAATCCGATGGATTGTATACACGACGCCGCAGGAAGAAAAAGAGGTGAGATAGGCATGTACCATGACAATATTACTGTATGGTTCATGACACAAGGATCTTCACACTGAATTTCTATTTATTTCAGCGTTATCTAATGTGCTAGCCAGCTAGCTAGTCCAAACATGAATTGATATTTATTTCAGCGTTATCTAATGTGCTCGCCAGCTAGCTGAATTCACATTACGGCCTATTTTACACTGGCAGAGGCAAAGGATATCTAAAGTGTGACGCAAAATGACATTGTTCTTCGCCGACGTGAGATCCCGAAGGAACCCACGGACCTGTTTTGTAGGTGGGACCTGATTTGTTGTGATACCGGCCCAGAGTCAGCTGCTAAGCTGTTGCTTATCTCTCGTGAAGGCTTTATCACCATTCTAACGTTGCATTGTACGACGAATGATTCCCAAGCCGCACCGATTTCTGACTTATAAGACTTATAATTTCATTTGATGATAGCTAGCTAGCTAATGTGGCTGAATTTAGCAGGCTATTCTGTGTAAGCTGATAAGTTAGCTAGCTAGCTAAGTTAGTCACTCCAGCTACAAGACGCTGCGATGACTGAACTATTGAACTCTCTGGAAAGATAAGTCAGGAGAAGAAACCCTTCAAGTTATCCATCCATATCTACTGCATATCTGGCGGCAGAGTGATGGTTTAAGGCTTGTTTGATACGTCAGACCCTTGATGACTTAGAGCCATTTAGCCAACCATGTGTTCCATACTGTTCCAGTGTAATCTACAGCTAAATCTAGTCCCACCCCCCAATTCTCATAGAGATCCATTCAAATGCAGAGAGGTTATAGTATCGCTTGCAGGAGTGCCAGAAAATAAGATATCAAGAGTCTTTTGATATTGTTGGGTCACAGACATCAGGAAGTCATGGTATGCAAAGGATATGTGACCAAATATAAAAAATTATTACTTTTATGTTAAACTGTCCAATATTTTTGATGCCCGAAAATGGGGGGAACTATGTAAAAAAGGGTATTTAATTTCTAAACGGTTTATCCGATATGGATGAAAATACCCTGAAATTAAAGCTCACAGTCAACCTCATTGTCATTGTATCCTTTCAAACTCACAGTCCTAGGGTACAGAACCAAAATAACAAAAAATGTGTAACTGTCCAATGAATTATGGTGCTCACTGTATAAAGTCTTAAACAGAGTACCCCCTAAATAGGCAAATTTGCCATCTGCGCAAAGGGGTTAAAAGCCACCTGCATGGATCATTTGGGGTCATGAAGGCACAGTGGCAGGCCACCCTCTTCAAGGTGCTGGAGGTTAAGCCAAAGTTCTGTTCAGAGGTTGCCCTGGCCTGTGCCTTCCTCCACAATGTATGCTTGGCACATGGGGATGTCATGGAATAGCCAGAGCCCCACTCCGAACAACCTGGTCCCTCTGCTACATTTGACCCACCTGATATACAGGAGAAGAGTGGGGCCCAGATGACGGACAGTATGTGGAGACAATTCGAGGGGAATGACTCTTAGATAATCAATTAATTTGTCTCAGTTTAGTTTCCAGTGCCAAAAATGTCCACCACAGCCCCATTCTGGTCATGACGGTCATTTATTACTAATCAGTCAGACAAACAATGTATGCCAATTTCCCGCTGACTTGTGATTAACCTTTCTTTGTTTCTGTTTTTTTCAGATATCCACCAGATCACCAACAGAACAAGGAACCAGGTAAGTAGGGAAACACACAGGAAATCTTTATTTTGTACAAGTTCATAAAAACACATTTTCTATGCACATTCTACCAAACAATAACGCCACTCCTGTCTCCCTTTCTCCTCCATGGCCTCCCCTCCCACACTGAGACCACCCAGGCAAGTAGCCGCTTCCCCGCATGCCGATCACACACATACGACTACACTCAGAAAGAACACTGATTTGAGTTGTGCAAAAACACACCAATGACTCCATACAGAATTTAATGACGTCATGACCGCAGTTGGTCCAAAATGGCTGTGCCCTAGTGGAAAAAAGATAACTTTTTCCAGCAAATACGGGTCGATTTCAGATTTGAACGCACGGTCATATCTAATTTAGGGTAAAAAGCTAACAAACCAGAGCCACTTTAGTGCTTCATGTCCCTTTTGTTCACAAACATTTTGAAGTATAAAAAATCAGAGGAATAAAGCCATTATTTAATTTCAAATGTGTGAGTTTTATTACAGACTTCATAGTCAATGTTCTCACTGGTCCTTAAAATCACAAGGCAGATTATACCTTGCTAGCGTAGAAACAGAATTCATTGGTAGCTTAACACTAGAACTGCCAGGCTTTTTTCAAGACCGAAAACCACCAAGCCAATGCCAAAAGGCATCTGCATCCCTTTGTTCTCACTGATGGGCAATTAGTCCTCCATCCCTCATAATGGCCGAAGCCCAGCACCCAACAAGTTTGCAACAGACTTTGCAACAGACACTGATAACAGATATATGGGGCTGATATACAACCTTGGTTTTATGAATGAAGTTCAACCATCGAAGAAGAACCGGAGACAGCTTCCACTTATCAGTTCCATGGATTCCTATGGGAGCTGCCACAGAAAGGCAACTGCCTTCTCAAAACGGCGCATTTTCCACAGCCCAAAGTTTTTTCTCTGATTGGCCATGTGACATGTCATGTGAAATTTTGTCCATTTTGCAGAGAGTAATGGCTGCCGCTGTAAATCTAGAACCACTGCGGAGTGGTTTTCGTGAGAACAATTGATGTTATGTGAAAATCAAAACAATAAATACATTGATAAATTATTGAATACGTCTATGCTATGATTACATTCACATATTTAAATAATGATTATTGAACCTGCTTGTTTATTTACCGTCTGTGGTATTGCAGTCGGTGATCCCAACCACTTTTTCAAGCTTTCTGTGAACCAGCGGTCCTTGCGCGGCTAATAATAGTGTGAAGTGTTGCCTGAATAATGAGAAATCGTGATGGAAATGGCCACAGTGATAACTAGCCTATTTTACAGGTATAGCCTCCCCGGAATGTAAATGTTAGAGACTGATAGAATGAACTATGGTGATTTTTGCAATGTAACAGTGTGTTAGACAGATTAATGTCGAAGGCTAACTTGTTAAAATCGCCTCACAGCCTAATGTTACTACAAATTCATATGAGCCGCAAATAGTTAATATTACTAAAAATTGTTTAATATCTATCTCATTAGCTAACTATACATTATTAACAAGCTGTTTGGTTAGTGTTAACTACTCGTCATAATGTTGTTCGAAGCTGTGTTGAACAAAGCAGGCTTATTAGCCAACATATTAGCCCCCCCAGAAACCTCTAGCGACCATAGACATGCATAACGACTGCTATGCTCTCAGAACTATACAGTTCTGTGGTTATGCTAAATTAAAGGTAACTTTCTTGCAGTAGCAGTCAGAGGCGTAGAACTGACATGCTATCACAAAAGCCTGTTGATAATACACCAATAGTAGCTCGATGCACATTTAAAAGAAAATAAGCCATAGTTATAGCTACTTTAGAACATATTTGGCTAACCGTAACGTAACCCCATCGATGTATTCAGCTGCATTCCAATCTGAACGTTGTTTTGAAAGAAAGCCAAGCCATTTTTCTAACGTTACCGTTTATGGTTAAGCCTAACTGCAATGGACATAACGTTATTTATGCGAACCTTCCAATATCCAGTATCAGATCGGCTGACCAGAGGTCCTGACTTTACCCGGATATTTTCTCTTTTTAAATCGAAAATATTCGTCCATAGCGGACACTTGTACCCCATTTATGCGGTCTTAACCTCTTAAAGGTTGTATCAGCGATTTTGGGTGACGTCACTTCTGAAGCGAAATCCCAAACAAACATACTTATGAATAATTATGTTATGTTTTAAAAAATAGTGTTCAAGCATCCAGAATTATAACCACGTTAATAACGTTTGTAAGAAACCAAACCGTTTGTAAATCCGTCAAGATTTCAGCGAGATAAGAGTATTAGCGTTTGTGCAGATCATTGTGATTGGTTGGAATACTGTTTATTTTGGTTTTGAGTGGTTGGTAGTACCATTTGTTTTTGTGTACGATCTCGGAGCATAGGCTGCCTACAGAGACGCGGTTT
Organism: Synaphobranchus kaupii; assembly: GCA_029718625.1. NCBI lineage: Eukaryota > Metazoa > Chordata > Actinopteri > Anguilliformes > Synaphobranchidae > Synaphobranchus > Synaphobranchus kaupii. Next base: position 83,757,718 of record CM056376.1, on the reverse strand, counting down.
TTTGACGGCCTGCTTATGGGGTGGGCAGCTAGCGGATCGTGAGGAAAAATCAGATGAATGTGATCATTTATGTTTCCACCCAAAATCGCTGATACAACCTTTAATACCAAGGGCAAAATATACCAATTCTCGCCTGTTTTTACTAGTGACAAACAAAGCTGTTTATCTCAAAAACTGTAAAGGCTACAAATATGGTTCATAGCTTTTATTAAAACAGAGAACTGCACTATTATGACTAAGTAGTCATAATTTATATACATACACTTCTTGCTACTTAACTACAACACTTTATGTACAGAAATTGTGAAAAAACAAAAAACGGGTACCTAAATTCAAATTTCAGATTTTTTACCTGATGAGCTACAATAGCTATGGAGGAAATAACTCCTCTTTGTGATTCCTCAATATGCTGCCTATCTCTGCTAAAGATATGGTGTCAATATCTCAAATCATTCAAATTCTACAGAGCTTTTTTTCAGGTGAACCATTTCGGTTACCAAAGTTGGCACAAATTGTGCCAAATTGTGCAAAATGGCCCAGGTTCCAGAAAAGTCTCAATATAATTTATTTTTTAAGTTTTACAATAAAATCTGATAATTGGCAATAAAAGTTAATTTAGATGTGTTTTTGGTGTGTTTAATATTACACAACTAACTAGCCTAGCCGTGGTCCCCAAAAAGCTCTGCCTCATTAGCCAGAAATTAGTCCAGGTATATAAAATCAAATGTCCACCCTAGATAAAATAAACGCCTGCATAATAATCAACAACAAACTCATCCTCGTGTTATCTCTCCCTCGTGTTAGGTCATGCATAAATTGCCTGAATAACCTAGACATAACTAACCAAAAACTGTATGAAAGAAACTGTAAAGTAAAAATATAAACAGCGCATTTACCTTATGAATTGTGCTTTGCTAAACAGAATGTAGCGAGCTACGCTACAAGGTAAAAACACTGCACCATCTCGGTTTGATAATTCCTCTTACACAGGGCTGCACTTACTTGTCTCAGGCACAAATAGATAGCTAGCTGCTATGTGTAATTTTGCTGGCTAGCTTGCCATTGTTACAATATAGTAATGTTAGCTATATTCATTTAATTCAGAGGGATTCGTTTTATAATAACAGTGAATTCGCACTGGTATACCGGCAAAATAATCTGTTACCTTATATCACTCTGTGTCACTGAGACCCCAAAACCATATTTCGGCTAGGACCATCTGCACGGAGAAACACCTGAATAACCTAGACATTACATTACATTACATTCATTTAGCAGACGCTTTTATCCAAAGCGACGTACAGTAAGTGCGTACAGAGACATCATCAAGATCACTACAGAACAGACAAGACAAAGCACATCCTTCGCATAATGTAGCAGCTATCCCTAGCAATGAACGTCGACTGTAGTTCACAGTAAGCTGTGGGCAAATCAGCAACACCACACATCCACAACTAACCAAAAACTGTATGAAAAAGACTGTAAAGTAAAAAGTAAACAGCGCAGTTACCTTATGAATTGTGCTTTGCTAAACGGAATGTAGCGAGCTACGCTACAAGGTAAAAACACTGCGCCATCTTGGTTCGATAATTACGCGTGGTTGACACTTCCTTATACGCAGGGCTGGATTTCCTTGATATACGACGGCATTGTGTTGAATGAGGGCTTGTTTGAAAGATAAGAGTCTTGGCTATTGGCTGGAATATTTGACAGACAGTTTTAAAACCCAATGGAAAGCAAATAATACTCGGAGTGGAGGCAGGTCGAAGACAGTTTTTCCCACTTCAGATAGGCCTATTGTGCTATCAGTCAAAGAAATACACCCAATTGACGACGGTTTTGCATAATTCTCTGCAAACATGTTCGAAACCACTCTGGCTAACATATACTAAGCCAGGGGATTGGTACTCCAGAAACTGGCTGAGTTTCACAACGCCAAAGTGAACACAGCCGAACGAGTCGTAATCAAGTGCAAAAAAGCACAAGTCGGTTTAAAATTGGAAAAAAATCATGTACAGCCTTATGAAAGTTTTAAAGTATTTTTTCTTGAAGCCTAAAGGTATAATGATTTTTTAAACCAAAGTTTTGTGAAATACAATTAAGCACAACAGTTTACCAGCACATTGTTTATGGTGTGACATCAAGCTGCAATACATGTTTGAGAATTAGGTCAGAGTTTCCAACGTTATTTACAAGTTTTATCTCGACGTTTTGGGCTTAAAAACCACTTTCCCAGAAGGAATGTATATATCTTAAGGATATTTAATCAAAATATTGAGGTGAGCAGTTTATTATATATTATTAAATTAATGAAATGTATAATTTAATAATTTCCGTAACGCCCGCGTTACCGCTAGGGGGCGTTTGGCAGCAAGAGGTTAAAGTGCAGTATAACGTCATCTGGCTTTGATAGCCCAGCTTTCATGTTCAACTTCAGTTCCTTAATGCAATTTCTTTTGGGTGATGAGAGGGTGCTGCGCACATCGACATACAAGAGCAACATAAAATGGTAAACGCAGCCACAATAAGTTTCCATATTATGTAAAGCTACAGTGTCCTATATAGCCTACAAACATTTATAAGTTACTGTGTCATGCAGTTAGACAAAATATAGACTATTTCTGCACGCCATGTATTGAAGGTGAATATACAGCTAATGTAATGACATGTTTGACCCACCAACCTTTCCCATATTAAAACAAATTTCTTTCCAATCCAGCGCTCACCCCAGATCATAACCTAGGGTGTCATGAGAACAATCGATGTTGTGTGAAAACCAAAACAATAAATACATAGATGTGTATGATTACATTCACATAATTAAATAATGATTATTGCGTCCATGTTTATTTTGCTTAATTCGCCATCTGTGGTATAGGTGTGCTTGTTAGATCCCGAGTCCCGACTGCTCTCAAGCTTTCCGTGAACCACCCTTACGCGGCTAGCTAACGTGAGGTGTAGCCTAAATTATAAGAAATCGTGATGGAAATGGAATTGATAGAATGAACTATGGTGAACTTGTGTCTATGTTAGCTAGATAGTTTAATGTTGAAGGCTTCGTAGTCTAACGTTACCTTGTTGAAATCGCCTCACAGCCTAACGTTACCACAACTGCGAATTCAGACAAATGAGCCGTGATTACTAAAAATGTTTAATAGCCATCTTGTTAACTGTAGCAATTCTCACAACTGAAGAATAAAATTTTAATTTAGGTAAAGTTACAACTAGCTATGTAAGCAGGCTTAGCAAAGCAGGCTTAATTATTAGCCAACAAGCTATATGTCATGCCGTGATTATGCATCTTTGAGAGGTGTGCAAATCTAACGTTAGGTTGACAGACAATTTATCCCTAATTTAGTGAAGGTTTTACCCGGATATAGCCTGGTTACATCCTAGCCCAGGGGTGGGCAACTCCAGGCATCGCGGCCCAGTGTGTATGCAGGTTTTTACTGCCACCAGTTACCCTGGCTCAATCAGCTAATTAGTTGTTGCTACACACCATCACTGATTCACTCGTAAATTACACCACGATAAAAAGATACCATACATGCATACCAACACAAAAACATTAATCAGCTGCTTTTCATATCGTGGAATGTAGGTAAAATGTCAGATCATGTAAATGATTGGGTTAATTAAATAATTGGTAACTGGTGGCAGCAAAAACCTGCATACACACTGGCCCGCGAGGCCTGGAGTTGTCCACCCCTGTCCTAGCCGGTTAAAAATACTCACTTTTCAAACACATTTAGCCGTATGTGGGAAATTGGGAGTCATATGGTGCTCAAGCCCTCCTTTCTCGCCCTAACGAAAATTAACTATATTAAAACTATAGTATGTCGACAGCATATACTATACAAATACTATAGTATTACTGTAGTGTTTTCGTACACACTATAGTCATACTAGTGTCCTATAGGGATAAATACTAAATAATTATTATAGGGGGTGAAAATACGATAGTGATACTATTGTACTATAGTGACGAATACTATAGCATTATTATAGTTGGCGAAAAAACTTTAATATTCTTATAGTTTTCTAGAAGATAACTATAGCAATACTATAGTTCATTTTTGTTAGGGCGGGGAGGCCAGTAGAGAGTAGCTTTTTTAAATTCCATGTCTTTCTTTTTTCTTTGCAGCCTAGAAAAAATTTTACCCAGGAAAAATGTTAAATATCATTGCCTGATTCTATTGATTACCATATTGTGAGCATTTGGCACCTAGATTTTGCTGAGGCGATTCCGTTGACTTTCACAGCGCTCCATTGGAAATACATGGCAGAGCTCATCGGTAATACTATTTCCGGGCCACGGCAGCCATCTTGCGGTGGTGCCACTTGCGTAAGAATCAAATTGAATAGGGTTGAATCAAACCACGTGACCACGTTTCCTTTCTAGTTATTATATAGTTTTGTGGGAGCTGCTCATTGGCGCAGGAAGCCAATTCAGAATTCAACACATCACGTCTCTGGCGATACACGCAGGCAGCACACAGAATCATGGGAATCGCAGTTCATTACAGAAGTTAACGGGGAGACGTGGTTGTTTCTATTACAGATCTGCTCGGTTTTCTCTTGTTACACGTCTCAAAAGAACCGAAAACGACACACTCTGATGGCTAGCTCACAAGCTAAATCCATTAATAATCATATTGCAGCCAATGCACTGATCTGAACAGACCTAGCTAACCTCAGCTAGTATAATGCAAGTAATAGCTTACAAGACTCGGCACAGCCTATAAATAACCACCCACACAGATAAAGCAGAGACGAAGAAGCTTGAGAGTTATACATCATATTGCATTAAAATGCAACTCCGAAATAAGAAAGGTATTCTATGAATGTACTATAACTATAAGCATAAACTATAAGTACAATACCGGCTTACCCATTGGCTTTATTTCACTGTGAAATAAAAATTGTGATGTTTTCGGTCTCCAGGAAAACCGTGACAGGACCACCCCTCTAAGGGACGACTCCCGAAGATCCCTCAGGACCCTGTCTACGAAATGTCCTAATAAGCTCAGGGTCCAAAATGTTCCTCGATGGGACCCAGCAGCGTTCGTCCGGGCCATAACCCTCCCAATTGACAAGAAACTGAAACCCTCTGCCCGCACGTCTCTCTGCCAAAATGCGATAGACAGTATACACCGGACCTCCCTCCACGAAACGGGGGGGAGGCGGCGGCTTGTCCGCAGGGGCAAGAGCACTGACGAGCACAGGCTTCAGCCGGGAGATGTGAAAGGTCGGGTGGATGCCCAGTTTTAAGCGCACTATGACCGGGTTGATTTTGTGGACAATTTTAAAAGGGCCCACATAGCGTGCCTCGAGTTTGTGGGACTGCACCCGCAATGGGAGGTCTCGCCTGGAGAGCCAAACCTGCTGACCTACCCGATAGGAGGGGGCCGAACGACGATGCATGTCGGCCGACGCCTTCTGCTTAGCCGTGGCTCGCAAAAGCGACGCACGAACCCGCCTCCAAACCGCTCGGCACCTCCGGATAAAAGAACCTGCCATTGCTCTCCAGCCCCGGGAACAACGGAGGTAGATAGCCTAACTGCGCCTCGAATGGGGAGAGGCCAGTGGAAGCGTTGCACAGGGTGGTATGGGCATATTCTGCCCAGGCGAGGTAACGGCTCCACGACGTAGGGTTGGAGGTAGCCAGCAGTGGAGAGTATTTTCCAATGTTTGGTTAGTACGCTCCGTCTGTCCATTAACCTGTCCTCTGGGTTTCACCTGGAGACTAACGGACACCATTGGAGTACCCGAGACCTTAAGTTGGACGGCACAGAAAGACAATTAGGGGGGCCCCCCCCGGACCCGAATCAAGGCACAACGCCCTTTGAACTGCCACCTCTATGTCCCACAAAACTAAAATCTGAAATCTGAGCCGCGGGTACAATAGGCTCCGGAACTGGGTCCCTGTCACAGCAATCAAAAATCTGTGAAAGAGCATCCGGTTTAACATTCTTAGACCCCGGGCGGTAGTTTAACAGAAAGTTAAACCGGGTGAAAAACAGCACCCAGCGGGCCTGCCGGGAGTTACGTCTTTTAGCTTGTTGGACGTATTCCAGGTTTTTGTGATCGGTCCATACCGTAAAGGGATGCTCATTCCCCTCCAACCAATGACGCCATTCCTCCAAAGCCAATTTCACAGCCAACAACTTCCGATCCCCCATGTCGTAATTCCTCTCGGCAGGTGTCAGTGCACAAGAGAAGTACACGCATGGGTACACATCTTCCAATCGAGCGGAGAATGTTGGGTCAAAATGGCCCCCACCCCTAACTCCAAGGCGTCAACCTCCACGACAAAAGGGAGGGAGGGATTGGGAGTAATTAGGATGGGTTCCGAACTGAACCCTCTCTTGAGCTCAGCAAACGATGCCTCCGCCTTAGAGTTCCACTGAAAATGGGCAGTGGACATTTTCTTGCTAAGGTGTGGCTAGCGTGCTGAAAAATATACTGGGCGTCAACAAAACACTCCACTGCCCTGGAATCGATAAAAGCCTCAGGCTGTGTTGGGCTGAGCCCTATCTCCTGCGTGCTGTCTCCTGTGTACAGTCTACTGACAGATGTATGCTGTTTAACGTGCGTGACATGCAGTACGCAAAAAAAAAATCCTCCATACTATTTTCCAACCATACTGTAGAAGACGTCCCATCCTTGCGCGGCAATGTCATGTGTTGTTTTTGTTGTTATTGAAAGAAAACGTCAGCAAAGCTGAGCCTCATTTTTTTAAACGAAGCTGTGCGTCATATTTATGCGACCAAAATGTCCGTATACTTCTTGAAAAGTGTGCTCCCGAATATACTCAGCGAAGTATGTACAGTATTTTGCCAGCAGCCATACCACCATGCACTCTACTCCTGCTGAATTGCTGAAGCTAAGCAGGTGTGGGCTTGGTTAGTACTTGGATGGGAGACCACCTGGGAAAACTAAGTTGCTGCTGGAAGTGGTGTTGGTGGACCAGTAGGGGGCAATCTTCCCTCTGGTCAAATAAATCCCAATGCCCCAGTGCAGTGATGGGGACACTGTGCTGTGGGAGATGCCGTCTTTCGGATGAGACGTTAAACCGAGGTCCTGACTCACTGTGGTCATTAAAGATCCCATGACACTTATCGCAAAGAGTAGGGGTTTCCCCGGTGTCCTGGCTAAATTCCCAACCTGGCTCTTTCAATCTGCCACCTAATCATCCCCCAGTTTAATTGGCTAATAATCATTCTCTCCCTCTCCACCTCAGCTGATTCTGGCGCAAAATGGCTGCCACTGCATCACCCAGGTGGGTGCTACACATTGGTGGCGGTAGAGGCGAGTTTCCCCCTCATCACGGTAAGCGCTTTGAGTATCGAGAAAGGCGCTATATAAATGCAAGGTATTATTATTATTATTATATCATACAGGGGTTTTAAGTATACTACATTTAGAGAATCTTGCCTACTTAACCACTTTCTCGCCCTGTCTACTCAACAAGCCTACTTAATAGTATGGAAGGGTGCTGATTCGGACAGCCACAAACACAACCCATAAAATAAACTAACCTTTGCCTTAACATGCTAGATGTTTAACATACACGGGAATTGGCCACCTCCCCGTATACATCACATTCACATAATCGATACCGGTAGAATTTCACATGCGTGTTTGTTACTCATGATCCTGCACCCCCACAGCTTCCGCACACCCATACAGAGCTCTGCTTTCTGTCCATGCAACTGTCTGTTCGCAATAAACAAAGGGTTTCTTTTTATTAAATGTATTTTAAAAAAGTGCGCTTGTGCAATGCATCTTTTCTAAAATGTTCAGGCACAGACGTTCACTCCATGACATAAGGGATAAGTTTACTTTTTTGTGGTGCAAGCTCTTGACGGTGTTCTTGCATGGATAACGTTAGCCAAACTACTTACCAATTGAAACTGAAGCTACGATTGTGTCTCACTATGAAACAGAAGAGTTTTTTACATTATCTAAAGGCACTTAGAGGCTATAGAGGTCTAAGAAGAAAGGTGATCTGGTTTCCTGACATCCTGTTTGACAACAAGACACATTTTCAATCTATCTGGATTTTCTAAATGTACAGTTGTGTTCAAATAAATAGCAGTGCATTAAAAAAAGTGAATAAAGTGCAAATATTCTTTAATACCTTTTGGTTCCATATTTCAAATGTAGTGGAAACATTACACATTCAATTCCAAATCAAAGCATTAACAAATTTTATCAAGTCTGCGTTATTCTTTTACAGGAAGCAAAGAAAAGGAATATTAATCTGTTCAAAAAAATAGCAGTGTCGACATTTTTCTCTTCAAACTCAAACACTTACTATATAAACTGAAGAAATTTTTCAAGATTTAACTTCACTTTAAATTACTGAACTAATATTTAGTTGCATAACCATTGTTTTTGATAACTGCTGCGCATCTGCGTTGCATCGAGTCAACCAACTTCTGGCACCTAGAAACAGGTATTTCAGCCCAGGATGAACGAACTACATTCCACGGTTCCTGTGAATTTTTGGGTTTTGCTTCAGAAACTGCATTTTTAATGTCACCCCACAAGTTTTCAATGGGGTTGAGGTCAGGGGATTGAGCTGGCCACTATAGGAAAATTTCTGTTAGTATATTATGTGACTGTAATGGTCATATAAAAAAAACCAGTGCACGAGCAGGCCCACATAATGTGAAACGTGCAGCCAAGCATACCATGTGATGATCTGTGTGACAAAAGGTCAAAGGAATTCCTTAGGTAAGCAGTTAATGGTAAAACTGAGAAAACAACCAGATAAGGATAACCAGATGTGCACATCAATATGCTATAGACGTTTTTAAGATTGTCCTATAAGCTGAAAAAACAGGATGTAAGGCAGATGGATGGGACAGGACACCCAAGTAGGTGATTGGCCATCGGACATTCTAAGAAAGGAGGGACAATGTATGTTCTAACGGTATAAAACATGTGGAATAGAACTGAGAGGTTGGTGACTTCATGAACCCACCCGGCTTTGTTAATTATTAATAAAGTCTGTTTGAAAACTGCAAGCTCCTGTCTCTGAGAGAATTCTTTTAAGAGAAAAGACACGACACCACTCGATTACCTCAATCCTTTTTGTCTGGAACCAAGATGTTGCTTGCTTACTCGTGTGTTTGGGGTCGTTGTCTTGTTGAAACACCCATTTCAGGGGCATTTCCTCTTTGGCATACGGCAACATAATCTCTTCAAGTATCTTGATGTATTCAAACTGATCCATGATCCCTGGTGTAGGATAAATAGGCCCAACACCGTAGTATGAAAAACATCCCCATACCATGATTTTTGCGCCACCATGCTTCACTGTCTTCAAGCCACAGTACACTGTGAATTCAGTACCCGGGGGTCGTCTGACATACTGTCGACGACCACTAGACCCGAAAAGAACAATTTTACTCTCATCAGTCCACAGAATGTTACGCCATTTCTCTTTGGGCCAATCGATGTGTTCCTTGGCAAATTTTAACCGATTCTGCACATGCCATATTTTCAACAATGGTGCTTTACGGGGGCTTCTTGCTGATAGCTTAGCTTCGATCAAACGTCTTCTGACTATAACAGCACTTACAGGTAATTCTAGATCATCTTTGATCTTTCTGGAGGTGATGATTGGCTGAATCTTTGCCATTCTGACTATTCAATCCATTTAACAGTAGTTGCTCGTTTTCTTCTGCGTGTTTCTGTTGCCATTTTAAAGCATTTGAGATCATTTTAGCTGAGCATCCTATAATTTGCTGCACTTATACGTTTTCCCCTCTCCAATCAACTTTTTAATCAAATTACGTTGTTCCTCCGAACAATGTTTGGAACAGCCCATTTTACTTAGCAATTCAGAAGGAAATATATTTTATAACAATGTGTGAAACATTTGTTTCCCTTCTTCCTTAATAAAGGACAATTAATGACACCTGTTTTTTCACAGAATGAATGAATTCTCTAATTAAACTCCACACTGCTATTATTTTGAACACGCCCCTTTCAATGAATGAGTCAATTACTCAGAACAAGCAGCATGCATATCATGACAGTTGGGTCTGTTGTTTTTCTATTACACTACTACATCTACAAGTAAATTATTTGCCATGCAGAAATATCACTACTACTAATAACAGTGGTTCATCAGGTTGCTGATGTTGTACTGCTATTTTTTTAAACACAACTGTAGGTGCTGAAAGTGATGTGAAGACCATTTTATTATTTTCCCCCATATTTTCAGTCCTGTCAATTTATTGTTGTTTTGAGGACTCTCTCATGCAATAACTGTCTTCTCTCCACCTGACAGGTGACATTAGGTACTTGTGTCATAGTTAGCATAATTCGGAATGTAGCATAAGCTATTATGTCAATGTATGTTGTAACGTTTATCACTGCAGGCATTTTGACAGTGATATGTTATTTGTCATAAACTGTACGACACTGTTATAACTGGTTAAGACAGATGTTATATTGTATTTATGAGCATTACATAGGCTTTAGTTCAAGAAAAGCATCATTAAAATGACATAGGGGATAAAAATCCATCTTTCAGTCCTTACTCTATGTACAGTATAATATTTGTGACCTTTGAATCAGAAAGAGGTGACAAAGACAAAGACCATATAATTCAGTATATGAGCATATTAAAAACATAAATGTTAATTATTACTCTATTTGAAAAATGAGAGACAATTGGTTAAAAATGTGAGCACAAGGACCAACTGGGATGTATGTCTATTTCTGGGATGCATCACAGCAGGAAGGCTCCACCCGGTATAGGTCAGTGTTGCCAGCTTTGTCTCTTTCAGCTAAATTGGCTGAACTGTCACTGATTTCGCACTGTCTTGTCAGATTGAAGAGCCAGCTGGCATTTTGGCTGTTCTCCAAAAAATAAATAAATAATTAGTGCTTCAAGTTGTAATACAAATTTTCTGTAGACTTTCTGAAATGTCTCTGCTAGTAATGAGATTTTTACCTAAATACCCACTGTTTTTTCACAGAAAATGTACATAAGAGCATTCACTAAGATTTGTTTAAACTTTTTTCAGGAAAAATTGTAGGTTTTGGACAGAAAAGGTTGTGTTCCAGCAAGCCCCACATGTATGGTCAATGACAACATAACTAGTCATTTACAGATGAGAATTGTTTTTAAAAAATAGCTTGATCCAACTAATGCAGTGGATAGGTTTTGGGCAAATAACAAATAGTGTTTGAATGAGCCTTAATGCATTGAAGCCAGTTAACATTTTCCCAAACTATCTACTAGGCCTAACTTTCATTTTTATGTCTGCACTCCTTGTTCCCATCTGGCACGTAAAACTAAATTTAGAATTGTCATTCCAGAGTTGTATAAAGTAACGACGTGAAATGTAGACCACCTGCTGATAAACAAGATAAAAAAACTAGAATTTGCTTGTAGTGAAGACAAGAATCTTTTCAGTATCAGGTTCAAGGAAGAGTTGTATTGGACTATTGGACACACACACACACACACACACACACACATAATGTGAGCCATTTTCCTGAAGTAGTATATGAATGTAGTGTCATGCAATGTATACCTGATTTAAATATTAGACCAAAAAAAATCTATATATAGTCATCCTGCCTCATATTTTGCCAGGGAGGCATTATTGCTTTCTTCCTGTAATTCTTTTTTTGAGCAATAAGAACAAAACAGCCCCCCACCCCCCATACATAAACATCTGTGACATCAAGGGGTTGTGTCTGTCATCACAGAACTCAGCTCCAAAGATCTGCGTCAACTTTCCATTACAGATTGCAATCATAAGCACTTCACAATCAGGAATACATATCAGGAGCTGTCAAATATCCGTCTTTCAGTCCTTACTCTGTATAATATGTGTGACCTTAGAACACTATAATTGGGACATCGACGATTCGCCACTAGGGGACACCATAGATAGTTAATCGTTGAAATGTGTATTAGCCATAGACTGTAAAAAAATATTATTATTAGCTGGTCAGCTGCTTGCTGTAATGCGGCGTGACGTGTGAGGTAGGAGGAGCCAAACGCAGCAAGGGGATTCTTTAAGCCCTAAGGCCACTAAGGCGGGAAACCCCGCAGATAAGGGAGGAGACAAGACAGGGAACACACGTACCAAAGCTACTAACCGGCTCACTGTCACACACCAATGAGTAGAAGCACAAACGGCAGGTTTTTTCAGTAAGAAAACCAAAGAAAGCGAATGGAACAAAGCACTAGACACTCAAACTTCTACGAGCTAAGTGACTAGAGAACGAGCTGGAAATAAACGCCTTGTCTCGGTAACGAGACACATAAGAACAGGCGAGCAGCGCAATGGCACAAACACACACCCAACGTACCAAAGCTACTAACCAGCTCACTGTCACACGCCAAAGAGCAGAAGCACAAACGCCAGGTCCCTCAGTAAGAAAACCAAACAAAGCGAATGGAACAAAGCAGTAGGCTCTCAAACTTCTAAGAGCTAAGTGACTAGAGAACGAGCCAGAAATAAACGCCCTGTCTCGGTAACGAGATGGGTAAAAAGCCTTATAAAAAATCCACCGTTTGGTGAATTAGCTTAATCTTACACTGAAAAAATTTGAAACATCCAACCTTTAATTGAAGTTAATTTATTCTGAGAAAAAAAAATCCCTCATCAAGAAATAATTATTTTTAACAAAACCACGTGTGCCACAATGATTGGCACCCCTGCATTTAATACTTTGTACAACCTCCCTTTGCCAATAAAACAGCACTGAGTCTTCTCCCGTAACATCTAATAAGGTTGGAGAGTACAGAGCAAGGAATCTGAGACCATTCCTCTTTACAGAATCTCTCCAGATCATCCGGAGTCCTACGTCCTCTCTTGTGCACTCTCCTCTTCAGCTCAGCCCACAGGTTTTTAATGGGGTTTAGGTCAGGGGACTGAGATGGCCATGGCAGAAGCTTGATTTTGTGTTCAGTTAACCATTTTTGTGTTGATTTGGACGTATGTTTTGGATCATTGTCCTGCTGGAAGATCCAACGACGACCCAGTTTTAGTTTCCTGGCAGAGGCAGCCAGACTCAGGTTTAAAATGCTCAATTTTCATTTCATCTGACCGTAGAACATGGTTCCAGTCAAAGTTCCAGTAGCGTTAAGCAAACTGCAGGCGCTTACGTTTGTGGTGAAATGACAGGAAAGGCTTTTTTCTGGCATGCCTTCCAAATAATTTGTTGGCATGGAGGTGATATCTAATGGTAGTTTTGTAGACTTGATGACCCCAAGATGCTACTTTCCTCTGTAATTCTCCAACAGTGATCCTTGGGGATTTTTTTTGCCTCTCTTACCATCCTCCTCACTGTGCATGGGGGCAAAATAAACTTGGGTCCTCTTCCAGGCAAGTTTGTAACAGTTCCAGTTGCTTTGAACTTTTTAAGTATTGCCCTAACGGTAAATATGGGCATTTCCAGGTGAGTAGCTATTTTTTTATAGCCATTCCCTGACTTATGAAGCTCAACACACTTTTCCCTCATTTGATTTGTGTGTTCTCTTATCTTTCCCATGTTGATGTATGAATAAGGGAATATAGCCTCTGTGTCACCTCATATGTATACCCCAGTGAAACAGGAAGTCATGGATTACTGCTTGAAAGTTCCTAAACACTCTGATCAACTTTAAGAAGTAAGATATAAATGCTTCAGTTACATTTTGTTCATAAGAATTTCTAGGGGTGCCAATAATTGTGGCACACATGGTTTTGTTAAAAATAATTATTTCTTGATGATTTACTTCAATTAAAGGTTGGATTTTTTTCTTTTTTTCAGTGTGAGATTAAGCTAATTCACCAAAAGGTGAATTTTGTATTACCCTTTTTATTCATCTTTACCAGGGGTGCCAATAATTATGGAGGGCACTGTACATGAGGAATGTACTCCATTCGTTTTAAAATAAGTTCATTTTCCTTCCAGCTGATATTTCGTTCATATCAAAACATCCATGCATTTCTGTTGTTTCAAAATATATGTCGACAAAAATATTTGTTTTCTACATCAATGGGAAACGCAATGTCAGACCGCCTGTGCTTGATGACGATTATTTTGGATAAAGTCCAGTTGATTTAGCAAAACATTTGTCAGCTAAGATATAGGTTAGCAGTCACTTTTATAGCCAATATCGGCTGAACTAGTTTATCCCTCGGTATAACTGTCTGAATGTTTGTAATGACCACGGAGATAACTGCTATACCGATATAAACTCAACCATTTCTAAATCATAACGTTAACTCACCTTACTTGGAAATGTTGCTTATAAGTGGCCTGGTGCAGAAAAGCCACATATTTCTTCAGGTTCTCACTACCCTTCACAAAATCGCCAGTGGTGGTGCCATCCTGACAGGCTATCTTTCCTGAAGATTCTGGGACGTTTATCTTTATTCTCGATTACAATCCAATCAAAATTACATTTGTCTGCTAGCTCTCCTCTCCTACCCATGATTAGCTAGCTAACACCTTCGCCAAGCTCCTCCAACAATGAATAACGTTTACAAAAAATAACTAGGCCTAGCCTACGACGTCCTCTTCTCGCCCTACCCTCAATTGAAAAAATCTACAATTGGAAAAAAAAAAAACTCAGAATTTGCACAGCTATCTTATCACAAGCTTCTCTCTCTGCTAGCTAATATGAAATAAAGTTACCTAACGTTAGTAGTGTCAGGAAAAAAATATCTTCTTTCGCCAAGCTCTCGCTGAGTCTTTCACTAAATCTCCTTACACTCCACAACTGAGCATGACGTCCTTGCACGCATCGTGACACTTGATCAACTCCTCCCAAAAGGTAATTGGATGTACAGTATGTCAATCTTTTTTTCCTAAGGCTAATTGGTCTAGTGGCGTTAGGAAGCTTGTCCTCCCTATATGTCATTTTTGCAATGTAAAAGATAGTTGAGCAGAAGCCGCAGTACGAGGTAACATTTCAATGGGTGCTTATGAAGCCAGAGGGAGCATGAGTGCACCGTGGCCTCCTGCTACATTTTTCCTTTCCACTTGTGGGTGCTGTTGACTCTTTTTTTTTTGACCATTGACAAAAGTGCATCTTAGAAATGGATATGACAGTGATTTGTTATTGTTTTATCGCATTTTTTATTTTTTAAGCCTCCCCCAGTTGTTGGTTTCTTTCTACATTGATTTTGCGCAGGAATTATATGCGTCATCAGACTCCATGTCCACCCACTAGTCCAAAACCACTCTCAAAAAAATTATTATTATAATTTTTCTTTTCTTTTGGCCAGTTAATTTTGTGGCGGCGGAATCTCAGAAACGCCAAGGCCCTGGAACTAGTTCCTTGTACATCAGAGATGTATATTTACTGAAGTTGTGCAACATCTATTTGTTTTGTGACCTTAGCCTACTTTTTGTCCGATAAGGTGGCCATCTTAGAAAACACGTTTTTGTTGATAACTCGAGAACTACATATCCGATCGGGACAAACAAAGTTCAACTTGACGACACTGAGCACATATTTCTCAAATGACAACTATATAGGTCAGAGGTCAAGGTCATATGGACACATTCAAAAAGCCCCACTTTTTGGGGTTAAAATTCTCTATATGGGCCATTCTACAGAAGTCGTTCAAATTGAGGGTTGGAGAACAGTGTAAATTTGTATTCTTTTTGCAAAATTCTTTTATAATATATGTGTTACACTTTATCTGAGATACATAAATATACTTGATGTACAGTGCAATCACATGTAATTTTTTCAGAATAAGGATGAATTTACTGACTGCTCCTAAATATGTCACAACCGTAAAACCTGCTTTTGAAATAAAATGATATAACCAATTGATAAGTTTAATTCACCCCTTTGAAAATGACATTTAAAAAAAAAAATCTTGACTGCTGTTGAATTTGAATCAAATACCCTGAATTTTTAAATCAAACATTGGATTAATTAAATTTAGTGAAAACTCCGTACAAATGTTCTCTATAAAATGGACAGATTTGATCACATGAATTTGATAGATTCTTATTTATGAGATTATATACGTATACCCTCACCAGCACAATATCTTGGATATTTGATTGATTATTCATATTATTCAAAATTTTTACAAAACAGCAGGTGTTTCGGTTGTGACCACATTGTTGCGGTTGTGACATCTCTTACTGAAACCTGAATTCCAAAGTTGGGACAGTACGTAAAATGCAAATAAAAGCAGAAAGCAGTGATTTGTAAATTCTCTTGTCTATATATTTAAATGAAAACGATATTTAAAAGATATTTAATGTTTTACCTTAGCAACTTCATTGATTTTTTAAATATATGCTAATTCCGAATTTGATGCCTGCAACACATTCCAAAAAAGTTGGGACAGGGGTATAAAAAAGACTGGGAAGGTTGTGGAATGTTCAAAAAACACCTGTTAGGAACATTCCACAGGTAAATAAGTGAATAGGTGACAGGTCATGCTCTCATGACTGGATATAAAAGGAGCATCCACGAAGGCTCTGGCATTTACGAGCAAGGATGGGTTCGCCACTTTGTGAAAAACTGCATGAGCGAATAGTCCAACAGTTTAAGAACAACGTTTCTCAACACACGATTGCAAGGAATTTAGGGATTTCACCATCTACAGTCCATAATATTAGTAAAAGATTCAGAGAATCTGGAGAAAATGGGCAAGGCCGTGAACTAATATTGAATGCCCGTGGCCTTCGATCCTTCAGACAGCACTACATTAAAAATGGCATGCTTCTGTAATGAATATAACCACATGGGCTCGGGAATACTTCAGAAAACCATTGTCAGTAAACAAAATTTGTCACTGCATCTACAAATGCAAGTTAAGACTCTACTACCCAAAGCGTAAGCCATATATCAACAACATCCAGAAACACCGCCGACTTCTCTGGGCTCATCTGAGATGGACTGACGCAAAGTAGAAACGTGTGCTGTGGTCTAACGAGTCCACCTTTCAAATTGTTTTTGCAAATAATGGACGTCGTGTTCTCCCGGCCAAAGAGGAAAAGGACCATCTCAATTGTTACCAACACAAGGTTCAAAAACCAGCATCTGTCATGGTATGGGTATATATGGTATATATGCATTTTGGAGCAACATTTGCTGCGATCTAGACAATCGCTTTTTCAGGGACATCCCTGCTTATTTCAGCAAGACAATGCCAAGCCACATTCTGCACGTGTTACAACAGCATGGCTTCGTCATCAGATTATTAACAATTATTGTTGTAGTTCCCAAAAGATTACTGAGTGTTGTTAAAAGGACAGGTGATGTAACACAAAGGTAAACATGCCCCTGTCCCAAATTTTTTGGGAGGTGTTGCAGGCATCAAATGTAGAATCTCCCAATAGGAATTTATACTCCCAAGAGTATAAGTGTTGATTTTGGATAAATGCAGCTATTATTACTGCAATTTATATCTTGGATTGTAATAAAACATAACATGATCTAATGAATTATATAGCATTGAAAAATTTTATTGGTCAATTTCTTACTTTTACCAGAGAGGGACAGCAATTTGCATGACTTTTGTAGAATGGCCCATATATACTCATGGTTTGCATTAAATCTATGCTGTAGCGCAAGTAGGTGAAATGCATATAGCCCGGTTATTCAATCTGGACATGAACATTTCAACTTTCAACATGTATTTCAACTTAACAGTGTAGGGACAACAGGAACTACAATTCCATACAGTCCAAAGGAGGCTCCTCCTCCACGTTGGAAGTGACGTAGGACATTGTACCAGTTGTGATTTCCGCACTGTAACGTGATACTGCACAGCGGAATGCGCAACTGGCAATAAAGTTTATAAAAGGGACAACAGTTTTTTTTCTTCCCAGTTCATCCGCTCAACTCAGCAGGGTCTTCACTGTCTTGTCCCACGGCCCCGCGGCCTACACGCCTGGGGAAGAGCCCTCGCTCCACACGGAAGCACGGCTATTCATGACGCCGATCCAACTGAGCGAGGTGGGCTCATCTACCCCCGGCTATCGGCCACGGAGGACCGGAGACAAGATGCAAGGAGGCATCGCGAGCACCCGGTGGTCAAGAAGAACCACCAAGCAGACCACATGCAGCCCCTGATCCTGTAGCAGAGCACCGCCGATGAGTCCCCAAAGAGGCAAGCGGTCTGCAGTAGGATGACGCTGCATAGTTCGGGAGAAATAATGCAACCGGTTCCATTATCCAGCCCTACGAACTGCAACCCTGACGACAAAAGAAACCTGTTCCAGGGACCCAAGATGAGGCGGCCGGTTCCCCTTTCTATCACAACCCTATGAACTGCAACCACAGGATTGGACGACCGGTTTTCCCCTTTCGTTGTGAGTGTGCAATCCAACGCAGGAAACCATCCTAAAGACTGATTCAAGTAAGGCTGTAACATGAGCATAGCTTATTAGTTAGCAACGCAACATGTTTGTGATTGGATGTATGTAACTGTACTATTGAATGGTTGATGTGTGTTATGTAAAGGTTTTGTGTTACCGTTTTACTTTGGATGGCTGTAAGCCATCCACCACGCTGCGTTAGATTTAATGCATCATGCACAGAACGTATCTTGCATGTGATCTGTCTTTGAACACAAACCAGTCATAATATTAACACTGCACGCTGATCTCAACGCACACGCATTGATAAGCTTACGGCTATCCCCTATGTGTATGGTGTGGTTCATGTGCCACCATTAGCTAGCTCCGAAAGCTAGTTTCAAACCTCCCTCCATTTTAGTTTCTTTGTTCTCTCTGAACACATGTCCAAGGCAACCCCCCACACGCAGGAGAACATGGAAACCCCACATGCGCCCAACGCGCCACACACACACATAGTTTGTTGTACATTATAGTAGTGAATCGTGCCTTGCTCTGTTTGGTACTTTGTGTTCAATAAACTATTACATTTATCCAAGATTGCCTGTATTAATGTTGCTCTTGTGGTGAAATGAATCAGCCAATGATAATCGCAGGGATTCCCCAAATGCCTTCACCTTCTAGCTGGATCATTTATATTAATTCGGTATCAACTGAGTACATATTGTGATTTTGCTAAGACAATTATTAATGTGTAATTTTATTGGTAATTAATTTCATTATTAATTCAAGTTACCCATTTTTAGTTAGTATATTCTCTTTTGAGAATAATATATAAATTTTATGAGACTGATTTATTATACAAAAACCATGCCACCAGTTGTATAAGGATGGTAGTGGCATATTGCAGTACATAAGTGACGCCCCGTGTATAAATATAGAGGTAAGTCCCCTACATTTTTGGTTCCCCATGTATAGATTTAAATGAATATTCCCTACAACAGCCTAGCAGAATTTACCCATCTCAGTGTCCCTACATATCTACATATTTACAAGGCATAGTTCTCCTGTGGTGAGTCATGGTCTGCAATATAAAAGGGACTTATATTGAATTGGAATTGCAGTGCATTGGGAAGAAAAACAAACCAAGGCAGTGGAAGGTCAGGCGAGGCTTTTTTCCTGATCACACAGCGATCGGAATTTCTAGTTAGGGGACCGAGCAGCGTAGCTGCAGGTATCCTATTGCATTTATTCAGATTCTTTTTTTTATTATTATGTATTTATTAGGGGACTGAGCAGCGTAGCTGCTGGTACCCTATTGTATCTGTTCAGATTCTTTTTTTTTTTTTTTCTCTCTCACCTTTCACCTAAAATTCCCGTGAGCTGGTTTGGCCTAGAATCACCAAACTTGGCACCCTTGTTGGGATTGCCAAACTCTTGGATCCTCTATATAATGACACAGATTGAACACCTGGTGGCGCTGTAGTGCACGTGACAAAATGTTGACATTGACACGCCCACTGCCGACGCCCCTTTTGACCTAGAGTCACAAAATGTGGTGTACAGGTCCCTTTGCTCATTCTGAACAAATTTGCCTCAAGGACCCATAAAGTCCACCATATTGGATTTTTTGCTAATTAGCATTTTTTGTAAAACACTTAAAATGCTACTCCTCCTACAAAATTTGACCAATTGGGATTAAACCTGGGAGTCACACTCCTTAGACCATGCCTCATAAAAATTATAATCAGAATTTTGATATTTTAAAAGATGGCCGAATGACGAGCCAATGAATTTTCACTGGGTGTGGCTTATCACAAAAATGCTAATAATTCCAAAACGATTTGACAGAAAGCCATGAAACTTGGTAGGTCTGTTAAGAGTAACATTAGGACTTGACCTCTACAGTTTTATCCCAATCGAGCCATGTAGTGGCGCTATAGAGTTCCAAATATAAATAAATATTAAAAACTTCACTAAAAATCACAGTTCCTTTGCAGGTGTATAACTTGCTACAGTGACAATGAGACGGATTTGGATCATAGATCTTTAGTAATTTGGTGGGCGCCATCTTGAATTTGCCGACATTTTGGCTTAAATGTACTCATTTATTACTTCTTTGAGTTTTTCCTTAACCGCCTGGCTGATTCTCATGAAACTTGAGAACTTCTAACTACTTGCCATCTCACAAGCTCACACCACATTTCGTGGCGATAGGCCAGTTGGTGGCGCTGTAGTGCACGTGTAAATATTGTGACATTGACATGGCCACTGCATACGCCCCATTTTATCTAGAGTCACAAAATGTGGTATAGAGGTCCTTCTGGTCATACTGAACAAATTTGCCTCGAGGAACCATCAAGTTAGCCCTATTGGATTTTCCGCTAATTAGCATTACTTGTAAAACACTTAAAATACTACTCCTCCTATAAAATTTGACAATTTACATGAAACCTGGTAAACACACTCCGTACACCATGCTTCATAAAACCTATATACAGAATTTTGATATTTTAAAATATGGCCGAATGACAAGCCAATAAATATCCAGTGGGCGTGGCTTATCACAAAAATGCTAATAATTCCAAAACCATTTCACAGAAAGTTATGAAACTTGGAAGGTCTTTTACGAGTAACATCTGGACCTGACCTCTCCAGTTTCAAACCAATCGAGCCACGTGGTGGCACTATAGAGATCCAAATATAAGAAAATATTTAAAAATTCACTAAAAATCATTGACACGCCCACTGCCGATGCCCCGTTTGATCTACAGTCACAAAATATGGTGTATACGTCCCGCTACTCCTGCCCAACAAATTTGCCTCAAGAAACCATGAAGTCTGCCATCTTCGATTTTCTGCTAATTAGCATTTTTTGTAAAACACTTAAAATGCTACTCCTCCTACAGAATTAGACCAATTTACACCAAACCTGTTCAAGGTACTCAACCCGCATCCCTACATACATCCATTACTTTACTAAGGCGTATGTCAAAAGTTGGCCGAATGAGAATTTTGCATTGGGCGTGGCTTATCGCATAAATGCTAGTACTTCTAAAACCGTTTGATATAAAGTTCTGAAACTTGGTGGGTTGATTGAGAGTTAGATCAATACTTGAGTCCTGCAGTTTTAACCCAATCAATCTGCGTGGTGGCACTAAAGAAATACAAATGTTGGGATGGCAGGTATGCCATCCGCCAAGTACACTATAGGTTGGTGGTTCGATCCCCACCTGTTGCCAAGTTTTTTTTGAGGCACACAATGTGCATGTCATTGTAAGAATGTTCTTTTTATTGCAAAGGCTAAGAAATTTCACAATATTACCTATTATCTGTTTGAATTATGAAGTCAGTAAGCCAAAACAATCTGATACCGCAACACACAAGTCTTATTTGCCCTCCTCATTTCTGTTAACCTGCTTTGGCCTAGTGGATACAATCTTGGCTTTCCATGTATGTGGTCAGCGGTTCGATTCCAGCTTGGCACCAATGGCTACGTTAGTGTTTTGCAAAACTATTGTGCAAATGCTATGCTTCTTTTAATGTTGTTTTCACATTAAGAAACACCTTTTTATTGCAAAGGTTAATTAGTATTAACTGTTCACTGTTTCACTTGTACTTAAAAGACTTAATACGCAAGCCCTTACTGGATCGGCTTAAGATACCATGAACAATGGCAAAAGCCCTGATTAGAAACAAATATTTGTATTTTGAGTCAACCCTGTCTCGAGTTGTCTACCATTTTGCGG
Source organism: Synaphobranchus kaupii (assembly GCA_029718625.1). Classification (NCBI taxonomy): domain Eukaryota; kingdom Metazoa; phylum Chordata; class Actinopteri; order Anguilliformes; family Synaphobranchidae; genus Synaphobranchus; species Synaphobranchus kaupii. The sequence goes on along the minus strand of CM056376.1, from coordinate 83,735,669 downwards.
TTTCTGTGTTTGACAAATGCTGCTAATGCCACTCGGTCCCCAGGAATCGCTGCTTGCAGCTATATTTTATTCTTAATTCTCTTTTTTGATCCTATTAACATAGATTCACATTTGTGTATATTTAATGCCAAAGAATTAACTTTCAGCCACAAAAATAACCGAGTCATATCTTCATTTAGCCCCTTTTCAATATCACATAATTCTTTGCCTGAGAAATAAATACACGTGTCATCTGCATAAAGAGAGATGTTACAATTTTCCAGGCAATTCGGCAAGTCGTTTATATAGATTTAAAAAAGGAGCGGTCCTAGATTGGACCCCTGTGGTATCCCTCTTGTTACAGGCAAAGGATCAGATGTACAAGATTCAAGATTCACTTTATTTGCATACACAGAATGAAACGAAATACCGTTTCTCACCAGCTCCTGTCAGTGCATTAAAAGACATTAATAAATATAGAAAATAAAAAGAAGAATAATCAATCTATTTAAAACTAACCAAACATTTCAGACACTCCATTTGCAGCCGAGCTACAACCATCAATAACAGTGTACTGCACGTGCCCCGCGAGATAATTACTAAACCACTTACAGGAATGTTCATCCAGCCCAAGTAAACGTAGTTTATTAACAAGGATTCCATGATCAATCGTATCAAATGCCTTTTTGAGGTCAATTGTCACCATTCCTATCATTTCTCCTTTGTCCATACAATCAAGCCACTCTTCCGTGACATTAAGTAGAGCCGTAGCAGTTGAATAAACTGGTCGAAAACCAGATTGATTTATATTCAAAAGATTATTCACATTAAGATAATTATAGACCTGATCATAAATCAATTTTTCAATTAATTTATCAATGACTGGTAATATCAATATGGGTCTATAATTTCCAATATGAGTTTTTCAGAAATTATCTCTCTGACAGACTGCAGTGCGTAAAAGTGGGTAATATTAGATCAGAGTTTCTACCAATAACGAAAGGCGTCCCACAAGGTTCAATATTAGGACCAGTCCTGTTCACTATTTATATAAATGATATAGTCTTGTCTTTGCAATCCTGTAATGTCCACCTTTATGCAGATGATACTATTTTATACTGTTGGGCTGACTCTATAAAATCAGCTACTGAAAACCTGCAGCTTTCTTTCAATGCCTTACAAGATGCACTTACAGATCTCAAAAATATGAAATGCCGACAAAACAAAATATATGCTGTTCTCCAGATCCAAAAACATTGACTACAGTACTATCCAAATCTGCACTTTAAATGGTAGTCATTGAAAGAGTCCCACATTATAAATATTTAGTCATCTGGATCGATGATAAATTCACTTTTAAACTACATATTGAAGCACTAATAAAAAAATTAAGAATGAAGCTCGGTTTTTTATACAGAAACAAGACTTGTTTCCCTATGTCTTGTAGACAGAAGATTGTGGAAGCAACCTTTCTATCAGTGTTAGATTACGGTGATGTTATTCACAGACATGCGGCAACATCCACTCTTACGCCCTTAAATGCTGTCTACCATTCAGCCCTTAGATTTATAACTGGAGATATCTATGGCACTCATCACTGCACTCTATATCAAAAAGTGGGTTGGCCTTCTCTTGCCATAAGAAGAGATCAGCATTTGTTTTTATTTATTTATAAAGGGCTTCTCCAAAAATTGCCCCTAGATTTAACATCACTCATTAACTGGAGAGTAGGAACTCATAAGACCCGCTTATAGGACCGGCTCGTGCTGCAGATTCCCAGAATTAATAGTAATCTGGGAAAAACTGCTTTTAAATATTTTGCACCATATATATGTGGAATGAATTGCAGTGTAATCTTAAACTTGATACTCTGGTTCCTATGGGTCAATTCAAAAGTTAGTTAAAACCCTGATTGATTTTGGCTGTGACTGTTTTTAACTTGTTCTTAATTGACTTATTATTGTATTATATTGTTTTTATGATTATTTTATTTTTATTATTATTACTTTTATTTTTTATTGTATTACTATTGTGGTATTACTGTAATTATCACAGTTAATATTGTACATTTTAAATGTTTGTTTATTGATTCATTTATGTACTCAGGTCTCTCTTGAAAATGAGATCTTAATCTCAATGGGACTTACCTGATTAGATAAAGGTTATAAATACCAGCTTTGCGAAGCACACGACATACTGTTTTTGTTGAGACTGGTTCAGATATGGATTGATTCAATTCTGTGGTGATTTCTAGAGCTGTAGTTCTGTTATTAGCAACTATCCTACCAAGTGTCCGTCTGTCACTGTCGGAGAGCTTTGACTTGCGGCCACAGTTCTTTTTTGCTGATGCTGTTTTTTGGTGTTGGGCATATGTTGTCATCATTTTTGACACTGTTCCCCTTGCACCTTAAATAATTTTGTAAATACCTTAGTTTTTGTGACCGACGCACCTGAAATTTGGCACCAACTATTTAGCCCCTTCCCAGCAAACAAGCCCTTTTTGGGCCTGTGCCCTGCCAACTAGGGGGCCCATATCTGCTGCGAAATGTCGGCCACATGTGGGCCCCAAGGTATGGGCCTCAAGTCAAGTAGGCAGCCCACACCAAGCCCAAAAGTGTGGACTTGGTGTGGGTAGTGCACTTGGGGCCCATACCCTGGGGCCCACAAGTGGCTGACATTTCACAGCGAATATGGGGCTTCTAGTGGGCAGCCCACACCAAGCCCAAAGGTGTGGGCTTGGTGTGGGTAGCCCACTAGGGGACCATACCTCGGGGCCCACGTGTGACATTTCTCAGCAGATATGGGGCCCCTAGTGGGAAGCCCACACCAAGCCCACGCTTTTGGGCTTGGTGTTGGCTGCCCACTAGGACCCCATACCTTGGGGCCCACACGTGGCCAACATTTCACAGTGGATATTGGGCCCTAGCAGGCACCCCACACCAAGTCCATGCTTTTGGGCTTGGTGTCGGCTGCCCACTAGGGCCCCATACCTTGGGGCCACGTGGCCAACATTTCACAGTGGATATTGGGCCCTAGCAAACAAGAACAATGACCAGAACAATGAACAACAATAATTTAACATCAGTATCAGTTAACATAGCTGACAGCTCACAAACATATATCCAGGGCTCCATACTAACTTTTTCTACTAGTGGCACTACCTACTGAAAATGTTAGTGCCACCACCACAAAATTTAAGTTAAAATAATGGCTTTAATAAAAGCCAAAGTCAGAGCCCCTAACATAAAATTATGTTGCCTGCGAGTGCCAATGCTAATGCGGGTGAGTGACAGTGCACGTTTCGCCGCTTTACGTATGTAGCTTACATTTATAGATGTAAACATTTTTCAAATATGCAAGCAGCCTAATGCTCTAACGGTAGAAACGGTATGGTCAAATCCATAACATGGCCCGGCATTTCTACCGGTGTACTGTTTCTACCGTTATATCGCCCACCCCTAACCAAATGTCACTGCGACCAGTGACATCCATCACATGTCGTCGGAGCGACAAAAAGTTTTTGGTACTTCCGGTTCATACAGTAGGCTACCGTTCTTTCATTTGATTGTTTCAAACTACCCAAGCCGTATCTTTTTCTCCCAGCGGCCGAGCTGGAATTAATAGCAGTTTTAGGCGGCAGAGTCTATCTGGTCGCAAATGAAGTTCTTTGATATTTTATTTAGACCAGGATCTGAATGTTACTCATTCTCAATGTTAACTGTTTACTCTCCCTTTCAAGCTAGTTTGCAGTTGCATATAGTTAATTAAAAACTTTCCCATCACCGTGATTCTAGCAGAGGTTTAACGTTATAGCCTAGCCTACACGTAAATAATACAACATAAAAGAAAATTGGTGGACGGATGGCTGGAGAGATAGCCATCTGATGTGTGTGTATGTGCAGCATGAGTCTGTTTCGTTTATCAGTTTTAAATAGCCTATTTGGTAAAGATTTATTTGGAGACCATATTTAAATAGGCTATGTTTATTTGAGCAATTAGGCTATTTTTTTATTCTATTAACCGCTTCCTACCGAGGGCAAAATAGGCCAATTTTCGCCTGTTTTCACTAGTGACAAACAAAGGTGGTTATCTCAAAAACTATAAATGGTACAAATATGGTTCATGGCTTTTATTAAAAAAGACACCTGCAGTATTACGACTAAGCAGTGAGAACTCATAGAAATCCAGTTTTTGATACTTAACTACAACAATTTATGTACAGAAAATATAAAAAAACTAAAAAACGGGTACCTACATTCAAGTTTAAGAATTTTTACCTGGGGAGCTACAAATGCAATCAAGGAAATGACTCCTCTATCTGATTCATCAATATGCTGCCTACCTCTGGTAACAATCTGGTGTCAATATCTCAAACCTTTCAAATTTTACAGGGTTTTTTTCAGGTGAACCTTTTTCGTTATCCAAATGGTGCCAAATGTGCCAAAAATGGCAATGTTCCAGAAAGGTCTCAATATGATTTATTTTTTAGGTTTTTACGAAAAAATGAGATAATTTGTCAATATTGGCAATAAAAGTTCATTTTTAGACGTGTTCTTGTTGCTCTTCATATTACACAACTAACTACCCGAGGTCACAAAAAGCTGTCAAAACCCATGTAGCAGCACAGTGAATCTTGTGTATTTCACCAGAGCCCCAATAGCCAGAAATGAGTCCAGGAATGTGCAAACAGGTTTTCAAATGAATAATGGGAATAGCATGAAACTTCCCTACACATTACTGCTTGCCAGTCCTGTCCTTTATTCTGTTGCCACCTCCTATGACAGGGACGTTGGGGTTGGGTTTTAGGAGGCAAAACTTTATACATGACAAACATATATCAACTATATACAAGTGCACTAAGGTGTACTACTAAAAGTGCAGTGGATAAAAAATCAAAAGTCCACCAGTTTCCTAGATAAAAAATAAAAACACCCCTGCTGTAACAAATAAAAAGATCCTTGCCCTCTAATTGCTGAAGTTACCGTATTTACACAAAGAAAGTACAAAATGGCAGGGTCCAAAAAGCTTTAAAAAAAAATGAACTAAAAACAAAAAAAGGCAAAGGATCAAAACATGGGGGTGGAGGGTGAGGAGAGATTATTTAACCATTCATACAGAAGCCATTTAGACTACACATTCCCTCAGGAGAGCAATCTGCATCATTACAAACCCCACTAACCCTGTCCATGGAATTGTCCACCATGTTGATATACCCATTAGTCCCCCTTATACAACAACAATCAACAATAATAATAATAAACAAGTACTCCCTCATGTTATCATGTTCTCTCCCTCATACCATGCATAAATTGCCATTTTGTTTACCTGCACAGCCTTCTGTACTGCATACAGAACAATTTACTCATGTGGAACAATGACTTTACTAAACACTTCCAGAAGCCATTTCACACTGAAAAAAATCGATTTAGTAGCTCATCTCAGACACAAATAGATAGCTAGCTGCTTGTTACCTGTAATTTTGCTTGCTAGCTTGCCACTGTAAAGGTAATACTATCTATATTAATTTAGCTGAGAGGGACCGATTTTTTGCATAAGTATATAAGGTTAGTTAGCTTCACAGAAGAAACACAGGGATTCACGCATTGCAGCTAAATTGCACATTTCCTTCGATGCTTACACCAAACTTACCGTTTCCACAAACATCTGTGTTGTTGGCAACGCCACGTAACATGTGCGAGTTTGTCAACACAGACAATACACCCTAAGTTTATTTCATAAATTATTTATCATACCGTTGGAATGTGCAATTTGTAATATTAATTGTATGAAAAACAATAAAATACAGTTGACAATGTAATTACGAACCCGCATGGCATTGCGTGAATTCACACTGGTATATCGAAAAATCGGTAATACCACCAGCCCTAACGACGTTACCTGATGATAAAACAACTTACATGTCAGCAACATCATCTCGGTCATCAGTGGATTCAGCGTCACTGAGACAGGATGAGTCTCCCTCGGCAAAAACATCTTCTGGCTTATCCAGTTCGTCTAGCACTTGGTGCACGGATAAACGCCTCAAAAATCTCGACATAACTACACAAAAACTGTATCAAAAATACTCTAAAGTAAAAAAATGTAACTGCGGGCCTTACCTAATTAATTGTGCTTTGCTAAACGGAATGTAGCGAGCTACGCTACAAGGTAAAAACACTGCGCCATCTTGGTTCGATAATTACGCGTGATCGCCACTTCCTTATACGCAGGGCAGGATTTCCTTTTTTTACGACGGCATTGTGTTGAATGAGGGCTCGTTTGAAAGATAAGAGTCTTGGCTATTGCCTGGAATATTTGACAGACAGTTTTAAAACCCAATGGAAAGCAAATAATACTCGGAGTGGAGGCGGGTGGAAGACAGTTTTTCCCACTTCAGATAGGCCTATTGTGCTATCAGTCAAAGAAATACACCCAATTGACGACGGTTTTGCATAAATCTCTGCAAGCAAGTTCAAAACAACTCTGGCTAACATATACTAAGCCACGGGATTGGTACTCCAGAAACTGGCTGAGTTTCACAACGCCAAAGTGAACACAGCCGAACGAGTCGTAATCAAGTGCAAAAAAGCACAAGTCGGTTTAAAATTGGAAAAAAATAATGTAGAGCCGTTTGAAAGTTTTAAAGTATTTTTTCTTGAAGCCTAAAGGTATAATGATTTTTCAAACCAAAGTTTTGTGAAATACAATTAAGCAGAACAGTTTACCAGCACATTGTTTATGGTGTGACATCAAGCTGCAATACATGTTTGAGAATTAGGTCAGAGTTTCCAACGTTATTTACGAAGTTTTATCCCGACGTTTTGGGCTTAAAAACCACTTTCCCAGAAGGAATGGATATATCTTAAGGATATTTAATCAAAATATTGAGGTGAGCAGTTTATTATATATTATTAAATGAATGAAATGTATAATTTAATAATGTCCGTAACGCCCGCGTTACCGCTAGGGGGCGTTTGGTATTAAGAGGTTAAGCCTATACAAAATTGTAATTATCTCTTCACTGTTGTACAGTTCTTGTGCCACCACTTTAAATAAGAAGTAGGCCAGCCTATTTTCTGTCATTTTTAATAGCCTAACCTAGCTGAATGCAAACAATCCGCCAGAATCAAAGCCAGAGCCAGAGCTGGGGGTAAGCACGATTCACTCGAACTGGCGAATCGTATAAAGAGTCGTTCAAAAATACTTATTCGTTCGCGAACTGCACATCACTAATACACACACACAATAACATTTATAAAATGGTCAACCTTTCCCAAATACGATTAACACTCCTTTCAATGAAAATCATGTAGGCCTAATGCATGCACCAAAATTAACTTCTATCTCAGTGCACTAATACAGTGTGGGGGTAATGTTACTGAATAAGAACTCATCATACACAGATCAATCTTGCCTCAACATTACTGTCATTCACATGTAATTAACAAATATGAAAAAGGCTATGTAGCCTACAACTTTAATAAGTAGGCTAATGCTGTGCAAATAAAGAATATTCTCCTTTTTATGCATTATGTATTTAATATCTGGGAAGGTAATATGGCCATATTTTTCCAGGGGTGCATCTCAATACTCAAAAAACGCACCCTCCTTTCCTCCAGTACCACCTCCTCTCCTCCGTGCCCCGGAAACGGATCTTTGTGTTTTAATCTAAAGTTTATTATTACATCGTAATTAAGTATTAATGGTTACATGTTAATTAATGTCTGGACGCAAACCGCAATGTCAGGTACATTGTATACTGTACATGCAAATGCTTCTACTCAAAACGTTCAGGAAGTTTTTCATACTTCCGGGAAGGAGAAGAGTGGTAGTGGGGGAGTGGAGGAAAGGAGGTGGGGAGTAAAAATATATTGGGATGCACCCCAGGTGTCCTCAATATGAAATCTTTATTGAATAATGTAGGCTACAATATATGACTCAATGGAATAATGTTAACACTGACTATTAATAAAAACCTGCATGCGGTTAACTATCGTTTTTAAAACGTTAATAAGTCACCGTTATCATAAGGCCTTTAATTGCAGTTTTAGTCATCGTTTTGCTAATTTAGTAAAACACAGGCCTAACTTGGCAGATGTTCACATTCGTGACAATGAAGAGAAAGCTATAAAACGTCCATCCATGACGAGTGTATATCGTAGGAGCTCTCTGAACGTAACGCATTTTAAATCCCCAGCTAACAAAATTAGGCCCCCGGGACATCCCCTGAACGTCTCGAAATGTCATCAGGATTGTCACCTTGGCGGCTTTTTGTAGGGTTTTCTAAATGTTACGTGGACGTCACAGAGAACGTTCCCCAGACATTCATTACATGACCTTATATTGTAACCAGTAACAGACGTTGCAGGAACGTCCCCAAATGTCCCATGAATGTTATGAGCACAACGTCATATCTTAGTTGCTTGAACGTCCCCGAAAAATTCTAATTACACGTCATATTGTAACCAAACAGTGACCTTCCCAGGACTTTAATAACATACTAGTAATGTTTTTAGGACATCTCTAGGGAATATCACATCATAACTTTGAGAGGACTAAAATGGTACGTCCCTAGGACGTCCACTGTTTGCTGGGTCTCAAGTATGTTATCGAATTCAATTTACTTAATTTGGCTGTTAACTTTGCTAGATAGCTAACGCTGCCTAACGGTAGAAGGGTGATATTAGACGTCAAATAACGTTAGCTAACTTAACCAACAAGAAGCAACAGCGTCCAAGACAGCAACATAAGTTACAGCAAGTAAGTTAGCTAACGTTAGCTACGTTTGCTAGCTACAGCTGAAACACAGATAACGTTACTTGAAAGGTCATGTTAAAACAAATGAAAAAATATATATTATACTGGAATTCATGATGATTATCTTAATGTAACTTATTCAAATTGCCTGTCATGGCTACGTTAACATTAGTCATCCAGTCAATTTAACTTAATCCCTTATAAATTAGCTAGCTATAGATAGGTAACGTTAACATAACATTTGACGGGTGACATTAGATTCCTTACCAAAAGCTCCGTCCAAGAACACAAGTATCCTACATGTACATTACCTAAAAAATATTTAAGTTACAGTACAACATATTTTCAAAGTCAATTATGAATAACATTATGTATTACGTTAGCTTTTTGTCATCTAGCAACAAGCTAACCCAGCTTCTATTGTTCTTAACAGAGTCCAGGTCAAACTGAAACCAAACTAACGGTCAATATTTATTTTTTAATGAGAGCTTGTCTCGCGCAGGCAGGCTCCTGCCCTTGCACCATTAGACATGGCTTGAGTTATCGTTCATGCTTGTAGGCTATGCTATGTAATAGAACAGTTGGTGAGAACTTCATTGTTAATGTCCAGAAAAAATATAATAGAAATTATACTTAGTGAGCGGCCTGCTGATGTTTTTGTCTCTTGATTTCAACTACAAGTCCATGATCAATATCACTACATGATGTCATCTATCATCCAATCATGGTTGGATAACAGAGGAGGTGTTATGGTGCAGAAACTGGTATGGATCCAAAAGCAGGACTGGGAGGCAAACTCAAGCGAAAACTCCGCAAGGAGTGAATATGTATTAAATAAGGGAAGACAAACGAACAAACAGGGAAGCTAGGTGATGGGCTGGATACAGGGTTGGAGAAACTAAGGTGGGCAAGGCAGATGACGGGGCAGGAGAGAACAGGAACGGGTAGCAGGCTGGACGGGCTGGAACTGGGAACAAGACAAACAAACAGGTCAAAATGCAAAACAGAGGTCGGAGAATGTCAAGCGAGAGCAAGGACAAATGAAACGAACGCCACCCTTATTTTCTATTTTAAAGTAGCCTACGTTAGCCGGCTATTGCCCCATGTTAAATTCACATCATAGCGAACGTTAGCTAGCTAAACTTTGCTGTTCGCCAGTACATAAGCATAAGGTTTCAGGTATTGCATAATAACTAGCCTTTTTGACTGGTAACGGCTAGCCTATGTGGCTAAAAAGTAGGCTATCACGCAACAGCGCTGTGTGACATCGATATTATCTAGAAATAGCTTAGTCAGTAACACCACTGCCATCTGATAGGAAATGGAAACTTAACGTTAGTACCCTATGTTTCCTGACAGGTAAGGTAACGTTACGTTCTTAGTGACTAATCCCTTATCTAACAGGCTAAATTACAATATTGTACCGTTTTTCCTTAGTTCAGATTCGGGACTAAGGTTCAGGCTGTTTCCATGGTAACACTCGCAGAGTGGCGATATCCGTCTGTGTACTTTTTCCCCATCAAAGCCCTTCACACGGTGCACGGTGGACAGCATAGAGTGGGGAGGGGACTCCGCAAGCGATTTTCATCCCCCTTGTAAAAAGGCCTTTAGACTTTTAAAAGGAACTTCAGTGAGGAAAAGCTGTCGTCTGCTTCACTCAACCATTGAAAATCAATTGATGACTTTATGAAACATGACTGGATAGTTGTGGATTATGACGTGTTTTTGAGCCCACCCGTGAAGCAGAGCCAAACTAAAGTATCCCAATAATGCGTGTTATTGTGCGCGTTCTTGTCCTGATGATTGACATAATGTCTAACCGTTCAGCTGTCCAGCATAATCATATTTACCGCCAATTCCGAGTAGCATTACTGTGTTACTGTATTAAAGAGAGAAAAGGAGAGAGAGAGCATTTTATTAAATTTTTATGGTTTTGGCGTTGTCAGTAGTGATTTGTATTATAAATAGTTGAATTTGTTTATTGTGGCGTTATTAGCTAGCTAATTGCTAACTTTAGTGATTTAACTAATGTTGCCAAACGTTGACCTAAACTAGCTCACTTTTTGTTAGCTTTTGCCATTTCATTTGGCTGCATTTGAAAGAAAACGGAACCTGTGAATGTAAACATCCTGGATCGGATTCAACTTTATTTTCAATCCTTAAACTGAAGAAAGATTGCAAGTGAAGGCGGATGGGAGACCGAAGCCTCCTATCAATTTTATCCAGTGAGCGGGCTCGGTAAGTCACAGCTTTAACGTTATGCTCGTGGTAGCCTACGTCAAGGTGGATTAGTTACAGGCAACTTGCTAATGGAATCGCTGTATTTCTGGCCATGTGTGTTGTTTAAAGGATAGCCTATTATTTTTTCGATTCAAAATGATCTGAATGAAGCTATTTCGGTGCAGGTGGATTTGAGTATTTATCTATTGAATATGCATAGGCGATGAAAAAATCATAATAAATGAGTGTGTACATAACTACTTGTCATTGTATTCTGTCTGGTGCATGTTATTTGTTTGAGAGAAGGCAGCTCAATTTAAATGGTACAGCCATAGTGATGAGTTGTCAAGCAATTTAAACCTGTTTTAAATGCCTACAGCTGATCAGTTGACATGGTCAGTGTTAAACAAAAATGGCCTAGCTCAACAGGTAAAACAGGGGTTTGATTTTTACAGGTAGAAAAAAAATTGTGGGTTTGCTTCACCAGAAATTCTGGTCAGCAGCCGCCACTGTTGAATAATATTTTTTCAGTTTGAATTCACCAGTGTGACAAGTTCCAGTGGGCATTGGTACATTCAAAGATCACACTGGTTTAAAGCACAACTGAACTTTGGTAGAACTTTGGGATGTGTAGTTACCTGGCCATGATATGAGTACAAATGGTGGTGAAATATGTTCTTAGTTGCTCTGTGCTCTCCTGGGGTGATAATCCAGAATAGGGTATTTGTCGCTCTCCATTCACTTCTATAGGGAAGCTAAAACAGTCTCAAAATGACACTTCTAGCAGGTATACAAACTAGAACGAAGCGGATTCTGTCAATACAAACAATAACCAGCTGCCCTATAGAAGTGAATGGAGAGTGACAAATCCCCTATTCTGGATTATCACCCCAGGGGAGCACAGAGCAACTAATGAACATATTTTGCCACCATTTGGACTCGTATCATGGCCAGGTAACTACCCAACCCAAAGTTCTACCAAAGTTCAGTTGTGCTTTAAGCATATCTCAAGTACACAAGGAGTTAACTTAGTTGAAAGGCAAAACAAATTAAAGAATTATACAACTATTTTGGTTGCAAAATACCTCATTATACTAATTAAAAAATGCATTCTCTCCTTTCAGTGCTTATATTGTAGGATGCACCTGTGTTGATTCGTCACTGACTTAATGCAACTATACTCACTAAGAAATACAAACGTGCAAAATAAAAAGTAATTCAAGTAATTTCTGTGATGTAAAAAGTTATTTAAAAATTGCTATTTCATTTTTTTGCTGTTTAATTGTTATTTAAATAATTAAGTTATGTACTAAAATTATGTCCTATAAGTCCTGTTAAACTATAATAATTGATTGATAAATTTCAGGCAACATAGGAATCCTTCTGGACATTGAGACTATCATTGTTTTTTGATAGTACATTGTACTGTGAAAGTGTCACTTTCACTTCTTTTCCCCCATTAAAAATCATGCAAGGAAACATGGTCTGCTTTGTTTGAATGAAACCCATTGATTTGCCAAATTAAATAGATTTTAAAAATGTGACTATTTCTGATATTTATTTATTGTTTTTTGTAATGTTGTTCCATGGCTAGACCATATGAGCTATTATGCCAACCCACCTGAGAATTTATTGTGTACTGAATATTCTTGAGTATTTTCTTACCCATAGGTGCTGCTGGTGGGCCCATAGGTAAGAAAAATCTATGGGCCCTGCAAGTGAGGATTGCACACAGAAAACCCACGAGGGCCCATAGGTGAAAAACACTGTGGGCTGCCCACGGATAACCCACATGGGAAAATGTACTGTGGGCCCAACATGGGCTGATCAGTAATGCGCTCGCATGGGGTAAGTGCGGGTAAGCCCAAGTGCGGGCTGCCCACAGATGACCCACATGGGGGCCCATAGGGGAAGATATACTATGGGCCCAGCATGGGCTGATCAGTAATGGGCCCACGTGGGGGAACTGTAGGAAAGTCCAAGTGCGGGCTGCCCACAGAAAACCCACATGGGGGCCCATAGGTGAAATATTGCCAAGGGCCCAGCATGGGAAAATCCACAGTGGGCCCATGTGGGATTAAGTGTGGGTTTGCCCCTGCCCACAATATACCCACAGTGGGCCCACATGGGCTTGTTTGCTGGGTTTGGAACGCCTTTAGTATCCTCATCTTGCTTTGGAGACTTACCTAGCAAAGTGCTGCTGGTTAGACCTCTTTTAACCTGACACATGCTGCTAATTCACTTGAAGGGTCGTTTATTTTTCCATAGAGTTTAACTCTCTTTACTTTGGCCATTCAGAGGCAATTTCCACCTGGTTTCTACTAGTTTTATTTAAATGTCAATATCTAAAAAAATATTCCCTGCACATCCATGGTTTTAAGTTTGAACTGAAGAAGCTGTATCATTCAGAAATTTGCTGCAGAATACATTTATTTCAGAATAGTCACATAGAGTATATATACAGTATAATAACCATAACATGCATTGCCTAATGTATTTAAATATGTTTAAAAAAGAACGTATGAAAGCGCATGTGTATTTACACAAGAACAGCAACGTATTTCAGCCCGAAGTGCGATGGGTGGTCGCTGTGGAAATGTCGACTGTACGGGACTTTGGCGAAATATAACAAGATAAACTCTTCAGGGTTCATCAGAAAACAGCTGTAGCTGAATATACTGTTAAGTACTTGGTTTCTTAAACATATTTATACGAGAGATTTTGGAGAGAAAAATGAGGTGTCTTCTAAACCGAAAGTGCATCAGTTACTGTATATAGTACAGTAAGCAAGGAGAAATGAATGCTCATTTGTACAACGTTTTAAAAAAATATTGTTTCTATACGTGAACATGATTTTCTTAGCGTGTATAAACGGTACAGTCTGTGGCTGTAGCCAGAGGAGGGTCGTAAGTGCTTTGGGCTATTAATAGCGACCTCCTAATTTATTGCACTGCAGTGTAACTGGAGAAGCTGAGGTTTTCGCAAGAGGCTACCCTTTTAAAAAATACTGCGGCAAAATTTACGGGTTTTCTTAAAGCTGTAGTTTATAATTTCAGATGAACATGAATACTGTAATTGAGATGGATACGTCTCAACCACTAGGGGTGAAGTTTATAGAGTTAATAGGAAAATGAGTCAGTAGTGATGGTTTGAGGCTCGTTTGATACCTCAGACCCTTGATGACTTTCAGCCTTTTAGCAAACCATAGGTTCCATACTATTCCTGTGTAATTTACAGCTTAATCTAGTGCCACCCCCCAATTCCCATAGAGATCCATTCAATTGCAGAAAGGTTATAGTAGTACTTGTAAGAGTACCTGAAAATAAGATATCAAGAGTATTTTGATATCTTTTTATACCCAGTCATGATAGCATCACCTGTTTACCTGTGGAATGTTCCAAACAGGTGTCCCAACGTTTTTGGAATATGTTGCAGACATCAAATGAGGAATTAGCGTATATTTACAAAAATCAATAAAGTTGAAAGGTAAAACATTTAATATTTTTTTTGTACTGTTTTCAATTAAACACATGTAAAAGAGAATTTACAAATCACTGCTTTGTGCTTTTATGTGCATTTTACATAGTGTCCCAACCTTTTTGGAATTGGGGTTTGTACTTTCTTTGAAGGTTCATATCACCATGTGGGATAGTTGGTTGGTGAAAACAAATTGAAAAGTGACGAAGTGAAAGGGCTAATCCTTCTGTTTCAAAATAAATGTCAAACATAGGCATATTCTGATGCTCGCAAATATAGCTTTTGGTCGTGAAATTTATACAATTGAAACAACATTGGTAAACACATGTTTTATATACTAGAAGTACAACTGAGAATGTATACTATTAATTATGATGAAGATATAACATTGGAAATGAATATAGAAACAGGGTTAGGGTTAGGGTCCCATATAGCCAACTCTGCATTACTTTTTGGCACTTTTTAACTCCCTCAGCTCTCTCCACAGACCAAAAGCCAGACAGAAGTTGATTCTGCAAGAGGGGAGTGTAAGGTTTGGAGAACCAGGTGCAACAACCAAGGAATCTAAAAGTGTGTATAGAAATATACACCACTAAAGCGGACAGATCCGCACCAGGGAAGGAATAAACAAAAGAAAATGGGAATAAAAACCTCTCGGCATAAGCCAAATCAAAACAGCCCCAAAAGAGGGGGAACTCAAAAATAGCGAGTAATAAACAAAAAAAGAACCTCACGCTCTCAAACAAAGAGCATCAAGAGGAAGTCAGAGAAAAACAAAAGAAAGCCTGTGAAAATGGGCGAGAGAACGAAAATGAAAATAGAACCTGTTACCTTAAGCTCTAGGTGCGAATGAGCTGAACAAAAAGGTAACAGGTGGGGAGTATAAAGGATATAGAGCAAGACAGGAAAGAAAAGACTAAACCAATCTATATCCTAACTCTAACCGGACTTGCTACATTTCTTATTTGAAACAACCAGAAACGTAGTGACCAAAATCCTATACCTTACAGACTTCGATGTCAAATAGCAAAGACAATATCGAAGTACCGGAAGGCGGAAGCCCTGGGCTATTTATAACCGGCAGGAAACCCAAAACAGGTGAGGGATAATAGCCGGGCGAGATCAAAACACCGGAACGGAGGACGGAAAATCCGATAGAGCACCCCGACGACGCCAAAAAAGAGAATGACCGCAGAAACAACGGAGGCTGCCAAAAACCATGACAGATTCTTGTTTTCCCACAGCTTTTATCATTGAACCTTTGAGATAAATAGCGGGGTTTCTTGTGTCTAGTGCCAGTTGTGCTTACCATGGAAGTGGCAGCCGGCTGTGCATTTTATTTGTGGACATGCTACTGCCTCCGGAGCGTTGTTGGAGTTAGTAGCCCCAGTCCCTGATGTCTCAGACAGACATAAACACAACACGGCTTATAGACTGTAATATATATTTGAAATGACAAATTCATAGTCCATATAATCTTTTTGAGGAAAAGCAATACTCTTTTAGATAGGGAATTTTCTACTTTTTCCACCGTTAAGCACTCGGCTAGCCGGTTAGCTAATTGGACTCACTGCTGAGCGGGCCATTACAAGCCAGCAGTGTCAGCCATCCTTATAGCCTTTCCGAGTCTGTGTCCTTCTGTTCTCTGTGCAGCGTCTTTGTGTCAGCTCTCAAATAAAATTGATGATGATGATGATTCAACCATAATAAAGAATTGGACTTTAAGCATTCTCTACACAACGTCCAGCTCTTAAAAGTGGACTGTTCATTATTTCACCTATTGGCATGCAGAAAACATCCATCCCATCCATCCATTTTCTAAACCACTTGCTCCTGGTCAGGGTCACTGGGGAGCTGGAGCCTATCCCAGCAGACATTGGGTGAAATAGGAATACACCCTGGTCACCAATCCACCATAGGGCCCACACGCCATTCATTCACACATTCATATCCATGTGTTCAGTCAAAATGTTGACTTTCCAATTAACTTAACATGCATGTCTTTAGACTGTGGGAGGAAACCAGAGTACCTGTAGGAAACCCACACAGACACAGGGAGAACACACAAACTCCACACAGAAAGGCCCTCACTGGCTAATCACTGCACCACCATGCTGCCCATGTAGAAGACAGAAGCCATTAAAATTTACAATAATAATAAACCCAAGGGCAAAATGAGTAATATTCAATGAATGCTAGGTAAGTTCATAAATTGAACTCTTGTTGCTTTGTAATTTAATAATATTTGTTTATGGAAGGAAGAACCTTACTGTCTGCTAAATTTATTTAAAAAGGTCTTGTCATGCTTTTCTGAGCCTGTGGATGGATTCTTTTTATGAAAACCGATGTGGTAGAAGAACCTGTGCTATATTATGACTAGGGAGTGTCCAGCCCTCTGCTTAGCATTGTACATAACAACAATCCCACTATGCCGCTATCCATGATATAATATGGGCTTTAATTTCACATCACATTAATAAGGTTTGGAGGTAGCCTCTGTTATCTTATCGTAATAACTGAGTAAACTAACATGATACAATTTCCACCTTCTCTCACTTCAGTTGTTTTTAACTCCAGAGAGGGGCCTTGCTTCTCAATTTATTCATGGTTTTCCTTGGAGGCGGTCTGTTATCACAGCAACCCAATTGGTTAATCAAAAACCTGGTGTAAATTGACAGCTTGGACCTTGTATTTCCTGTAATGATGTTCTAATCATCAATTACTCTCAGAGTACACATTCTTCTTTCAAATTCTACTTTCTCTTTCCATGGAGAATAGCTCGTAAATCAGTCATTTCTTTTATTGCTTCTTTAACGGCACATTTTTACAACATGTGATGGCCTTTGCTCCATCGTCAAATGTATCTCAAAGGCAGATGCTGCCCCACTCATTCCAGGAACATAACAAAAACCTTAAAACTATTAGTTTCTTCTTTGCACCTGGATTTCCAGCAGAGTGGGGTGTGGAAAAAGTAGGTCTGATGCTTCCCTCTGGCCAATTTTGTTAAAAGCTAGTCTAAAGGCAAGCGCGTCCCTAAATTGACTGTTCATGGCAAGGCCTGCGCACCAAGCTGTTTCATCACAGAACAGCAATGGGCCTCGCTCTCATTTTGCACTAATCTGTTTCCCAAATTGTGTCCGGCGCCATCCCAACACACCTCATTTTTCAGAATGCCTACTCTTGTTGAGGCTCAAATTATCAATTTTGGCCCTTCTCTGCTGGAAAAATGAAACATACTTCAGTTAAAAAGAAAAACAGGGGCATGGTGGGTAATTACTTTTTCGGAGTCATCGGTCTTCTTCAGCACATAACATATGACAAGGGCTCAGAATTAATGCATTTTTATTATCCTTTTTCGATAACACGCCGTAAGGAACAATTCCATTGCTGTGAAAAAGTACTGTTTTTGGAATATATAAGAAACAGGAAACAACATGCATGTATATTTTAATTTAATTTAATGATGCTTAAGTAAGAAAGTACTTGTTACGTCCTCCGTTCCCTTCCAGTCCACCTTCCCTTTGTTCTCCCTGTTTTCCCTACTCCGCTTGTTTCATGTCTTGTTTTTACTTTTACCCTGTCTGTCTTTTGTGTTGTGCAGGCTGGGCGTGGTTTTCCCTCTCGTTTCCTTATTATCTCTGGCCCTATCACTCGCCCCCTCGGTTCGCATTCCTCACGCACTTTCATCCACTCATTCATTCCTCACACTTCACTCATTAGTCTACTGATTAGCTGCAATACTTAATCTCCCTTCTCTCTCTTTCAGTTACCCGCCAGCCTGCTACCTGTACACCCTTAACCCTCGCCAACCCCGCTTCCAGTCCGTCACCATGTGTTCCTGCTTCCACGTCCTCCTCTGCCCCTTTGCCATTGCCAACCCCGGATCCAGTCCCTCACCCCACTCGCCCTCTTCGTTGTTTGTGTTCTCTCTAAATAAAAGTGCTCCGTGGAGCTTTTATTGTGAGTCTGTCTCCGAGTCCTGCGTTTGGGTCCATACCAGTTGAGGGAAACGCAACAGTACTTTTTTCTTGTCTTCTTATGTTGTTGCTTTGAGCAGGTAGTACATGCCGTCAAGGAGGTACAGAGATGAGAGAACAAACCATTTTTATTTATGCATTTTTTCAAAAGTAACATCCTATTTTCATTCCTGAAGCTCAATAATATTATTACCCTAGAGGTAATACATGGCTTGCTGTGTTAAAAGAAAATGCACATATTCACATATAAAGGGTAATGGAGTCTGGGCACTGTCAATAAAAGGAATCACTGAGCCACTGAGAGAAAATAATTCCTTTAATAAAGAGGTGTGCTAGCAGCTTGAAAATATGATTCCTATGGAGAAACATTGCACATGAATACTGCGACAAATATATAGCGTATGTGCTTGTAATAATTACACCTTCAGCGATCCAGTAGATTGGTGTGGATTGACTAATGAAATGTAGAGTTAAGACAATATGCTGACACTGTCAGTCATGTGTGATATTGCTGCAGGTAGAACAGTGGATACATCTTATCTGCTGAGATCCAACCAAATGCATCAAAATTCATTGAGCGGCGCTTCACCTTGCAGCAGGACAATGAGCCCAAACATGTTGCTAAAGCAACCAATGAGTTTTTCAGGGCTAAAAAATGTTCTTGACTGGCCAAGTCAATCACGTGACCTGAATGGAACAGAACATGCGTTTCACTTGCTGAAGACAAGGCTGAAAGCAAAACGCCCCAGAAACAAACTGTACTGTACTGAAGATGGCTGCAGTATAGGCCTGGCAGACCATCACCAGGGGTGATACCCAGCGTCTGGTGATGTCTATTGGTTGCATACTGCAGGCAGCCATCAAATGCAAATAATACATACCTTGCATGGACGGCGCTACACCGGGGCAAGGGTGGGCTATAGCCCCGTCACAAATTTGCTTAGCCCCAGTTTAGCCCCCCCCCCCAGGCATTTTAATTTATATAAAAAAATTATAATTATAATTAAAAAAAATATAAAAGTAAATCAACAATTCTAATCCCTTTCTGATATTCACCCTGGCTACGCAGCGTATGTAGCCTATGCTATGACGTAGGCTACGGATGTGGGGGTGTGTGTGTAGGGAGCTCACGCAAATGACACAATAACGTAAACTGATTTCTAACGTTAGCAAACCAGTGTTTCCCATAGCCTACAATACATCAGGCCTACAGAGTTCGCCACCACATTAAAAAATATTAAATGGAAACGTCATTGTTTGAAAACTAATTTACTATCATTTTAAAATCAATAGACAATGTGTTCGCATAAGCTCTCCATGTGATCCGTCTTCGGAAATGATCAAATACTCAACAGATTTGTGGAGTGTGTGGACCTCCCTAGGTAGCAACTCACAATTGTAAACTACAGTGTTTTGATTGGCAGTAGACTAATCTCACAACATTGGCTGCTTGGCCATGCACAGATGAGTAGATTTGGAAAGCGAATAACTAACCTAAATTAGCTAAATGATCATTTTCAATCTTCGTCATCTCGACTTCAGCTAATAAGAAGAGCTTGCCTCCAAAAAATGGTCAGGTAACGTTAAAGATCTCATATTAATTCCATGTAGCTAAATGTATAAGCTAAGCCTAAATTAAATGGGGGAGAATGGTGACAGTGGAAGCTGTTCTGATAATACAAAAACCAACGCAAACGTTACGGTGCAGTTTATGAAACACGCCAAGGAGCGTAAATAACTCATAAGTAAAGTTTGCGATCTTCATTAGATAATGAAACTCTTAAATGTCCCAATCACAGAGCAGCGGTTAAACAACGACATTTTAGCCATCTTTTTTGACATAACGTTACACTGATCATTTATCCTCTCTTCTCACATCCTTTTTCATTATTTTCCGGTGTATTATTGTCTTTGATGTCTGATATTTTTAAGTACTCGTATTGATGAAGCCAAATGACATTTATAATGCCATTTCAATTTACAGAATTATACAATTCTGATTGTTGTATGGATACTCTGCCAACCTTAGCACCCCCATGTATTGACCTAGCCCACCCTTAGCCCAGGGAGAGAAAAGTTCCTGGCGCCATCACTGATACCTTGTTATAAAAAATAGCACTTTTGTGCTATTCCTAACATTCACGCAGGATTCCCATTACATAAAGCTAATTTTGCTAAATAAAGCAGATGTTTCAGCTAGGAAAAAAACTATTTATTAATGTTTTACTAGTATTTAAATAACTTCATTTAAACTAATCTGCTAATTTAAATAGTATGATTCAATTACTAAAGAGAATTGACCTCCATCTGTAAAGGGGGAGTGTAAGGTTCAAAGAACCAAATGCAACCGATAAGGATTTCTAAAAGCGTATCTAGAGAGATACACAAACACGGAAGTAGCCGCACCAGGACTGAGATAACAGGATCAGCAGCAAAACTTCCCTAGCACAAGGCAAAACAAAGCAACCTCCAAAAACTGAGGCGATCTCGATAAACAGCGAGAATAATTAACTATATAAACTTCACTCCTAGTGGTTGAGACGTATCCGTCTCAATTACAGTACCCAGATAGCAAAATGACATTGAATCAACATTGAATCAACGCCAGGAAGAAACATTGAATCAACATTGATTTCTGATGTTGATTCAACATTGAAAGTGCACATACGTTTTAACATTGATTCAACGTCTCTTTTTCAACACAAACAAACCTCTCGTGATTCAACCAAATATAGTTGTTGATTCAACGTTGATTTTCCATCATCAACTGTAACGACGTTATTGACCATAATTCAACGTTGATTCAATGTCACTTTGCTATCTGGGTATTCATGTTCGTCTGAAATGATAAACTACAGCTTTAAGAAAACCCCGTAAATTTTGACACAGTATTTTTTAAAAGGGTAGCCTCTTGCGAAAACCTCAGCTTCTCCAGTTACACTGCACTGCAATAAATTAGGAGGGCGCTATTAAAGGGTAAGTTTGCTATTTTGGACCTTGGACCCTATTTGCGGTCCGTCTTCCATGAACCTGACCCATGAAGTCCATTTTTTCGCTGATCGGTCCAGTATTGAGTTCGCTACAGATTTCCTGTAGGCTCTCACTGGGCTACAATAGAAGTCAACGGGGCAATTAGAAATGTTATGGAAAAACAACGACAAATGTGCTTTTATAGCTCAGTGTGTATTCTTACGGTCTCAGTATGCTCTCCTGTGAAATGTAGGCTATCGCAAACGCAAACCGAACGTTGAAACAACAGTTCCATTTGAAACAGAACTATTTCTCCGACCGCACTACCTCGCACTGACTTCGGATAACATTACCTGCGCAACTTCAGCCTCTCTCTCTTCTCTTGCTCTCTTATCATCCATCTCTTGTAGTTCCGTGTCCGTGTATTCTGGCTCAAATCTGTAGCCAGTAACGTCAGTCAAAATCGAATTCTTCGTCTTCGTAATCATTATAGTCATCCATCATCCAAGTTTTTTTGTGGAAATTGTAGCCTACGTTGCTGCAGGTAAACAAACGCAGACTGCTCAACTAGATAGTTTCGTAAACGGCCGGCACACCTTCCCGCTCCCCTACCCCCGACACATAGTACTCCGCGGGAGCAGCGAAAACAAGCAACAGAGAAATGCTTACTTCCAAGCCATGCCAAGTACGTAAAAATGTTCGGATTGAGATACATTTCACAGGAGAGCATACTGAGACCGGTAAAAATACACCCTGAGCTTCCCGTCTCATTTATTGTACATGAAAGCACATTTATCGAACATTTCTAATTGCCCCGTTGACTTCTATTGTAGCCCAGTGAGAGCCTACAGGAAATCTGTAGCGAACTCAATACTGGACCGATCAGCGAAAAAATGGACTTCATGGGTCAGGTTCATGGAAGACGGACCGCAAATAGGGTCCAAGGTCCAAAATAGCGAACTTACCCTTTAATAGCCCAAAGCACTTACGACCCTCCTCTGGCTACAGCCACAGACTGTAAAATGCATGAAATGCACCTTTTATACACGCTAAGATAATCATGTTCACGTATAGAAACAATAATATATTTTTTAAAACGTTGTACAAATGAGCATTCGCCGTTTTCCCTTGCTTACTTACAGTACCTGATGCACTTTCGGTTTAGAAGACACCTCATTTTTTTCTCCAAAATCTCTTGTATAAATATGTTTAAGAAACCAAGTACTTACCAGGGCCACGTTCAATCTGAAAACGGTGTGCCCCGTTTTGCTACGGTTTCCGGGTTGAACGACATGTTTCCTCAAAACGGCGTGAGACGGTGTGCAACGGGCTTTGACGTACGTTTTCTCTCGTTTGGTGGGTGTGTCAGGGGTGTTACCCAATCAGCAGCGACGTGTATATAAACCCCGCCGTATTAAAAAGGCAGTGCGCACAATGGATCAAGCTAAAGTCTTTTACAAATGCGTCAACTGCAGCTTGGTGTGTGCAACAATCGAAGGCATTAGAAGACATGTTTGTGTCTTTTGCTATTGTATGTACCATTGTGGAGTGACACTTTCATAAACTTTTCTACTCCACTCTACTCCTCTAAATATATAATGGTAAATATTACAATAGCATATCACAACAACAGTGATCAGCAATAATGATAGGCCTAATACTCATAATAAAATAATTAGCTCCTATAGATTTTAACACAGTCTCGAAGGTAAGAAGTGGATTATCCTTCACCTGAAATGTTTGCCTTGTCATCCTGAAATGCGAGTCAAATGTTGGATCACTATACTTAGGAACCAGTTTCCACATACCCCTTCACTCGATTGGGACGTTCTCTGCTATTCTGGACTGCAAGGGCAGTGACTGTAACATCGAGCGTATTTTGGAGTATTAAACACGTATTTAAACCAATTTCATCAGGCTCCGAAAATTCTTCAAAAATGACGCAAAGAATGGCCTTCTCAGCTGCCATAGTTGCAACGCTTGCGTAACACAACAGGGTGTTCAAAGCACCACCGTTTCCGTTTAAATAAACATTTTGCTACGGTTTGTCGGGGCTGAACGCAGCCCAGTATGTTAAGCTACAGCTGTTTTCTGATGAAGCCTGAACTTGACTTGTTATATTTTGCCAAAGTCCCGTACAGTCGACATTTCCGCAGCGACCACCCCTCGCACTTAGGGCTGAAATACGTTGCTGTACTTGTGTGAATACACACGCGCTTTCGTACGTTCTTTTTTAAACGTATTTAAATACATTAGGCGCCGTATGTTATGGTTATATCTATACTGTATGTGACTATTCTGAAATAAATGTATTCTGTAGCAAATTTCTGAATGATACAGCTTCTTCTTCAGTTCGAACTACTCCCTTTGTACAGTCGCCTACCTGATTTCCTGGTTTAGATCTTTTGGACTGTTTTTTTGATTATTCTTTTGGATTTTGATTTTGTTATGTTCGGGCGGGGGAGAAGGACCCAAATGCAGGCAGGAGTACGAAAAACCAAAGTAATAAGGGCAAGGCAAACCGGAGAGACAGGCAACGAAACAAAACACAGTCCAAAGAGTGGTCAAGGAACAGGCAGGGGTCAAAACCGGGAAGGCACAGCAAAAGCACAAAAACAAGATCCAAAAACAGGGTCACGAGAACACAGGCAGGGGTCAAAACCGGGGAGGTGTAAGAGGAACAAAAAGAGAACAAAACAGACAGGATACAAAACTAAACGACAACAGGCAAAAAACTAGGGAAACAAAAACTAGAAAACAGATACTAGGAATAAACAAACAACTCGGGAAAATACTCAGAGGCACAGAAGGAAACACAGTCGCAAAATATATGGTACAAGGAACTCGCGAAGACAAACTGAAATAATAAGGGCAAGGCAGCAATCCGTGGTATAACAGGCAGGGTCGAAAAACTGGGGAGACAGGCAACGAAACAAAACACAGTCCAAAGAGTGGTCAAGGAACAGGCAGGGGTCAAAACCGGGAAGGCACAGCAAAAGCACAAAAACAAGATCAAAAAACAGGGTCGCGAGAACACAGGCAGGGGTCAAAACCGGGGAGGCATAAGAGGAACAAAAAGAGAACAAAACAGACAGGATACAAAACTAAACGACAACAGGCAAAAAACTAGGGATACAAAAACTAGAAAACAGATACTAGGAATAAACAAACAACTCTGGAAAATACTCGGAGGCACAGAAAGAAACACAGTCGCAAAATATATGGTACAAGGAACTTGCGAAGACAAACTGAAATAACAAGGTTTAAATACACAGGGAGAAGATTACACAAAATGAATCAGGTGTGAAGGGGAGGGGAAATGGGAGAGTACACAGGTGAGAACAATGAGGGTTAACCAGGACCAATAATACAATGACGGGGGGAAACGTAAGACACGGACTGGAATACACATAGACACAATGATAACAAACGGCCTGGGTTTAGCAGGTAAACAAGTGCACAGCTCAGAGGGGAGAAACATGAAAGTGGACACACGTGCAGAGAATGCGAAATCAGATGGATACAGGGATAGGATAACGAGGAGGGAAATAACAGCTGCAGGTAGAAACTCAAGATTAATTAGTAATTAGTAATGTTAGTAGCGAACTCTAAAACCCTAATGTTAGTAGGTTAGCTAGTTAGTATTATATACATGTTAGTTTGTTAGCAGGTTAGTATTACATCTAACAGTAAGTATGATTAGTACTATATACAAATATAAATAAAGCCAGAAGGAAGAAAACGAGATATACGAAATACAGAGGAAACCCAATGTTCCCAAAATCACCCGAATAGTGCAATGACAAAGACAGGGGGTGGAATCTCAGAAAACATGGAACGCGGACTGACAATCGCGAGGGAAAAGAAATCAGGAAAAATAATAATAAAGAATAAACAGACAGACAAATTACAGGATCCTAACAGATTTTGTCTCGTCTGAAATCTGGATTTTTTTTTACCTTGGACTGAAATAAACAACGTTCTTTGCCTAAACCTGGCCTGCGCTTGGGTCTCTGAGTCTGGGGTGTTACAGAACTTGCCTCTGAAGTGGCCAAAGTAAATAGGGCTAACAAAAGAACCTCACACACTAAATAATTAGACATAACAAGAGGTGGTGAAACAAAACAAAACTCGATAAAACGAGTGAAGGAAAAGAACAGAAAATAAAAACCGTTATCCAAACCACTAGTGCCAAAAGAGCTGAATACAAAAGATAACAGGTTCCAAGAATAAAGGGTAAAGAGAAAGATTGGAAATAAACGAGAACACCAATCTAATCCTTAATACTCTAACTGGACTTGCTGCGTTTCTTATTCATACGAACCAGAAATGCAGCGACCAAATTTCCTATACCTTACCGACTTCGTGTCAACGTAGCAAAGACAATATCGAAGTGAGGAAATGCGGACGTCCCTAGGCATTTATAGCTGGCAGGAACGCAACACATGTGCAGGGCATAATTGCCGGGCGAGATACAAAGACCGAAACGGAGGCATTTAATATTATTTCTTTAATTTTTCAAAAAATAGAAAACTTACCAGAGGGCCAGAAGTAACCTTGCTGCCCTTTTGAAACTACAGACTGAGACAGGGGTCCTTAGGATACGGATAACTCTTTTTATGAGTGAATAAATTACATTTTTATAGAAATCTGACAAAGAAAAGAAATGTTGACAAAAATCTGGGACACAACATTTTTCATAAAAAATTTCAAAAAGGGCCAACATTTTCATAAAAATAATATTTTAAAACAAAGAGGATTATAAGAGTAAATCCTCACACCCTGTATGTTATCAGTAGGAAATGTTAGTTATAGGTTTTTAAGGCTTTTAACACATTTACTAAGTGTTTGAAATTGTGGAGTTTCCTGGCACTCGGCAGGTATAGAAGTTAAAAAAATTTAATTAGTCTAAAATTAAATAAATTAGATGTTTTGGTAGAGCCAATTGCGTCACCCTGCTGGCCACAATCAGCAGCCACATGGTTTGAATTCAAAACCAGAGCATGGGGCTCATCCAGCACTAGAACAGTGCCTGAACAGAATGAGCCCCTCATGTTTCCTGAGAGAATCTAATAGTTTTAGTTTTTTTAGTTTATTTTATTTCGCACATATAAGTGAACAAGCAGGATAAAATAAACAAGAACAAGAGAGAAAAAAGACAACAGTAAAATTATTGTGGGGGAAAATAAAATAAATAACGTGCAGGGGGAGCCAAGAAACCCCTGAGGGCTTGTCGGGTGGCTCCACCTAGGAACATAAAATCATAATGACATGTTTAACTTAAGGAAATAGGAATAAACTAAAACAGCAATGGAAAAAATGATAATGATAAAAAATAGTAATAATAATAAATAACAAACAAACATACAAGACAAACAAATAAGCGGTCAAACAGAGAGAGATATTGTATAAACAAAAGTAATAAGATTTATAAGAAAAAAATTATAAGATTAAATTGAGTGATTGTTCCAAGAAATGTTGGGTGATGAGTTTTTTGAAGGAGTAGTGACTCGTGCAGTTTATGATGTGATCTGGCACAATTCCAAAAAAGTGGGCCCCTGAAGCGAATGGAAAATTAGACCTGAAAAAGGCGGGATGTCGGTTGTAGTGATGTGCGATACCACTGATTTCCTTTCCGATCCGATACCAAGTAAAATTCAGGCTGGTATCGGCGATACTGATCCGATACCGATACTTTGTACAAACACTTAATGTGTTTGGAAAATCAAAATCTAAAGTAGTGTATTTCAAATTATAGCTTCATAATGAATACATGACATCAGACTTCTCGTTCTTATTGTTTAATTATGAAGAATAATCATAAAAGAAAAACAAAAAACTGAAAACTTGCTTGTTACTTGACAGCATCTGAAAATATATATGTATATATATATATATATATTTAAATTCTTGCCTGAACATTTTAACACAAACATTCAACAACAGGCTCCCCTGAACATTCACAGGTTTTTGTTAAGGAACAACAGCATGTTTACATTTTTTCCTTTAAGTCTGCTCCGTTTTTTGCTTACAACCTGTCCTGCCGTTGAAAATATTCTCTCTGCAGGTACAGAAGAAGCAACAATTCCCAGGTATCTCACTGCAAGTCTGCTTAGGGCTGGGAAGGTTTGTTCATGCTCTTGCCACCAAACCAGTGGATCCTTATCTCGGGGAATCAATTTTTCCTCCAAGTACCGGCGTACTTCAATGACTACATCAGTGGCAGCTGACCGGTGATGTTGGCCTGACAAAACCTGCATGTCAAAGTCTGACCATATCCCTCCTTTTGTTGCAGCTGAACCTGAGGTTGCAGGACTCTGGTTAGACCCTGAGGTAGAAGGCCCTGAGGTAGAAGGCCCTGAGATAGAAGGCCCTGATGTAGAAGGCCCTGAGGTAGAGCTAGCAGTAGGTGTTGAGCTTGGAGTTAGAGTGGGAGCTGACTGTCCTGTCTGATAGACTTCCTGCATTTCAGTGTGGAGACGTCTTTTCATTACCTCAACATTGTCTTTGTCTCGAAAACCAAGGTGTTTAAACCTAACATCCAGAAATGTACTGGCAGCTAGACAGTGAATGCTCTCAATACCCCTGAATCTGCGCTGGCATTGCTGTGCCAGTTGTGTGGCAAGGGAGCTGCCCTGACGTTCACAGGCTGCTACAGCCCTGTGAATGAGTGACACGAGTGGAATCACTTTGGATACTGAAACATGTTTTTCAGATGAAACTTCCCGTGTTACTTCTTCAAACAGCCGTAGTGCATCAACTGTTTGCTTGATGAGAGATAATTCTCCCACATTTAAGCACAATGCATTCTTCCCTAAAAGGCAGAGGGCTGTGGTCACAGTTTCATTTTGCTCACAGAGCCTCTCCAGCATGTAAAAGACAGAGTTCCAGCGGGTATCTACTGACTGAATTAGCTTGTGTTCTACCACTTTCAACTGTTGTTGAATATCCCTGAGCTTCTCTGTGGCCTTTGTGCTGTGGTGAAAAAAGGACACGATCGCACTGCATTTTTCCAGGACCTGCACCACTTCTGGGACAGCTTTTAGACTGTCCTTTACAACTAAATTCAGTGTATGTGCAAAACAAGGATGATGCCTCCATCCAGCCCTGTGCACTGCAGCAACCATATTTGCACCATTGTCTGTCACAACTGCCACCACCTTCTCAGTTATGCCCCATTCGTCTGTGATTCGCTTAAGCTGTAAGCTGATATTATCTGCTGTATGCTGCCCATGGAAAGTGTGGGTTTCCAAAACAAATTCCCTCATTTGCCAGTTTTCAATGAGATGACATGTTACGGTCAAATATGCCTCTGTGGACACTGAAGTCCACATATCTGTGGTAAGTACGACACTGGAAGCATTTTGCAAAGATGCCCTTACTTTGCCTTTGCATTCATCAAACATATTTACAAGATGAGTCTCTGTCAGTTTTTTTCTTCCTGGGAGTTTATATTTTGGGTCAAGAGCTCTCACAAATCCCTGGAAACCTTGGTCCTCCACTATGGACAGAGGCTGGAGGTCCTTCACAATCATCTCTCCCAGGCATCTTGTGAGTGTTGCTGCTCTTGGGGAATCATCTACAAACAATATAAAAGACACAGGGCAAAACAAATGATGGGGCTACACTGCACTGAATGCTTAATCTTATTTAGATTCAGCTATGTATGCAGACTCTCAAAATAGCCTACACTAAGGAATTGATAGTTTACATCCACTTGCTGTTTTATATAGAATGCTGTGTGACTCAAATTGAAATTGCCAGTAAAATACATAATTAAATAAATAAATGCCACAATAATTGCATAAGTTTGTCAATACCTACATTTTAAAATATTCAGTTAACCATCAGTCAAAAGAATTTGACTGATTGAAAATAATAATACAACTGAGAAATATTTTATAAATATGATATTATCTATCTATCTTATCTATGAAATATCTTTCAGTTGTATTTTTATTTTTTAAAGCCCACAATGGCTGTTTTATTGCAAGTACTCTGTATATTTACACGTAGCCATTTAAATGATCTACTCTACAGACAACCTTACCTGACTAAATCTAGGCCTATTGATGTGAGGTGATCTCAGGGACACACATATTACTCCAAGCTGAACTCATGCAGCTATATATTGTAGCATTTATTTATTTCATAACCATATTTATTAATGTAAATTTGAACACAATGGGATTCTGTAGTTTTAAGAATGGGAACTCCCGTTGTTTGAACATCAACACAAAAACTTAAGCCTAGTAGACAGACGTAAATCACTTTCCCACAATTCAGTAACAGTGTTACACGTCGCCAACAGCTCCACATGTTCTCCCTCTGTACCTGGATAGTGCCTGCCTGCAGCACCAAAGGACTCCGTGAGTGACGTCTGTCTCGCCCTAGCAGCACCTGTCCCTCTCCTCTCCTCCTCTTCGGATCGCCTCATCATAACCTCATCCTATTCTGTGTTATGATTTATTCTCAGATGTTTAAGGAGGTTTGTGGTGTTGCCACAATATCTCACTGTCTTCCCACACACATCACATACCGCGTCGTTGCTGTTTGTGGAGCTGAAATAGCTCCACACATGGCTGCGTTTGCGTTCAGCCATCGTTGTCAACTGACTGAGTGAGTGAGCGCCGTATTTCGCATATGACTGACAGGCGGAAGATGAAGTAGTTCCTACCAACTGGATATCATTTAGACGAGATCCCGATAGTATAGTTATTTTCCACTGTGTTCCTGTTAATGATAAACTACACATTTACCCAAATTAATAAAAATATCGATATTTTAATATGAGAATCGATTCTAGAACATAAATATCTGGCATCGGAGGTATCGATATTTCAGTATCGATCCGCACACCACTAGTCGGTTGTTGACTGATCTTGTGGAGTATTGATGGATTTGAGAGTTGTGAACAAACAGGTTGTGAAAACAATCCGGGAGCAAGTTCAGGTTGAAATTGAAAACAAATAAACATATCTGTAAACGGTTTATGTAAAAAATGTTGAGAATTCTGAATGAGTGGAACAAATGCATGGAACTGGCAAATCTGTTTGAATAGGTTATCATTTTGATAAAACGTTTTTGTAAAATAAAAATTCAGTTGAGATTGGTCTTGAAAGTGCTTGCCCAGATTATGTTTCAGTAGGAGATGTATGGGTAAATCATGGTATAATACAGATTGAGGAGGATTTTTAGAGATAAGAGATAACGTATTCTTCTCATGACACCAATGTTTTTTGCAATTTTGTTTGATATAAATGTAATGTGATTTTTCCAGCTTAGCTTTTCACCAAGTACACCAAGGAATTTAGTTACTGGAAGCCTTTCCAAGATGATGTTATTTATATGGACATCTGGAAGGTGTTGATGCCTTGTTTGTTTTTAGGCATGAACATCATGTAAGAACATTTTTTTATATTGAGTGATAATTTATTTGCTTTAAACCATGTGTCATTCTAGATTCATGTCCTCTATTGTCCTCATTGAACTTTGAGAGGAAAATAAAGATGGCACACACTGGGGCTGCATCCCCATGTGATTTCCCCATTTCCTTCTTTCCCACCTTTATTATAAATGCTCTATGTGAAACAAGTGAAGGTTGAGAATGATTCTTCCACCAGCATGCAGAAGTGTATACGTTGTCCCATTTCCACCCAATGTATCTCTTTGTTGATCATTTCCTCATCATCTGCCCTTTGTTTCCTCCCAATTTTTTGAAATTGACAAGAAGTAGATGAGGGTAGGAAATGAGGAAAGAGTATTGGTATGCAGCCTGAGAGACTGTCCATGGAAAAGTAACAGAAGATTGAGACTGGGGGCCCTATCTTACACCCGGCGCAAAGCGACGCTAACCCAAACGCAAGTGTCTTTGCTATCTTACACCCGGCGCATGGTTCATTATGATGCCTTACGTTCACGTCCTTTAACTACCATGTATTCTTGTGCCTCTTGCAAGTGAACTGGGCGTGTTAGTCTTAAGATGAGGAGTGGCCAGGATTCTTTTTGGCGTATTGCTATCTTAAGCCAGCAGAAAGCGCTTGCGCTAGAACCACCACAAACCTGGTCTAAAGTCATGTCGCAGTTGTTTACATGTTATTTTAACGGCGCATATAAGTGCGTCTACATAGGCGTGAGCACAACGCGCGTACACCCTCCAGTCTGTTACACACAGGGGCGCGCACAAGCATGACTAAAATATTACAATGTGAAATATCATTATTGTGTAGGCTATATCAAAAAATGCATAATAATAAAAGGGTCCATAGGTC
The DNA here is from genome assembly GCA_029718625.1 of Synaphobranchus kaupii. NCBI lineage: Eukaryota > Metazoa > Chordata > Actinopteri > Anguilliformes > Synaphobranchidae > Synaphobranchus > Synaphobranchus kaupii. Next base: position 83,704,018 of record CM056376.1, on the reverse strand, counting down.
AAAGACCACATACCTGTCCCTCAGTTCACTCCATCAACATCCACGCGATGTGCGATGGTACGGGACAATGGCTATCCATTAAAAAGGAGCTGATAACACCTATATCAAGCCTAATGCGCAAATTGTCATTTACACCTAATGCGTGAATTGTCGTTCAATAGAAAACTTGCGCACTACAATAGACGGACATTTGAGTTCTGAAAATGCGCTTCAGATGTCATTACAATACAGCTCTGTTTATCTAGGAATACAGCCTGTAAGTAAATAGAATGGTTGTGACAGAAAAAAGTTCAAAACCTTGTCCAGTGAATATTGCATTTATTGTTTTTCAAATAGCCTAGGCTACAGCGGATTCGCTGTGCATAAGGTTTTTTCGATAGCCTATGGTTAAAAAACTGAGATAAATGTCACCATGTTAACTGAATTGTAACCTTAGCTTCTTCATCCTTTATATTTTTGAAATTACAGTGACCAGGTTTCCATACTCTCAGCTTATTAAAACCCAGCTGATTTCACCTGTTATTCCATAACGGAACAATAGATTTTAAAGAGAACCAAGCGTCTAATTAGACATGAAAACAAATTTGCAGCACGTTACACAATGAATTTACAATGAATTTTAATGCTATTATCTGCATGTGCGCTTTACAGGAGCAGGTCTGTTTCCCCTGCTGTAAATCACACTTTTCACGGTCTTCCTGGGAAAGTGGATCGTTTTAAAGCATTACGCTACCAGTAAAACAGGTTGGTCACATTTCCATAAGCAGGATATTATAAAACAAGGGAAAATATGCTGAACCTATGGGTTGCCAACCTGACAGATTTATTGTATTTAGTGTCATCATTAAGGCAAAATAATGTTATTTATGTTATTAATCAAAATTAGAATGCAGGTAGCCTAATGAACTTCGGATGAAGCTTGAACATGAGTTCATTACATAATCAAATGAAATTTGTTAAACAAGCATGCTAATTTGGCATTTTCTAAGGTGAGACGGTCGCTTATTCTCAGCTCCTTGCAGGTGCTTTTAACAAAATTTAACCGCATATATTTTGTAAACAGCACTGTTAGGAATTACCGGGAACTCATAATGGTTAGCCCGAATAATATTGATCATAGGCTACTATTGATCCATATAGCCTATTCCTTGATCGCACTAAACACGCACAAGCATGTCTGTTTCGCCATCATAAGCAATCCGCCAAGGTGGAAAAGCAGGCTTTTAAAGGGAATGGGATATGACATTTTGATTGGTTTATTGCATGTCACGCCCAAGACACACCTATAATTAATGAAGAGACTAGGTTCAGCCCATTTGGACGTTGCGCCGTGCTTAGCGCCCAAAAAATACGCCGTTAAAATAGCAAAAGTGGACTTGGACACGCCCAAAATGGACTTTACGCCATGCGCTTAGACCAAGCGCCAAGATCGCCAAGATAGAGCCCTGGGTAGTCAATATTTAAGTTTCTTGGAACATGTCAGAATGGATTGGTTATGTATGTAACCCCAGTTCTATGAATACGGTCAACACGCCGCAGTATGGGTCATCCTCGCCGAGAATAGAAAACGAACCACCACCACGGGGCGGAACCACGTGACGGCGTAAATATGACGCGTGCACGCCGCCTGTCCTCTTTTGCCGACTGAAGGACATAAAAGTTCTCCCGCATGACCGTGCAGCGTGGCGTGTTGACCATATTCATAGAACCAGGGTTACATACATAACCCATATGTTCTATTTCATACCGTTCAACATGCCACAGTATGGGTCATGCCAGATAAAGTTAGGCGGGGGATGTAGTGGGGTAATCAAGACCGCATGTCACAAGAGTGCGGTTCAAACATAATCGACTCATTTGATGCTTGTAGCACCCGATAATGGAATAATTTCCTGAAAATGTAATAAAATTTGCACTTAACTTGATCGAAAATGTAATAATACCCAATAATGTAATAACTTGACCAATAATGTAATAAAATGTCCTGACTGATATTGTAATAACATTTTTACCGATAATGTAATACCTTATCACATTATTGGGAATTTATTAATTAATTAACTTAATTAACTTCTAAACATGTGGTCAATAAAAACATCTAGCCTGTAGCCTACCACTTTATCCTCATATCCTATCAAACTCTTTTCTGATATCCTATAGAAATCATTGGCTATTTAAAGAAGTAGCCTAGCCTTGGCTAATGTGATAAGAAGTTAGCATCAACTTCTAACTAGCATGTAACACATGTTCAATAAAAAAAATCTAGCCTGAAGCCCACCACTTTATCCTCATATCCTATCAAACTTTTTTTGATATCCTACAGAAATCTGCAGGATTGATGCTGTGGCATTTCATACTGTACCTTGCCAAGTGATCATATAAAGGGAGAAAACTTCAATGCAGTGTGTAGCTAGTGCTGGAGGTATTTTCAGTTTAGCTCCACTAGAGCTCCACCTAGTGGCCAAAATGATTGGCTTGGTTATATTATTTTATATTTGATCCCGAGGTAGGCATGCATCTCGTGCGTGCACGGTCACACATGCGCAAAATTAACATTGGCGAATATTCGCCTCCCATTCACTTCCATTCTATGCGAGCGATTGGGGGGCTAGGGGGCGCACATCAGAGCTTCTATAAACCGTGGAAATCGTCTCTATGATCCAGTGGGCCAAGCACTGTTTAGATAGGGCGAGGCCCCGCATAGCCCCTCCATAACAAACAAAAAGATTGTTGGTTCTCCTCACCGCACTTCTCCGGGAGATATAACACTGCAGAGCCGAGCCGAAGCCGCCTGGCTCCTCGAACAAACTGGCTGGCGAGAGGATGAGATCCCACCGTCAGGCCCTCGATACGCTCATGGCAGTCAGAGATGGCAAATACCCCCTTAGTGTGGACTCCGCTAACCCCTCTTGAAAGCGGGACTGGAGGAAGGCCAAGACGACGGAAATGTCACACAAGATCAGGTTAGACCCTTTAGTGTGGCACAAGCGACTGAATCTGCCCCACTTCCCAGCGTAAAGCACCCTCATGGAGGGGGCTTTCAATGCCTAAAGTGTCCCCAGCACTGCTGGCTCTAGGCCCTGCGGCCACTTCTATCAGACACCTCCGAGTAATAGGGCTCACTCCTTGTGCCGCCACCCAATGCTGTAATGGATGCATATTGCATATGCAGCAGCCCAAGTGGCACAACCTGGGCAGCTGAAGTCAACAGGCTGAGCAACCTCTGGCAATGCTTCACCGTCACCTGCCACTCTGCAGCAAGGTTCGACAGACTCTCCCTCAAAACATGCTGCCCGCATAGAGTCCAAAACCAGGCCTTGAAAGACCCTCTCTCTGGAGGGGCTGAGGTGGCTCTTTTCCCTGTTCAGGGTCAGGCCAAAGCTGACTAAATGGGCCAGCACTGACTCTATATCCTGTATCCAAAATTAGAGTATGCATTTGATTTGTTTGAAGTGTTAGTTATGAACACTCAGCCAGCAGTGGTTGGTAGAAACCGCCCCTCTTCTCAGCCTATTTTACTTGTGACTGTCTATAGACCTCCTGGCCCATATTCTGGCTTTATTCATGAAGATTTCCATTCTCATTTAGCTGTCAGTCATGACAGTGTTAATATTGGGTGATTTTAACCTGCATTTTGAATATACAGATGATCCTTTTACCTCAGCATTTATGACCATTTTGGAATCAATTGGTTTCATTCAAAATGTTGTCGGCCCCACACATTATTGTAGTCATACTTTAGACCTGGTCTTAAGTTTTGGTATTGATATTGTTAAAATTCACTCGCATAATCCTATTCTGTCTGACCATTTCCTCATTACTTTGCATGTAAAATTAGCCCACCCTGTAGCATCTGAATTCAGAACACATACAGGTCGCTACCTCCACTACTAGAAACTTTATTCATGTGCTACCTGATTACTTTGATTTAGACACTTCAGCCAGCTCCCTGTCAACCAATCTAGCAGAGGAATTAGCTACTGCTCTACGCAAAACCCTTGATGTAGTTACTCCGTTAAAAAGTTAAAAAGTAATTGAAGAGGCTTGCCCCTTGGTACACTTAAACAAAAGTCTCGTCAGCTTGAACGCAAATGGCATTCCACTAAACTGTAGGTATTCCACTTGGCCTGGAAAGATAGTCTTAGTACCTATAAGCATGCCCTCTCTAATGCTAGGTCCTCTTACTTTTCAAAGCTTATACAAGAAAATAAGACCAATCCCCGATTTCTATTCAGAACAGTTGCTGAACTAATAATCATGCAGCAACTAACCCTGAAATTCCAGTTTCATGTAGCAGTAATGATTTTTCAAATTTCTTTAGTGGTAAAATAATTGGAATTAGGAAAAAGATCACACAAGTTAGTGATCATGGTTTTGACAATATAGGACTTCCTCCTAGACACACTGAATGTCTTGAATCATTTACTCCCATACTTGAGAGTGAACTAATTGAAGTTTCTTCTTCAAAATCATCCACCTGTCTTCTAGACCCCATAGGTATTGAAGGAGCTATTGCCTATGCTCATCAAACCAATTCTTCACTTAATGAACTCATCATTGCTATCGGCCCATGTTCCTACATCTTTTAAATTGGCAGAAATCAAGCCACTACTTAAGAAACCAAATTTGGATCCCACTGCCCTGGCTAATTATAGACCCATTTCGAACCTCCCATTTTTATCAAAGATTCTTGAGAAATGTGTAGCGCAACAAACAGCTTTCTTCATTTTTACATACTAATAACTGGGTTTAGGAAGCACCATAGCACCGAGACTGCCCTTGCCCCAGTAATGAATGACTCTCTCTGGATTGTGGCTGTATTTCTATTCTTGTTTTACTTGACCTGAGCGCTGCCTTTGATACTATAGATCGTCATCTTCTCCTCCGCAGGCTAGAAAATTTAGTTGGTCTCACCGAGCATGCTCTTATGTGGTTGAAATTTTATCTCTATGATAGATCCCAGTTTGTTAGGGTAAACAATCAGTCCTCTGAATTTTCTAGGGTGAACTTTGGAGTACCACAAGGATCGGTTTTGGGTCCTCTGCTCTTTTCTCTGTACATGCTCCCTTTTGGGAACATTATAAGCAGACGACATGGTGTTAATTACCACTGCTACACAGATGACACACAACTTTATATATCAGTTAAGCCAGGTGAAGTTGACCAGTTATCTAAACTAGAGACCTGTCTTAAAAATGTAAAGGCCTGGATGACCCAAAATGTCCTGTTATTGAACTCAGATAAGACTGAGATATTAGTATTAGGTCCCAAATTCCTTTGAGATAAATTCTTATAGTTTTCCTTAAATTTTGATTGCTTCTCTGTCTCCGCCAACAAGGTTGTTAAAAACCTTGGTGTGACTATTGATTCAGATCTCTCCTTTCAGCCCCATATTAACAATATCACAAGAATGGCCTTCTTTAACCTGAGGAATATACACTGCCTGGCCAAAAAAAAAGGCGCACACACTAATATTTTGTTGGACCTCCTTTAGCTTTGATTACGGCGCACATTCGCCCTGGAATTGTTTCGACAACCTTATGCAACGTCACAACTTTTATTTCTGTCCAGAGTTGCATTCATTTTTGGCCGTGATCTGGTATTGATGACGGGAGAGTCGAACCACTCCGTATAGTCTTCTCCAGCACATCCCAAAGACTTTCAATGGGGATAAGGTCAGGACTCTGGTGGCCAATTCATGTGTGAAAATGATTCCTCATGCTCCCTGAACCGCTCTTACACAATTTGAGCCCGATGAATCTTGGCATTGTCGTCCTGGAATATGCCCATTGATGGGATAAACTGGTCATTCAATACATTCAGGTACTCAGCTGACTTCATTGTATTGCTGCATAACGTTGCTGAGCCTAGACCTGACCAATTGAAGCAACCCCAGATCATAACACTGCTTCCAGAGGCTTGTACAGTGGGCATTGTACATGACGGGTGCAACAGCGACTTTGTTTTGGCCAGGCAGTGTATCTAAATTAAGTAAGGTGTTGTCCCTGGAGGATGCTGAAAAAATGGTCCATGCCTTTGTAACCTCTTGACTAGATTACTGTAATGCTTTATTGTCTGGTTGCACTGACTCAGCCCTGAATTATCTCCATGGTTTAGCCCCAGAATATCTTAGTGACTTACTCATTCCTTACTGTCCTCCTAGATTACTTCACTCTCAAAGTGCTGGCTATTTGAAAATTCCTTCTATATCTAAAATTACAATGGGTTGCAGAGCCTTCTCTTACAGAGCTCCTTTCTTATGGAATAATCTTCCCATGTATGTTCGGGGTTCAGACACACTTTCTGTCTTTAAGTGTAGACTAAAAACGTACCTCTTGTGTGTGGGGCCAGAAAATGTAGGTGCGATGTGCGTACTAGCTTCGACACAATAATCATCATGCTCCTTACAAACTGATTGCCCAAGTGGGACGTCCTCCCCAGACAAGCTAACATCTCCCGGATTCTGCACACCTTCTGACATATTCAGCGTTGAAGTGTGCCCAACACCAAACCAAGGGCCCGAATCAGTAGCACTGAACGGCCACGAGGGGGTGAGGAAGCCTCAGGCTCCTTCCAGATTTTTTTTTTGTTGTTTTCACTACCAACAGAAAATGCAATCCAATACCCTAACACGGGCTATTATAAACAGGAAAGTATCAGTTTCAAAATTGTGACGGGAAGTGAGGTTTAAGGAAACCTGATGGATCAACCAACAAGTTATAAATCAGGTTTTAGGATTAAATCGTTTTATTACAGGAAAAACCGTCAATTAGAATAATGAATTGGAATCATACATTCATTAATGAACGTAGGCTCACTGCTTATAATTTACAAAAAGGAAGACATTAAAACCAGATGGTAAATTGAAATTACAAGAAAAGAGAGAGAGATCAACCAAGAACCTGTCAGAATAATCCAATTTCAGCACAGGAGGAATAAAATAAAGCCAGCTATAAAAACTCAGCGGTCACAAGTTTACACAACCAAGGAAAAACTTGTCTGTCTGTAGACTCCAGGAATTTCTGCAGCGCTCCACTCACAGAACTTCCCAGCTGTTGTTCTGCGGAAAATTAGAGAGGACACGTAAACATGCAGAAGATTTATATTTAACCCACACTTAGCTTAGTTTTGTACCCCAGCGCTTGCTGTAGTTGGTGTTGTTGCTAAGCGTTTAAGACTACAGCTGGAAGGGAGAGGCAATGGAGGGGTTCTTACTTCCCTGTAAAAAAATGGTATTACCAGTATAAAACTTTGGTCTCAACCCGTTTTAATTAATTTTCCTTGATGAACAAGTGTGCCAACGATCTGAGTAATCCATTGGCAGGTAAACATACAGCTTTTCTTCACCGTAGGGTGAAGATAAATTCTATTTTGAAAAATTGTTTTTTTATCGCTAGAACACTGAGCTAAAAAATATACACCACTCTTGTTACAACTGCGTTCGCTTTCAGCACAACCTTGCAAAAAAGGCCAGCAAAATCTGCTCATTTCATATGCCACTGGTTAAAACGAACACTGTGACAAGCTTAGCTCATAATGTTAACAAGTTAAACGTTGTCCCATATTAGATAAGGTGATTGAAGGCATCTTTAATTTTTAACATGATTTTTGTTTATGGTTGCAGAATATTGCAGAATCTAAAAAAAAAAAAAATCCACCACGGAATTGTATCATTTTTACCATGGATTTCTGGGGGGCCTGGACTTTCAATTGATGATTTAAATTGAATGGAATTGAAACAGATTGGCATTCAAAATTAAAAATGGAAAAGGAGACCATGTGGTATTCTCTGGCCACACTGGGCTTGACCTCATGAATCGTTTTGTGTTCTGGGCTTTCTCCTGAACAGAGGAAAGACACCATGACCACTTTAATATTTATATTATAGATAAGCTAGCACCTTAGCATGACTTAATTGCCTTCGTGCCTGTGGAGTGGAGGGGGCAGAGAGAAAGGCAGTGCCTAGGTCAGGTCAGCAGAGCAGGCCTCTTGATAACAAGTACTACTGAATGGACTATGAGTAATTTGCCATATCACATTATCACATCTCTATCAAAGGCCATAATCTAAAAGCTATATGATATAATTTCAGAAAGGAAAATGGCAAACTGCCTAACAACAATGTGCTTCTGAGGGAGAAGAAAAGCCCCGGGTAGCATACTCCTTCTCAGGAAGTAGATGCCCTGGTCGGCAGAGCAAGAGGGCAAGAAAAGCCGCGATTCTGTGGGTCCAGCGAGGACAAAGAAAAACACAGTCTCAAGCTCAAACTCAAACAAAAGAAGACAGGCGGCCTGCACGCGCCATATTTATGGTGTGATTTGGTGAGGATGACCCATACTATGGTGTGTTGACCGGTTTGAAATAGAACCAGACATATGACTGAAAGGAAAATGTGGTACAACACTATAAACCTAAATTCTGCTGAATACAATAAACTAAAAATTGCTGCAAGTGTTCTGTGGTTTCTTTACAAACATACATAGTCTGGTGAGCTCCTTCTGTTGATTGTAAAACTGAATGAACTGTCTTTGCACATCTCAACAAAAAACATTTTCAATCGGTTGTTTTAGGCATAGAGATTAGGGGGCATATGAACAGGAAGCAGAAACCAGTGGAAACGCATGTATTACTGTTCACCTGGTTTCCCTTGGATTAAGACTACTGAAAAGAGTCTTTGAAACTAAGTTTGTTGAAAACATGTAGCCAATGGTAGTTAGTATATTATATATATTTTGTGACTGAAAAGAAGGATGATATACAGAGGATATTTAGCATTTAGCTTTATTTTCTCTGCCTGACAAATAGGTTATTTTTTCCTGTACTGCGTAACGTTACCTGCGGTAAATCTTTTGCTGGTAGCGAGTCAGCTACCAAACCAAGTCGGCTGACTTTCACCTCTGTTTAAGTACAAGTGAAACAGTGAACAGTTAATATTGTTAAATTTCTTTGCCTTTGCAATAAAAATATATTCTTTAATATGAAAAGAACATTCTTCTATGTTAAAAGCATAACATATGCATATTGTTTTTGTCAAAAAATAAATGTAACCTTTGGTACCTGGCAGGGGATTGAACCCCAATATCCAGCGTGGAAGGTTGTTACTCTGACTGCTAAGACAAAGAAGCTTCATGGCAATAGCTACACAATATAGGGCTCTTATCTGTATATCCAGCTATATTTTAACCCCTTCACGCAGATGGCAAATTTGGTCAATTCTCACCTATTTAGGGGGTGCTCTGTTTAAGGCTTTATAACTCCAGGTGTGAGCATCACAGAAACTTGGTAAATAGCTTAAATGAAACAAGACAGTTTTACCATTTACAATACAAACTTTGATTTGTTTATTTACATAATTAAAAAAATAAAGTGCCACAAATTCAAAGAAACTTTGGAAAAAAGTTTGTAATTAAATACTGAGAGCTACATATGTGAAACAGGTAAATCTATACATTTCCTGGATCAAAAACTCAGTGTCCACAAGTGTGCAAAATCTGAGGATGATATGCAGAACTACTAAAGATACTAAATAACTCACTTTTGCATCATTTTCAAGTGGGAATTACTATATCTTCATCAGTATAGTGGGACGATATCTATGGGTCCAAACCCTATCCAAAACATGTCATAAAATGAATAAAATCTGTTTTGCCCATTAAAAAGCATATACATTTGCCCCTTCTGATGGTTTAAGATGAAAACATTGATATCACACTGCTACACCCACCTACAGTGCATCCGGAAAGTATTCACAGCCCTTCACTTTTTCCACATTTTGTTCTGTTACAGCCTTATTCCAAAATTGATTAAATTCATTTTTCCCTCAAAATTCTACACACAACACCCCATAATGACAATGTGAAAAAAGTTTTTTTGAGATTTTTGCAAATTTATTAAAAATAAAAAACTAAAATTTCTCATTTACATAAGTATTCATACCCTTTGCTTTAACGTATTTTTAAAGTATCATATTTCATATTTGGTCGCATATCCTTTACATGCTGTTACTTCCTGAAGTCTGTGACCATCAACATCAAAAAACTGTCGATATCTTATTTTCAGGTACTGTTACAAGCGATACTATAACCTCTCTGCATTTGAATGGATCTCTATGGAAATTGGGGGGTGAGACTAGATTCAGCTGTAAATTACACTGGTACAGTATGGAACACATGGCTGGCTAAATGGCTGTAAGTTATCAAGGGTCTGAGCTATCAAACGAGCCCCAAACCATCACTCTGTTGCCAGATATGGAGTAGATGTGGATGGATCACTTTAAGGGTTGTTTCTCCTGACTTTTTTCCCCATAGAGTTCTATAGGAAAATGAGTCCGTGCAAACTCTCTGTGCTGTATAGGTATGGGGCATGCCCCACCAAGCCGTAATCTGGCAGATGGCATACCTGCATCCCAATTAATACTTATGTTTATTTGTAAGTCAAATGACAGTCCAAGCCCAGGAAAGGGAAGCCCTCTGACCCTGGCCTGACAGACCAGCTGTCCACATGAGGGCCCAGTCGTTGCCTCAATCCTCTTTATTAGTCTATGTCTCTGACCTGTATGTATGCATTAAAGCACCAGACTACATGAGGAAATTGCAGAGGCAGCAGACTTTTATAAATCTGACTGTTCTCGCCTGATTGTTTTTCTCGATAGAGGCTGGGTGTTTTTGTTTTCAGCAAACAGGCTGTCTCCCACTTCCCCTTGGAGGAAAGCATGCAAGCAGGGAACAGCAGGAGCCGGACTCCTCTCTGTAAGAAAGCCAATGATGCGCCACTGCCTGTCATCTCAGCTGCTTTAGTACTTGGGACTGTCTGCAAGAGAGAGAAATTGGTTGTGAGTCTGTAAATTGCCCCCAATATTTTTAAACTGTTGACAAATAAACTGTGATTCATTAAGACATGATGATTCCTTAAGACCTGTTGACACCAGAGAGCACACTTTCTTTCAGGCAGTGCACTGGCCATTGCCTGATACTGCTTTGACAGTGTTGGATAGCATGGAGCTCAATTAAAAGATCGCCACAGGGGAAGACTAATCACTTCACCATGCCTGCCTTTGCAGCAGGGAGGGCCTGTGCCACTGCGGTGACTGTCGCCGTGGGTGATGGGACTCCCACCAGAGCAGGCAGGTGGAAGGCTACAGCTTGGCCCCAGGAAACTGGGTCTGGTCCCACTTACCTGTGGGTGTACAGGCTATCAGAGCCAGGGCTCCATGTGAGACATCAAAGCAGAGGAACACACACTCTGTGATGAACCTTCATTTGTGCTTGAACACTTGCCTTTTTGAAAGTCAGACTAAATAAATACAAACATAAATGTATACTTTCAATAAGAAATCTGCCTTTATTAATACATTGCTTGGTTAGTATCCTCTGTGAAAAGCATCATTAGCTCAAGCATCAACAGCTCAGCTCTCATAAGAAGGTCCCTCCCCCTTCACTGAGCAACTGAGCAACAGTAATACTTGCTGAAGAATCGCACTAGGCCTCCGGTGAGGAGGAGGGTAGGTTTGTTAAGTAAGCGGAGATTGTGCGTTTAGAGGCATAGCACCGGCCTCTTTTAGGTGAGACCCCCATACCGATGGAGACAGAGACAGCACATTGGGAGTTATCCGTGGACACGGGTATACTTTCAATAAGAAATCTGCCTTTATTAATACATTGCTTGGTTAGCCCCTTGGCGCAGATGGCAAATTTCACCTATTTAGGGGGTGCTCTGTTTAAGGCTTTATAACTCCAGGTGTGGACATCACATAAACTTGGTAAATGGGTTAAATGAAACAAGACAGATGTACCATTTACAATACAAACTTAGATTTGTTTATTTTCATAATTTAAGTCAAAATAAAGTGCCACAAATGCAAAAAAAGTTTGCTGAGAACTACATAAGTGAAATCGGTAATATACAGTATATACATTTCCTGGATCATGAACTCCATGTCCACAGGTTTTGCAAAATCTGAGGATGATATGTAGAACTATTAAAGGTATGATGCAAAATATAGCAGTGTACCCTGTTGTCCATTAGTGTCTCCAAATCTATCCAAATGGCTAAATTGTGCACTGCTCTAAATAAAAAAATAAAAAAGATATATTTAACTACAAATCAACAGTTTTGGCTCATAAAACTCACTTTTGCATAATTTTCAAGTGGGAATTACTATATTTTCATCAGTATAGGGGGGTAGATATCTATGGGTCCAAAACCCCTATGCAAAACATGTCATAGAATTAATAAATTACTTTTGCCCATTACATAGCATATACATTTGCTCCTTCTGATGGCTTAAGATAACTAGAAAGGTCGCTCGGAGAGCACATCCCTCCGCCCATGCTGCATGTTGATGCATGTACCGTAAAATCAGGTATACATTGATAAGCAGTTGGAATTAGTTTTGAAGATTTGTTGGGATTATTGAAGTCCTTTTACTACTGACTCTGCAGGGGAAGTTCATACCATGGGCAGACAGAGTATGTATGGGTAAATATTTTCCATGTCAAAATGAAATGAAAACTAGTTAAATATGACAGGACTGGCAGCAGTAATCTTGCATGATCATTTAGTAGGCCTAGAGTATAATAAAATCTCAATAGAAGATACATTTTGACAATTAACTGGGAATCAGTTTGAACGGGTGCTACCAGCCTGATCACGTGACCTCACATTCTGTTTCACTCCCATATCAGTCTGGTAGCACCCGTTCAAACTGATTCCCAGTTAATCACAACCGTTTAACTAATATGGGGCAGGGCTAATACGATGATTGTACCCACATGACTAACCCACGTTTCATTGCTCAGATTGGTTGTAGGTCTATCCAATTCCGTGCAGAACAATTTTGGTCTGCAATCGTTGATAAGGCCCCTTGGAAATCCAAAATGAATCGAGTTTCCAGTCAAACCCCATTAACTTTTTTCAAATTGGGTTTGGCGAAGCCAGGCTAATGTCATTATATCAAAATTTGTACATCTAATGTTCTTTTAACGATGTGAACAGAGTTCAATTGGCCATATTTAGCTAGCTAACTAACTAGCGTTTTTTACCTTTCTGTTGTGTGCGCAGGTAGTTCCCTGCAGCACCAACAGACAGAAAAAAATGGAGCCACATTGGCTACATTAACCATGAGAGTTCTGATTCACTTTAACAATACATTTTCAAGTTATTTAATACTGGTTAGGCTAACGTTACCAAGCGTAACAAGCCTACAAGGTGTGTGGCTAGCTAGCCTAGAAGCTAACGCCGTTGTAATAACGTTACTATTTTGGTCACCTTCCTAAGCCAGTACACCCAAGTTCGCTACTTCTAGCTAGCGAGGTTGCCTGACTAGCTAGCCTATTTAAGCTTATCAGTTAATTGATGATGGCTTGAATAGGCAGATAGAATGCTAGTTAGATAGGTGAAAGAAAACTTCTATAGCCTATCCGTTAACCGGAACTCCGCTGGTCAATCACATCGGGGGGTATGTCAGAAAATGGGTTTACTGGAATCTCTGAGTTTGCTATGAATTGAATTAATCTCAGGGTTAGCAAACTCAAAATTTTCACTAACAAAATTTTCACTAAACCCGCTTTCTGGAATACTCCCCCGAATAGTCAGTTACATCAACTACCCAAATCGGCTAGGCTACCAATAACACAGAGAAAGGGACCACTTCACCTGAACAGAAACATGTAGCGTAATACTACGATTTTCAGAAATAATATGGTTATTACCTTATATTTTCCAAGTACCATGAATGTCGAACGTAGAGCTGTTCCTGTTGTATCCAGCAGACTAGATGTAGTTTTTCTGAAAGAGCAAAGTATTTATGCTCCGGGGTTTTAAACTTTAAAGTTTAAAGTTGAGGACTAGAAGAATGGGCAATGTAAGGCATATATTCTATTTACTAAACGAAAAGGCCAAAATTATTACACAAAAATAGAAAAACTATTCGTGGGCTTCAGTTGCTGCCTGACACCATCTAGTGGTCAAAATCACTAAACATGGCGGCGCCCCCATTGCAAAACATTGTAAACGCGTATATATTTATATTTATTTTGAAAACCACTGATCAAATCCGCTCCAAAATTTAATGGGTTCGTCCTTGGCCCATACTACACATACATACTATACTACACACAAATTGGTCTGGTAGTTTTTACGTAATCCTGCCCACAAACAAACAAACAAACTCACCCACACCACCGAAAACATACCCGGGGCGGAGGGAATAAACATTGATATCACAGTGTTACATACACCTAAATATGTTGCTTAATCATTCACTCTTGTACCTCAATAAAACATCACTTGTCCCTGTACTCTACAGTATGTATACCTTTGTCCTGGGATTGCATTTTTCTGTATTTTTTAAAAGATTTTAAATTTTCCTATTCATAATGACTCCAAGGACATTTTTACCTTAATCTACCACATATCAGCGCACAGTAAATTGGAATGAGCATTTGTCATGCCCTAAGAGACAAGTATATACGCCATAGCCTATATTATGTACGATAACATGAACATAAAATAGTATTAGTATCTGCAAAATGCTGCCAAATGTTCTATCTTCAATGAACATTGGTAGCCTACTTCAAAAATACATTTAACGACTGCACTACAGTATGTAAAATGCACTCAAAATGCGAAAATAACAATAGGGCTATCAAACGTATTGGAAAGACAGTGCTCGAGTGGAAACACGAACGTACATATGTAGCCAGTGAGACCAACGGTATTTTAGACGCAAAAATACTTACATATCGGAAAAGGGAAACTCCCCTACCTAAAGCGTATTCTATAGAGCTTGCGAAATACTAGAATACTTGCGAAAAACTGCCGTTACGCTGGGCTGTAGTAAATTGTAAAAAGCACCGAAAAAGACACGTTGCTAAGGTTATAATGTACTCTATTAGATAAAAAAGCCGACAATTAAACCAGAATGAACTGTAATGAATGAGACAGGCTTACAGGGCATGGGGGTATTACATCGACGTTTCAGATAGTGTAATAGCGGTATAAAGTGTTGTATATTTCTCAAACCGATTGTACCAGACAATAAATGACCACTGAATTTTGAAAGGAACATCTCGATGTGTAAAACCAATGGTAGGATTGTATATTTATTTCATATTTAGTAGCATATATTGCTAGTAGAATACATGGTAGAATGAGACAGTACTTTCACAGTTTATTTTGAATTTGAGTGAGCAGGGCTTTTCACGGCTTTTCTGGCATACGATCGGGCTATTGTTGGGTTTATCTCGTTGCTATGACGTTATTCTAATTTTATTTGATGAATAAATATATTTATGAACTCAAACACAGACGCTATTGTCCACTATGTCACGCATGGGTAGGTATAGACTAGGTGGGGGGTTGCTTGTTAAATGGATTTGCTACGGGGAAATAGTGACACTTAGAAACTCGGTATTCAGCAGAAATCGTCACGACCCGTCTACCAATAAAGTTAAAACACAGAGTTTGTGATTTCCACTAATAGTTTGACTGCAGTAGCAACAAATGTCTCAGTTGAGCAAAAAGGTCCCATCGGCGGGACCTTCTACGCAAAGGAGTTAGTATCATCTGTGAAAAGCATCATCAGGCACAGGGGATAGAGTGACTTAAATTTCTGAATGGAAATGAATTTTCCAGTGTGTGACGAATCCACCCTTACTAGCTGTCTGTCTAATTTGTTTTCTTTGGCAGTTGCAGTACCGGCCAGGCTGTGGGGTTGTCTGCCTTTCTGCCCTCTTCCTAATTGGGGCATAGCCTATAAAAGTACCCTATGGCTTTCTGGGTGCTGGCATTTTTGGGGTTCTCCTCCTGCACCTGGCTGCGGTACTGGGTGTTCCTGGGTTTTTCTTTGGTTGTTTTGGTTTTGGACATTCACATCTCACTTTTTACGCACACGCATCCATACATGTTTCTCATAAAAACACTACATTTGCACTCCTGCAGAAAATGATTTTCCTTTGTTTAATAAATTATTTAATTGTTTAAACTATACCTTCTTGTGTTGTCTCCCTTTTGTCGCGACTATACAGACAGTCGTAACAAGTGTTCTAATGCCTTCCAAGGACAGAGCTAATCTTCCGATTGCCAAATTTTGCCTGTGACATTCAATAAGGACCCTGCTCACTTGTTATTTTAAGTTAATGTCAAGTTCAGGCCATTCTACTTCAAACTTAACAGTTCTTTATCTCTTAATTAATGATAATAATAATAATTGGATAGAACCCCAGAACTTTTGAAGCATAGACAGATACACCTTCTGAACTTCCATTCAGCCGTCAATGCCTCTGAAGTTACCATTTTTAATATCAAGAACTGTATTATCAAAGTGCATGTAGGATCAAACCCAACATATCAAAGAGATGTTTCTCTCAGTTTATGTTTATACAGATGAATCAACCAATTCTTTCAAGATATGTTGGCATTTTAAGCTTCGTTAATGTGCCTGTGTCACGGTATATTTAGTTGCCGTGCTCTCTTTTGCGGATGCTCCCGCGCTGCTGCGGGACGGAGTCCGTGCCGGGTTTTTCCTCCGTCTTGGCACTCATTGTTTTCACCTGTTCAGCTTCCTGGCTCTGCGCTTTCGTGTCAGTTTTGCCACAGTTCGAAGCCGGTAACAGGGTCAACTTATGGGTTACTGCTTTCTTTGTGTGTTTTAATAAAGCAGTATAATTCCTACTCAGTTGAGTGAGGGCTATATCTTAGGATCTCTCTTTTCTCTGCTTACTATTCTCCTCGCTACGCCTACCTCCCTGAGGTTTGCTCTGTTTATTTATTTTCTTTCTAATGTGGTAGCCTCGTTTGTCCTGCTGGTTTAATTTAGTTTTCGAGATCGAGGTTATCCGCTCTGATTTCTGTTTAATTTCCGCTCCCTTCTACGAGCGTCTCATCCATAGCTGGGTTATGATTTCTTTGTCAGTTTTTCTCGAAGTCCATGTGACTTTTTCGCCCACATTGTTCCGGGTAGATTTATTTTTGGCTTATTCGCTGGGTTTTTTTTTCTCCCTTTCTTTTGTGTTCTCCTTCCCTAATCGGTGGTTATTTCACTCTTTGTGAATAACTTAGTGAATCCCCTATCGGTCACATCTGGTCCTCCGTCCCGACCCTCGTGATAGCCTGTTTCAGTTTCCTGCATTTGATCTGCTTCCCTGCAATGATTATGAATTTCCATGCACTGTATTTGCTTTGTACAAGTTGCACTGAATAGAATCTAATGGGAGATTTCAGTGCCGTAATAACATATGACTTATTTAAATACATTTGGGCTGTTGAGTTAAGCAGAGAGCTGTTAAAAGTGAAGATAGGCTTACAGCTGCATTTAATAGTGTTAAGGGCCATTGACATTTGGATGTGGGTTTACGTTCCAAGTGGGACACTATTAAATCTTGAACAAGGCTTTTTACTTCAATAGCTCCAGTTAAAACTGGGCTACAGATCTGTGCAAAGTAATTCTGAAAGCTACATATCGGACACCCACCAATTCTATTGAGGTGACCTCAATATTGTAGAAAATGGATCATTGTTAGCAATGGTGAAATGTACTGGAAAATGTGAAGCAATTTGTATAAGTGCCAAGCTGCATTGTTTTGACACACAAATGCACAACAGTTGCGTGAAGTCGGGAGGATAAACCAAAGGAGGGGCAGGTCCGAAGCAGTCTGCAAACTCAGGGTGTGGGGCATAACTGGAGCAGTCTGCAAACTCAGGGTAAGAGGGGGACGGGCCGGAGTAATCTGCAGCTCAGGGTGAGAGAGGAAAAGAGAAGGTTAGCCGCCCCCGACATCCTCAACTATAGGATTGACTAAAGAGGTACGTTTTTAGCCTACACTTAAAGACAGAAAGTGTGTCTGAAGCCCGTACGTACATGAGAAGATTATTCCATAAAAAAGGCTCTGCCACCCATTGTAATTTTAGATATAATAGGAATTTTCAAATAGCCAGCACTTTGAGAGCGAAGTAATCTAGGAGGACAGCAAGGAATGAGTAAGTCACTCAGATATTCAGGGGCCAAGCCATTTAAAGCTTTAAACGCTAGAAGTAAAATCTTGTAGTCAATTCTGAATTTGACAGGCAGCCAATGAAGAGTTTTGAGCACCGGGCTGATATGCTCCCATTTCTTGGTTCTAGTAAGAACCCTAGCAGCTGCATTCTGTACAAGTTGGAGGCGATTCAGGGCTGAGCCAGTGCAACCAGACAATAATGCATTGCAGTAATCTAGTCGAGAGGTTACAAAGGCATGAACCATTTTTTCAGCATCCTCCAGGGACAACACCTTCCTGAATTTAGATATATTCCTCAGGTGGAAGAAGGTCATTCTTGTGATATTGTTAATATGGGGCTGAAAGGAGAGATCTGAATCAATAATTACACCAAGGTTTTTAACAACCTTGTTGGCGGAGATAGAGAAGCAATCTAAATTTAAGGGAAGCTGTAAGAATTTATCTCGAAGGGATTTGGGACCTAATACTAATATCTCAGTCTTATCTGAGTTCAATAAGAGGAAATTTTGGGTCATCCAGGCCTTTACATCTTTGAGACAGGTCTCTAGTTTAGACAACTGGTCAACTTCACCTGGCTTAACTGATATATAAAGTTGTGTGTCATCTGCGTAGCAGTGGTAGTTAACACCATGTCTGCTTATAATGTTCCCAAGAGGGAGCATGCAAAGAGAAAAGAGCAGAGGACCCAAAACCGAACCTTGTGGTACTCCAAAGTTCACCTTAGAAAATTCAGAGGACTGACTGTTTACCCTAACAAACTGGGATCTATCATAGAGATAAGATTTAAACCACATAAGAGCATGCCCGGTAAGACCAACTAAATTTTCTAGCCTGCTGAGGAGAATATGATGGTCTATAGTATCAAAGGCAGCGCTCAGGTCAAGTAAAACAAGAATAGAAATACAGCCACAGTCCAGAGAGAGAAACAAGTCATTCATTACTAGGGCAAGGGCGGTCTCGGTGCTATGGTGCTTCCTAAACCCAGATTGAAACCTTTCATACACGTTATAAGTATGTAAAAATGAAGAATCTTTGATAAAAATGGGAGGTTTGAAATGGGTCTATAATTAGCCAGGGCAGTGGGATCCAAATTTGGTTTCTTAAATAGTGGCTTGATTTCTGCCAATTTAAAGGATGTAGGAACATGGCCCGATAGCAATGATGAGTTAATTAAATGAAGAATTGGTTTGATGAGCATAGGCAATATCTCCTTCAATAACTTTGTGGTTATGGGGTCTAGAAGACAGGTGGATGATTTTGAAGAAGAAACTAACTTAATTAGTTCGCTCAAGTATTGGAGTAAACGATTCAAGATGTTTAGTGTGTCTAGGAGGCAGTTCTATATCGTCAAAACCATGGTCACTAACTTGTGTGATCTTTTCCCTAATTTCAATAATTTTACCACTAAAGAAATTCAAGAAATCATTACTACTACATGAGACTGGAATTTGAGGGTTAGTTGTTGCATGATTATTAGTTAGTTCAGCAACTGTTCTGAATAGAAATCGGGGATTGGTCTTATTTTCTTGTATAAGCTTTGAAAAGTAAGAGGACCTAGCATTGGAGAGAGCATGCTTATAGGCACTAACCCATGAAAAGTCCCAGAGAGCATCAGCCCCTCGAGATCATGCTGAGAATGTACAAAGTGTTAAATATTTACATAGTCCAAGATCAATTTTTACAACAGGGTTTTTGCTTATTCATTTGAGGTACAAGGCATGGCTCGAGCACTTACCCCAAACCATTTTTCACAGCTCAGCTCTCATAAGAAGGTCCCTCCCCCTTCACTGAGCAACTGAGCAACAGTAATACTTGCTGAAGAATCGCACTAGGCCTCCGGTGAGGAGGAGGGTAGGTTTGTTAAGCAAGCGGAGATTGTGCGTTTAGAGCCATAGCACTGGCCTCTTTTAGGTGAGACCCCCATACCGATGGAGACAGAGACAGCACATTGGGAGTCATCCGTGGACACTAATGGCTGACGACATGGTCCTGATAGCATCTGTTGTACCATGTTGGACTCGCCAGGGCTGATAAATGTTTGGAGAGGACCCCGCGGGTGGGTGGTGCCACAGTGATGCAATGTTTAATGTCTCTGGCTCACAGGCGATAATAAGGACAGGACACAGCAGCATCATCGGCTCAAAGATCCTATGTTAAATATGCGTCGGCCAGACATCTCGCTTGCTCAGTTTACCTATGGGGCTGATGCTGGGAGCATGTCATTCACTGCAGTGCCACATTCATCAAGCAAGGCTGAGCATACTTTGTGTCCCTTCCTCAGTTTTCCTGCTGGAAAGTCACGCACACACATATTGAAATGGTCTATCCTGTGCCAGCATGCTTTAGCAACAGTACCGGTTCAGGTATTGTTCAAAAAGAACATAAAGTAGTGCAGTGTACAGTACAATTTTATAAACTCTCTTATACTGGAGCTTTGTGTAGAGTATAACAGTAATTACACACCTGGCTCATAAATCTCAAACTTTTTCCAAAGAGGAGCCTGACCATTTTTTAATAACTAACAAAAGAAAATAATTTTAGAGAGACAGAAACTACTGCACTAAATCACTCAATTAAAGCCAACTGTTGGATCAGCACTTTAAAGTCTAGTGGCCATTAGAGCTTTAAAGTATCAGTCCCTGCAACATTAAACTCCATATGTTTATTGCCTGTTTATTTAGAGTGGCCAGCCCAATGAGAGGGCAATCATTCAAGAGCTTTTTATGGATTTCAGTTAATTAAAAATGGAAATTTCTTTTTAATACAATGTTCGTAAAATGAAGAATGAAGTTTTAAGTCAAAAGTGTGAAGTAATTTTGTGATGTGCGTAGGTATTTGATTTAGTTTAATTTGTAACATTTTCTATGATTTTAGAAAATTTGAAGGCAATTCTATACATTTCTTTTTCATACAATGCTCAGAAAATCTGATAGATTAAATGATATAGTACATTTTACTGTAATTTCTTGCACAAAGGATACATTTGGTTAGAAATGTCTGAATAAAGAGTCTGGCATTTCAATACATTGTGAACATTGTTTTTGGTTGTTTGCATGTCCTCTCTGTGTTTTTATGATAACCATCAGAGGATGTTAACAATAACATATACAAGACAGAACCATGGAAGAAGGCCATTTGGGGAATAGTCTCATCATTCATCTCACAAACAAATGGGAATCTTACACATCTTTAAATTATAATAATAAGAATGGAATGCATTTATTTTGTGCATTTCATTATCTCAAAGTGCTTTACAGTAAAGGGTGGAAACGTACCTTAGCAGTACCACCCATCTGTGTGACAAACAGTTTCTATTTTGTGCTAGAACATTCACCACATTTGGCTGAGGTGCAGAGAGAGCCAATTAAAAAAAACATAAAAAAATCTTTTAACATCTGCTAAACAAGCTGAATAATATGGCATGGCTATCCTGTATTACAAGTATGCGTTTGGAATTAAGGAAAAAGGTGACATAAATATCATGGCAAGGAACAATAGCTTGCATGAATCCCTTTCTAAGATAATTACATGTAGTGTAGAGTCAGCAAAAAATAGATGAGATATTTCCAATCACTTTGACAATTAACCCCCCCCCCCCCCCCCGCCACACACACACACCAACCAGCAGTCATTAAAACCCAATGATTTTGTGCTAATAACCTAGAGTTCCTAAAAGACAGGAACACATTCTTCCAATCCAGCACTGCAACAAGCTCCAGATTGGGAATTACATTTAAGTGGTATTTGTTCAAAATCAGTACGTGTTTAATTACCTCCGACTCAAGAAAAAAGGTTTTCATAGTTCCCAGCAGAGAGCCTTGCTTTCTTTTACATTGATAATTTAAACCAACACGTTACACTTTTTTTTCTAAGGAAAATCCTTTATACCCTCCCCATTACACTGTATAGAGTTGATAATGAAAATCTAATATTACACAAAGTCTAAGCTTCTAAGACCCAGCTGAAATTTGACAGAAAAAATAGAGAAGCAACTAAAAGTTACATAACTTTTTATTTCAGCCCCTATTAGCCTGCATGGCACGTTGTGTTATTCTTATAAACAATTGTTTTAGATACATTTTTTAAATGGGTCTCTAAGATCAGATGGGTATTTCTGTGAATAGGATACAGATGTAACATTGGTCCTTCATGGAGAGATTCACACGCTATTGTCAGATCTGAAACGTTTTATGGCACACAGAATCTAAACTAACATCCCTGTTATCAGGTGACCTCTGTGACAGTCCCTAAGAACTGTAATGATTTCATCAAGAGACACGCCAGGTGGATCTTGAACAAATCTCATGCTGATTTACTTGCAAGCTCAGGTTCTCTGAATAACATGAAACAGTCTGCCCTTAAACACAGGCTGTGAGACCCTTCATACTGCTCTGGGATCCTGTATGAAAATCACACACACAGAATCTCACAATGATGTCAAACAGTGTCTTGCTAGCCAATCTGTGGCAAGCGAGCCATAGCTACTCTACAACACAATACACATATAACAGAAATGCCATACAGCGAGCTCCCCGGTAGCTACTACATAGTCGGCCTTTGCTATGTTTCGCAACTGAATAATGAACTAAAAAAAAACATTTTCTATAAAAATCCCCACGGTGAATGACAGAACCGCCTACCCAGTAGTTTCCCCATTCAGTCACTGTAGTCGCTGTTCCTAACATAAGCTATTTAATGAGACTATTTTGATGACACTATTTTTCTTTAACTACTCCTTGATCTGACCTCATCTGACCCACATCTGACACTTCGATTTGTTTGCTGATAGTCTTAACAGACTAATGATCTTTGCCAAGGCAAACTACAGCAATGAAACACATCCATCCTAGTGGCTCTGAGCAGAGAAATTGCTAAATAAAAAAATTAACGTTTAGACAGTCTTACTAAAGTAATAACTTTCTTTGGTGCAGAAAGTACGTCTACAAAAACAAATTTGACTAGCAATGCGATCGCAGTATTGGCACTATACAATAGAAAATGCTGCTAGCCAAACTGTGGTAAAAGAATTACGGTAAAAAGTTTGCTGTCTAACCCTTTGCAGGAAAGTTTTGGCTTTGCTAGCAAACATATGTAACAAGCTGTATTTTCTATTTCAATGTTAACTGCATCTTTTATTGTGAAAAAAGTGGCACAGACTGTCTGGCTGTCAGCTAAGAGCTCGTTAATAGGAGATATTCAAAGGTTATCCTTAATCCTTATCTGTTATTAGGGGTAGTGGAATAAGTCGCTGTGAGAAAGGTTGGTAGCCTAAGTTATAGCGGTTGTCATTACCGAAGAGAAAGAAAGTTTAAAATAGAAATGCGGCTGCCGTTTGCCTGTTATCCACATAGCAATTCAGCTGCTACACTGGAATTAGCAGAAGTCTGTTAGATAATCTGCGGTTTCCCAGGTGTTTTTACTGTGGGAGGAGGAGCAGTGGTGTGTTCGGCAAGCTGTTCGTTGCTACTCGTCCTCGGCACCATTTTGTGGGGAAAGGCCTTAGCATCCAGTCTGGCTTCAGTGTGAAAATACCTGCCAACCAGTGACTTCTCCGCTGCACTAAATATCTCCGGAATATAAGGTGAACTAAGAGTGACAGTGTTATGTTCAGTGCTCTTGGGGCCTGTACGTTCAGGGAATCAAACTGAAATACATTTATCACAAGCAATGAGAGTTTGTGTGTGACTGTAATTTTTCCAAAACTCCATCTTTCACTGTTGAAATTACAACTATTGGCAGAAGCAATATATTCTAGGCTGAGCAGTACCGGAGCAAACTGGAGCTTGCGGAGTGGTAACGTTCTAATAGTGCTCATCACTCTAATTAAATGACGTCCGCTTCCCCTCCTCACTCGCTCCCGCTCACATACTATGCCACACACACCTTTGAGAATCAATGATTATTATTTTTGAAAGCTAAAGGTTGTAAATCTAATTGAGAAACTGAGAGACAGCCTCATAACAAAAGTGCCTAAGTCATTTTTTGGACATTTTGAGATTTTCTGCCTAAATCACTTGATTTATCATTCGTCAACAGTGTAAAAATGCTCAAGTCACTGCAGGTCGCTGTGCACTTCCTGAACCACTTTATGCTATGTTCAATGATTTGCAGTCAATGAAGCACGTCTTGCCTCAACACTGTCACCATTATTTTGACAGCTTACCCCATTTGGAAGCATAAATCTGCCTAGGAAGTGTCAAATTTGATACTTTCTCTGTACTAGTAGATACTTGACATTTGCCTAAGTCATCAGTGGATTCTCGACTTTTGCCTAAGTCATGTATATAAATGCCTAAGTCCCACTCAGTTTTCAATATTTTTGCCTAAGTCATCATTAGCCATTATGTAATCATAATACAAAGTCACATGATCTGTATTTCATTTAGCAGCCATTGATATGTGTTTGTAAAAGAAAGAGTTAATAAATACTCATTGATGTAGAATTGCAGCAGTTTTTTGCCTTTTTCTCAAAACTACAAAAAATGACAAACACTTTTGTTATGAGGCTGTCGATATTAAAGTGAGTAAAGTTAGCCTAATTTCAGTCACACACCGTTGTTTGTTGTGTTATGATGGTTCGGTAGGGGTAGGGGTGTGGTGTTGGGGGGGGGGGGGGGGGGGGGTGAATTGGAATAGAGGGTTGGCATTTGAAACAGGCCCCAAAATGGCAATGGTAGCCTATGGCTAACTAACTCCGCTAGCCACTGTTACAGAACTAACCATGCCCAGCTTGTCTATCTGCACGTCCCTCCATTCTTCAGAAGTAGCCACAGTGTTTCACAAAGAGGGGAGCATGGTCAAAAATAGGGAAATGCTACACTCAGCTCTGGAGGTGAATTGTAAATTCAAATGCATTGAGGGTAATCCTGTTAATCCTGTAACTAGAAAGACGGAGAAGGAGCCTTAGAGTTAATATCATATTCTGGGCATTGCGTGTCCCATTTCTGAGTTGACAGACACTTAAGAGTCAGATGGAAACATCAAAGTCAGGATGACACGTCAGGGGATGGTGTTCCACCACCCGCTGATCCAGCATACTAACAGGAATTTTAATCATTCTGTAAAACAAGCTAGTCATCCAGCCAACATCTAATGAAGTCCTTGGTCTGGGGGGTCAATGCTATTGGCAAAAAATGCTTTGCATTTCTCAGAAATACTTAAAAAATACGCAATGAATATACTTGTACAAAAGGCCATGAATCAACTAAGAATGTTTTGTAAATCAAAAGGCATAAAATCCTGAACAAGAAATCACATTCTTTTTCATTTTTGTTGAAGGTAATGGTTTTAAAAAATAATAATTTTAATTAGTAATTTTTATTTTCCATCACAATATCATTGTCAATTCACCAATTTTTTTTTAAATATTACATGGCAAATGATGGAATAATGATATAGATCATATATAACTAAATATAGAACACCCCTACAGATTGCACTCTCCCCCCCATCCCAAAACCCTCCAACAAAAAGAAAAATAAATGATTAACTAAAAATACAGAATAAAAAACTATGATACACACATACATCCACATATAAATCTAAGGTAATTTTGCCACTTCTCAAATTTTTCTGGTTTTCCAATCAGTCTATATGAAACACTTTCATAAGATGCTAGTATACCTAATTCTCTATTCCACTCTTCTAGGGAGAACACAATTTCAGGTAAAGTAAAATGCAACTCTTACTGTGTTTGCTTCGAAAAACTAAACCAAGATCAGCAAATAAACTGCAAGTTATAAAATAGGTATCATACTAGACACAAACGTCTACTGCAGCTCTGGTGGCTTTCCTTATTGCCAGAGTTGTTTATTCAAGACTTCTGAACATCTGCCTCAAGTACTTTTATTGAGCTGGAGACTGGACTGAGTTGGTCATGGTACTGTAGGTGTAACACTCCCGTCAGACACACCAAACAGCGTAAGTATCTGAGTGGTGAAGGAACGCATGTAGTATTACCTGGTGCTACCAGAATGGGATTCATTTAATGTCATTTCGGTTTTATTCAGTTATCTGACACCAAAGTAACATTTAAATCTATCCTATGTGCTAACATTTGTACATAGAAGGATGCCGCAAATGAGGGACTATAGCCTCTTTCCACCAATAGTGTGACCGCTATCTATCTTTTTTAGACGCGGACGTGCTTCTGGCTTGTGTAGGATACAATGTGTTGTGATACAATCTTGCAACGCCACTACTGTATAGGTGAGTGACTATGGGGTGCAGATATTCTACGTGTATGTTAGGACCTT
The DNA here is from genome assembly GCA_029718625.1 of Synaphobranchus kaupii. NCBI lineage: Eukaryota > Metazoa > Chordata > Actinopteri > Anguilliformes > Synaphobranchidae > Synaphobranchus > Synaphobranchus kaupii. The sequence continues at coordinate 83,677,770 of CM056376.1, read as the reverse complement.
AAAACCGCTATGTGTGTAGTGGTTAAAGTCAAAGAAGAATACCACGTTAAACTGAATGCAATTTATTGTCCAGTAATGACAGCATGCAATGGTGCAAAATTAGTGTGGTATATACTATTAGCCTATATACCCAAAGATAAACAGAAAACCCTGAATCATCAAAGAAAGACCTAATCACAACAAAATGGCAGTAACAACAATGACCCCAGTTTGCGCTACCTATAAGTTTATTACACCACGTTAACCATTTGTGGCATAGCTGGCTGCTGACTCATAGGTAATTTGCATTACCTTCTGTTTACTTTTGAATGGTGCCCACTGACTTTTTACTTTTATTCAGTGCCCACTGACACAAACTTGTTCCCCATGACATAGGCTTTCCAACAACAACAACAAACGTGATTACACTGTATATGGAAAACCTGAGGTTACATAATGCTGCTTCAGCTTCAGTAGTTCTGGGAGCATTCCACAGAGACAGCGGTGGGAGCAGAATGAAACAATGTTATTGGGCAACAAGTTGAGACTCAATTTTAGTCTTGATTCTATCAGGGAATTGATTAATAAATCAATTGAATCAATCATTCCTTTTTAAGTGGTGCAGCCGCTTCTATACGTGACATGTGTGTCCGTGTGTCCGTCCGTCCGTTCGTAGAATGAGATTTAAACCAATCAGGAGTCGCCTATGCGTCACATGTCCGGCAATACAATAGTAGCTTGAGAAAAGCATGCCCAGCCTCAGACAGCTCTATCTCAAAAAATATACATGTCACAGCTTAGATATTCACACGGTAGGAATCCTGAGAACCAGATGCACATCTGTATATAATATGTCTTGTGTAGCTTAAAAACTGTAGTCACGGTCACAAGTTAGAAAATGGGTTTGAAATTGAAATTACCAGCTGCCACTAGAGTGGAGTTTTGAACATTCCACCTGTTAGCAAGGTGAGTCGCCGTAGCAACCCCCCGAAGCAAAATCAATACAAAATCTACCACCAGTGTCCAACAATCCATGCACCCTCTTGTTGAGTTTGGAATTCCATTGTTATTGTTCAAGTAATAACTGTAATCTTTCCTGTTTGTTATCAGAGTACTAACCATTGTTTTTGTACATGTAAACAACACACACATTTTCTATTGCATTTTTTTATATGATTGCTCATAAACATGCACCGCTTACTTCACCACCTGGGTGTGATTTTTAATATATAATTCCATTTACATTCAAGTTGTGACACAGTGCATCACAATGTAAATTCTTACAGAGGGAATTAAAACCAAAAAATTTTTTATTGGAACAGTTCTCTAAACCTTAAAAGGTGGTCATGAACTCCTGGGAAAGTGTGGGATGCAGAAAAGAAAAACTCATTAACCCCTTCACACAGATGCCAAATGTGGTCAATTATCACCTATTTAGGGGGGTGTTCTATTGTTTAAGGCTTTATAACTCCAGGGGCCCTATCTTACACCCGGCGCAAAGCGGCGCTAACCCAAACGCAAGTGTCTTTGCTATCTTACACCCGGCGGTAGGTTCATAATAACGCCTAACGCTCACGCCGTTTAACTAGCATGTACTCTTGCGCCGTTTGGGCGTTGGTCTTAAGATGAGGAGTGGCCAGGATTTTTTTTGGCGTATTGCTATCTTGAGCCAGCAGAAAGCGCTTGCGCTAGAACCACCACTAACCTGGTCTAAAGTCATGTCGCAGTTGTATACATGTTATTTTAACGGTGCATATAAGTGCGTCTACAAAGGCGTGTGCACAATGCGCGTACCCTCCTTTGGCTTAAATGAAGCAAGCCAGTTGTACCATTTACTACTAACCTAGATTAGTTAATTTTCAATTAACCATTAATAGGTCAAAATAAAGTGCCACAAATGCAAAGAAATCCTGGAAAAAATGCAAAAAAAAGCTGTTTTTCTTTAGTTTGCAATGAAATACTGAGAGCTACAAATGTGAAACCGGTAGAACTATACAATTCCTGGACTCCTTGTCCACAGTTGTGCAAAATCTGAGGTGATATGTAGAACTACAAAAGATCAAAGACGCAAAATGATGTAGGCAGTGTATCCTGTTGTCTCTTATGCCGCTTAATGATGCCACTTAACAGGAGTCACACCAGAGACAGTCATGCAGTGATACTTCTGCTGAAAGCTTTTGAAGCTTTATTGTCATGACGTCATGTATTGTTTACCAATAAAATTGACCCATGTGGTCAGATGTAAGAAGCTACTTCAATTTAATGGGTCAAATCAGGATAACAGGCAAATGGATGTCGATTAAAAAGAGTCCCTATCCACTAAGAGGCCTTATAGAAGGTTTAATTGAAGATAATCTCAAACAGTGTGTGGTACAAGCAAATTCACACTCATTCACATTCACATATGGAGTTCACATCCTTATACAAACCTCAAGATGAGATGAGCAGTCTATTAATTACACCAAGGTATTAAGCAGCGTTTAATTTATTGGAGTGCTAGTTGGCATATTTTATGAGGAAACATATGTGTTTTCTGTGCAAGCCGGGTAGCCCTAATGCTATATAAAATGGGCTCTTCAAGTGATGTGAGTGTTTCGAGTGAGTCTCTAAGGAATGGCGCATCACTTACCATCAGGATGATGGCCTCAGTAGTCACACATAGTCATGATGTTTATTGTGCTTATATTTATTGGGGGTACTCTGGTGAATCCTGTATATTCACTGGAGCATACCCAAGTCCTGATCTCTGTAACTGGAAGCCTATGGGTTAATTGCAATCGCTTATTTTATCCGTCCTCGTCTGACCCAGAAATCGATGAAGGTCCATCATCTTTAAGGACATTCCAAGTGGTTAAATGCTCCTCAGAGGAGTGAGGAACAAGGACGCTCCCAGAGGATGCTTCAGCTAGGAAACACAAGTGTAGTTTCTCGGAACATGTGACGTGTATAAATGATCCACCTCTCCAGATGTGCCACAGTATGAAACATGGCAGGTACACCCCTACAAAATTCTCCAATTTTACAATTCCTTTCCATTTATTATAAAGTACTTTAATTCATAATGACTAATCCATTCCTTAGGACTAACAAAAGCCACATTTATTCATGAACAAAGAGGCTAAAAAACATAAGCATATTTCTGAAATTTTTCTTTCCCATATATTACTGCATAGGAAACACAACCTTCAATGCTTTCCGTTCACCCCTGTCCTTTCACAACAATATAATTTTGCTGAATGTAGCCTATGCAATGTCACGTTTAGCCTATATGTTAATACAGTTGAATGCATCCGGCAAATAACTAAAAAATAATTGGCTCTGCAATCGCGGCACATGTTTTCAACTGCAACAGCTTAAACGTAAACTCACCCACTCTTGTGTGACTGCGAAATAATAATGTAATTTAAGTCTATTTATGTGGATTTGCTGTCTTTTACCAGTGCAATTCATATGTTTAAAGCTATTACTATTTTGCATCATTTAACAGCGTCCAATTAAACAGTATCCCATTTTCTGTGCAAAAACAAGCTCTGAGACAAAAATAAAGTACAGAACAATTTGTTACAATGGTTCCCGCCTCCCGCCCTGAATGCATTCAGGTTGTTGTATAAAGGATAAAAAAATAAGCTGCTCAAGGAGGCAATATAAAAATAATTAGTTTGTGCACACTCACTGAAACCAAAGACCGATATGAGAAGAAATGAGACTGAGCAAAAATAAAAGGCAAAGGCTTTATCTGCCCAAGAAAGCACATTAGTGTATTTATATATTTAATTCAGTGACAATGTGAGAATTTCAGGTTAAGGTAAGTATTGGTGGATAATGAAGCATTAATGAAAGCGTTATTTAGCACTACAAATGCATTGTTGATGGATAGTTGGCATTCATAAATTTTATTGTAGAGTAATGTGTTTAATTGTAATGCAATGGAATATAATGAGATGTGAGTATATATTAAACCAAAAATGTATTTTTTAAAATAATATTTAACAATGTTCCATAGTCTAAAGTCACTTCAAAATGTTTAGACTTTTTCATGTCATGCAGGGTAAAATATGGCTTCATTGCTGATGGTTTTATCCTCAGAGTTACTGACCAAGGGAATGCAAATGCTTCAAGCTCTTGTAGTCTTCTGTGATAAACACCTTTCTTTTTGGCACTGTGGACTGAATGTCTCGTACCAGATGAGTATGCTTTTAACTTCCGCTTCTCAGATTTACAATCTCGGACCACTTTAGATCCTGCACGCTGGTATGGAAGCTTTTACCAAATGCCTCCCTAACTCCCACATCAATGTAAATGTCTTCATCAATATGGAATGGCCTCTCTCCACAGGCAGTGTAATTTGCCCAAAGCCATATAATTTGTGGGAAAGGGAATGAATTGATCATTCCCATCTTTAAAAATGCTGTCGTAACTGTGCCTGTCCTGGGAATTCACAATATTGACTGAGCACATTTCTTTGAACTTAGATACTTATGTTTATGTTCTATTTACAGTAGTCAACACATACACATGCGCGCGTGCACACACACACAATATTGATCTCAATATGACATTAAGCAATAAATGATTTATGGGTTTTATCATGTTTTCTGGGCTATTTTCATGTATGTTCCATGCTGCACAGGAACTCATCTTTCCTTTCACTGAGCAGACAATTTCAGAATTTCAGGTGCCTGAGGTAATTGTAGATCACTTACATCAGAATCAAAACCAGCTTGACAGCTCCTGTCAGGAGCCTGCAGCTGTTCAAGCATACGGTGCATTCTTTAAAGTGAGCAGGACAGAACAGATGATGAGAACGACAGCCACAAACAATACTTTCGTCCTCAGTATAAATGCCACCTTGCGAGGCCCTGAGAACATGTGCAGTTTATAACTGCATGAGTCCAAGACAGAACAAAATTCAAAATAAACTGAAGTACCAAAATAAACTGAAGTTTCCAAAAGCGTAATTTGAATTATGCCATCCTCTATAACACCTAGATCATTGTGTACATTGTGTAACACCTGAATGTCCGCTCAGTTATGTTAATGGTATATAAGAATTTGTTATCATAGATTAATCCCTTCAAGGAAGGTGTCAATTATAACATGGCAGGATTCTTCTCTCATAATGATGGCTTTCACATGCAATTATGCGCATACAGTCAAGCCGGAAAGTCTCCCCACCCCTTTCACCTTCTCCACGTTTTATTACATTACAGACTTATACTACAATAGATTTTTGCCTCAAACATCTACACACAATAGCCAATAATGATGAAGTGAAAACAGGTTTTAAGAAAATATGCAATTTTATTTTACTGACAAAAATAGGTTATTTAGGGGTTACATATCTGTACACACCCTTAGCCTAATACTTGGTTGCTGCACCTTTGGCAGTGATTACAGCTTCAAGGCATCTTGGGAAAGAAGCTACGAGCTTGGCACACTTGTTTCTGGACATTTTTGCCCATTCCTCTTGGCATATCCTTGCAAGCTCCGTCAGGTTGGATGGGGAGCGTCGGTACACAGCCATTTTCAGCTCTTTCCACAGATGTTCAATTGGATTCAGGTCTGGGCTCTGGCTGGGCCACTCAAGGACATGCACAGACTTTCTCCGAAGCCACTCCTTTGTTCTCTTGGCTGTGTGCTTCGGGTCGTTGTCATGTTGGAAGGTAAACCTTCGCCCCAGTCTGAGGTCCAGAGCTCTCTGGAGCAGGTTTTCTTCAAGGATCTCGGTGTACTTAGCTGCATTCATCTTTCCCTCTATCAGGACTAGTCGCCCCGTTCCCGCTGCTGAAAAACAGCCCCACATCATGATGCTGCCACCGCCATGCTTCACTGTAGGGATGGTATTAGCCAGGTGATGAGCGGTGCCTGGTTTCCTCCCAACGTGACGCTTGGTATTCAGGCCAAAAAGTTCCATTTTGGTTTCATCAGACCAGAGAATCTTGATTCTCATGGTTTGAGAGTCCTCTAGGTGCAAACTCCAAGCGGGCTGTGATGTGCCTTTTACTAAGGAGGGGCTTCCGTCTGGCCACTACCATAAAGGCCTGATTGGTGGAGTGCTGCCTGGATGGTTGATCTTCTGAAAGGTTCTCCCATCTCCACAAGAATACGCTGGAGCTCTGTCAGAGTGACCCTCGGGTTCCTGCTCACCTCCCTGGCCAAGGCCCGTCTTCCCCGATTGCTCAGTTTGGCCGGGCGGCCAGGTCTAGGAAGATTCACATGGTGGTTACATTTACGAATGATGGTGGCCACTGTGCTCTTTGGGACCTGTAAAGCTGCAGAGATTTTTCCGTACCCTTCTCCAGATCTATGCCTTGACACAATCCTGTTTCTGAGGTCTGCAGATAATTCCTTTGACCCCATGGCTTGGAGTTTGCTCTGACATGCACTGCCAACTGTGGGACCTTATATAGGCAGGTGTTGGCAATCCCCAATCATGTCCAATCAATTGAATTTATCACAGGTGGACTCCAATTAAGTTGTAGAAACATCTCAAGCAGTATCAGTGGAAACAAAATGCACCTCAGCTCACTTTTGGGTGTCATATCAAAGGGTGTGCACACTTGTGTACATATTTTACATTTTGATTTTTTATAAATTAGCACAAATGTCTAAAAACCTGTTTTCACTTTGTCATTATGGGCTATTTTGTGTAGAATTTTGAGACAAAAAATGAACTCAATCTATTGTAGAATATGTCTGTAACGTAATAAAACTTGGAGAAGGTGAAAGGGGTGGAGAGACTTTCCGGCTTGATTGTATGTCCATGCTACTGACATACATTGGAATAGACAAACTGAAATTGTATGTACAATATGTTTTGTGCTTGAAATAAAAAAACTCAAGTTGTTGCACCAGAGGTTTGTAATAATCTGTAACGCCCCAGACTCAGACCCAAGCATAGACCAGGATTAGGCAAAAAACTTTGTTTATTTCAGTCCAAGGTCAAAAAGCCAGGTAATCAGATTCTAGACGAGACAAAATCAAAATCCAAAAGAATAAAAAAAAACAGCCCAAAAGATCAAAACCAGGAAATCAGGTAGGCAATGTACAAACGGAGTATGCAGAGGGGTAGTAAAAAACAAAAGCAAAGGTCAAATAAACCAGAAAAGCAGAAAGGCAAACAAAACAAAATCGGCAGGCAAAAATTCGGAATCAAACAGAAGGGTGTCTCAGAAATCACGAATAAACACAGGCTTAGAAAGACGTAGACACTGGAAATATCGATCAATGTTCTGACAAAGGACAAGTGAAACTGAAGGGTATATATAGGAAGGGAACACTCAACTCAAGGGAAATCAGGTGCGAGTGGGAGGAGTAACAGGGAAGACTGACAGGTGCAGACAATGATATAATGAGGGGAATAATGATAGAATAATGAGGGAACAAGGAAGACTCGGACTGGACTAAGCATGCAAACGAATAGACAAGACATGACCGGGAGTGTTGAAGACACGTGCACATGTTAAGAGAGTCAGTGGATAGCGGAAGTAAGATGTCAGTTAGTAAAGAGGAAGCGTAAAGTAAATAATTGAAAGATAGAATTGCAGGAAAGGAGTGGCAGCTAAAGCAAGGAAGCGTTAGTAATTAGTGGGTTAGTAAAATACCTAAACTAAGCTGTTAGTAGTTGTTAGTGTTAATTAGTAATATAAACAATAAGTGGGACAACTAGTTTAGTCAGGGGAAATACAGAGAGGACCAAAAACACCCGGCTCCCGAAAAGTGAGACGAAGACCGGGGAGTGACATAAATGCAAATACATGAACAAAAACTGGAATATGGAAAGTAAATGTAATAAGGAAAACCAACACGAGAGTAACTACACTAATAATAATAAACATGAGTACAGAATAATACACAAATACGATAATAATGAATAATAAACAAGGAACAGAAATAACAAATACAAACAGACAAAACTCAGAATCCTAACATAATCCTGCTCAGTTGATTGTCCCCAAAGAGCTGTGCTCAAAATGATGTATCCATAAAGTGCACCTGTCTACTTGTAATGGAGAGACAACCTATATAAGCAACTGACATTATGTTTTCTGCAGTTTGCCTCTTTGACATGTCTATCCCTTTACTTGTTTTGATTGCATGGATTTGGTAAGGAGAGAAAACAATTTATTACTCTGGAAGTTGCCAACAGTCTTGGCTGCAGGCTTTTGCAGTTCAGTTGCAGCCACTCAGTCACAGAGCTTATTAAACTTAATTTGCCTCTAGAGATATTCATCTCCTGTGCTCAGACTGTGCCTGTAATTTTTTTATTTGCTGTTTAGCCGAGTATAGTTGGAATTGACTGATCTCTTGTCTCTTTCTATTCCATTAGCAAGTTCACTTTGACCCTCCAGAAAGCAGTGATCTCTTTTTCAGTTAAATCTTTGTTAAAAGCTCTCTAATCAGTATTGAGTAGGAAGCAAAAATTGAGCATTAGAAACCTCAGTATTTGGTACTCAAATTTTTAGCAAATGTTGCTGTCAAAATGTAAAACGATGGTATTAATTTTTAGCCACATTTATGTGTTATTGGTTTCAGGTGCTTGCAGGCTACTTAAGCTCAACGCCTTCTTTGGTCTGTGCTTTTGTGTAAGCTTTGTTTATACTCTGGCCGGTAATTTTGGCATAGGACTTGGAGGACTGCATATCTTTTCTGTCTTGAAAGATACGCAGGAACTTCCTTTAATTTAGAGTTATAGGATTAGTTCTCTAGAACTTTCTCTTTCCTGTTTCTTTCTCTAAGTTCTTTCCTCAGTTTTTTTTCAGTCCTCTTTGAGGCTGTAACCTTTGTTACCTTTTTCTTCTTTTCCTCCATGTTTCAGCTCATTTGTATTTCATTGAGCTTGAGGTTTTCTTTCACTTTCTGTCTATTTCTGCTTGAGTCTACAAATCACCCTCTTTTCTGGGTTGTTTATCTGTTGGCTTATACGCTGGGGGTTATTTCCCTTTTGTTTATTTTTTCTGTTCTGTTCATGTTTCAAATTTCCTCCCTCTAACTTGTGGTTACTCCACGTTTGTGGGTAGCTTTTAGATCCCCTTCCGGTCGCGTCTGGTTCTCCGAACTCTTCCCCTCCCTCACATAGAGGATATAGACATAAGAATTTGATATAAGAAAGTGGCAATCGTAATGCATTAGGCATTATATACAACAATAATTAATAATATTAATTGCTTGATAAACACACAGTAATTGTGCAATACCACATAAGTAAAAGTACTAGTATAGAGTTAAGTGATGATGTTACGCTACCTTGTTTCGCGACTGCTGAATTTTTTAATTTCTCTGAAACAATTAACCTCAATTTAATTAAAAAATTAGACTCTTTAAATACATCTCACACATAGATTTTTGTTCTATTTATGATATTCACTACCCATGAAACTGAAACTAGATTTTTATAGAGAGTCCAAGGTTGTTTAGAGTTCATATGGAGACATGTTAAAGCGATAACACACATTTTCTACTTCCAATTAAGAGAGAACCCACTTGTTAAATGAAGGGAACAGATGTCAGAGACATCTGGGGACTGACTAAGAAGGTCACCTTGGTCAGTACAGACTGGGCACAAACACTGCATTGTGTCACAAGGATGCTGGATAATTTTAAATTCTGATTTAATAATAATAATACAACCCCAATTCCAAAAAAGTTGGGACAGTATGTAAAATGCACATAAAAGCAGAAAGCAGTGATTTGTAAATTATCTTTTACATATATTTAATTGAAAACAGTACAAAGAAAAGATATTTAACTTTATTATATATATAATAATATATTATTATATATATCAACTTTATTGATTTGTGTAAATATACACTATTTCCAAGTTTTATGCCTGTAACACGTTCCAAAAAAGTTGGGACAGGGCCAATAAAAAGACTGGGAAGTTAAAAAAAACACCTGTTTGGAACATTCCACAGGTAAACAGGTGATGCTATCATGACTGGGTATAAAAGGATATCAAAAGACTCTTGATATTTAATTTTCAGCAATACTATAACCTCTCTGCATTTGAATGGATCTCTATGGGAATTGGGGGGTGGGACTAGATTAAGCTGTAAATTACACGGGAATAGTATGGAATCCATGGTTGGCTGAATGGCTGTAAGTAATCAAGGGTCTGAGGTATCAAACGAACCTTAAACCAATGAGCCTCAAACCATCACTCTGCTGCCAGATATGCAGTAGATATGGATGGATCACTTGGATTGTTGTTTCTCCTGGCTTATTTTTCCATAGAGTTCAATAGGGAAATGAGTCAGGAGAAACAACCCTTAAAGTGATCCATCCATATCTACTGCATATCTGGCAGCAGAGTGATGGTTTGAGGCTCATTTGATACCTCAGACACTTGATGACTTACAGCCATTTAGCCAGCCATGGGTTCCATGCTATTCCTGTGTAATTTCTAGCTTAATCTAGTCCCACCTCCCAATTCCCATAGAAATCCATTCAAATGCAGAGAGGTTATAGTATCGCTTCTAAGAGTACCTGAAAATAAAATATCAAGAGTCTTTTGATATTCTTTTATACCCAGTCATGATAGCATCACCTGTTTACCTGTGGAATGGAAAACAGGGTTTTTTTTGAGCTTCCCAGTCTTTTTTTTGCCCCGTCCCAACTTTTTTAGAATGTGTTGCAGGCATCAAATTCAGAATTAGCATATATTTACAAAAATCAATAATGTTGATAAGGTAAAACATTAAATACATTTTCTTTGTACTTTCAATTACATACTGTATATGTAAAAGAGAATTTACAAATCACTGCTTTCTGCTTTTATGTGCATTTTCCACCACCACATTTACATGTCCCAACTTGGGACAATTGGGGTTGTAATTATTATTATTATATAATTCATTGTAAAAAATAATTACTTAATGTTACTCCAAAATTTTTGTACTTTTCACCATTTAAGTCAGTTAAACTAAATATTTTTGAATAGATTTGAATTTGTGATGACAAAACTCCTGGGGGGTGTAGTGATCTAATTTACCTAGGGTAATTAACTGTTTAAATTGATGGGTTCCAGCCTGGCCCTGAACCATATACTGCTGGAACAGAACCTGCTGGATTTAGACCATTAGAACCAATGCTGTTTATTTCCGTGCTCTCTGCAATCTAATAAATATGCCTCTTAATCCCTAAATCGAGATCAGTCCATTTCAGTCAGGACCTAATACAGGTTTTAGTGGTTGTACATTCTCTTACTGAAACCTGAGAGACACTGAGCAGGAGAGACAGAGAGACTGAGCAGGGGAGGAAGAGAGATAGAGAGAGAGAAAAGCTCTTTATTTAACATTTGTTAAACCAGAACACAGTTGAGGGAGACCACCTACTACTACAGTTGCCCCCCCTCTGTTATAACAGCAGCCACTCTCCTAGGAAGGCTTTTCACTAGATGTTGGAACATTGCTGCTTGGATTTGCTTCCATTCAGCCGGAAGAGCATTATTGAGGTTCGGGAACTGATGTTGGGAAATTAGGCCTGGCTTGCAGTCGGCTTTCCAATTGATCCCAAAGGTGTTTGATGGGGTTGAGGTCAGGTCTCTGTGCAGGCCAGTCATGTTCTTCCATTCTGATCTCAACAACCATTTCTATATGGACCTTGATTTTTGGGGGCAAATCAAGGTCCATGGGGGCATTGTCATTCTGAAACAGGAAAGGGCCTTCCCCAAACTGTTGCCACAAAGTTGGAAGCACAGAATCTTCTAGAATGTCATTGTATGCTGTAGCATTAAGATCTGCCTTCCCTAGAACAAAGGTGCCAAGTTCAAACCAAGAAAAACAGCCACAGACTAAGGGGTGTCTGGATACTTTTGGCTTATGTATTTTAAAGTAGATGTGAATGGATCACTTTAACCTCTTCCTACCGAGGGAAAAATAGGCCAATTTTCGCCTGTTTTCACTAGTGACAAACAAAGGTGGTTATCTCAAAAACTATAAATGGTACAAATATGGTTCATGGCTTTTATTAAAAAAGACACCTGCAGTATTACGACTAAGCAGTGAGACCTCATAGAAATCCAGTTTTTGATACTTAACTACAACAATTTATGTACAGAAAATATAAAAAAACTAAAAAACGGGTACCTACATTCAAGTTTAATAATTTTTACCTGGGGAGCTACAAATGCAATCAAGGAAATGACTCCTCTATCTGATTCATCAATATGCTGCCTACCTCTGCTAACAATCTGGTGTCAATATCTCAAACCATTCAAATTTTACAGGTTTTTTTTTCAGGTGAACCTTTTTCGTTATCCAAATGGTGCCAAATGGTGCCAAATGTGCCAAAAATGGCAATGTTCCAGAAAGGTCTCAATATGATTTCTTTTTTAGGTTTTTACAAAGAAATGAGATAATTTGTCAATATTGGCAATAAAAGTTCATTTTTAGGCGTGTTCTTGTTGCTCTTCATATTACACAACTAACTACCCGAGGTCACAAAAAGCTGTCAAAACCCATGTAGCAGCACAGTGAATCTTGTGTATTTCACCAGAGCCCCATTCGCCAGAAATGAGTCCAGGAATGTGCAAACAGATTTTCAAATGAATAATGGGAATAGTATGAAACTTCCCTACACATTACTGCTTGCCAGTCCTGTCCTTTATTCTGTTGCCACCTCCTACGACGGGGACGTTGGGGTTGGGTTTTAGGAGGCAAAACTTTATACATGACAAACATATATCAACTATATACAAGTGCACTAAGGTATACTACTAAAAGTGCAGTGGATAAAAAATCAAAAGTCCACCAGTTTCCTAGATAAAATAAAAACACCCCTGCTGTAACAAATAAAAAGATCCTTGCCCTCTAATTGCTGACGTTACCGTATTTACACAAAGAAAGTACAAAATGGCAGGGTCCAAAAAGCTTGAAAAAATGAACTAAAAACAAAAAAAGGCAAAGGATCAAAACATGGGGGTGGAGGGTGAGGAGAGATTATTTAACCATTCATACAGAAGCCATTTAGACTACACATTCCCTCAGGAGAGCAATCAGCATCATTACAAACCCCACTAACCCTGTCCATGGAATTGTCCACGATGTTGATATACCCATTAGTCCCCCTTATCCAACAACAATCAACAATAATAATAATAAACAAGTACTCCCTCATGTTATCATGTTCTCTCCCTCATACCATGCATAAATTGCCATTTTGTTTACCTGCACAGCCTTCTGTACTGCATACAGAACAATTTACTCATGTGGAACAATGACTTTACTAAACACTTCCAGAAGCCATTTCACACTCAGAAAAAATCGATTTAGTAGCTCATCTCAGACACAAATAGATAGCTAGCTGCTTGTTACCTGTAATTTTGCTTGCTAGCTTGCCACTGTAAAGGTAATACTATCTATATTAATTTAGCTGAGAGGGACCGATTTTATGCATAAGTATATAAGGTTAGTTAGCTTCACAGAAGAAACACAGGGATTCACGCATTGCAGCTAAATTGCACATTTCCTTCAATGCTTACACCAAACTTACCGTTTCCATAAACATCTGTGTTGTTGGCAACGCCACGTAACACGTGCGAGTTTGTTAACACAGACAATACACCCTAAGTTTACTTCATAAATTATTTATCATACCGTTGGAATGTGCAATTTTTAATATTAATTGTATGAAAAACAATAAAATACAGTTGACAATGTAATTACGAACCCGCATGGCATTGCGTGAATTCACACTGGTATATCGAAAAATCGGTAATACCACCAGCCCTAACGACGTTACCTGCCATGGCGAAATTCAATGCGTTTATAGCATAACACTGTTAGTATGATAAAACAACTTACATGTCAGCAACATCATCTCGGTCATCAGTGGATTCAGCGTCACTGAGACAGGATGAGTCTCCCTCGGCAAAAACATCTTCTGGCTTATCCAGTTCGTCTAGCACTTGATGCACAGATAAACGCCTCAAAAATCTCGGCATAACTACACAAAAACTGTATCAAAAATACTCTAAAGTAAAAAAATTTAACTGCGGGTCTTACCTAATTAATTGTTCTTTACTAACCGGAACGTAGCTAAGTAAATTATGAACAAGCAAAGCTAAATGATAAGCTAACCCTATTGCGCTCTAATGCGTCCGCGTACTACAATGAAACCTAACCTTCTGTTACGCACTGCGATAACTTGTATATTTTGAATCGGATATGATGTATGAGCACTTATTTTAAAGATAACAGTCTTGGCTATTGGCTCAAAAATTGACAGACAGGTTTAAGACCCAATGGGAGAAAAACAAGACTGAATCTGGAGGCTGCCTCCAACCAGTCATTCCTACTTTGGATAGGACTACTGTGCTATCAATCAAGACAATGCACCCAATTGACGACGGTTTGACAAAACACTCCGCAGTCATGTCCCAAACAGGTTTGTCGACAACAAACTAAGCTAAGGGGTTGGTACTCACTCAACTGGCCGAGTTTCACAATGCTGAACGGGACACAGCCGAACTACTCGCGGCGAAGAGCAGAAAATCACAAGTCTGTTTAGTAACTTGAAGAAAGCATGCACAGCGGTGTAGAACGTTTTCAAGTGTTTTTTCTTAAAGCTTTAATGCATAACGATTTTTCAAAGCAAAGTTTTGTGAAATATAATCAAGCAGAATAGTTTACCAACGCATTGTTTATGGAGTGGCAGCAAGCTGCAATAAATGTTTGGTAATTAGGTCTAAGTTTACAACGTTATTTACGAAGTTTTAATGCGACGTTTTGGGCTTAAAAACCACTTTCCTAGAAAGAATGGATGTATCTTAAGGATATTTAATCAACATATTGAGGTTAGCAGTTTATTCTCTATTATTAAATTAATGAAATATAAATTTTAATAAATTCCGTAACGCCCGCGTTACCGCTAGGGGGCGTTTGGTATTAAGAGGTTAAGGGTTTCTTCTCCTGACTTTTTCCCCCAGTTCTATAGGAGTTCTATAGGAAAATTTGTCAGGAAAAATAACCCTTGCAGTGATCTATCCATATCTACTCCATATCTGGCAACATAGTTATGGTTTGGGGCTTGTTTGATACCTTAGAGCCTTGATGACAGCCATTTCGCCAGTCATGTGTTCCATACTGTACCAGCGTAATTTACTAGCTGAATCTAGTCTCACCCCCAATTCCCATAGAGATCCATTCAAATGCAGAGAGGTTATAGTATCGCTTGTAACAGTACCTGAAAATAACATATCGAGAGTCTGTTGAGGTTTTCTGTTGATGTTGATGATTTCTAAAAACATGTTTTCACTTTGTCATTATGGGTTATTGAGTGTAGATTGATGGGCAAAAAATCTGCTGGCGCCTCGGGACTGGGTGGTGGGACGGTGCCCTCTAGCGTAGCCTCGGGACGAGGTGGTGGCCAAGGAGCATCTGGAGGGCCCGCTGCGGCAGGCAGGCTCTTCTGGAGGCCTGGTAATGTGGCAGTGAGGGCGCACATTCTGGACAGCTTGCAGCGACAGGGGGTTGTGAGGGACAAGGTGGCAAAGCTGCGGCCTCTGGTGGTTTCTCGGGACAAGGCGGCAGCCTCTAGTGAGTCCCCAGTTCCCGCGGTGGCGAAGGTTCCCACACCATTCGCACCATATGGACCCATCCAGCTCGTCCCAGGCCTCTTCCTCCTCAGACTTGTCAAGGGCATACCAGTTATGGCCCAGGCAGGTGTCCAGGTTGTAAGGCTTGATGGGAAACAGGACCCAATCGCAGACAGGACTGACTAAGCAGAAGTTTAATGAGGGAAAAACAGCTATCCAAGGTACAACAGGCAGGGTCGAAAACCGGGGAGACAGGGCAATGGTACAAAAACAGAGTCCAAAGAGTAGTCACAGAACAGGCAGGGGTCGGAACCGGGAAGGCACAGCAGAGGCACAAACACAGAATCCAAAAATCAGGGTCGCGAGAACACAGGCTGAAGTCGAAAACCAGGAAAAGCAACAAAGGAAAAAAATCAACGAAGAAAAAAGGCTCGGGAAACCAATACAAAACTGACGGAAACTCAGGAAACAGATACTAAGACAGAACAGACAACTCATACAAAACCGAAAGAAACTAGTACTCGAAAAAAGGCTAGAAGAAACATTGAGGCAAAACAATGATGACTAACTTGTGAAGAAAGACTGAAATAACAGGGTTATATACACTGAGGGAGACAGACATAATGGGAATCAGGTGTGCAGAGGCGGGGAGGGGAAATTACTCACAGGTGAGCACAATGAGGGTTAACCAATAATACAATAACGGGGGGGGAACGTAAGACACGGACTGGAATGCACATAGACACAATGATAACAAATGGCCTGGGGTTAGCAGGTAGACACGTGCACAGCTCGGAGGGGAGGAATGCGGAAGTGGACACACGTGCAGAGAATGCGAAATCACAGATAGATACAGGGGTAGGATAACGAGGAGGGAAATGACAGCTGCAGGTAGAAACTCAAGATTAATTAATAATTAGTAATGTTAGTAGCAAACTCTAAAACCATAATGTTAGTAGGTTAGTATTATATACACACGTTAGATTATATTTAATACTAACCTGCTAACAAACTAACAGTTAGTACAATTAGTACATTAGTATTATATACAAATATTAAGAAAGCCAGAAGAAAGAAAACGAGATACGAAATACAGAGGAAATCCGAATGTTCCCAAAATCACCCAAATAGTGCAATGACAAAGACAGGGAGTGGAATCTCAGGAAACCTGGAACGCGGACTGACAAGGAAACTAGAGTGATGGTAAAATACTAAACACAATACACAAAGTCAGGAAAATAAACAGGTTTCTGGTAAGGAGGGAATGGGTCAGCAGGGTGAAAAGGAATAGGGGTGAAAACTGGGAAAGTTCATAATGTCCGGAATGCCGAGCAGGGTGGGTGGAGGGGATCCGAAGGGGGGAAATAACGGTCGGACGGCGGCACAGAAGGGACAACTCTGGAGGCTGGCGGCGTGGGCTGGACCGCTCTGGAGGCCGGCGGCGGCGTGGGCTGGACCGCTCTGGAGGCTGGCGGTGGCGTGGGCTGGACCACTCTGGAGGCCGGCCGCGGCTTGGGCTGGACTGCTCTGGAGGCCGGCGGCGGCATGGACTGGACCACTCTGGAGGCCGGCGGCGGGGTGGGCTGGACCGCTCTTGAGGCCGGCGGCGGCTTGGGCTGGACCGCTCTTGAGGCCGGTGGCGGCTTGGGCTGGACCGCTCTGGAGGCCGGCGGCGGCGTGGGCTGGACTGCTCTGGAGACCGGCGGCGAATGGGCGGCCGCAGGCTAGGTGGCCCAGGGACAGGAGGCGACCGCTGGCTAGGCGGCCCAGGCACAGGAGGTGGCCGCTGGCAGCTAGGCTCACGACAGGCGGGTAGCTGGCTCTGCATCTCGGGACAGGCGGGTAGCTGGCTCTGCAGGTCGGGACAGGCGGGTAGCTGGCTCTGCAGGTCGGGACAGGTGGGTAGCTGGCTCTGCAGATCTGGACAGGCGGGTAGCTGGCTCTGCAGCTCAGGACAGGCGGGTAGCTGGCTCTGCAGCTCAGGACAGGCGGGTAGCTGGCTCTGCAGCTCAGGACAGGCGGGTAGCTGGCTCTGCAGCTCAGGACAGGCAGGTAGCTGGCTCTGCAGCTCAGAGACAGGAGGGCTGAAACGAGGCGAGACAGGAGGGCTGGAACGAGGCGGGACAGGAGGGCTGGAACGAGGCGGGACAGGAGGGCTGGAACGAGGCGGGACAGGAGGGCTGGAACGTGGCGGGACAGGAGGGCTGGAACGTGGCGGGACAGGAGGGCTGGAACGTGGCGGGACAGGAGGAAACATGACCAACCGAGGAATCGGCAGGGCGTCAGCGAGGGTGACTGACTGGGGAACAGGCGGGGCGTTGGTGAACACGGACGGGTGGAAAATGGATCCTCCGTCGACGGGTAGAAAATGGATCCTCCGTCGATGGGTAGCTGAGTCCGCTGATGCAGCGGGGAACCAGGACCCCCTCGCCTTCTCCTGGGCCCATAGTTTCCCAGACACAGGACCAGGCGGGTCCCTTCGAAAGGTGATGGTTGGGGTTGGGTGAATGACGGGGTAGTAGGCTCAAGGCTGACCCGGCTGAAGGGTTAGGCCTCCGAGCCTAACGGAGTGGAAGGTGGGCCAATCAAGAGTCTGGGGTGATGGGTAGTGGTCGGCATGCCGGCAGGCGAACTCAGGGTTCCGCCCCCAGATACCCATGAGGTATTCCCCATAGTTATGGTGAGAAAAAGGGTCCTCGAAAAATTTATGCTCAGCCATAAAAGATGGTTCACTGTCCACTGGGTCCAAAACTGGCGAGTTCGTTCTGTTAGGGTTGATGGGAAACAGGACTGACTAAGCAGAAGTTTAATGAGGGAAAAACAGCTATCCAAGGTACAACAGGCAGGGTCAAAAACCGGGGAGACAGGGCAACGGGACAAAAACAGAGTCCAAAGAATAGTCACAGAACAGGCAGGGGTCGGAACCGGGAAGGCACAGCAGAGGCACAAAAACAGAATCCAAAAATCATGGTCGCGAGAACACAGGCAGCAGTCGAAAACCAGGAAAACCCACGGACACAGAAAACAAAAACAACCAAGGAAAAAGGCTCGGGAAACCAATACAAAACTGACTTACAGAAACTCGGGAAACAGATACTAAGACAGAACAGACAACTCATACAAAACAGAAAGAAACTAGTACTCGAAAAAAGGCTAGACAATGAGGCAAAAACACTGAGGCAAAACAATGATGACGAACTCGCGAAGAAAGACAGAGATAACAGGGTTATATACACTGAGGGAGACAGACATAATGGGAATCAGGTGTGCAGAGCCGGGGAGGGGAAATTACTCACAGGTGAGCACAATGAGGGTTAACCAATAATAGAATAACGGGGGGAATGTAAGACATGGACTGGAATGCACATAGACACAATGATAACAAACGGCCTGGGGTTAGCAGGTAGACACGTGCACAGCTCGGAGGGGAGGCACGCGGAAGTGGACACACGTGCAGAGAATGTGAAATCACAGATAGATACAGGATAACGAGGAGGGAAATGACAGCTGCAGGTAGAAACTCAAGATTAATTAGTAATTAGTAATGTTAGTAGCGAACTCTAAAAACCTAATGTTAGAACGGGAGAACATAAACAGACAATCGCGAGGGTAATGCGGGGAAATAATAAGCACAATAAAACAAAGATCAGGGAAATAAGCAAAAGAAATCAGGAAACATAAATACACAGAATAAACAGACAAAGTACAGGATCCTGACACAGGTCCTCTACCCATTCAGGTTCACCCCCAGGTTGGGGTAGGCTTCAGCAACCATGTCGAGGTGTGATGTCTGGTGTGGCCAGTTCAGTCCCAGCCTCCTATTGTTTGCAATATAGCACAAGTAAAAGAAGCCCAAGGAACAGAGTTAGAAGACATTAGTGTAGCCTCTGTGCAGCTGGGTTCCTAAATGCCACCACCCTGCTGCTGAGATTGACTAGCCCATGATCCTCCTCCTCGCACTCTGGGAGATATAAATCACTGGCTGTGAGATTCTTCTTTATTACCAGCACTCGCCCTCTATAGGAGAACTTGGGCAGGAGCCACTTCTGGAGCCGCCCCTTAGCTTTATCCTCAATGACCACCCCCGGGGCTTTGAACCCCTGCCTGTTCCACCTTGCATCTCCAGGTTAGGTTGGACGAGCCGGTCGTATAACTGTCGCATTTGCTCCAGTTTATCAACCCCTCTGTGGGCATACGCACATCGCCACTGTTTTTTATGACCACCTCACATAATATGCATATGCTGTCAGCTTCACTGCCACTATTCCAGGAGGCAGGGGCTACAAGCCCAGTTATTCGCTCCCACAAGGTCCATAATGAAGGCTCTACAGAGAGAGCATACATAGTATACAGTAGCTTCACATTGGAGCGAAAAAGCTTGCCAAGCCCAAAAGCATCCATTGTCTTAAATAACAACTGGTGATCCATCCTGTCGAATACCTCCTGGTCAAGGGAAAACAAGCCGAGATTCGCATTGTATAGTATGTTTCTTACTGAGAAAAGGTCATTGAAAATAGATCATTCCACAAAGCAGAAAGTCTGGTCCAGATGTATGAATGTACTCATACCCTTTTCAATCTGTTAGTGATGGTTTTCGGTCACTGCCCGCTAAGAGAGAGAGAGATGTGGTGATGCCCAAGTTAATTCTTACTCTAAATGAGAACTTCCCTTCTCAATATGAATAATATTCATGCTAAAACTTGACTCCTTAACCTAACTCATCTCCCCTCTTCTGCAGCAGCTTACACGTAACAAAAACGTGAGACTATGGCTATAGAGTTAACAATAACAGCTGAGTGTGGGATCTAAATCCAGCGTACCATGTTCACACAGGGCTGAGCTCATGAGGGGTGAGTTAAGCACACAGATTGATTTTGTACCATTTGTACCTTTTTCCATTTTCTATTTGAGCCCAATAACCCTGTCTTCTATACATATATTTGGGCCTATTTTCATCAACCATCACTTCCAAAATAATCCCCATATACCTCTGGTCCATTTCGGTGGAGCACACTGAGCTTAGATCTTTAAATCATTTAATGTGAGCTGTAAAAAGAACACACAAAAGGTGGGGGTGGAAAAATTAATTGCTCATGGTCATACATGTTTGGTGTCGTGTTTACAACAGGAGTCATAACTTTCATTCGTGCTTTTATTGTCACCAGTGTTAACTTGGACCTTCAACATTATGTGGCTTACAAGACAGACCTGAACCGATCGTTCGCCATACCCGCGCCTGCGTACCTAGTGGTGTCAAGCATTAGTACGGTGGCTGGTATATATCAAACTGCACATGAACAATACACATTGTTCTACATCCTTCCTCTTTAGATTGCATACCAATTCTGGAAACAGAAATAATAATATGTAAGTGAGTATTACAACTTAAGTCTTTACCATGACACATTTGGTGAGAATAGTCAACAATTACTGTATGCATTACAGGTAGACATGAGGATGATACGCAGGTGAGTACAGTATGGTTAACTTATGTAAACATGAAATGTTTCACTATTTAAAAATTTTTTTTTTTTTTAAACAGAACAGTTCAACAGTTCAACATTCTTTTCACCCTTACTAACCTATAGCTCTTGACAGTCCAGTGACTATGCATTGATTACTGCATGCATCTAAGGTTGGGCTTGCAAATGCGTCCTGCTCGTGTGACATACGAATTGTCAGCAGGCTTTTGAGGGGACAGGACAGGCCTTTGAGCAGTCTCTCTGTCACCGATGGTTTCTCCAGCGTTTTCTGAGGAGACGGAATGTTCGCCCTGCCATTGCCGCTCACTTGCCTGTCGAGTGGCGGCTGTTTGGTCGCTGTCATCGACCAGTGATGGTGGCGGTTCCAGAACAGGCAGGAGGTGTCTCCGGTTCCTCCTGTAGTCAAGGCCTCCTGACTGGACGATGTAGGATCTCGGTTCATCACAGACTTGCTTCACCGTTGCCATACGATCGTGTCCGTTCTGAGTTTGCATCCTCACCACTTGCCCTTCGGAGAGCAGTTTCAGTGGTTTACTGGCCTTGTCGTACCACAACTTCTGGGATTACTAGCACTAAGTAGTGCTGACCATTCCACTCGAAAATGTCTGTGGCTACAGTTGACCATGGCAAATCTGGAACGAGGTGGAGTTTGAGTGGCTCCTTTTGTTGGTGGGGCTTTGTGCTGTTGTAGATGGAGCATGATAATGTCTCTCTCTCAATGTCCTTTGCCATAGAAGGCCAAAACACAATGCTCCTGGCTCGGCATTTTGTCGCTTCTGCGCCGGGGTGGCCTCTGTGCAGGATCGTGATGTAGTCACGTTGTAGTGAATCGGGAATGACCGCTTTTGGTCCCTTCATGACGATGCCGTCTTCGACTGTCAGCTCGTCTCCGTACGTGAAGTAGTGGCGGACGTTTGCTGGCAGGTTGACATCACGTTTGGGCCATCCATGCTTGATAATGTTGCAAAGCACCTGTAGGTCTTTGTCTTTTGCCGTGTGTTCTCTGAGCTCTTCAAGGCGCGAGGAGGAGATGTGCTGGACAGACATTACCTCGAAGTCAGCCTCTTCATTGCTGTGCTGCTCCGTTGTCTTCATGGGGGCGCGAGACAATGTGTCTGCAAGGTACATGTGCTTGCCTTTCTTGTAGTTTAGCTGGAAGGTGTACTTTTGCAAACGCAACATCATACGCTGCAACCTCGCCGGGGCCGTGTGTATGGGTTTCGAGAGAATGGTGACCAATGGTTGGTGGTCAGTCTCAATCAGGATGTGCTTGCCATAGATATAATCGTTGAATTTGGAGCATGCGAACACGACAGCTAGAAGCTCTTTCTCTATCTGCGCGTAGCGCATTTTGGTCTGCATCAAAGTGCGAGACGCATAGGCGATGGGGACACCTTCCTGTAGGCATGCCGCACCTAAGCCATACTGGGAAGCGTCACAGGTGATTGTTACTGGCTTGTGGACGTTGTAGTATTTCAACGTGGGCGGGTTAGCAAGAGATTTTTTGATTGCGTCGAATGCATCTTGGTGCTGTTTGAACCAGCACCACTCGCTGTCCTTGTGTGTCAGCTGACGCAAGGGAGCAGACATCTCGCTGAAGTTCGGAATGAAACGTGCCATGTAATTTACCATGCCAAGGAAGCGCTGTAAAGCCGTGACGTTTTCTGGCACTGGAATTTCGTTGATCGCTTTCGTTTTAGACGGGTCTGGCTTGAGCCCGTTGCTTGTGAATATGTGACCAACGTAGCTAATCTCATTCAGCCTAAATTTGCATTTCAGCGGGTTGAGCCTTAGGTTTACCTGACGTGTTCGATCAAGGACCTTCTTTAGGTTTTCGTCATGTTCTTTTTCTCCATTTCCCCCGACGATGATGTCATCAACTATCACAGCGCATGGGTATCCGGCAAAGATTTGTTCCATCGTGGGTTGGAATACCTCACTGGCAGAGCTGATGCCAAATGGCATTCTTAAGAACCTAAATCTCCCAAATGGTGTGCTGAATGTTGTCAGTGTGGAGGACTTTTGATCTAGGGGAATTTGCCAAAAGGAGTTCTTTGCGTCCAGTGTGGAGAAGACAGTGGAGTGTGGCATTTGCGCTGCCACTTCCTCTACAGTGCGCATAGGATGATGTGGTCGTTTTAGCACTTTGTTCAATTCTCGCGGGTCGATGCAAATTCGTATTTCGTCAGATTTTTTCTTGTGGGTTGCTACCATGGATGAAACCCATTCGCTTGGTTCTGAAACTGGAGCGAGGACGCCCAGGCTCGTCATCCTGTCCAGCTCCGCTTTGACATTTCCACGCATTGCGATTGGAATTCGACGTGCGGGTGTGATGACAGGTTGTGCTTCAGGGTCGAGCTTCATTGTGTAAGTGACTACTTCATCTTTAAAGAGATCAGCGTAGTCCATGAATATCTGCTGTGAGAAATGTGTCTCTTCCTTCAAGCGAAGCTGATGGATTTCCTTGCCTAGTGTGAGTAAGTGCATATGAAGGCAATCCGGCAGGCCAAGCAACGGCTGCACGTTACGCTCTACCACATAGAACCACAGGGTGTAAGACTGACCCGCTGAGTGGCAAGAAAGAAGCACTGACCCAGCTGTGGGGATTTCTTCGCCTCCATATGCAATCAGCCTTGCATTGCTGGAGCTATCCAGTTTCTCCTTAAGTCTCACTCGTCTTAAAGCGCTGTCAGAAATTATGTTGCATTTTGCACCCGTATCCACTTTAAGTCGATCGGTTTTCCATTAACATGAACTGTGCAGAAAATTTCTTCTTCCTGAGCTACCCGTGAGTCTACGGTGTTGATCGTGTCAGTGGCTAGAGAGACTCCATCAACATATAGTATGAATCGTCACTGCTGCTAGAACCCTGGGCTGTATCTACCACATTGACTGCTTTTTTCAGATTGTACTTATGGGCGCTCTGCGCTGATCTGCAGCATTGTTTGAAGTGGTTCCATTTGTTGCACTTGTGGCACTGCTGGCCAAATGCAGGGCACTTGCTTCTGTCAAGTTCATGTTTATTTCCACAGTTACGGCAATTAACGCTTTCACGTTCAGTGTAAGTCTTTTGCTTGAATGTGCGCGGCTGTGATTGCTTTGTTTTATATATATATATATATATATATATATATTACACTGTCCACATTTGTTGCGTTTTGCTTTGGTGCAGACAGTGTCTTTGTGCGTTGGTCTGTAAGTTCATGTATTTGACATGTGTCGAATTTTCCTTACACCGTCATTATTTATGCCAGTCACGAGTCTGTCTTTAACTAACTTGTCCTGTAGATTTCCGAATCTGCATGTTTTCACTTTGTTTCTTAAATCGCTAACATAGGCTTCCACAGTTTCACCCTGTTTCTGGTTTCTGGTAAAGAATATATGCCTTTCCATAGTTATGTTTGTTTGTGGGTTGCAAAGTTCACAGAATTTTCTTTTTAAACATTCCGGGTTTTCCCTCGTTTCAGCGGGGTTGATCTTGTTTCCCCCCTCTCCTTCATAAACAGCGGGAGCATACACGAAAGCTCGTTCACGTTCTATGGCTTCCGAGCCTGCTAAATTTAGCAAGATAAATGCTTGTGTGCGTGGCGGTTTGTCCGAGCAAGCTGCTGCAATGAATATGTCGTATTCTTGCTCAAATGTCCTCCAGTTCTCTGTAATGTTGCCATCGAACACCAACGGATCTGGTTTGCGGAATCCTTCTGCCATTCTTCCGGTAAGTGCGAGTATTTACTTTATGTCCTTTCGTTTACGATAGCATATGGTGTAGCATAGCATGCAACGTGAGCTAGCTAGCAATTAGCCATGTGATATTCCGGATTCGTGCTAATGAATTGTCCTTTTACCTTTCGAAGCAATCTTTCTTAAGCGTCCTCCGATGAGACTGGTCCGAGACTTCTGACATCATGTTTGGTGTCGTGTTTACAACAGGAGTCATAACTTTCATTCGTGCTTTTATTGTCACCAGTGTTAACTCGGACCTTCAACATTATGTGGCTTACAAGACAGACCTGAACCGATTGTTCGCCATACCCACGCCTGCGTACCTAGTGGTGTCAAGCATTAGTACGGTGCCTGGTATATATCAAACTGCACATGAACAATACACGTTGTTCTACAATACACTTGCATCTTTGTTAAAATTCTTTAAAAAGAAAGGAAAATGTGAAGAGAGTTTATTTATATATTCGTAATAAATAAAAAAGATTAAATAATAATATATGCAGGAAAAAAGAAGTCATAGCAACACAACCATACACAGAAAGCACATAGTGGCTTCAGAAAGTATTCATACCCCATTGATTATTTCTCATTTTGCTGTGTTGCAAAGTCAAACTAAAACATATTTACATGGGATCTTTTTCTACTCCTGTAGAAGTAATTCTCTATAATGTGCAAATGAAATAAAGTATTTAGATATCTTCAGAATTCTTCATAAAAAACTGAAATAGCACATTCACATAAGTATTCACTTTGCTTTAACATATTTTAAAAGTATCATATTTACTTTGGCCCTCCAGAGGCAATTTCCACCTAGGTTCTACTAGTTTTATTTAAATGTCAATATCTCAATAAATATTCCCTGCACATCCATGGTTTAAAGTTCAAGTTGAACCAGAAGAATCATTTAGAAATTTGCAATAGAATACATTTATTTCAGAATAGTCACATACTGTATATATATATATATATATATATATATATATGGGTCATTCCATATAAAATCAATCAATGCTTCCCACCAGGCTCAACCTCTAGCCATGATTCTTTCTATTTCAAAATAAATGTCAAACATAGGCATATGTTGATTCTCGCGGATATACTTTTGGGCAGTGAAATTGACAAACAACATTGGTACACACATGTTCTATGTACTAGAAGTACAACTGACAATGTATACTCATAATTATGATGAAAATATAACATTGGAAATCACATCATTCACAATCTGACAACCGAAAGGGTTAGGGTTAGGATTAGTTTAGGGTTAGGGTCCCATACAGGCGGAGATGAATGCTCCCAACTTTTCCAATGTTATACCTTCATCACTTTATTTTGAAATAGAAGGAATCATGGCTAGAGGTTGAGCCTGATATCGAAATTTAGGGAAAAACAACCACTTTCACTTATCCCACATGGTGATATGAACCTTCAAAGAAAGTACAAAAAAGAAGCATTTTCTGAGATTTCTATAATGAATTCTCAGAAAACAGATCTTGCGCTCTATCTTGGCGATCTTAGCGCTTGGTCTAAGCGCATGGCGTTAAGTGCATTTAGGGCATGTCCAACTCCACTTTTGCTATTTAGACGGCGGGTTTTTTGAGCCCTAAGCACGGCACAACGTGCAAATGGGCTGAACCTAGTCTCTTCATTAATTATAGGTGTGTCTTGGGCGTGACATGCAATAAACCAATCAAAATGTCATATCCCATTCCCTTTAAAAGCCTGCTTTTCCACCTTGGTGGATTGCTTATATGGTGGCGAAACAGACATGCTCGCGCGTGTTTAGTGCAATCAAGGAATAGGCTATATGGATCCATAGTAGCCTATGATCAATATTATTCGGACTAACCATTATGAGTTCCTGGTAATTCCCGACAGTTCTGTTATTTAAAAAAATATATGCGCTTAAATTTCGTTAAAAGCACCTGCAACAGCTGAGAATATGCTACCAATGGCGTCCGTCTTCCGCCAAATTAGCCTGCTTGGCACAGCTAGCTATCTGCCAGAGATTTAATTCATTTGGATGGCCACTAACAGAAGTGATTAACACAAATGCCCTATCAAAATCAGCATTATAAAACCAAACTGTGAATTAATGTTTATAAAGATATTTTGCTAATGTATTAATCTAGATCAGGAAGGTCTCCTGTATGCTATTGATAGACTAGCGTATGTTACGTTAACGTTACAAGTCCACAGTGTGGATTCATAGCGAGTTGAATTAAACAATTTGGGTAGAAACAAGCATTCACAGAATCCGTGATATAGGCTAAATAATCATTTTAATTAAGTTACCACAGTGCGATTGTCGCGAATATGTACCTACATGCGAATACACTTTTGATGTTTTCTCTCCACCCATTAACAGCACAGCAGCCGAGAGCTGGCTCAAGCTGGAGCAAGCTAACATGTAGCTACAGTAGCTACGTTGAAAGTTTAATGAATGAAACGGATATTTCTCTCGACTCCACCAGGCAGTCTGTCATAAATTTTCTCGTATGGAGGGCGATAGCGGGTGGCTGGCTAACTACGATGATTGTAGCTTGCTCTGCTGCAAGTTACGCCATTAACGCCAAACCTCAGTGCTCAACGCAAACGCTAACGTTAATGCCAGTGGGCTCAGTCCGCAACAAGCACTGTCTGCCACTGCGGTTACACAAATGACACATGCACACACATACACCCTCGCCTCCCGCTTCGTGCAACCTACAATCTGTAATATGTTTAACCATCGTGAATTTGGCATCGCATTTCATATAATAACCATTTCACATAGCGCAAAAACAAAACGAGATGGAAGGCTGAACGAGCTAGGAGCAATACAGGGGCAAACCATTGAGGTGTGGGGGTGGGGGGTTTCCATGTACATATAGTAAAAAAAATAAACTAACAAAAAAAAGTACAATATGAAATCACAACAGGCAGAAAAGTTTGTTATTGTGAAAATAGTTTCCATTCAAATGTATAATGGAATGGTTTCATGTTTTTATAAAACTGCTTTTTCATTCTGAGTTGATTATATATTGTACCTCACATTTTTTCCAGTTCTTATCCAAAATTATTTTTCAGTGTCCCCCAGTTAGGGGTGGGGGGTTAGATAAATAAGTATAAAGTCCAGAATATAGTTCTTATAAAAGGTTTTGAAAAGAAAAAAAGACAGGGAGGGGGGTGAAAACTCATAAATTGCAATAGTAATTAATTTTAGACTAGAAAATATGACATTCCCTATATGTAACATAACTTCCGGCCGAAGCCACACCCATTTCCGGTTTCTATCCGAATACAGATACAGATACTTTTGATGGTCCAACAGATACAGATAGTGGCATCGCTGCACACCCCTAGTTATCAGCAAAGTTTTTAATGGATAGCCATTGTCCCGTAACAGAAGATTGTCCCCCAAGAAGATTAGGCTACAGGAACTATTGGCAAATATAGCTTGATCCAGGATAATTGTGAATAGTCTATACATGTAACCTTACACGTACCATCGCACAGCGCCTGGATGTTGATGGAGTGGGCTGAAAGCAATTTAATGCGGCACTCTGAGGGACAGGTATGTGGTCTTTGACCTATGGACCCTTTTATTATTATGTATTTTTTGATATAGCCTACACAATAATAATATTTCACATTGTAATCTTGATATTTTAGTCATGCTTGTGCACGCCCCTGTGTGTAACAGACAGGAGGGTGTACGTGCCTTGTGCACACGCCTATGTAGACGCACTTATATGCGCCGTTAAAATTAAATGTAAACAACTGCGACATGACTTTAGACCAGGTTTGTGGTGGTTTTAGCGCAAGCGCTTTCTGCTGGCTCAAGAGAGCAATACGCCAAAAATTATCCTGGCCACTCCTCATCTTAAGACCAACACGCCCAGTTCACTTGCAATGGGTGCAAGAATACATGGTAATTAAACGACGTGAGCCCTGAAAATTTTATGTGGCTAGCACTTTTAGTTATGAAGCTATGAGGGCTCAAAAATGACTGAACAATTAATGCAAAATAAAAAGCATCAGAATTTGAGCTACCCCTAGGTACTTCAAGGGGCCATAACTCACAAGATATTCATAGTATAAAGTTTAAATTTTGTACAGCTTCATTAAATAGATTATAGTTCATGTACAAAAAATCTGGTTATTCTGAGGGGGTTAGGTGGGAACTTTTCCCAGAACTGATTGATTTTATATGGAATGACCCTGTGGTAGGGGGGCGTGGTTTTAGGCGCTGCGGGCAAGAGAGAGAGTGAACTCGGGTGGTTTGTGGAGCAGGCACAGCTGTCGGAGATCATGCAATTGGTGATGAATGATTGTTTATTGTTTGTGTAATTAACCAATTGCCTTGATTGTTCGACAGTGAGCCTGGGCGCATAAAAGGAGGCTGCTGGGAGTTTGGGGAAGAAGGAGATATACGTGTGTGTGTATATTTGTCAAAAACGCAGAGTGAAAGGCGAACATAAATAAACGGAGTAATTCTCCAAAGGAAACTACGTGTCTTGGTCTCTTGAACCTGAGGGGTGGCACTCGAATCGCCACAGTGGTGGCCCGTACGGGGAGGATTGAAAAGTTCAAGAGACAGCATGGACAGCCAGGAACAGCCGGAGCAGTCACAATCAATGGTAGCGCTGGGTAAAATGCTGGAGGGAATAGCTGCCATGCAGGAGCGACAGACGGCTGCTCATGCCGAGCAGATGGAAGCCCTGCGTGCGCAGGCTAACCTCCAGACCCAGGCGCTACTACAGCTGGCTGCTTCCGGCGACTCCAGGGGAAGGCAAAGCGGAGCCTCCCCGAAGTTCCACATCCCGAAGATGACAGCAGAGGACGACGCTCAAGCCTTCCTCGAGGTGTTTGAGGTGGCAGTGGAGGCGTGCAGGTGGCCACTCGAGGAGTGGCCAGTACGTCTCCTGCCCCTCTTGTCGGGGGAAGCGCAGAAAGCTGCGCATAGCCTGCCGGCAGCCGCTTGGGCGGATTTCCGAAACCTCAAGAAGGCGGTCCTCGACCGAACGGGATTCAGCCCGGAAGATCACCGACGTCGGTTCCGGGAGACCTCCGTGATGGAAGAGGACCGACCGTTCGCCTACGCCCAGCAGCTGACGGACATGGCGAGGCGCTGGCTCCGGCCGGAAATAAGATCGGCTGCGGGAATAGTGGAGCAGGTGGTCCTGGAGAGATTTATCGCGGGGTTTCTGGCCGGTACCGCCAGTTTGGTCCAGTGCCATCGACCCACCAACTTGGATATCGCCGTCACCCTGGCGGAGGACCACCTGGCACAACACCCCCTCCCCCAGCAGCAGAAACCGGAGCCGGCGCCCCGGAAAAAAATCTTTCTCCGTTCTATTCCCCTTCCCGTTTCCCGTCCCCAAAACCCCTCCTTCCCTCATGTTAATTTTCCTCATTTTTCTTCCCCTTCTCCCCACTCAGGCTCAGTGGCGGTGCAGTCCGGCCCACTGGGAGCTCCTCAGACACCTGGACCGGGGTGTTGGCGGTGCGGACAGCCGGGCCACCTGCGCCGCGATTGTCCGCTCATGGAGGTGGGGCAGGTGGTCCGTGTTGTCGGCCCGCCCACCTCTGCTCCCGATCCAGACGGGGCGTACTGCATTCCAGTAAGGGTGCAAGGGAGTGAACACCGGGCACTGTTGGACTCAGGGGCTATGCAAACCATGATCCAACAGAGCCTGGTTCGACCAGAGGCTTTGGTACCGGCACGTTGGGTAACGATTAAGTGTGTGCATGGTGATATACACAAGTATCCTGTAGTGCCAGTGGAAATTTGCATTAACAATGAAAAGCATATTCTGGAGGCTGCGGTTAGCTCCCGCCTCTCACACCCTCTGATTTTGGGCACCGATTGGACGGGGTTTAAACTGGTAGCGGAGAAGTTGATGGAGGGGCGATCACAACCGCTAGGGAAGTGTGAGGTGTGTGTAGCGGACAGTGGGGACGCGGGGTCGTCCGACACTGCCGAGGGGGGGGGGGGGCGGCATCGGGAGAGCCTCCGGTGGAAACTCCCCAGGTGCCGGTGTTCCACCCCGTGGAGGATTTCCCACTCGCTCAGTCTCGTGACGATACCCTACGCTTCGCTTTTGACCAGGTGATATATGTTGATAGTCAGCTGGTGCGCCCGGATGCTGCACGATCTCACCCATATTTTGCGATTATTAGAGACCGTTTGTACAGAGTGAGTCATGACACTCAGATAGATGAGGAAATAACCCAGTTGTTGGTACCTAAAAGCCGCCGGGAAATTATTTTCCAGGCGGCTCACTACAACCCCATGTCTGGGCATTTGGGATATGAAAAAACACTAAACCGGATAATGGCCCGTTTCTACTGGCCGGGCATCTGAGCGGACGTACGTCGGTGGTGTGCGGTCTGTCCAGATTGTCAGCTAGTGAATTCCCCGGCTATCCCAAAAGCGCCGTTGTGCCCTCTACCGTTAATGGAGGTCCCCTTTGATAGAGTGGGCATGGACCTCATCGGGCCATTTGACAGGAGCACCCAGGGACACCGATTTGTATTAGTTCTGGTGGATTATGCAACCCGGTATCCCAAAGCAGTGCTGTTGCGCAATATCTCGGCCAAGAGTGTTGCGCAGGCATTGTTTCAGATAATCTCCCGCGTCGGAATCCCGAAAGAGATTCTGACGGATCAAGGCACCTCGTTTATGTCACGCACATTACGCAAACTATATGAATTATTGGGAGTTCAGTCCATTAAGACCAGCGTATACCATCCGCAAACGGATGGGCTCGTTGAGCGTTTTAATAGGACTTTAAAATCTATGATTCGGAAGTTCGTACACGATGATAGCCGAAATTGGGATAAGTGGCTAGTTCCTCTATTGTTAAAAGCATGGAAAGAGGTGGTGCCCGTCTCCCTGGTTACGGTAGATAAGGAGAGAGATGAGCTGGGGCCAGAGGTACCAAATTCTACCGATCAAACCTCACCCCTTTCAGATAGCCATCTCTTACCGAACCAGAGAGCGGATCTTGCCTTGTTGCAAAAGCGGTTTGCTGATGTATTTTCCCCCCTACCAGGTCGCACTCACCTCATAAACCACCACGTCGAGACAGCCCCGGGCGTGACGGTGCGTTCACGACCCTATAGACTGCCTGAACATAAAAAGAAATTAGTTCAAGCAGAAATAAAGGCCATGCTGGAATTAGGAGTAATAGAGGAATCTAACAGTGCATGGAGTAGCCCCATCGTGTTAGTAGGTAAGCCTGATGGATCTATTCGGTTCTGTGTAGATTATCGCAAGGTGAATGAAGTGTCACGATTTGATGCCTATCCAATGCCTCGGGTCGATGAGCTCTTGGATCGGTTAGGCACAGCTCGTTTTTTTTTCGACACTGGATCTAACCAAGGGCTACTGGCAGATTCCTTTAACTCCAGAGTCCAAGGAAAAAACGGCTTTCTCCGCTCCAGATGGCTTATACCAATTTCGGACACTTCCATTTGGGTTATTCGGGGGCCCCGGCCACTTTTCAACGTCTGATGGACAGGGTGCTGCGGCCGCATGCTGCTTTGCGGATGACGTCTCGGCCTAAGTCGGGCGGTGGGGGTATGTGGTAGGGGGGCGTGGTTTTAGGCGCTGCCGGCAAGAGAGAGAGTGAACTCGGGTGGTTTGTGGAGCCGGCACAGCTGCTGGTGATGAATGATTGTTTATTGTTTGTGTAATTAACCAATTGCCTTGATTGTTCGACAGTGAGCCTGCTGGGAGTTCGGGGAAGAAGGAGATATACGTGTGTGTGTATTTGTCAAAAACGCAGAGTGAAAGGCGAACATAGGCGAGTAATTCTCCAAAGGAAACTACGTGTCTTGGTCTCTTGAACATGAGGGGTGGCACTCAAATCGCCACAGACCCATATATATATATACACTGCCCGGCCAAAAAAAAAGTCGCACACTGTAATATTTTGTTGGACCGCCTTTAGCTTTGATTATGGCGCGCATTCGTCGTGGCATTGTTTCGACAACCTTATGCAACGTCACAACATTTATTTCCGTCCAGACTTGCATTAATTTTTGGCCGAGATCTTGTATTGACGATGGGAGAGTCGAACCACTCCGTGAAGTCTTCTCCAGCACAT
This sequence comes from Synaphobranchus kaupii, assembly GCA_029718625.1. NCBI lineage: Eukaryota > Metazoa > Chordata > Actinopteri > Anguilliformes > Synaphobranchidae > Synaphobranchus > Synaphobranchus kaupii. Next base: position 83,644,951 of record CM056376.1, on the reverse strand, counting down.
CCCAAAGACTTTCAATGGGGTTAAGGTCAGGACTCTGGTGGCCAATTCATGTGTGAAAATGATTCCTCATGCTCCCTGAACCACTCTTTCACAATTTGAGCCCGATGAATCTTGGCATTGTCGTCCTGGAATATGCCCATTGATGGGATAACCTGGTCATTCAGTACATTCAGGTACTCAGCTGACTTCATTTTATTGCTGCATAACGTTGCTGAGCCTAGACCTGACCAATTGATGCAACCCCAGATCATAACACTGCCTCCAGAGGCTTGTACAGTGGGCACTATGCATGACTGGTGCAACTGCAACTTTTTTTGGCCAGGCAGTGTATATATATATATATATATATATATATATATATATATATATACTGTATATATATACAGACGGGTGACAAATTAAAGGAAAAACCTGTACAGTGAGGGGGTCTGCTGGCTCTGTTATGCTGTGAAGGGCATTTTCCTGCCATGGTTTGCCATGGTTTTCACTCGTCTCCTTAGAGGGAAGGGTCACTGCAAATCAATAAAAAGTTATTCTGAGTGATCAACTTTATCCTATGATGAAACATTTCTATCTTGATGGGAGTAGAAAAATCCAACGTTTAATTGAAGTAAATTTATTATGAGAACATAACATAAAACAAACATAAAAGCTTTTTTGCCAACTTCCTTAGATACCAAAGGGACTATAAAGAGGATCTATTCAGAGCTTCCTAGCGCATAATTTGGCGTATATGGAACAAAAAAGGACAATAGGGATAATTGAAGTTAATACATTTAAAAATAAATTGGTACCAGTGAAACTGACATCTTATATCCAGAGGGAGCCACCTGAGCGTGTCTAACATTGTGCAATGATGTGTAAAAAAAGAACAACCTAGTATAAATCTACAGAGTCTATTATATATAACATTGAGGGGACGGAGATAAATTTTAGAAGCATTCTGATAAACAATGTCAGCATAGTCAATTATTGGTAGTATAACTTGTGAATTAAGTATCTTTCTAACATTAAATGTAAAACAATGTCTGGAGCGATACAGAACACCAGCACCAAAATAAATAATTTTCATGACATGATCAATGTGTGGTTTAAAGGTTAGTTCAGAGTCAATCCACACACCAATATATTTATTTTTTTCAACTTTCTGAAGAGATCTACCATCATTATAAGTTAAAACCAAAGAGTATGATTTGGAGTTGAGGTTCTGTCTCACACCAAGAAGCATTGAATAGGTTTTTGTTTGATTAAGCAATAGTTTGTTAGCTGACAACCAAGTTTGTAGATTATTAAAGTCAGATTGGAGGGACACTTGAATTTGTGAAATGGTAGCTTTTGATGTATATATAATAGTATCATGTGCACAACAATCAGAGAAAATAAGTGGAAGGTCATTAATGAAAATTGAGAAAAGGAGTGGACCTAAAGTGGAACCTTGAGGCACACCTCTCTGCTGAGTGAGCAAATCAGATTTACAGCCTCTTAAAACAAAACATTGCTTTCTATTGTGAAGATATGAATTAAACCACAGCAGTGCATGTTGGGAAAGACCAATAGCATGGAGCTTGTCAAAAAGAAGATAATGATCTCCCAGATCGAAAGCTTTGGTGAGATCAATAAATATTGCTCCTGTGAGATAACTGTGATCAGATGTGGAGAAGACATCGTTAGTGAATTTTAAGAGAGCAGTGGTTGTGGAAAAGTTATGTCTGAAATCAAATTGATATTGAGAAAGAATATTATTATTATTAAGGTACTGTGATAATTGATTGTAAATAATTTTTTAAAATATTTTAGCAATGGAACAGATAATTGAGATAGGTCTGTAATTATTGGGATCTAGTGTGTCACCACCCTTATGGAGAGGAGTAATGCGTGCAGATTTCCAAATAGCTGGTATTTCAGATGTACATATTGAAAGATTAAACAGCTCAGCCAGTGGATAGATAAGAATATGAGATGCTAATTTAATAAGGTGTGAAAATTCAATTCCATCAAGTCCGGGACCACTGCTCTCTTTTAAGTCATGAATCACTTTGCAGACATCAGTAGGAGTTATTGTATGAAAGTGAAAAGAGCTTTAACAAGCTGAAACGGAATTAAAAATCGTGTACGCTGTGAGGAATTAAATTAGAACAAACAAAGGAAAAATACTGATTGAACGCACATGTAATAAGTGAGGGATAGTTCAGTATTGTGTCAGCAGCTCTTAATTGACTAACAGAAGATTTGTCTGATGTATGGAAAATATTTTTAATTTTGCTGCAGAATTGTTTAGGATTTTTTAAATTATTACTCAGACTTCTTTGTAGTAATTAGACTTAGCATTTCGGACTTGAGTCTTACTGATGTTTCTTAGTTGTCTATATGACTCCCAGTCAGCATGATTCCTTGTTTGAAATTTTGCCCATGATTTATCTCTCTGCCTAAAAAGAGCTCAGAGGTGATCCAAGGTAAATGATTGCCCTTTACTTTTGACAGTTTGCACAGAGCATGTTTATCCACTACTTTCATAAATTCAATGTAAAAAATCCCAAGCATTTTGAACATCAGATATTAATCGGAATCTTTCCCGATTCATTCCAATTAAATCATGAATAAACATGTCTGTGTCTATTTTCATATTTTGTCTGATTCTAACCAATTTAGGCGGGGATTTGGGTACTTTTATCTTCCACACACAGTAGACTATGGAATGATCGCTGAAGCAATCTGACAGAACACCAGCATTAGAAATTCTATTTGAATGTGAGACAAGTATCCAGTCAAGTAAAGACTGAGAGGTGGAGGTGACTCTAGTGGGTTCGTTAATTAGTTGTGTTAGGTTCAAATTAGAAAAAACTGTTTTATCTTTACAGGAAGATCTGTTAAACCAATTCTTGTTAAAGTCACCTAAGATAATAATTTCATTACTACAATCAATGGAATTAATGGTTGAACTCAAACAATTAGATGACTCAGCAGGAGCGGCAGGGGTCTGTAGACATTCCCAATAGTGACACATTTATTCACATGAAGAATTACTTTAACAAAAAGACATTCGAAGTATTTTGGATCAACATGCGGTATTATTAGTTCAGAGGCCCAATTGGATGAAACATATGTAGCCACACCACCGCCTCTGCTGCATCTGTCAGCTCTATATAACACATAGTTTGCTAGTTTTATTTCATTGTCTGTAATTTTGCTACTGAGCCAAGTTTCAGAGAGAGCAATGATATCAGGTTTGTGAAGGGCACCCCAAGCTCTGAGTAAATCAATTTTCGGTACAAGGCTCCTAATGTTCATATGTATCATTTTTAATCCTTTAGTATTATCGAATTTACAATCAAATAGAAATTAGCACTATCACTGTTCAAACATAAATAGAAGGCATTGTTGGTCCAAATATATATGGAAAGGTTGTACAAATAAGACACATTAACCAAAACACAGAAAAACACAAAACATATGACAGACACAGCAAAATTAGGCATAATTTGCAGCCCAATTCCAGACCCAAAACTAGTAGGCCAGGGCATCTCAGAAGTCACCGTAAAGCTCAGTCTGAGAAGAGAGAAAGGAGAGAGAAAATAAAATGCAGCAAAACAAATTAAACTGACATCCCCATGCAAGTAGCTCATTAACCCCTTTGCGAAGAAGGTGACACCGGCGAAATCTTTTTGCTCAACTGAGACATTCGTTGCTACTGCAGCCAAACTATTAGTGGAAATCACAAACACTGTGTTTTAAATTTATCGGTAGACAGTTCGTGACGATTTCTGCTGAATACAGAGTTTCTAAGTGTCACTATTTCCCCGTAGCAAGTCCATTTAACAAGCAAACCCCCTACCTAGTCTATACCTACCCATGCGTGACATATTGGACAATAGCGTCTATGTTTGAGTTCATAAATATATTTATTCATCATATAAAATTAGAATAACGTCATAGCAATGAGATAAACCCAACAATAGCCTGATCGTATGCTAGAAAAGCCGTGAAAAGCCATGCTCACTCAAATGCAAAATAAACTGAAAGTACTGTCTCATTCTACCATGTATTCTACTAGCAATATATCCTACTAAATATGAAATAAATATACAATCCTACCATCGGTTTTACACATCGAGATGTTCCTTTCAAAATTCAGTGGTCATTTATTGTCTGGTACAATCGGTTTGAGAAATATACAACACTTTATACCGCTATTACACTATCTGAAACGTCAACGCATAATACCCCCCATGCCCTGTAAGCCTGTCTCATTCATTACAGTTAATTCTGGTTTAATTGTCGGCTTTTTTATCCAATAGAGTACATTATAACCTTAGCAACGGTATATGCCGTGTCTTTTTGGGTGCTTTGAGCAATTTACTACAGCCCAGTGTAACGGCAGTTTTCATTTTAACGGTCTAGTATTACGCAAACTCTATAGAATACGCATTAAGGAGGGGAGTTTCCCTTTTCCGATATGTAAGTATTTTAAAAATACCGTTGGTCTCGCTGGCTACATATGTACGTTCGTGTTTCCACTCGAGCACTGTCTTTCCAATATGTTTGATAGCCCTATTGTTATTTTCGCATTTTGAGTGCATTTCACATACTGTAGTGCAATCGTTAAATGTATTTTTGATGTAGGCTACCGATGTTCATTGAAGATAGAACATTTGGCAGCATTTTGCAGATGGTGGAATACTATTTTATGTTCATGTTATCGTACATAATATAGGCTATGGCGTATATACTTGTCTCTTAGGGCATGACAAAGGCTCATTCCAATTTACTGTGCACTGATATGTGGTAGATTAAGATAGTCATTATGAACGGGAAAATTTTAAAAATTGAAAAAACTACAGAAAAAAGCAATCCCAGGACAAAAGTATACATACTGTAGAGCACAGGGACAAGTGATGTTTTATTGAGATACAAGAGTGAATGATTCGGCAACATATTTAGGTGTATGTAACACTGTGATATCAATGTTTTTTTTTATGTTAAGCCATCAGAAGGCATTTATAATGGACAAAACTAATTTTTTTTCATTTTATGACATGTTTTGCATAGGGGTTTTGGACCCATAGATATCTGCCCCCCTATACTGATGAAAATATAGTAATTCCCACTTGAAAATTATGCAAAAGTGAGTTTTATGAGCCAAAACTGTTGATTTGTAGTTAAATATATCATCATTTTTTTTATTTAGAGCAGTGCACAATTTAGCCATTTGGATATAAACTCCTCAAAAAAAGTTCGGAAACGTTATTTGGGTCGATTATTCCTCCCCTTTAATAATACCAATTGGTATTGTATTTTATATCGTTGGAAAGCCTGATTAGTCACCTTTACAACAAGGTACAACTTGTAAGGATCATGCATTCGTGGAATGAGCAACACAGCTAACCGTGTGGGGTAGCGGCCCAAAAAAATGTGCCAAAATCCCCTGCAATATTCTTCTGTTGGTATTCACTCTCATTTTGAGTTGCTTGGTGGATTGGATTGCACTCTTCCCACAGTAATAAGGAAAAAAACAACACATATTGGCCATTTTTACATTTTATTCATTTTACACTGTCAGGGACCTCAGTAGTGTGGGGAAGATCCATACGCAGTCACATCAGCTTGGCACTGAAACCGTTCCTCAACCAGGATTTGCCGCAAGTCAGCCAACATGGTTGCGTTGGTCACTCTGGCACGTACAGCACGCCCAAGCTGATCCCACAGGTGTTCAATTGGGTTGAGGTCTGGAATCACGGCAGGCCATTCCATCCTCTCCACTCCCCAAATTCTGGAGGTACTCTGTGATGATCCTGGCTCTGTGGGGGCGAGCATTGTCATCCTGGAGGATGGAGTTAGGTCCCAGATTCTGGAGATATGGGATCACCACTGGCTCCAGAATCTCATTCCGATATCTCACTGCATTGAGATTGCCTTCAATGATGACAAGTTCTGTTTTGCCTGTGAGAGAGATACCGCCCCACACCATGACTCTGCCCCCATTGAAAGGTGTCACGCGATCTGTGCAGCAATCTGCATAGCGTTCTCCACGCCGTCTCCATACTTTGATCCTGCCATCCAGCTTCCGCAGACAGAACCTTGATTCATCACTGAACATGACGTTGCCCCACATTCTTAGGTTCCACTGTCGGTGCTGTCGACACCAGCGCAAACGGGCCTGACGGTGAAGGGCAGTCATTGCAGGCTTCCTGGCAGCCTTATAAGCACGAAGACCGGCCATGTGCAGTCTGTTCCTCACCGTCTGATCAGAGATCTGTCTGTGGTAGCGTTGTGCAAATCTTGCCTGTAAATCTCTGTAAGAAAGCCTACGGTTCCTCCGTGAAGCAAGGGTGAGGAACCGGTCTTCTTGGGGTGTTGTCTTCCTGGGACGGCCACTTCGTGGTCTGTCTTTGACTTCACCAGTCTCACGGAACTTGGTCCTAAGTTTGGAAATGGTACCAGGGCTGACACCAAATAATGCTGCCACTCTGCGTACCGGAACACCAGCTTCCACTTGCCCTATTGCACGGGCCTTATCCTGAAGGGACAAACGTGGCATGTTTATGCTTGGAGCACACACAAACTCAACAAAGTTGCAGGACCCATGCACACAAGTGCTGTCAATTAGGTGCCAATCAGGTGCCAGTCACACACCTGTGACTGGCATACACCTGCCAGCACTTGAAGCTCAAAACGAGAGTGAATACCAACAGAAGAATATTGCAGGGGATTTTGGCACATTTTTTTGGGCGCTACCCACACGGTTAGCTGTGTTGCTCATTCCACGAATGCATGATCCTTACAAGTTGTACCTCGTTGTAAAGGTGACTAATCAGGTTTTCCAACGATATAAAATACAATACCAATTGGTATTATTAAAGGGGAGGAATAATCGACCCAAATAACGTTTCCAAACTTTTTTTGAGGAGTTTATTTGGAGACACTAATGGACAACAGGGTACACTGCTATATTTTGCATCATAGACCTTTAGTAGTTCTGCATATCATCCTCCGATTTTCCCAAAACGTGTGGACATGGAGTTTATGATCCAGGAAATGTATTACCGATTTCACTTATGTAGCTCTCAGCAAACTAAAAGAAACTTTAAAAAAAAAAAACATTTTTCCAAAGTTTATTTGCATTTGTGGCACTTTATTTTGATTTCAATTATGAAAATAAACAAATCTAAGTTTGTATTGTAAATGGTAAACCTGTCTTGTTTCATTTAAGCCATTTACCAAGTTTATGTGATGCTCACACCTGGAGTTATAAAGCCTTAAACAGAGCAGCCCCTAAATAGGTGAAATTTGCCATCTACGCCAAGAGGGAGATTAAGGAATGACTCAAAAAAAAAAAATGCGATGGAAAAAAGAGGAAAGTAAAAAAAAAACACATAATCCTAAAATACACACATGCCGCAAATATACACATTTCAAGCGGTATTTCATCCTCAAAAAGATAATAAGATAAAATAAAGAAATAGGTCAGTTGTTATTTCATTTGTTCGGAATGGATGTATAGAATAGAAGAGCAAGGGAAAAAGGAAAATCATTACGACAGTCAGCTATTAGGACAGTTACGATTTACGTGATCGTTTAAGGCTTGTTTGATACGTCAGACCCTTGATGACTTAAGAGCCATTTAGCCAACCATGTGTTCCATACTGTTCCAGTATAATTTACAGCTAAATCTAGTCCCACCCCCCAATTCCCATAGAGATCCATTCAAATGAGGAGACGTTATAGTATCGCTTGTAAGAGTACCAGAAAATAAGATAACAAGAGTTTTTTGATGTTGTTGGGTCAGAGACATCAGCAAGTCATGGCATGCAAAGGATATGCGACCAAATATTAAAAATTAGTACTTCATTCTATATATAAATGCAGGGGTGCCAATAATTGTGGCACACGTGGTTTTGTTAAAAATAATTATTTTTTGATGAGGGATGTATTTTTCTCATAATAAATTTACTTCAATTAAAGGTTGGATTTTTCTCATTTTTTCAGTGTGAGATTAAGCTAATTCACCAAACTGTGAATCTTTTTTTACTCATCTTTACCAGGGGTGCTAATAATAGTGGACGGCGGACACCCCTGGTCAAAATGCCTTTTAAAATTAATATCTAAGTGAACAGAAAAAGTGCCGTTAGGGCACTTTAATGTCGACACCCTCCTTCTCCACCGCTTCCGATCCTTCTACTATGCTCCTAACAGAAACTAACCTGACCTCTAAATGGTACAAAGTTAAACATGACACATTTCTTCAAATTTTAAACCAAGATTACTTTTTATTTTAATTTCTTACTATTTCAAATAATTAAAAAAGGAAAATGGCCCTGTGCAACAGTTTAGGAACCCTGTCAGTTAGTACTCTGTAACTCCTCCTCGGTCAACTATATTGCAAACGCTTGCAAACGCTCCTGTAGCCAGCTAAAGCCTAATTTATACTTTGTCGCACGAGCCTTTCGACAAGTGTCAAATGACGAAAATTACGTATTTCCAACTGAAAAAACTGTTGCTCGACACTTTTTCTCAGTGTCGCGCACCTCTAGAATGTTGTTATGTCGCAGACAATGTCATACTTTGTCACGCAATCTGATTGGACAGCCAGATGGAATGCCTAAATTCATTGTCATGGATACGTTTTAAATGTTCTTCCACCTCGGCAATTTCAATAATTTCACCGAGCGCTGCCAAGTAGCCTATTAGAAATGTAAACAAATGGTCAGAAGTTGTCGTCTCGTTACCATAGAGACAACTGAAACCTCATTGCAGATCTTCGCACGAAGTATAAATGCCAAATGTCGTGCGACCCCCTTCATCTTTGTTGCTCGACACTTGTTGAAAGGGGCGTGCGACAAAGTATAAATCAGGCTTAAGAGTCTTTCAATTTTTCCCATCCTTCCTGGCAGAACACCTCTAGCTCAGAAATATTCTTCGGCCTCTTTGCATGCACGTCATGTTTGAGATCTCTCCACAGATTATATTAATATTAATATTTATGTCTGGGGACTGTGGTGGACATTCCAAAACCTTCATCCCTGGAGGTACTTCATGGTTGATTTAGAGGTAGGCTTTGGATCATCGTCTTGCTGGAATACCCAACCTCTTTTCAACTTCAATGTCTGGACTAACCTTCGAACATTAGCCTCTAGAATTTCTTGATATTCGGTGGAATCCATTCTTCCTTCTACCCACACAATATTTCCTGTGCCACCCGCTGCCACACAATCCCAAAGCATAATGGATCCACCTCCATGCTTAACAGTTGGCAAGGTGTTTTTCTCTACAAATGCTTCACCCTTTTTTCTCCAAAGATACCTTCTTTGATTGTGGCCAAAAAGTTCAATTTTGGCTTTGTCAGTCCAAAGCACATTGAAATCCTTCAGACAAGGTTTTCTTTTGCATACTTCAGATGCTTTAAGGCTTCTTTCTGGCAACTCAGAACAACCACCACAGTTGGATGCTTTAGAAGGCATGGAGTTACTTCAGAATAAATAGTTCAGCCCTGGAATTACGTATATTGATCTGACCCATTGAAGCCCGAAATCACCTGCGCCTGGCAATTAGTAATTATCTTTTTTAAAAGTAACAAAGAATAATCCAAAAGGGTTCCCAAACGTTTGCACAGGGCCTTTTCCCTTTTAAAAAAAATATTTTTAAACTATGAAAAATTAAGATAAAAAGTAATCTTGCTTTAAATTTTGAATAAATGTGTCATGTTTAACTTTCTACAAATTAGAGGTCAGGTTAGCTTCTGTTCTCAAATTTTTGCACCCCACTGTATATATATGTATACACACACACAGTGTGTGCCTGTGTGTGTTATTTAATATGTCACAGTTTATTCACATACATTATATTCATTCAGAAGACACTCTTATCCAGAGTGCAACAGAACACAAGTGTAAGTGCTACAGACCTGGGCTGGGTTTCCCGATAACGATCAATCTTAGGGTGCGATTTCTAAAAGCGATTCTATGAAGGCTCTTTAATTTGTAACACACGTTTCTTGAAACAGTTCTTAAAGCGTGAACGCACACTCACCTCTTAAGTGCTACTTAACGTTGCTGTCTGTGGTACTTCAGAAATGGTAAAAGAAATTAATGTGAAATTTCATGGAGGCAGATGTTCCTGAATAAGCGTGGTGTTAGTAATTGATGCAGGTATTTTCACTTTGTCAGCCAATCAACAAGTCTATATAAGGCCTCTGTTTCTTACACAAAACTTTCTAACAAAATCGCCTGTAATGGAAGAAGGGAAAGTTTGCGGCCAGATGAAGTCACTCTGCTTTTAGAGGAAGTGGAGGCACACAAGGGTGTGCTGTTCTCCCGATTTAAGGGCAATGTCACCAATAGGGACAACCAGAAAGCATGGGATGACATAACCAGCAAAATAACGGCAACCATGGGAGTCAAGAGGAATGGGAAAGAAGCCAGGAAAAAATGGCAAGATTACTGTAGTCTTGCCAAGAAGAAGGGGGCAGCTTGTCTAAAACAGGTGGGGGGTGAGATAGTGCTTCAACCTTAACACCAGGGGGGTGAGACAGTGCTCCAACCTTAACACCAGAGGAGGAGAAGGCCCTTTACATCCTGGGATCCACAGCACTGGAAGGGATAGAGGGAGGGATTGACCTCCATGGAGGCTCTATTCTGGAGTGTGAGCCTGGCCCCTCCAATCCAGACACTGCACAATATAACCCTGAAGGTCCAAGTTCCCCACCAGACTCCAACCCCACAGCCACAGCCTGTTGTCCCCTCCAGGCCATCCTGCCCCTAGCCTTCCTCTCCAGCCAGAGTGGGGAGAAGAAGAAAAGGCTTCAGCAGAATCTGTGGTTGTAGCCAAGACCTCATTGAGCTGGAGAGGGAGAAGCTGGAGGTCTTGAAAGACCTGGGGAAGGTGACTGTGGAGGTGATTCAGAAGACCCTGAGGTTCCAGGAGGAGGTGAGTTTTTCCAAAGGTGCTAAGGTGATGTAATGTCATTATATTCAGTTCTTTTTAAAAATATGTATTTTATATTGTGCCTGGTGAGTTCAGAGAATATTGCAGATGTGGCTGTGTCCACATATTATTCTACTCTTTAGGTTCTGAAAATAAAGAGGGCTAAACTTGCCCTCATGGAGAGACAAGTGGACGTGGCAGAAAGGGAGTATGAGCAGCCTGCTAGTTCTGTGCCTATCCTGTTGCCAAATGAGCAAGGTGTAAGGGGGGTCAGGTTCGGAGGACCAGACGCGACAGAAGGAATCTAAAAGTTAATCCTGTAGAAATTTACCACTGAGGCAGAAAGAATCCGCAAAACAAAAAAAAAAGGAAAGGAATACCTCTTGCTCTAAATAAGAGAAAGAGCACGGACTGAGGTATAAATAACAGAAAAGCAAAAGAAAGCAACCCAAGAATAGGGTGAATAAACTCTTAGGCTTGAGTGTAAAAGGAAAGAAAAAGAAATGACGCCTATCTCTCTCTCTTTCGGCACAAGAGAGTAGAAATTAGAGAGAAAAACGAAAAGACCTCTCACTCTCAAAAACAAAAGCTTGGATGAGAGAGGAAACAGAGGTACGCCTCCAAAGGAGGGAAACAAAGGCAAAACTAGCAAAAGAAAGGAAAGGAGATCCTAATATCTAAACCTAACTAAATCGCTAAAGGGACTTCCTGCTTTTCTTATTTGAAACAACCAGAAAAGCAGTATCCCAAGTCCTATACCTTACCGGCTAGGTGAAGTCGCAAGACAACAACTACAAGTACCTGGAAACGGAAACACAGAGTTTATATACCTGACAGGTGAACCAGGACAGGTGCGAGAAATTAGGAAAGAAAGGACGAAAACCCAGAACGGAAGGCGGAAAAACAAGGCAAGAGCCACGCTGCCCACGACTGCAGAAACCAAAAGAAGGCTGAAAACCCATGACACAAGGTAAGGCAATCGGTGGTAATCAGTTCACAATTATATTGATTAAAATCTTTCAGGAAATGAATTCCAAAACATGTTATGTGTTAAATGTGTTACTTATGTTGTATTGAAGCAATGTTTTTAGTTTGTTTCAGGGTCAAGTGAAGGGACACTTCAGTTCTAAGAGGAATCTTGATATCAATAAATACATTTGTTAGGTTTCTGCATTCTGTTTTAGTTTGTTACATTTATGTTTCTCATTTTTACCTTATTTATTTATCATGATTATTTTGTGCTTTCACTGTTCCATGTTTTGTATTACTGTCACTCCCTGTCATCGTCACACTATTCGGGAGCCTTTGGTGATTTCGGTTTTTCTCTGTATTTCTTCTGTCATGCGCTTCCTTCATTATTAATTACTTCATTGTATATAATACTAATTAACTAACAACTACTAACATCTTAGAATTAGGGTCTACTAATCTACTAATGACTAACTTGTGTATATATACTAATCTATTAATCTACTAACGCCATAGAATCAGGTTTTCTACTAATCTACTAACTTACTAACTTCATCTTCTTTCCTCACTGCAGCTGTCTCTCTTTCTGCCTGTTCTATCACTAATTATCTTTCTTTGGTTCCTCTATTAACTAGAGCTGACTCTCGTTTCCGCTTTCCTATTCCTTGTATGCACTTGTCTTATCGGAGTCCATGTCATGTTGTCTCTATGTATTTGGTTCTGCTCCAGTCCGTGTCTTAGGTTTCCCCCGTTATTGTATTATTGGTCCTTGTTAACCCTCATTGTTCTCACCTGTGTACTCTCCCATTTCCCCTCCTCTTCACACCTGATTCCTTTTGTGTAATCTTCTCCCTGTGTATTTAAACCCTGTTATTTCAGTCTGTCTTTGCGAGTTCCTCACAAGATTTTTTTTTGCTTCTGTGGTGCTTTCTGTTTTTCCGAGTATCCGCCGAGTATCTGCCCGAGTTTTCTGTTTATTCCGTAGTATCTGTTTCTGAGTTTTTGTTATCCCTCATCCTTCCCTGTTGTTGTTTATTTTTCGTTGTCTATTCTTCGTTTTGTTTTCTTTTTGTTCCTCTTATGCCTCCCCGGTTTTGACCCCTGCCTGTGTTCTCGCGACCCTGTTTTTGGATTCTGTTTTTGTACCATTGCCCTGTCTCCCCGGTTTTTGACCCAGCCTGTTTTACCACGGATTGCTGCCTTGCCCTTAATTAAACTTCGGGTTTTTTGTACTCCTGTCTGCATTTGGGTCCTTCCCCCACCAACCCCTAACAAAATTTGATTAAGTCTTGGGGACCTATCTTACACCCGGCGCTAACCCAAAAGCAAGTGTCTTTGCTATCTTACAACCGGCACTGGGCTCATTATAACGCCTAGCGCTCACGTCGTTTAAATACCATGTATTCTTGCGCCGATTACAAGTGAACTGGGTGTGTTGGTCTTAAGATGAGGAGTGGCCAGGATAATTTTTGGCGTATTGCTATCTTGAGCCAGCAGAAAGCGCTTGCGCTAAAACCACCACAAACCTGGTCTAAAGTCATGTCGCAGTTGTTTACATGCTATTTTAATGGCGCATATAAGTGCGTCTACATAGGCGCGTGCACAACACAGGGGCGCGCACAGGCATGACTAATATATCAAGATTACAATGTGAAATATTATTATTGTGTAGGCTATATCAAAAAATGCATAATAATAGAAGGGTCCATAGGTCAAATACCACATATCTTTCCCTCAGCGAAAGGAAATGCCACATTAAATTGCTTTCAGCCCACTCCATCAACATCCAGGCGATGTGCGATGGTACATGTAAGGTTACATGTATAGACTATTCACAATTATCCTGGATCAAACAATGACTTAGCCTATATTTGAAAATAATTCCTGTAATCTTCTGGGGGGACAATCTTCTGTTACGGGACAATGGCTTTCCATTTGCTGATAACATATCAAGCCTAATGCGTGAATTGTCAATGATGGAAAACTCGCGCACTGCAATAGACGGACATTTGAGTTCTTAGGACATTTGGTGCTTAACGCCAAAAAACACGCCGTTAAAATAGCAAAACTGGTCTTGGACACGCCCTAAATGCACTTAACGCCATGCGCTTAGACGAAGTGCTAAGATCGCCAAGATCAAGCCCAAGATCTGTTTTCTGAGAAGCCCCCAGAGTCTTCTTATATTGTTGAAAAATTATTACTTTATTGTACATTATGTTACTCTGTCCAATATTTTTGTATGCCTGAAAATGGGGGGACTGTACAAAAGGTTCTATAATTTCTAAACGGTTCATCTGATACAGATGGAAATACCCTCAAATTAAAGCTGACAGTCTGCACTTCAAATTAATTTACAAAAGTAATTGTCATTGTATCCTTTCAAACTCAAAGTGCTAGAGTACAGAACCAAAATAATAAAAAAAAGTGTCGCTGTCCAATTAATTATGGTGCTCACTTTATATATGCATCAGATCAGGATTTTTTATGACGTAAAACAAAAAGCCAAGTTACTCACGCATAGCCTACATAGCGCTGTCTATAAGTCCTTAATTACAACTTGCAAAAACTGGGCCTGCCTTTAAAAGTATTGATATCAAAATGTGGCCAAGTTACAACTAACAATATTGCCTATCGTAGCTCACACTAAATAAACTAGCTCTATTCCAAAGCAATGCTATCCCAAACTTTCCTAAATTATTTAATGCAACTTGGCCCTGTGTTTCATCATCTTTGCATGTGAAGAGATTGTGCCACATGGAACAACATATGATTTCAATAAATGTTTTTAACAGTTGATAAATAATTACACTCCAGAAAGGATATGGTTGTAATTTGTTGGCAAGTTTACTTTAGAAAATGTACAGATTTTAAAGGGGCTATATGTAACAAATTTACTGTACTAAATCATAAAATGACCATGATATTTCATCAGAGATTAAGGAAAGATGCTAAATAGAAATACCGGCTTCTCAGACAACAATGCTACAGCCAGTATATTCTCCTTTGAAATTTCCATTCCGGGTCGGAACGTCTGTATTTGTTTTGGCCTGTATGATTCACTATTCTCCGAGTTGACTCCGAGTCTACTGCCCATTACAAACAACCAGATGTACTCCGGCACTCCGACAGCCGATTTACGAATGCCTAAGCTAAGTTCAACATCATTTCCATTTAGCTAGCTAGCTAAAGATTTAAATATATGTATATAGTTGCTCGCTAAACATACCACTAATGTTAGCTTATATCTGTGTGACCGTAAACATAGCCAGCCATGCATCTAGCTAACATTGCCAGAGTTATAAAAAGTCCACATGAGCTGGTTTATAATTTGCAAACAAGAAATAATAAACAAATTGCAAACGTATACATTAGCTGATCAACTTACAGTGTAGGACTCATCGTGGCTTGTCATTGTCAAAATAGAATAAGCTCGTCTTGTGCTCGGCTCGACTTGCGCTCGTGTTCATTCAGTGTCTCGACTCTCTCCAATATTGTGAATTTGGATTGCAGCACCCATTTTAAAACGCTCAGTGTCAATGTTACATATAGCTCCTTTAAAATGTTAACTGCTGCTACAGATTTCTTTACAATTCACAAACAGACATTTATATCAAGAAACATCATGTACAATAGAGAAAGGGGTGATGAATAAATAAATGCAGATAAAAATTTGTAATATTTTTACCTAGAAAATAGCGTACATATAGCATTTTTACAAATGTATCCAGACATGTTTGTGGGTCATATGGTGGCAAATAAATAATAGTACCAATTTTCTTAACATAATAGTAGTTATGATATTTGCAAACAGAATTTTGTGAACACAAGGATATCTATGCTCTGTAGGACCACACAGGACCACACATAGAAATCCAAATAAATAAATAAATAAATACATAATAATAATAATTATAATACATTTTATTCATTCTGTGCTTTTCATAGACCCAAAGCAGTGGATGCAGACAATTGTTCAAACATGCCCTATAGTGTAGTAATTGTTCTGTTTAATTTCTAAGTGCAACACATCTGAATCAGAGTATTTCCACTATAAATTATTTTCATTTTGCAGTTTGATGTGGCACATACAGTTTCATTGACCACATTCTCTTGAGATGGTAAGATGAAGAAACACAGGGCCAAGTTGCATTAAATAATTTAGAAAAGTTTGGATAGCATTGCTTTGGAATAGAGCTAGTTTATTTAGTGTGAGCTACAATAGGCAATATTGTTAGTTGTAACTTGGCCACATTTTGATATCAATACTTTTAAAGGCAGGCCTAGTTTTTGCAAGTTGGAATTAAGGACTTATAGACATCGCTATGTAGGCTATGCGTGAGTAACTTGGCTTTTTTTTTTACGTCGTAGACGTTTTTGATCTGATATCACTTATTTTTTATAGCTAATGATGAATAATGCTTGAAGATAAACACGGAGAGAGACATGCATTCCAAAGAAATGCATGCAGACATTCGCGTAACCATAACGCCCTCTATTGACAAGAATGAGAACAGTTATCCTATTACAGACAGCACAGAATTACATTAAAAGAGTTTGTAGATGAGCAGTATTTAATGTGTAATGAAATACAATGAACAGCACCACCTGAGCTATGGATCATGAAGAAGCATGTAAATTAATGAACCAAGTCTATATGGAGACATGCATGCACAATGGGCTAGACGCAAACGCATTCTAGCTGAAAGACATACAGCCTAAATAGCTAGTACAGCCTAAATCATTTGCATCAGTAAAATATGGAAATACAGTTTTAAAATAGGGCTATTAGTATTCTATAGAAAATGAAATACATTTAACGTTAGGCTATTCAACACTGGATTGCCGGATGCGTAACTCCAACCTTCCATGTGTGGGCTACGAGCGAGCTAGTGAGTTCATAAGCACAGCAGAATTCCTTTGCAGTTTTTTTTCCGCTAGTGTAGAACGTTACCTGCGGGAAATGTTTTGGTACCGTACAGCTAGTTTTAGTTTAGTTTTCTGTAGTGCAATGAATGTAGGATATAAGGCATGTTGATTCGCTTCGTAGTAGCCTAGCTTGTACCTGCTTCATGACTAGAAGCAGACTGACGTTTCTCTGGCAACAGTAACGTTGGCTAAGAAGCTTAATTGGACAACGCATATTTCCCAGGAATCTTAGCCAGAAAGAAAACAACTACTAGATACTACTAAGAAAATACATACCAGAGATTATTCTTCTTATTATTATTATAATTAAAAGTGTTTGCAGTAAGCTACATTATCTGCAGAGTAGCGTAGACTAGAGCCACGTTCAGAGGCTATTGTTTTTTTAAAGTTTTTTTTTTAAGTGACTCACCATGAAACAGATATGTTTGGAGAATTGGCGGTTTATAAATCCGATCTCTTAAAGGATTGCAGCTTATAGGAGGCTATCATCAATTCTTAATGTAGGCTATTATCGTAAATTCTTAATTTTCCTAGTAATTAATTTTATGGTGACATTGTGTTATGTGTGAAAAGGATAAAGTGAACAGTGCTGAAGTGAAGAAATTAATGAATAAAGAAATGTTGGCCGAGGCAAGGGTACATTGAGGTTCGGTTTCCACAGTCAGTCAGTCATGACCGCAAGAGCAGAGCGTAACACCCTCCCCGAACCAGACAAGAGCGAGCGTCCGGTTTGGGGAGGGTGTGATATAGTACAAGTGAAATACAAGTGAAACATTGAACAGTTAATATTGAAAACCTCTTTTGCCTTTACAATAAAAATACGTTCATGTGTTAATGTGAAAATAATAACAGTCTAATAAATGAAAAGTACTTAACAGTTGCACATTGTTTTTGTGGAAAATAAGCATGTGCCCTGCTGGGCTCGAACCCACAATCCTCTGTGTGAGAGACAGCAACTCTAACCATTAGGCCACAGTAGCTTCTTGGAAAGCATGATGAGCAGGTATACGGACCGTACCCTCAAAGAATAATTCTCCCCATTGGATAACATCGCAATGGAGGCAGGCAGTTTGGCAGGAAAAATAAGAAGAAGCGGAAGAGGAAGGAGAAAAACGGCAAAATAACCCAAGTTTGGGGCTTTATTGTGTGGATGTGTGAAGTTGTATCTGAATGCTGTGTGATTACATGAGGTCAGAACATACAGAAGTTAATGTTTTTAAGGGCTGAGAGTCTATGGTCATTGTGGTTACTTTTGTAGGAAACCCTGAAAAGTGCCAAAACTCTCGGTGCTGTATAGGTATGGGGCATGCCCCACCAAGCCGTAACTTGGCGGATGGCATACCTGCCATCCCAATATACTGTATATATGTTTATATATGCACATGTATTCATTATGCATCACTGTACAACCAATGGCACACTTCATCAGCTCATCAATGTTAATTGAAAATGTAGTGGCTAATTAAAGACTGCAAAGCATATAAGACTATAGGAAACTCTAGTCTACTAGAGCAAACCATGGCTGCCATACATCGTATTGTTCAGCTGCGCCATAACCACAGGCAGCGTCGTCTACACAATCGTCTGGTGCGTATTAATGCGTATGTGATGGAAACCCATAACCCTCTACATATTTCAATGATCAGGCTATAATGGATCGATACAGGCTTCCACGGGGGGAAATCCTTTATTTAATGGATCTCAGCGAACCGAGTTTGGCACGTCCAACAAGCCGTAACTTTGCCCTCAAGCCCGAAGTCCAGCTACTGGCAGCATTGCGGTTTTATGCCACGTGCAGGCGGTCACCAGCGCACTTCTCTGGCATGCCCTTGACTATGTTAAATTCCCAAATACTTGAGGTGACATTGTGGAGATCCAAGAGGCCTTTTGGGAATGGTACCACATCCCACAGGTGGTTGGGGTGATTGATGGGACCCTCATCCCTGTTGGAACGCTATCCGTGGATCCCGAATTTACAAAAGTAATTGTCATTGTATCCTTTCAAACTCAAAGTGCTAGAGTACAGAACCAAAATAATAAAAAAAAGTGTCGCTGTCCAATTAATTATGGTGCTCACTTTATATATGCATCAGATCAGGATTTTTTATGACGTAAAGCAAAAAGCCAAGTTACTCACGCATAGCCTACATAGCGCTGTCTATAAGTCCTTAATTACAACTTGCAAAAACTGGGCCTGCCTTTAAAAGTATTGATATCAAAATGTGGCCAAGTTACAACTAACAATATTGCCTATCGTAGCTCACACTAAATAAACTAGCTCTATTCCAAAGCAATGCTATCCCAAACTTTCCTAAATTATTTAATGCAACTTGGCCCTGTGTTTCATCATCTTTGCATGTGAAGAGATTGTGCCACATGGAACAACATATGATTTCAATAAATGTTTTTAACAGTTGATAAATAATTACACTCCAGAAAGGATATGGTTGTAATTTGTTGGCAAGTTTACTTTAGAAAATGTACAGATTTTAAAGGGGCTATATGTAACAAATTTACTGTACTAAATCATAAAATGACCATGATATTTCATCAGAGATTAAGGAAAGATGCTAAATAGAAATACCGGCTTCTCAGACAACAATGCTACAGCCAGTATATTCTCCTTTGAAATTTCCATTCCGGGTCGGAACGTCTGTATTTGTTTTGGCCTGTATGATTCACTATTCTCCGAGTTGACTCCGAGTCTACTGCCCATTACAAACAACCAGATGTACTCCGGCACTCCGACAGCCGATTTACGAATGCCTAAGCTAAGTTCAACATCATTTCCATTTAGCTAGCTAGCTAAAGATTTAAATATATGTATATAGTTGCTCGCTAAACATACCACTAATGTTAGCTTATATCTGTGTGACCGTAAACATAGCCAGCCATGCATCTAGCTAACATTGCCAGAGTTATAAAAAGTCCACATGAGCTGGTTTATAATTTGCAAACAAGAAATAATAAACAAATTGCAAACGTATACATTAGCTGATCAACTTACAGTGTAGGACTCATCGTGGCTTGTCATTGTCAAAATAGAATAAGCTCGTCTTGTGCTCGGCTCGACTTGCGCTCGTGTTCATTCAGTGTCTCGACTCTCTCCAATATTGTGAATTTGGATTGCAGCACCCATTTTAAAACGCTCAGTGTCAATGTTACATATAGCTCCTTTAAAATGTTAACTGCTGCTACAGATTTCTTTACAATTCACAAACAGACATTTATATCAAGAAACATCATGTACAATAGAGAAAGGGGTGATGAATAAATAAATGCAGATAAAAATTTGTAATATTTTTACCTAGAAAATAGCGTACATATAGCATTTTTACAAATGTATCCAGACATGTTTGTGGGTCATATGGTGGCAAATAAATAATAGTACCAATTTTCTTAACATAATAGTAGTTATGATATTTGCAAACAGAATTTTGTGAACACAAGGATATCTATGCTCTGTAGGACCACACAGGACCACACATAGAAATCCAAATAAATAAATCAATAAATACATAATAATAATAATTATAATACATTTTATTCATTCTGTGCTTTTCATAGACCCAAAGCAGTGGATGCAGACAATTGTTCAAACATGCCCTATAGTGTAGTAATTGTTCTGTTTAATTTCTAAGTGCAACACATCTGAATCAGAGTATTTCCACTATAAATTATTTTCATTTTGCAGTTTGATGTGGCACATACAGTTTCATTGACCACATTCTCTTGAGATGGTAAGATGAAGAAACACAGGGCCAAGTTGCATTAAATAATTTAGAAAAGTTTGGATAGCATTGCTTTGGAATAGAGCTAGTTTATTTAGTGTGAGCTACAATAGGCAATATTGTTAGTTGTAACTTGGCCACATTTTGATATCAATACTTTTAAAGGCAGGCCTAGTTTTTGCAAGTTGGAATTAAGGACTTATAGACATCGCTATGTAGGCTATGCGTGAGTAACTTGGCTTTTTTTTTTACGTCGTAGACGTTTTTGATCTGATATCACTTATTTTTTATAGCTAATGATGAATAATGCTTGAAGATAAACACGGAGAGAGACATGCATTCCAAAGAAATGCATGCAGACATTCGCGTAACCATAACGCCCTCTATTGACAAGAATGAGAACAGTTATCCTATTACAGACAGCACAGAATTACATTAAAAGAGTTTGTAGATGAGCAGTATTTAATGTGTAATGAAATACAATGAACAGCACCACCTGAGCTATGGATCATGAAGAAGCATGTAAATTAATGAACCAAGTCTATATGGAGACATGCATGCACAATGGGCTAGACGCAAACGCATTCTAGCTGAAAGACATACAGCCTAAATAGCTAGTACAGCCTAAATCATTTGCATCAGTAAAATATGGAAATACAGTTTTAAAATAGGGCTATTAGTATTCTATAGAAAATGAAATACATTTAACGTTAGGCTATTCAACACTGGATTGCCGGATGCGTAACTCCAACCTTCCATGTGTGGGCTACGAGCGAGCTAGTGAGTTCATAAGCACAGCAGAATTCCTTTGCAGTTTTTTTTCCGCTAGTGTAGAACGTTACCTGCGGGAAATGTTTTGGTACCGTACAGCTAGTTTTAGTTTAGTTTTCTGTAGTGCAATGAATGTAGGATATAAGGCATGTTGATTCGCTTCGTAGTAGCCTAGCTTGTACCTGCTTCATGACTAGAAGCAGACTGACGTTTCTCTGGCAACAGTAACGTTGGCTAAGAAGCTTAATTGGACAACGCATATTTCCCAGGAATCTTAGCCAGAAAGAAAACAACTACTAGATACTACTAAGAAAATACATACCAGAGATTATTCTTCTTATTATTATTATAATTAAAAGTGTTTGCAGTAAGCTACATTATCTGCAGAGTAGCGTAGACTAGAGCCACGTTCAGAGGCTATTGTTTTTTTAAAGTTTTTTTTTTAAGTGACTCACCATGAAACAGATATGTTTGGAGAATTGGCGGTTTATAAATCCGATCTCTTAAAGGATTGCAGCTTATAGGAGGCTATCATCAATTCTTAATGTAGGCTATTATCGTAAATTCTTAATTTTCCTAGTAATTAATTTTATGGTGACATTGTGTTATGTGTGAAAAGGATAAAGTGAACAGTGCTGAAGTGAAGAAATTAATGAATAAAGAAATGTTGGCCGAGGCAAGGGTACATTGAGGTTCGGTTTCCACAGTCAGTCAGTCATGACCGCAAGAGCAGAGCGTAACACCCTCCCCGAACCAGACAAGAGCGAGCGTCCGGTTTGGGGAGGGTGTGATATAGTACAAGTGAAATACAAGTGAAACATTGAACAGTTAATATTGGAAACCTCTTTTGCCTTTACAATAAAAATACGTTCATGTGTTAATGTGAAAATAATAACAGTCTAATAAATGAAAAGTACTTAACAGTTGCACATTGTTTTTGTGGAAAATAAGCATGTGCCCTGCTGGGCTCGAACCCACAATCCTCTGTGTGAGAGACAGCAACTCTAACCATTAGGCCACAGTAGCTTCTTGGAAAGCATGATGAGCAGGTATACGGACCGTACCCTCAAAGAATAATTCTCCCCATTGGATAACATCGCAATGGAGGCAGGCAGTTTGGCAGGAAAAATAAGAAGAAGCGGAAGAGGAAGGAGAAAAACGGCAAAATAACCCAAGTTTGGGGCTTTATTGTGTGGATGTGTGAAGTTGTATCTGAATGCTGTGTGATTACATGAGGTCAGAACATACAGAAGTTAATGTTTTTAAGGGCTGAGAGTCTATGGTCATTGTGGTTACTTTTGTAGGAAACCCTGAAAAGTGCCAAAACTCTCGGTGCTGTATAGGTATGGGGCATGCCCCACCAAGCCGTAACTTGGCGGATGGCATACCTGCCATCCCAATATACTGTATATATGTTTATATATGCACATGTATTCATTATGCATCACTGTACAACCAATGGCACACTTCATCAGCTCATCAATGTTAATTGAAAATGTAGTGGCTAATTAAAGACTGCAAAGCATATAAGACTATAGGAAACTCTAGTCTACTAGAGCAAACCATGGCTGCCATACATCGTATTGTTCAGCTGCGCCATAACCACAGGCAGCGTCGTCTACACAATCGTCTGGTGCGTATTAATGCGTATGTGATGGAAACCCATAACCCTCTACATATTTCAATGATCAGGCTATAATGGATCGATACAGGCTTCCACGGGGGGAAATCCTTTATTTAATGGATCTCAGCGAACCGAGTTTGGCACGTCCAACAAGCCGTAACTTTGCCCTCAAGCCCGAAGTCCAGCTACTGGCAGCATTGCGGTTTTATGCCACGTGCAGGCGGTCACCAGCGCACTTCTCTGGCATGCCCTTGACTATGTTAAATTCCCAAATACTTGAGGTGACATTGTGGAGATCCAAGAGGCCTTTTGGGAATGGTACCACATCCCACAGGTGGTTGGGGTGATTGATGGGACCCTCATCCCTGTTGGAACGCTATCCGTGGATCCCGAAAGGTATTTCTGCAGGAAGGGGTATGCTGCAATTAATTGTCAGGTGGTGTGTGATCATCGGGGTCTGATCACAGACATTGTGGCGAGGTGGCCTGGAAGCACTCACGATTCGTTTGTGTTTGCCAACTCGTCCATGGGTCAAGAGGCAGCCAGAGCGCATTGGGATCCCTGGCTTTTCCTGGGGGACAGTGGGTACCCTCTCCGGTCGTACCTCTTCACACCAGTAGGCAATCCAACAACCAATCATGAAGTCGCCTTCAACGAAGCACACCGTGTGGCACGAAGCCTGGTAGAGCACATTATCTGAAGGTGGAAAATGCGCTTTAGGTGCGTGCACAAGTCCGGTGATGGCCTTCTTTTCAGCCCAACAAAATGTTGTGCAGTAATCACGGTGACTGCTATGCTGCACAACATCGCTGTCTGGGCGAGGGCCCCATTACGAGAGGAGGAGGAGGGCAATAGATTTGGAGACGCGAACCCCAGAGATGCCCAATACATAGCCGGGTTTGAGCCACGTCAATGTCTCATAGACAGTTTCTTTTGAAATAAAATCTTTCCTTATCTCAATTTTATTTATTTGCGTACGGCTATTTAAAGAATGCGTTTTATGGGTCATTTCCAAATATATAAAAATAAATACATTTAAATAATGAATTTAAAAAAAAATGTAATTTAAAAATTTGAATATTGTTGCATCTAACATCACTTAAAAAAAAAAAAAATCAATCTGTGGTTATGGTAACCATAAAATGAAATGAACACTAACACAGAAAAAATCTAATAAATTATGTGATTTATGGGCTTCTAAAACGCACGTAACTGTCTATGACTGGTCGGGAGTAATTGTTAATCTAAGAGCGTTTCTAAGAGCGTCATAAGTTAAGATGCTTTTGAGAAACGCACCCAAAGTTCAAGGAGCTTCGTACAAAGGGTGTTACGATCATCTTACCTTCACAATGCTTTTGGAAACGCAACCCTGGCTAACATATCCAGATCGGTGAGTGTATATGCTGCATCACTGAAGCACTAAATTTAAGTGGTTCAAAGGTTCCATTGCAAAAAAAAAAAAAAAAAGTTCTTCACCACCTGTCTTACAGTCAGTAAAAACGTGAACTCCATGTAATGAGACTACCTGAAATTTTTTTAAACTTATAACCTGTGAGGTCCATCATTCATTTAACCAGATTGGAACTCTGTGATGTACCTTGGTCGTTGTTTTTTCCAGTGCTCAGGTGACAAGAGTGACAATAACTAGACTGGGTTTACACTCTATAATATTGATGTGGTGTGAGCATTAACATTATGATAGAAATGCAAACCATTTAAGAAGGAGGCATCAGCAGTGTGTGGCAGATTCATAATAATAACTTATAAACGTGTGCATGCGGAGGCTCTTATTGCCTGCTGCTTTGGCAAGATTCCTGGAGCATTTATTAAAGGTAACTGCTCAAAATTGATTTTCAGTTTTTAAAAGGTGATGTCATTTGCATTCCAATCATGCAAACTCACTTTGAAACTGTGAGGAATGAATAAGTGAAATGCAATTACTGCAATTCAGCAGTGACTGTCAGGTCTCTGACAAAGTGTTTGGTCCCGCATAATTTTGTCTCACCTTTAAACAACAGGAATAAGTGGGATCAATACACCTTGACTGTGGCTTTGGTCCTTTGTTAAGAGGGTAGTTTTTATTCAGATGTAAAGCAGCTCCCAGTCCATATTTGACAGTTTTCTGCTGAAGCAGCATTTCCCATAAAAACGTGAGTATGACCATCGTACAACATGACATTATGAATTGGCAGGTTAAGTTTCATATAATGATGATGATATTCATAAATTTGCCAATGAATGTAATTGCTGTTCTTATTTAATTCCAAAATAGTAGTACTGTTTTGCTTTGCACGGTTTCTTAGAAATAAGTACTGTGTAATGTAAAGACAGGTTCAGGTTTTAATCTGTGACAACAGAGTTTTTCCAAATTAAAGAATCCATTTCTTTCTACAAATCTGGGAAGAAGACTGTTCTGTTATTTAAAAATACCTGCTATTCAGCGTATGCAATACGTACATGTGGGATATGCCTTCTATTCCTGTAAATGAATAAAGATGCTGATGGAATTTAAATTTGGAGAATAAACACAGAGGCCCTGGGGGCAGAGCTTTGTGGTCATGAATGGGGATAATAATACAGTGTGTGGATTAGTGAGTTGGACAGCATAAGAGCAGGTAGACAAGGTCAATGTAGGAACAAAGGCATTTGCCAGCTTGAGATGACAATGAGAGAGAAGACAGAGAGAGGAGAGAGGGAGGGAAAGAGAGAGTGCAAAAGAGAGGGAGAGAGATTGAGCTAGAGAAAGAGATAGAGCGAGGGAGATAATCAATATCACCGGGCCTTGATGGGTAGGAAGTAATCCTATATCCCATCGGCATAGCAGCAATATTGTTTTTTTTATGATTCCATCAATAATAGCAAAGAGGACTTTGATGTGATTAGAGTATTAAGGTGAGAACTCAATGGATTTTCGTCATCTCATCCTTTGCTGGCTCACTATTCTGTGTTCCCCATCATATCAGTGCAAGCAGTCACACGTGAATGGAGCTCAATGGTATAGCTGTTTTGTCAGTATACAGAAAGTGTTCAATACAAAAACATTGCCTTCTCCAGCTTCCCACAAGCCAGAAAAGGAATCTCACTGAAAGTTTGTTACAACTAGAACACAGAGAATTGACTGGAAGCAATGAGATTTTACGCCAAAGTGAAGTTGTTTCCCAGTCCTAGGCATGTCACTGATGATTAGGAGGTGGATGATCATTTGATTTACTGTTATCTACCCTGGAGTTACAAGGCAAATTTCCAAGCTATACTCTACACTACACTAGTGTGGCGGGAAGGTTTTCCTTGCTGCTACTGTTTTGCTTTCCATGCACCTGAATAGTATGCACCCTGGTAAACTGTAAATACCTGGAAGTGATACATTCACTTGTTTTGTAATGAAAACCAGTCATTGAGGGAAACAGACTTGCTTGGCGCATGACAGCTTTACCATGATTTTCATACATGCGACAGCCAGGAGAAAAGAAAATGAAATCTCATTACAAGAGTGACATTTAATTTATTGTAAATTCCCTACATGTCAAGAGAAAATTATGAATATCAATTATTCATAGTGGTAAAAAAAAACTTTCTGGATTTTTATTTTTGGTGACCGACAGAAACAATTGTAATGTTTCCAGGCAATTGGTGCAGTGAATATTAAATTCTGTGTTTGTATTTATTTGTAATGATTTTTTTTTTCCTTTACTGGGTACAATGTTGGTACACCTAAATAGTACATTGCCTGAGCATAGCTTATAAGCCCTTATGATCACTGACTGAACCGTTTTAACCCTAGGTTAACAGATGTTTCACACTGGCAAGTTCCAGACTTTCGAACAAAAGATAGAGTCTGCACACTGCTGTAATGCTCCCATAGGGTGTTTATTTGCACCACAAAAGATCAACGTTTCGATCAAAAAGATCTTCGTCAGGATAAGGGTGAGAAGGAAGTGCACCTATACATATAACCTCAGTAGGTCAGGTGAGGTGATGTGTCAGCCAGGTGAGGCAGTCAGTCATGTGATCACACACACAAAAAAAAGTAATATATGTAGGAAATAAAAACAGTGACAGATAATGTAAATACAGTACAGATATATAGAGTATATGTAATACATAAAGTACATCATTATGTTGTGACATACATCCTCCTTGGGATCTAGGATAGAAGAAAGATGTAATTGTGGTTAGTGTGATCAAAGCACAAAAACTTCAGGAATCAGGTGCCACAAGGTTCTCAAAAGGTGTAAATAAACAAATCATTATATTCTCAATTTTTACAAATTAAAAATGGAAGAATGGCCTACAGAAAAGGTCTGATGTCAAAAGATTCATTGAGGCCCTTCGCTACAGTGTCCAAAGTGGAGATCCAGAACGCCTCCCATTTCAGTAACACTGGAGTCTTATGACCTCCTCTGTGTGGCAAGTTCCAGACTTTAACCTGGCCCTGCTCAGACATTTTCACACCGCACTGTAGTTAGCCCTGGGCTATCCTAAGGATAACCCAGGGCTAGCTCATCCTGTGTTCACACAAGCATTTGCTCAAACTGGGCTAAGCATTAGCCCTGGGCTAAGGATTCACACTGTACCCCTAAGCCTCTGGCTAACCTCGGTTCGACACAGTGTGAGATGGGAGAGGAGTCAGTGCCAGTGGTCATCTCGGGTGACAGTGCTTATCCCATGTTACCCTGGCTGATGAAGCCCTTCTGTGGCCAGCAACTCTCAAGAAAAAAGTGGGACTTTAACTTCCATCTGAGTTGAGCTAGGATGGTAGTTGAGAATTCCTTCGGGAGCTTGAAGGGGAGGTGGAATTGAAGAGGAATGACACAAGCTTGAATAAGCTGGGAGATGTAGTGGTTGCCTGCTGTGTGCTGTACAACTTGCGTGAGTCCTCAGGAGAGCCCTTCAATGCTGAACTGCAAGAGAGAGAGGATCCAGTGGATATCCCAGCCCACCTTGAGGTCCCTGAGGACTCTTTGCTAGTGCTCAATGCCTTTGTCCGGCACTTTGCACGCACACACACATACAACCAGTTCGTAATTAAATGTCAGAATACAATAAAAATATTTATGAAATTTCACACTATTAAACAAACATATTTCTGAAAACGAAATCACTTCTCTCATTGGTCAGTCATAAACTACATTATTTGATATATTATTTTGATATAAATGAAAGGCTCTAGATTTTGAGTAAATGGAAGCAGGTGTGTCAGAACTGATTCACCCAAAATTGATGTTGCTTTGTGTTTTACCTTATGTGATGTACCTTATGATGAGAATTCTTTTTTTACATAAGCCACTTCAAAACCTTTAAGGGAGCCCTTCCTTAATCTCAGTAGCAACATGATTGCATTGTATAGAATCTAAAATAATCAACAATGAGATAATGATGTTTATTTTGCCTTTAACTGAACAGACTTGTTTGAATTGGCTGGTATGTTATCTTAAATGTTATCAAAACATTTCAGTAGAATAAGAAATAAAAATTTTAACACAAGAATTAACTGAATGGTTCTTCATATGAACATTTGTCAACCATAGCCCTTATGGTTCACAAACATTCATATGAAGAACCATTCTCACAGTATGAAATGTCCTGAGTGGGAATTTGCTGCCTCTGAGACATCTGTCCAACAAGCTAATTGAAAATCCTCATTTCATGCTCCCTCTCTTCTCGTCTCATCCTCTCCTCTCACTCGCTTCCTCCTGACGCTCCAACCACTGCATGAACTCCTTCCTAGATGCTTGCTGATGCTCACTCTTCAGCATAGTTTCCATTTTATCATCATTCCGGGTTCTCCTTTGGACAGTGTCTAAACAAAATTATAAAATTCAATCATTAAATCAGTCCAATTCTCAAAAAAAGAAGGTGGTATCTAAACTGCTTTTATTCATCAATTAAACGCTGAGTACAGTGCAATCCACTTTTAAGAATTATATCAGGACCAGAAGATTTTATCATTACAAGTGGTATATTCTTTAAAGCGGAATGTATAGGCTACAAATGTATGGAAGAGGCAAATGTCTTTCAATAAAATGTATTAATCAATAATAAAGACATGTTATTAACTTCCCACCAATGTATAAACCATGTTTTAACCCTGTTAACTTTGGCACATGAGAGGAAATGTTCACCTAGTTTGTACTAGTCTCATTTAAGTGTCAGTATCTCAAAAACTATTCATTGCACATCCATGATTTAAAGTTGCACATTCCATGATTTGCAACACAATGGGCCCTATCTTACACCCGGCGCAAAGCGGCGCTAACGCAAACGCAAGTGTCTTTGCTATCTTACACCCGGCGCTAGGTCCATAATAGCGCCTAACGCTTACGCCGTCAAACTAGCATGTTGACGGCGTAACTCTTGCGCCATCATTAGTGAACTGGGCGTGTTGGTCTTAAGATGAGGAGTGGCCAGGATTCTTTTTGGCGTATTGCTATCTTGAGCCAGCAGAAAGCGCTTGCGCTAGAACCACCACAAACCTGGTCTAAAGTCATGTCGCAGTTGTTTACATGCTATTTTAACGGCGCATATAAGTGCGTCTACATAGGCGTGTGCACAACGCGCATACCCTCCTGTCTGTTACACACAGGGGCGTGCACAGGCATGACTAAAATATCTAGATCATAATGTGAAATATTATTATTGTGTAGGCTATATCAAAAATGCATAATAATAAAAGGTTCCATAGGTCCACATACCTTTCCATCAGCGAAGGGAAACAATGCCACATTACATTGCTCTCAGCCCACTCCATCAACATCCAGGCGATGTGCGATGGTACGGGACAATGGCTATCCATTAAAAAGGAGCTGATAACACCTATAGCTATCAAGCCTAATGCGCGAATTGTCTTTGCACCTAATGCGTGAATTGTCATTCAATGGAAAACTCGCGCACGGCAATAGACGGACATTTAAGTTCTGAAAATGCGCTTCAGATGTCATTACAATACAGCTCTGTTTATCTGTGAATACAGCCCAAATAGAATGGTTTGTGACTGAAAAAAGTTCAAAACCTTGTCCAGTGAATAAGTTTTTTTTCGATAGCCTATGGTTAAAAAACGGAGATGTCACCATGTTAACTAAATTGTAACCTTAGCTATTCTTCGTCCTTCATATTTTTTTAAATTACAGTGACCAGGTTTCCATACTCTCACCATTTAAAACCCAGCTGATTTCACCCGTTATTCCTTAACTGAACAAAACGATTTTAAAGAGAACTAAGCGTCTAATTAGAAACTAAAACAAATTTGCAGCAAGTTACACAATTAATTCACAATTAATTTTAATGCCATTCTCTGCACGTGAGCTGCATGTTCTGTTTCCCCTGCTGTAAGTCGCACGTTTAACGATCTTCCTGGGAAAGTGGATTGTTTTAAAGGATTACGCTACGAGTAAAACAGGTTGGTCACATTTCCATAAACAGGACATTATTAAACAAGGGGAAATATGCGTGAACTTATGGGTTGCGAACCTGACAGCTTTATTGTATGGCTATTTAGTGTCATCATTAAGGCAAAACAACGGTATGTATGTTATTAATCAATATTAGCCTACTATGCAGGTAGCCTAATGAACTTTGGATGAAGCTTGAACTTGATGTTTGACACTTTCATTGCATAATCAAACGAAATTCGCTGAACAAGCAGGCTAATTTGGCGTTTTCTAAGGTGAGACTGAAGCCATTGATAGCTTATTCTCAGCTGTTGCAGGTCCTTTTAACGAAATTTAACCGCACATATTTTGTAAAATAACAGCCCTGTCTGGAATTACCGGGAACTCATAGGCTAATGGTTAGTCCGAATAATATTGATCATACTCCATATTCCTTGATCACACTAAACACGCACGAGCATGTCTGTTTCGCCATCATAAGCAATCCGCCAAGGTGGAAAAGCAGGCTTTTAAAGGGAATGGGATATTACATTTTGATTGGTTTATTGAATGTTACGCCCAAGACACACCTATAATTAATGAAGCGACTAGGTTCAGCCCAGTTGCGCCATGCGCCGTGCTTAGCGCCAAAAAAACACGCCGTTAAAATAGCAAAAGTGGACTTGGACACGCCCTAAATGGACTTAGCGCCATGCGCTTAGACTAAGCGCCAAGATCGCCAAGATAGGGCCCAATATATTCATGTCATACAGCTGCAAGCTTTATATAAATACTACAATTGTGAAGTCGACGACTACCACTAGGGGGCAACCGTGGATAGAGTTAACGCAACATTTAATTAAAGTGTAAGTTACACTTCGGCTCGAGCACATTTTTGTTGACGTCGTGGTGAAGCTCTGTGATTGGAGAACAGAAATATGATGCAATGCTCATTGTTCGTTCTAACCTCAATTCACACTGGCAACAGTTAGGTCCTGTTTACAGGGATAACCCCGAAAACATTTGTTTCTTCCAATAAAGACATGGGTATTGCTGCTAGTTAGCTAGCTAGTTGATGTTGAGTAGCTTGCATTGTTGAATGCCACGGAATAGTTTGGTTGGTTACCCTGGCAACTAAAGCTCCACTCCGCTCCACTTCAGTTCTGTGCGTTAAAAAAAAAGAACTGCGCTGTAACCAGCACCAGCGAGCGCAGCGATGAGAAGGCATATGTGAGCATATTATTAGCTAACGTTAGTGCTGCACGCCCAACGTTAGCCAAGATAAGCGTAACGTTACTGAAAGTAGTAGCTAAATCCACAGGGCTAGCCAACACCCATACCACCATGCAATCTGAGCCTGCTGAATGGCTGAAGCTAAGCAGGTGTGGGCTTGGTTAGTACTTGGATGGGAGACCTCTGGGGAAAACTAAGTTGCTGCTGGAAGTGGTGTTGGAAGGCCAGTAAGGGGCTGTCTTCCCTCTAGTCAAATAAACCCCAATGCCCCAGTGCAGTGATGGGGACAGTCCTGACTCACTGTGGTCATTAAAGATCCAATGACACTTATCGTAAAGAGTAGGGGTTTCCCTGGTATCCTGGCTAAACTCCCAACCCAGGCTCTTTAAATCTGATCATCCCCCAGTTTAATTGGTTAAATAATTATTCTCTCCCTCTCCACCTCAGCTGATGTGTGGTGAGCATTCTAGCGCAGAAATGGCTACCGTTGCATCAGCCAGGTGGGTGCTACACATTGGTGGTGGTTGAGGTGAGTTTCCCCCACATCATTGTAAAGCGCTTTGAGTATCGAGAAAGGCGCTATATAAATGCCAGGCATTAACACACTGGCCATGTTCGAATAAGGCATTAATGCCGGAATGCATTAGTTTTGACAAATGCTGATGTGAGGGACAAGCGACATCAGCCTTGTGATTGGTTTGGGATTAGTGACGTCACTATTCCCACTTATAGTACCGCCCAAATTCAATCATAAAATGAGGGTAAAAGTATCCAGTATCTCTGGAATTCAGAAAGTAATTATTTCCAATACAAGTATATAAACTCCTCAAAAAAAGTTCGGAAACGTTATTTCGGTTGATTATTCCTCCCCTTTAATAATACCAATTGGTATTGTATTTTATATCGTTGGAAAGCCTGATTAGTCACCTTTACAACGAGGTACAACTTGTAAGGATCATGCATTCGTGGAATGAGCAACACAGCTAACCGTTTGGGTAGCGGCCGAAAAAAATGTGCCAAAATCCCCTGCAATATTCTTCTGTTGGTATTCACTCTCGTTTTGAGCTTCAAGTGCTGGCAGGTGTATGCCAGTCACAGGTGTGTGACTGGCACCTGATTGGCACCTAATTGACAGCACTTGTGTGCATGGGTCCTGCAACTTTGTTGAGTTTGTGTGTGCTCCAAGCATAAACATGCCACGTTTGTCCCTTCAGGATAAGGCCCGTGCAATAGGGCAAGTGGAAGCTGGTGTTCCGGTACGCAGAGTGGCAGCATTATTTGGTGTCAGCCCTGGTACCATTTCCAAACTTAGGACCAAGTTCCGTGAGACTGGTGAAGTCAAAGACAGACCACAAAGTGGCCGTCCCAGGAAGACAACACCCCAAGAAGACCGGTTCCTCACCCTTGCTTCACTGAGGAACCGTAGGCTTTCTTCCAGAGATTTACAGGCAAGATTTGCACAACGCTACCACAGACAGATCTCTGATCAGACGGTGAGGAACAGACTGCACATGGCCGGTCTTCGTGCTTATAAGGCTGCCAGGAAGCCTGCAATGACTGCCCTTCACCGTCAGGCCCGTTTGCGCTGGTGTCGACAGCACCGACAGTGGAACGTAAGAATGTGGGGCAACGTCATGTTCAGTGATGAATCAAGGTTCTGTCTGCGGAAGCTGGATGGCAGGATCAAAGTATGGAGACGGCGTGGAGAACGCTATGCAGATTGCTGCACAGATCGCGTGACACCTTTCAATGGGGGCAGTGTCATGGTGTGGGGCGGTATCTCTCTCACAGGCAAAACAGAACTTGTCATCATTGACGGCAATCTCAATGCAGTGAGATATCGGAATGAGATTCTGGAGCCAGTGGCGATCCCATATCTCCAGAATCTGGGACCTAACTCCATCCTCCAGGAAGACAACGCTCGCCCCCACAGAGCCAGGATCATCACAGAGTACCTCCAGAATTTGGGAGTGGAGAGGATGGAATGGCCTGCCGTGAGTCCAGACCTCAACCCAATTGAACACCTGTGGGATCAGCTTGGGCGTGCTGTACGTTCCAGAGTGACCAACGCAACCATGTTGGCTGACTTGCGGCATGGGATGCCATCCCACAGCAGTGTGTGACCAGGCTGGTGATCAGCATGAGGAGGAGGTGCCAAGCTGTTGTGACTGCGTATGGATCTTCCACATGCTACTGAGGTCCCTGACAGTGTAAAATGAATAAAGTGTAAAAATGGCCAATATGTGTTGTTTTTTCCTTATTACTGTGGGAGAGTGCAATCATCCAATCCACCAAGCAACTCAAAACGAGAGTGAATACCAACAGAAGAATATTGCAGGGGATTTTGGCGCATTTTTTTGGGCCGCTACCCACACGGTTATCTGTGTTGCTCATTCCACGAATGCATGATCCTTACAAGTTGTACCTCGTTGTAAAGGTGACTAATCAGGCTTTCCAGCGATATAAAATACAATACCAATTGGTATTATTAAAGGGGAGGAATAATCCACCAAAATAACGTTTCCGAACTTTTTTTGAGGAGTTTAGTACATATTGTATGTCCACAAGACTAAAATTAACCTATTTAGAAGGGAATCACGAATATTTGTTCCCTGGGCCCAGTTGTTCAGAAGTAATCTGATCGGATTTCGGATATCGGATTGGATCAAATCTTGAAAATGGGTTGTTCAAAAGAAAAAAAGGATTCTGAAATCGGATTAGATCACGTAATCCAGTCTTTGTTTTGATCTGGATCAAACCTTCAGTATGTGTTGTTCAAAGGTTTTTAGTAGGATTTGGATACCTTTGATCCAAAAAATCTGGATTATCCTGATCCCAGCAGAAGGGTGGATTCAGGTTGGATTTCAGGAACAAAATGTAATAAAACTTTAAAATTGGTCAAATAATACAACATTTGTATCATGTAGTATATATACAATTATTTATATTTTGCACTTGATTTGTTTAACCGTTACAGTGATAAAGTAGACATTAGGCTACCTATTAAGCCTTTCAGTACAGCAAAGTAAAAAAAAAAAGGATTTTGTCGCCATAAAATAATCCCCCAAACAGCTGTCAATATCAAACAAAAATAATATATTTAATTTTAATTGTAATTTATCACTGTATATTAATTACAATGACACAATCATCAGAGATGAACCAGTTAAAAGTAGATTCTCGCATCAATTGCATCCATAAACGTTCTTTATTTTGTTAACTATTGGACATTTTGCCTTTTTATGATTTAAAACAATGTATTTGTGAATAATTTATATTTGTTTTTATTTATTTGTTGTGGGTCAGATGAGGGGTCTGACTGTTTAAAAGAAATTGAAAATGGAAGGGGATGTTTGATTTTTGGATCAAAGGTATCCAAACCTCCTGAAATTTTCCCATGTAACCCCCCTGCTGAGGTCACTCCACTGGCTGCCAGTTGCAGCCAGGATCAGGTTCAAAGTTGTGACCCTGGCCTACACTGCAGCCAATAGGACAGGCCCCACCTACCTGCAGGACTTAATCCAGAACTGTTGTGCAGAATGTTCCTGCTCAACCACTTCGCTCTTCTACAGCAGGGCGACTCGCACTTCCCCCGTTATGTATTCTTGCCAAGTTGCTGTCATAGTTAAAAAGTAATATTTTTATATCCAGTTATCGATAATAACTGTTTCCTGCGTAATTATAGCCAACTTCATGTGTAAGTTAGCTTGACTAGCCACTTCCTGTTTTTTTTTACAATCTCAGTAACGTTACCACTATTAGTGGAACAATTTGGGAACTGTACAATGTACAAGTAGGCATGTAACCTCTAGAGCAATGAAAATACCAGATGTTCTTGCATTTAAACATTTAAAAGTATATATATATATATATATATATATATATATATATATATTACAGATCCTTTCCAAAAAATTAGAATATCATAGAAAAGTTTTTTTTTTCCATAATTCCATTCAAAAAGTGAAACTTTCATAGATTATAGATTCATTACACAAAGTGAAATATTTCTCGCCTTTATTTGTTTCATTTTATATATATACATACACTACTCACAAAAAGTTTGGGATATTTGGCTTTCGGGTGAAATTTATGGAAAATGTAAGTTCACGCAACAGTGATATTATACGTATCATGAAAGTAGGGCATTTAAGTAGAAGCATGCAATGGTGATTTCCTCATCTCAAACAATTTATTGAAACAAAAGCCAACAACAGTGGTGGGTATACCACAACAAAAATGTCAATGTCTCAATAACTTGTCATGTGCCCTTGAGCATCAATTACAGCTTGACAACGACGTCTCATGCTGTTCACAAGTCGACTTATTGTCTGCTGAGGCATGGCATCCCACTCTTCTTGAAGGGCGGCCCTCAGGTCATTGAGGTTCTGGGGTACAGAGTTACGAGCCTCTACACGGTGAGTCAGCTGATCCCATAGGTTTTCTATGGGATTCAGGTCTGGAGAAAGTGCAGGCCACTCCATTTGAGGTACCCCAGTCTCCAGCAGCCTTTCCCTAATGATGCGACCTCGATGAGCTGGAGCATTGTCGTCCATGAAGATGAAATTAGGCCTGTGTTGTTCATGCAGGGGCACAATGACTGGATTAATGATGTTATTCAGGTAGTATGGGCTTGTCACTGTACCATTCACAAAGTGTAGGGCAGTTCTGTATTGACTAGACACACCTGCCCACACTGTAACACCGCCACCACCAAAGGGTCGTCTGGTGACAACAGTGGCTGATGCATAGCGCTCTCCTTGACGTCTCCAACATCGTTGGCGGCCATCATTTCTGCTCAACGTGAATCGACTTTCATCAGAGAACAGCACTGAGGCCCACTGGTCCCTCGTCCAGCGTAAATGCTCCCTGGCCCATACAAGACGATGACGCCTGTGCCTGGTGGTGTGGTCAGGTACCCTTGCAGGTCGTCTAGCACGCAGACCACGCTGATGTAAACGGTTTTGAATGGTCTGACGTGACACTTGGGTGCCTCTCACCTCCCTTAAATGTGCCTGGAGTTGAGTGGCATTCATCATCCGGTTCCGCTGGGCACTGTTCACAATGAAGCGGTCATCAGTGTGGGATGTGGCCAAAGGACGTCCACTTCTATGCCTTTCTGTGACTCTTCCAGTCTCTCTGTATCTCTGTTGCAACCTGCTGATGACACTCTGTGACACTCTAAGCTCAGTGGCCACTTCCCTCTGAGAACATCCTGTTTGAAGCCTCGCAATGGCGAGGTACTGTTGATCAATTGTTAGGTGTCGTCTTGGTCTCATGATGTCAAAATGTGAACAGCATGATGAAGAGGACTGTTTAAATACCAATTCTAATTGAACCAGGAAATTTATTGGTCGATTCATGGATCAAACACCTGTTGTGAATTTTGCCGTTCAGCTCCTTGTTAGAGAACAGCAAGTTGTGCAAAAAGTACTGAAACATTGAATAGTTGGACATGTGCATTCAAAAGTTTAGAGAAGGTCAAATTAATTTCACCTGTAAAGGTTATAGTGCATTTTAGGTTCATCCTGAAATTTCACCCGAAAGCCGAATATCCCTAACTTTTTGTGAGTAGTGTATATATACAGATCCTTTCCAAAAAATGTGAATATCATGGAAAAGTTTTTTTTTTTCCATAATTCCATTCAAAAAGTGAAACTTTCATAGATTCACAAAGTGAAATATTTCTTTGTTTCATTTTTCATAATTTTGGCTTACAGCTCCAGAAAACCCCCAAAACAGTATTTCAAGAAATTAGAATAGTGTGTCGAAAATCAGCATTTACTTCAGTTATTTCAGAGAATGAATGTTTTAGACTGAGTGTCACACTCTGTACGTGGTGGTTTTTGAAGCACTGACTCCAGCCTCAGTCCACTCCCTCTGCATCTCCGCCAAATTTTGGAATCGTCTTTGCTTGACAATCCGCTGAAGCCTACGGTCATCTCTTTTGCTTGTGCACCTTCTCCTGCCACATTTTTCCCTTCCACTAAACTTTCTATTGATACGCTTGGACACTGCACTCTGTGAACAGCCAGCCTCCTTAGCGATGACCTTTTGTGGCTTACCCATCTTCTGGAGGGTGTCAATGATGGTCTTCTGGCCAATTGTCAAGTCTGCAGTCTTCCCCATACTGAACCAAACTGAGATACCTGTCCAATTTAACGACACACCTGTAGAAAAACTTTGCTGGTGTTTTGAGTAAATTAGATGATTAGAGTGTGACACTCAGTCTAAAACATTCATTCTCTGAAATAACTGAAGTAAATGCTGATTTTCGACACACTATTCTAATTTCTTGAAATACTATTTTGGGGGTTTTCTGGAGCTGTAAGCCAAAATGATGAAAAATTAAACAAATAAAGGCTAGAAATATTTCACTTTGTGAATCTATGAAAGTTTCACTTTTTGAATGGAATTATGGAAAAAAACCAACTTTTCCATGATATTCAAATTTTTTGGAAAGGATCTGTATATATATATTCTTTAAAACAGGGGTCTCAAACTCCCGGCCCGCCCCCCGGCCCGCGCCTGATGTCAAAAATATAATGTAATCTGGCCCGTGAAATTATTTTTTCATTTACCTATTTTTTTGTAGTTGTTTCATACCAATTTAAATTACCCTCTTCATTTACAATTGAAATAAAAACACAGTTCCATTTTTTTTTTTAAAACTCAGTCGGGGCAAAGGTAATGTCAAAGGTCAAGCGTGCCCGCGCATGACCAGGTGATCTGATAAGGCGCGCGGGATGTGGTTCTGCTAACCTTGATGCTAACAGCGAAGATGTCTTTTTCCAAAGCAAAACGAAAGGTGGATGACGAACACAGACAGTTTCAAGAAAGATGGACATTGCAGTATTTTTTCGTGGAGTTCAGTGGAAATGCTACCTGTCTGATATGCAAAGAAAAAGTCGCTGTTTTGAAGGAATATAATCTTAAGCGCCATTACTGGACTAAACACGGAGAGCAGTATGAGAGGTACCAGGGAGAAGAGAGGACACAACGAGCCACACAGCTACAGAGAGGGCTAACATCTCAGCAAAATATCTTCCATAAAGCCACGAAGGAAGCTGATGCTGCAGTTAAGGCCAGTTATGTGGTGAGTTAATCGCCAAAGCAGGAAAGCCATTCACCGAAGGACAGTTTTTGAAGGACTGCATGTTGCAAGTTGCTGATATCCTGTGTCCAGAAAAGAAGAGCTCGTTTAACAATATTTCTCTGTCGGGAAACACCGTTGCAGAGCGGATTAGCGAGTTGTCAAGTGACATTTACGAGCAGTTGCGCACTAAAGCTCGTGCTTTCACCGCATACTCTGTGGCGCTTGATGAAAGCACAGATCAAACGGACACTGCGCAGCTCGCCATCTTCATCAGGGGAATCAATGAACAATTTGAAGTGACAGAAGAATTGCTAAGTTTGTGTCCAATGCACGGACGGACTACAGCCAAGGACATCTTTCAGCAGCTGTGTGACGCGATTGAACGCGCAGGGTTGCCATGGACGCGACTAGTCGGCATTACCACTGATGGAGCCCCCTCCATGACAGGTAAAAAAAACGGACTTGTAGCGCTGTTGCAGAGAAAGTTAGAGGAGGAACATGCAGATCCAGCTATTGTTCTGCACTGCATCATTCACCAACAGTCGCTGTGCAGCAAATGCCTCAAATATGAACATGTCATGTCTGTTGTTGTGAAATGTATTAATTACATCAGGTCCAGGGGTTTACAGCACCGCCAGTTCAGAGCCTTTTTAGAAGAAATTGAGGCAGCATATGGTGTTGTGATGTGCTTTATTTTACTGAGGTGCGCTGGCTCAGCAGGGGAAATGTCCTGAAGAGATTTTTTGAGTTAAGATCAGAGGTGAAGATGAAGATCATGGATGATGGCAGAATGGATGTCCCTGAACTAGAGGATCCAAAATGGGTAATGGACCTTGCATTCCTAGTGGACATCACACAGGAGCTGAACGCCCTTAACCTGAAGCTGCAGGGTCCTGGTCAGCTCATCACAGCAGCTTATGACAGTGTTAAAGCCTTCACCACAAAGCTGAAACTGTGGAAAACTCAACTTCCTGCAAAAAACCTCAGTCATTTCAACACCTGCAGATCTCTGGTGGAGGAGGGTGCAGCATTCAGTGGTGATGAATATGCTTCTGCTATTGAAAGCCTTCTGCAGGAATTTGACCTGCGTTTTGCTGACTTTAAGGCACATCGTGACACTTTCCAGCTGTTTGCAGACCCCTTCTCAGCTGATGTGGAGAGTGTCCCCAGTGTGTTACAAATGGAACTTATTGACTTACAGTGCAACAGTGAACTGAAAAATTAATTCAGAGATGCACAGGGAAAAGCAGACAAGACTGGACACTTTCTGAGAGAAGCAGCTCCATCCTTCCCAGAGCTGTCCAAAGTATTCAGTCGGGTAATGTGTCTCTTTGGGAGCACATATGTGTGTGAGAAACTTTTCTCTACTATGAACTTTAATAAGTGCAAGTACAGGTCCAGGCTTACTGATGCCCATCTTGAAGCTGTACTCAGGGTTTCCACTGTGACCTCCATCAGGGCAAATGTAGCTCATCTGTGTGAGCAGAAGCGCTGCCAAGTGTCTGGCAAGAAATAGAGCAGAGGTACAAATGTGTTTGAGGACTGTATTTCTAATTTGATTGAAAGGTTTCAGTAAGGTATGCAAGATAAATTCAAGCAAGGGAAAATGATTTTGCTGTGTTAAAAAAAAAAGTTAAAACTGTTCAAATTGTTAAAACATGCAAATGTGTATGAGCCGCAGCTATTCTTTGAATGTGTTTCTTTGTTAATCTTATTTTAATTTATGTCTTGAATGAATATGAGTGGAAAATTAAAAGTATAGTTTGACATTTGGGGAAATGATTTGAGGATTAAACAGAATGATTACTGCACAGGTGTTCCTTGGACTGGTTACAATACAACGCCACTCTAAAATGTGCAGTTTTGTAAGAAATAGAGCAGAGGTACAATACAATGTGTTCAAGGATTTCATTTGTTAGTTGATTGTAAGGTTTCAGTAAGTTATGCAATTAAAGTAAGGGAAGATCATTTTGCTGTGTTAAAAAACTGTTAAACCTGTTAATTTGAAGAAAAAAAAACTGTTAAACTGTTAAACCCCAAGGCAATTTGAGTTTGAGACCCCTGCTTTAAAACAAACATTATTTTCCGATATAGGAACCAACGTGCTATATGATGAATACCATCAGCCGTGTCTATGGGGTTTGTCGTTCAATAAGACTACCAGAGGTAAACCTATTGGCCCACTTTTCAATTTTCATTTAGTTTCTACCAGTAGCAGCGGCATGATTTACATCATGGTGGGCAATGGTAATTGTGAGTGGGCCAAGTTAATTAAGATTGAGAGTGTCAATTAATTTAGTTTAAATTGGACAATACGCTGGTAAAGTAATAATGTTATTTTCATAAACAGAGTGCTCAGACATCCTTTCCTCAATTTGTCAAATAAAAGCTATGAATGACCTATCAAAAAACACAAACTAACCCATTTCCTGGTGAATATAACGGCACAGACTTGCACGTCGTCACAAATCAAAAACCCAAATGTATCTTTGCTTTTATCGCAACACAAAATAACAATCATTAGGCCTCATTCATAAAGATATTCTGGTCTAATATTTTTAACCAAAACAGTTAATGCATAGTAATTTTCCCCCGATAACTTCAAAAACATTCACGTAACAACATTTCAGTGGACTTTTCTCATTTAGCCTACTGCTTTATTGTATTTTTGTATGTACAGTGACTTAAATGTAATGAATTATTTTATTGCATGATGAAATAACCAATACACATGACGGTCCTAATAATATACATAAAACTAAATTAAATAAAAAAATAACACACACACACACACACACGCTGCACCATTCTGCGTTCTCACATCGAGCAACATCGGTCGCCCAGTTGCTGGAAATCGGCCCATAAATGTTGCCTGCAGTTTAACTTTTTCGCGGCCATCTGCCTCAACAGCCAATCAGAGTTCCACGCTTCATATTTCTCCAACAGACACGAAACCATTTCGTGAATAATTGTTCCGCCCGATTTCACTCATATTGCAGCAATGGAGGATAATTATATAACTATAAGTATCAGTGTCATAACATAACCTTAAAGGATATATGTGGCTTGTTCTACCAATAACTCATTGAGCCCAAACTACATGTTGAGTTTGATACATAAATCTATCTATCTATCTATGTATCTAGATAGATAGATAAAGATCGCTAGCTCGCGAAGAAGATAGATATAGCCTATTGCTAGCTAGCGAGAACACATAATTATCAGTGTCATGACATAACTATAAAGAATAGGATGCATCGCAAATAGGTCTTTGTTATATGTAGGTTACTGCCGTTGTTTCTGTTCATCAAAAAATTGTAGCTGCACAAGCTGACTTGGATGACACAACGGGAAGCTCTTGCCCCTCACCCAGCCTAGTAGACTTGAATGACCAAGTTGCTCGCTGTGAGAACGTGGTGTAAGGCCTAGATTTTGACAGTCGATAATAGTAGGGAGGGCAAACCGGAGCTTTAGAGCGTAGACAGCACAGCAGTGAATGCACATGAGCTTGACAATACATTTCTCACAGAAAACCTAGCTATTTTGTTTAGCCTACTTTTTTTCTTAATTGCAGTCATGATAAGAAGTACAAGAAGTAAGTGCGAGTGGGTTGTTAGCCTTGTTTTATCACCATATGAGGCTAAATGATGCCTCTACAAACCAATAGTACTAACCCATAAAAAAATTGAGTTCTACCATTAGGCCACCTGTTCAATCGAATGGTTAAGGTGAAAAGTACTACTCACTCATTCGAGCAATCTCCTTCAAATTGAGAAAATATAGCCATTCCATCCAGTCTCTCCTGTCCTATGCTGCTCCTCATGTAGTTCTTGAATAATTTGAATTTAGAAAATGCGGACTCTGCTGTTGCAACTGTAACATTACATGGAATGTCGTATACAACAACAGCAGTGCAGTAGCCTACACCATGGCCTACACACCTCACCGAAGGTAGACATTACCGGATGGTGTTCCACAGTAGGCTAAGAATGTTGACTGTTTTGAGACGCTTCGCCACTTTGGCAACTTCACTACCTTTTTCTCCTGGTCCGTTTTGTGTTTATAAGGCATTTTGATTCGCTTAGTTGTCGCAAGGACTCTTTCCTCACTACCTAGCTGACCTTAAAAATGTCACTGCCAAAACTATCTAAGCTAACAGTTAGGCTACATTATTCTGCATCATCACATGATAAAAAATGGACACGACATTGGACAACAACATACGCAGACATTTCCCAGCAATCTCTGCATATCAGAAAATAGCACGAATACCAAAGAAAATTACCACAAATTATTTAATTATATAGATTAAAATACATTATCTGTAGAATAGGCCTAGTCTAAGTTTGAAATGATGAGACTATTGTACAAAGAAAATGTAGTGGCTTGACAGAGATGAGTTATATTAAGGACATATAAAGCAGACTCTCTTGATAGAGTTCTATGCTTGAAACGCAGAAGTACATTTTCTCTGACGCTTAATGAGTGTCTCAAATTTTGATCGTGACATGGGCCCAGCTAGAGGTTTGGTATTTACGTCATGCAAGTTTGCTAGACACACTGCGTCTGTACTACTGGAGTAGGTAGTTCTTATGTGCTGTGTTGAACTGTGATTGGCTTAGTCAGTGGATGCAGTTTTTTATAGGTCAACAACCATATTGCCTTTATCTCATAATGTGACATGATAATGGGCTGCGTACTGTTACTACGTAGAATGTAGTGTTACGGACATTAAAAAAATAATATTTTCTTTTTGGATGGGCTGTCATAAAAGTGGGCGGGCCCAGGCCTGTCAGGCCCAATGCTGGCGCCGCCACTGGTTTCTGCTAGTCTCATTTTATGTCAATATCTCAAAAACTATTCAGGGCACATCCATGGTTTAAAGCTCGAATTGAAGAAGAGGCTGTAATTACCACACAGCAATCTGGAACAGAATAAATAACATCAGAATTGTCACATACAATTATATATAATACGCAAGAAATACAGTATGTATTGTTAAGCTGTAATTTACCATTTCAGAGAAATATGAATCCCAAAATTGGGACATTGACGGCTACCACTAGCCGTGGATAAGGAAACTAAAGAGCTAAAATGGGTATTTCACTTTGGTAACATCTTAAGCTCTAGTTTCCTTATACGTATGTAGGTTCATGCCAGCCTAACTCATGCATGCACACAGGATTGCTCTAAAATAGTTCCAACTTTCTCACACACCATACCAGTCTCTATATAAAGCTTGAATTTAAATAACAACATTTTGGCTTTATAGTCATAGTAAGTTCAATTTGATTTATTGTCATTATAAAAAAATAGCAACTGTGTTACAAAGCACATATATAATTACAAAATGATATGGAATTCTTAGAGCAAGTTGCAAGTATTCCACATGGCTTTTTAAACGCTTAGATACCTTCGCTTTTCTTACATGCCATCAATGCCATTCTCAACATGCG
Source organism: Synaphobranchus kaupii (assembly GCA_029718625.1). NCBI lineage: Eukaryota > Metazoa > Chordata > Actinopteri > Anguilliformes > Synaphobranchidae > Synaphobranchus > Synaphobranchus kaupii. Next base: position 83,600,861 of record CM056376.1, on the reverse strand, counting down.
TCCCATACTCAACCAATCACATGCACACACCTCTAATGGAGCGCCCTTTTTAAGCCAAGAATCAGTTCTCTCTGTACTGCTTGAATGCTGATGCGCTGATCTTTGCTTACGTCTTGTGTTAAAAGAAATTTGCTGTCATTCTGCCGCGCCCTGCTGCTGCTAGCCATGCCTAGACTAACCTAGGCATGCCCTGCTTAAAATGTTTATCTAGCTCGTGTGCTGTTGCAAGCTCTGCTGCGTGACTGGCGTCCTATGCTTTCATCAAGGCAGAGGTCTTCTTGGAGTTTACTAGAAGCGGATTCCTATGTCATGTAAAGCTAAATTGACGCCAAATTCAGTATGACCATTTAAGACGTGCGGACCATCCGTGTAACCTGGTCTCTATTATCCCCAATGTGTCAATGTGTTTTATTCAAAATTTGCCAACCGGTTGTTGCTATCATTTTGTTAGTAGCCAAATACGCTTGTCAGCATGGTAACGTTTTACATGAGCCCTCGGGAGCTACACCACCTGCTTTAAAACATGAATTGTATGTGTTTACATGGGCTACTGTGCTTTGCTGATGCCCTCTAGTAAAACGGGACTTCGGTTACATTGTGGATGTTGGGACTTTGGTAACGTTACATTGTGGATGTTAGTCAATTAGCTATGTAAAAGATGGACGGAGTCCTCTTTAAACAATATGAATACGTTTATTCACAAACAGGTTGGTGATACAGTATAGCTAACTGGCTACGTCTCTGTGTCTCCTACATGTCCTGTTCCAACAGGCTGTTCTCCCGGCTTCGCGCCTTGGATTTACCGTAATGCCTGGTCTGGGCCGCATTATGACATCTCCTCCTTTTTTTTTTTTTTTTTTTTGGAAACAAAAAACAGCAGCATCTCACACAGGCTGTATTAGAATCTAGTCAATAAACAAATCAGACATTACCTTAGCAGAGGAAAATTTGCAATAACAATAAACCAAATAACACTGTCTACTGTCAACATTTCAGAGAAACATCACTCAAAACACGCAATTCTATTCAAAACCGCTCTTGGCTGTCAAGAAAACGCAATCACAAAAAAAAAGTGCAAATAATGTGCATATCTCAAGCACTCAGCATTTGGTCACAACACATTTCTGGGTTCTTTTTTTTTCTTTTTCTTTTTTTTTTTTCAACAATTGTGCAACAACAATTAGTCCCTTGTGTGTGTGTCAATTTTTCTTCACCCTCCCCCCAAAGGCCATAATGAGTTTCACTCATTCACAGGTCAAGCCTGTCAACTGCTTTACACACCCTTCCAGACCTGGTCACAGTCTGGCTAGGCAGATGTGTGCTGGTTGTGGTCACAGTCTGATTTGCAGCGACAGTCTCTGGTGGGGCAGTCACTGCAGACTGTACATCCATCTCTGCTCCCTCAGTAGAAGTCGGTGGAGTGTGGTGGGAAACTGGTGTTGCCAGGAGGTGACGACGGTTCCGCCGCAGCACTGCACCTTCCTGGGTGGTGATGATATAGGATCTCTGTGTGGCAGCCTCTCCTGAGACCACTGCAGGTGTATACCACTTCTTTTCATGATCTAGTTTGGCGAAGACTGTTTCTCCTGGGTGTAGAGCAGGCAGGGCTCTGGCTCCGTGACGGCGGTTGAAGTAGTGAGCCTGCACTGCTTTCTGTCTCACATCGTTCTCTCTCACTGCTTTCCTGCTGGGCCATTTAGGCAGGAGATTTTTCTCCAGGGTCGGGACCGTTGTCCTGATCTTTCTCCCCATTAACAGCTCAGCTGGACTGAAGCCTGTGGTGGAACAAGGAGTGGATCTGTAGACCATCAGGGCTAACAGCGGATCTTCCTGCTTAAGGATTCTCTTAGCTGCCTGTACTGCTCTTTCTGCATGTCCGTTGCCCTGAGGATGATGTGGGCTAGATGTGATATGTTTGAAATCTAGCTCCTTTGCTAGTTTCTGGAACTCTGCACTGGAGAATTGAGGCCCGTTATCAGTTACGGCCTCCTCCACTATTCCGAATCTGGCAAACACGGTTCTCAGTTTCTGAATAACGTGTGCACTGGTGGTTGAGGACAGGTGCAGTATTTCCAGGAATCTGGAGTAGTAGTCAGATATTATCAGATAGTTGTGGTGTTTGTGTTCGCACAGGTCTAATGCGATTCTCTGCCAAGGGCGGTCAGGCAGTTGTGTGGAGATAAGAGGTTCTTTTTGTTGCGTCCTCTTCAGTTCATGACACACTTGGCATGACATCACTGTGTTCTTTAACTCCTTTGACAGCCCTGGCCACCATACTGATGATTTGGCTCTCTCTCTACATTTAATCAGGCCTTGGTGCCCCTGGTGTAGTTTCTCTAGGATTTCACTTCTCATTGACCTTGGCACTACAATCCTGCACCCTCTTAAGACTAGGCCATTTTCTACTGAGAGCTCCGACCTCACTTTAATGTACTCCCTGGCATCCATAGGGATGCTACTAGTGTGTTCGGGCCACCCTGACCTAATGAGCTTACTGATTAACTGTAACTCCTTGTCAGTTTCAGTGACCTTCCTGATGCTGTCAAGTTTACTTGGTGATGCTGGGATCCCTCCCACTACTGTGGCTACGTAGCAGGCTACATCACTGTGTGTATCTATTCCACCTTTACTGCATGTCAGTGGGCTGCGTGACAGTGTATCTGCTACGACAAGAGTCTTTCCTGGTGCATACTCCGCCACTGGGCTGAATCTCATTAGCCTCATGAGTAGGCGCTGACATCTGATAGGGACCTTTTCCAAGCTCTGACTGTTAATGAGAGGTACTAGTGGCTTGTGGTCTGTCACTAACCTGAACTTCTCTAGGCCGTTTAGGTACCTGTCAAACTTCTCACATGCCCACACTCCGGCCAGACACTCCTTCTCTATCTGGGCATAGCGTGTTTCAGCATCTGAGAGTCGTCTGGAGCAATATGCCACGGGTTTCCACTGCTCTCCATGGAGTTGTAGTAGCACCCCCCCCCCAGTCCATAACTGCTGGCATCAGCTGACACTGCAGTGGGTCTAGTGACATCATAATATGCTAAAACTGGTGCAGTTGTCAGCAGCTCTTTTATTTTTTCAAAGGCTGTCTGTTGCGCATGACACCATGTCCAGTCATTCTTACTCTTTAACAACTCATGGAGCGGCTGCCCCACTGTTGAGAGGTTGGGAATGTATCTCCCTAGGAAATTCACCATGCCCAGAATTCTTTTTAACTCTGTGACATTTCCTGGTGGTGGCATCTGGTGAATGGCTGCGACCTTTTCTGGATCAGGTCGGACCCCTGACTGGTCGATGAGATGACCCAGGAACCGCAGTTGACTCTGCCGGAAGGAGCACTTATCTTCATTCAGCTTAAGACCAGCCGACTGTATGCGGTGCATCACTTTGTTGAGGCGGTTGTTATGCTGTTCCATAGTGGTCCCATAGACTAAGATGTCGTCCATGAAGACCTCAACACCTTCCAGCCCCTGTAGAGTCTCCATCATCTTTCTCTGGAATATCTCCGGAGCACTAGTAATTCCAAATGGCAAGCGTTTGAAACTGTATCTGCCAAATGGAGTAATAAAGGTGGTGAGCCTACAGCTATCTGGGTGCAGTGGGATTTGCCAAAATCCACTAGCAGCATCAAGTGAGGAAAAGACAGTTGCACCACTTAGCTTGGCTGTTATCTCGTCTACAGTAGGCAGGATGTACTGCTCTCTTTTGACTGACTCATTCAGTCTTTTCAGATCGACACAAATGCGGGCTTTGCCTGTGTTCCTCTTCAAGACAGGCACCATGGGTGCACACCACTCAGTAGGTTGTGTCACAGGTTCAATGATGCCATTACTCTCCATTCTCAGTAGCTCTTCCTTCACCTTCTGGAGCATTGGAAGTGGTACTCTGCGTGCTGTATATACTGCATACGGCTGGGCATTGTCTTTTAGCTGTATCTTCACAGGTTCAGTTTTCAATGTCCCATAGGCCGGTTGCTGCTCACTGTTCAGACTGATTTCATCTACTCTCCTCACTAGGTTCATTGTCACTGACATGGAACGGCTGAGTAGGTTATTAACAGTGTGGCCCCTTACTACATATGCTGTGAGTGGATATGCTTTTCCTTTGTAGGTTACAGTGGTCTGAAACTTCCCTAGACATTTTAGCTCTCCACCTGGGCTGTCCAGTGGAATGTCTGGTGGCTCTAGTACACTCTCTGGAGTGTATGTGTGGTATGTCTCCTCACTGACTACATTCACATCAGCCCCTGTGTCTATTTTGAACACTATTGGCCTCTTGTCCAAAAGTACACCAAGAAAGTAAGCTGACTGCTCTGGCTGTTCTATTTGCTCAGTAACCTCACTCACTTGCTTCTTATTCCTGCACACTCTGGCCCAATGTCCAGATTTGTGACAAATATGACAGGTGGATTTTTTAGCAGGGCAGCTTTCATCTTTACTATGTTGTGTTTTGCCACATTTAAAACATTTCTTTTCCTTTCCCCATTTTCTTTCTTTTGGCCCACTCTGTGGTTTAGACTTTGGGTACCTGTGGCTCTGCCAAGTAACTTCATGCACTGCCCCCACTGCTTCTCCCTGCATGTTGACGTGCGTAGCCACTTCTTCAGCCTGTCGGACTGTCTGTACAGTCTGAGCTAACGTCAAATCTTGCATCAATTGCAGCTTACGTGAAATTTCTTTATCCAGTATCCCAACTACGATTCGGTCCCGGATATTCTCTTCCCGGTTTGTGCCGAAGTCACAGTGTTCCGACAGGTCGTATAAAGCCCTTATGAAGCTCTCTGCTTTCTCTCCCGGCTTCTGAACACGCTGGTGAAAACACGCTCGTTCGTGAATGACATTCCTCCTCGGAACGAAGTACTCGTCAAACTTATTCCGCACTATGTCATAATCCTCTTTCTCTGCCTCAGCAGCAAAAACGAAAGACTTAAATACATTTTCTGCTTCGCTTCCCATGGCGTAAATTAAGCAACTCACTTGTACAGGTCCGTCGTCTTTGTTCAGTTTCGTAGCGATTCTGTACCTTTCAAACCGCTGTTTCCAGTCGGGCCATTCTGCTGGCTTTTCGAAAGCAAAGTTCGCTGGAGGATTAAACTTGGCCATTCTGTGCTTGTCCTTTTGTCCGGATCACTTCTGACACCATGTAAAAGATGGACGGAGTCCTCTTTAAACAATACGAATACGTTTATTCACAAACAGGTTGGTGATACAGTATAGCTAACTGGCTACGTCTCTGTGTCTCCTACATGTCCTGTTCCAACAGGCTGTTCTCCCGGCTTCGCGCCTTGGATTTACCGTAATGCCTGGTCTGGGCCGCATTATGACAAGCTAGGCTAACGATACTCATTACCAAATTTTCTGTCAGGAGGTTCGTAAAAGTTGTGTAAAAAGTTGTGACTATTTCGCTAGTTTATACTGCTGCTGTTTTGTCGTGTTAAATGTTAGGTATTTGTATCCCGTTGGGAAACGTTATGTTGCACATTATTACCGAGATATACTCGTTGTTGTTGTAGCCTAGCTACGGCAAAATATAACCCGGAAGCTAAACTGGAATTCTTAAGTTAGCTCAAATGCTTATGTAATGCTATGAATTCTCTGGCAGCCTACCTTGCACACAAATACGTGCCACCTTTTCCCATCTAATCTCTGAGCCGTAGTTGGAGACACGGGGAACCGAAGTTGCTAATGGCGTACTATCACAGTGTTACATAGACCTAAATATGTTGCCTAATCATTCACTCTTGTACCTCAATAAAACATCACTTGTCCCTGTACTCTACAGTATGTATACTTTTGTCCTGGGATTGCATTTTTCTGTATTCTTTTTTCCTATTCATAATGACTCCAAGGACATTTTTACCTTAATCTACCACATATCAGCGCACAGCAAATTGGAATGAGCATTTGTCATGCCCTAAGAGACTAGTATACGCCATAGCCTATATTATGTATGATAACATGAACATAAAATAGTTTTCCACCATCTGTAAAATGCTGCCAAATGTTCTATCTTCAATGAACATCGGTAGCCTACTTCAAAAATACATTTAGCTAACGATTGCACTACAGTATGTGAAATGCACTCAAAATGCGAAAATAACAACAGGGCTATCAAACATATTGGAAAGTGCTCGAGTGGAAACACGAACGTACGTATGTAGCCAGCGAGACCAACGGTATTTTTGACGCAAAAATACTTACATATCGCAAAAGGGAAATTCCCCTGCATAATGCGTATTGTATATCGCTTGCGTAATACTAGACAGTTAAAACGAAAACTGCCGTTACGCTGGGCTGTAGTAAATTGCTCAAAGCACCCAAAAAGACTTGGCATATACCGTTGCAAAGGTTATAATGTACTCTATTGGATAAAAAAGCCGACAATTAAACCAGAGTGAACTGTAATGCATGAGACAGGCTGACAGGGCATGGGGCTATTACACGGCGACGTTTCAGATAGTGTAATAGCGGTATAAAGTGTTGTATATTTCTCAAACCGATTGTACCAGACAATAAATGACAACTGAATTTTGAAAGGAACATCTCGATGTGTAAAACCAATGGTAGGATTGTATATTTATTTCATATTTAGTAGCATATATTGCTAGTAGAATACATGGTAGAATGAGATAGTACTTTCACAGTTTATTTTGCATTTGAGTGAGCAGGGCTTTTCACGGCTTTTCTGGCATACGATCAGGCTATTGTTGGGTTTATCTCGTTGCTATGACGTTATTCTAATTTTATATGATGAATAAATATATTTATGAACCCAAACATAGACGCTATTGTCCACTATGTCACGCATAGGTAGGTATAGACTAGGTGGGGGGTTGCTTGATAAATGGACTTGCTACAGGGAAATAGTGGCACTTAGAAACTACGTATTCGGCAGAAATCATCACGAACCGCCTACCAATAAATTTAAAACACAGTGATTTCCAATAATAGTTCGGCTGCAGTAGCAACGAATGTCTCAGTTGAGCAAAAAAGGTCCCGCAGGCGGGACTTATGCGCCAAGGTGTTACGCTCTAGGTGCGGAAGAGCTGAACAAAAAGGTAATCGGTAGAGGAGTTTAAAGGATAAAGAGAGAAAGGAAAGAAAAAGATTAAAATAAATCTTTCTCTTTAACTCTAAACCGGACTTGCTGAGTTTCTTATTCGTACAAACCAGAAATGCAGTGACCGAAATCCAATACCTTACCGACTTCGTTGTCAATGTAGCAAAGACAATATCGAAGCACAGGAAAGCGGAAACCCTGAGCTTATCTAGCCGACAGGAAACTCAAAACAGGTGCGAGGAATCACCGCCGAGCGATAGCAAAGCACCGGAATGGAAGATGGAAAATCCAATAGAGTGACCTGACGTCGCTAAAAGAAAGAACGACCGTAGAAATAACCGGAGGCTGCCAGAAACCATGACACCTTTAAAAACGTACAGTTCTGTGACTTGATTCTTAGTTATTTTTTACTATGTGATTGTCTTCATGTTAACACACACACAGTGTCAATCAGAAAATTACCCTTACAATATATATTACCGATTTCACTTATGTAGCTCAGCATTTTGTTGAAAACTAAAGAAAAACTATTTTTTGTTGAATTTTTCCAAAGTTTCTTTGCATTTGTGGCACTTTATTGTGACTTAAATTATGAAAATAAACAAATCTAAGTTTGTATTGTAAGTGGTACACCTGTCTTGTTTCATGTAAGCCATTTACCAGGTTTATGTGATGCTCACACCTGGGGCCCTATCTTACACTCGGCGCTAACTCAAACGCAAGTGTCTTTGCTATCTTACACCCGGCGCAGGGTTCATTAAAATGCCTAGCGCTCACGTCATTTAAATACCATGTATTCTTGCGCCCATTGCAAGTGAACTGGGTGTGTTGGTCTTAAGATGAGGAGTGGCCAGGAGAATTTTGGCGTATTGCTATCTTGAGCCAGCAGAAAGCACTTGCGATAAAACCACCACAACCCTGGTTGTTTACATGTTATTTTAACGGCGCATATAAGTGCGTCGACATAGGCGTGTGCACAACGCGCGTACACCCTCCTGTCTGTTACACACAGGGGCGTGCGCCAGCATAACTAAAATATCAAGATTACAATGTGAAATATTATTATTGTGTAGGCTATATAAGAAAGTGCATAATAATAAAAGGGTCCATAGGTCAAAGACCACATACATGTCCCTCAGCGAAGGGGAGTGCCGCATTAAATTGCTTTCAGCCCACTCCATCAACATCCAGGCGATGTGCGATGGTACGTGTAAGGTTACATGTATAGATTATTCGTAATTGTCCTGAATCAAGCTATATTTGCCAATAGTTCCTGTAGCCTAATCTTCTGGGGGGACAATCTTCTGTTACGGGACAATGGCTATCCATTAAAAACTTTTCTGATAACACCTCTATCAAGCCTAATGCGCAAATTGTTATTTACACCTAGCTACTGTGTGAATTGTCATTCAATGGAAAACTCACACACTGCAATAGACGGACATTTGAGTTCTTAAAATGTGCTTTAGATGTCATTACAATAGCTACAGCTCTCTAGGCCTACCGCCTGTAAGTAAATATAATGGTTTTGACTGAAAAAAGTTCAAAACCTTGTCCAGTGAATATTGCATTTATTGTTTTTCAAATAGCCTAGGCAACAGCGGATTCGCTGTGCATAAGGTTTTTTCGATAGCCTATAGATAAAAAACGGAGATAAATGTCATCATGTTAACTGAATTGTAACCTTAGCTATTCTTTGTCCTTCGTATTTATTAAATTACAGTGACAAGGTTTCCATACTCTCAGCTTATTAAAACCCCGCTGATTTCACCTGTTATTCCACAACTGAACAAAAGATTTTAAAGAGAACTAAGCATCTAATTAGAAATTTTCTGCATGTTACACAATTAATTCACAATTCATTTTAATGCCATTCTCTGCAGGAACAGGTCTGTTTCCCCTGCTGTAAATCACACTTTTCACGGTCTTCCTGGGAAAGTGGATTGTTCACCCGCCGTCTAAATAACATGAGTTCATTGCTTCATTGCATAATCAAATGAAATTCCTTAAACAAACAGGCTAATTTGGCGTTTTCTAAGGTGAGACGGAAGCCAGCTTATTCTCAGCTGTTGCAGGTGCTTTTAACAAAATTTAACCGCATATATTTTGTAAAATAACAGAACTGTCAGGAATTTCTGGGAAATCAATGGTTAGTCCAAATAATATTGATCATAGGCTACTATTGATCCATGTAGCCTATTCCTGATCGCACTAAACACGCACAAGCATCTCTGTTTCGCCACCATATAAGTAATCCACCAAGGTGTAAAAGCAGGCTTTTAAAGGGAATGGGATATGACATTTTGATTGGTTTATTGCATGTCACGCCCAAGACACACCTATAATTAATGAAGAGACTAGGTTCAGCCCATTTGCACGTTGCCGTGCTTAGCGCTCAAAAAAACCCGCCGTCTAAATAGCAATAGTGGACATGGACACGCCCTAAATGCACTTAACGCCATGCGCTTAGACCAAGCGCTAAGATCGCCAAAATAGAGCCCCTGGAGTTATAAAGCCTTAAACAGAGCACCCCCTAAATAGACCAAATTTGCCATCTGCGCCAAGGGGTTAATCGAGATGGCAACATTCAATCACATTTGTTGCAGATAGTAATCAGGAAATAGATCTAACATCGGTGCTGCTGCTACTCCTCATAGCCTACTGCGTGGCAGGGAGAAAGCACTCAGCAATCTTAATATCTGTAAGTTAGCTTTTACATTACATAGATTAACACAACATTACCTAAACAAATAACGCAGAGATACATAATTTAATAGGCACGATTGTTCAGCAGCATGTAAGATCTGCGGTGAACAGGTCTGGTTTGGTCTAACCTCGATCATCATTGGTTGGGTGGTGGAGCAGCCAGGTGGAGCTCATTGGACTGTTCTTTCATCATTTCCACCTTAAACTAATTTCCACAATGCAGGTTTATATCGTTGAGAGAGGCTGAGGTGAACCAATAGGCTCCTAATTGGTACTGTGGACACACAGCCTCTAAAACAGCATTAGTCGATGAAGAATTCAAAGACAAAGCAAATGACAATGAGCCAAACCTGCATTGTGTTAATATGTTTATGGGAAAGTGATGGAAGAACGTAACCACACGGGTTCAGGAAAAAATTAATTAGCCGCTTTTTTTTAGAAAGAAAACGCTGTGTTTTTCGCCGTTTTCAAGTTCATAAAAACGCAGATTTTTTATGCCATTTTCACAAGCTCAAAACGGCGAAAAATACTGTTCTGTGCACTAATTTCACAATTCCACATGCGCTATTATGGAACTAAATAAACTCCAGTCCATAGGCTTGTCTTGAATGTCACGTTAGATAATGGAAACTGTTGGTTGGTCACTCACGTTGTCAGACTTTCATTTGTCCAATCAGAAGGAGGCTACAATCTCTTTTCATGTAGGCCTAGTACCTACCCTTTCCGTAAAGTGATTTGTAAATGTGTTTCGAGTTTTGTCGTTGTGTTTTCTGACCTGCAGTTGTTCTCTGAAATATGTATGTTTTCCGAAATGTCGTTGTGTTTTATACCCGTCAGCTTCCGTAAATATCCTTTTAAAATATGGTGCAAAATCTCTCTGGGTTTTAGAAATCCATTCATTTTGCAGTGCTTTGTATATCATGAAACAGTGAAAAGAGAGATTCCCAATGTTTATACAAGTTGAAGAATGGCACACAACAGAAGAACATTGTACTTTTACAGTTGTTTACCAGCTTTTCTGTGTGGAGTTTCCCACCCCGAACGTGACATTACAGCAACATGGCCACCATGTGAATAAGGTCAATAGACTTCCAGCAATTTCGCTTAGTGTTGGGCATTTGGTCTGAAATTAGGAATCGATTCCAGAACCGGTTCTCAGTTTTGGAACCGGGTAAAAGAATCAGTTCCAATTCCAAATAAATTCTAAAGGTGTGAAATGCGGTAAAACCTATTTTTATACAGTCTATGGGTAAAACATGCGGTATTAATTAGGGATTTCAATTGCAGTTAACCATAACTATATACAGTCGAAAGCTTAAATACACCTTAGCCAAATCCATTTAAACTCAGTTTTTCACAATTCCTGACATTGAATCCTAGTAAACAATCCCTGTCTTAGGTCAGTTAGGATCACAACTTTATTTTAAGAATGTGAAATGTCAGAATAATAGTAAAGAGAATGATTTATTTCAGCTTTTATTTCTTTCATCACATTCCCAGTGGGTCAGAAGTTTACATACATTGTTAGTATTTGGTAGCATTGCCTTTAAATTGTTTAACTTGGGTCAAACATTTCGGGTAGCCTTCCACAAGCTTCTCACAAAAAGTTGCTGGAATTTTGGCCCATTCCTCCTGACAGAACTTGTATAACTGAGTCAGGTTTGTAGGCCTCCTTGCTCGCACACGCTTTTTCAGTTCTGCCCACAAACTTTGGATTGGATTAAGGTCAGGACTTTGTGATGGCCGCTCCAATATCTTGACTTTGTTGTCCTTAAAGGGGACATTAAGCATTCAGTAAAGTGGCTCTGGTTTGTTAGATTTTTACCTTAAATTAGATATGACCGTGCATTCAAATCTCAAACCGACCCGTATTTGCTGTAAAAAGAAGTTACAATTAGCTTTTTTTCCACTAGGGCACAGCCATCTTGGACCAACTGCAACTGCCGCTGCATTGCCTTGATATAGTCGTTAACCGCATTCGTTAACAGCTCCCAAACCGTTTATCAAAGCAATGCAGCGGCGCTGCAGTTGCCGGCTTGTCAGGCCACAGCATTAATATTGTTAGAAGCAGTTCGTGGAAATGAAGTTTTTAATGAAGTTTTGTTTGGTAATACTCATTTGAGCATCTCGGGGCAATACAAAAAGACCGTCTGTGTGTTTTTTGTTAAATTTTTTCCTCACGATACATTGTTGAGCTCACAAAGTCAGCTATTCTCCCATAGTAATACATTGAACAGCTGAGGCCAACCAACCTAGTGACGTCATGACCGCAGTTAGTCCAAGATGGCTGCGCCCAAGTGGAAAAAAAGCTAATTGTAAATTTTTTTTCAGCAAATACGGGTTGGTTTGAGATTTGAATGCACGGTCATATCTAATTTAAGGTAAAAAGCTAACGAACCAGAGCCACGTTACCGGGTGCTTCATGGCCCATTTAAGCCATTTTGCCACAACTTTCGAAGTATGCTTTGGGTCATTGTCCATTTGCAACCAAGCCTTAACTTCCTGGATGATGTCTTGAGATGTTGCTTCAATATATCCACATAATTTTCCTTCCTCATGATGCCATCTATTTTATGAAGTGCCCCAGTCCCTCCTGCAGCAAAGCACCCCCACACCATAATGCTGCCACCCCCGAGCTTCACGGTTGGGATGATGTGCAGTTGCAAACTGTAGTCTGGCTTTTTTATGGCGGTTTTGGAGTAGTGGCTTCTTCCTTGCTGAGCAGCCTTTCAGGTTATGTCGATATAAGACTTGTTTTACTGTGGATATAGATACTTTTGTACCTGTTCCCTCCGGCATCTTCACAAGGTCCTTTGCTGTTGTTCTGGGATTGATTTGCACTTTTCGCACCAAAGCACGTTCATCTCTAGGAATGGTAGCCAACTAGCCAGTAGCTCTCGCTTGCTCAGTAAAACCATATATTCTGTAGAAGCTTCTAGAAGATTCTTGTTAAAACCAGATTGTCTATAAGATACAAGGTGATGTACCGCCAGTACTAGCTAGTACTTGGTTTGTCCACATAGTTGTCATTCTTCTGCTGTTATTACCGAACAATTTTGGCTGGCTGTTGCACTGTCCATCTTGCTTTTGAGTCTCACGTCCAAAGCTGTCATGAATATTCATGACCAAATTTGCATAACCAGAGAAAAAAAGTAATTTTTTTCCTAAACGGTTCAAGATTTCATTAATATAAGTGTGTAGAAAAGCATATATTTTTATCTGCTGTCTGCAAACTTTCTCAAATGTACAATAAAAAATTATTATTTCTTATAGATTTGGGTTTCTGGAAAATTCATTCATTCTCCTCTGTTTAGCCCAGTTTTACTGCTTATAGTCGCCCCTAGAGGCGAAACATGCAGTTGGCATATCTCTTTACTATACAATCTCTGCTGGAACCAAATGAGAACCGTGATGCTCCCAGCGCCGCTCACTCCAAACATTGATATCTGCCAACAACTGCTTTTCCTGAAGTGCCTGGATGTGCACAAACTGAAAAACTGAAAGTTAGCTTTTGTAGAATTTAATTTTTACAAACTGAATTTGAAATCCGAGTTTAACTGAATAGCCTACCGAAATTCTGATTCAAATCACATAATTCAATTTCAAAACGTAGGCTATATACAATTTCAATTTATGAAATACAAATTCAGTGCAATAAAATTAAATTTCAAAATGTATATACAAATTCAAATGATAAAATACAAATTCAAATTTACTAAATTAAAATTCAGTTTTCTGGTGGCATAAGATTTACACCATACGTAGCAGCAGAGCTCCTTAAGCATACAAAATTCACATAACTTGCAGCTAGCATGCAAAATAAAAACAGACTGGGTCAAGAGTGAATCACGACACTGAAGGAATGAATAGCCGTAGGCCAATGTTCACCTAACACTGTCATATATCAGAGTAGCCTGATAGAGTTCCCTTTAGAGTAGCCTGTATGAAAAAACACAATTAACGGTGTTTAAATGGTGCATAATAATTTTTTTATTTTTCCATAGTTAGATGTATTTTGTATCAATATATGATTTACATGGTTGTACCAAGCCATGGTAAATATTAGTTACTGGAAATTGTTGTTCCCTACAATCACGAGATTCTTCCAAATTATCTAGTAGCCTAATGGCTAGCTAATGAATTAGCTTATATTTCCATTAGCTAGCAAATGCCATTTACTGTATGTTTTAGCTGCTGGTAGATGGCTAGACCATTAATTTTCAAAATTAATGGATATTAATTGTCCGTAATGTCATTTTACGTGCTTCTTAAAAAGAGAGATTCACACAAAAGTATCCCAAGGTAAATTTACTTAACACTTAACCTATTTTCTAGTATTTAACTAGCCACAGTCACTATGCCAATAGCTAGCTATTGTTAACAAAGAAAATAACAGCATAGCAGCAGGACAGAAAAAATATGAATTTAGAGGTTACCTAACGAAACCTACCTCAGGTCTTTGATTCCATCCATAATCCAGAGTCTGTAAGTAACCAATTCATTCGTGAGTAATTTGTATATGAGATGGAGACAGATGCTGTTTCTGTATATGCTGCAATGCATAGATTTATCAACATCTTCACAACAACCATTAAATAAAATATTTTACATGAAATGTAAACTAAAGTGTTCAAAGATTTATGACTTGGTTCATTTTTAGATTAACATTCTAATTAAAATAATGAGTTATATTAAATGGTATGTCAGTTCTATACTTAATGAGATTTGAATATTTAACCATCTCTAAACCCATTTAGCCATGTGGATTTTAGTCTGCTTAATTTAAAACTTTCTGCGCTCAGGAAAATGACACTTTTTTTTCCTTCTGCGTATTCCCTTTCAAATGTATAGTATAGTGTTTAATTTTATATTTCTTCCCGTCAGCCAGAATCCTGGGTGTACCTCAACAAAGATAACAGACAACAACAAAATCCACAAACTTATACAACATAATATGAATGTTCTACTCCCTTTCATGTTCCACACAAATCCTTTTCCAGGCCTTAGTGCCCTCATGCTCAGATTATTGCAACTAAACGCTGACTGGCCTCCTTGATTGTGTTATCAGGTCACGTGCATCTACATGTATCTTTCCACTGACTACCGATTTCTGTCTGTTTGCAACATAATACATTTGTAGAATCGTCACATACAGTATGTACATAATATGCAGAAAAATATGTAGCCTAATGTTTTTATAAACGTTAAAAAAGTATGTGTTTCACATAACAACAGCAATGTATCACAGGTCAAAAACGGGCAAATCCCGCTCCCAAATCCTGACCAGGTTTTGCAAGATCCACCACTCTCAAAACAGTACACCAGACAGAAGTAAAAGGTAAAATGATTTTATTTATTTCACAATTCATAAAACAATTTGTACACAATTATGACTGACAGAGGCTATGCCTGTCTGTGGGTTCCTTTTTCCCTCCCACCACTCTCACTAGTCTGCCGGACAGAGCCAGACCCCGTCCGCAGGTAAGTGTGCCTTCCCCCACACACCACACAGTACACGCTGTCACTCGCACCACTCATAAACACACTGTGCTCAAAATATTTTTAGGCTACAGGCAATGGGCACACACACACTCGTGATCACAGTGTGTTTATGAGTGGTGCGAGTTGCGGTGCCGGCCACCCGGCACCGCAACACTCACGAGGGAAAAGCCCACACACAGACTGGCACGGCGGCATACACACGTACACAATAACCAAACTCACTAACATTCCACGCCACATAATGAAATGGACAATTCTGCTAATAAGGGTACGACGCTTTATTCGCTGAGCATTTGCAAACATCGCCAGCTTGTCGTAAACGATCCAGAATAATTAAACCTCTGCAATAGCCACCGCTCCCTTCTTTTATTGGCAGATTGATAAGACCACAGACGTAAGCTGTCACTCACAGCTGTTTGTCGTTGTCAGATATGTAGATGACCAGGGTGCCATTCAGGAACATTTAAAAAAATAAAATTATAATTTTATATTAATTTGTTTTTTTTGCTCTACAACTCCAAGCTGTATATATTGGTATTTATCTTCCTATATTTTGTTTAAGATCTTAGTTTCTTTACTTTACAAAGTCTTCTGAAAAATGCACGACCTATTAAAACGTTTGCATTTAATTATTATACACATACAGTCAATTTTGTAATTATGTACATTTAGTCATCTTGGAACTTGGCATTCAAGTCAAGATCGAAGGTTCAATATTGGAACAATTTGACAGCATAGGACTTCAATTTTAATTACAATTAGCCATATCTTTCATTGTTTTTTCCATCAAAGACATCACCAAGATGAAGGACCCCCACCCCACCACATCCACATGTGCAAAACATATGTCTGTCCTCCCCTATTTCCAAACCTGATTCAAAGAATAATAAGTTCAATCAGTAATAGATTTTATTAAGCAGTGCTTCTGGTTTTAAACTTTCTACCAGGGCTATGCACCAACATTTTATAACCTTTTGTAAGGGGGAGTGTAGGGTTCGGAGAACCAGGCGCGACAGTCAAGGGATTCTAAAAGTGTATATAGTAAAATATACACCACAAAAGTGGATAGCTCCGCGGCAGGAAGGGAACAAATGAAAAATGGGAATAAAAACCTCCCGGCATAAGCCAAATCAAAAACAACCCCAAAAGAGGGCGAACTCGATAATAGCGAGTAATTGAACAACAAAAGAACCTCACGCTCTCACACAAAGAGCGTATAAGAGGAGGTCAGAGAAAAATAAAAGAAAGCCCGTGTAAAAGGGCTAGAGAAACGAAAATAGAAATAGAACCTGTTACCTTAACCCCTTGGCGCAGATGGCAAATTTCACCTATTTAGGGGTGCTAATCTATCCAAATGGCTAAATTGTGCACTGCTGCAAATTTTAAAAAAATATGATATATTTAACTACAAATCAACAGTTTGGGCTCATAAAACTCACTTTTGCATAATTTCCAAGTGAGAATTATATATTTTCAGCAGTATAGGGGGGTAGATATTTATGGGTCCAAAACCCCTATGCAAAACATGTCATAAAATGAATAAAATTAGTTTTGTACATTATAACGCATACACATTTGCTCCCTCTGGTGGCTTAAGATAAAAAACATTGATATCACAGTGTTACATACACCTAAATATGTTGCCTAATCATTCACTCTTGTACCTCAATAAAACATCACTTGTCCCTGTACTCTACAGTATGTATACTTTTGTCCTGGGATTGCATTTTTCTGTATTCTTTTTTCCTATTCATAATGACTCCAAGGAAATGTTTACCTTAATCTACCACATATCAGCGCACAGCAAATTGGAATGAGCATTTGTCATGCCCTAAGAGACTAGTATACGCCATAGCCTATATTATGTATGATAACATGAACATAAAATAGTTTTCCACCATCTGTAAAATGCTGCCAAATGTTCTATCTTCAATGAACATCGGTAGCCTACTTCAAAAATACATTTAGCTAACGATTGCACTACAGTATGTGAAATGCACTCAAAATGCGAAAATAACAACAGGGCTATCAAACATATTGGAAAGTGCTCGAGTGGAAACACGAACGTACGTATGTAGCCAGCGAGACCAACGGTATTTTAGACGCAAAAATACTTACATATCGCAAAAGGGAAATTCCCCTGCATAATGCGTATTGTATATCGCTTGCGTAATACTAGACAGTTAAAACGAAAACTGCCGTTACGCTGGGCTGTAGTAAATTGCTCAAAGCACCCAAAAAGACTTGGCATATACCGTTGCGAAGGTTATAATGTACTCTATTGGATAAAAAAGCCGACAATTAAACCAGAGTGAACTGTAATGCATGAGACAGGTTTACAGGGCATGGGGCTATTACGCGGCGACGTTTCAGATAGTGTAATAGCGGTATAAAGTGTTGTATATTTCTCAAACCGATTGTACCAGACAATAAATGACAACTGAATTTTGAAAGGAACATCTCGATGTGTAAAACCAATGGTAGGATTGTATATTTATTTCATATTTAGTAGCATATATTGCTAGTAGAATACATGGTAGAATGAGATAGTACTTTCACAGTTTATTTTGCATTTGAGTGAGCAGGGCTTTTCACGGCTTTTCTGGCATACGATCAGGCTATTGTTGGGTTTATCTCGTTGCTATGACGTTATTCTAATTTTATATGATGAATAAATATATTTATGAACTCAAACATAGACGCTATTGTCCACTATGTCACGCATAGGTAGGTATAGACTAGGTGGGGGGGTTGCTTGATAAATGGACTTGCTACAGGGAAATAGTGGCACTTAGAAACTACGTATTCGGCAGAAATCGTCACGAACCGTCTACCAATAAATTTAAAACACAGAGTTTGTGATTTCCAATAATAGTTTGGCTGCAGTAGCAACGAATGTCTCAGTTGAGCAAAAAAGGTCCCGCAGGCGGGACTTATGCGCCAAGGTGTTACGCTCTAGGTGCGGAAGAGCTGAACAAAAAGGTAATCGGTTTAGGCTACTAGAGTTTAAAGGATAAAGAGAGAAAGGAAAGAAAAAGATTAAAATAAATCTTTCTCTTTAACTCTAAACCGGACTTGCTGAGTTTCTTATTCGTACGAACCAGAAATGCAGTGACCGAAATCCAATACCTTACCGACTTCGTTGTCAACGTAGCAAAGACAATATCGAAGCACAGGAAAGCGGAAACCCTGAGCTTATCTAGCCGACAGGAAACTCAAAACAGGTGCGAGGAATCACCGCCGAGCGATAGCAAAGCACCGGAATGGAAGATGGAAAATCCAATAGAGTGACCTGACGTCGCTAAAAGAAAGAACGACCGTAGAAATAACCGGAGGCTGCCAGAAACCATGACACCTTTAAAAAAGTACAGTTCTGTGGCTTGATTCTTAGTTATTTTTTACTATGTTTAAACACTCACTGGAGTTTGTGTATAATTTCATGGCATTCATGAGTGGAGCTGTGTTGCATTGTGCCAACATTCAGCACTGTCCATTTGTTGACCAACTGTTAAAGGTTAATAAGAGACTGTGACCCTAGGATGTACTGCAGACACACACACCTAAAAGTTTGTGCACAGACTAAATGATGATGAGTTACTGCACTATCTCTAGTGTGCTGAAAATCCTTTCTGTAACAAATATGTTAGTTGTTCTAAAAAGGCTCTTATGCACACCACTTTACACAGGAATAAAGAGGGAAAAGTAAACTTTCTTGTTGATCAGTTTATAGTCAGAGGACCTGAACTGCATAGGATGAAAGGGTTAGAATGAATATGTCAGACAGCTCTTAAATAAGGTATGGTATATTACAGCTGTCACAGACAGATTCTAAAAAACCTCTATACTTTCAAAACCTCTTGTGATTACATCATCACGTACATGCTTGTTCTGATGTTTTTATGTAAAAGTTTCTTGAGCTTTCTTTTTAGATGTTGATTTTTCCTTGGAGACATGTACTGTACACAAACATCTGTAACAAACAAGAACACCAACAAAAATGTGCACACTCTTAGACTCATTAGAATAACATAATTTTTTATATGTAATAGAAAAATATTTAACATAATATTACAATGTTTTACTTTTATACAAATCTCTATCCTTAAAATACAGAAATATGCATCATTTTGTTTTGTTATGGCAACATTTTGATCATATTAGATGATGTTATGTTATTAATAGCAGTGTACTATTACCAGATTGGTCCACTCCAGTTCTGTGTTCAGAGAGCTATTCGGCCCATTCCATCCTTGTTACTTTCAACTGAAGTGTAACATTCAAGTAGTTGTTATACCATTGCACCTTTTAATATAATTCCACTAAATTCACATGACCATTGCCTACCTTGCTTGTTTTGTCCAAGGACACTCAAAACTATTAAGGCATTGCAAACCCAGATGAGTCAGAATATATATTTATACCTTTTCTTAGTTGAACTTAAGAGTGAGCAGCTCATAGTGCTCTCAGTGACATCTAAGATGCGATGCAATCAGAACATGAAATCTACAGGATTTAACTCAATTGTTCCAATATCTTATGTGCTCTTACTCTAAACTATTAATCACAAAAAAATATGTTTTAAGTGAAATGTCTGCGTTTTCCAAGAGCCAAATTCAATTGATAAACCCTAATGCTAACATCAGCCTGCTCTCCATCAAGATGCATCAGCACAGAGCTTTGACAACTGCTACAGTCCGGTATATGTGTACAGTACTTCAAACACTCACCACTGAACAGAAATATGAATTTTGGAGCTTGGAATGTGCGCACAATGATGGATTGTGCAACCAGTGACAGACCGGAAAGGAGAACCGCGACCATCGCTAGAGAACTGAGTAGATGCCGGATTGACCTAGCTGCCCTCTCAAACTCGACGGGCAGGCGAAGGACAACTGAAGGAGGAGAACGGTGGCTACACTTTCTTCTGGAAAGGAAAAGCTGCCGATGAGCCCAGGATCCATGGGGTCTGATTTGCCATCAGGAACCAGTTTATCGGCCCCCTCTCTGAACTTCCTGTGGGGATCAGTGAGCATGACCATCCGTCTGTGGATTGCCAACAACCAGATGGCAACAGTCGTGAGTGCATATGCTCCTACTTTAGACTCTGAAGAGGAAGTAAAAGAGACCTTCTACGCCTGCTTAGACGAGACACTGTCAAGAATCATTCTCCTAGGAGAAAATAAGATTATTCTCCTAGGAGACTTCAATGCCAGGGTCGGCCGGTATCAACACCCCTGGAAGGGCACTATAGGAAAGGAAGGCATTGGGAACATCAACTCCAACGGAGTTCTGCTTCTCAGAAAATGTGCTCAGTACGATCTCACCATCACTAACACTCTCTTTCACCAGAAAAACTAATGTAAGGCATCTTGGAGACACCCTCGCTCTAAACAGTGGCATCTTATTGACTGTCATTGTACGAGCCAGGGACCGCCGTGACGTGAACATCACAAGGGCCAATATTGGTGCAGATGACTGCTGGACAGATCATCGCCTCATTCGCTCCACGATGTCCATCAAACTCAAGAGGAAGAGGAGGGTTCAAAAGAAGCAGATCCGGCCAAGACTGAACCTTGAATGCCTGGATGAAACTGCCGACCAGCAGCGCCTTCAGGCCTCCCTTGGGGAAAGCCTCCAACAGGAATATCTTGATGACATCGAAGAGCACTGGAGCCTGCTCAAATCCACCATCCTTGATACCTGTAAGACCAAACTTGGGTACAAGTCTAGAAAACATCAGGACTGGTTTGATGAGAATGACGCAGAGATAGAACAGCTCATCTCCAAAAAAAGAAAAGCCTTTCTTGCCTGGAAAAATAATGTAACCTGCAAGGCCAAAAGAATGGCTCACTCCAGAGCCAAGCCGGACGTCCAGAGTCGGGTGAGGGAGCTTAAGAACTTTTGGAGGACAGAAAAGGCTCTGGAAAAGACTGGTGGACTCGGGTGACACCAGAGGGTTTTTCATTGCTACTAAGGCGATTTACGGCCCAAGCTACCGCGGCTTAAATCCCCTGCACTCAAAGGACGGACAGGAGCTGCTGAAGGACAACGAGTCCATTAACGCCCGATGGAAGGAGCACTTCCAGGAACTCCTCAACCGTGTCAGCACAACTGATCCAGACATTATCAGTCATATCCCTCAGAGTCCCATCGGAGAAGACATGGGGGAACCCTCCACTATGACAGAGGTTCAAGATGCCATCAGGAGCCTTAAGAACAACAAGGCTGCCGGTCCAGATGGGATCCCAGCTGAGATCGTAAAGGAAGGCGGACCAGAGCTCCTGTACCACATCCATGCCCTACTCCTCAAGGTCTGGGAAAAAGAAGAACTTACCTCAGAGCTCAGGGATGCTCTAATAGTGACCATATTCAAGAAGGGGGACAAGGCTGAATGTAGAAACTACAGGGGCATCTCGCTTCTGTCAACAACAGGTAAAGTCCTTGCTCGTGTCCTCGCAAACAGACTGCTACCACTGTCTGAGGAAATACTTCCAGAATCACAGTGTGGCTTCCGCCCATCCAGAGGTACAGCTGATATGATATTTACAGCACGCAAACTCCAGGAAAAATGCCGTGAACCAAGGCAGCATTTGTACATGGTCTTCATAGACCTGACAAAGGCCTTTGGCACGGTAGACCGCCAGGCTCTGTGGAGCATACTATCAAGGTACGGCTGCCATGATAAGTACATCAGAATATTGAGGCTTCTACATGACGGCATGTCAGTCACAGTGCTCAGAAACAGTGGCTCTGAGTCTGAGCCCTTCACTGTGGAAACGGGGGTCAAACAGGGATGCATCATTGCACCCAGCCTGTTTGCCATCTTCATCGCTACCATACTCCACCTCATTGGTAAAGAGCCACAGGGGATCCCAATCCTGTACAGAACTGATGGCAGGCTCTTCAACCTTAACTCTATTTACTTTCCACCTGGTTTCTACTAGTTTTATTTCAATATTATTTCAATATTGTCAATATCTAAAAAAATATTCCCTGCACATCCATGGTTTTACGTTCGAACTGAAGAAGCTGTATCATTCAGAAATTTGCTACAGAATACATTTATTTCAGAATAGTCACATACAGTATATATATAATAACCATAACATACGTCGCCTAATGTATTTAAATACATTTTTAAAAAAACGTATGAAAGCGCGTGTGTATTTACACAAGAACAGCAACGTATTTCAGCCCAAAGTGCGATGGGTGGTCACTGTGGAAATGTCGACTGTACGGGACTTTGGCGAAATATAACAAGATAAACTCTTCAGGGTTCATCAGAAAACTGCTGTAGCTGAATATACTGTTAAGTACTTGGTTTCTTAAACATACACTACTCACAAAAAGTTAGGGATATTCGGCTTTCGGGTGAAATTTCAGGATGAACCTAAAATGCACTATAACCTTTACAGGTGAAATTAATTTGACCTTCTCTAAACTTTTGAATGCACATGTCCAACTATTCAATGTTTCAGTACTTTTTGCACAACTTGCTGTTCTCTAACAAGGAGCTGAACGGCAAAATTCACAACAGGTGTTTGATCCATGAATCGACCAATAAATTTCCTGGTTCAATTAGAATTGGTATTTAAACAGTCCTCTTCATCATGCTGTTCACATTTTGACATCATGAGACGACACCTAACCAAGACGACACCTAACAATTGATCAACAGTACCTCGCCATTGCGAGGCTTCAAACAGGATGTTCTCAGAGGGAAGTGGCCACTGAGCTTAGAGTGTCACAGAGTGTCATCAGCAGGTTGCAACAGAGATACAGAGAGACTGGAAGAGTCACAGAAAGGCATAGAAGTGGACGTCCTTTGGCCACATCCCACACTGATGACCGCTTCATTGTGAACAGTGCCCTGCGGAACCGGATGATGAATGCCACTCAACTCCAGGCACATTTAAGGGAGGTGAGAGGCACCCAAGTGTCACGTCAGACCATTCGAAACCGTTTACATCAGCGTGGTCTGCGTGCTAGACGACCTGCAAGGGTACCTGACCACACCACCAGGCACAGGCGTCATCGTCTTGCATGGGCCAGGGAGCATTTACGCTGGACGAGGGACCAGTGGGCCTCAGTGCTGTTCTCTGATGAAAGTCGATTCACGTTGAGCAGAAATGATGGCCGCCAACGATGTTGGAGACGTCAAGGAGAGCGCTATGCATCAGCCACTGTTGTCACCAGACGACCCTTTGGTGGTGGCGGTGTTACAGTGTGGGCAGGTGTGTCTAGTCAATACAGAACTGCCCTACACTTTGTGAATGGTACAGTGACAAGCCCATACTACCTGAATAACATCATTAATCCAGTCATTGTGCCCCTGCATGAACAACACAGGCCTAATTTCATCTTCATGGACGACAATGCTCCAGCTCATCGAGGTCGCATCATTAGGGAAAGGCTGCTGGAGACTGGGGTACCTCAAATGGAGTGGCCTGCACTTTCTCCAGACCTGAATCCCATAGAAAACCTATGGGATCAGCTGACTCACCGTGTAGAGGCTCGTAACTCTGTACCCCAGAACCTCAATGACCTGAGGGCCGCCCTTCAAGAAGAGTGGGATGCCATGCCTCAGCAGACAATAAGTCGACTTGTGAACAGCATGAGACGTCGTTGTCAAGCTGTAATTGATGCTCAAGGGCACATGACAAGTTATTGAGACATTGACATTTTTGTTGTGGTATACCCACCACTGTTGTTGGCTTTTGTTTCAATAAATTGTTTGAGATGAGGAAATCACCATTGCATGCTTCTACTTAAATGCCCTACTTTCATGATACGTATAATATCACTGTAGCGTGAACTTACATTTTCCATAAATTTCACCCGAAAGCCAAATATCCCTAACGTTTTGTGAGTAGTGTATGTATATGGGAGATTTTGGCGAAAAAAATTAGGTGTCTTCTAAAACGAAAGTGCATCAGGTACTGTATATAGTACAGTAAGCAAGGGAAAACGGCGAATGCTCATTTGTACAATGTTTTAAAAAAATATTATTTCTATACGTGAACATGATTTTCTTAGCGTGTATAAACAGTGCATTTTATGCATTTTACAGTCTGTGGCTGTAGCCAGAGGAGGGTCGTAAGTGCTTTGGGTTATTAATAGCACCTTCCTAATTTATTGTACTGCAGTGTAACTGGAGAAGCTGAGGTCTTCGCAAGAGGCTACCCTTTTAAAAAATACTACGTCAAAATTTACGGGGTTTTCTTAAAGCTGTAGTTTATAATTTCAGACAAAAATGAATACTGTAATTGAGACGGATACGTCTCAACCACTAGGGGTGAAGTTTATAGAGTTAATAGGTTCAAAGCCAAGAGCAAAGTCAGAAACACCACCATTATGGAGCTTCAATATGCGGACGACAACGCCATCGCAGCACACTCTGCAGAGGACCTCCAGGGCATTCTGAATGCCTTTGCCCAGGCATACAGAGCTCTGGGCCTAGCCTTAAACATCATGAAGACCCAGGTCCTACATCAACCTCCACCCAACCAGCTATCTACCCAGCCCACCATAAAAGTGGACAACACCATGCTTGAAAACGTTGACCACTTCCCCTACCTCGGCAGCCTTCTTTCCTCAAAAGCTGACATCGACTCTGAGGTCAACCATCACCTGAGTTGTGCCAGTGGAGCATACGTCAGAATCAGGAAAGGAGTCGTTGAAGACCGAGACCTAAAGGCCCAAACAAAACTCCTGGTCTATAGAGCCCTTGTCCTCCCCACCCTGCTGTATGGAGCAGAGTCATGGATCACCTACAGCAGGCATCTGAGAGTATCACAATACCACTAATGCTGATTGGTTGCTGATTGATTGCTGTGTTTCTTACAGCATATATTATTTTAGTTTAACTAGAATACTCACTGAGAGATAGAGGACACAACCCAGAGGTCTTGCAGGCTGGAGGGTAGAATACAGGTGTCTGGGGACACACAAAACATTATATAAGTCATGATAAAACAGAACTATATTAAGAGTATAGGCTGTAGGTATACAGTTTATCTAGAATATCTGGATCACTCCCGATAACACAGCCACTCCAGCTGCTCTGTCTGCTGGCTACTCCTTCTCCCACACCCCCAGGGCCTCTGGCAGAGGCGGGGGTACTGGTTTGCTCATTTCCACATCCTGGAAATTCTCTATTCCCACTGTACCCTGCCTGAATATCTCCTCCTTTGAGTTTCATGCAGTCACTGTAACTCACCCATCTGCACTTAACATTGTTGTTCTCTATCGCCCTCCAGGTCTGCTCTGCGCTTTCCTGGATGAACTGGACACTCTCCTGAGCTCCTTCCCTGAGGATGGTATCCCTGTAATCCTACTGGGAGACTCCAACCTCCAACCAGACAGTTCCCAGCTATCCAGTGTCGCCTCACTCCTCCAGTCCTTTGCCCTCACTCAGTCCCCATCGGCTGCCACCCACAAGGGTGGTAACCAACTGGACCTTGTACTCACCAGGAGTTGCGCCACATCTGAACTCACGGTGACCCCCCTCCACGTATCGGACCATTTCTTTATCTCATTTTCTCTCTCCTGACCACTCTCCCTGAACTCCGCTAACAACCCACCCACTGTTATGTTCAGGAGAAATCACCGCACCCTCTCACACTCCTCTCTCACTACTTCTGCTCTCTCTGCACTTCCTCCTCCTGCTACCTTTGCTAAAATGCCTATTGATGTTGCCACCTCTTGTGTTTAACTCATGCCTCTCTCAGTCTCTCAACTCACTATGTCCTCTTGTCTCCAAACCAGCTCGACTATCACCCCCCTCCCCGTGGCTGACGGATTCTCTCAGATCCAGCAGAACCATGCTGTGAGCCGCTGAGAGAAAGTGGAGGAAATCCAGATCCCCAGATGACCTGGCCTCCTACCACACTCTGCTGGCAGCCTTCACAGCTGCAACCACATCAGCTAAAACTTCATTTTTCCAGTCTAAAATTGATGCATGTGTATCTAACCCACGTAAACTCTTTTCCACCTTCTCCTCCCTGTATCTCTCTTGCCCTTCCTGTCCAAAACAATTGAACGTGCTGTCCTTAACCAACTGTCTGTTTTTCTCCACCAGAACAACCTGCTTGACCCGCATCAGTCCGGCTTCAGAACCGGCCATTCCACTGAAACTGCTCTCCTGGCCGTGACGGAGGCACTCGCCACTGCTAGAGCCTCCTCCCTCTCCTCTGTTCTGATTCTCCTTGACCTGTCTGCGGCATTCGACACGGTCAACCACAAACTCCTGATCTCCACACTCGCTGAGATGGGCATTTCTGGAACTGCCCTCTCTTGATTTGTATCGTATCTCACTGATAGATCCTACCAAGTCTCCTGGAAGGGTTCCGTCTCTGCTCCCCATCCCCTGTCTACAGGAGTCCCGCAGGGATCTGTACTGGGTCCTCTGCTGTTCTCTATGTATACTAAATCTCTTGGTTCAGTAATTCATTCACATGGCTTCTCATACCATAGCTATGCTGATGATACTCAACTCTTCCTCTCTTTCCCTCCCTCTACCCCACAGGTTAAGGAGAGGATATCTGCTTGTCTGACTGACATCTCTGAGTGGATGGCTACCCATCACCTGAAGCTCAACCTTAACAAGACAGAGCTCCTCTTCATGCCGTACAAGACCTCCCCACTACATGACCTCTCCATCACCGTTGACGGGACCGTGGTGGCTGCCTCCCGCTCTGCAAGGAACCTGGGGGTGGTCCTGGACGACCGGCTGGACTTCAAAGAGCACATCAGGGCGACGGCTCGGTCCTGCAGGTTCCTCCTGTACAACATCAGGAGGATTCGACCGTACCTGACCACCTACTCCACCCAGCTTCTTGTCCAGACCATGGTCACCTCACGCCTGGACTACTGTAACTCCCTGCTCACAAGCCTAGCGGCCTGCGCCATTCTGCCTCTTCAACTGATCCAGAATGCAGCTGCCCGGCTTGTGTTCAACCTCCCGAAATTTTCCCATGTAACCCCCCTGGTGAGGTCACTCCACTGGCTGCCAGTTGCAGCCAGGATCAGGTTCAAAGTTCTGACCCTGACCTACACTACAGCCAATAGGACAGGCCCCGCCTACCTGCAGGACTTAATCCAGAACTATGTTCCTGCTCGACCACTTCGCTCTTCTACAGCAGGGCGACTCACACTTCCCCCCCTCCGTGTCAAAGGCTCTCGCTCGTCCCGACTGAGGACTTTTTCCACCTTAGCTCCTCAGTGGTGGAATGAACTTCCCATTCCCCTACGTTCTACTCCAACCCTGCCTGCATTCCGTCGAGGCCTGAAGACACACCTCTTCAGACTCCACCTTGACTGATATTCTAACCTAGGAATATCAGTTCCCTGTGTTTACTAGTTCCCTGTGTTTTCCTGTCTGTTTATTATAGTTTATAATAGTATTTAGAATAGAAGTGTAGTATTGCTGATTTACCCACAGCTTACTGTGAACTACAGTCAACGTTCATTACTAATGTATGACATGTACAGTTAAAACCGACTTATTTGGATTTTAATAATTGGTTTGTTTTACTTTAGCGTATTTTTTTCTTTCTCGATCAGTTTCGCTATAAAGAAAATTCAGCTATGCTGTTGTGATACTAAAGAATCTGTTTTAATCAAATGTATAATATGAACATTTAAAATTGTGAGGGAATTGGGGCGGGACTTTGATAAGCAGTCTGCTTTTTTCCCGTATCCCTTTTCGGCAGGTACTGTATTTGTTCAAGGCATATTTCAGAAATGTGATGAAATGTGATTATATACATGCCGAAATAAATAAAAAAATAATAAATAAATAATAAATAAATAAAAATTACTAGGGATAGCTGCTACACTATGGGAGGGATGTGCTTTGTCTTGTCTGTTCTGTAGTGATCTTGATGATGTCTCTGTATGCACTTATTGTATGTCGCTTTGGATAAAAGCGTCTGCTAAATTAATGTAATGTAATGTAAATTAATGTAATACTCACTGAGAGATAGAGGACACAACCCAGATGTATTGCAGGCTGGAGGGTAGAATACAGGTGCCTGAAGACACACAAAACATTATATAAGTCATGATAAAACAGAACTATATTATTATCTAATATTATACAATAAATAACAATATTATACAGTTATAACTATATTAAGAGTATATAGAGCCATTAAATAGTTTAACTGGAATACTCACCTATAAATATACCAGCGATGGTCTGTGACATTTGGCCAACTTAATGTTGGGGGAGCAGTAGCTTCTTCAACAGGTCACTTTGTTCTGCAACTCTGTCTATGACTAAGTCATTGTCAAGGGACATAAGGATGTCTCTCTTTGTGGCCATAAGCATAAATGCTTCCAGGTGTTCCTGTATCTGTGTGCTCCTTATTCGACTCTTGATGTATTTGAGGACAGAGAAACTTCTCTCACAGGCAGAGTGAGAAGGAACTTGTATCCTAAGCCAAGTATGTGATATGCATCTGTCAAGAGGTTGTACCTTGTAAGAATTTGAAAGCAACATATTAGGCATTCCTTACAGGATTGCAAGTTTTGTTTAGAACCTCTGCCTCCTCTTCCTCACTATCAGAGTCATCCCCGACCCCTACTATCCTGACTTTGTACTCTTCAAGTGCAGACATTTTAAGCCGCGGCCACTGGGCTGCCAGACACTTCAACTCAGACTGCAAATTGGCAGCAGTTGCCCTGTTGTCAAACCTGAGCAAGCGTTTGCTCAATTCTTGGACTAAAGATGTACTTGGTTTGGGGCTTTGGATGACAGGAGTGTGGATAAGCCTCTATATTAGCCTTGCATGTTTGATGCACCATGTGTGGCATTACTGATGCAGTTACTGATGTCCAAATTAAATTTTTCCATCGTATCTGCCAGCATGTGGACAAAATATTGGCCAGTGGATGCTTCAAACTTCACCACTGCCAGTGACAGTGATCTTGTTGAGTTCTCTGAAGTCGATGCAGGGACGCAATGAGCCATCCTTCTTCTGAACAAAGAAGAATCCGGCGCCCATGGGTGAAGAGGATGGCCGAATCAGTCCACTGGCTAGGCAGTCCCGGATATATTTCTCCATGGCCTCCCTTTCAGGTCTGGAGACATTGTAGAGACGGCTTGAGGGGAGTGTGGAACCGGGTAGCAGCTCGATGGCGCAGTCGTAAGGTCGATGAGGAGGGAGCGTCTGTGCCAGCGTCTTGGAGAAGACCGTGCCCAGGTTGTGGTAAGGGGTGGGCACCTTCTCAAGAGAGGGATTGGGAACTTGCGGTAGAGTGGGTGCGCCCTCTGCTGGTGCAGGGGCGGATCGCAGGCAGGACTGGTGACACTCACGACTTCAGGCTTGAATCTGGCTTGAACTCCAGTAGGGTTGTGTCTCTGGAGCCAGGGTAATCCCAGAATGAGCGGATCGTTAGGGGATGCGGATGATGGATCATCTCATGGTGGTTTCCGGAAATGATTAGCTGAATGGGTTTGGTGATGTGGGTCATGCGGCAAAACGTCTTGCCATCCAATGACCAAGCATTCTTGGGGTGGGGCAGTGGGTGGGAATGTCCAGTTCCTTGACCATCACATCATCAATGAGGTTTGCGTCCGCACCGGAGTCTACCAACGTGCTCACCTGGACCATTTTATCGGGAAGCATCAACATGGCGGTAAGGGTGGGACGATGGTCATTCCTAGCAGACCCCTCCTGGTTGTTGAGCGCTCTCACCTCAACGGATGGGCCTGACTTCTTGGAACGGAGAGTACACTGCTCTTGGGTATGTCCCAGCCTCCCACAATAGAAGCAGGAACCGGTAGCTCTCCGACATCTCCGTTCCTCGGGCGAGATCTTCATACCCGCACGGGAAAGATCCATGGGTTCGACTCCCTCAGCTTGCATCTCCTCGGGACGTGAACCCGGTTGTCCAAACGAATGGCGGCATGGACGAGTGGGTCGAGATCCACCCTGGGATGGGTTCGAGACGCGCCAACTCGTCCTGGAGTGCCTCACTCAGACTGGCCAGGAACAGGTTCGCTAGAGCCACATCATTCCAGTTGGTCGCAGCCGCGAGGGTGCGGAAGTCGATCGAATAATCCGCCCCGGTCTTCCGGCCTTGATGAAGGGCAATCAGGCGCTGGGAAGGTTCTTGATCACTGGATGCATGCTGGAAGACGTTACGGATGTCTTCGGCGAAGGCCGGGTACCGGGGAGGGAATGAACCCCCGGACCACACAGCTGTAGCCCAGTCCAATGCTCTCCCCTTGAGTAGCCCCATCACGTAAATTGTTCTTAGACGGGTGTGTGAGGGTAGGACCCGAAATGCACAACTCAGAAACAGTAGTTGCAAAAAAAGTCCCATGAGGGCTTTAATGGGGGAATGTCCAAAGAGCGTGGTCAAAAAACAAGCAAAGTTCATACACGAAAAATCCAGCCAAAACCAATGTACAGTACTGAGGGAGAAGGCAGTCTCAGAATCGGTACACCATGCAATAGTCCAGTAACCAGAGTAGCTGTCAGCGGGGCAGAAGTACAGGCAGACGGTAAGCAGGCTCGGGGTCGAAGACGATGCAAGAGTCAAGACCGGAGTCTGCTCCGCAGGGCAAAAGTACAAAAGACAGCAGGCAAAAACTTGTGGTACAGGCAGGCAGTGGTTAACAAAACAGAGGTCAATAAACAGGCTTGGATCGTAACAAAAATGCAGGCTTGAAAAACCGCTCTAAAGTGCACTGACAAACAGGAGGCAACAATTTTGCGAAGACAAGACATGAACACTGAGCTTAAATGCAGGTGTAGACAGGTGCAGACACTTAGCTTGAGAGCAGCATGCGAATGGAAATCAGGTGTGGAAGGCTGACGAGGTAACAAGATAATTAGTAATCGTTAGTAATAAACCTATCCTGACCTAGTGTTAGTAAATTAGTCAATGACATGCACGAGAAACATAAGGTAAACATGAACACATGGTTAGAGAGTTAGTATTACCCAATCCTGATCTAATGTTAGTAGATTAGTAAATAGACACAGGAGAATTAAACAATTAGGGAAGCGTGAGCGACAGCAAGAGAGAGAGAGAGAGAAACAGCATGAATGCAAGGCTGCGGAAAAACACGGAAATGTGTATGCTAAATAGTGGACGGGAAACGTAACATGAATCAAATATAAAACGTGACATGACAAGAAAATAAATCGTAACAATAATCAAACAAGAAACGTGACATGACATGAAAATGAAACATAACAAGAATAAAACATAAAACGTGGCGTGACTAGACTAAACACAATACGTGACATTACAAGAAATCTAAGACAGAAATGAAACAGAAAACATGACATGACAGGCTAGAATCGTGACAGTTACTTTCATAATTTTAGGCAGAACAAGGCAGAGAGAGTCTTCAAGATTAGGTGGAGGAGGGCAAGTCAGGGAGTGTGAGGCAGAGGCAACAAGATTGTGGCATTGGTACTTTGGAAAACAAAAATAACGAGACAACTGCAAAATTATCAGTTGTCTCGTTGTTATTTTGGTTCTGTACTCTAGCACTTTGAGTTTGAAAGGATACAATGACAATGAGGTTGAAGCCATTTTACCAACCAAGTATTTCATACTGTTCCAGCATAATTTACAGCTAAATCTAGTCCCACACCCCAATTCCCATAGAGATCTATTGAAATGCAGAGAGGTTATAGTATCGCTTGTAGGAGTACCAGAAAATAAGATATCAAGAGTCTTTTGATATTGTTGGGTCACAGACATCAGGAAGTCATGGCATGCAAATGATATGCCACCAAATTTTAAATATGATTACTTTATTTTACATTACGTTAAACTGTCCAATATTTTTTGATGCCCAAAAATGGGGAGACTATGTACTATAGGTTCTATAATTTCTAAACGGTTCATCTGATATGGATGAAAATACGATCAAATTAAAGCTGACAATCGGCACTTTGTG
Organism: Synaphobranchus kaupii; assembly: GCA_029718625.1. Taxonomy (NCBI): domain Eukaryota; kingdom Metazoa; phylum Chordata; class Actinopteri; order Anguilliformes; family Synaphobranchidae; genus Synaphobranchus; species Synaphobranchus kaupii. Next base: position 83,568,667 of record CM056376.1, on the reverse strand, counting down.
ATTGTCATTGTATCCTTTAAAACTCAAAGTGCTAGAGTACAGAACCAAAATAACAACTAGACAAGTGATAACTTTGCAGTGGTCTCTTAATTTTTTCCAGAGCTGTATATATATCCAGTGCCCTCCACAATTATTGGCACCCCTGTTAAAGATGAGTTATTTCTCCTGACTCATTTTCCTATAGAACTCTATGGGGGAAAAAGTCAGGAGAAGAAACCCTTAAAGTGATCCATCCACATCAACTCCATATCTGGCCGTAGAGTGATGGTTCCGGGCTCGTTTGATACCTTAGACCCTTGATGACTTACAGCCATTTCGCCAGTCATGTGTTCCATACTGCACCAGCGTAATTTACAGCTGAATCTAGTCTCACCCCCCAATTCCCATAGAGATCCATTCAAATGCAGAGAGGTTATAGTATCGCTTGTAACAGTACCTGAAAATAAAATATCGAGTCTTTTGATAGCTGGCAGGGGTAGCAACCTATCCGCAGAAGTCACACAGCTACATGCTGCAGTGCAACAACTGATGGAGATGCTGGAAGACCGTGTGAAAGCAGAAACGGCTCTCCAGCTGTGTGTCTAACAGGGGCTCCCAGTAGAGGAGGATTCATACAGGGATCCGAATTTGGACAGGTTTTATGCATGCTATACAGTGGCATCTAACACCCAGTTTGCTCATGGTAGGTCTGACACAGGAGACTAATCTGACAGTTCAGTGGGTGACTCAACCTCTCTAGAAACCATTCTCCATGTAGCCCTGGCACGCATGGGCTGCGACATGCCTCAGGCCAGCACGATGGAGACATCTAGATTTTACCGACGGGCCCCCCAGGGGGCGCGGTTTGCCATGCCAGCATCAAACGATTTCCTGGCAGAGTTAACTAAATGGTAGTCACACCCTGGCATACAACGGGTGCCCAAAGACTGTAGGACATTTGTATCCATGTCGGATGCTGGGGTCCATGGGTTAGACCGAATGCCCTCAGTGGAACCCGCTATTGCGGCGCTGGTAGTTTCCCCACAGGAGGCGACCCGGGCAGATGCCCGCTGCCCTAGGCCACAATGCAGAGCAACGGATGATCTGCTCTGTAAGGCTTATGATGCAGCTGCCAGGACAGTGCGGGTTGGTAATTTGCAGTCATGGCTGATGCTTGCGTATTCGCAGATGATGATTGATATGGGGGTCGACACCTCAATCAGTGACACATCTCTGCAGGCATTCGCATTTATGACACGTGAACTAGGTCGAGTAATGTCCTTGCTCAGGATGACTCGGCATCAGGTATAGTTGGCTCAGTCACCTCTCCCGGACACCACAAAAAGAACCAACAGGGACCTGCCAGTTATTCCCGGCCAGGTTTTCACAGAAGTAGCCAGACAGACACTCAAACATTCTGTAGAGGCATTAAGATACAGGGAGCGGCAGATGCCCCCTTCACAACACTTTGTTAGTCCCAACCGATGGCTAGAGGGGAGGCACAACCCTCGTATGGCAGGCAAACTCTTCCTCATCCGCCTGCCCGTTTACCGGCATCGGACTCACGAAGCGACCCTGTGGGTCCATCTGGCGGTCTGGCGGGCTGACCGTCGTCCCCCCCAAACGGGCATGAAGCCACGAGGCCGACGGTGGCACTGTATCGCTGAGACCAGCTGGCGAATTGGGAGACCCACACGAGAGACCTGTGGGTTTTTGCCACAATATCAAAAGGGTACCACCTCCAGTTCAACCGTCGGCCCCTAATATTTTCCGGGGTCAGAGGCACACACGGTCTGGACCCCACCCAGTCGAGAAAGCTGGGACAGGAGATTACAGATCTCCTAAAAAAAGGCGCTGTGTCACGGGTGCCTCCCTCAGAATGGCTCAGTGGTTTTACTCAACTTATTTTCTAATACCAAAAAAGGATGGTCTCCTCAGACCAGTTCTGGATCTGAGAGACCTGAATACGTATCTAAAACGATACACTTTCTGGATGTTCGGATATCGGACGTTGTACACACCGTGAGACCAGAGGATTGGTTCACGGCTGTGGATTTGTAGGATGCATACTTCCACATCCATATCTGTGTGGAGCAGCGTCGTTTCCTACGCTTTGCATTCCGTTGTCGGGCATACCAATTCAATGTCCTCCCATTCGGTCTGTCTCTGGCCGCCCGTGTATTTACTCGCTGTATGAGTGCAGTCCTATCGCTGTTCCAGCTGAGGAGGCTGAGAATTATGCCGTACCTAGACGATTGGCTGATATGTGCCGTATCGTACGGTATGGTGCTCACATACACTGCCCAGATGTTGGAACATATTGCCACTGGGCATCAGCGTCAACTATGGCAAGAGCCAGCTGGTACCGATACAGTCCATCGAGTACATTGGACTGTTCCTCGATTCAAAGAGCATGAAGGCATCATTGACGCCCCGTTGCATAACTACTATGTTCGACATGGTGTGTCAATTCCGAGTGAACCGGGTCCTCGAAATGAGGATTTTTCAGAGGCTTATGGGCCTAATCACGGGTGCCTCAGCAGTCGTGCCTCTCGGACTCCTGACAGCCAGGCCACTTCAAATATGGTTGAGTGCCATGTTGCTGCACCCCAAATGGGACCGTCACACTCAAATCAGGGTGACGCGTCGATTTTGTGAGCTACTCAGCTTCCTAGGAAAAGGGGTCCGGCTGGGCGTTATACTATCACAACGCGTGCTGATAATGACAGACACTTCACTGACCGGTTGGGGGGGCTGTCTGCCAGCACCGCCCAGCTCCGGGATATGACCACATCAGTCGGTCAACATCAATGTGCTCGAACTCCGAGCAGTGTTTCTAGCACTAAGGCATTTCTTGCCCGTGCTACGGGGCAAGCATGTGGTTGTGAGGTCAGACAACACCTCAGCAGTGTACCACATAAATCATCAAGGCGGAGTAAGGTCCCACCAGTCCTTGAAAGTGTTCATGCCGTACACCTAATAGAATATCTGCTGTCCCGTTCCGGACACCTATCTCGCCAGGAGATTCACCCTGGCAAATGGCATCTCCACCCCAAGGTGCTGGAGGAGATATGGCAATGGTTTAGTCGGGCTCAGACAGACCTGTTTGCCTCTCCGGAGTCTGCTTATTGCCCCTAGTGGTTCTTGATGAACAAGCTTTCGAGTCCTCTGGCGATAGACACGTTAGCGCACGAATGGCCGGACGGCCTGCTGTACGCTTTTTCACCATTACCATTGCTCAGGACGATCCTGGTCAGCATGGGCCACCACAAGCTCTTGCTGGTAGCCCCCTGATGGTCGATGAAACCCTGGTTTCCAACGATCCTCGGCCTTGTTTGTGATCCACCCTGGGAAATCCCATTCTAGGAGGATCTGCTTTCGCAACAGAGCGGCTCTGTCTGGCACCCTCAACCAGACAGGATGAAGCTCTTGGTATAGCCACTGAGGAGCCCGACCCTTTGATAACTGGGTGCAGTTCCCCCATCCTACGGATGCTACTTAACTCCAGAGCCCCCTCGACGAGGAAGGCCTATGGATATATGTGGCAACTGTTCTGCACGTGGTGCACGGACCCCATACACTGTCCGATTCCTGCATTACTGGATTTTTTACTATCCTTAATTGATAATGGCAAGGTAGCCAGCACACTGAAGGCCTATGCTGCTGCCATATCCAGCAGGCATGTTTGGGTGCCTAACAAGCCTGCAAGGAGCCATTACCTTGTCAGCCAGTTCCTGAAAGGTGCCCAGCGGCTGAGACCTGCTGGGGGACTCAGGTCCCTGGTAGCTCCCTCCTGGGATCTCCCCTTGGTGTTGCGAGTGCTCACGGGTCCTATGAGCCGCTCGAGATGACCAGCCTTAAATGGCTTTTTTTTTAAAGACGGCATTCCTGCTAGCAATGGCGTCAGCTAGGCACATTGGTGAGCTCTGCACTCTCTCTATCAGCGCAGAGTGTCTGAGGTGGAGGCCGGCTGGCTCAGGGGTCACACTGAGGCCCAATCCATCTTTCTTGCCCAAAATCGTTTCGGCATTTCACATTAACCAGCCGATTGAGCTCGCTGTGCTTCGCCCCACGCCAGGAGAAGACCTGGGGGACGCACACCTGGTATGTCCAGTACGTGCGCTGCAACACTACATCAAAGATACCACTTCCATCAGACGTACAGGGCAACTCTTCATTTGCTACGGTAAAAGCAAAGGGAAAGCACTCTCGGCTCAGAGCCTCTCCCGCTGCAAATGCATAAAAAAATTCATTTTATGCATTTGCAAAGGTATGACGATCCCTTCTGACACTGTCGGTATTAGTCATCCGTGGTTGACGACCCTAATGGTTGAAGGAACAAAATAGAATGAAAGGTTACGATGGTAACCATGTTCTATGAGTTCCGGATGACTATTAGTGGTCATAGTCACTCGGGACCCTTTAAGGGTGATTAAAGGGTCAGAGGATTTCCACATTGACGCGCCTTCCTTTATAGGGAGGAATTACGTCACTACGTGCGGGTCATGTCCATGACAAATGTTGACATAAGAGTCTCAATGCATTGGACACATGGAAGGTTAATTCGTGGTTGATGACCCTAATGGTCATCCGGAACTCATAGAATATGGTTACCGTCGTAACCGTTCGTTACCTATAGTTACTATTTGTAACAATAGTTACAAATAGTTGCAAATGCATAAAAAAATTCATTTTATGCATTTGCAACACTACCTGGACTCCCTAGAATACACTGTACACAAATGATAGTACTGTAACTTCCTTCTCTAAACATTACTCCCCCACGCCTACATTGTCCTGCAGTTAAAACAGACAGTACTCTCCAGTTAATTAATGAATGGACACTTAATGAGTATTGTGCTTGTACGGTTTGTGTGGACCTAATTTTAGTTTACAGATTTCTCTTTGCAGTAATCACCTGGCACTCACCTGAGTGTTTATCCCAGATAATTTCCCTCTTTGAAAGGAAGTAACAATAATAAAAAATAATAATAATACTATTACAGATTATTTTCATATCAACATAGATTATATTATGATACAGTATATCATACAGTATATTATGTATTATGGTATTCACCTGTTGGTGTTGTTTGTTTCTTCTCCCCTCTGGCAAATGGCCGGCTGGTCTCAGAGCCCCACAGGCACATGTGCATTTCAGGGTCTGCTGTGCTTTTCCTTTTTGTCACAGACATATTCCTCTTAGGAAAAAGCCCAAAGGCTAAAATACCGGAAAATCTCTTTTATCTGGGCTCTCTAGCCATCAAGTCATCAGGATCCAGTCATCCAACTCTGTTATGTTATCAGCCTGTTTGATCCTCAAGGTTTCAAGGTTTTTCAATAATGCATGAGCACATGAGCATGAGTCCCCCAGCAGCCATAGTAAGTTAAGATGCATAGGTTATATCAGGTCATGGGTCTTTTTACCTGACAAGGTGTGCTGGCTCTTGGCTTATCCGGCTAAGGGTTCATCAGACTGATGCTACTGCAAATGCTCACTGACTCTGCTTGGGCGTGTGTGTGTGTGTGTGTTTGTGCTTTTTTTGGGGGGGGGGGGGGGTTGTCAGGCCAGGTGATTGGCATGGGGCAATGTGACCAACACAAAATAGCTAGACGAGTAGCTTGGACACTGCATAGAAGTGCAAACAGCCCAGTGCTTGTCACTTGGTGGTGGATTGGGCCAGGAGTCTTGCCTGCCGGGGGAGACACAACAAAAGTAAAGACCCTCCGAAGGAAGAATATATTCTTTCAGCTCTGGGTGCAGGAATTATACAAATCCCTACAGTGGTTTACACATTCCATTCCTGCCAGCGTATTTGTAGTCTCTTTTTCAAATTACAGCATTATTTTCCAATAAAACTCTGGAGCCAGATGCAAAAACCAACTGTGAGTTATTTTATTTGAAGTATGGTGGCAGTACAGTATGTAGGTGGAGGAGGCTGTGCACGCCTTCTCAGGGCCCTGCAGAGTTCAGGAGCAAAGCAACGGAAAGCAGCGGAGCTGAATCAGATAATAATGTAGAAATGGAGGAAGGAGGAGAGAAAGATAAAGGGGGGAGCATTTAGACTTTAGAAAAAATTCCATGTGGGAATATGCTTTTTTTTGGGATGAGAGTGACTGAGCCCCTTCACTTGCTTTCATGTGATGCAAGTTAGAAATGGTCTCTGAAACACTGAAGCAGTCCTGGTTGATGTTGTGGATCTATAACCCCACCCACAACTGTGAGGATGATAGTCCTTAGTCATGTTCTGATCAGCCCAAGCCCCTGTATTACGATTCCTAAACAAAACTTCTCATAGAAGCAAAAGCTCTCACAGAGGACACATGGTTTTGTCATTACTGAAATGTTTACCCGCATAGTAATTTATATTTGACTTACCCTTGAGTGACTTTTGTGTTGTTTGAGCTTTTCATTCTGGTTTATTTGGTTTGGTTCATTAATATACTATCTCTTTTATGTGTTCATCTCTGTAGGCCAAAGACCATTGTTCTCATTAAAAATATTTTTTCCTTTTTAGAAATGCTTATCTTTCTTTCCAACGGAAATTTGAATATATAACAGTATAACAGTATCCCTCACCTTCACAATCTTCATATAATATAGTACACATTGCCTCAGCAATGTGGGGGGGTTCAACATCTCTCCAGTGTGACCTCACTCATATCACTGAGTGGCATTTTCACATAAATGCAAGCACCTTGTAACTGTACATTGTGATAGCCTTTTTTCTTCTGCTGTGTTTACCAGCAGTTGTAACAACACATTAAGGAGTGTATTTGAAACTGATATTACCATCTGTTAGATAGTATGGCTTAAGATATGAAATTAAATGCCAAGTGAACAAATAATTCTACCATTTGTTCCTTGTCCTTGAATACCTATGATATTGAGTTTATGGCTATAATCATTGCAATGGAACCCCCAAAATACAAACCTGAGAGTTACCGACGATATCGATAATAAACAAATGGGGTATGAAACCTGAAGTAGCACACACAATCACACCTCATCAAGCTTCTAATTATCACTGAGGCAAAAATGTGTTAATGGAAATTAGTAATATTTTCCATTGATAAACCAAAACATAATCAAAATTAAGCTAAAGTGCAGGCCATATAACTATTTGTAAAAAATACAACGTGGAAAAGTAAATAGTGAAATGGTGTAGAAAGGAGGCAGGGAGACCATGTGGCTCAGCTCATACTGGCAACCGACCTTCAACCCCTAAGTGAAACCCACATGTGGGGTTTGATTCCCCATCATGGCGCTATTTGCACTATAATCCCTTTTCTATCTGGACCCTCTCAGCTTTGCCCATCTGAATTAAAAAATAATAAATGCATACAAACGTGAATTATCTGTTCTTCCTTTTTTAAAGAAAGAAAAAAGAGACAAAACATAACCTAGTGGTTCACTGAAAAAGAGTTGTATTGTTTGGAAAGCTGTCGTGGAAATCCACTTTGTTCCACTGTAATCCTTTATACTTTTTCTGATTACGAATGCAGTTTTTAAGAGTTTTTAAACACAAGTCAACAAATGAATAGACACTATACAGTTTTTCTCGATTGTTTTGACACATTTCCTGAAACTATACCTAATTTCTCAAAACTATAAACACAAAACCAAAACAGTCAACTCTTTCTGAAAAACTTCAAAAAATCTCTGTCAAAATGAAACACTATATTCAAAACTATGCACTCTCCCCCAAAATGACATGTTGCCTCCAAATCATAAACACAAGTCAACAAATGAACATACATTATAAATACCAATTACACATTGGTGTGATAAATTAAAGACACTATTACTATTATATTAGTTTTTTGCAATCGTTTACACACTAAAATCGGTGCTATGAAACCACTTCACAAAACCTTAAGTTAACGTGGAAAAAGAAAGACAATTTTTTTCAAAACTATATGTAACGTTCCGTTCCCATCCTGTCCGTTTTCCGTGTTTTGCCCTTTCCCTCCGTGTCATGTTTGATTCCCATTGTCCGTGTTTTCCCCCTTGCTGCAGACTGGGCGTGTTCCCTCCGTTTGTTTCACTCCTTTTCCCCACTCCTGTCTCAGCCTATCTCCTTTCTCTGTTGCAGCATGCATTCCTCACTCTCCGCTCTGTTCAATTACCCACGCTTACATTTGCACGCTTTCTTAATTGTTTCCAATCTCACTCCCTATTTAACCCTCCTGCTGGCTGCTATTCAGCGCCAGTTCGTTAACGTTGTTTCGTTTGTATCCTGGTCTTGAATTCCCTTACCTGTTAATCTTACTTCAGTTTGGTTCTGTCTCGGTGCTTAAATGCACACTGCCTACTGTTGTTTGCTAATCAGTCCTGTCTGTATGCGGTCCTACCTGCCGCGCCTTGCCTGTCTCGTTAACCACCACTCTATTGTTTCTGCCAGTCTGTAGTTGTTTGCTTTTCCCTGATTGTGTTGCGGTACCTCCGCTCCCACCTGACGTTGCGCCCACAGCTGGGTGTTCTGCTCCTCCATTCTACAGTGGTTCCTGTCCGGCCGTGGCTACCGCCATTGTTACGGTTCCGGTTGCATCTACTGCTGTTGCCCTGCTGCATCAACCGGGCCAACCCGAGGTCCGCTGCACTGCCCTGCCTTGCCGTATTCAGCCGCTACCCCTTCCTCTGCTTCAATTACCTGGTTACGTGTTACTATTACACCCCGGCTCCCCCTCCTTTACATTTAATGTATTTCCATAACCGGTTGTCTGTGCTCTATGTCCTCCCTCGCTTCAGGAGACAAGTTTGAAGCCTATTTATTGGATGCCTAGCGCTCCCCCTATCCGTCCCGTTTGTCCCGTCTGTCCAGATCCGCCAAGTCCAGTTCCAGTCCAGTTCCGGTTTGGAACAATTCCTGAGAGACCCGCACAGTCCAGTTCCGGTCTGGAACATTCCAGTGTTCCAGTTTGTCCAGTTCCAGTTTAACCCGATCCAGTTCCTGTCCAGCCCAGTTCCGGTTTGGAACATCCAGTGTCCCGTACCAAGTCCAGTTCCAGTTTGGAACAACTCCGTGTTCTAGTGGTCCAGTTCCAGTTTGACCCGATCCAGTCCCTGTCCAGTCCAGTTCCGGTTTGGAACATTCCAGTGTTCCAGTTTGTCCAGTTCCAGTTTAACCCGATCCAGTTCCTGTCCAGCCCAGTTCCGGTTTGGAACAACCCAGTGTTCCAGTTAAGTCCAGTTCCAGTGTTATCCGTTCCAGTTTCCCGTCCAGCCCAGTTCCGGTTGGAACTCCAGGGTTCCAGTACCAAGTCCAGTTCCGGCTGGAACATCCTGCGTTGCAGTTCAAGTCCAGCTCCGGCTTGGAGCAAGGTGAAGTCCCGGAGAAGCTCCGGACTTTATTGTGTTTCTGTTTATAATCTATGGACAGCTTGGGACTACCCCAAGCTATAATAAACTACCTTTTTCTGTCCCTCTGCCTCCTGGTCGTTGCATTTGGGTCCAACCCGTATTAGGTTCATGACACTATAAGCACAAATTACACTTTGCCTTCTCTTTAGGCACAATTTTAAAAAAAAGTATAACACAATATTCAATAACATTCACCAGGTGGGCTTGTCTACATTGGACTGTGTATTACAGCACAACCAAATCCGGATGAAACAGGTCTACAGGGTGCCATTTGAGCGAAACTCAGAGAGGGTTAAAGAACAGCGCTATGAATATGTGCAAGTAAGTACTATACTGTGAATTTACTATCATATCAGCACTGTATAGACACATTACAGTACTGTAATCCAGTGTATTGTGCTTCACCATATTGACTGCTCTAGTTCTATTTCTCATATTGTCTTGTCTGTTTCAGAGAGTGTTGGAGCTGAATGCCGCTGAACATGTATATTTTTATTGATGAGGCTGGCTTTAACCTAGCCAAAAGAAGGGGAGTGGCACAGAACATTATTGGCCAGCATGCCATTGTGAATGTCCCTGGAGAGCGTGGAAGGAATATCACCATATGCGCAGCCGTTAGCCAGCAAGGCGTTCTTCATCACCACGCCAACCTTGGTCCCTACAACAACGCCCGTCTCATCACATTCCTGGACACACTACATGGCATCCCCATTCCAGCCGAGCAGAGGGGTGGACCAGGGCAGCCCAGGTATGTTGTCATCTGGGACAACGTGAGTTTCCACCGGGCTGCTCTGGTCCGCAACTGGTTCATCGACCACCCTCAATTTATTGTTCTATACCTCTGACCATATTCCCCATTCCTAAACCCAATTGAAGAGTTTTTTTCGGCATGGCGATGGAAGGTGTATGACCGCCATCCCCTCACACGCATGCCTCTTCTCCAGGCAATGGAGGATGCATGTGGAGAAGTTGATGTGGGGGCTTTCGGCTGCTGGATCCGTCACGGCAGAAGATTCTTTCCCCACTGTTTAGCCAGGGAGAACATCGCTTGTGATGTAGATGAGGTGCTGTGGCCAGAGCAAAATAGGAGGCAGGATGCAGCCTAATTTCTTTTTTCTTACATTTTGAATTTGTTTTTGTGTAACACTGAAAATGCAAAAGGCATAAACCTACCAATAAGATATTCATGGTAGTGTTTTGTGTTGAGCACATCAGTGTGTTGTTGGTTGGTAGAAAGATCAATTCATATGATGGCGTGTGTGTCATTTTGATGCAAAAAGAATATTTTTGAAAGAGATAAAACTGTTTTGAATGCAGTGTTTGCTTTTGCTAGAGATTTGTAGAGTTTTGCATTTTGTGTTTGTGGTTTTGTGTTTAGAGTTTTGAGAAAATGAGCCAAAGATTCAGAAAACGTGTGTAAACAATTGTGAAAAACTAAAAATGATAAAATCCAATTATCAGTTGAACACACCCATTCTTCACTGGTAAAACACTAGTTGCTTTAATTATTCAATCAGCAATCAGAGCTTTGGCACAAATAAAAGGGCAAAATGTGAGGTCTCCTGTATTGGAGAACAATGGCTGACAATTGGAGAACAAGGAGTAAGAATGAGAGGAGGAGCAGGAGGAGGATGAGGAAGGAGGACAAATATCTCCTTGATCCGGGTGACTTTTGTTGACCAGGTGGTTTGAGAAAAACTGTAAAACAAGCTAAATGTGCTTATAGTTTTGAAAAAATTGTCTTTCTTTTCCCACACGAAATTAAAGTTTTGTGAATTGGGTTCATACCACCAATTTTAGTTTGTAAACAATTGAGAAAAACTCCTTCACTGGTGAGGAGTGAGTGTGTGAATTGATCATTGAAATTTTGCATTTTGGATGCTCATGTTTTCCATGTAGACACATGAGATTTCCTTTATGAAGATTGTGCCTAATGAGGAGAATAGTGTGAAGTGTTTAGGAAAAGTGTTAGAGACTGAAATTTGTGTGAAAACTACTGAAATGTGCTTATAGTTGGTAAAAATTGGCTTTCTTCTTGCGCATGAACTTACAGTTTTGTTAATTGGGTTCATAGCACCAATTTTAGCATATAAACAATCGAAAAAAAACTATCAGACAAATGAATCACTACAGGCAGTTATACTAGTACATTCATACTATTTATTTAACACCAGTGCAAGAAACATATATACATTAGCTTGTGATTATCATCTCCCAAGAAAAAACCTCTTAATTTCTGGTCAAAGACCACAACCATAACCAAAACTATAAGCAATGCTGACAGATAAGGATAGTCTGTTTCAGATGCAGACTAATATGTTAGTTTCTCCCAACAGCTAATACACATTTCCTGGTTCTATGAGCAAAACATCCCAAACCATTACATCAGCTACCAAAAGAAAGAATAATTTCCCAAAACTACAAACACTGTTGACCTTTTTTGAAATCTGTTTTCACAGATTTGCAGATTAGTTGAACCTTTTTTGCAAAACGCTACACACAAGTCTCTTCAGTAACGTACCGTCATACAGCGTTGCCTTAAAGCGACAGCTAGAGAAATGTGTGTAGCCTACGTTACCACGAACCGCAAAGGAACCCAAGGAAACCACTTGTTGAACTGACAGAAGGACTCCAACGGCAAGTGTCCAGCAACGACTCACCAAAGGACCTGGAAGCAAGCAAGCTGCTTTACCCGCAAGGAAACCGAGAGAAAGTCCAGTCCAGACGCTGCCAAAGGAAAGAACTTTCCGGACATCATCAAAGCCATGGACTCGTCTGTAGCAACTTCAGTAAAGTAAGACTGACATGAACATCCAGGAAAACTTTTGTGTAATGTTTATTGTCAATGTAATTACATATTTGATTGTATCCATTGTGTGTCAATACACACCAGGTTTCAGGCCACGTTAGCTTCATGCTAGAGCTAGATTTGTATTTCCCCCTCAAGGTATGGTCTTGTGATGTCTGAACACCACGTGTCTGGCGCACATACAGAAATAGAACTGTGAATTCTATATGCCTCATTCTTTGTCTACACTTTCCATATCATTCACTGTTTTTAGGATGTTAGTTTTGATGTGTTTGTTGTTTAATAAATTGTATTTTATCAAACCTGGTCGTCGGTCAGATTGTTGTTTGGATAAACATTTGAGCCTATCCTCCAAAAGAACTTACGCCTTCAGATTAAGTTATTGATTATTATTTTAATAGTTAACATTGAAATTCATAATCATGACTTAATAATTAATTTTATGAGACTGATTAATTATACTTTTGCACCTAGTGTGAAGCAATATATAAATTTATATATATTTATTCTGCACATTCATTGGTGCTTCCATGTGATGACTTAAGACGTTTTAACTGTCTGTCTTCACTGCCAAATTATTAATGTACCTAACGACACTACATTAATTGGAGCCCCGTCCGAGGATAGTCAAGACTGAAATGGCCTGGTAATAAACCAGGTTCTACTGACTAAAATATGTGTATACATGTTTACTTCCTCTGTCCTTATAATGTCATAGATTGAAACGAGCCAACTTTTTGAAATACATTTGAACGGCATTTCAAATTCGGCAGTGTATAATTTAAAGCAACTTGACTAAATTCTTTCAGAGTGCATTTTGATTGCATTAAAGGGATGTGTGGTTAATGATTTTGGTTCCACTGTGAACAACTAGCACACTATTTAAAGTGTTGCTTTATAAGCAGCAGTCCACTTACTGTTGAATATGGCTGCTCAGTTAACTGAAGCTGAAACTTTGGTTGCAAAATTTGTGAGTGAGTCTAACCCTGGTTATGCGGAAGACATAGCGAAATTAGACTTTGCAGCAATAGAAAATCTAACATCTGCACTGGCTCAAGAGGCGTCATCACAGCCTCCAAAGAGCGTGAATGTTGTTAAATTAATTTCTAGCTTAGCATTGAATTTGGCGAGACAGTTAGAATTGTCCCTGAAAGAGCTGACAAAGGCTCAGAAGCTGTCTGAGAAAGCTGAGAAGTTTAAGCTAGAGCGTGGGATGATGGAGACTCAGCGAGTTGAAAACAGTGGCCTGCTAGCCGCAGAATTAGCCGCTGCCAATAAAGTGATTGTCTCTCGAAATGAACAGCTAGCAGAAGTGTTAGTGGATAGAGATAAATCAAAGGTCCAGGTGACCCAAACAAGCAGATGATTTGAAAACCACCGTGGCAGAAGTGGATGCAACCCATGCGCATAAGAGAGCTGCAGAGAGATGTAGGTGCATGCAAAGATGCTATATGGCTCTCAAGGCTGTTCAGCCAAAACTAGTTAACCATACTGTAGGTCTCTGCCTACCTTAGACACACACAATATTGAAGCTGAATAACACCAATAAAAAAGGGGAGTCATTTTGTTTTTCTATTCCTCAGATGTTTTCTTGATGTGTTTTGTTTGGTTATACCCTGATATAGCAACCTATAATGGTTTATTTTAGTTTAGACCCTTGATGTCAAAAGTGTTAAATAATGTGGTTCAATTTGGCCAAAGAACCTGGATAATGAAGTAGTCCTCATGAACTGTGTATAATGTCTTTTTTTATTTCTAAGGACTAATGACTTACCTCATCACCCTCAAAACAAAAGGGGGGAATGTAATGGTTACATTTTGGGACTCTGGCTTTCTGATCATGAGACTGGGCCTCCTGCGGAGTCATTCACAATTAACACTCCTGATCAACTGAGGCACAATGGAGTGTCTGTCCAAATTATTCATGTGACTCTGAGATGAACACAGACTGCTTGATCGATCAGGCACCGGGTTGGGCAGGAACACCCCCCTCTTTAGAGAAGGAGAGGGGGGACCCAAATTTAACACACAAACACACAACCTGAGGTGATTGGAAATAGCTGGTCCATCTATGATTCATTGTTGGTTCCAAGGGAATGAGCCAATCTATTGTACGGATGCCCTAAAGCCATCTACCAATTGGGATCAAAGGGATTTTGACCATAAAAAACATGTAACTTTACCAACTTCGCTCTGATGGGAAAGGCGCAGCCTTACCCCTACCAGACACACCCGGACGGCTCTGATGGTAAAGACGCTGTCTTACGCCTACCAGACGCACCACTGAAACCCTGACGGACTTCTGCGTTTCCCAACCCGCATCTCGCCTGATCACAGAGACAGAGTTTACCTGCCACTGTCCACAGAATAAACCAAGCTGGTTTATTCTCAACAGCTGTTTTGAGGACACGTTTCTTCTGAGATCTATGCACATCCACGCGACCTGACTGGAAACCTGTCGCGACCCGACTTCGGAGAAGAAGTCTCCAGGAGTCCACGCACCTGCCAGGACCTTGGACCAGCTGACGAGCTGTAACCCTTTGTTACCGTTAAGTGTTGAAACGCATTTTATTTAGCACTGACATCAATTGATAGGCTAGCATAAAACCTGTAATACCCAATTGAGGTTATTTTACTGCTGGTTCCTACTGTTGTTTGTATTTTGTTTTGCTATGCGTGTTTCGGTCGGGAATAGCCAATTTCCCTGACCTTATATTTTTACACTGTTAAAACTTTATATTTATGAGACTGATAAAACGAGATAACCACAAAATGTAGTTTAGCATGTCATTAACCCATAACACAAACTAACCTTTGTTAATGGTAGGACTGTTAGCTTCTATATTTAGCTGTCACATAATTATCATTTCCTCTGATTAAGATTAAGTCATTGAATGTTATATCAATTATTGTTTCTATTATTCACATACGTATTCATAGTTGTAGCCAATAAAACATATGTAATTTTTCCAACCCATTGTCGTCTCTATGTTATTTCACTAAGTTGGGCTCTACTGACGTATAGAATTCTAACTGAGTTTTGAATAGTGCTCTCACATTGTAGCATGTAGTACGACCAAAGCCAGGACTTGGCAATGGACGTACTTCATAAAAGTAGGTTAAGGACTGTCTCTGGGGTAGCATGTTCAGGTGACTTATAGAATTCATAATGGAACTGCATATGCAGCAATACACATACATGCACATGTATTCCTCTGGCTCCCAATGGGACTGCATCTAATGGTTCCATTTCACAGAGAAATTCACTTCAGCTTTTGCTTGCTAGGCATTCACCTTTATAATAAGTCTCCCCACCCCATCCTGACTGAGAAGACCCTGAGGCCACAGTCAACCAGCCTTGCTGTTCCCAAGACTCAAAATATGTATTGTGAAGTTGTTAAAAGGAGAAAAGACATTTTTTGAAATTGATAGACTATTTATGATTTACTTCCACAGGCACACTCCCGCTGCATTCAGTTTCAGGGCTTGCAAACGACTTCAGATCTGATCAATCCATATATTTTTTTCACTTGCAAATGACTCACAAACAGACAAGCTTCCATACTCATGGTGGTAACAAGGTTTAATAATAAAACATAAAAAAAACGGCTGTGGGAGAGGGATAGAGAGAATGCCATCTGGGCTCAAAGAACTGAGGCCACATGGTGAGGCAGCAAATGTCACTGCCCAGTCAGGGATATGCATAAGCGTATGCGGGGAGAGGTTATGAGAACCAGACTCCAGGGATAAAAGATGTACCCTTTTTCAGGATGATTCTGGGTCACTCTGGGTCACTGCCAGTGGTCTCTGTACCTCTGTGTGATTCTGGCTTTTCATCATGATTTTCAGGAAGGTTAAGTGAGCTATTTGTTTTTTCCTAGCTTTTCTCTTTTTGAATCAAATGCATACATTTTTTTTATCTCTATAAACATTGCCATTGATTCAGCCAACTTTTGCCATTACCTTTGTTTTACAAATAATTCAATTGTTACATTTTCTTCCATAGCATAGTTTGGGTATAGTTAATTTTGAACTCACCAAATTGGGAAAGAACTGATATTTCATTTAATTGTGAGGTCAAATGTTGAGTCTGTATTTGGTAAAAGTAAATTACAGCACATCTGTGTGTTTTCTCTTCTTCTCTGATTTAGCCTATTGCATTTGCCCTGTGATATGTAAGGGATAATAAACAACGAGGTGGTCCTCTATTGAAAAAGAATGACCGATGCGCAGACAAAGAAGCCGCCGTCACAAAGGGGAGCGGGGTTGCCTCCGCAAAGGTCATTATCTTTCAATAGCTGAGCACCGCAGAGTGTATTAATCCACTTATTACACAGCTAATACCTAACAAAACAATTAATCAATTATGTGGCAAAATATTAATTTAAAGTGATTTTATTAGGCTCCAAGCTTCCGCTAAAAAAAGTCAGTTCGATTCTATTTAGAGCTACTTCCATAGTAACAAAGGCTAAGAACATGATTCAAATTTTGGGGGAGCCAGGGGGAGCTTGGCAGTATCACAAACTCAATCACGCTACACATGTTTTTTCAGCTGAACCTTAGCCTCTTATTTGACTGAATCACACAAATGAAAAAGTAGCCTATACATGGAACAAAATAGTAATTCGTTAAAAAGAAAATTTAATTTGACTGAATCACATGAATGCAAAAGTAGCCTATACATGGAACAAAATAGTTATTTGTTAAAAAGATAATTTAATTCATATGTTAATATGACAAAAAAGAAAACAAATGAGCCTGCTCTGACATTTTGGATTCTCTAAACAAGCAAAGATGAATGACAACGAGACATCTAATGTTACCCCTAGTGTTAGCTTGCTAAATACTACTACACCTGTCCTGCTGCAACCATTGAGGGGGCTGCTAGCACTAGCGCCTCAACGGTTGCTGACCCGCCGCCACCCGGGTCTGCAAGGCAGGATAAGCCTAACGTTATTAAATATATGCTCTGGGAGCTACAGGGCCTCTCGCTGAAGCTTCAACGAACAGACACATCTCTAGTGGCTGCAAGTTGCCACATTCAGCAGACCATCGATATCTTGACAGCCATGAAAGCCAGTGGAGGTAAATCCGCACAGAAGGCCAAACAGCGCAAGTCCGTGGGCTGTTTAAATATGCTGAACTCTCAGAGGGCCGGGTGAAGAGTAACGGTCTTCAGTTCTATCATTTTGTGATTGACAGCCTCACAAAACCACTGCCTGAATCAGACCTTGTCCAGATGCTGAAACCGCTGGACAAATGCTTCTGGCCACAGTACCACGGTGCCCTGATCCTATATGAGGAAAATGAAGTGTACGCACATGCTAAAACGCTGGGCGAACCAGCCAGAGAGGCTGTCGAGGAGTTATAAATTACAAAGCAAAGCACCAGGCAAAATGCTGGAAAAACTTTGTACAGCAAGTCTGACTTACCTATCCACCTCAGCTGAGTGTGAGATGTTTTTTTCTGCCGTGAATTCTATCAGCAAGTCTCGCAACAAGTTGGTGAAGGAAACCTCTCGTCGCTTCTTTTCATGGATCTTAATTGACCCCCTTTGGAGAGATTTGGCCCTTTGCCCTTTATATCATCTTGGATTAAAGCAGGTGATGGGTTCACAGTTTTTGCCCTAAAAGAGTAGTTAGACATGTCTGTGTTAAACAATGATTTAGAATAGCAGGTGAGGGCTGGCCGTTGGTGCCTGGGGTGTAAATTGTGTGACTGGGGAGAGAGGCAGAGTGGATAGGTTGTGCCCCCCCTCCCCTGTCCGGACATCAAGGCGCCCCGGTCTTTGACGTGCATTGACTGTGACTAATGAAGTGTGTGAAGAACAAACCATATGTTATTTGGGAACATTTTGAAGATAGGCTCTCACCAATGATGTAAACGTGCATCAAGCTCAAGGCCTCCGAGGGTATATAAGCTTGACTAGATGACCAGTGCATCGAAGGTTACTGGACCGCAATTGTGCTGTGTCTTGGTGATCATCCCGCTGGCCGGTGTGATTTTCAATAAACTTTTACTTATACTCTCGTAAAGTGTTTGCTGTGTGAGTGAGTTCCTGCATTGTCCTGACTTGGATTATTGAGAAAGAAGCCGGTTCCTAACACAGGCCATCGCCTCTCTACATCATGGGCTCCAGGACGGACATCAAAGGCAGCTGAGTCCAAGCCTCTGTGGTCACTTCTGTTTTAAGGTAAGTGGCAGGGAATTAATATTAAACTGTATATTGTATGCATTGATGAGGACTGGCCCTAGTCCTCTGTGTAGGAAGCCAGGTCTATTTTTGTGATGATTTGCACTTGACTTATCCTGTGCATGTCTAATTTGTGCCGAGAAGAGATTGCTCTATTATATTTTACCACTATGACTTGTGTGATGTATTTATGTATTTGTGTGAAAGACTGCTGAATAGTGGTAAACCTATTTAAGTCTTTATGCGTCTTTATTGCGTCTTTATTGCAGAGCTTCTTTCAGCATCACACCTCTGCGTGGTTACCTTGGAGCTATTTAAGCCCACGTTTCCTTCGTTCTGGGCTTCTATATTATTTTGCATTATTTGCACTGTTTTGTGTTTGGTATTATTTTGCCCTTTGTTTGCTTAGCCAGTATGATTAGGTCTAGGCCCTGTAGGAGACCTCTTTGCTCCAATGTGTTTTATTGGAGTAATGCGGGACTTGCCTTTGTGTATGTAGCGATTAGGACTCTTTGTCCGTGGCTCTTTTCTGTCTCTGCTTCCTGGTCTTTCCTTTTTCTTCTTTCCCTAGACCTTTTTCTGTCTCTCCCTCCTCTCTCTGTCTGCTTTCTTCCTTGAAAGCGAGAGGAGTCTTTGTTTGTTTGTGGGTATATTTATATAGTCATTTCTTACTAAGAGGGGCGTTTTATCATACTGAGAGGCAGGGCTTTATCTACGCTGAGAGGCAGGGCATGTATTTTTTGTGTATGTGTTCGTCCTTCGGGTACGTCTCTGCTCACAGGGAGACTGGGCGATTTAGTTCAGACGGTAGTTCTGTTCGTCCTTCGGTACCTGTCTTTTTACAGGGAGACTGGGCGATTTTGTTCGGAACTGTAGTTCTGTTCGTCCTTCGGGTACGTCTCTCCTCACAGGGAGACTGGGCGATTTTGTTGACGTGTGCGTGTGACTGCGAGTCTATGAAAGTAGCCTTGGAACGTTAGATCTCTGTTCCTTTTGCCTTCTCGTTACCTTCCCCTTTATTGAGATGTAGGGCCATTATTTTTTGCATGTCTTGCGTTTGGCACACTGCCGGTAGAGGTTAGGACACGGAGACTGCTTTTCTTTAATTCCTGCAGCAAGCAGTACACTCCGTTTTAGAGTTAGGGAGTTATTTTTTCGCTGGTTGCGTTCTCCCCTTGCTTAGCTCTAATTTACGTTCCTTCGTTTGTGTTACCTCCGAGGCAGCCCTTTCTCTCATTCCACGTTAGCATCTCGTTGTTCACTGTTTTTTATACTGTAAGGTATTCAGTGTTTGTCAGCTCGTTGTGTTTACCGAGCTCGAGATTCGTTGCTCTCGTGTGCCGTTCACCCGGTTATTGAGATATAGGGCCATTAGTGTTCGCATGTCTTGTGTGTGGCATACTGCCGGTAGGTTAGGACACGGAGACTGCTTCCCTTCTATTCCTGCAGCAAGCAGTTCGCTCCGATTAGAGCTAGGGAGTTATTTTTCGCTTGTCGCGTTCTCCCTTTTAGCTCTAATTTATGTCCTTTGTTTGTTACCTATGAGGCAGCTCCTCTCATTTCACGTCAGCATCTGGTTGTTCACTGTTTTGTATACGTTTGAGTATTCAGTGTTTTTTAGCTCGTTGTGTTTTCCGAGCTCGAGATTCTTTGCTCTCTGTGACGTTCGCCCGGTTATACAGGTCGTTTTCAGTTACGCCCCTTTTTCCTAGTTCCATTATTTCCCTCCAGTCGAGAGTCGGAGCTAGGTTATTTGAGTTTGTCATTTATATTTCCCTATATACGGGGTCTCTCCGTCTCAGTGGCTTTTATTAAGCTTAATGAATCCCCTTGCTGCGATTGGTCCCTCGAACCTCACTCGTCACGCCCCCATTACAAATGTAATGTCTCAACTATTAGCAATATAAATAAATACATGGAAAAATGAAAGTGCAATCCTTAAAATATAAAGGGTTTTATTTTACAAAAGAAAAGGCTACTGGGTTGCTTGCATCAAAAGCAGATGCTTAGTCAATCAGAATCGAGCAAATAAAAGCTAGTAACGCCATGTAACAGGCTAAATATGAGATTTTCTCTCATATAAATGACACACAAAACACACCTCTTTTTAAAGACCTAAGATCTAATATCAATTTTTTTTTTTACTAAGTATTATTTTTACATTTTAAAAAATCTAATTTATATATTATTTTTAAGTTATTTTATTTAGGACAGTGGTCCCCAACCTGTTCCTGGAGATTTAGGAAGTGTTTATGTATTAAGATATATGTCAATTAAATCTAAAGATATTAATGTGTCTGCAGCATTGTAGTTAAATTTGAGAAAATTTGGATGGTGCCAGTGCCAACTGTGGCAGGGTGACACAGTTGGCTCTCGTGTTGCCCAGGGATGTGAGGGTTTCAGTCGGCCCAGATGACAGACAGGTCTTGTCGCAAACCAGTGACCCTTGCTGACCAATAGGGAGCCCACGAGTTTGTCTGCTGAGCTGCACATGAACTGTCTTTCCCCCAACTCATGTCTACGTGAGCCCAACTTGTAAACTGCTGTGTGATAAGACGAGGCAGCAACGTCTCCCAAATCGACAACAGAGTCCACGTGAAAAAGTAGTATACTTTAGTTTAATAAAAATATAATTTTTTATAAAAATATAATAATAATAAGTATAGAACGGTTATTACAAGTATACTTTTCCTTTTTGTACTTAATTTGAAGTGTGTTTTTTAAAAAGTGTACTTCAAATATAGTCTCAAACACACCGTAATACTTTTAAAGTTTGTTTCAAACGCACTGGTGACATAATGAAATTGTACTGCAAGTGTATTTAAGATACCAACAAATCATGCTTTTTGTTAGTGCACTTACAAAAAAATATATAATATTTCATATATATAATATATATATATATATATATATATATGAATAAAAGGGTCCATAGGTCAGACCACAAGAAAAGGCTACTGGGTTGCTCGCATCAAAAGCAGATGCTTAGTCAATCAGAATCAAGCAAATAAAAGCTAGCAATGCCATGTAACAAAGGCTAAATATGAGCTTTTCTCTCATATAACTGACACACAAAACACCTCTTTTTAAAGGGTTAGTTCGGAATATAATGTCTCAATTACGACTTACCCATGATGTAGTTGATTGATGGAAACCATTTTCAGATAATTCCATGCTGTCCCTTCTTTTGGACATACACACATTGCTAATGCTAGCGCAACTCGTAGGAAAGTAGTAGCATCCACTACCAAACGCACTTAAACACTCCAAGGTGCACCCAAAGCAAATACAATATGACGACAGTCTATCTGGGTTATTTTCAGTGATTATACCATCATTTTCCAAGTCAAACTATCGTTGAATCCTTTACTTTCTGCTCACCTAAATTCTCAGTGGAAGTACGGCGGCGGAGCTAGCTGTAGATTAGGGTACCTATCTGCTGTACTCCACAGTTGCAGACACAATCCGTTTTGCAATCCGTTTTGCCGTAAAGTTACATATTTGGTAGACAACAAGTCAGCTAAACACAAACATGCTACAGAATAACACAGCATATACAAGCAAGCACACTGGCTACCAATTTGCAGGAAAAGTTTGACCACTTCCATGACTTCCCATTCATGGCAACTAGCTAGCTAGCTGAATAGATAGATCACGTATGCAATCATTTATTAGTTACCTGCTCGTCAGTTGTTTTCGGTGCATGAAGAAAAACAGGTGATGGCACAGCAGTCTCCTTCAGTAGAGGGTGTCCCGCCCGTCCTTTTTTGATTTTCACATAGTCATCCTGAAATGGTCACTACAAACTTTTTTAGAGTCTCAATTGGTGACATCCATGGGGAGCAGCAATAAGCCACAGCTGTTTTCTTTGTTGATCTTCCACTGGAAATCGGTGAAAACTTTGTAGTGCCCATTTTCTTTGCATGATTTGAACAACCTTGAAATACACACCGAAATACCATCTTACCTGAACGTTAGCTAACAATACTACGAGTCTGATTCTTTCACACGCGCAATATTGATTTTGGCCGGCAGAGCTATAGGCTACTTTACGTTACCTAGCTACTAAACAAACGCCGTACTTCCACGGAGAATTTAGGTGAGCACAAAGTAAAGGATTCAACGATAGTTTGACTTGAAAAATGATGGTATAATCACTGAAAATAACCCAGATAGACTGTCGTCGTATTTTATTTGCTTTGGGTGCACCTTGGAGTGTTTAAGTTAGTTTGGTAGTGGATGCTACTACGTTCCTACGAGTTGCGCTAGCATTAGCAATGTGTGTATGTCCAAAAGAAGGGACAGCATGGAATTATCTGAAATGGTTTCCATCAATCAACTACATCATGGGTAAGTCGTAATTGAGACATTATGTCCAAAATTCCGAACTAA
Organism: Synaphobranchus kaupii; assembly: GCA_029718625.1. NCBI lineage: Eukaryota > Metazoa > Chordata > Actinopteri > Anguilliformes > Synaphobranchidae > Synaphobranchus > Synaphobranchus kaupii. The sequence continues at coordinate 83,545,930 of CM056376.1, read as the reverse complement.
CCCTTTAAAGACCTAAGATCTAATATCAATCCCTCAGTGAAGAGGAATGCTGCATTAAATTGCTTTCAGCCCACTCCATCAACATCCAGGCGATGTGCGATGGTTCGTGTATGGTTACATGTACTATAGACTATTCGCAATTATCCTGGATCAAGCTATGACTTAGCCTATATTTGCTAATAGTTCCTGTAATCTTCTGGGGGGACAATCTTCTGGTACGGGACAACGGCTATCCATTGAAAACTTTGCTGATAACACCTATATCAAGCCTAATGCGTGAATTGTCATTTACACCTAATGCGTGAATTGTCATTCAATGGAAAACTTGTAGTATTGCATGTCATTCAATGCTTCATAGCATTGCATAATTCGTTAAACAAGTAGGCGAATTTGGAGTTTTCTAAGGTGAGACGGAAGCCATTGGTAGCTTATTCTCAGCTGTTGCAGGTGCTTTTGGACAAAATGTAACCTCATATATTTTGTAAAATAACACTGTCGGGAATTACCGGGAACCCGTGCCGGTGTTAAACCCTAATGTGAAAGATTATTATTGTGTATATCAAAACGCGTCATAATGGTTAGTCCGAATAATATTGATCATACTATTGATCCATATACCCTATTCCTAGCTCGCACTACACACACACGAGCATGTCTGTTTCGGCATCATATAAGCTATCTGCCAAGGTGGAAAAGCAGGCTTTTAAAGGGAATGGGATATGACATTTTGATTGGTTTATTGTATCTTACGCCTAAGATACACCAATAATTAATGAAGAGGCTAGGTTCAGCCAATTAGCACCTTGCGCCTTACTTAGCGCGCCTTCTAACTAGCAAAAGTGGACTTGGACACGCCCTAAATGCACTTGCGCCTAGCATTGTAGACAAGATCGTCAAGATAGAGCCAATGATGTTTTCATATCAAGAAAGATAAGTCTTCCAAAATATGATTTTCTAGTGTTCATTTCGATGTCCACAGCCACACTTAGTACTTGTTCATATTGCATGGAACATTATTGTATATTTCTGCTATAACAATTAATTGAAAAATGAGACTTGCACTGTGGCTGAATTTTTGGTTAAAAGTGATTTGGATTAATAATCGTAGTGTGCGTAGAATATGGATTATTTAAGCACAGCCATTTAAAGAGTATGTCTAATAAAATATATCTATTTCTAAGAAATTCTAACAATTACGGAATTATTCCAAATTTTATTACATATTCAGTGTTGCATTTGCACTGAACTGACATTCAGGTAAATTATGACATTCTGAATGGGTTCCAGATAACAGGAAAGAGACATTTGCTCTGACTGCTGCTCAATCAACTACAGACACTTTATTAAAAGCGTCACCTTTCACCTGACTGCAGAGTATGATAAATCTGTCATTTTCTGAAAGGAAGAGAAAGACAAAAATCCCTTTTTCCAGTTCTCTCCCTTGCCCTCTCTTTCTCATCCACATGAGCACAGTCATGCACACGTACACACCCGTGTGCACACGTGAACTTGATCGCTGTGAAATTTCCAGGATGTGATGATAATATAGGTGCCCAGAGAGATCAGAGAAGCAAGACCATAAGTGTGTCTGTCATAAATACACCCCGAGGCAAAAGTAACCTCCCCTAGCCCTCAAATGTCTTGCTGGGGCCCCTAAAGAGTCCTTCTGGAGAAGAATTGCTCCAGGTAATTGTCAGTGAGTGTGCTCCATTGTCCAGCTAGCTGACTTGCTGAATAATTTCATTATAGTGGAAGCGAACCTCAGCTGACCTTGGGTATGCCTAAAATGAGGCAGGAAGGAGAGATCTATGCAGTAGAGAAACAAAATAGGTGAAGAAGAAATGATATTCATCTCACTAATTCTGAAATTCTCTAAAGCAGGGGTGTCCAATCTTATCTGAAAAAGGCTGGTGTGTGTAGGTTTTTTTTGTTTTAGCCCAACACTATGACACCTGATTCAACTAATTAATTAATCATGGTCTTCAATCAAGATCTTCATATCAACATCACACAATTAAAGCAGTACTGCAAAGTAGAATGGCTGTTATTGCTGCCAAACACCAGTTATTGAAGCCAGATGTGTACTTACTTTTTCCTCACAGGATAATTGCACTTCTGTTGATTTCTGAGAAATAAATCATTTAAAAGCATTATTTCTTTGTGTATATTATTAAATTAGACAACCTGTAACAGTAAAGAGCATTGGAATAAGGATCAAATATCCATGTACAGTACAGTACCAGTCAAAAGTTTGGACACAACCTACTCATAGAAGGTTTTTCCCCGTTATTTTTACTGTTTTCCACATTTTGGAATAGTAAAGACATCAAAACTATGAGATAACACAAATTAAATTATGCAAAAACCAAAAAAAGGTTAAACAAATTTTAAAAAGTCTTATATTTTAGATTCTTCAAAGTAGCCACCCTTTGCCTTGATAACGGCTGTGCACATTCTTGCAATTCTCTCAAACAACTTCTCTGGTAAACAGGTATTCCACAGGTAAAAAGGTGATGCCATCATGACTGTATAAAAGGATATCAAAAGACTCCTGATATCTTATTTCCAGGTACTAGAAGCGATACTATAACCTCTGCATTTGAATGGATCTTTATGGGAATTGGGGGGTGGGACTAGATTTAGCTTTAAATTACACTGGAACAGTGTGGAACACATGGTTGGCTAAATGGCTTTAAGTCATCAAGGGTCTGACGTATCAAACAAGCCTTAAACCATCACTCTGCTGCCAGATATGCAGTAGATATGGATGGATCACTTGAAGGGTTCTTTCTCCTGACAAATTTTCCTATTGAACTCTATGGAAAAATAAGTCAGGAGAAGAAACCCTTCAAGTTATCCATCCATATCTACTGTATTTCTGGCAGCAGAGTGATGGTTTACGGCTTGTTTGATACGTCAGACCCTTGATGACTTGTCCTCGGCGGACAAGCCCCTCCTCAGGGCTGTAGCCCTCCCAATGCACCAAGAACTGAGACCTTCTGCCCACGCGTCTCTCAGCCAAAATGCGCCGCACAGTATACACCAGACCTCCCTCCACGAACTGGTGGGGGGGGCGAGGGCACTAGCAAGCACAGGCTTTAGTCGAGAGTCGTGAAACGGATGCGCATGAAGCGCGGGAGCTGTAACCGGATGGTGACCGGGTTTATTATGTGGATGATTCTGAATGGGCCCACGAAACAAGGAGCGAGTTTGTGGGATTCCACTCGCAAGGGTAGGGCCCACGTGGCAAGCCAGACTCATTACCTAACCTGGTAGAAGGGAGATGACCGATAGCGCCGCTCAGCTGCGGCCTCTTGTTTGACCATGGCGTGCGGAAAAGCCGCACGAACGTGCCTCCCCGAATGACTGGGGATGGGTGAGGGGCGCAAAAGACCCGAGGGTGGGAGTTGTGAACCCCCATTGCGAGCGCAGAACGATAGCTTAGCTGGTAGGGGGAAGTCGGACGCCCCTACCATTTCAATGCTCTCACTCTCAGAGAGAGAGGCGGAGCTACCTAGACTAGGCCGGGAACTAACCTGCTTGAGGTCACTGATAGGGCTAAGTTCCGAGCGATGGCCACGCCCGCGAGACGCAACCAGAACCGTGAGCCGACAGCGAGACCTGCATTGGGGACCCCATTGGAGGATGACAGCCTTGTCACCACCCTAATTAATGTGTGGGCTGTGCCGAGCCAGCCATGAATGTCCCAAAACCAGAGGACAGGTTGGAGAGTCGATCAAAAGGAACCGAACATGTTCAGAATGACCCTCGTGGGAGGCGCGCATGGTCAGAGAACCTGTGGTCTCTTCAATAGACCCGGTGCCCAACGGACGGCCGTCGAGGGCAGCAACAGGACAGGGTGGAAAGAGGGGGTGTATGGGAACTTTATGTTCCCCGGGCCCATTTGGCGTCCATAAGACAATTAACTGCTCCGGAATCGATAAAAGCGTCAACATTAGTCGAGCGCTTATTCCAGGAGAGTTGGACCGGCAATAATGTCTGCGAGACAGTACCCTTATGTCTCGCTAGGGTACCTGGTCTCCCCAGTAAGACCCTTCTATTTACCCTCAATTTAGGGCACTGATCCTTCAAGTGCCCCCCGCACCTGCAGTAACGACACCACTCCTCTCGCAGCCTAAATTGTCTGGGCACGCACAGAGAAGCACCATCCACCTGCATAGGCTCCTCCTCTTCAAGAGGGGAGTGGGCGAAAGAGTGGACTGGAGGCGCTACCAAAGAGGGAGAGAGTGCCGACGGCAAGGGAGTATGACAAACAGGACTGTCTCTACGCCCCCGCTCATGCTCCCTGATACAGTTGTCCAGGCGTATAGCCGTGGTAACCAGGTCACTGAACGTGGCAGGTGGTTTGAGCATAGCCAAAGCGTCCTTTATAGGATCAGACAAGGCTTTTAAAAATAAAGATCTCCGCGGACCATCAGGCCAACCCGTCTCCCCGGCTAATGCTCGGAATGAAATCGAAAAAGTAGCTACAGTGTCAGTGCCCTGACGCAAGCTGAAACCTCGTGATCAAAGACCAGCTGCATTTCCCTCATGAGCTGGATGTAATCACGAATACAGGGGGCGTTGGCCCGAATTAAAGGGTCAGCCCAAACGAGGGCCTGATCAGGCAGGAGGGACAAAATAAAAGCCACGCTGGATTCTGTTGTAGTAAAGCGGGAGGGTTGTGCTTGAAAAAAAATTAGACATTGTGTCAGAAAGGGACGGCATTTCCCTGGTTCTCCACCATAACACGGCGGTAATTGGAGTTTGGGCTCCCTAATAATACGTGGTGTGGGCACGGGAGGAGTTTGTGCTTGTGCAACTGGGGGAGCATTAACTGCCACAGAGAGTCTATGGAGGCCCTCTGTTAGTTTTTTCAGGCAGTCCCCCTGGTTCTGCAGTTGTTCCATCAACTGGCTTTGTTGAATTTGCAGAAAAAAAATAGCCTCCTCAGAGGTAACATTTGTAGCGCCCTGGCTAGGCAGCGTTTTGTATGAATCGGTAGAAGTCACTAGTTCTTCCATTATGACTTTGATATTCTGTAAGGGGGAGTGTAAGGTTCGGAGAACCAAACGCGCCCGATAAGGATTTCTAAAAGCGTATCCAAAGAGATACGCCACAAAACACGGAAGCAGCCGTACCAGGACAGAGAGAACACAGGATCGGGAGCAAAACTTCCCTAGCACAAGGCAAAATAAAGCAACCTCCAGAAACTGAGGCGATCTCGATAAACAGCAAGAATAACTAACAAAAGAACCTCACTCAATAACTCGACTGTAAAACGAGTGAAGGAAAAGAATAGAAAAGACCTGTTAGCCAAAGCTCTTGTGGCAAAAGAGCTGAACACAACTGGCAACAGGTGAAAAGAATGAATGATAAAGAAAGATTGCAAAGGAAAGAGAAAACCAATCTAATCTAAATCTTATAACCGGACTTGCTGCGTTTCCTATTCGTACGAACCAGAAATGCAGCGACCAAAATTCCTTTACCTTACCGACTTCGTTTGTCAACATAGCAAAGACAATATCGAAGTGTGAAAATGCGAAAGTCCTGAGGTATTTATAGCCGGCAGGAAACGCAAAACAGGTGAAGGGAATAATTGTCGGGCGAGATACAAATACCGGAACGGAGGCAGAAAAAATCGGATAAAGTGTCCTGACAACGCCAAAAGGAAAACCGAAAACAAAACACCCAAGAGAGGGGTTGTCACATTTTAAAACTATTCATAAAATTGGTCATTTGAAATTATGTCCAACAAATATACAACAAACATGTTTTCAAAAAAACAACTAAAACGACTACAACATCCGGGCTACTCGCTCACCACCACTGCTGGAGCCGGCGATGGACAGCTAGGGATTCTGGGTAGTGTAGTTTCTCAAACTCCGTTAATTATACAATTCAAATTAGATTTAAACGTGGTGGTGAGTATATAATGGACTTTGTATCACATATATGTCAAAGATTGGTGCATACAATGCCATAATATCAACATAAGGCTGACTGAAAGATCCCGAAGTGGGGGCAGGTAATGGCTTCCGGCAGTCTCCTATACCAGCCAGGGATAAGAGGGGGCGGGACTACGGAGCTCTATAACCGCATTTGCCTTTTGTAAAATCCTGCCTTTGCGCATCGTTGCTCTTGCCTGACGGGGTATAGGCATGCAGTGAATGTATTAATACATCGCATTGATAAAATGATCATAGCTTCTATTGATGAGTGGGATATACCCATCACACAATCAAAAAAAGAATCGCTGAACAGTGGTTGCACGCAATATTACTAAGTAAACAAATAAATTGTTGGATTTACCTATTATTTTAAAAAAAATATATATATAAAGTCGTATATATAGTCGTATGTATATATATATATATATATATATATATACGATTTTACGATTTAGCCTACCTAATAAAGTAATGTACGGTAACATAATAGCCTAGATGCGACGTCTTCCACTTAACCAGTTGAAGTCACATAGACTTAATAATAGCCCACTACTTGCAACCACTGAGTGCATCTGTCACATGCTGGAAGGATGTGGCCAGGAAGGAGAGAGATTTTAACCTGGAGCACTGGTAGATCTACACTGCAGGGAGTTACTTTTTGCTTCCTAATAATTTTGGAGCAGCTGTGCTCACACAAGTAGGCTACAAAATCATCTCTCATAAAATCATCATAGTCAAAGTGATTATGATCCAAACACTGTCTATCAATGATTCCATCTAATATTGGTCTGGTATTATATACCAGACAGTCAATCATAGCCTACTTTTACATATTTTTCTTTTTATGACAGCTCTTTGATAATTGTAAATAGGCTAGGCAAAGGAAAATAGAACATTCAAATAACATGCACTCATTCTACTATCCATTTTTGCGAAAGATGCTGTATTTTTCATAATCATCTATTGGTGGCGCTAGACGTAAACTACCTTTTTCCGAACAAAGTTGCACAGAAAAAAATGATTAAGTTTAAACTCTGATTACGCGTATCTTGCAGACATGCCTCCTTTTCATCAAATCTCCACCCCGCACGCGTAATGGCGTGAATGTACTGGAGAGATGCTTAAAACAGCGGATAAGTCAAATTTCTGAATCACAAATAGCTTAAGCTACGCGGAATATCGGGAGTAAGTCCCATCTGAACAAAAACGTCTCCGACGTAAAAAAAAGCCAAGTTACTCACGCATAGCCTACATAGCGCTGTCTATAAGTCCTTAATTCCAACTTGCAAAAACTAGGCCTGCCTTTAAAAGTATTGATATCAAAATGTGGCCAAGTTACAACTAACAATATTGCCTATCATAGCTCACACTAAATAAACTAGCTCTATTCCAAAGCAATGCTATCCAAACTTTCCTAAATTATTTAATGCAACTTGGCCCTGTATTTTTGGTAGCTAACTAATGATGAACAATGCATGAAGATAATGACATCGAGAGAGACATGCATACAGAATAGTACACGCATTCCAAATAAATGCATGCAGACATTCGCATAACCATAACGCCCTCTACTGACGAGAATGATGACATTTCTCCTATTAGCGATAGCCCACAATTACATTAAAAGAGTTTGTAGATGAGCTGTATTTAATGTCTAATGGAATACAATGAACAGCACCACCTGAACTATGGATCATGAAGAAGCATGTAAATTAATGAACCAAGTCTATATGGAGACATGCATAATAGCACAATAGGCTAGACGCAAACACATTGTAGCTGAAAGAAATACATACTACATACTACTACTATGAAAGTAGCCTACCAGAGATTATTCTTCTGATTATTATTATAATGAAAAGTGTTTGCAGTAAGATAGTACATTGTCTGCAGAGTAGCATAGACTAGAGCAATGTTCGGAGGCTATAGTAATTTTTTTTAAGTGACTAACCATGAATCAGATATGTTTAGGGAATTGGACGTTTATAAAGCCAATCTCTCAAGGCATTGCAGCTTATAGTAGGCTATCGTCAATTCTTAATGTATTTTCGTAAATTCTTAATTTTCCTAGTAGTTAATTTTATGGTGACATTGTGTTATGTGTGAAAAGGATAAACTGAACAGAGCTGAAGTGAAGACATAATAAAGATATGTTGGCCGAGGCGAGCGATGAACGTTCGGCTTCCACAGTGAGTCAGACAAGACCGCGGCTCAATGGACAGCACGCTCCACACAGACGAATATTTTTGTCGGCATTTGTGTGAGATTAAAACATGTAGCCAATGGCATTTTTACATTAATGCAAGAACGCGATGTTAACCAGATGATATTCTGCGTTGAAACTTTTTTCTTTGCTTCACAAATGGCCATGGGATGCCTGTTCCCATAACGTTAGCTAGCCTATTGCATTACTGTCGTGGTGTCCAGTGACTGAATTGTTTAACAAGCTACAAGTGAACAGTTAATATTGTAAACGTGTCTTTGCCTTTGCAATAAAAAAACATTCTTTCATGAGAAAACCAGAACATGTGCACATTGTTTGAGTCCAAAATGAAATTACACTTTAATATCAACCGGGCGAGGTACGAACCCACGTCTCTCGCAATACTAAGGCTTGACGCTAACCAGAAAAACAAAGGGGTATAATCACGTGATATACAGTCAAGCCGGAAAGTCTTTACACCCCTTTCACCTTCTCCACGTTTTATTACGTTACAGACATATTCTACAATAGATTGAGTTCATTTTCTGTCTCAAAATTCTACACAAAATAGCCTATAATGACAAAGTGAAAACAGGTTTTTAGATATTTGTGCTAATTTATTAAAAATCAAAATGTAAAATATCATATGTACACAAGTGTGCACACCCTTTGATATGACACCCAAAAGTGAGCTGAGGTGCATTGTTTCCACTGATACTGCTTGAGATGTTTCTACAACTTAATTGGAGTCCACCTGTGATAAATTCAATTGATTGGACATGATTGGGGATTGTCAACACCTGCCTATCTAAGGTCCCACAGTTGACAGTGCATGTCAGAGCAAACTCCAAGCCATGGGGTCAAAGGAATTATTTGCAGACCTCAGAAACAGGATTGTGTCAAGGCATAGATCTGGAGAAGGGTACAGAAAAATCTCTGCAGCTTTACAGGTTCCAAAGAGCACAGTGGCCACCATCATTCGTAAATGGAAGAAGTTTGGAACCACCATGAATCTTCCTAGACCTGGCCGCCCGGCCAAACTGAGCAATTGGGGAAGACGGGCCTTGGCCAGGGAGGTGAGCAGGAACCCGAGGGTCACTCTGACAGAGCTCCAGCGTATCCTTGTGGAGATGGGAGAATCTTTCAGAAGATCAACCATCCAGGCAGCACTCCACCAATCAGGCCTTTATGGTAGAGTGGCCAGACGGAAGCCCCTCCTTAGTAAAAGGCACATCACAGCCCGCTTGGAGTTTGCCAAAAGGCACCTAGAGGACTCTCAAGCCATGAGAATCAAGATTCTCTGGTCTGATGAAACCAAAATTGAACTTTTTGGCTTGAATACCAAGCGTCACGTCTGGAGGAAACCAGGCACCGCTCATCACCTGGCTAATACCATCCCTACAGTGAAGCATGGCGGTGGCAGCATCATGATGTGGGGATGTTTTTCAGCAGCGGGAACGGGGTGACTAGTCCTGATAGAGGGAAAGATGAATGCAGCTAAGTACACCGAGATCCTTGAAGAAAACCTGCTCCAGAGCGCTCTGGACCTCAGACTGGGGCGAAGGTTTACCTTCCAACATGACAATGACCCGAAGCACACAGCCAAGAGAACAAAGGAGTGGCTTCGGAGAAAGTCTGTGCATGTCCTTGAGTGGCCCAGCCAGAGCCCAGACCTGAATCCAATTGAACATCTGTGGAAAGAGCTGAAAATGGCTGTGTACCGACGCTCCCCATCCAATCTGACGGAGCTTGCAAGGATATGCCAAGAGGAATGGGCAAAAATGTCCAGAAACAAGTGTGCCAAGCTCATAGCTTCTTTCCCAAGACGCCTTGAAGCTGTAATCGCTGCCAAAGGTACAGCAACCAAGTATTAGGCTAAGGGTGTGTACAGATATGTAACCCCTAAATAACCTATTTTTGTCAGTAAAATAAAATTGCATATTTTCTAAAAACCTGTTTTCACTTCGTCATTATTGGCTATTGTGTGTAGATGTTTGAGGCAAAAAATGAACTCAATCTATTGTAGTATAAGTCTGTAACGTAATAAAACATGGAGAAGGTGAGAGGGGTGTGCAGACTTTCCGGCTTGACTGTAGGCCATTTGTCAGTGTCGGTCTGACTTTCACAATTTCTCTGTAGTACAAGTGAAATAGGCTACAAGTGAAACATTGAACAGTTAATATTGGAAACGTCTTTTGGCTTTTTTTCCGGTAGTTAAATTAAAAGTGTTTGCAGCTACATTATCTGCAGAGTAGCGTAGACTAGGCTAGAGCCACATTCGGAGGTTATTGTTTTTTTTATTTTTTTTAAAGTGACTAACCATGAATCAGATATGTTTGGCAAATTGGCGGTCTATAAATCCGATCTCTTAAAGGATTGCAGCTTATAGGAGGCTATTATCAATTCTTAATGTAGGCTATTATCGTAAACTCTTAATTTTCCTAGTAGTTCATTTTATGGTGACATTCCGTTATGTGTGAAAAGGATAAAGTGAACAGAGCTGAAGTGAAGAAATTAATGAATAAAGAAATGTTGGCCGAGGCAAGGGTACGTTGAGGTTGGGGTTCCACAGTCAGTCAGTCAGTCATGACCGCAAGAGCAGAGCGTAACACCCTCCCCAAACCAGACAAGAGCTAGCGTCCGGTTTGGGGAGGGTGTGATATAGTACAAGTGAAATACAAGTGAAACATTGAACAGTTAATATTGGAAACCTCTTTTGCCTTTGCAATAAAAATACGTTAATGTGTTAATGTGAAAATAATAACAGTCTAAGAAATGAAAAGTACTTTGCCCCTGCTGGGCTCAAACCCACAATCTACTGTGTGGGAGACTGCAGTTCTAACCACTAAGCTACAGTAGCTTCTTGGAAAGCATGAAGCCATTAGCTATACTAACATTAAAAAATATTAGTATGAAGCATTTTTATTGGACGATAAGCTTGATGAGCAGGTATACGGACCATACCCTCAAATAATAATTCTCCCCATTGGATAACATCGCGACGGAGGCAGGCAGTTTGACAGGAAAATGGGAAGAAGAAGAAGCGGAAGAGGAAGGAGAAAAACGGCAAAATAACCCAAGTTTGGGGCTTTATTGTGTGGATGTGTGAAGTTGTATCTGAATGCTGTGTGGTTACATGAGGTCAGAACATACAGAAGTTAATGTTTTTAAGGGCTGAGAGTCTATGGTCATTGTGGTTACTTCTGTAGGAAACCCTGAAAAGTGCCAAACTCTCGGTGCTGTATAGGTATGGGGCATGCCCCACCAAGCCATAACTTGGCGGATGGCATACCTGCCATCCCAATTTGCGCGTGCTTATCTGAACTCTGAATCTGGCCCTTAGTGTCCTCAGTTCCCAAAAGATTACTGAGTTTTTTTAAAAGGAAAGGTGATTTAACACAGTGGTAAACATGCCCCGTGTTGCAGGCATCAAATTTAGAATGAGCGTATATTAACAAAAAATAAAGTTGATTAATTAACACATTAAATATCTTGTCTTTGTACTACTGTTTTAAATTGAATAGAGGTCAAAAAGGATTTGCAAATTATTGCTTTCTGTTTTTATTTACATTTTATACACTGTCCCAACTTTTTTGGAATTTGGGTTTTAAACTGTCTTGCTTCACTTAAGCCATTTTCCAAGTTTCTGTGGCTACGGTTACACTAGTCACTTCAATCCGACTTCTATGCGACTTCTGGCATCCAATATCGCTAGGCTGGATTAAGACAGGTCTGGACGCGCACAAATCGGATTTTGCCCGCATTGGGCTCGGATCTGCCAAACCACTTGGCGAGGTGGCCTAGCACACTTTGAGATCGGAATTGCTTGTAGTCTGGATGGAATCGGACTTCTCAAAACGCATTCAACAGAAAAACGTCATTAAACTCGCCCACATTTTAGGCTCGGGGAGAGGAGAACGCCGCACAGAACTGTTCTGTAGTATGCTGACGGTAAAGACGAGGCTGTAGCTGTTCACAAATGTGATAGAATGTGTGCTTTTGCATGCGGAAAATGAGCTCCCAGTCGGAATCCGTGAAATCATGAACAATATGGTTCCACCAGTGCTGGCTACGTTCGCAAACCCAAACCCTCCTCTCCACCGAAACAGCTGTTGCACCCAGAAACGCAATGCTCACATTAATAGCACGCCTCCGCTGCTGCCTCCTGATCAGTGCACCGTGCATGCCTTGTGCAGGTCCAACCCATAGACTGTGACGTCACCCATTGCCTTCCCACGGCCTCGTAAAAACCGAATTGAAGCTCCGGATGCACTTTGCCTCCAGTTTGTACAAACTGCATCTAAAAACTAATTTTAATACCCTGTCCAAACAACACAATATTTTAAAAAATCAGCACATGTAGAGGCATTAGATGAAGGAAAGGCACCTATTGCAATTAAATCTTTTTGTGGGAAAAAGTTATTGACTGAGTATTTTTACCACATTGCTGCCATTGACTTACATGGTGAAAAACCTATACTGGAGCCAATCGCAGTGGCGCTAGTGAGCAACGGCACAATTGCCGCTCCCAGCCCAACCAGGAAGTGACCTTCAAAACGAAAGCCCAGTCTTGGCCCCTTGGTCCTACCTCCACTACATAATCTGAACAAAATGAAAAGAAGAACGTCATTTTCCAGGAAGTGTATGTCTAGTATTTAAAGGGTAAGTTCGCTATTTTGGACCTTGGACCCTATTTGCGGTCCGTCTTCCATGAACCTGACCCATGAAGTCCATTTTTTCGCTGATCGGTCCAGTATTGAGTTCGCTACAGATTTCCTGTAGGCTCTCACTGGGCTACAATAGAAGTCAACGGGGCAATTAGAAATGTTATGGAAAAACAACGATAAATGTGCTTTTATAGCTCAGTGTGTATTCTTACGGTCTCAGTATGCTCTCCTGTGAAATGTAGGCTATCGCAAACGCAAACCGAACGTTGAAACAACAGTTCCATTTGAAACAGAACTATTTCTCCGACCGCACTACCTCGCACTGACTTCGGATAACATTACCTGCGCAACTTCAGCCTCTCTCTTCTCTTGCTCTCTTATCATCCATCTCTTGTAGGTCCGTGTATTCTGGCTCAAATCTGTAGCCAGTAACGTCAAAGTCAAAATCATTATAGTAATCATTATAGTCATCCATCATCCAAGTTTTTTGTGGAAATTGTAGCCTACGTTGCTGCAGGTAAACAAACGCAGACTGCTCAACTAGATAGTTTCGTAAACGGCCGGCACACCTTCCCGCTCCCCTACCCCCGACACATAGTACTCCGCGGGAGCAGCGAAAACAAGCAACAGAGAAATGCTTACTTCCAAGCCATGCCAAGCACGTAAAAATGTTCGGATAGAGATACATTTCACAGGAGAGCATACTGAGACCGGTAACAATACACCCTGAGCTTCCCGTCTCATTTATTGTACATGAAAGCACATTTATCGAACATTTCTAATTGCCCCGTTGACTTCTATTGTAGCCCAGTGAGAGCCTACAGGAAATCTGTAGCGAACTCAATACTGGACCGATCAGCGAAAAAATGGACTTCATGGGTCAGGTTCATGGAAGACGGACCGCAAATAGGGTCCAAGGTCCAAAATAGCGAACTTACCCTTTAAATATTGCGCGGGGAAATGAAATCCGAACTGCGATCTGACCACAGGAGGTCGCATTGAACTGTCAAGTATGGACACAACTCAATCTGACCTGCTGTGATCGGATGTTGGAGTTCCGATTCCAGAAGTCGCATGAAGTGACTAGTGTATCTGTAGCCTCTGATGCTCACAACTGGAGTTATAAAGCCTTAAATAGAACACTCCCTATATAGGTGAGAATGAACCAAATTTGGTGTCTGAGGGTTAAGCTGTCTGGAACTATCCGTAACTACCATCATGAATGCTAATTAATTGAAAATTAAAGCATGTAACTTCTGTTACTGTGTAAGTCCCAGGTGGTAGTGGCATTAGCATTTATGCCGTACGGACAGTAGATAGTATGGAAGAGACATAACTTGCCAGTTACCTAACAATAGGATTTCAATTGCTAATGTGAACTCTGATATAGGCTACATTCATGTTATGCTTTCTTCAATAATATTATCACATTGAAAACTTTACTAAATTGGCAAGGTTTACATTTTAAGTCAATCGCCTCACTGGCTAGCCACTTTAATTCATACCTTATACTCATAGCTAGTGGATAGACAATTGTAGTGTCGTTAGGTATATTAATAATTTGGCAGTGAAGACAGACAGTTAAAACGTCTTAAGTCCTCACACGGGGCACCAATTATGTAGTGAGGTTTGGTCACTTTTATTCAGAATTAATTAAGTTCAACACTCAATTAGAATGCTATACGTCAGTAGAGCCCAATTTAGTGAAATAACATAGACACGACAATGGGTTGGAAAAATGACATGTTTCATTGGCTACAACTATGAGTATGTGAATAATAGAAACAATAATTGATATAACATTCTATGACTTAATTTTAATCAGAGGAAATGACAATTATGTGACGGCTAAATATAGAAGCTAATTAAGTCCTACCATTAACAAAGGTTAGCTTGTGTTATGGGTTAATGACACGCTAAACTATATTTTGTGGTTAGCTCGTTTTATCAGTCTCATACATGTAAAGTTTTAACAGTGTAAAACTATAAGGTCAGGGAAATTGGCTATTCCCGACGAAACGCGGATAGCAAAAAAAAATACAAACAAAAGTAGGAAACAGCTGTAAAATAACCTCAACTTGGTATTACAGGTTTTATGCTAGCCTATCAATTGATGTCAGTGCTAAATAAAATGTGTTTCAATACTTAACAGTAACAAAGGGATGCCAGTCCCGATTCCATAAGTGATGTCAGCTCGTCAGCTGGTCCAAGGTCCCAGCAGGTGCGTGGACTGGTGATTTCTTCTCCGAAGTCGGGTCGCGACAGGATTCCAGTCAGGTCGACGTGGACGTGCACAGATCTCCACTTGGGTCCGGCCGCAAGGGAAACAGTAGAGGAACCGTTTGAAGAAACGGGTCCTCAAAACAGCTGTTGAGAATAAACCAGCTTGGTTTATTCTGTGGATGGTGGCAGGCCAACTCTGTCTCGGTGATCAGGCGAGATGCGGGTTGGGAAACGCAGAAGTCCATCAGGGTTTCAATGGTGCTCTGCCGTCTTTCCCATCAGAGCAAAGTTGGTAATGTTACATGGGTTTTTATGGTCAAAATCCCTTTGATCCCAATTGGTAGATGGCTTTAGGGCACCCATACAATAGATTGACTCATTCCCTTGGAACTAACAATGAAACATAGATGGACCAGCTATTTGCAATCACCTCAGGGTGTGTGTGTGTGTGTGGAGGGAGGTGTTCCTGCCCAACCTGCTGCCTGATTGATCAAGCAGTCTGTGTTCGTCTCAGAGTCACATGAAGAAGGGTACAGACACTCCATTGTGCCTCAGTCTGATCAGGAGTGTTAATTGTGAACGACTCCGTAGGGGGGCCAGTCTCATGATCAGAAAGCCAGAGTCCCAAAATGTCTCTGTGTAACCATTACATTCCCCCTTTTTGTTTTGAGGGTGATGAGGTAAGTCATTAGTCCTTGGAAACAAAGAAAGACGTTATACACAGTTCATGAGGACAACTTCATTATCCAGGTCCTTCGGCTAAATTGAACCACATTATTTAACACTTTTGACATCAAGGGTCTAAACTAAAATAAACTATTCTATTGCTATATCAGGGTATAACCAAACAAACCACATCAAGAAAACATCTCTGAAGAATAGAAAAAACACAATGACCCCCCTTTTTTATTGGGGTTATTCAGCTTCAATATTGTGTGTGTCTAAGGTAGGCAGGGAACTATAGTATGGTTAACTAGTTTTGGCTGAACAGCCTTGAGAGCCATAGCATCTTTACATGCACCTACATCTCTCTGCAGCTCTCTGATATGCATGCGTTGCATCCACTTCTGCCACAGTGGCTTTCAAATCATCTACCTGTTTGGTCACCTGACCTTTGATTTATCTCTATCCACTAACACTTCTGCTAGCTGTTCATTTCGAGAGACAATCACTTCATTGACAGTGGCTAATTCTGCGGCTAACAGGCCACTGTTCTCAGCTCGCTGAGCCTCCAACATCGCAGCCAGTTCTGCACGCTCCAGCTTAAACTTCCCGGCTTTCTCAGACAGCTTCTGAGCCTTTTTCAGTTTACTACCAGGCCGTTTCATTCTTGACTAGCCTCACACGGGGCACCATTTAATGTAGTGTCGTTAGGTACATTAATAATTTGGCAGTGAAGACAGACAGTTAAAACGTCTTAAGTCATCACATGGATGTTAGGATCCTGTAATTCTGTCTGTTTATTCTTTATTTGTTATTATTTTTCCTGTTTTCTTTCCCTCGCGATTGTCAGTCCGCGTTCCATGTTTCTGAGATTCCACCCCGTCTTTGTCATTGCACTATTTGGGTGATTTTGGGAACATTCAGGTTTCTTCTGTATTTCGTATATCTCGTTTTCTTCCTTCTGGCTTTATTTATATTTGTATATAATACTAATGTACTAATCATACTTACTGTTAGATTAGATTTAATACTAACCTGCTAACAAACTAACATGTATATAATACTAACCTACTAACATTAGGGTTCTAGAGTTCACTACTAACATTACTAATTACTAATTGATCTTGAGTTTCTATCTGCAGCTGTCATTTCCCTCCTCGTTATCCTATCCCTGTATCCATCTGTGATTTCGCATTCTCTGCACATGTGTCCACTTTCGTGTGCCTCCCCTCTGAGCTGTGCACTTGTTTACCTGCTAACTCCAGGCCGTTTGTTATCATTGTGTCTATGTGTATTCCAGTCCGTGTCTTACGTTTCCCCTGTCATTGTTTTATTGGTCCCTGTTAACCTTCACTGTTCTCACCTGTGAGCAATCTCCCCTCCCTGCTTCTACACACCTGATTCCCATTATGTCTGTCTCCCTCTGTGTGTATATATACCTTGAAATTTCAGTGTTTCTTCGCGAGTTCCTCATTATTGATTTTCTTCTGTGTTTTTGCGAGTGTCCCGAGTTCCTGCCCTGTTATCTATTTCCGAGTTTTTGTTTCCCTAGTTTTTGCCTGTTGTTGTTTTATTTTGTATTTAGTCTGTTTTGTTCTCTTTGTGTTCCTCTTACGCCTCCCCGGTTTTGACCCCTGCCTGTGTTCTCGCGACCCTGGTTTTGGATCCTGCTTTTGTACCTTTGCTGTGCCTTCCCGGTTTGACCCCTGCCTGTTCCTTGACCACTCTTTGGACTGTGCTTTGTACCATTGCCCTGTCTCCCCGGTTTTTGACCCTGCCTGTTTACCACGGATTGCTGCCTTGCCCTTTATTAAACTTCGGTTTTTGCGAACTCCTGTCTGCGTTTGGGTCCTTCCGCCACCAACACCTAACAATGGAGGCACCAATGAATGTGCAGAATATATATAAATGTATATATTGCTTCACACTAGGTGCAAAAGTATAATTAATAAGTCTCATAAAATTCATTATGAAATCATGATTATGAATTTCAATGTTAACTATTAAAAACAATAATAAATAACTTAATCTGAAGGCGTAAGTTCTTTTGGAGGATAGGCTCAAATGTGTATCCAAACAACAATCAAACCAACGACCAGGTTGTAGTAAATACAATTTATTAAATGACAAACACATCTAAACTAACATCTTAAAAACAGTGAATGATATAGAAAGTGAAATGAAGTGTAGACAAAGAATGAGGCATATAGAATTCACAGTTCTATTTCTGTATGTGCGCCAGACACGTGGTGTTCAGACCTCACAAGACCGTACCTCGAGGGGGAAATACAAATCTAGCTTTAGCATGAAGCTAACGTGGCCTGAAACCTGGCGTGTATTGAGGCTATAGAAATTTAGCTACATCTAGCTAAATCTCAGGCCCCTATCCTATATCTGATGGGTTAGGTATTAGTAGAAAGACTGCATGCACTGATCTCGATTTAAAGGGAGGCAGATTGTAAATTAGTTTTAGAGTAAGTTAGAGTAGGCTCTGTAACTTTAGCTTATGCGAGGCTAATTGGCTGTCGATAGCCTGCAAGCCATGTGTTGAGCTATAAGTTAACGTTACTCTAAATACACACAATGGATACAATCAAATATGCAATTACATTGACAATAAACATTACACAAAAGTTTTCCTAACTATTGCCCAGATGTTCATGTCAGTCTTACTGTACTGAAGTTTCTACAGGCGAGTCCATGGCTTGATGTCCGGAAAGTTCTTTCCTTTGGCAGCGTCTGGACTGGACTTTCTCTCGGTTTCCTTGCGGGTAGAGCAGCTTGCTTGCTTCCAGGTCCTTTGGTGAGTCGTTGCTGGAAACCTGCCGTTGGAGTCCTTCTGTCAGTTCAACAAGTGATTTCCTTGGCTTCCTTTGCGGTTTGCGGTTCGTGGTAAGGTAGGCTACACACGTTTCTCTGGCTGTCGCTTTAAGGCTACGCCGTTTCAGTGGCTTTCGCGAACACGCTAACTGAGAGCTGGCTGAAAAAGCATTCTTTGTGGCCGCATAACCCGAGGGAGAGAGGGTTCTCTCCGTGTGTTCCTTCCCAGCTGGGACGATGTCGGAGCAACCCATATGGAAATGTAATATACTGCAGTATATTTTAAATATATTGTGAAGATAATTTTGATATATTTACAATATACTGCAGCATATTCTTTTTCCATAGGGGAATCGTCTCCGGTCCAAGTGAAAATGGTAAGAAGGAAGTGAACTGTTTGCTCAAAGTTTTATAGAACCAGGGACTCAGTCCTGATTGGTCAAGGATCACATGACTGCCCGGGATCACATGACTGCATGCCGGTACATGTAGTCTTTTGGAAATGCAGTCCAGGGTCACATAAATGCGGCTTGATTCCCAATAGACATGCACTACACAATTTACAGAATGATTGAGAGCTTCAGCTCCGTCGCAATGTTGCCAGATGCCTGAATTAATTCCCCCTGAAAAAACTCCTCAAAACTCCTATACAAATTTCTCACAATTTGTCCCCCATACCTCATTGTAAAATCTAACATTTAATCTGTCATTGACTCCCATACATATTTGTTGTAAAACTTACGCTTTGGGATTACATTTTCTTTTTTAAATCCCCTACATTTTGGTTAAATCCCACACTTTGGCAACACTGCTCTGTCTTCTGTAGTTGTGGGTTGTAAGATTAAACAATGGTAACGAAAAGAGAGCCTACAATTCTTGCAGTTATTTTCTGATAGCTGGATGACACCTTACGTATTGTGGAATAATGTAAGTAGGTGTAATTAATAAGTTAAGTCATCTGAACAGGTGTTGCATGTTGTGTACAAAAAAATCACTTTTTCGAGTCAGTAGCACAGAACACGATGGAGATCACTTACTGAAATCTCTTATAACCTATCCCTTTTAGACATGACACAACCGCTAAGATAATACAATGTGACATGATATGTTTCCAAGTCAGTTCCACAAGAGTGCTGCCTGGCCATCAATCTGAGTCTCTTTATGTGAGTTTCACAATAAAATGAATGAGGGTCAAGGCACCGCTCATTGCAGATTGTCAGACTGACATTAACAGCTTCTGTTGTGCAACTGATTCTCATGTTTAGGCTAATGTAAAGAATTAAATTCAAACAATTTTTTTCACCAGATTATGTATAATGGTAATATCTGGTTTGTTGATGGCTCTAATAATAATAATAACCATGTTTGTGCACTCCTGCAAGCACCGATTAACGATTATTTGTTCATGGCAAACCCCGATTAATTGATGCAGACAAACTGTGCTTATGCACATCTCTAATACACATAGAGCATATCTCAATCGATACATGGTCTCTCGGGCCGTTTCAACTGGTGACGGGCCAAAAGAAATGGCATGCCTAGTTTGGCCTCCATGGTCCCTGAGAAGATATTTTACTGCATTGCTGCATTTTTTACATTTTGAATTTTGAGTGCCTGAAGAGTCTCCAAAGGTTTGAGCTGCCTTTGATACCTGGAGAAACAATATTCCTCATTGCAACAAATTCTGTGTTTAGACCTCACGGCATATACATGCTACAAAATATCTTATTATTCAGAAAAAAAGACAAACTATTGTACTAAATGTAAGGAATACACAAATGACAGGCAATAAACTCAATCAGCCAAGCGTTCAAAAATGTATAATTCAGTAGCTTTATCTCCCACCGTACTATGGCACTTATCTGGCCTGCTGAGCCAAGCACAGCAATATAGCATTTTCAGTATTTTTTAATAAATGCAAAATGCTACAAAAATGTTAAATCAGTGTTTAACACAACAACAAAAGCAAGAACAAAAGTGGAATGAACAAAATTTAAATTAGAAAGTGACGAAATCCAACTAATTAGGGACAGTTGCTTCCAAGGGACAAATATGGTGTCCATGAGGCATGTTATGATGTATTCTCTAATTTCCCAAACCTGGTGCTGGAGAGTCCCCTTGTATGCCGATTTTTGTTCCAGCCTCTCAATTAATTTTGTTGAAAACTTGTTAAAGTTCCATAATTTTTTGCTGAAAAATTACAACAAGATGCCTGCTTGACTAATCACCATTTGCTTTGTCCTGGAACTTTTCATTTTCCACAAATGGTAAAGTGGTGGAAATACAGTGCTGTTCAAGTATTTGGACAATGACACTTTTTTGTTGTTGTTGTTTTGCCTCTGTACTCCAGCACATTGGATTTAAAATGGAACAGTGACTATGATGTTAAATTGCAGCTGTAATTTGAGGGTTTTTACATCCATATTGGGTGAACCATGTAGCAATTGTAGCCCTTCTTATACAAACCCCAATTCCAAAAAGGTTTGGACAGTATGTAAAATGATAGGATAAAACACGCACCTCCAACTTATCTTTGCAGGTGCTGAACAGATAGGCAATCATGAACAAAAGATAGTCTGCACACTGCTGCAATGCTCCCATAGGGTGTTTATTTGCCCCACAAAAGATCAACGTTCCGATCACAAAAGATCTTCGTCAGGTATTACAGCTTAATCTAGTCCCAACCCCCAATTTCCATAGAGATCCATTCAATTGCAGAGAGGTTATAGTATCGCTTGTAAAAGTACATGAAAATAAGATAACAAGAGTCTTTTGATATCCTTTTATACCCAGTCATGATAGCATCACCTGTTTACTTGTGGAATGTTCCAAACAGGTGTTTGTTTTAACTTCCCAGTCTTTTTTTTGCCCCTGTCCCAACTTTTTTGGAACGTGTTGCAGGCATCAAATTTGGAATTAGTGTATATTTACAAAAATCAATAAAGTTGATACGGTAAAACATGTAATATCTTTTCTTCTTTGTACTCTTTTCAAGTAAATGTATGTAAAATAGAATTTACAAATCACTGCTTTCTGCACTTGCAAATGCACTTTTATGTGCATTTTACATACCGTCTCAACTGTATTGGAATTGGGGTTTGTACATAGTCCCCCCCATTTTAGGGGACGAAAAGTAATTGGACAAATGAACAGAAACTTAAATAAAGTAATAATATTTAATATTTGGTTGCACATCCTTTGCATGCCATGACTTTCTGCTGTCTGTGACCCAACAACATCAAAAGACTGTTGATGTCTTATTTTCAGGCACTCTTACAAGCAATACTATAACCTTTCTGCATTTCAATTAATCTTGATGGGAATTGGGGGGGGGGGGGGTAAATTAAGCTGGAAATTACCCTGGAACAGCTTGGAACATGGTTGGCTAAATGGCTGTAAGTCATCAAGGGTCTGAGGTATCAAACGAGCCTCAGATATGCAGTAGATACCATCACTCTGCAGCCAGATATGCAGTAGATATGGATGGATCCCTCTAAGGGTTTTCTCCTATTTTTCCATAGAGTTCAATAGGAAAATGAGTCAGGAGAAACAACCCTTAAAGTGATCCATCCATATCTACTGCATATCTGGCTGCAGAGTGATAGTTTGAGGCTTGTTTGATACCTCAAACCTGTCATGACTTACATCAATTTAGCCAACCATGTATTCCATACTGATCTACCATAATTTACAGCTTAATCTAGCCAGCCCCCCCCCCCCCCCCCCCAATTCCATTAGAGATCTATTCAAATGCAGAGAGGTTATAGTATAGCCCCAAAGGCTGCTTGTCTTCCCTTTGAAAGAATCCACCTTTACATCCAAAAAGTCTCATTTTGGACCTTTTACATGAACTACATTCAGATTCACACTGTTCTCCTGAGTATCTGAGGAACTTTAATCACTTACATAGCTTGTCTTGCATTTTATATTGTAGTACACATCTGTACCACTGTGTGATTTAATACTTAATTGATCTGACCTTTGTGGCATTTGCTTATACATGTGGTTATACATTTATGTGACTGGAATTGTACCACTTCCTGATATAAATGTGGGGAACCTACCAAGATCCCATATGTCTACTACAACAGTCTTTCCCTATAATACAATTTAAATGCAATGTCAAATCGCAGCCAAAATTAGGTTATTACAACAAACTTGAAACTAAATGAATGGGCAAAAATTATATAATTCCAAATTTAGGATACAAGCCACCACAGTGACAGCTGAGCAATATAAACTTCCTTACACTTTTTAGTTGATGTGTGGGTGACACTGTATACTTCTTACTGGGCCCTTCGATTATTTTCCACCTCCATTTTCTTTTTTCTGTGTTAATTGGTTGCTGGTACAGAGTGAGATGTTTTTCTGCCTCGCTAATTAGCTTCATTGTGAGCGGTGCATCATGTACCATGTCAGCACTCAGCATTAAATTGTCACGGATTATAATTTTTTTCTACAACAAGGCAGCCTTGCCATAAATCAGGTTAGCAATTATAGATCCAAGGGTACACTTTTTCTTTTGAAATTTCTGCGGGTTATAAAGCAGCACTTGGGGATGTTGGGGATTTGTACAGTAAAGTTTCAAAATGCTGCACTGAACACATTTAAAATCTATTTTTTCCAAATTAATGCACACACATTATTACTGTACAATGAATAAAAACAGTGGAATACATATACCAGTGTTGGTATTCATTGCGTAGTATTGATAGCTGTATATGTTTTTTAACTCACCAAATATTCTTAGTGTGCCTTAGTTTAAACCTAGTCCTGCACTTTCTGCCTGTGATCAGAAGACTCATGTTCACGAAGCAGGTAAAAATTAGTTAGTTGTCTCAAATCTCATGCTGATTGACACATTTGTTGTCAGTTTCGTTAGAATTTGTATACTATGTATAAATATGAAAGTGTACAGCAACACTTCATAATTTCAAAAGACGCAATCTGGGCTCGAGCGCGAGACCACTGACGGGAGGGGGGAGGAGGGAGGAGTTACAGTTGGGGGTAGGTGTCATATATCCATTCTGTAAACGGTTTTCACTTTGTGTGGCAGCGAATGGCTCTTTTTTTGCACGAAATGCAGTGGCATTGCTTAATTATATTTTTAGAAATGTGTACAATGTGCATCTCCTCATATGAAACAAGTTGGTAATGGGGTACAGAAATTATTCACTTTTGGTGAAGATCTGACAATTGTTGTCAGTTTAGTTAGAATGTGTATAGTACACATAAGTATTAAAACTGACTTAAAATTTTTTACCTCAGTCCTGCCCAGAAAAATACAATGCATTGGCTGCCCGTGAAATTTTGAAATTATTGGAATTCTGAAAACTTTTTTTTAGAACACACACTGGTATAGCACCACATCACATATCTGACCTGTTGAATAGATGTCAGCCCAAACGTACACTGAGATCTTCTGGTGATAATCTGTTATGTATTCCAAAAGTAAATTACAAAAGAAGTGGAGAAGCTTTTTTTAATTTCTATGCCCCCACAATGTAAAAGACTTCTGAAAACGTACTTCATTAGGATTCGTTTCTTGTAGCCATCTACAAGCTTCTTGCACCATTCTGCTGGCAGTTTCATATGGAGCTCAAGAACTGACAAAAGTATTTGAATTTGAATTTAGTATATTTGAAATGTGACATTTAATAAACTTGAATTTTTTTGTGGTGTATTTCATAAATTTGCATATCGACAGCCTCATAACAAAAGTGCCTAAGTCATTTTTTGGACATTTTGAGATTTTCTGCCTAAATCACTTGATTTATCATTCGTCAACAGTGTAAAAATGCTCAAGTCACTGCAGGTCGCTGTGCACTTCCTGAACCATTTTATGCTATGTTCAATGATTTGCAGTCAATGAAGCATGTCTTTCCTCAACACTGTCACCATTATTTTGACAGCTTACCCCATTTGGAAGCATAAATCTGCCTAGGAAGTGTCAAATTTGATACTTTCTCTGTACCAGTAGATACTTGACATTTGCCTAAGTCATCAGTGGATTCTCGACTTTTGCCTAAGTCATGTATATAAATGCCTAAGTCCCACTCAGTTTTCAATATTTTTGCCTAAGTCATCATTAGCTATTATGTAATCATAATACAAAGTCACATGATCTGTATTTAATTTAGCAGCCATTGATATGTGTTTGTAAAAGAAAGAGTTAATAAATACTCATTGACCTAGAATTGCAGCAGTTCTTTGCCTTTTTCTCAAAACTACAAAAAATGACTTAAGCACTTTTGTTATGAGGCTGTCGATATAAACAATGATTTCTTTCAAATATCAACAATTCAGATTGAAATTCAGTTTTTAAAAATTCAGATCCATAAATACAAATCTCTCTGATTAACATTTTTGAAATTCAGATTGAAATTCAGATTTTATGTTAACTAGGCCAAAGGTGAAGCAAAGGGGCTTCCCAGGAGAAGCTTTCAGAACTGTCAAACTCGCATTTGCTTAGTGTTGCCAGATTGGGCAATTTCACGCCCAATTGAATTTATTTTAACCTCGTACACGTACAAAATGGCTTTTACCGAGCATAATATAATATTATAGAATACATTGCACAAATCCATATTGGGCAGGTTTTGGTGGATTGTGTGGGTTTTTTGCTCTGATTGGGCAGGGAAGTGGAAAGGGTAGGTGAGGTAGGAAAATCTGGCAACCCTGCGACATGATCGGGCGGGTGGCCCAGGAAGACGTCAATTAACGGCTTTGACACTAGTAGCAATACAACGTTTTGAGTGTTTATTTGAGTGTTTAATGTTACGTCCCAAAATCCACCTGCGTTGCAATAACCAGGTGTACAGTAGTGGAGGTAACACTAAGCCACGTAAAAACGCAAACCACAACATCAAAGACAAACGCAGTCAAGCACAAAGTGATTTAAAAGACAAAATGTTTAAGCTAGCTATTCTCTAAACAAATATGACAGTTCGACAATATTTACAGTTAGACAGTGTAGTGCATGTCCATTGGAAATTAACTCGCATTCATGTTATTATTTACTTTATTTATACAGGGGGATCACACTGAGACAAGTCTCATTTTCAGATGAGCCCTGTGTAAACACCAATACAGATACAATAGAAGCAAGGACATGAATGATAAAAGCAAAAAAAATAAAAATAAGTAAATAAAGTTAATAAATTATATATATATATATATATATATATATATATACATACATATAAATTGATATATACATACATATACAAGCAGGCCAAATACACAGAAACATCTAAAAACAATTGCATTCATCTATAAAAATATCCATAATCAAGAGTTTAAACTCATCAAGAGGAACAAGGTGTTGGAGCCCTAGCGAGCCTTGAAGGTTGTTCCAAATGTGACATTTACATTTACATTACATTTACATTTTAGGCATTTGGCAGACGCTCTTATCCAGAGCGACGTACATTAGTGCATTTTCCAACCTGAAACAAGTGCGTTAAAAACAACCCTAAAAGGTAAATACGAATTCAAACACCGGGCGCAGTCAGTGTGATTATATATATATATATATTTTATTTTTTTGGGGGGGGGCTGGGGGACCACACAATATCAATCATTGGCGTGCACAACAGTAAGCCAATAAGTAACCTTACAAGTGTGAGGTGCATTAAAACTAAAAGAGGTTTTTCCCAGCTCTGTACTCACTCGAGGGATCTCCAGTGCCAAGCGTTCCTGTGAGCGTGTGTTGTAATTGCTAGTTTTGTATTTGAGTAGTGAGCATAAATAGTGAGGTAATTCTTGAATAAGAGCTTTATAGAGGAACAATATGCTATGTTGGGCTCTCCTTACATTAATGGAGGGCCATCCTACTTTTTTATAAAGCTCACAATGGTATGTACAGTACCCTGGTAATAAAACGCAATGCAGAATGGTAGACTGAATCCAATTTTGTCAGAGTTGAGGGTACAGCATGTGTGTAAATTGTATCAGCATAGTCGAGTACAGGGAGGAGTGTCGCTTGAACAATAATCTTTCTACTCTCATAAGAGAAACATGATTTATTTCTATATAAGAAGCCAAGCTTTGCCTTCAGACCATTCTGCAATTTCTCAATATGTGTTTTAAAAGTTAGAGTATCGTCAACCCAGATACCCAGATACTTATAACAAGGGACTTGTTCAATTTCAGTTCCATTCAATGTGTGAATATGCAGATCATTAACAGAGTTACTAGATCTAGAAAAATACATGAATTTAGTTTTTTTTGCATTTAGTACCAGCTTAAGGTCAATGAGGGATTTCTGGAGAGAATTAAAGCCATGCTGAAGATCAATAATAGCCTGCTGGGCTGAGGGGCCACTGGTATAGACAATCAGCATAAAAATGTAATTTACAATTACTCTGCGAAAGATCAAGATTATTTATATAAATTGTGAAAAGCAATGGACCCAGAGTCGAGCCTTGTGGGACACCTTTAGCGATGCTGAGAAAGCTTGATTGTTTTCCATCTACTGAGATACACTGAGTTCTATTCTGTAGGTAGTTTTGAAAACAAGATGCAAGCAGAGTTATCAAGACCAATGGCAGATAGCCTTTGTAAGAGCAACTCATGGTCAACAGTATCGAAGGCTTTCGATAGGTCGATGTAGAGGGCTGCACAGTGACGCTTTTTATCAAGCGAGCTCACAATGTCATTAATTAATAAGGATGCAGCTGAGATAGTGCTATGTCCGGTTCTAAAACCTGATTGATGTACATTTAAAATACCATGTAAGGATAAAAACGAATGTAACTGAGAATTGATTGGAGTTTCTAAAATTTTAGCAAGAAATGAAAGCCTAGATATAGGGCGATAATTATTCATATCACAACGGTCACCACCCTTGTGAAGTGGGAGTACTTTAGCTGCCTTCCAAGTCTTAGGGATTGAACCAGAAAGAATCGACATATTGAAGATTTGGGCCAATGGTTCAGCAATCAGATCGGCAGAGAGATGCAGAAGGTATGGGTCAAGCTTATCAGTCCCTGTTGCTTTCCTAACGTCAATTTTAGTTAAGGCTTTCCAAACTTCCAATGTGGAGAAGGCTCTAAAATAAAATGTATGATTAAGATTTTTTATTTAAGCAAGCTGTAGGAGGGGCTGTTTCACAGACATTCTGAGTACCAGAGCTAGGTAAAGAGGTGTTCCGCAAACAATGTGCCGCAAAGTTTCTATCAAATAAATAACCAGCAGAAATGAAGTGCTGATTAAAGGTATCACTAATTTCCTCTCTATCAGTAATAGTAATCGAATTTGAGATTATTTTCTGAGGAAGAGAGGCAGAGGATTTTGTGTTTTTTAATTATTTAAATGCTTTCCAGAAAGAGGATGAATTACCGCCACTGATAGCATTTAGATAATGAGAAGATTTTGCTTTTTATATCTGAAGAGTGCAATGGTTTCTAAGCTGCCTGAAATAAAGCCAATCAGAATCCAAGTCCGTGGATCTTGCCTTGGCCCAAGCTGTACCCTGGACCGCATTTCCAAAAGACTACATATACCGGCATGCGACAGTCATGTGATCCTGGGCAGGACTTGAGTTCCCGGTTCTATAAATCTTTGAGCACTTCTTACCACTTCTTAGCTTATGCTCCGACTCACTTGACATTAGTTCCAAGTTATACGCAGACTCCACCTTTCAGCTGGGGAGGTGGACGTATTGGCTGAGAGAATCGTTCCGTCTCTGCGGTCATATCTGTTAGCGTGAACGAGCGAAAACAGACTGCATCCAGAACTAGGGTCAGTCTATTGAAGTTACAGCTATTATACGGCATAGCTGTGAAGTAACAGCCTGCGTTGTTACACGCAAACTGCGAGGAACCGAAGGAAAACACTTGCAGAAGGACAGAGGACCAGCAAATCTTCCAGCAACACTCACCAATGGACCAAGCAATCTGCTTCGAAATGGAGAAAAAGGACAATCCAATCCAGAGATGCTGCCAAAAAACAGAACTTTCTGGACACATCAAAGCCACGGAACCAGCCTGTGCACTCCAGTACAGTAAGACCAAAGCCCACAGAGAGAGAAAGCCTTGCCAACTCCAATGACTGCAATGTAACAGGAAAAAAGGTGCAATGCCATTCTTTGAGCATCAGGGGATAGTGCTGAGGCACTGCGAAACAGAGTAGAATATGGAAAAATACATGGAGGTGAATGGAGCTAAATGCTATAAAATTATCATCACAGTCGATTTCAAATATTTTTGCGGAACTGGATTATTACTGCCAATGTTGCACGGCCTAATGCTTATAATTAATACATAATTATAAGTCGACATGGAATCGATGGTTGTGCTATGATCTCACTTTCAAAACATTTCTCTGAACACCCCGTGTTCTGGCGCACATACAGAAATGGAACTGTGAATTCTAATAGGCCTCATTCTTTGTCAACACTTCGTTTTCCTTTCCATATCATTCGCTGCTTTTAGGATGTTAGTTTTAGACGTGTTTGTTATTTAATAAATTGTATCTTGTTAAACCTGGTCGTCGGTCTGATTGTTGTTTGATTAACATTTGAGCCTATCCTCCAAAAGAATTTACACCTTCAGATTAAGTTATTGATTATTAGTTTAAAGGGACTGTAAAGGTAAATGCGTAATTTGCTTCATACTACATTATATGAGGTTGTTATGGTATGTATTAAGCATCAGCAACAGTATTAGATTTAAATTTCATTGCAATCTCAATCTATATCCATCTATTCATTTCCATCTATTCCGATGTGGGGATGTACACTACTCACAAAAAGTTAGGGATATTTGGCTTTCGAGTGAAATTTATGGAAAATGTAAGTTCACGCTACAGTGATATTATACGTATCATGAAAGTAGGGCATTTAAGTAGAAGCATGCAATGGTGATTTCCTCATCTCAAACAATTTATTGAAACAAAAGCCAACAACAGTGGTGGGTATACCACAACAAAAATGTCAATGTCTCAATAACTTGTCATGTGCCCTTGAGCATCAATTACAGCTTGACAACGATGTCTCATGCTGTTCACAAGTCGACTTATTGTCTGCTGAGGCATGGCATCCCACTCTTCTTGAAGGGCGGCCCTCAGGTCATTGAGGTTCTGGGGTACAGAGTTACGAGCCTCTACACGGTGAGTCAGCTGATCCCATAGGTTTTCTATGGGATTCAGGTCTGGAGAAAGTGCAGGCCACTCCATTTGAGGTACCCCAGTCTCCAGCAGCCTTTCCCTAATGATGCGACCTCGATGAGCTGGAGCATTGTCGTCCATGAAGATGAAATTAGGCCTGTGTTGTTCATGCAGGGGCACAATGACTGGATTAATGATGTTATTCAGGTAGTATGGGCTTGTCACTGTACCATTCACAAAGTGTAGGGCAGTTCTGTATTGACTAGACACACCTGCCCACACTGTAACACCGCCGCCACCAAAGGGTCGTCTGGTGACAACAGTGGCTGATGCATAGCGCTCTCCTTGACGTCTCCAACATCGTTGGCGGCCATCATTTCTGATCAACGTGAATCGACTTTCATCAGAGAACAGCACTGAGGCCCACTGGTCCCTCGTCCAGCGTAAATGCTCCCTGGCCCATGCAAGACGATGACGCCTGTGCCTGGTGGTGTGGTCAGGTACCCTTGCAGGTCGTCTAGCACGCAGACCACGCTGATGTAAACGGTTTCGAATGGTCTGACATGACACTTGGGTGCCTCTCACCTCCCTTAAATGTGCCTGGAGTTGAGTGGCATTCATCATCCGGTTCCGCAGGGCACTGTTCACAATGAAGCGGTCATCAGTGTGGGATGTGGCCAAAGGACGTCCACTTCTATGCCTTTCTGTGACTCTTCCAGTCTCTCTGTATCTCTGTTGCAACCTGCTGATGACACTCTGTGACACTCTAAGCTCAGTGGCCACTTCCCTCTGAGAACATCCTGTTTGAAGCCTCGCAATGGCGAGGTACTGTTGATCAATTGTTAGGTGTCGTCTTGGTCTCATGATGTCAAAATGTGAACAGCATGTTGAAGAGGACTGTTTAAATACCAATTCTAATTGAACCAGGAAATTTATTGGTCGATTCATGGATCAAACACCTGTTGTGAATTTTGCCGTTCAGCTCCTTGTTAGAGAACAGCAAGTTGTGCAAAAAGTACTGAAACATTGAATAGTTGGACATGTGCATTCAAAAGTTTAGAGAAGGTCAAATTAATTTCACCTGTAAAGGTTATAGTGCATTTTAGGTTCATCCTGAAATTTCACCCGAAAGCCGAATATCCCTAACTTTTTGTGAGTAGTGTATGTATGTGCCCTCCCTGGTTGCACAAACAGAGGATGAGGTCGAGGGTAATGCTACGTGCCATTTGTTCTCGGTTTCCTCAAGATGCTGAAATGTGTAAGAAATGGGTGGCGTTTTTGGAAAGCTAACATTATTGCTACAATGGCAAGCTCAGCGCAAACACCCGCTTTTTGTGCAGCGACCGTTTTACAAAACCGGACAGCTTTCAGAATTATAACAATTTGGCTTGCCCAAATTCCTCAAACTTGTTGCTGGGTTGTGCCCTCTCTACCCCCTTTTCCCTGATGACATCGGTGGCCATCGCCAGGAAGATGAAACTGCTGCAACCGGTAAAGTTGCTAGCTTGGTCTGCTGCTAATTTACCGAAGCTGGTAGGCATAATGTTAGCTATATTCTCTATAAATAATAGAGTATTCTGCTGCTGTAATAATATATGTTAGATATAGTTGCCATTTTAATGTAGCCCATTGCTTTTCATCAATTTTATGGACAACTGTCATGGCCGCTGCCTGTTTCCTCGCTTTCTACTTCGTTTTTCCGATCTATCTGATTTTCTTTACTCCATTGCGGGGTTTTGCTTCGCCCCGCCTATTAGTGTTTTCACCTGGCCTATTAGTGTTTTCACCTGGTTTACCTGCTGCCAGGTATTTAAGCCCTGGAATTCCTCTTCCAGGTGCTTCACTATTTCTTCGTGTTTCACAAACTCAGGTTTTTGTTTTGCTGCCTCTACATTTTCGCAAAGAAAGTTCTTTCTTTATTTTCTCTGTAGAGACAGTTATCCTGTTTAAAGAAGCTCTGAGATTATTTCTCTTAATCTCTCTTTTCCTCTCTCCCCCTCCCGCTCTCACTCTCTCCTTTTCGAGAGTGCGAGCTTTATATTTATTTCATTATTTTCACCATTTATCGGGCTTCATAGCCAAGTTCCGAAGGTGCCTTATTTTTTCTCTGTTCTCGCCACAGCTGTTTCAGCTGTAGTGTACTGTTTATATTCTCTGCCCGATAAGCTCGTGGTTATCCCTGTTTTGTTAGGGTGTTTTTTGTTTGGCTATTGCCAGGGAGTTTTATCCCTTATTTTGTTGTCGCATTTGGCTCATCGCTATTTCGCCCAAAACCCTCACAGACAACCTGACGAGCTACCTTAGTTTTGGCGGGTGGGCACAGGTGGTTATGCTGGGGTAGCGTCAGTCATCAACACCGCAGTCATAACCGTAGTTAACGTTATAGCCAGCTTGTAACCAGTCACACAATATGCTGCTTTTGCGGCGACAAGCTAACAAAAGTTATTCGGTTTCATCTCATTTTAACTGAAAAATGTTTTGGCTTTCATTATCTGCGTGTCTTGATGTCAAATCCAATGTGAAACTATAGTTTTGAATCATTTAAGCATAATATGACAAGCTAACACCGGAGTTTAGTTTTTTCCGTTATGAGACACAGCCAAGTTTCTCTCCAGTAACGTTAACGCAACCTTTGCGGCTGAACTTTGAAGGGGTTTTTCTCAAAAACATGGTTTGATTGCATTGCAACTATAATGGGACATAATTCGATTGATATTTGGAGTAGAGATATCATTTTGGTATCATTAGAAAGCTTACATCCTCCTTCAGGTAGTATATAAGCCCAACATGTTACATATTTAGTGCGGATTCACAAACTTTGCTACATGCGGCCGCATGTCCGGTAAATCTGTTATGCTCAGAGGCTATTATACTAGCTAGCTATTTTTAGTTATCTGATATGCTTCCTGAGCATTTCACAGTAGCCTACCCAATTCGATCAACCTTGGATGCAGAATGCCAGTGTGATCCAATCCATGTGCCTGTAAGAGGGAGGCGGGGGTGACGGCGCGGTCCCGACCACGCCCACACAATCCTGAGGTTTTTTCAATACAGATTTTACGTCTGACTTGAGGTGTGTTTATTATAGTTATTGACATTACTTTGAATAGATATTTGGTGGATATGTAGTGGATACATCCCTCTGTTTATAGTTTATAGTATAATTTATAGTTATTTTAACTACTTTTCAGCCCCTTTACAATCCCTTTAATAGTTAACATTGAAATTAATGGTCATGATTTAATAATTAATTTTATGAGACTGATTGATTATACTTTTTGCACCTAGTGTGAAGCCATATATAAATGTATATATTCTGCACATTCATTGGTGCCTCCATGTGATGACTGTTAAGACGTTTTAACTATCTGTCTTCACTGCCAAATTCTTAATGTACCTAACGACACTACAACAGGCTGCAAGCTCTCACCGGGCAGCAAGTTTCCAAAATCAGCACTTCAGGATGGCAAAGGGGGTCTCCTCCTGATCTGGCGAGAATGATGCTTAGGTGTTATTTACCAGCAATCAGTCCAGTCACGGGCTATCTACTGTAGTCTGTTTTTCAACCGAGGTTAACTGCATAACAACAGTAAGCTCAGATCATTCGTCTGGCATCGTCGTGAAAGTCGTGGTGTTTGCTAGCATCAGGTTGCTCGAAGTCCCTGATGCAGACGGAGACAGGCTATATATAGTCTTGCATCTTTCAACTCCCCAGCTATGGGCATCTTCTCATACATTGCGACGTCCATGTCTCCATATCTCCCAATGATGGTTGCCAGGCAACAGCTTTCGTCTTCTCTCCAGTGCAGCTCCCAGGATTTCCGTACAGGGCTGTGACGTCAGTATCTCCACCTGTAGAGGAGATGCCAACATACACAGCAGCCTAAAACAAAACGCAAAGCAGGGAAAACAGAAAAGAGAGGAACGTAACAATTAAACATATACATAACTAGCTCGCTAGGTAAATCATAAGACCTTTGGATGCAGTTACCTCATTAACGTCAGAGCCGCTATCTTGAAGTCTTTTTTTGGCTTGAAGTCTTCCCGGCAACACTAAGCTAAACGCGAGTTCGACAGTTCCGAAAGCTTCTACTTTTCCTGGGAAGCCCGGATGCTTCACCTTTGGCCAAGTTAACATAAAATCTGAATTTCAGAAATCTGAATTGGAGAGATTTGTATTTATGGTTCTGAATTTTTTAAAATCTGAATTTCAGAAATTTGAATTGGAGAGATTTGTATTTATGGATCTGAATTTTCAAAATCTGAATTTCAATCTGAATTGATCATATTTGATAAAAATCATTGTTTAAATGCAAATTTATGAAATACACCACAAAATATGTGTTTATTAAATGTCACACGTATATAATTCAAATACTTTTGTCAGTTCTTGAACTCCATAGTTTCTCCCACTCTTCAATTGCAATGCGTTCTAACTATTGAATTTTTGCAGGATTGAAGAGTCCTTTTAGGCTACCAATTGCTGATTTCAGGCTTTGCCACAGGTTCTCAATAGGATTGAGATCAGGGCTGCAGTCCAATCCGTTAAATGTTCTGCCCTCCTGCACTTCAACTCGCCACTTCCACTTGGGGAAATCCCTTTAGAAACTGGAAGTGCATTGCCATGGGCGAGTGCGGTCCAATCCATTAGAAATGCAAGTGAAGTAAGTTAAATTAGTCCTTCGACCATTGATTTGGCTTGAGGGAACGAGTCCGCAAGAATGCAGATTTCGGGCAGTGAAATTGCCCAGAATGCTTTACTGTAACCCCAAACTTTGGAAGATTAAATTTAACCCTTTACGTATCTCCCAGAATAAATCCTAAAAATAGAGAAAGCGGCACCCAAGTATAAGATCTTTTTAAAAGTTTTTTATTGCATGACTGAAATTTGAATAAATTAGGAAATAACATTGAATTAGTGGTTTGATAAAATCGCTTTAAAACGTATCGCCAGTGAATAGTTTCATGTTATAGCCTAGGATGCAGTATTAGAATGATTATTTCAGGCTAGTTAACGATAACTAGCTACATAATCAGCTCGTTGCAGTTCAGTGAGTATCCAGCAAATGAGCCAGCGCAAGCTTATAAGCATGGCCAATATTACAAATACCTTTTGCTTGGATTTCATATTCAATACAGGTTGCTTGCCTCTTTTATGTTTTATACTTCTGTGCCACCTGAAAAGCAATCTATGCATCAACCGTTTTGACTGCAGTTTATTAATATATTTGATCGGGAGGTAATTTGTAACATAAGTGTATTATTCCCCATTCCTGCTTATGAGGCATTTTAAAGTGCTGTCTATCAATAAATTGCTTGTCAATTATTTTCTAGTTTGCTCTTTTGCGCTAATAAAAATTGAGGTGTTGGTTGGAGCTTTGTGTCTTAGGCAATTTATTGGAAAGTCTTGCACAAACTTATTTGTCAATCGTCTGCTGGCATCTCTGGCTCTGGTGAATTTCCGAGTGCCAGTGCGGTCCAATTCAAAGTGCGGTTGACATGGAGGGAAGTGAGTCGCCCTGCTGTAGCCGAGCCAAGTGGTCGAGCAGGAACATAGTGCTGAATTAAGTCCTGCAGGTAGGAGGGGCCTGTCGTATTGGCTGCAGTGTAGGCCAGGGTCAGAACTTTTAACCTGATCCTGGCCGCGACCGGCAGCCAGTGGAGTGACCTCAGCAGGTTGATCACAAACCGGGCAGCTAAATGGCTTTAAGTCATCAATAGTCGGACGTATCAAACAAGCCTTAAACCATCACTCTGCTGCCAGATATGCAGTAGATATGGAGAGCCATTAAGCCAACCATGTGTTCCATACTGTTCCAGTGTAATTTAAAGCTAAATCGAGTCTCACCCCCCAATTCCCATAGAGATCCATTCAAATTCAAATGCAGAGAGATTATAGTGTCGCTTGTAGGAGTACCAGAAAATAAGATATCAAGAGTCTTTTGATATTGTTGGGTCACAGACATCAGGGACTCATGGCATGCAGAGGATATGCAACCATATATTAAAAATGATTACTTTATTCTACATTATGTTAAACTGTCCAATATTTTTGGATGCCCGAAAATGGGGGGAGTATGTACAAAAGGTTCTATAATTTCTAAACGGTTCATCCGATCTGGATGAAAATGCACTCAAATTAAAGCTGACATGCTGCACTTCAACGTCATTGTATCCTTTCAAACTCAAGTGCTAAAATAACAAAAAATGTGCCACTGTCCAATGAATTATAGTGCTCAATGTATATACAGTTGAAGTCGGAAGTTTACACACACTTAGGTTGAAGTCATTAAAACTCTTTTAACCACTCCACAGATGTCATGTTAGCAAACTATAGTGTTGGCAAGTCAGTTAGGACATCTACTTTGTGCATAACACAAGTAATTTTTCCAACAATTGTTTACAGACAGATTATTTCACTTTTAATTCACTATTCCAGTGGGTCAGACGTTTACATACACTAAGTTGACTGTCTTAAAATTTTTAATATTTGGTCGCATATCATTTGCATGCCATGACTTCCTGATGTCTGTGACCCAACAACATCAAAAGACTCTTGATATCTTATTTTCTGGTACTCTTACAAGCGATACTATAACGTCTCTGCATTTGAATGGATCTCTATGGGAATTGGGGGGTGGGACTAGATTTAGCTGTAAATTACACTGGAACAGTATGGAAACACATGGTTGGCTAAATGGCTCTAAGTCATCAAGAGTTTGACGTATCAAACAAGCCTTAAATCATCACTCTGCTGCCAGAAATACAGTAGATATGGATGGATAACTTGAAGGGTTCCCAGGTAACGAGGAACGTTTGGGATCTTTAAAGAATGTTCCCTATACAGCCCTGTAATGTCATTGCAGAACAGTACATTGGGAAAATTCTGGGGTGTATAAGGGAATGTTACTCCAAGATCACAAAAGAACATTCCTGGAACATCCCATAAATGTCAGACGTTGCAATGCGTTCCCTCGATGTCGAAATGTTCAGTTTCAAGTCCTCAGAACATTCCTAAAACTTGATTGTGGAACTTCCCCTTCACATTACAGGAACATTCTATGTAACATTAAGCGAATGTTCTCGTAGTGTTAGTAGAAACGTTCCCTTTGGGTTTATCTAACACTTGAATTTAACGTTCCCTTACTGTGAGACCGGAGTACATTGGTAACATTCACCATAAATTCTTGCCATGTCATTACAAAACGTTATTTTGAGAACATTCTGGGGTGTATATATAGGGGAATGCTACTCCAAGATAACAAAAGAACATTCCAGGAACATCCCATAAAAGTCACAAACGTTACAATGTGTTACTTGGATGTCATAAAGTCCTCAGAACATTCCTACAACTTGATAGTGTAACTATTATTAGATCTTAGGCCTGTTTGAGTAGATGGTGATATGTAGTCTGATTTAAATACATTTTTGTGGCATTTTGGATTTATTGGACAGTAATCGATGAGAGACTAGAAAATCAGAGGGAAAGAGAGAATGGCCTTTGAGGTTTATCTTGAGCCGGATTGAACCCATGTTGTGGAAATCCGGAATTGCTAATGACATGCGATTTACCCGGTTGAGCTACTAGAGGACCTAGTCCTTCCCTGTGAGCAATTTTCAGGCTAAAAGCCCTAAAATAAACGTCTATTGCAGTCAATGAAAACAACTCTTAAAATTGTTCCAAAGTTAATCTATTTGTCGATCTCTTTCAAGAGTTCTTGTTTAGACCACGTTTCAACCAAATTTTTTCATGTAAATAAACACCACAGCAAGTAGGAATCGAACGTACAAACCTCGAATCACATTTATATTGTTGATTTTAGCCAGTCTAAAAATGGCCAAATGAGAGCTTGGATGGTATTCCATATTTCACCAACATTTTAACGTTTATATAGGTTTGTGCTCATATGCAGATGACACCACCATTGTAGTTCCGCCGACTTTTCAACACAAAAATGCTCACTGGGTAACAGAAAAAAACAATGGTTATTTTGTCTTCAAATGCCTATTTGTAATCATATAACCTCAAAATCACGCTTGGATTTTTTTCTCGGACGGTCAGGCTAAACAATCTGTTATTGGCGTGTGTCAAAATAAATATTCATTATTTTACGTCTCTTATTTATTTCAATGGGTAGCCTATTTATATCCACTGGCATGTATTTCAAGGCGTAGGCCTATTTATTTCAAGTCGTAGACCTATACATTTCAAGTCGGCATGAAAGGGGTATGTTCAGCTATGATCATTGGTTGCTCAGTCCTTAAATATAAAAAACTAAATACCGCTCACTTATGCGTTGTTTCATAGGTTACATATAGGCTAACATAATACATACCTGTATATAAGTCACATAAAGATCAGCGTATTTTGGTAGTGTATTGACAAATGCAGACTTCCCCTGAGAAAATATGCTAGGTCTATAACTCCCTTAATGCTGAACTAATTTTCGTGTTATAAACGTCAGAAATATCTGCATAACACAGGTACCTTATTGCCAAATTTCCCAGAGCAGCTAGCATATTTGCAAAAGGCCTTTTAATGATTATAGCCTACAGGAGTTGTCAATGTCGAGGTTTTTTGTTGTAAATTAATTTATAATTTCAGAGAAATATGAATAGGTTGCTATAATTGGGACGTCAACAACTACCACTAGGGGGGCACCGTGCATAGGGTAAGCGTCATTAACAAGGGGTAGCCTACCAATGAACGCACACCCACAGTTTCTTACTCCAGGACATCGCATTCTGCAGAAATATAACCCAGTTATAATTAGCCTACAAAATGAGCTGGAATTCTTAGAGCAAGTTGCAGTAGTCTATTCCACGTGGCTTTTTACACATTTAGATACCTCCGCTTTTCTTACCAACTGGTTGCCTACGTTTCAAACTAGGCTATGCAATTTTACTGGGGTTAACCTACTCAGCAGGGGAAAAATAGCTTCGTTATCCAGGAGATCAGCTTGACTGAGAATATAGTGTTATAGAATTAGATGTGCACCAAGTCATATAGCGAGGCGATATTGAACTGCGACGTGCTATATAATGCAATACAAATGAATATAATTATTAAAGTTTGGAGCAATAACTGCTCAGTTATCTATGAAATACATTTGTATAGGCTATCATATGTCATGCAGTCTAGCATTATTAACCCTCCACTTAGATATTTAATGCATAGGCCTAGCTTATATCATAATCAGCTCTGACAACATTTTGACAACTCTTGTAGGCTATGAAAGGACGTTTTATAAATAGGCTAGCTTTTCTGGGAAATTTGTAAATAAGGTGTTATGCAGATATTTTTCACATTTATAACACAAAATTAGTTCAGAATGAAACGAATTATAGGCCAAGCATATTTTATCAGGGGAAGTCTGCATTTGTCAATACACTAGCAAAATACGCGGATCTTGAGGTTATATGATTACAAAATGGGCATTTGAAGACTAAATAACCATAGCTTTTTTCTGTTACCCAGTGAACATGTTTGTGTTGAATAGTCGGCGTGTAGCGTTCAGGTGAATGCTAATAAGGGTTAGCGTCCGTTTATGTCAAAACGTCTCTCAACCTAGATTTCTGCACACCTACGTCTGAATCCCACCTAATTGAGGTTGGTTTCATGAGTTTGTTTTAGGATACGGAAATCCTTCTCCAATGCCAGTGCTAAGTCGTGCGTACGACTTAACGTAGCCTACTACGGCGGAGGCCCCGAAAGGCAAGGTAAAAAAAAAATTATTTAAAAAAAGAGTTTCTCGTAGTTAGGCTACGTACAATTATTTTTTTCCACCTTGCCTTTCAGGGCTTCTGTAGGTTTTAGTTAAGGGCCAGAAATATAGTTTTAGCCAATTGAACACAATTAAACCCAATTCAAGTTAAAGCAAAAAACATTCTCAAGATTAAAAAAAAAAACCTAATTTTAAAATTTCCTCTAAAAGGGACAGCTACAACATCCTTTAAAAAGTCACTTATAAGATACTTGCAATATTTCTTTTGCACGAATAGATGTCATTATGATTTGAACATTTTCTACCCTATAAAATGTGTTAAGGTAACCCACTAGCTACAGAAAATGACATCGTCACAAACGTTTGAGATTTCATTCCTCATTAGTTCTCCTATTTGGTAATGTAATATTTATGAATACAATTGAAAATACAAGTATTCTTTGGCACAGGTCTGGTACAACCAAAGTCCTACGTTATTGGTAGTGTGTTTTCGGAGTTGAGCTCTATCGTCACAAGACCGTGATGTAATGGGCAGAGGCGCAAGCTCTTGACGAAAGGATTACAAGTTTGAGTCCCGGCATCGGCAGTCTAAATTGGGTAAGTGTAAATGTTGTATGGAAATTGTTATAGAACTCCCCTTACACCCTCATTGCATTGCACTGTGTACCATAACCTGAAAGCTGTGGACTTAAGTTCAGCCTATGCCTATCTCTGCTGTGATTCTAAATGGTTTCCAACCTTGCTTCCCTATCAATCATCACTAAATACTGTCTAATAAAGCCAAAATGCTAAAAATTACTGTTGGTGAGCACTTGTGTTAGGCACTTAGACCCAGCATTTAAACCTTTTAAATGAGCGTCCCCCTAATGTTATATAGAATGTTCCTGGCACGTTCCTGGAACGTCATATTGAATGTTTGAAGAACACAAGAGGAAGGTTCACAGAACATTCCCCCTATGTTACATGGAATGCACCTAGAATGTTGCACTGATGTTATATACAATGTTTGTAGAGCGCAAATAGAAGGTTCCCAGAACATTACCCTCATGTTAGGTAGAACGATGCCCTAATGTTTTATGGAATGCCGAGAGAATGTCCCCCTCATATTACATAGAATACTCTTAGAACGCCAGAGGAAGGTTCCCAGAACGTTACCCTCATGTTGAATAGAATGTCCCCCTGGTGTTTCATGGAATGCTCCTAGAATGCTCCCCTTATGTTATATAAGCTGTTCGTAGAGCGCAAGAGGAAGGTTCCCAGAACGATACCCTCGTGTTACATAGAATGTTGACCTGATGTTTTATGAAATGCCCAGAGAATGTTCCCCTCTGATGTTACATGGAATGCTCCTAGAATGTTCCCCTGATGTTATATAAACTGTTCGTGGAGAGCAAGAGGAAGGTTCCCAGAACGGTACCCTCATGTAACATAGAACATTGCCCTGATGTTTTATGGAATGCCCAGAGAATGTTCCCCTCTGTTGTTACATGGAATGCTCCTAGAATGTTCCCCTGATGTTATATAAACTATTCGTGGAGCACAAGAGGAAGGTTCCCGGAACGATATCCTCATGTTACATAGAATGTGCCTAGAACCTAAGAGGAATGCTCCTAGAATGTTTCTGGAATGTTAAAGGGACGTTCCTCAGAAACGTTGTGTGAAAGTTCTTAGAATCTGGAAAAAAACTCAACATTGCATCAACCAGGGAACGTTTAGAGCAGGGGTGTCCAATCTTATCCGGAAAGGGCCGGTGTGGGTGCAGGTTTTTGTTTTAGCCCAGCACTACAACACCTGATTCAACTAATTAACTAATCGTGCTCTTCAATCAAGACCTTGATAAGTAGAATCAGGTGTCATAGTGCTGGGCTAGAACAAAAGCCTGCACCCACACCGGCCCTTTTCGGGTAAGATTGGACACCCCTGGTTTAGAGCAACCTTAATAACATACAGGGAACCTTCCAAGAACGCGATTCCGTTAGCTGGGTTTCTTCTCCTGACTTATTTTTCCATAGAGTTCAATAGGAAAATTTGTCAGGATAAACAACCCTTAGGGCCCTATCTTACACCTGGCGCTAAGCGGCGCTAACCAAAACGCAAGTGTCTTTGCTATCTTACATCCTGCGCTGGGCTCATTATAACGCCTAGCGCTCACGTCGTTTAAATACCATGTATTTTTGTGCTGATTACAAGTGAACTTGGTCTTAAGATGAGGAGTGGCCAGGATCATTTTTGGCGTATTGCTATCTTGAGCCAGCAGAAAGCGCTTGCGCGTCGCAGTTGTTTACATGTTATTTTAATGGCGCATATAAGTGCGCCTACATAGGCGTGTTCACAACACACGTACACCCTCCTTTCTGTTACACACAGGGGCGCGCACAAGCATGACTAAAAATATCAAGATCACAATGTGAAATATTATTGTGTAGGCTATATCAAAAAATGCATAATAATAAAAGGGTCCATAGGTCAAATACCACATACAGTACCTGTCCCTCAGCGAAAGGAAATGCCGCATTAAATTGCTTTCAACCCACTCCATCAACATCCAGGTGATGTCTGATGGTACATGTAAGGTTACATGTATAGACTATTCGCAATTATCCTGGATCAAGCTATGACTTAGCCTATATTTTCCAATAATTCCTGTAATCTTTTGTGTGAGGGGGAGGGGCGTGTGTGGTGCGGAGGACCAAACGCGGCTATCGGAAACTGGAAAGTTCCCACGAATAGGAACCACATGACGGAGAAACTCCGATAATATGAAAGGGAAACAAAACGAGAAAATAAACAAAGCTTCCACTCTCGACAGGAGAGTAACTAATAAGGGAGACTGGAGAGTGGAGAAATAAAAGCGACCCGCAGGGAAACGGGCGAATAACTCGTAGACACGAGAGATAAAAAGACGCACCTCCTCCTCTCAATAAACCGAGAGGGAAAAACGAAGAGGCGATAAGAAACAAAATAAAGAAAGGAAACCTCTCGCTTTCAATATGAAAGCAGGCAGAGAAAGGAAAACCAGGGAGAAAGACCGAACGTGCAAGCAAACGAAAAGTTTCG
Source organism: Synaphobranchus kaupii (assembly GCA_029718625.1). Classification (NCBI taxonomy): domain Eukaryota; kingdom Metazoa; phylum Chordata; class Actinopteri; order Anguilliformes; family Synaphobranchidae; genus Synaphobranchus; species Synaphobranchus kaupii. The sequence goes on along the minus strand of CM056376.1, from coordinate 83,503,512 downwards.
AAAAAATAATAATTGCAAAAAAGGCAAGTCCCGCATTACCCCAAAGGCATATGGGGCAAAGTGGTCTCCTTAAGCGCCTAGTCGTATACCTTACCGGCTCTGAATAGCAAATTAATACAATACAGAAGCGCTGAAAAGAGGAAGCACGGAGCTTAAATAGCCGGCAGGTAACGTAAAACAGGTGTGAGTAATAATAGCCGAGCGAGATCATAATACCGGAAGAGAAGACGGAAAATCCGATAGAGTGCCTCGACGATGCCAAAGAAAAGAACGACCGCAGAAATAAATGAGGGCTGCCAAAAACCATGACATTTTGGGGTGGGGGGGGGGGGGGGGCAATCTTCTGTTACGGGACAATGGCTATCCCTTAAAAATGGCTTTCCATTTGCTGATAACAAGCCTAATGCGTGAATTGTCAATGATGGAAAACTCGCGCACTGCAATAGACGGACATTTGAGTTCTGAAAATGCGCTTCAGATGTCATTACAATACAGCTCTCTAGGCTTACAGCCTGTAAGTAAATAGAATGGTTTTGACTGAAAAAAGTTCAAAACCTTGTCCAGTGTATATTGCATTAGCCTAATTGTTTTTCAAATAGCCTAGGCTACAGTGGATTCGCTGTGCATAAGGTTTTTTCAATAGCATATGGTTATAAAACGGAGATAAATGTCACCATGTTAACTGAATTTGAACCGTATTCTTCCTTCATATTTTTTAAATGACAGTGACAAGGCTTCCATGCTCTCAGCTTATTAAAAACCCCGCTGATTTCATCTGTTATTCCATAACTGAACAAAACTAAGCGTCTAATTAGAGACAAAAATATTTTGCAGCACGTTACACAATAAATTTTAATGCCATTCTCTGCATGTGCGCTTTAACTTCATGCATGAGCAGGTCTGTTTCCCCTGCTGTAAATCACTTTTCAGTCTTCCTGGGAAAGTGGATTGTTTAAAACCATTAGCCTACGCTATGAGTAAAACAGGTTGGTCACATTTCCATAAGCAGGATATTATAAAACAAGGGAAAATATGCGTGAACCTATGGGTTGCCAACCTGACAGTTTTATTGTATTTAGTGTATTCATTAAGGCAAAATAATGTTATTTATGTTATTAATCAAAATTAGAATGCAGGTAGCCTAATGAACTTCGGATGAAGCTTGAACATGAGTTCATTGCTTCATTGAATAATCAAACGAAATTCGTTAAACAAGCAGGCTAATTTGGCGTTTTCTAAGGTGAGAGGGAAGCCGTTGGTAGCTTAGTGACTAGCGACTAAGTTGCTCGCTGTGAGAACGCGGCGTAAGTCTTTACTGGCTGCGACTGCACCCCAGTAAGACATTTGGTTATCCAGATTAAACCTGGATGTGGGTGTACGCCAGTGAGATCTGATTTCTTACAATCTGCAAGCTACGGCTCCGGTGATTGATTCTAAGTCTGCACTGGCTGCGACTACACCCCAGTAAGACTTTCCCAATCGGTGAGCGCGGACGCTATATTGATTGGTTTGTGTGGCAGAAGTAGCATGTGCGCTGCACTATCTGCCCCGGCTTCCCATACTCAAGACCACCCGCCACGTTTGCGTCCGCGGGTGTTCTTTTATACTGCTAAGACATGAGCGCCTTGTGCATGGAATGTGGGGGAGTCATGGATATAGCTGATGGGCACACCCTCGGACTAGGACACCTTCAGGAGGCGTTCTCAAACCCCTGCCCATGCTGTATGGGTATGTCACTGGAGAACAAGCAGGCCTGATTGGATGCGTTCATGTCCCACATGCCCCCCTCGGGCAGATCGCCAACCGCGGTAGAGGTTGCCCCCAAACATAAGGCTAATTCCGCCACCGGGGTGCCCACACGTCTCTCTGCCAAAATGCGCCGGACAGTATAGGCCGGACCTCCCCCAATAAGGCGGGGAGGTGGGGGTGGCTTTTCTGCAGGGGCGAGGGCGCTCACCAACACTGGTTTAAGCCGGGAGACATGAAAGGTGGGATGAATACACAGAGCGTGGCAGCAGAAGGCGAACGGTGACTGGGTTGATTTTGCGAGTTATCTTAAATGGTCCCACAAACCGCGGCGCGAGGACGGCTGGGAATAGGCAGAGGACGTAACAGGCCCGATGGCAGGAGTCGTGAACCCTTACTGCGAGCGCAGACCGGGCACGCAGCAACAAATTCCTGCACATCGCTCTCCATTTTCGGCCACCAAAAGCGCAGAGCCAAAAATTCCTTGGTGCGGTGGACACCAGGATGAGCAGCCAGCTGGGATGAGTGGCCCCACTGGAGAACCCGGGACCTGACCCGGGAGGGAACAAAAAGACAGTGAGGTGGGCCGCCACCAGGACCAGGGTCCGAACGCAATGCCCTCAATACGACTGCCTCGATCTCCCATATTACTGGAGCCACAATCTGCATGGCGGGCACGATGGGTTGGGGAAGTGGCTCACTATCAGCGCGATCGTAAATGCACTAGAGTGCATCAGGCTTAATATTCTTCGACCCGGGGCGGTAGGTAATTAAGAACTTGAAGCGGGTGAAGAATAATGCCCATCGGGTTTGACGAGAATTGCTCCTTTTAGCCTGTTGGACATATTCCAAGCTCTTATGATCAGTCCACACAGTGAAGGGGTGTTCAGCTCCCTCCAGCCAGTGGCGCCACTCCTCTAATGCCAGCTTAACCGCTAACAGCTCCCGGTCCCCTACGTCATAATTTCTCTCGGCAGGTGTCAAAGCACGAGAGAAATAAGCGCAAGGGTGCAGTTTGCTGTCCAGCGGCGAATGTTGGGAAAGAATGGCCCCTACTCTGAGCTCTGAAGCATCCACCTCTACCACAAAGGGGAGGGAGGGATTGGGAGTTATCAGAATCGGCTCGGAGCTGAATCTCCTTTTAAGCTCACCAAAAGCTGCCTCGGCCTTAGCGGTCCACTGAAAATGTGAAGAGGAAGTACTATTCTTGGTAAGGGCCGTGATGGGGGTGGCTACTGTGCTGAAATTACGAATAAAGCGTCGGTAAAAATTGGCAAAGCCTAAAAAACGTTGGACCTGTTTGACAGAAAGCGGGGTGGGCCAGTTCTTAACAGCAGAGACCTTATCGGGGTCCATTTGAACTCTACCATCCTCCACAATAAACCCCAGAAAATAAACAGATTTCTGGTGGAAGTAACATTTCTCTGCCTTCATGAATAACTTAGCTTTAAGAAGCGCTTCAAGAACCTGCCGAACATGCTCGATGTGAGAAGTGAGGTCCGAGGAGATTAAAATGTCATCAAGGTAGACAAAAACGAATCTCTCTAAAAACTCCCTGAGGACGTCGTTCCCTAGCGCCTGAAAAACAGAGGGGGCGCTAGTGAGACCGAAAGGCATCACCAGATACTCATAGTGGCCGCTGTGGGTGTTAAAAGCGGTCTTCCACTCATCACCCTCACGCATTTGAACGAGATTGTATGCGTTGCGCAGGTCCAGTTTAGTGAAAACCAACGCCCCCTGCAGGCGCTCGAATGCGGAGTTCATGAGCGGAAGAGGGTATCGGTTTTTGATAGTTATCTCGTTAAGACCCCGGTAATCAATGCACGGTCTTAGCCCTCCATCCTTTTTCTTGACAAAGAAAAGCCCCGCCCCTGCCGGGGAAGTGGAGGGCCTAATGAACCAGTTAGCCAGCGACTCTTCGATATAATCCCTCATGGCCGCGCTCTCAGAGGCCGATAAGGAGTAAAGGGACCCCCTAGGAGGAACCGTGCCCGGGTAGAGTTCGATGGCGCAGTCGTAGGGCCTATGAGGGGGCAAGGTTGTGGTGCGCTGTTTACTAAAAACCTTGGCTAAATTAGAGTAACGAGTGGGAACGTTAGCGGGTAGCTGGAAATTGAGAGACCCCGCCAATAGGGTGCTCCCCTGGTCAGGAGAGGAGTTACCCGACGAATCCCACCTGATGTCAGTGTCAGACGGATCCTCGTCCCAAAAGGAATCCCCGTCTGCTAACGAGTCCCAAGCTAGACTCTCAGCCTCCGTTACAGGACGAGAGAAGGAGCTCTCCAAATTGGGCCGTGACTCCACCTCCTCTAGGTCGCTATCAGAGGTAACAGATCCATTTGAGAAAGAGGGAGTAGAAAAATAACAGTGGGAACGGCACCGGGGACCCCATTGCAAAATAACGGGGCTGTCCCATCCCCAGTCGATATGGGGGCAGTGCTGCACGAGCCTAGAATGCCCGAGGACGAGCGGATAGGCCGGCGAATCCACCAAAAAAATTCTGTTCTCCCAGTGTCCCTGGTGGGGGGTGCTCATATGTAGGAGCCCTGTAATCTCCCTAATAGTGCCGGAGCCCAGCGGACGGCCGTCAAGGGCGGTAACCAGGCGTGATCACGGTAAGGAGTGGACGGGGATTTTGCGCTGCCTGGCCCACTTGATGTCCATAAAGCACTCAACTGCCCCAGAGTCGATAAAAGCGTCGACATTTGTCGAACGCTTACCCCAGAGCAGTTGGACCGATAGTAGGGTCCGTGGCAGTGTATTATTCTGTCTCACTATAAGCCCAGAATCTCCTAGCGATACCCCTCATTCTCCCTGAAGTTTGGGACACTGGCCCTTTAAATGGCCTCTCCTCCTGCAGTAGCGACACCAACCCACCCAAGGTTTTACAAAGGTGGTGTCGCGCATGGAGGAGCCACCTACCCGCATAGGCTCCCCTAAGTTGGAAAATGGGTGGGCGGGTGTGCGGGCTGGTGGCGCTACAGGAGGTGGAGAATCATAAACTAAAAGATCCCTCCGTCCACCGGTCTGCTTCTCTCGCTCACGCTCTCTGATGCGGTTGTCCACACGGATAGCCATGGAAACCAAAGCATTGAACGTGGCCGGGAGCTCGAACACTGCCAGGGCGTCTTTAACGGGGTCAGAAAGGGCATTAAGAAACAAGACCTTCAGCGGGCCCTCAGCCCACCCCGTCTCCCCAGCTAGTGCTCGGAAGTTAATGGAAAACCCGGCCACCGTATCGGTATCCTGACGGAGACGGGTCAGGTTCATGGCAGCCTCCTGACCGGAGACGTTATGGTCAAAAACCATCACCATCTCCTCCATCAAAATATCCACGTCATGCATAACAGGGGCGTTAGAGTGAATAAGAGGGTCAGCCCAGGCGAGGGCAGTACCGGTGAGCAGTGACAAAATAAAAGCGATTTGGGATTTCTGGGACCCCAAACTGGAAGGCTGAGCCTTAAAAAAAAAAAAAATCAAACACTGGGTCAAGAACCCTCTACACTTCCCAGATTCCCCATTGTACCTAAGGGGAGGCTGGAGTTTGGGCTCTCTTATGGCATGTTGAAGTGGTGAGGGGGCGGGATTGACTGGTGCTTGTGCTACTGGGTATTGAGCAGCTGCGGAGGTAAATGCACGGAGACTCTTCGTTAAATCACGGAGGCAATCTCCCTGATATTGTAGTTGCTCAACAAGCTGACACTGCTGCTCACACATAGCTTGTTGCCTGGCCTGGAGGGCAAGAATGCCCTCCTCATGAGAGGCCCATGCGTGAACCTATGGGTTGCCAACCTGACAGTTTTATTGTATTTAGTGTATTCATTAAGGCAAAATAATGTTATTTATGATATTAATCAAAATTAGAATGCAGGTAGCCTAATGAACTTCGGATGAAGCTTGAACATGAGTTCATTGCTTCATTGCATAATCAAACGAAATTCGTTAAACAAGCAGGCTAATTTGGCGTTTTCTAAGGTGAGAGGGAAGCCATTGGTAGCTTAGTGACTAGCGATTAAGTTGCTCGCTGTGAGAACGCGGCGTAAGTCTTTACTGGCTGCGACTGCACCCCAGTAAGACATTTGGTTATCCAGATCGAACCTGGATGTGGGTGTACCCCAGTGAGATCTGATTTCTTACAATTTGCGAGCTACGGCTCCGGTGATTGATTCTAAGTCTGCACTGGCTGCGACTACACCCCAGTAAGACTTTCCCAATCGGTGAGCGCGGACGCTATATTGATTGGTTTGTGTGGCAGAAGTAGCATATGCGCTGCACTATCTGCCCCGGCCGGCTTCCCCTACTGAAGACCACCCGCCACGTTTGTGTCCGCGGGTGTTCTTTTATACTTAGTGCCAAGACATGAGCGCCTTGTGCATGGAATGTGGGGGAGCCATGGATATAGCTGATGGGCACACCCTCGGACTAGGACACCTTCAGGAGGCGTTCTCCGACCCCTGCCCATGCTGTATGGGTATGTCACTGGAGAACAAGCAGACCCGATTGGATGCGTTCATGTCCCACATGCCCCCCTCGGGCAGAACGCCAACCGCAGCAGAGGTTGCCCCCAAACGTAAAGGGTAATTCCGCCACCGAGGGCCCTTCACGGAGCAAGGGCAAGGCTGGCAGGGGTAGCAACCTATTCGCAGAAGTCACACAGCTACGTGCTGCAGTGCAACAACAGACGGAAATCAGGGCTTGTTTTTGATCCACTTGTCCTTCGGGCAAGTGGCTCAGATGTTTTACTTGTCCGGAGGCTAAACTTACTTGTCCGAAACTGAAAATAAAAGCCTATTAAAAAAATAAATAAAACCGAAGATTTGGACAATTCTTGTGATTTATTAGCTTATTAACAACAATTACACAATGCCCATACATATGCGTGCGTTTGCCCCGTACACAAGCCTTGTTGGACGCGTAGCAGTTGGAAAGTTAGAATCTGTAGATTAAACTATGTAGGGTTGTAAATCGAGTGAAGGGCTGCTCTTTGGCTACATAATAAGCAGTGTGTATTATATTGGCCATTTTCACCAACATATTTTCCTCCATCCTGTGAGGACAGGTGATGGTGGGGCATCAGGCCACCTCTGTCTGATTCTGGCAGCAGCTTCAGTAAGCTGGTGTTGCTTGTCCCCCTGTCAAATTTTGCAAGATTTTATTGATAACATTCAAAGCCCTTCATGCTGTAGCCCCTTCTTATATCTCCAAGCTTTTTATCCCTTACCAGCAGTAAGGTCTGATGGCAGAGCTCTCCTCACTGTTCCAAAGTTTAGGTCGAAATCCAAAGGTGATGGGGCTTTTGCTGTCAGGGCCCCTAGAATCTGGAACAGCCTTCCAGACACAATGGCCATCTCATCTTTTAAATCCCAATTGAAAACTCACTTTTATGGACTTGCTTTTAACTGATTATTTTTATATACATTGAGCCTTTTATTACAATTAATTATATTTTACTACTTTGTATTATATTTATTTGTTTTGTACAGCACTTTATAACCCAGTGTGAAAAAAAGAAACCACTCCTGCTATATAAATAAAGTTTTTGTTACTACTATTCTTATTTGCATTGTTGGTCAACTTTGGAGCTTAACAGCCATATTCTTCAAATAAAGAAGCATTTAGCAAAAAATATGCCAAATATTTCATGATCTTAAGGTTTTCTTTTTGTCTTTAGTCAATGCACAAATAAAGATTCTCGCCCATTTCTGAAATAACTTGACAAATTATTAATAAATGACTCTAAATCCAATCCCGCAACCTAATGATTTGTGCGTTACGTTACCTAATATAACGTGTGCTCTCTCGTTGAGAGACTTGACGCAATGATGTGACAGTCGGAATGATAATGTGGTAGGGGGGCGTGGTTTTAGGCGCTGCCGGCAAGAGAGAGAGTGAACTTGTGTGGTTTGTGGAGCCGACACAGCTCTCGGGAATCACGCAATTGGTAACGATTGATTGTGTTATTGATTGTATCAATTAACCAATTGCCTTGATTGTTTGACAGTGAGCCTGAGTGCATAAAAGCCTGCCGGAACATCTGCGGAGAAGGAGAGCGGAAGACCAGGTGTCTTTATAAATGTACTGTCTACCAGAGAATGGAATAAAAACCGTGTTCTCACTACAAACGTCTGTTTACTGTCTCTGCACGAGAGCGGTGGTGCTCACTTCGCCACAGATAATAATTGCCGACCTAACATTAGCATTTACCTACACAACTGTTGTCAACTGCCTGAATGTCAGCCAGAACAGTTAATGTTAGCTTGCTAACTTAGACTTCACACTCACGGTTTATTTCAATTTCAACTCATCATCATTACACAGGAGGATACGTTTGTTAACTTTTGAAGTGCACTTATGTCTGCAGTATCGGGCGAATCGCAGCAACTTGTTCGTTTCACCTCGTAAACTAATCTGGAGCCAGCTGCTTTCTCAGGGGCTTGTCTTGGGCTTAGTTAGGTTTTGGAGGCTGCTTGTTTTGATTTCCAGTCAGTCAACGAGCTTCACAATTTGGAACTAAAATTACTTGCGCTGCAAAATCTCCCAATCATTGAACCTAGTGATATTCACGTAATGAAGAGAATGCAAGTTTTCAGTGCGACACTGCAACACTTTCTGATCAGACGGAATTACTAACGTTATTCTTTTTTTTTTTTCTACTTGTCCGTTCGGGAAAGTTAAGCTGTATTATGCTTGTCCGGCCACTTTTTTTACTTGACCTGGACAAACGGACAAGCGTTAATGTTGAGCCCTGGAGATGCTGGAAGACCGTGTGGTTTGCTATGCCACCAGTCGAACGATTTCCTGGCAGAGCTAAATAAATGTTGGTCACACCCTGGCATACAACGGGTGCCCAAAAACTGTAGGACATTTGCGTCCATATCGGACGCTGGGGTCCATGGGTTAGACTGAATGCCCTCAATGGAACCCGCTATTGCGGCGCTGGTAGTTTCCCCACAAGAGACGACCCGGGCAGACGCCCGCTGCCCTAGGCCACAATGCAGAGCAATGGATGATCTGCTCTGTAAGGCTTATGATGCAGCTGCCAGGACAGCGCGGGTTGGTAATTCGCTGTCATGGCTGATGCTTGCGCAGTCGCAGAAGATGATTGATATAGGGGTCGACACCTCAATCAGTGACGCATCTCTGCAGGCATTCGCATTTATGACACGTGAACTAGGTCGAATAATGTCCTTGCTCACGATGACTCGGCATCAGGCATGGTTGGCTCATTCGCCGCTCTCAGCTGCCACAAAAAGAACCATCAGGGACCTGCCGGTTATTCCCGGCCAGGTTTTCACAGAAGTAGCCAGACAGATGCTTGAGCATTCTGTAGAGGCATTAAGATACAGGGAGCGGCAGATGCCCCCTCCACAACACTCTGGTGTTCGTTGGTCCCAACCGATGGCTAGAGGTGAGGCACAACCCTCGTATGACAGACAAACTCTTTGTTGTCCGTCCGCCCGTGTACCGGCATCGGACTCATGACGCGACCCTGTAGGTCCATCTGGCGGTCAGGCTAGGGGATGGCGGGCTGACTGACGCCCCCCCAAACAGGGCCCCAAACAGGCATGAAGCCACATGATGGGACAGTATCGCTGAGACCAGCTGGCGAATTGGGAAGCCCTCACGAGAGACCTGTGTATTTTTGCCACGATTTGGAGGGTGCCGCCTCCAGTTCAACCGTCGGCCCCCAATATTTTCCGGGGTCAGACGCACATGTGGTCTGGACCCCACCGAGTCCAGAAAGCTGGGACAGGAGATTACAGACCTCCTAAAAAAGGCGCTGTGTCACTAGTGCCTCCCTCAGAATGGCTCAGTGGCTTTTACTCAACTTATTTTCTAATACAGAGAAAGGATGGTCTCCTCAGATCGGTTCTGGATCTGAGAGACCTAAATACGTATCTAAAACGATACACTTTCCGGATGCACGGATATTGGACGTTGTACACACCGTGAGACCAGAGGAATGGTTCACGGCTGTGGATTTGAAGGACGCATACTTCCACATCCCTATCTGTGTGGAGCATCGTCATTTCCTACGCTTTGCATTCCGAGGTCGGGCATACGAATTCAATGTCCTCCCATTAGGTTTGTCTCTGGCCCCCCGTGTATTTACTCGCTGTATGAGCTCGGTCCTATCGCCGCTCCGGCTGAGGGGGCTGAGAATTATGCCATACCTAGACGATTGGCTGATATGTGCTGAATCGTACGGTATGGCGCTCACATGCACTGCCCAGATGTTGGAAAATATTTCCAGACTGGGCATCAGCATCAACTATGGCAAGAGCCAGCTGGTACCAATACAGTCCATCAAGTACATTGGACTGTTCCTCGATTCAAAGAGCATGAAGGCATCATTGACGCCCCATCGCATAACTACTATGCTCGACGCAGTGTGTCAGTTCCGAGTGAACCGGGGTCCTCGAAATGAGGGTTTTTCAGAGGCTTATGGACCTAATGGCATTATAATTATTATAAAAGAACAGTAGATGTAACAGGGACATGGACAATAAATATAGTTTAAAAGGTCATGCTGTCTTATCTGACAGGTGTCTCCCAGTTGTTTCCTTGGGTTCTTTCCACATTAATAATGAATTAGACATCAGTGTTTCCCTCCATGCTTTCTGTCCCTTAAAAGCAATGATGTTATTACCATATGTCACCCTATGCAGATGGAGAGAAAAAGATAATTTATTCTGAATCAGGTGTGGAAATATTCTTGTTTATGTAGATCATTGCAATCCATTTGTGACACAAGAACAGAACAGCTTTATTGATGAACAGCAGTCCTCAGTACAGAGATGTGCTTGTGAGAATACACTCAGTGGTGTTACTGAAAAATTGTACCATTACAGCCCTGTTTGAAGTTTTTCAATCTCCTTAAATAACCAATATTTTGATCAGGTGTGTGGACTCTGATGCTTCAACCAATGAAAGCAAAAACTATTTTTACAAATGTTTCACAAGAGATACATTTGTTAATTTGCTCATTAAATCCTCCATTAATTGTTAAATGAAACCCAGTACTATTACAGCCAGCTTAACACCCTACCTTTGTCTTGAGGATTAACACTGTCCATCAACATTAGAAGAGCCATAGTTTCTGTATCTCACCTGGAATTTCAGACGGCGTGTATAAGACATTCAAGAAGAACTACTGGAATGGTCAAACTCATTCAAAGCAAACATGGATTGTATTCAGAAATCAGTGGCAATATTTGGCAAGGATAAATAAGCTTTTTTTATTATTCAAATGTAATTTTCTCCTGACAGACTGTAAAAAATGTAAAGTCAGTTCTACTCATATGAGGGAACTTGATTTTACTCAGGATTTTGATTTAGGTGAACTTATGTACCAAAAAGCTGAGTTTAATTAAAAAAGCTGTGAAATATGTTTCCTTATAATTTCAAGTTGGCTTTACTTTATTTATTTTTTTAATGCAGAGATTCTGGAATATCAGGCAACTTTTTGCAAGGTATGCATATTTGTTTATCAAATTCAATGGAATTGGGGTATTTTAAAAGTTTTTTTAGTAGTTGTTTTTTTAATGCTGTGATTTTCCTCAACTGATTGATGGGTCTGCCATGAGGCTCTTTGAGAAACCACAGCATGAGCTTCTGTGGTCGTAGCCTCTGTCATGTGGATGTGCTGTACAGACTTGTAATTCAAAGCCTGCCACAGAGGAAGATAAATTAGAAACACAATTCCAATGTAAGAAAACAGATCACTACATAATATTATTAGTATACCATTGAGGTCAGGGAGTAGACGATTAATATTACACTGCCTGGCCAAAAAAAAAGTTGCACACACTAATATCATGTTGGACTGCCTTAAGCTTTGATTATGGCGCGCATTCGTCATGGCATTGTTTCGACAATCTTATGCAACGTCACAACATTTATTTCCGTCCAGAGTTGCATTCATTTTTGGATGGGACGGGAGAGTCAAACCACTCCGTAAAGTCTTCTCCAGCACATCCCAAAGACTTTCAATGGGGCTAAGTTCAGGACTCTGGTGGCCAATTCATATGTGAAAATAATTCCTCATGCTCCCTGAACCACTCTTTCACAATTTGAGCCTGATGAATCTTGGCATTGTCGATCTGGAATATGCCCTTGGTCATTAAGTACATTCAGGTACTCAGCTGACTTCATTTTATTGCTGCATAACATTGCTGAGCCTAGACCTGACAAATTGAAGCAACCCCAGATCATAACACTGCCCCCAGAGGCTTGTACACTGGGCACTATGCATGACGGGTGCAACGGCGACTTTTTTTTGACCATGCAGTGTATTATTATTATTATTGGTTAGTAGTCATAGTAGCATGTTATGAGTGTCTTTTTAATACAAATATTGGGCCCCTATTTGGTAGCAACAATAGCACAAACGCATCTGGTTTGGTTATTTCAGGTTCTGTAATAGAGGCGTTTGCATCAAATCCCGGCTGAGGGCCTTTCTTTGTTTGCATGTTTGCATGTTCTCCCTGTGTCCGTGTGGGTTTCCTCCAGGTACTCCAGTTTCCTTCCACAGTCCAAAGACATGCAGGTTAGGCTAATTGGAGACTCTAGATTTCCCATAGGTATGATTATGTGAGTGCATGGTGTGTGTGTCCTATGATCGATTGTATTCCTGCCTCTCAACCAATGCATCCTGGGATAGGCTCCAGCTCCCACAACCCTGACCAGGAATACGCAGGTTTGATAATGGATGGATGGATGGGCTAAGCAACAAATTAGGAGGGGGGGGGGGGGGGGGGGTTGTGGGAGCTGGAGCCTATCCAGCATGCATTGGTTGAGAAAAAAAAATTTGCTTTGATGCTTTGCCAATTTTGCGTTGTGCTCTTTAACCCACCCAGACCAGCTCTTACCTCAGACACTCTTTGTACTTTGGTGGCTTAAACAGCGTGTGTACATATGAATGTTGGGTATAAAAATGTTATTTTCAACATTCGCTTTTGGAACTTACCTTGCCTTTTCACTGACTCCCTATCTTTGGTTTCATTTCAAAATGTTTGATTTCATTTTTTAGTTTTATTTTTATTTTTACTGTTTGTCTTTAAATCTGAAAGCAGGGCAGAGTTTATTAGTAGTGCCCAGTCAACCATATAGGATTATGCAGTGATGTGCTCAAATCTGCACAATGTAAAAAACACAAATAACACGCAGATGTGTGCAAGCACAACAAAACATGCACTGTTGCATATATTTGTCTACTGTGTAACCATATTAGGTGGCCGCTACTAATAAACTGCACAGTTTTTGTGAGTGATCCCATATTTTCTTCCTTTGCATATCGTCGCTGTCGGGTGAAAAGCTCGTATCTCCAAAACCGTTACTTTTCAGGAAATGAAAAAAACGTTATATTTTCAAAACGAATAAACACAGCGTTGTGAAAGTTTGTATGTTTTCTACATACGAGGTCCGATACTCAAATGTGTCAATACAAAATTAATATTTTATCAGAAATCAAGTAAAATGGAGTTACGAGTTTTGTGACAATCGAATGTGGAGATACATGTTTTTTTTTTGCCATTGATTAGAATGGCTGTAGGCTATCTGCGAGTGAATGAAGGCAGCGAGTCTATTATCAAGTGCTGCAGTTAATACTCACACATCTGTAAGCCAGTTAGCAGAAAATGTCAGTCTATCCAGTGATTAAACATCCATGTGTTTTGTAAAATAAATACAATTAGGAGACAAGCCCCTAATTCACTGCATTAACAAGCTAAAATAAAAGATGCCGTTCTGCCAAGACGAGTGAGTTACTTAACTAGGCGCTCGTCTCCGAAAAATAAAAATATTTTTTTAAACACAGAGGCTACTGATGATGTTTAATCACTGGATTGACTCTCCGCACCGAACAACAAGACACTGGCAGATAAAACAAAACATTTCTTTCAACAAACTTTTGCTATACAGTAGATAGGCTAGGCTGCAGATGTGTGAGTATTACTGTGCACTCGATGATAAGTCTCACACGGTAGGCGACGCAAGTTGTTACCAAAAGTCCGCTATGAATAGGTTTTTGAAGAGGTGAAGCTTATGACTATGTCTACGCTCCCAATTTAACTTTCCGGTAGACATAGTTTCAGGTTATCACACGTGTAGTTACGTCTAATGAGTGCAAAAAGAGCCCACATTTGTGAATAAAGATTTGTCTGACTAGTTCTTGCTTCGCTTGTCCTCCCCGATTGTGTCTCGACTACGCTAATAAACACACAATTCATGTACTTCGACTCGTCGTAGGAATAATTAAACCGATACTAGCCTACCGGCTGACCTTAAGTACACACACAGAATCAAACATCTTTACCTAGGATTAATAACTCAGATCAATGGCTAGGCTAGGCCCACCGTGATTAGTTATGTTGTATGATAAAGGATATTCAGTTAAATTCACTTGCTAAATGGTTTAGCTCTAGTCAAACAATAATCAAACATTATGTTACTGGCAATCATGCAGTCAAAGATAACCTACAATGTGATGTTTTTTATCACAATCTAGCATGTGCACTTGGTATTTTATTACATAGGCTGGACAGATAATGTTTTTTGAAAACATGTATTTAAGAATTCATAGTGGCACTCCACCAGCCATTAAAAGATCAGGTGTAATGTTAGTAGTAGATGAGATCCGATCAACTCACGCGACTTGCAACAAAGCTTTCCTCAGATTAAAAGTAGCTCCCGCACTTCGTCCGAATGAGGCGGGATGGACATAGGAGGTTTTTTCCGACAAGTTGAAGAGCCAATGGAGATACGGGTTTTAATCACAAGCTATTTTGAATACTTTCTATTGGTCAAATCGTCTTAAAACCCACAGACAGACGTAAAGGATGAAAAATAGTAGTGATTTATGGAAAAAAATTTAATTTGAAAAAAATGGAGATACGAGGTTTTCACCCGACAGCGACGATATATAGCTTTTCGAGTCCATCTTGCATTTCAATAAAAAGCATCCTTTGAGTGTTTCATTCTTTATATCAAACACTGTATTTTTCCAGTGTAAGTGAATGTATTAAAATGTATTCTTTCGTAGTAGTGCCAAGACATTACCCATTGCCTAATTTTGATAGCATTTAGATTTCTTATGATGGGAAGCAGTTTGTTTCTGTTTAATGCTTGCCCTTTAGCTTCAGAGCTTGATATTGATAAGGCAGGTGCAAGTGCAATTCAGATTTTGTATGGGTTCAGTTGATGGGGTGGACCTGTTAGTGTTTATGCACTGATATGAAAGGTAAAGAAAGTGGCTAATTTGAATATTGAGATGTGTTTATGGGATGTCCCCTTCGCTAACTAAACCATTCAGCCATGCAGACCATTACCGGGGAAGATGGGAGGTTTCAAACAGCCTGACCTTGACTATTCCAATTCTGGATGAGGTCCAAGTATGACTGGCTGTGGATCGTGACCTGACTGTCACTATCCAGTTTGATAACACCAGGGGAACCTCCTTGTCTGAGATCGAAGGTCATTTCCAGTCAATCCACTGACCTGTTTGTTCATTTCAAGTCATGAAAAAACACAAGGCTGGATCGATGACTGAACAAAAATAATTAGCTGGGGTGTGGGGTGAGGGTGGGGTACGGCAGGGTGTTGCAATGGAATTTATAGAGTGACATAGCTGATGTAAGTCATATTGGCATACCGCAATGTAGTGGTAAGTGAAGAGAGAAATAAGTTATTCTGTGACTTGTTTCATTACCGGCCACTGGTGCACCATGTCATCTATAAATAATATGCACATAAAATCTATTTCCAGGCAGGTGAGGTCTGAGATGCAACTATGGCAAAAAGTATCATAAAAGTCTTCCTCCTCACAGCACAGGACATGCAGGTAAGCAGCCCCCACACTTCACACACACCAGTAACACGGCAAAGAGACACACTTTGCATAAGGGGGTGACTCAACATTACACACTCAATGTTCCACTCAGTGAGCTACCCTACCCCTGAGGCCCCTGCTGTGCCCCACACTGCACATGAGGGAGCCCCTTCTCTGCATTAGCAAGGAGGGAGTAATCTCACACTCACACACAAACATAACAGTCACACAAAACAAACAAATAAACTGAAAGAACACTGGGGATGTAGTATCAGCCAGCGCCACTCTGCCCAGCCTAGCTACAACCCAAATAAAAAGGAAAAAATCCACTCTCCGGCATTTGGCTTGCACTGCCACCTGGATCCACTCCGCCGATCTGGGTCTTCCATGCGCCTCATCTCAAACACCACACATAACTGGGGGAGTTAGAGCAGCCTGTGTTTGCCAGCGGCCCTCCACAGGAAGGTGGCCACTCCCGGATTTTCCTGTGCCGTCTGGTCATCAGTTTGATAATTCGCTCTTCCTCGCACTTCTTTTTCCCTTCTCCCCAGGTACCTGCCCTCTCTGGATCACTGTCACTGAGGAACGCCCTCACCTGCTTCACTGTCTCCGGCACTGGTCAGTCCCAGACTGCAGTTGTCTTCTCCGGGTCCATAGTCACCCCCGTTTGGCTGACGATATGGCCCAGGTACCAGACCTCCTTCTTGAAGAAGGTACATTCATGGGGCTGTAGCTTCAACCAATGCTGGGCTAGTCATGCAAAGATGACCTTGAGGTTCTGCAGATGGGCCTGGAAGTCTGGGGAAAACACCACCACATCATCCAGAAAATTTAGCAGCACATCACTACAAATCCCCCAGACATCTCTGCATAAGGCTGTTACGTCCCGAAATCAGCTTGTGTTATATTAACAGGCACCGTAACAAGGCACTAGGCACTCTGGACGGTAGCTGGTGCATTAAACTTCTCGAACATCGTCCGCTGGAACTGGAACAAGCTGAGGGGGGTCATGAACTTGCCAACCCCTCTTCAGCTGGGACCGCAGCTCCGCTTACAGACCTGGTGGGAGAGTGTGATACATTTCACGACACGAAGGAGCATTACCGCTAGGTATTATATGATGCTGCACCACGCCCGTGCAGCTGAAGTCCTCCTCTTGGGATACGGGTGAACATTGATGATGCTGGGGACCCACTGCACCACGTCTGAGCTGGCTGGCACCTCCACATCCTCCCGGCAGGTTAGGCGGGAAAAAAACCTTCTCCCACCCGTGCTGGGAACTTCCTCGCTGGGTGGCAGTGAAGGTGAATACTTCGGGCTGGGCCCTCTGGAAATAGCAACATGCACCCTTGGAGTGTTGGGGTGGAAGATAGGGTGCAAAACTTGGCAAAAATGGCCCCTTAATGAGTACTGAGAATTAATATGCAGGGAATTGAAGAAGAAAATAAACTGCCATAGAACTGGGGGAAAAAATTCAATGAATACAATAAAATGAGGAAGAAATTGAAATTGTGTGTTGTGTTACTAAAGTAGGTGTTTAATGATTAGTAAAGTGAGTAATTAATGGCATGCATAGGTGTGTATATATAAGGAGTGTGCACATCCAGCACCATCAAGCTCTGGTAGTGTCATCTCTTCACCCCTGACAACCCCAGGAAGAACAGACAGGTGTCTCCACAAACAGGTTTATTCAAAACATCCAGGAACTGTGGAAATGGAGCCCAAGGCAAGTGGTATGATGCCAGACAAAGCCCTGTGCATAAATTGGACTCACTGCAATATTACCTCAAACCTTGAATGGAAATGTGGAGCAGATGTCCCCAAATGTACTATTTCACAAACCACCCTGAGCCCATAGTGGATGGTTCTGCAACTCACACCACCAAGGCTTCAGGCCATTCTGAATTATTCCTCCACTGGTGGAAAATGGGGAATTAGCCATGATAGTGACATTTTTCAATATGTGAGCAGTCACTTTGAATTAGGGCACAAAATAATTGCTCTGGTGAAAATGCTGAGGTTTTAAAAAGAATAAAAATAAACCCCCGTGGAATAAAGTTTTGTTCTGTATTGTACTACTGCAGCCTTTGAAATATCATCGGACATGATACACTTCCAGGAAGCACACGTTACAATGGACTCTCCTAAACTTGACTAAGCTGTAAGCAGATTAGATGTAACACAGAAGGACGTTAGGACACAGAATGCAGTGTCAGCTGTCAATAGTCAATAGAATTCTGCTATTGTTAGCTATTTTCTTTGCAAATGCTCTCATTCAGGGTAACTTTCACTGTTTTTTTATAGTACATCTGTTAGCCTTTTATACACTTAAAGCAAATGCCAGTACAATTTCAACTGATATACCTTGGATATCTTTGTAATAGGTTGTCACTAGTCAATGTACAGACCCAGTGGGAATATCCTTTTGAATTGGCAGGAGCTTCCATGACAACCTGAGCATCAAGAGACACAGAGAATATTATTCCAACTGGTTCTGTGGTGGTTCATTAGGACATTTCCCAGTTCCTTCTACAACAAACTCTTGCAACTTTGTGAAAAGGGCCAGTTATTCATTGGTTTCTTGTGACATCAAGCCACTATGGCTTTGTATGTAATGCTTAGTGTGTAATCTGAGGACCTGTTATATCAATGGCAATTGTGCTCTGTTGCTTCTTGAACTTCGCTGAAGATTTTAGGCCCTATAGCTAGCCATACTTCTCTAACAAGCTGACTAGTAACATCTTGTTTAAAAAAAAAATGTACCAGGTAGGAGATATCCAAACCAACAGATATAAATAATTAGAAACTCATCTACAACTTGGTAACATATTTAACCCCTTTGCGCAGATGCTAAATTTGGTCAATTCTCACCTATTTAAGGGGTGCTCTAAGGCTTTATAACTCCAGGGGCCACATGTATTATAAACAGTGCTGAGCAGAAAAATGCCCTCAGAAAGCCATGTAAGCGCGTTTCCACGCAGAAATTCAGATGTATAATATAATGTGCTGTGAGAATCTGCGTACCTCTGCACAAGATGGACACTATATATACGCAATATTTGGAGTCTGTGTGATATGGCGACACCGTGACAGAAAGGCAGAGGTAAAAAATGCAAAAGATTTTAAAGCAGATTTCCAACTTTCACCCTGAGCGTTCTTTTACTCAGAGTTTTATACATGTGGCCCCAGTGTGGGCATCACAAAAACTTGGAAAATGGCTTAAATTAAGACATTTGCAATACTAACTTAGATTAGTTTATTTTCATAATTTAGGTCAAAATAAAGTCCCACAAATGCAAAGAAACTTTGGAAAAATGCAAAAAAAAATATATTAATTTTTTTAGTTTGCAGTGAAATACTGAGAGGTGCATATGTGAAACAGTTAAAACTATACGTTTCCTGCATCATAGACTCAGTGTCCACAAATGTGCAAAATCTGAGAGTGATATGCAGAACTAAAGATCTATGATGCAAAATATAGGCAGTGTAACTTGTTGTCCATTAGTGTCTCCAAATCTATCCAAAAAAAAAAAGCACAGTGAAAAGCACAACTGAACTTTGGTAGAACTTTGGATTGTGTAGTTACCTGGCCATGATATGAGTCCAAATGGTGGCGAAATATGTTCGTTAGTTGCTCTGTGTTCCCCTGGGGTGATAACCCAGAATAGGGTATTTGTCTCTCTCCATTCACTTCTATAGGGCAGATAAAACAAAATGACAATAAAGTAACAAAGCAACACTTATTAATTGCCTTGGCTTGAGCTTCCATGAGGTGAATATCCTCTTTGTGAATAGAATGTCCTGTTTAACACTTCTTAGACGTTTCTCATAAACTCTTCTGTATTAAAAACTGCAATTACTATGTCATCTAGGTAACAGATCATACCATCAATTTCCTCTCATATCTGATCCATCAACTTCTGAAATGGGGCTGGGAATCTTGAAATACAATATGCTTGATCATTGAACTTGAATAAGCCTTAATTGATATTAATGGCATGGTAAGGTTTACAGCCATCCTCTAACTAATTGTTGATATAGTCTAACATTGTGAAGCTTTCACATCCTGATAACTTTGCAAAGTTCTGACTTCCTATAGGGCGCTCACTGACTTGATTTCTCATACATCACAAACACATAAAAACCATCACTGTTTTATTCACGTGAGTTCAAATTGAAGTTCAGTTGAGATTACTTTGATACAGTATATCAAAGATATGCCACTTTAAACCAACGCAAGCAACTTTTTTTGGTCTCATTTTTATAAATGAGGCCCCTGATTTAATAGACTTTAACCTCTTCCTACCGAGGGCAAAATAGGCCAAATTTTGCCTGTTTTCACTAGTGACAAACAAAGGTGGTTATCTCAAAAACTATAAATGGTACAAATATGGTTCATGGCTTTTATTAAAGCAGACACCTGCAGTATTATGACTAAGCAGTGAGAACTCATAGAAATCCAGTTTTTGATACTTAACTACAACAATTTATGTACAGAAAATATAAAAAAACTAAAAAACGGGTACCTACATTCAAGTTTAAGAATTTTTACCTGGGGAGCTACAAATGCAATCAAGGAAATGACTCCTCTATCTGATTCATCAATATGCTGCCTACCTCTGGTAACAATCTGGTGTCAATATCTCAAACCATTCAAATTTTACAGGGTTTTTTTTCAGGTGAACCTTTTTCGTTATCCAAATGGTGCCAAATGGTGCCAAATGTGCCAAAAATGGCAATGTTCCAGAAAGGTCTCAATATGATTTATTTTTTAGGTTTTTACAATAAAATGAGATAATTTGTCAATATTGGCAATAAAAGTTCATTTTTAGACGTGTTCTTGGTGTTCTGCATATTACACAACTAACTACCCAAGGTTACAAAAAGCTGTCAAAACCCATGTAGCAGCACAGTGAATCTTGTGTATTTCACCAGAGCCCCATTAGCCAGAAATGAGTCCAGGAATGTGCAAACAGGTTTTCAAATGAATAATGGGAATAGTATGAAACTTCCCTACACATTAATGCTTGCCAGTCATGTCCTTTATTCTGTTGCCACCTCCTATGACAGGGACGTTGGGGTTGGGTTTTAGGAGGCAAAATTTATACATGACAAACATATATCAACTATATACAAGTGCACTAAGGTGTACTACTAAAAGTGCAGTGGATAAAAAATCAAAAGTCCACCAGTTTCCTAGATAAAAAATAAAAACACCCCTGCTGTAACAAATAAAAAGATCCTTGCCTCTAATTGCTGAAGTTACCGTATTTACACAAAGAAAGTACAAAATGGCAGGGTCCAAAAAGCTAAAAAAAATGAACTAAAAACAAAAAAAGGTAAAGGATCAAAACATGGGGGTGGAGGTTGAGGAGAGATTATTTAACCATTCATACAGAAGCCATTTAGACTACACATTCCCTCAGGAGAGCAATCTGCATCATTACAAATCCCACTAACCCTGTCCATGGAATTGTCCACCATGTTGATATACCCATTAGTCCCCCTTATACAACAACAATCAACAATAATAATAATCAACAAGTACTCCCTCATGTTATCATGTTCTCTCCCTCATACCATGCATAAATTACCATTTTGTTTACCTGCACAGCCTTCTGTACTGCATACAGAACAATTTACTCAGGTGGAACAATGACTTTACTAAACACTTCCAGAAGCCATTTCACACTCAAAAAAATCGTTTTAGTAGCTCATCTCAGACACAAATAGATAGCTAGCTGCTTGTTACCTGTAATTTTGCTTGCATTACATTACATTTATTTAGCAGACGCTTTTATCCAAAGCGACGTACAGTAAGTGCGCACAGAGACATCAAGATCACTACAGAACAGACAAGGCAAAGCACATCCTTCGCATAATGTAGCAGCTATCCCTAGCAATGAACGTCGACTGTAGTTCACAGTAAGCTGTGGGCAAATCAGCAACACCACACTTCCATTCCTAATACTCGTATAAACTATAATAAACAGACAGGAAAACACAGGGATGCTTGCTAGCTTGCCACTGTAAAGGCAATACTATCTATATTAATTTAGCTGAGAGGGACCCGATTTTAATTTTATGCATAAGTATATAAGGTTAGTTAGCTTCACAGAAGAAACACAGGGATTCACGCATTGCAGCTAAATTTCCTTTGATGCTTACACCAATACACCCTAAGTTTACTTCATAAATTATGTATCATACCGTTGGAATGTGCAATTTGTAATATTAATTGTATGAAAAACAATAAAATACAGTTGACAATGTAATTACGAACCCGCATGGCATTGCGTGAATTCACACTGGTATATCGAAAAATCGGTAATACCACCAGCCCCTAACGACGTTACCTGCCATGGCGAAATTCAATGCGTTTATAGCATAAACACTGTTAGTATGATAAAACAACTTACATGTCAGCAACATCATCTTCGGTCATCAGTGGATTCAGCGTCACTGAGACAGGATGAGTCTCCCTCGGCAAAAACATCTTCTGGCTTATCCAGTTCGTCTAGCACTTGGTGCACGGATAAAACGCCTCAAAAATCTCGACATAACTACACAAAAACTGTATCAAAAATACTCTAAAGTAAAAAATGTAACTGCGGGCCCTTACCTAATTAATTGTGCTTTGCTAAACGGAATGTAGCGAGCTACGCTACAAGGTAAAAAACACTGCGCCATTTTGGTTCGATAATTACGCGTGGCTCGCCACTTCTCCTCATACGCACCGGCTCGATTTCCTTTTTTACGACGGCTATTGTATTCAATAGCCGGCTTGTTTCAATGATAAGAGTCTTGGCTATTTCCTGGAATATTTGACAGACAGTTTTAAAACCCTAATGGAAAGCTAATAATGCTCAGAGTGGAGAGGCGGGTGGAAGACGGTTTTTCCCACTTCAGATAGGCCTATTGTGCTATCAGTCAAAGAAATACACCCAATTGACGACGGTTTTGCATAAATCTCTGCAAGCATGTTCAAGACTACTCTGGCTAACATATACTAAGCCATGGGATTGGTACTCCAGAAAACTGGCTGAGTTTCACAACGCCAAAGTGAACACAGCCGAACGAGTCGTAATCAAGTGCAAAAAAGCACAAGTCGGTTTTAAAATTGGAAAAAAATAATGTACAGCCGTATGAAATTTTAAAGTATTTTTTCTTGAAGCCTAAAGGTATAATGATTTTTCAAACCAAAGTTTTGTGAAATACAATTAAGCAGAACAGTTTACCAGCACATTGTTTATGGTGTGACATCAAGCTGCAATACATGTTTGAGAATTAGGTCCGAGTTTCCAACGTTATTTACGAAGTTTTATCCCGACGTTTTGGGCTTAAAAACCACTTTCCCAGAAGGAATGGATATATCTTAAGGATATTTAATCAAAATATTGAGGTGAGCAGTTTATTATATATTATTAAATTAATGAAATGTATAATGTAATAATTTCCGTCACGCCGGCGTGACCGCTAGGGGGCGTTTGGCATTAAGAGGTTAAGGTATTTTCCTGCGTCCTCTGGTGAACTGTGCTCTTTAGACAAACTCAAACTCCTGTACTTTGTGTTGAAGTAAGGCACGTTCATCAATTTGAGGAGATTAAACTCTCATCTTAATTTTTTCCCAGATTGAAGCATAAATGGCACAGCTCGCAGGCTTTATATTCCTCTCCTGCTCTGACTAATAAACTATGGAGAGAAATGCACCTTCCTTTTCAGTTTCCAGGTGCCTTCTGCAAAGAGGACAGCTTGTCATATTTTATAAATAGTGTGCTTCCCTCTCAAAAGGTGTTCTGTGCAATTACTGTATGCAAGGCCAGTGAAATTATGAATACATTTTTTTTTTTTACTTTGAATGGAAGGATATTATCCCTTTAAAAAACGGTTCATTCTGATATGACAGTTAATCAAAAGGCTTTATTTAATTTGAAGCAATAATTACCTGTTCACAGAGCTAGAATTATGACATTATTCATTCAGAAGAGTACACACACATGCATGCACAAACACACACACACCCACACAGACATATACACACTTTACATACATAATAAGGAAGAGAGTAACAGGGAAGAGAGATACAGATACGGAGAAAAGCAGCTAGAAGAGGGATAGGGAGACAGAGAGACAGAGACAGCTAAAACTTGTGAGAAGGAGAGACAAATCTTGCAAAATGCACTTTGGGGAGATTAAAGGATGTGCGGATAAAAAGACGACCCGAGGCAGGAGGAAGAAGATGGCGTGTGTAGGGAAGGTATTTTGGGCAATTAATCTTGTAAGAATTCTTTTCAGATGAGAAGTGGCAGAAATTCTCCACTGTTGCTCCTCTTTTGTCCTCAATTTGTCACTGTGGCCACATGTGGAACTCTCAAACATCAGAGTACTTCCTCTGAGGCTGTCAGAGATGTATGCAGTATGCAATGTCATTAGCGTATACTCACTCTTAGCCTAGGTGGGATAGTGACAGATGCATGGTGTTTGATTTTTAAAAAATTCTGCATTGCGGTGACAGATTTAATGTGGATTGCCAAACGTGTGTGACCACACTTTCTGTGTTTTTCGGCGTTCCCTACTCTTCACCCCCTCCTTCCGGGGAGGCAGGTGATGTAATCGCATGACCTGGTCACGTGACCTGGTCACAAAGCAGAGAGAAGGCTTGTGTTGGGTCTCTGCACCCAACTGTTTATCACAACTTGGCAGTGACAGGCTATGACTCTGAGTGATGAGCGTGAAATGGAAAATCTGTCCTTCTGCAGATTTTCGAGGCAGTCCATCTGTCAATCATAGTCAGCTCTGATAAGGGTCCTCAGATGTCATGCTGTTTGTCAGAGAGTGAGGTCCCTGTCTGCACCCCTTGAAGAGCACAACTCAGATCCTAACGGTTCACTTGAAAATATAAACGGAAGAGAAAGCAGTTGGCTTCTGTGAGGTGCACATACAGTATACCTCCCAGTTGGGTCAAGTCACTGAAACAGTTTGGTCTTCAATGAGAGCTCACCTCCAAAACCAGGGGCATCATATTTGTTTGGGTGATGGCCCTTATCGGCCACAGCCAACTGCTCCAGCGTCTGATCCCAACCAGTCAACTACACACTGTGGGTAAAACCTATGACAGCAGAAGGCAGGATTGAGTTGCCTCCATCACCTGTTATGTCAGGTACCCACATCCCTGAGGGACAGATTCAACTCTTCAATGACACCAGGATTATATGTGTTAACCTTGTACTTCAAATATCTGATCTAAACCATGAGAGATGACAGATGGCTCCTAGTTGATGCCTGCAAGAGGTCTTACTAGGACAGAGAGCTTGAGAAGCACATGTAGATGAGGCTGACTGACCTCTATGCAGACAAAGGCCTGGTGTTTTGTGCCATGAATGAGTTGGAGGGTGGATGGAGACCAAGGCTTTACATTTCTTTGGTTTAAAGTTTCTCAGAATAAATTGCAGTACCTTACGTGGGCTGCTTCAGTGCCACTGGGAATCTGGCAACCCATGCTGTTCATTGCCCTCCTTTTATTTCCATGGTAATTTGCATAGGGGAGGGGTATGAAACATCACTAACTGAAAGATCATGGAAATGTAATATAAATGCTCACTATGAAATATGAAACCTTCTGCAAATGACCTCACAGTTTTGAGCAAGGGAGAGAGGAAGAATACTGTTACAACCTGAAGTGGTTGGGGTGGGCATGGTGATCTTGGCTTGCCTTAGTCACACTATGGAATGTAGATGTGCACAAGAAATCTGGACTTTGCCTAAGGTCAAGAGCACTGGGAGTGAATGAGGGTACCTTCCAGACTTAAAACCATATTGCAGAAAGCAATTTTAGTGACTATATATATATTTTTAAGTGTTTTGCAGGACCTCTAAATTAACAGCTTCTAACAGTTTTGCGTGCATGGACATCATTCCAGAGATCATTAGGACAGAAGGCATACCATTCGTTAAATTATGGGTTGACGG
Organism: Synaphobranchus kaupii; assembly: GCA_029718625.1. Taxonomy (NCBI): domain Eukaryota; kingdom Metazoa; phylum Chordata; class Actinopteri; order Anguilliformes; family Synaphobranchidae; genus Synaphobranchus; species Synaphobranchus kaupii. The sequence goes on along the minus strand of CM056376.1, from coordinate 83,477,969 downwards.
GGCATACCTGTACCGCACAGAGTTTACTGCTTTCAGGGTTTCCCTCAGAAATAATGACAATATCACAGTCTTGTGCAAAACTGAACTTCTTTAACCTCTGACCTCATATGAATACACATAATTCAGATACAACTTTACGCAGAAACACAATAAAGCTCAAACTTAGGCTGTTCTTATTAATCTTCTTATCCTTCATGGGTAGCATTACTTTTGAATATGGCTTGTTTATTTTCTGTGCATAATGTTGAAATTTTGGCTCTAACATGGCATCATTTTGATGTTAACTTATTTTTTAAAAGAAGTTGTGTTTTTTTACAGATATGGTGCATATGGTTTGTTTTTTTGAGTAACTTGGCTTTTTACATTGAAAACATATTTGTTGAGATTTGTAATGTACATTTCAGAGGGTGAAAGGCAGATTCCGGTAGGACAGTAGACAAGAGGGTTGCAATGCTCCCAAGCTGTGATGTTATCTGCCTGCCAAAGAAAGCAAAAACAATGACGCTGCACTGCCAAAAGGAAAGCCAACAACATGCCCTCAGCACTGCTCACACAGGAAAAATAAAAAAGACCAACTGCCAACTGGCTTCTTACAAAACAACAAACTACTAACTAAGGAAAAACAAATATACAAACAATATTTCTGCCTTGGAGTGAACCCATCTTGCAATTTTAATGCAAATTGTGCATTTTGATTTAGCTGACACAATATTATACTTGGGAAAATTGAAAATATTTTTGACAAAAATTACCTTTTTCTCTTTTGAAGTCTGAATTCTACTTACAGATGTGTTCTTTTATATGTCTGAACACAGAGTCATGTGTAAGAATAGAAGCTCCTATATAAGGATGTTAACTGGTAGGGAATCAAACTGTAGCTATGCCAGTCTGTAATCCTGCAACCGCAGCTAGAAACTTTGATGCACGTTCACGATGACGTGTGAACTATCAAGCCCACTTCGCCACGGGGAAGTGCTCCTCTCCTTTTCTGCCCCTGAGACTGCTGCTATGGAGGAATACCTCAAAGATGCCCTTGCCACTGGGCATATCTGATCTCCTGCTAGGGTACGTATTTTCCTTGATTGGTAATAAGATGGCTGTCTTCATCCGTGTATCGATTATCCGGGCCTGAGCAAAATCAATGTTAAGAACCTCTATTCCTTGCCTCTCATGTCCTCTGCCTTCAAATTTCTACAGGGGGCTTCTCTCTTCACCAAACTGAATCTGTACAGCACCTACCACCTTGTACACATCAAGGAGGGAGACGAGTGGAAGATTGCCTTCAACAATCCTGCTGGACACTATGGGCCCTATCTTACACCCGGCGCAAAGCGGCGCTAACCCAAGCGCAAGTGTCTTTGCTATCTTACACCCGGCGCTAAGTTCATTATAACACCTCACGCTTATGTCCTTTAACTACCATGTATTCTTGCGCCTGTTATTTTAACGGCGCATATAATTGCGTCTACACACAGGGGCGCGCACAAGCATGACTAAAATATCTAGATCACAATGTGAAATAATATTATTGTGTAGGCTACATCAAAAATGCATAATAATAAAAGGTTCCATAGGTCCACATACCTTTCCCTCAGCGAAGGGAAACGATGCCACATTGCTCTCAGCCCACTCCATCAACATCCAGGCGATGTGCGATGGTACGGGACAATGGCTATCCATTAAAAAGGAGCTGATAACACCTATATCAAGCCTAATGCGCGAATTGTCATTTGCACCTAATGCGTGAATTGTCATTCAATGGAAAACTCGCGCACTGCAATAGACGGACATTTGAGTTCTGAAAATGTGCTTCAGATGTCATTACAATACAGCTCTGTTTATCTAGGAATACAGCCTGTAAGTAAATAGAATGGTTTGTGACTGAAAAAAGTTCAAAACCTTGTGGATCACTTTAAGGGTTGTTTCTCCTGACTTTTTTCCCCATAGAGTTCTATAGGAAAATGAGTCCGGAGAAATAACCCTTGCAGTGATCCATCCACATCTACTCCATATCTGGCAACAAAGTGATGGTTTGGGGCTCGTTTGATAGCTCAGACCCTTGATAACTTACAGCCATTTAGCCAGCCATGTGTTCCATACTGTACCAGTGTAATTTACAGCTGAATCTAGTCTCACCCCCCAATTTCCATAGAAATCCATTCAAATGCAGAGAGGTTATAGTATCGCTTGTAACAGTACCTGAAAATAAGATATCGACAGTTTTTTGATGTTGATGGTCACAGACTTCAGGAAGTAACAGCATGTAAAGGATATGCGACCAAATATGAAATATGATACTTTAAAAATATGTTAAAGCAAAGGGTATGAATACTTATGTAAATGAGAAATTTTTGTTTTTTATTTTTAATAAATTTGCAAAAATCTCAAAAAAACTTTTTTCACATTGTCATTATGGGGTGTTGTGTGTAGAATTTTGAGGGAAAAAATGAATTTAATCAATTTTGGAATAAGGCTGTAACAGAACAAAATGTGGAAAAAGTGAAGCGCTGTGAATACTTTCCGGATGCACTGTATGTTATTAATCAAAATTAGAATGCAGGTAGCCTAATGAACTTCAGATGAAGCTTGAACATGAGTTCATTGCATAATCAAATGAAATTTGTTAAACAAGCAGAGTAATTTGGCGTTTTCTAAGGTGAGACGGAAGCAATTGGTTGCTTATTCTCAGCTGTTGAAGGTGCTTTTAACGAAATTTAACAGCATATATTTTGTAAACAGCACTGTCAGGAATTACCGGGAACTCATAATGGTTAGTCCGAATAATACTGATCATAGGCTACTATTGATCCATATAGCCTATTCCTTGATCGCACTAAACACGCATGAGCATGTCTGTTTCGCCATCATAAGCAATCCGCCAAGGTGGAAAAGCAGGCTTTTAAAGGGAATGAGATATGACATTTTGATTGGTTTATTGCATGTCACGCCCAAGACACACCTATAATTAATGAAGAGACTAGGTTTAGCCCATTTGGACATTGCGCCGTGCTTAGCGCCCAAAAACACGCCGTTAAAATAGCAAAAGTGGACTTGGACACGCCCTAAATGGACTTTACGCCATGCGCTTAGACCAAGCGCCAAGATCGCCGAGATATGGCCCTATGAGTACCTGGTCCAAGACCATGTCCAAAAACCTGAAATGTGACCAGATCCCTGCTTCAGATACATGTTTCAAAATTTGACTTTTTGAGTTTTTCATCTCACGTTAAAGTAGCTCGCTTGATAGAATCTGAGCTACAAAGTGGGTTATCACTTGATGAGATTGAGTAAATATTTAAGGAGATATAACTGTTTGAATATTTGATTTTGCAAAACACAATTTTGAGAAAACTGGCTTTAAAGATGTTGTTGTGAATTCTGCCCTTTCTCATCATAAAATACACCCTCAAACCAGGAACTATTGTATGAAATTGTTATATTTTTGTTATCCGTAACTCAGTGCTTGCTATGATTTTGAATATTTTTTATTATAAGAGTGTTTAAACCATAAATTCATAAAAATATGAAAAAATACATACATAAGGTTTAACCTCCGATTTTGCTTTAAACCCTGATCCTTCTTCATTCTTCCACTCCCCTAATTGTTTGACATGACTCCCCCATTATAATGTAACATCAAAACATTGATAACTGCTCTCCCTAATGAAATATAGCATTAATACTTCAAGGAGTGTCCATACATTTTGATAGCCCTCATCAACAGGTAATTACTTCTTGACAGGTAGCTATCCCACAATACGTTGCATATGAATGCTTGGATGAAAAATGTGACTGGTGCTGGTAAAACGGTCCACATGTACCACAGGGTCATTTTTCTGTTTTTTATCATTTATGAAAGTACAAATCCTGTGCTTTCAAATGATGTCACATACACAGCAATATGCAAATATTTGAAAAAGATATGCTTCTTTGAATGTTGGTACACCTTAAACTCTTTCCTGAAACTCTTCAAACACAGCTCTCAAAGATTTGCAATGATTCACACCTCAGGCTGGCAAACTTAATGGGCGTGAACAGTAGCTGGCTAACTCCACCCCAACCACTCCCCCCCTAGGGTATCTGTCAGTATCTGTCACTGGCTGTCAGCTGTAGCTAAGGCAGAATCCAACCACAATTGTAACCACAATTGTCCCAACCACAACTGCAATCCCAGATTTTTTCTTAACTCTATAAACATCACCCCTAGTGGTTGAGACGTATCCGTCTCAATTACAGTATTCATGTTCGTCTGAAATTATAAACTACAGCTTTAAGAAAACCCCGTAAATTTTGATGCAGTATTTTTTAAAAGGGTAGCCTCTTGCGAAAACCTCAGCTTCTCCAGTTACACTGCAGTGCAATAAATTAGGAGGGTGCTATTAATAGCCCAAACACTTATGACCCTCCTCTGGCTACAGCCACAGACTGTAAAATGCATAAAATGCACCGTTTATACACGCTAAGAAAATCATGTTTATGTATCGAAAAAAACGTTGTACAAATGAGCATTCACCATTTTCCCTTGCTTACTGTACTATATACAGTACCTGATGCACTTTCGGTTTAGAAGACATCTCCAAAATCTCTCGTTTAAATAAGTTTAAGAAACCAAGTACTTACCAGTATATTCAGCTACAGCTGTTTTCTGATGAACCCTGAAGAGTTTATCTTGTTATATTTCACCAAAGTCCCGTACAGTCGACATTTCCACAGCGACCACCCGTCACACTTAGGGCTGAAATACGTTGCTGTTCTTGTGTAAATACACACGCACTTTCGTACTTTGTTTTTTAAACATATTTAAATACATTAGGCGATGTATGTTATGGTTATTATATATATAATGCATGTGACTATTCTGAAATAAATGTATTCTGTAGCAAATTTCTGAATGATACAGCTTCTTCTTCAGTTCGAACTTGGATGTGTTGAACCATGGATGTGCAGAGAATATTTTTTTACATATTGGCATTTAAATAAAACTAGTAGTAGCCAGATGGAACTTGCCTCTGAAGGGCCAAAGTAAATACAGTTAATTAGGAACTTTTCATGGTTAGAGGGATCATTTACCCTCTTAAGCCCCATTATGTCAGAAATAGCCACGAACAATAAAAGTACTATAAAAGTACCATGTTCACATTGTGCTATATTGCAAACATAAAGAGGTATCAAAATATAGGCTCCTAATTGGTGAAAGTGTGGACACATGTCATGGCCACAAAACCATTTGGTAGATAATGAAGAATTCAAAGATGATTCAAGTGACAACATTAAAATAAAGCATTAACATTAACTATAATGGTGTAAGTCCAGAGTCTAGTTTAAAGTGTGCAATAGCAGGGTCCTGCTCTGGTCAGATGGGAATTAGCACAGTGTTCAATGTTCAGCTGTCCAATGCATCTGGGGAGATGCAGTCAAAGTGAATCTACAAACAGAGTCTTATTCTAAGCTGTTGTGTAGTTTGAATACCATGAGCGAACCTGGGTGGTATTTCACAATGCAGAAACTATCCAGCTAACTGAGTAATCCTGCTATGTGAAATACTCCCCAAGCCTTTGTAGCTAAACTAGCTGACCGTGGTTATGTACACTGCCTGGCCAAAAAAAAAGTTGCACACTCTAATATTTCATTGGACCGCCTTAAGCTTTGATTACGGCGTGCATTCGTCGTGGCATTGTTTCGACAACTTTATGCAACGTCACAACATTTATTTCCGTCCAGAGTTGCATTAATTTTTGGTCGAGATCTTGTATTGACGACAGGAGAGTCGACCACTCCGTAAAGTCTTCTTCAGCATATCCCAAAGACTTTCAATGGGATTAAGGTCAGGACTCTGGTGGCCAATTAATGTGTGAAAATGATTCCTCATGCTCCCTGAACCACTCTTTCACAATTTGAGCCTGATGAATCTTGGCATTGTCATCCTGGAATATGCCCATTGATGGGATAACCTGGTCATTCAGTACATTCAGGTACTCAGCTGACTTCATTTTATTGCTGCATTACGTTGCTGAGCATAGACCTGACCAATTGAAACAACCCCAGATCATAACACTGCCTCCAGAGGCTTGTACAGTGGGCACTATGCATGACGGGTGCAATGGCGACTTTTTTTTTGGCTAGGCAGTGTATGATACATTATTTGGACATGCGGTTAGCTAGATAGCTAACTGTTAACTGCAAAGGGTTGGTTTGTGTTAAACAAAGATAGACTGATGCTATATCACAACAAACATGCTTGCGAATGATACATTGTTTGGACACGTGGCTAGCTAGATGGCAAAGCATGTTAGTTTAAGTCAGTAAAGGCTTTGTCTGTGCTGAACAAAGGCTTTGCCCGAATCAACACCGTTCTAGAGCCTACTATTGAGTTTTCTAGCTAAGTAGTTTACACTGGATGAGAAAGTTGTTAAGTAGGCTAAATGTTCTCTAAATATAGTGTCTTTAAAATCCCTGGATGCTATTCTTATTTCCAGGTTTTCATTGATAATAATATTGAGGATATTTTTCGCATAACTTACTGAAACGTTATGTCAGTAGTAAGCAGTAACGTTACGTTAACAGGACTTAATCCAGAACTATGTTCCTGCTCGACCACTTCACTCTTCTACAGCAGGGCGACTGGCACTTCCCCCCCTCCGTGTCAAAGGCTCTCGCTCGTCCCGACTGCGGAGTTTTTCCACCTTAGCTCCTCAGTGGTGGAATGAACTTCCCATTCCCCTACGTTCTACTCCAACCTTGCCTGCATTCCGTCGAGGCCTGAAGACACACCTCTTCAGACTCCACCTTGACTGATATTCTAACCTAGGAATATCAGTTCCCTGTGTTTACTAGTTCCCTGTGTTTTCCTGTCTGTTTATTATAGTTTATAATAGTATTTAGAATAGAAGTGTAGTATTGCTGATTTACCCACAGCTTACTGTGAACTACAGTCAACGTTCATTACTAGGGATAGCTGCTACATTATGGGAAGGATGTGCTTTGTCTTGTCTGTTCTGTAGTGATCTTGATGATGTCTCTGTATGCACTTATTGTACGTCGCTTTGGATAAAAGCGTCTGCTAAATGACTGTAATGTAATGTAATGTAATGTAATGTTAACGTTAGCCTACACGGTATTAGCCTACACAGGACGCAATAGATCAGGCTTTGTTTCGGACATAGCCCTCGACTAACTAGGTAAGTTAGGCTAACATGAAGATAGATAGATGACAAAAACTAAAACTTACGCGAGTACAAAACCGAAGATTTTATGGCAAATGACAGTACTATCGTGTAGCTATCTTATTTATATACCTTATTATATACCTTACCATACCTTCTCAGCTGGTGCTTTTGTTTGCTCGGAATTAAGCTAATACATGTCAATAGCCTAGTTGCTGAAATAAGCATGTCTCCGCTGGTGATAATGACGCCGTGTTCATTCTCGTGAATGACTACAAGAGTCCCGGTGTTGTGAATTCTCCTTTGGAACTTGCAGTCAATTTTATCCTTTTTCTTTTCAAAGGCGTGGTCCACAGACACCATATCAATTGATCTTAAAAACCTTTTCAACGTCCATTGCCGTTACAGTTCATAGCAGTAGCAACATTTTCAGCATCTCAATTTATTTGAGCGAGTAAGTAAACAGAGGCCATGTGACTTTGTGCGAGGCATACGAAACTCAGAGCCAATGGAAATTAGGAAAGTGTTAATGGACAGCTGATTAGTCTGTCCCCTCATTCTGAACCCCGCCCCCAGCAAATATGATTTTAAACAAGTGTATTTGTGTTTATTACAGTTATTACAGGTATTTAGATATTGTAAATACATTGCATATTATATTAAGCGACTTCTAAAGCACTTAAATTTTCGTTATATGGAAAAAAAACTAAAAACAAATCTTTTCGTTTTCCTCCCTATTTTGCGCTCTCCTGTGAATTGCAGAAGTGTGACTCGCGGACCGTTTTACCAGCACGCGTCACAAATGGCTGCTTGGCTCTCTCTTTTGTCTGCCCCCAAACTAATTTGCATCTGTATCTTGGAGGACTAATGGCAGATTACAGGTGGAATGTGTCAATACCCTCCCCTATCTATCATGTGACTGTTTAACATCAGTGAAATTATTTAAATTGGTAACTGCATTGGGCAAACTGTTGAATACTGAGTTTGAGTCTTGAAAAATTTGAAGGAAAAAGAGCTTTATTCACAAACGCATTGTGAGAAGTCAGATCAGTGGCATTAAAAAAATCTAAATCAGTGCAATGACTTCAACACAGGCAGGTTCGCTTGGTGCACAAAGAAGGATGTGACAAAGTATTATTATTAGCCTACCAATCAGCATTGTGGAAATAGTTTGCTAAGTCCAAGTAAAAAAAAAAAAAACTTAGTTATCCTGTAGGCATAAGCGATTAAAAGTTCATAATTAAGCAAGTTATCATAGGTATTTTACGCAGGGGTGCCTGCATTCGTTTGTTCATAGGTTCTGCGGATCTTAAACACCCTGGCAGCTGTGCAGACATATCTAACCATAGATTGTAGAAAAATATATCTGAACAGCACAAATGAGAGGCATCTAGGTATTTATAGAATAGAATAGAATAGAATTACTTATTTTCCCGATAGGTAACTTCAGTTGTAGCCACCAGCAACAATAAAAAAGACATAGACAGTGGGGCAGACCCACAACACACAAACGTATAAAATAATACAGCCAAACTTCATGATTAAAAATAGCCCCCGCTGTCCGAGATGTCCAATGTCATCAACCAGTCCAACACACAAACTCCGCCTCCATGACTTTCCTCCATATGCTACACACAGTGTTGTGGTCTCTGTCCACTGTCGAAATGGAGCTCAGCCTTCCCAGTCACCGCCTCACTCCTCCACCACATTATCTTCTCCTTCCCTGGTGGCCTTTTGAAGATTGCCTGCAGTCCTGGATCAGTCCCAACATCTTGAACTCCGGTGAAGAGCGATGGTAAACTTTGTGGCTGCAGATCCAACAGACATTCCCGAGCATAATGCGAATGTGTCTCCATGGTGATGACTACAAACAAAATTATCCCGACTAGGCAATTCGTCAATATTAAAAAACGAGCAGCAGGAGTGCCCTGAAAGATCTCCAGCCCGCTTCCCCATCCCACAACAGACACACAGCGCATGAAAAAAAGAAAAGACTACATTTATATCTATTGATTCTCCCATTCATAGATTTTAATCTAAGCCTTAACCACAATATTATGGAACAGAGAATCCCAGGAGTCTCCTGGATTGCGAAACGTTATGATTGATGTTATGACCCTCGGCTATGAATGTTTCAACTTTGTTTAGGAGAAATCATGTTTTTTTTGTTAGTTTGATATTTCAAATACTACAGTATCCATGAGGCTCAGTGCATGTAACATCGTTTCCACTCACTTCAGAGTGAGAAAAAAGTGAGAAAAAAACAGAAGAAGAATGAATGGCATTTTCTGTCATTAAAAAGGAATACTTTATAATACTAGAGCATCAGTATTATGTTATATTTTAACTTAATCACAGAGACCAATAAAGTATGATATCTATCTTTAAAACCATATCAATGACCGACATGTTTGAACACGCAAAGGTTTTGTTTGGAACTCAAACATTTACGGTGAGTCAAAGTTACTTCTTATGTGTGAAGGACTTATGTGATAGTCCCCATATTTAACAAAATTTAACATATTTACACAACAATTTGAATTTTGAAATTTAGGTAAATGGTAGATTTTATCTTCAGGAATGCAATTCTGGTATTAACTCAATTTTGACCTGATATTAATTTTCTAATGTTTATCGCCTCTCCTGTGAAGTGTTCACGTGCGAGACAAGTATCTGAACCTGAGGTGCGTTCAAATTCAGCGAACAGAGCCAAACGTGTATGGCAAACATGTTTGCTTTGAACGGTTAAATTTGAACGGCTTTTTAAGAACGTTCCAAATGGTTTGCATTACCGGTAACTTCAATTGAAATCTCCATGGGAACACATTTCCCTCAGTCCAGCGTCCATTTTTGTTCGCTGCAAACTACCTTTTAAGACCGTTCGCTTATGTTTGCAAAAATTTGCGGTGAACACAAAGCTAATGGAAAAAAGTTTGAAATAGTTTGCAAACATTCGCCTTGTTCGCTGAATTTGAACGCACCTCTGGTGTCGGGTCAGAAATGTGAGTTTCACGTGTCCAGTGGTGATCTACAAATGGATCCCCAGAAGGTTAATGCTGTCCTGAACTGGCCCCAGCCTCTGTAAAGCAGGTCCAGCACTTTCTGGGATTCGCCAACATCTATTTCCACTTCATCAAAGGCTTCAGTGCCCTGCCAGCTCCACTGATGGCCCACACTAAGGGTTTCCCCTCCCTGTTGCTTTGGTCCCCTGAGGCTGAGAAGGCTTTCCTGGCACTCAAAAGGTGCTTCACCTTGGCTCTGGTGCTCACTCACCATGATCCTGCTCTGTTCTTTGGTTGAGGTGGATGCCTCGGATATGTCAGTTTGACCCATATCAGGGGGAGAAGTGTCCAGTGCCCATCATTCCAAGCTCCACCATCACTGCCCCGATTGAATGGGGAATCGATACGCTGGTGAGGGATGCACAGTGAAGAGGGCCTGATCCTGGGGGGGAGTGAGGGGTCTGCTAATAACTGTCTTTTTCTTCCAAGCGCTGTGCACTCTCAGGTTCCCCAGTGGGTTCATTCCTCTTGGCTGACTAGCCTGACCCTGTCAGACAGGTTCACCACCATCTTGGTCATCATAGCCAGGTTCTCTAAGGCTGCCCACTTTGTCCCTCTGCCAAGCTCCCTTCTGCCTGGGAGACCAGCTAACTTATCATTTAGAGTTCATGGTCTCCCTGTGGACATTGTAGCTGACTATGGCCCTCAGTTTCCTTCCAGGTTCTGGAGGGCCTTCTGCTCACTCATAGGTGCCTCCGCCAACTTGTTTTCTGGGTTCCATTTTCAGTCGAATGGCCAAATGGAGCACATCAACCAGGACATTGAGACTGTCCTGAGATGCCCCCTGATAGCCAACCCCTGATCCTGAAGTGGGTTATTGCAAGTACACCTACAACACCCTGAAGAGCTCGTCCACTGGGCTATCACCTTTCAAGTGCCATTTTGGATTCCAGCCTCACCTGTTTCCTGAGCTGGAGGACAAGGTGTGGGTGCCTTCTGCCCAGGCCTTAGTCCACTGCTGCCACCAGACATGGATACAGGTTCAAGCAGCTCTCCGATGGGCCTCGGCCAGACTCCAGTGGCAGGCTAATTGTTGACATCGTCTGGTTCCCTTTTATTGGCTAGGGCAAAAGCTAAGGGTGTCCATCCGTGACCTTCCCCTCCAGGTGGAGTCCCAGAAGCTGGTCCCCTGGTTCATCAGTTGCTTCAAGATCCAGCAAATAATCATCCCGGTCACCTACAGGCTTCTCCTGCCCATGGTCCATCCCTAAATCCACATGTCACACCTCAAACCGGTGGTGTTCAGCCCCTTGGCCCCCCTGCCCAATAGCTGCTCCCACCTCGGATCATCGACGGACAGCTAGCATATTCTGTCCACCACATCCTTGCCAGCTGCCAGGTGAGATGTGCCATTCAGTACCTTGGGGACTGGGACGGCTATGATCCTGAAGAGCAGTCCTGGGTTCTGGCGCAGGATGCTCCATCAGCATCATCCTGGATGTCCTGGGGGAATGTCAGGAGCTGTTCATCGGAGGGGGGGCTCCTGTCACGTTTCCGGCCCCAGACCACCAGATACTGCCAACCCAGCCCTAGTCCCATTTTAGTTTGATCTGTTTCACCTGTATTTATTGCTTAATTCTGCACACCTGTTGTCCTGTATATTTAAGCTCCCTGTGCCTCTTGTTTCATTGCTTGGTCTTCATGTTTTTTTTGCATGTTTACCTCAGCTGCTAGCCACCCCGCATCTAGTTTATTGTGTGAATCCCCTCATGTTGCTTCCGTTTGTTGCATTGTTTAGCTAAATTTGTGTTTCCTGTAAAATCATTTTTACCTCTGACCCAGTGCCTGGGTCCTTTTCCTGTTGAGCCATTACAGTTTTGATAGTCTGTGAAATAATACCATATATTTTCCCCAGATCTTATCCCTGCCACATCCCCTACACTACAGATTGGGAAGTGCTGTTGTGACCTGTATCCGTGGTTTGATTCATTATCTTAGTTTATACCATGGTATGGGTGAATACTCGATTCTGATTGGTCAATGACTGGTCGTTATTCTGTATAACCGGTCAGTCATCCGGGTCACAAGTTTAATCACAGTTCTAAATTAATGCGCTGCCTGCCTGGCCAGCAAGTACTACGCAACCTGGGAATGGCAAACATGACCGGTCAATTCAGAGTCCAAGACGTTCTAGAAAATAAGTGTAATAAATAAAGTGAATTAATAAAGTAAACGAATGTAGCCTACCTACTTTATTTTCCTCAGTGACTAACGTTACTGTAGCCTACGGCAGCAGCTACTTCGCCTCGTAGGTATGCTGCAAATAGTGGGCTAACTTTGGCTACGATAAACTTTTGTCATTGTTTTTAAGATAATGCAATACGTGGCGAGGTAACTATATAGCTAGCCAAACTTACATTATCACGGAGTTAGCAAAGCGCATGGTGTTTATGTGCAATGCGTAGCCTATTCTTTTATTTTTATTTTTTATTGCGAGCCATAAATCCGTCTCTAGGTAGAAGTTAACGTTGCCGTAGCAACATCATACATCTGATTTATAAAAATCGGTAAACAACATTAATCTACAGATTTAAAAAAGTTTGTATTCGGCAGATATCTTAGTTACAACTACTTCAATCTAGCAAAACATTTTTGTGGTTAGAAGTGCTGTATTTATTCAGTTGGAAATACGAATTTATCATAGTAGGAATTTGCATGTAAATAGACGTCGGCAACACGCTGACTGCTTGTGAATGCAAGCTAGGCTACTTCACAAAGCATGTTAATCTGTAGCCTATAGGCTATATGTATTTTTTAGATGGTCCCATAGGACATCATGATGCGAATCTGCTACACACTGCGTGACCAAACCATTTTTAAAAAGCAAGACAGAGAGAGGGAGGTAGCCTAATGTTGAATCTGATTGAGTTATGGTTTCATACAATTTTCTTAAATAATGTAATGACAAAAATAACCAAAATTGGTGCCAATTGTACGTTATAACCGAGAAGGAACTATTTCCCCCCCGATAGAATCAATTATTTTCAGAACTAACGACGAGAGGGTTTGCATAGCAACGCACTTAAATAGAACTAGTAACGAGAAATAGAATTAGCAACGAGATGTTTTCTGTTCAATTAGAACTACCAACCAGCTGTTTTGCATGACAACGCAAAAACAACAAGCCCAAAGAGCTGCGGAAGTATATTTAAATTTCAGCTGATTAAATCGATAAAAATCTATAAATATGAAAGTAACTATATAATCATTGTTGGTAACCATGGTATAAGCGCAATAATCAACTCCGAGGTGTGCATTACACGGTTTTAACCGTGTAACGCACACCTCGTCGTTGATTATTGCTTACATGAATGACACCACTTGATGACAAATCATACTTATTCACTAGGTTACAACCACAAGCAAAGTTTTAGAATACTGACCGTATCCAATCGTAAAAAATAATTAATTCCAAAGGTATGATCTTATTTCTGAGTTCCAATGCACAGATGGTGCAAGCCTACAACTGTGGTGATAGCATCTGCTGTTTGCTGTTTAATAAAAGGATGAATATTAACTTATAACTAACTTTTAAGTTTACAGTGTCTGCATTCCTCAAGACTGGAAAGCAAAATAGGTAAAAGGAGACATTGAATTTGAAGTTATTTGCCTATATGCTAAGAGAGAAGTATGGGGGAGAAGACTGGATGAAAATGATACAGTGATAAAGAAAGAATTAAATAAGATTAATTAAGATTAAATAAGATAATTCAGGCCCCTAATGCAACTGCTGTTCAGAATATTTGTGACAATACATTATGTGTATTGTCTGTGTGTGTGTGTGTGCGTGTGTGCGTGCGTGCGTCCTTGTGCTTTTATGTGCATGTGCATGCACTCACGTGGGCATCTGCTTTATGTGTGTGTATTTCCAGCACATAAACACACCTCATTTAAATTTAAAAGAAGAAAGAAGAAATATTATTTTAATACAGTCTGAAACCATGCAGTTTAAATATCTAATAATTATTCTGCACATAGAGTTGTGTATAATTCTGAATGATAAAGCTATTAAACAGCCTGACTGTGGTTGTGAGTTTTTTTGGCATATCATTGGGTTTGTGAGACTGAAAAACAACAAAGAAGTTGCTTTTTTCTTTGTTTGTTAAATTACAAAATTCTAAGAATGACTGAGCACTTTGGAAATTAATAAAATATAAATATAGCTTTTAAAAAACGGAAACCCTTGCAAAATACTTCTTGCTTTTATAAACATAATTAGCAGTGATATTCATTGGATGGTGTAATGCCTACATGATGGAAGTGTTTTAACATGTCACAAAGGCAGAAATCTCATTGTGGCAGGAAAGAAACAGCCCATATCTTTCCCCCAAATCTCAGAAAGACTTAGGCACTAACCTGGTTGATTGTATCTTGTGACCAGAGATTCCTAACTAGCCTACATGATCAAAAAATGGCCCTATAAACCTGAGCATATGTGCTTTCCTCAGGTTGTCTCTACCTAATCTCCTCCTCATGCCACCTGCCATAATGCAGGTTGGTTTAGGCCTTGAGCTCTTTATTAAAACTCCACAGGTTGTCAATAACTCATTACAACCAGCACCAAAGCAGCAAGGAGACAGCGCCTTTGTATGAAGATACATCCAGCCGTATGCCACAGGGATATGACCTCATTTTGTGAATGTTATATACTGCACGGCAATGTGGTATTTGTTTTTTTACTGTGGCACTTGACAGTGGATTGGGAGGTCAAACATACAGGAGTAGGTGTTTCCATTTACAATCTACTATTATAATGTCCCTATAGTGTGTGCTAGCGAACCTTTAGATTTAAAGAGCTTCTGCCATTGAAAATAGATTTTCTGTATGATTTATTTACAGCCTAGAAGGTAAATACCATGTCCTCCATCCAGGGAAATATGACACTTGTGCTTGCATAAATGTGAATAAAGACAGTACCTTGTAGTAAAAGCAATATGTTTAATTTATAGACTGAATAAATGGTGTGTCAAAATAGTGCATAAAAATGTCGTTCATTCAGGTTTTATCGTGGGTGAGTGGTCATGTCCCGACTGCATCTAGATACATCCACCTTTACAAAACTGAATTGGCTCTGCATGAAACATGTCAGCCATTGCTTCTTTTAACTTCACAGTCCACTAATTCTTGCACACATTTAGTTAGGGGATGATTCTTCATATCCAGCTTGTGTAGACAGACTTCATGTCTAGCTTGTGGCCACCCGATTGACCAATGGGACAGTGGTGTGTGTTGAGTATGTCATGGGCTGTGCCTGCTTTTCCTTTTTTCTGCGGATGTTCGTTCTTTTAGCGAAGACAGGGCAATCTATTGGATTGTCTGTCTTCCTTTCCGGAGTTTCATTCTCTCCAGGTACTTAGCATTTGCACCTTCTCTCGTTACCTGCAGGTATTTAAACTGCACACTTCCACTTTCCGGTGCTTGTTGTTGTCTTGCGATTTCACATAAGCCGTTAAGGTATAGGATTTCGGTCACTGTGTTGCTTGTTGTTTCAAATAAGCAAAGCAGGAAGTCCAGTTAGGATTAGAGTTTGGGTTAGATTTTCGGATCTTGTCTGCTCCCTGGGTTACTCTTTTCTCAGTCCTCTTTTCGTTACCTCCCGTTGTTTTTTTGTTTTGATATCCTCTTCAGTTCTGCATTCTTCGCATTCTAACTGGATTTCTTTTCCTATTAGTCTTTGTTATTTTTACTAGTTTTTCCACCCGGATTTTCGGGTTGCTTTAAGTTCTACTATTGCTTAAATAATCCGTCTCTCCTGTGTCGAGAGAGAGACATTATTTTCATTTTACACTCTCGTCTAAGAGTTTTTTCGCCCTATAATTATTGGGTTGATTTCATTTGTTTCGTTTCTTCTATACCTTTTTCTAGACCCGTGTCTATTTTCATTTCCGAGGTATTTCCCCCATTTCCTCGCGGAGTATATCCGCTCTTGTGGTGACCTCCTATGGGGCTTTCTTTTAGAACGCTCCTGTCACGTTTGGTCTTCTGTTCTTGACCACCTTACAGAGTAGGGATGCACCAATACCGATAATGGTATCGGGTCTGATACTGCGCTCATATATTCTACTCGTACTCATAAAAATACTCTAATACCCAGGCCTGATGACATCACATAGCATCGAGTTGCTGCCAAAAATGTTAAAAAAGAGAAAAGACGTCAGCAGTTTGGAAGTACTTTAAGATAAACATGATAAAAGCACGGCAGACTGCAAGCATTCAGCGCTATTCGCATCACTTCTCAGCCTACCCGATGATGCAAGCTTTTTGAGTATCCCTGCTTATAAACCAGACATCCTGGACATTGACTAACTCCTCGTCGCTGCAGAACAAACGTCATGCACTGTTCTGCTTGTGTCTTAAAACAAACACATCTTTTCCTGAGGTGGGAACATTTTGTTTGTGAAGTGACAGATAGCCTGCCAATCTCTCAAGTCGATGATAGAGACAAGGAAGAGAAGGTAAAAGATCTTACTGTAATTAACATTTACGAACAACGTTTTTGTAACTTAGTTAGTTAAATGTTTTAACATTGACAAACATTATTTAGCTCACCTAAAATAACTGGCTAAATGCTGCCAAAGGCAGTCTCGCTAGTCTATTTGACATTGCATAGCCTGAAATTATAGAATAGCTGCTGCTAATCTCGCCACTTTTACAGAACTTTTACCTTTAAAAACACATTTTAATGAAATGTACACACAACAAATTTGTGCGTAAATCCTATAAATTTTGTTTGTATTTCGGCATTCATCAAAGTTTTCGTTTATGAGATTTGTTCGTATGTACGAACAAACTTTACACCTGCTCAGGACCACATTAATAAATTCAAAATGGCGATAAATGTAGCTTCTGAATATCAATTAGAATATTAATTTATTTTTATTTTCTGTTAAATTCACAAGACTAAATGTAGCCTTTGAAATACACAATGCAAACATAATAAATTATGACTGTAAAAAGCAAACACTTTAGATTATGCCTATTAATCAATTGTAGATAGAGTCAATGCACTCGTCCGGTGCAGAAAGGCTTGAAGAACCTTGGCGACCTCCTGTAGCTGTGGTGCGCAGCTATGTGTTGCTTCACCTCCAATTTAATGTTGATTCTTTCTTTTTTACTTTAGAAGTTCATGTGATGGGTGATCTTGCATTGACGGCACATGCTATCTCCCGCCGGGCCTTTTTACTTTACCAGTTTCTATGACACTGGTACTGACAGTACAATTTTTTTTCTTGACTGAACATCTGCTCATAAAACCTTGATTTCAGTGTCGGAATAATTCTTTATTTTGCTGTTTCTGTGCCATTTTGACTTTGTATGCACCTGTAAATGGAAATTGCAACTTCCATATATGGTAGTTGCAGGCAATTCATGGGCATGGATTTATGCTAATTGCAAAATAAGGTGTACTTATCTGTCATTTATGATTAATTGGAATGTATGAACATACGCACATGAATACGACCAAATCTTTTTTCCCATACGGTTTGGAGCTACGGGATGCAGCCAATACCAGCACTGCCCAGATTCTGTACTCGACCACAGTGGCCCATTCACAGTGTCAGTAGTACAGGGTCATTAATGTATGTCCAGGTATGTCCTGGTCAAATTCCCAAGAAACTGGTTCTGGCCACAAAATCAACACCCCCAGCCTCCACATCTGATTAGCGAAAAGAAAATCCATTGCATTGTCCACCCGCTTCGATTCCCCAGATCGCTGCAAATGAGTTCTTAAGTTCTCAGTTGATTTACCTGATTAAATAAAAATGTAAAAAAGGTCCTTTTTCCATTCAAAATCCATCTGTGGTAGACAGAGGCTTCTGATTGATTCTGGGTGGGGAGGGGGACTTTGTCCAGTATTACAGATCTCTGATTTCCTCTGGGATGTGAGAGATTGCCTATTTCTGGGTTGTCTCTGTTGGAGACGGCCTTCGCCAGCTGCATCCTCTCAGGATCCACATCATGCTGCTTCTAGACCCACTTCCTGTCCTTTACAACTCAGGAGAATGAACAGTGGGTGAAGTAGTGGTGTAGAGGGGTAGAGAATAAACCCTAAAAAATTTCAACTGGAGATTTGAATCAGGGATTTGAACAGGAGCAGATCATGTCTTGGTGGAAATGCCCATAATAAGATATTGTGCATGAGTGACTCTAACCATTTTCACACAGATTGTTACCATTCTTGCACAGTCTCTGTGTGTTGATCTGCATTTTTATTGGTGTCTATATTCATAGATCTATCCATTTTTCTCTTTGTACAGGGAGGCATAACAACACCACTCACATATTCATGATAGTGACACCAGTGGTATAGTAAATTAATGTCTGTCTGTAAATGGGTTTGAAAAGCAATGGTTTTGTCTTTACAGTGCAGAATAAAAACTGCCCTGCTTGGTGAATTGAATGAACCCCACTGAGTCTGGCAACAGAGCTACTCACAAAACGGATAACATACAGAGGGACGAATATAGTTCACCACACAGTTCAGACTCTAAATCACTCAAAAATTGAGTCTGCGTGACCATAAGCCACCTGCTGTAACCTGTGGAGTGTCTGTGGTGTGGTCAGATTATGCCAGCTTCTGTGGGCTAACCAAGTAAACATGTCAAAGCCTGATTGATGTCACTGAGCCAAATAGCCCAAAATGTATTGAGTGACACAACCAGTAACCTCCCCCCATATCCCACCAAAGGCACTGCCTGAAGCTCAGAGTGACTGATATGTTACTGTTAATGTATGTATACTCGTATTTACAGTTACGCGCACACACACAGACACACCTGCGTAAAAACACTGACATATACTAAAATATCCATATGCAAATACACACAACACGCATGCATAATCACACACATATTCAAACATACAAATATGCACAAGCATACAAGCCCACTCACACATTTATGCGCACATGCTGTATAGAACCAGACACACACTGCTCCTTCTCTTCGCTGGATTTATTACCATGGTTGAAGAAGGTGGTGTTTTTGGCATTGAAAAATGATGAACACAGATGGCGCTTCAACCAATAGAATGCAGCTGTCCTGGAAGCTGGCAGCTGGCTGATCTGAGCAACTCTATCTGCGCCTCAAACAGGGTACCGTTCACTGTGAGCTAACACACGCTGTTCCCTGAACATTTCTGCAATGTTTTAACAACTCATCACATCACTACAGCACCGCAACAATATTGTGAGAACTTTATGTTTCCTCTCTGGTGCTGCACAGAGCAGATGGTCAGCTTCAGGCATGTAGCTTAATCTCAATGCAATGCACAGGACTGTATAAGGAGTCATACAGGCACTATAAGCATTTCCATGTACAGGAAAAACAATACAATTTGAATACAGAACCATTTAACCCCCCCCCCCCCCCCCCCCGTATTAACATTTATGAGCAGAAGGAAAGTGGTTTGGCACACTTCGTAAGTGTTCCCTGGATGGTGCATTAATTTATTTGTTACAGAGCGTGAGGCTTTTTCCTGAGCAGAACAGTTTGGCCGTATTGATATTGGCTGACTTTTTTGGAAAGGTTGTTTCCTGCTCCCATATCGCAAGTGATTTTAAACTTTAAACTCATAAATGAGCAAAGAGGAAAGTGCACCCTTCATTGATGTGACCAAAAGAGTCTAAAATACCATCCATTGTAAACAAGCACCCTGAAAATGACAATACATTGTTTGTTTTAATCTGCTTATGTTGTATTGGTGATGTAACTTTTTTTCTGGAAATGACAAGGTACATTGAATTTTAATGGTCACTGGGGTTGCCATGAATGATTTATATCTTTTGCCAGGTCATTTTGGCCATACTGACAAAGTTATACAGCTCTAAAATATTACCCTGGTTTACAGATTCATAGAGCATGATTAAATATACATTTTTTATCCATTCACTTGGGATATCTGGAGAGTTTTCCCATGTAATTAAATGTCCCATACTTACTCCTTTTCACAAAATATTAGATACACCAGATCTAAATATCATCTAAACTATCATCCAGTAAGAATGTTATTTCTTAAGGTTTTGAAAGGCTAGTCTACATAAATTCATCCTGTTTTTAGTGAAATTTCAACTGATCTCACAAAACAGTGACTTGGTTTACCATATTAAGCAGCTTGATATATTCATAAAATGTGACGTGAGCTGGTAAAACGGTCCGCAAGTCGCACTTCTGCAATTCACATTACGGCGCAAAATATGGGTGAAAACAAAACAAATGTGTTTTTTGTTTTTTTCCATATAATGAATGTTAAAATGTTTTAGAAGTCACTTATCTTAAATATGTTCTATATTATATTATCTAAATACCTGTAATAAGTAACACAAACATTCTTAAATGTTAAAATAATGTGGGGCGGGCTTCAGTGGAGACTATCAGCTGTCCATTAACATCTTCTTAGTTTCAATTGGCTCTGAGTTTCGGTGTGCCTCACCCATAAATAAACTCACAAGGGCTGTGTCCGAATCAGAGCCCTATCTAGTGCTCCCTGTCTCCTGGGTACAGTGCACTGGCAGAAGTGTACTGTTTAAAGTGCACTGTGTAGCACGCGACGTGCAGTCTGAGAAAAATATCCACCATACTATTCTCCAACCGTACTGTGGAAGACGTCCCACTAGTGTTGCCATGTCTGCGGTTTTACAGCTAAATTGGACTACTTTCAAAGTGCAGTCACGGGTAAAAAAGAAAAGTCAGAAAACACACATTTATTTTAAAAAGTAAAAATATGATGAATTCAATTTAAAATACGATGGTTTCGGTTAAAAATATATTTTGTGATAGTTTTGAGTTGCCATTTGGCTGTGTGCTCCCGAATGTACTAAGCGAAACCCCAGACGTGCATCATACGGGGGTTTAAAGTATACTATATTTAGAGAAAATTTTGCCTACTTAACAACTTTTCCGCCCTGTCTACTCAACAAGTCTACCTAATAGTGTTGATTCGGACACAGCCATAGCCTGCTCTGTTTACTAACTATCAAAATGGAAGTCACCACTGAAAATGCTGCTACTGCTCTGAATAATTTAGCTGCCGGGAGAAGCATAGACAACGGAGAATTCATGGAATCCTTTATCCTACAATTCATGAACGATGGTAATAATCTGATGGGGATTCTGAATCTGATGGGGTTAGATGACAAAGACAACAGGGAAAACAAGGACAACATTTCTGATCTGGACTTTTTTGTTCTGATGGCACTGTAATTGTTACGTTCCCGAGGGGGGGACTGGACCCAAACGCAAGACTCAGACAGCTCAGAGGAAAACCCCACCAAGGAGTACATTTAATGGGAGACAGGCAAGGGCAAGACAGAAAGCGTGCATAAGACAAACAGGAAGGACAGGAACTTGGAGGGTCAGGAACCAGGAGGGGGTCAGGAACTGGTGCGGGGCACCGGGTTAGGGTTAGCCTGGGGACAGAAGGCGTGGACGCACAGGGGACGGAAGGCGCGGACGCACAGGGGACAGAAGGCGCGGACGCCCAGGGGACGGAAGGCGCGGACGCCCAGGGGACGGAAGGCGCGGACGCCCAGGGGACGGAAGGCGCGGAGGCCCAGGGGACAGGCGCTCAGCCTGGGGGTCAGGAACAGGAGCGGGGGACCGCAGATGGTGCGGAAAGCGCGCGGTCAGGGTCAGGAGCTCAGCCTGGGGAGTAGGCGCTCAGCCTGGGAGGAACGAGGGAGCCTGGAGGGACGAGGGGGGTCTTGGAGGTAAGAGGGAGCCAAAACCACAGAACACGACACGATGAAACCGCGCACGAAAACAC
The DNA here is from genome assembly GCA_029718625.1 of Synaphobranchus kaupii. NCBI lineage: Eukaryota > Metazoa > Chordata > Actinopteri > Anguilliformes > Synaphobranchidae > Synaphobranchus > Synaphobranchus kaupii. Next base: position 83,455,981 of record CM056376.1, on the reverse strand, counting down.
AAGGTAGGCGACAAGAACACAAGCGGGAACACAAGACGGTCTGGCTCCGAACAAAGAAACGGGGCAGACTTAATACAAAACCTAACAAGGACAGAACGAGCAACAGGTGGGGGAAGACTAACGAGGAAACGAAAGGGAAACACAACACAGGTGTGGGGAGTGAAAGACACAAGTGGAGGGAGAGAGGGAAAACACGGGGTGGACTATGAGACGAGGGGAAAACCAGGGCGGAACACTGGGATCTCACAATAATGGAAATGGACGTTGAAAAGATTTTGATTGATTTAAAACTCATCTCACCTGATGGAAATTGATGGTCTTTCACAGTGTCTGACTGTTCCTTTTTGCACTTTGCATTCATATATGTTCATGATACAGTCTGATATACCGCTGATAAAGAAAAACCTCAAGTTATTGCTTCCATATTCTAATTTCAATGTTTTACAGCTGTTTTGCTGATGAATTGCAAGCCTAATTATACAATTAAATATATATCTCTGTTACTGTCCATAGCCTATACTAAAGAGGTTCCCCATTTTAAAGATGAGTGTTATTTTAAATGCATAACACTAAGTTCAAAGAATGGCAAGCATGGATTGATACATCTAATGGGTACAACTATGGGCTTAACCCACTGTGCATCTGGAGCCAATAGACAATTCTCTTTCCATCACATTTGGATTATCGCATATCAATTAAGTGTTCCACGATGTGACTAATTAGTTCAACGGCAAAAAAATGTAGAGAGAGAGTGAAAACATTCTGTTGATATCCTTTTATAATCTAGTTAATTTAAGAATGTACACAACTGTGAAACAGTATTTAAAAGGAATAGTATATTTATTGTGTGAGAGGGAAATAATTTACGAAGCAACACCTTCAACTGAATCGTTCACCAGTCGCAAGATCCTTATTGAAAAATATCTATGAGCAGGAGAACTGCCCCCCATTTAGGACTGCAGAATGAGAGTCTTCGTCTAGTCCTTAGAAAATGCAAGTGATATTGATTTGTATTGCTTCATCAAATGGAGGACTGCCTGCTATTAATGTGCTATATATGGATATTAAATGTTCATTGCGGGTGATTAACTACAGATACAGCTGCTGCCAACATGTGAAATGTGGCATCAGGATCACTTGCCAATGCAGCTGGTGAGGAGGTGAATACGTTTAAATACAAAGCTGTCCCTAAGCCCATGCTGGACCAAACACTAAAGAAGATCTGGGCAGATTGCCCATCTCTCCCAACCCACCTAAAGAATGCACTCATCTTCTCTGGTGTTATGCTGGTAAAACATATTCTAAAAAAGAGATCAGTGTTTTAGAGTCTTAATTAAACTTATGGTGGTTGTTTAATGTGGTGGACACATGCATGGACCCATATTATGTAGTTTGGAAGTTAATTGTAAGTCTCAGGATAAATCATATATAGAGTCTAAATCATAGAGAAAAAAATGTCAAAATCATATAAAAAAAGAGTTAAATGTGTTAACCAAAACTGTGGAATGTCTATATTTCATATTTCACAATGCACCTCAGAAGTAAAAATTTGTAGCATTTTCTGAATGTAATACATTTACGATGTTGCTTCCCAAGCCATCCACAAACGTATATAAAGTTATAACTCTGGGAAATTCATTATTACACAATATACAGTACATTTTTTCTGGATTAGTTAAATTGCATAAATAAAGGACAAAATAAAAGCTTTTTCAAGTTCACATAGGGAAAAAAATACACTGTTCTCCATGGGGTTCTTGATGTATCAATTCATTGGTACCAATGATGTATTGTCCAACTGACTATTTTTGACACTCAGAATTTAAGGACAGGGGAGACTGGGCTGTGAATAAGTGGTACAGCATGTAAGACCAGCAATGTGTAAACGCTTTGATGATAGGTTTCTTGCTGTTATTTTGTTTTATTATGGTACATCACCTGGTCTGTTTAAGGTGTTCCTGACCCTTTGGGGTCTATTTCCTATGATCCCAAATAAGGGGTGTTATTTTGCAGGCGCAGCCAAAGCATTTGCACGCACTATCATTTTAAACTTTGCGGGTGATCAACTAAGAGTCATTATGTAAATTACTCCAGCCGCAAACAGCCATCTTTAAATGCGAGATTTTGCGTGTTTGGAATGGTTGTACTGTAAGAACACAGTGAAGACTGGCAGCAATGTTGCCGTTTTTATGGGGTTTTTTTTAGTGCAGGATATAGACTATACTGTTAGACTATACGATACTCAACTCTTTCTTTCTTTCTCACCCTCTGACACTCAGGTGTCAGCCCGCATCTCCGCTTGCCTGAGAGACATCCAGAGCTGGATGGACAACCACCATCTCAAGCTCAATCCAGGCAAGACTGAGCTCATCTACATTCCTGCTCTAATCATCTACATTCCTGCTCTCCCCCTCTCAATCTCTCCATTTCCCTAGGGGACACTCCACTGACCCCAACGCCCTGTGCCAGGAACCTCGGAGTGGTGATGGACAACAGGCTGTCCCTCTCCGAGAACATCGCAGTGGTAACCCGGGCGTGCAGGTTCTTCCTGTACAACATCAGGAGAATCCGTCCCTTCCTCGCCACCCACTCAACCCAGCTCCTGGTCCAAGCGATGGTGCTGTCCCGCCTGGACTGTTGCAACTCTCTCCTGGCTGGCCTGCCAGTATCGGCCATTAGACCCCCTTCAGCTTATCCAGAACGCAGCAGCGCGCCTGGTCTTCAACCTCCCCCCGACACTCCCATGTCACCCGCCTGCTCATTGACCTCCACTGGCTACCTGTGATGGCTCGCATCAACTTCAAAACATTGGTGCTCGCCTTCCAGGCAGTCCGAGGATCAGCCCCTCCATACCTCCAAAAGCTCATCAGACCCTACACACCTGCCAGATCCCTGCGTTCCGCCTCCTCAGGACGACTGGTACCCCCCCCCCCCCCCACTTCATACTAGCACCTGGTCTCGGTCCCCGGTCTGTCCTGGCCCCACGGTGGTGGAATGAGCTCCCCGTGGAGGTCAGACCAACAGAAAGTCTGACCACCTTCAAGCGCAGATTGAAGACTCACCTCTTCAAGCTGCACCTCTCTCCACCCCTCCCTACCTCCTTGTGACCTCCCTTGATTGTGTTTTATGAATTCTTGTTTAAGTGGTTCAAGCTTCTAGCTTAATACTTGTAAGGTTACTTATTGGCTTACTGTTGTACACGCCAATCATCGATATCATGTGGTTACCCCCCCCCAAAAAATATTATAAATAAATAAATAAATAAAAAATCATACTGACTACACCTGGTACTTGAACTCGTATTTACCTTTTAGGGTCGTTTTAACGCACTTGTTCCTAGTTCGAAATTGCACTGATGTACGTCGCTCTGGATAAGAGCGTCTGCCAAATGACTATAATGTAATGTAATGTTATACTGAACGGTTTATTACGAACTGTTTCACTGAATGTCTCTTAGTTTTTTCTTGGAATTACAGATGTTTGTGAGGACTATCAGCACTAGGCCTACTCACACAGTAAGTGTCACATAAAATCACATTTCCATTTGACCATGGGTTTTATTTTTTATAAAGTTTTGATTTGCTTGTTATTCACTGTTTGTTATAATAGACGTTGCATTGCTTGTTTGATTCAAATACTAGTTACTCTTGTATTCTGTAACACGATTTTCTTCATGATTAAAAAAAATATTCGTACTGTTCATGATGTAGCCCTATTCTATGTAGGCTATCCACAAATTCTCTTCTTGTGTATTTTGAGCGTTAGCTAGAATGGGCCAGTTAATTAGCCCCATTGTTATGCAATTATTCAGAATGTTCAGTTATGGATATTCCAAACACACCCATACGTGTCTTGCTACAATGACAGCCGTCATCTTATCCATTCTGTGTCTTTTAATACCTGCTTTCCATTTGTACTAAAATGCACCCACAAATACTTTTCCCAAACTTCCTTTAGGGCTTAGTAAATCACTTTACACTTGTAAAATAATCTATTTGCATGACCACCCTCCCACTATTTTGAGAAATCATGTCGGGACGCCCAACTTTGCATATTCATTCAGACTAACCCGCAAAAATGAGAAATCAACATATCTTTCAATTTCAGCACAGACAATCCTCTTTACACCTCGTTAGTTGATCACCTCGGACGATTTTTTTGCCGCTGGTAATAGTTTAACATGTGTTTTTGTACACGCAAACCTTTAGTAAATCGACCCTTTAGTGTCTTACTAAGCCACCAGAACAGCTTCAATGCGCCTTGGCATAGATTCTACCTCTACATCTACCTCTAGTCTAGATTCTAGTCTCTGGAACTCTACTGGAGGGTTGGAACACCATTCTTCTAAAAGTTATTCCCTCATTTGGTGTTTTGATGATGGTGGTGGGACAGCGCTGTCTAACACGTCGGTCCGAAATTTCCCATAGGTGTTCAATTGGGTTGAGATCTGGTGACTGCGAAGGCCATAGCATATGATTCACATCATTTTCATATTCATCAAACCATTTAGTGACCCCTCGTGCCCTCTGGATGGGGACATTGTCATCCTGGAAGAGACCACTCCAATCAGGATAGAAATGTTTCATCATAGGCTAAAGGTGATCACTCAGAATAACTTTGTATTTATTTGCAGTGACCCTTCCATCTAAGGGGACAAGTGAACCCAAACCATGCCAGGAACTATGCCCACCAGCCACCGGACCCCCCTCACTGTGGAGGTTTTTCCTTTAATTTGTCACCCTTCATATATATATATATATATATATATATATATATATATTTGAAAGATATTGAAATGCACTTTATTGTTTAAAATGTGTTAGAAGAGGAATTGTTGAATGATAATTACTATGGAAGGTTAAAGGTGATGAATATTGATCTATTTATTCTTATGATTGTTTGTTACATAATGTCACATAATACAAATGCTTTCCTGGATCTCGTACAGGCATGTACAGATATGCATGCACATAGATACCATAAGTATCACATCCCAATACATTTATACCAGTAACCATGGTGACACCAGCTTCCTCTCGCCTTCTGCTATAAGTCTTCCATTATGGGTAAACCTGCCCACCCCATTTCCCACATGGATCTCTAAATCATACCTACTCTGATACACACTAAATAAATCTTCAACCTTTTTTCATCAAAAATCAGTGAAACATTCAGTCATCTTTAGTGAAATCCCAGCATAAATTGGTCAGGAAATGGTTAAAGAAGGGGTCTGCAACCCTGGTCCAGGAGAGGGTCTGCTGGTCAATGTTTTCACCCTGCAATCAGCAACCAATTTAGACCCAAGAAACTAGCTGAGGCGAGCTAACTGTCTAATAAACTGCTTTTGTTGATGAATTATGTGCCCACTGATCAGCACATTCTATAGGTCTCAATGCCAGGGTTGCAGATCCCTGGGTTAAAGGGATTAAATACACAGTGTTGTTAGAAATGTCCCGAGCTATAACAGAGGGTGATGCACATTTCAGGATTCCAATAAACTATAACTATCCATTTTAAATCTATGTTCTCTTTTTTTATTATTATTGTTTTTTTAAAAAAATTTTTTTTTACATCTTTTCACTTAAATTGTCTACAAAAACTGTCTTAAATTGTCTCAAAATGACCAAATAAAGTTTGATTAATGAATCTCTACATTCAAGAGTATGTTCTATTTCATTATATTTGTACACACACAAAAACCCACAATTGCACTTTTCAAAAGAACATACATTTATTGATTTTAACATTGTCGTATAAAACGTAAGGGGGTCGTCTTAAACGTATGTCGTTACGTGTTCGATCATTTTGTACAATTCACGATTTACCCATTTATGCATTAATATAACTGCTGGGAAAGGTTAAATTATATTGAACTACGGAGTAGTGATGAAGACAACGACTTAAGACATATCCCATCTGCACTAAACAATGAGCAACTCTAGGCTGAAAATGGTTCTCAGCTGATGCACTGTTCTCACAATATTGCAGCAATGACGCAAACAACATAAAAATAATAATTTGTGCTACCTTCGGTTAAGTTACACTCCCTCTTAAAAACATTCCAGCTGTCACTCACCAAAAACCTCTCGAAATTTCTTGTCCTTTTTCGGGAGCATCAGTCATTATGCCCAGCACAAATAAACAATATGTACGCTATGCTGTAACCTACAGAAAATGTTTCCTACATAAGGTGTGACGTATCCAAACTCCTGTTTACACCAGGAGTGGGGAACTACATTCCTAGAGGACCGACGTGTGTGCAATTTTTGTTTCCACTAATTACCCTGGCTCAGTTAGCTAATTAGTTGTAGCATATACATCAATGCCAGCTGTAGATCACAAGGACAAAAGAAGAAAAAAAAGCTAATACACACACTTGCACGGAGATATGCGCGTTATAGGTTCCTACAATTATGAAACATGTAAAATTTAAACTTCTCTCTAGGTAACACAAGTCCCATATCTTTCGACATTGAAATAATTGACTTTCCAGGGGCAGCCTGGCGACAAACGGCTCTGAACACTTGGCAGCACTGATCGTACGTGTGCGTATTGTTTGAATTATGAGGTCTTGCGTACACTGCGGATCTAGTGATGGTAGAATCATTGGAAAGTACATGAACGTTTTGGCTAATCATAATGGCCACTACAGAAAACTAAACTGACGCAAAAAGATGTCGCCTTCTACAGAGGAAGACCTCTGAAAAACATCCCTCAACCACGCGCTCAATAATGCTACCAGCTCTATCGTTAACCAAAATAGAAGTAGGCTACTTTAGACATTGATCAAAACTGACAGACAACTTAAAGACTCATGAAGCGCTTATAACCTTGTTGTAATTTCCAGTGTGCTTTCTAAAAGATAGGCTAAACGTCTGAGTGTAACCACTTATTAAGTTGACAATAACGCATATTCAACAGTGTGATTAAACACTATTTATGCCCGGCTAGTTACATTACATTACATTCATTTAGCAGACGCTTTTATCCAAAGCGACGTACAATAAGTGCATACAGAGACGTCATCAAGATCACTACAGAACAGACAAGACAAAGCACATCCTTCCCATAATGTAGCAGCTATCCCTAGTAATGAACGTTGACTGTAGTTCACAGTAAGCTGTGGGTAAATCAGCTATACTACACTTCTATTCTAAATACTATTATAAACTATAACAAACAGACAGGAAAAACACAGGGAACTAGTACCATGAGGTCCTAGGTTAGAATATCAGTCAAGGTGGAGTTTGAAGAGGTGTGTCTTCAGGCCTCGACGGAACGCAGGGAGCGTTCGAGTAGAACGTAGGGGAATGGGAAGTTCATTCCACCACTGAGGAGCTAAGGTGGAAAAGCTCCGCAGTCGGGACGAGAGCGAGAGCCGTTGACACGGAGGGTGTTGATGATACAAAATTCAGGAAGCACACATCTTAGGCCTAATGTTCTCCTTCTCTTGATGTCCATTAGACCCACATGTTATAACTGTTCAGCTAATTAATTTTTTAAGAAATAATGTTACATTTATGCTCATTGTTTTTCTTGGATCTTCCTAACAGCTAACAAAAACAACATGCAAGCTACTTTGTCATATAGTTGGCTTAAGCAACGTGGTAATATACAGTAGGCCTACACCAGCATTAATTCAAATACAGAACATAAACATAGGCTAGGCAACATATTCACCCAGACCATTAGCAGCAGCATTGTCCTACTGCGGTTTTCACCCAGTTTGGATCACATGAATAGCTACATTCTGTAACAGTAATATCTTTCTAATAAAATGCGATCAATATGAGTCTAAATACCCACAAGAATACATAAAAACTTGAAATATTTTACACACTATAACGATTATAAAATGATTTACTCAAATAATATAAATGTCAGGCTAATGATGTTTTGGTCGAAGGATTTTGTGACAGTGGCCTAATTATTTTAGTCCACGTCCCTGCACCATAATTTCACATTGCGGATATCTTGAATAGGCTACGCCTGCACCTTCCCCCTTTTAAAACTACACCACTAGCCCTATTTGCAGAGTTACCACACAAACGACTAAACAATGTGACAGCGCATTAATTTAACAGTGACAGTTTTGTTTTCGTATTATCGGTCTGAGCGGAATTATGGTGCTGGGGTGATTATAATACAATTTGGCAATAGTTTTAGTAATGATATTAACATTGTATAGACTAGTTTAAATGACTGAAGTCGTGTCATTACAAGATCAATACAATGTTATGTCTGTGACTGCTGCATCAATTCAAGGACGGAGAGAAAGAGAGAGAGAGAGAGAGAGAGAGAGAGAGAGAGAGAGAGAATTCCTGTGATCTGCGCTAGGCGTATCAAGTGACAGTGTGCTGAGGTACTGAATTTGAATAGCAGTCTCAATTTGAATTAAAGATTGTCTCCATCTAGCGGCATTACAATTTACCACGTTGGCTATGAGGCGCATGGGAGTAAAGCAACTAGTGCAGTTAAAGACACTTTTTTGTTGATCTGTAATCGAATACTGTGCGATTCTTGAGTAGCCTAGCGCTTAAACAATTTTATTGTTCGATGCTTGGAGCGGGAAAGGAAATATAGGCTATCGGTGGTCCTATTTCAACTTAAATCTGTTTTTTGACCCTGCAACATAGCTCACGTTCGTATTCACGTATAGACACAACTAAAATTATTTTATCAAAATTATATCCTTAAGTGTTAACTGATGCATGCAGCACGTGGACACGCCTCCATCACATTAGGAACAGAGAGCAACTTTGGTCTTCGCTACAGCTGCACTTCAGACCTAGTGGTCGGAAAGAGACGCAAGCGACCCAATTTCCGTTCAGTTGCTTGCAGGTTTTTAAATAATTATCAGATAAATTTATTGATTACATATTACTATACTCTCCAGGTATATGAACTGTGTAATTTCCAGCGAAACCTATTGTTCTTCACATTTTATTTATTTATTTTTCTTTTTTATTATTTGTTTGCCTGCTCTCGGCTCGCGTTTGGCAGGGTGGTCTTGCACTGGATGAAAGGAGCTCAGCTGCGCTTTTCTTGAAGAACAGCCACACGGGGGGAAAACCTTAAAAGACACCACTGTCACAAGGTCGTTTCCCTGGACATGACGGAAAGACATGGTTTTTGACTGTGCAGATGTGTTTCACCGAAATTATAAGGTGTGATTAGCATTTTTTAAAAACTTGTTGCTGTTCTGTTGGCAGCGTGCTGAGGAAATTCCACTGCTACTTGGGATCGGAACAGCATATAGGCTAGTTTAAAGCTTTCCGGGCGAGGGATTTTGGAGGACTGCTTGTGATATTTAAGAACAAAAACATACGTACCCTTTTTAATCCAAACACTTTTTCGTGGAGGTGAGTAGCCTAATGTTTTCGATATCAGCCTAGTGACAGTCAGAAAGCATCTGGTTTTTACGTGTCGCTATAACTTCGCCTTCATATTCGAATACTTGTTAAAAACACATGAAAGCCGTGATTCCTAGCATGAACTGACACAGATGTATACAATTTTAGCTCAGACTTGGATCTCCAAGGTTTTTTTTTTGTACTTGTTGATGACCAAAGATAAATAAGAGCGAAAACTTTAGACAAAGATACACAGTAAAATGTCCAGTGTTTATTCGACTAACTGAATACGTATAGTATAGTCCAATATAGTGCATATATGTACTCTGTAAGAGTTGGTTTAACACATTGTATTGTGTACAACGTTTCTTTTCGTGCACTTTAGGCTACGTTACGTCATATAACTTAGCGCGCCCACGTATCCTAAACTAGTCTTGGAATGTTATGCTCTCATTTCTGAACATCTACATTTAATATGAGTGGGTTTGCATTGTTTCTGTAGATGTCCATTCGTCGCCACACGGCAGTTCAATAATTGACAAAGAAGGAACAGAGTCTATACTTCAGCAGGAGTTGCCAAGAGCGGGTCAGCATGGCAGCGGGAGTCGCGGCTTGGCTTCCTTTCGCCCGAGCGGCAGCCATAGGATGGATGCCAGTGGCGAGCGCACCTATGCCGACTCCCCCGAGGGAGAAGAGGAGAACACAGGACGGACTTATCATCCTTAATGTCAGTGGAACAAGGTTTCAGACCTGGCGGAATACTTTGGAACGGTACCCCGACACACTACTTGGAAGCACGGAGAGAGAATTCTTTTTCCATGAAGAAACTAATGAGTACTTTTTTGACCGAGACCCAGATATATTCAGACACATTCTTAATTTTTATCGCACTGGCAAACTGCATTACCCACGGCATGAATGCATTTCCGCATATGATGAAGAGCTGGCGTTCTTTGGGATAATACCTGAAATTATTGGGGACTGTTGTTACGAAGAGTACAAAGACCGCCGGCGAGAGAATGCTGAAAGAATTCAAGATGACGAAGACAATGAAAACAACAATGATTCGGCGCCCCCCGATATGACCTTCAGGGAGTCGATGTGGCGGGCTTTTGAAAACCCTCACACCAGCACAATGGCGCTGGTATTCTATTATGTAACGGGTTTTTTTATTGCGGTTTCTGTCATGGCCAACGTAGTGGAGACGGTGCCTTGTGGGACCTCACCCAAGGGTATCAAGGAGGTTTCCTGCGGAGAGCTCTATGCATTGGCCTTTTTCTGCTTGGATACCGCCTGTGTTATGATCTTCACAGTCGAATACATGTTGCGTCTGATGGCAGCGCCAAGTAGATACAAGTTTGTTAAAAGTGTGATGAGCATCATTGATGTGGTTGCAATCATGCCATACTATATTGGGTTTCTCATGACAGACAATGAGGATGTGAGTGGGGCTTTTGTCACCCTGAGAGTATTCCGTGTTTTTCGGATTTTCAAATTCTCCCGCCATTCAGCAGGGCTGCGTATCCTGGGCTACACCCTTAAGAGCTGCGCATCTGAACTGGGATTCCTGCTCTTTTCTCTGACAATGGCCATCATTATTTTTGCCACGGTGATGTTCTACGCGGAGAAAGGATCTTCAGCCAGCAAGTTCACCAGCATCCCTGCAGCATTCTGGTACACCATTGTCACCATGACGACGCTTGGGTAAGTCTTGATAATATGGTCGTTAACATGTTATATAGGACCGCTTCTTCGTTTCCAAGGAAGAACTTGGTTTGCTTTTTGGATATTGTAGTGCTAGTCGAGCGCCTGCACCTGCGTGGACCCACCAAATGACAACACGCTCTTTGCTGAAAACAGTGACGTACCACATTCCAAGTACTGATAGACATAATACAAATACGTCTGAATTGGATAAGAGGCTGAACTAAGTACCACCAAACCAAATGTCATTAGCACTAGCCAATAAGCTTTTCTGAGTAGGCCCTACATGTGTGTTAGATCTTGAGTATTCCTTTATGCATAATTCGAAAATAAAGCCATTTTCATGGAAATCTAGGCCTATTTAATGCATATTTCCCCTAAATTTAGAGAGTTTAATGATGAAATATCAAGAATTTTAAATGGATACAGATTCTGGGGACAATTAGCCCTATGCAGGCAAATGGACTTTCTTCAGAACTCTCAAAAACCTTGCTAGGCACAGCTGTTCTTTCAACAAATTGGTTTTCTTCTGGCCGCAACAGAACACGTTAGGGTTTATAAGTGTCTCATTGATGAAACTTTAAATGATGACCTTTCATGACTAAATGTTTTATTATTATTATTTTACAATCTTTTGTAAGATCTGTGTGCGGCAGACTTCTTATTTTACTAAGATTGACATCTTCTGTTAAACGAGGAATTTAATGTTTTCAGACGTTTTGGGCGACTGATATTTTAATTTCACAGTTTTGAGATTAGCACATGTCAATTGTGTTGATGTCGCATAAAGTTAGTTATTTAATTACAGTCATTATAATTATTTACTATGGAATGTGTACGTTAATTAATTATTCTGGTCATCCTTAAATTATTGTTCAATGAAGGGTCTGTCTGCTTCTCGTCTGAATTACAGTCATTATAATTATTTACTATGGAATGTGTACGTTAATTAATTATTCTGGTCATCCTTAAATTATTGTTCAATGAAGGGTCTGTCTGCTTCTCGTCTGCGCAACCCAGGAGGGGAGCTCTCCACGGTGCTGAATTCTGTTGTCCTTGTGCTCTAATGAGAGCTTGAGTCACTATCTGGCTACAGTCGCTACAGTTAAGCTACGCTGCCCAACCGCGCCAGTCTCAATACATTTTATTGATAATTACTGCTGCTCTGACCACAGCTCTTTTTGAAACATGTTTGTGTTACAACAGGTTCCCAGTTTCCAGGGTTATGCTGAACGGATTTAGGGACTGAAGTCCAAATCATTGATAAAAATATTCAAGCGCAAGATGTCAGAAATAGTTGAATCGTTACATATCTGATGTGCTTGGGATCAGAGGTAGTTGTTCATTTGGGCAAGAATGTTAGCATGATATATTCCCCCACGACTCATTTGTGGCAATTTGTGTTCAAATATGTGACCGGATCCCTGCTTTGGATACATGTTTAAAAATGTGACTTTTTGAGTTTTTCATCTCATGTTAAAGTACATAATCAGAGCTACAAAATGAGGCATCATTGATGTGATTGAGTAAATATTTCTGGAGATATGTTTGAATATTGTGATTTTGCAAAACACAGTTTTGAGAAAAACTGGCTTTAAAGATTTTATTGTGAATTCTGCCCTTTCTCATCATAAAATACACCCTCAAACTAGGAACTATTGTATGGAATTGGTATATTTTGTGTTGTCTGTAACCCAGTGCTTGGTATGATTTTGAATAAGTTTGATTATAATAGTGTTTGAACCATAAATTCATAAAAATATGAAAAAATTCATACACAAGGTTTAACCTCTTATTTTTCTTAAAATCCTCATCCTTTTTCATTCTTACACTTTCCTAATTATTTGGCATGACTCCCCCATTATCATGTAACTTCAAAACATTGATAACTGCTCTCCTTAGTGAAATATAGCAATAATACTTCAAAGAGTGCCCACACATTTTGATAGCCCCATCAAACCCCTCATCAATTACTTCTTGCCAAGTAGATATCTCACAATACCTTGCATATGAATGCTTGTCTGGCCCCAAACTAATTTGCACCTGTATCTTGGAGGACTAATGGCAGATTAAAGGATTGTGTCAATACCTTCCCCCTATCTATCATGTGACTGTTTAACATCAGTGGAATGATTTAAGTTGCTAACACTGAATGGTGCAAACTGTTGAATACTTAGTTTGAGTCTTGAATAAGTTGAGGGAAAGAGCTTAATTCACAAACATTATGGTTAAAACCACCCTAAGGCATTGTGAGAAATCAGATCAGTGTAATAGTACATTAAGTGCATTTAAAAAAAAATCTAAATCAGTTGCATTTACTCCAACAAGTCACTGATTAAAGCAGGTTCACTTGGTGCACAAAGAAAGATGTGAAAAAAAGAATTATTAGCCTACCAATCAGCATTGTGGAAATGGTTTTTAAAAGCAGGTCAAAGTTATTCAAAGTGATTATTTAAAACGGTGTTTCAAAAACAGTTTCTTGCTGTTCTGAGAAAATAAAAAAATCAAGTAACCCTGTGTTTAATAGGGCCTAGGCTACAGAAATTTCACTCTGTATTACAGAAGTAACCCTTTCCATAGTGCCTTCCCTAGTGGTTGTCGTATCCGTTGCAATTACAGTATGCACGTTTTCTCCCGAAATGATACTTTACAGCTTGAAGAAAACAAGCAAAGTTCCGCATGATTGTTAAAATGTTTCATTGCTTTGCTTGCGAAAGCATCGCCCTCTCTAGTTCTAGCAGACCAATAAAACAGCAGGGTGCTAGACCAGACTGTTTATGAGCTTCATCTTGCCACAGTTCCAGACAATAAACTGCATAAAATGCACCGTTTCTACACGCTAAAAGTGTCACATCGTGTTCCGATATTAAAAAGTAGTAGTCTAGGCTATAAATAAACATTCAGTGTTTTCTCCTTGCTTAGCCTACTCTGCTGTGTAGCTACAATACCAAATGTACTTTCGTTTTAGATAGACACACAATTTTTCTTTCTACAAACTCTCTCTTATATAGCCTTAAATATATTTAAGAAACCAAATATCCTGCATGAAGTTACATACTGAAGAGTTTATCTTATTCCATTTCGCCAATGTCCAGAAGGCCTACAGTTGACATTTCCACAGCAAGTAGCCTACCTTTTTGCAGCTGGCGGCTGTAATACTTTGCTATTGTAAAAACGCACATTTATCAGGGGATACCTGCATTCGTTTGAATACGACTGTGCAGACATATCTCAACCATGTTATGACCCTCGGTTACGAATGTTTAGACTCTGTTTAGGAGAATCATGTATTTTTTTGTTAGTTTGGTATTTCAAATACTACAATATCTACGATGCTCACCGGATATTCCATGTGTCTACTCCACAGAAGAAGAAAAAAAGGCTCATTTTGGACAACAGAAGAAGAAGAGAATGGCATTTTCTGTCATTAAAAAGGAATACTTTTAACACTAGAGCGAGAGAGTATTACATTTGATTGTAACTTGTCATCGCATAGACCGATAAAGTATCATCACTTCTTTAAACCAATGACGGACATGTTTGAACACTGGAAAGTTTTGTTTGGAACTCGAACATTCATGGTGAGTTAAAGTAACTAACTAGTCCCTGTATTTAACAAAATTTCACATATTTACACAACAATTTGCATTTTGAAATTTAGGTCAATGGTAGATTTGATATTCAGGATTGCGATTCTGCGATTCTCAAAAACAATTTTGACCAGATAGTGATTTTATTACATCTTTTGCCTCTCCTGTAAAATAGAGACATACGAGACATGTATTCAAAGTCCATACCGGGTCACATATACCTTGGCTGTCAGTTTAGATAATACCAATATGAAAATGCAGTTACTCCCCAAACTCAACAGAGAGCTAATCACAGTTGCATTTGGAATAATGCAAAGCTAATTCTGCAGACAAGCAGACTTCTAAGTGAAGTAGAACTTCAATGTAGGCAGCTGCAGAGCTTATACTAGAAGGAGGTATGTTCCTGTGTAATCCGGCATCTGTCAAAAGATAGCCACAGTTTTAGCATATCCTATCTATTATCTTGCCCTTTATCTATTAAAACCATGAGATTATGGGAAAAACATTCCTGAAAAAAAGAGTCCATTCCCAGACATCTACCCTACCTGTCTCTCAATGTGATTGTTAGCTAGTCAATTTCCACTATATTTATCTCACATTTCAATATTTGGAACAATAGTCAATATCTCTGATTACATTTCTGTGTTATGTCTTTATTGGCTTACCTGATTTAGGTGAATGGAATTTAGCTATGTGTGTGATTAGTAAAGCCCGAACATTATTTCAACACCAGCTGTAATTGCAGGTATCGGAATTAATTGATTTCTGGAACTGTGCAATCGGATTGAAATAGAAATCTCCCATTTTGTAGCTAATTTTACGTCAATGTATGAAGTACTGGTAACAGCTTAGCATCTGGACAAAGGTTAGCGTCTATACTATGTACTGTACTTTATAGGCAATTGCA
Source organism: Synaphobranchus kaupii (assembly GCA_029718625.1). Classification (NCBI taxonomy): domain Eukaryota; kingdom Metazoa; phylum Chordata; class Actinopteri; order Anguilliformes; family Synaphobranchidae; genus Synaphobranchus; species Synaphobranchus kaupii. Next base: position 83,440,427 of record CM056376.1, on the reverse strand, counting down.
CCAGAAACTGGAGAATTTCCATGGATCCATTTATTCTGCATGCGTGATGGCTTGCATGCCGTGTGAGATTCTTGAGATACAGGCTGAACATAATAAGGTGAGATAAAAGTGGAAGGGGCCAGTGGAACTCCTACTGAAGCAGTGCAGCGTTTCTGTCATGAAACAAGTCTCCTTTAGAAATGAATCCCCTGTCTGCAAAGGTATATAGCTGCTTCACATAAGCTTTGTAAGAGCCTGGCTCTGGACAGAATCATTCAGCGTGTCCTATAGAATTGCTACAGACAGATGATGATTGGTGGCTAACTGCCTCCTCCTGGAGCGCACTCTCGTAGATTGAGCATGGCCTTTGTTAAAATGTGTATATCATTTATTAATGTATCATTACATTGCTGCTAGACATGTGACAGGGATTTATATTATTTTACTTTGGCAGAGATTTATATGGACAGCTCTCCGAAGACACAGGGGAGACGCAGAAAATGGCTTTGTACTTTGCTCTACCTTTAACAACAAAATGCCTCCAGGCCGCTGGCCTCTCGTTTGTTTAGCTGGCAGCAGAAAGTAATTTTCATCATTTTATGTGGTATGTCTTCTCACCTGAAAAAGTCTCCGTATAATTTGATTATCATTTATTTTTGACTGCCAAGATGCAAGTGGGACCTCAAGAGATAATAAATCTGAATATTCAGTGAAAGGAAGGGATGCACATGAGATTGATATTATGTGTGAGCAAACAATTGAACTGAAGATTCTGCATTCAGACAGAGAACTTGACTATATAATCTTCATTTAAGATGTTTCAATATACCAATGAACACATTATGTTACATATTGCAAGCATATTATGTCTTAGCCTAATTTACATGCTATCCCATGAAATACTGAAGGTCTGCATGTGAATCTTTTGGATGCCCAAATTTCTTATTTTTGTGTCGTGAAAAAGCAAACCAAGGTTACCTTGAAATCATTTGTGTTTTTGCAGGTTAAAATGCCTTTCTGCACATTCTTGCGCACAGCACCAATGTAAGACTATGGCAAGTCTCTGTTGCCTGAGAGCCATTTTTTCCGGTGTCACAGTCACAAAGCAGCAGTTGAATGGAGTATTGGTTGTATGTGCTACTAATCTAGCCATGTCAGTTTGCAGTGGCACATCAAACTTGCATTAAATGGTGTGTGTGTTTTCAGTCTGCATTTCAAAACTGTAAGATATATATTAATTATATTGGTTGTTTTTTTTTGTGATTAATTTCACAAGCTCTGATACATTGCATCCTCATAAGCGATAGGCAGTGTAATGACAGAGGCTTCATGAAAATATTGAAATGTTTGGTAGTTACAATATGCATGCTTTACAAAATGTTTGTAAAATGCACTTGCACACTACAAGTGCACTGTAGTTAGAACACATTTGATGAAGGCCCTATATAGGTAATTAATGCTAACAGGGGGATCAAACAGTATGTAGAAGAGAGAAAATGCGGTGATCCATGCCACTGATTAACCCTTGTGCTGCCCCAGGCATTCTTAATTGATTAATTTCTTGGATTTTGTATAAGTGTCTGGTCCAATTTAAACAGCAGCTTCCTATTTGGCTTACAGACTGTCAAATTGCATCTAATGAAGGAGCAGCTGTCAGCATTTAAAGCTAGCTGTATAAAGGATAGGCTGTTAATGTAGAAGTTCAGGGGAGTTTAATAGGCTGGCTGTATGCTAAGGCTTACTAATATGACCTGAGCTTATGTCCCCTCCAGGGTAATAGGGTGTTGATATGGCACGCCATTCCTCTTGCTACTGTTCCAGTTCCCTGCTTCATCATCCCCACTGTGATCAATTCTTAATGTGATGACTATCTGACAGTAAGAAGAAGAAGAAGGTTGGCAAGTAACAGACCATCTCTTCAGTGGAGGGTGGTAGCCTGGATTTCTTCTACTGGGGACCAGGGATGGGTTAATATCCAATACTACACAGGGGCTTGGGAGGGATATAGATTTGTGCTATAGAATAGTGATTCACATTCAAATGGTTCTAGGGAACCGCTGTGTATGCTGGTTTTTCTAACAGCGTTCGAAATGTATTTGAGTTTGAACATCATTTTGTACTAATTTGCTCTGCCATTTAACTTTTTTTTTTTTTTTCCACAAATGGTTTAGTTTGAATGACCAGGTGTCAACAAGTTCAGTAATTAAGACCCCACTGATTTCACCACTCAGTCTATAATTTAATCAATTTGAAAAATTAACCACTTTCTAAAGAAATCATTTGCTAAACAGCACATAACAGAACATTTAAGCATTAGATAGCCTGACTGATTAAAAGTCCATGGGGTGTGAATATGAAACATTATTCTTAGTGTGCAGTGCTCTGTCTAACATAATGTGACCTCAGGAGGGTAAATTATCCTTCAATAGACATTAAGTGTCTAAATAAGAACGATTAATGATTTTTGATTCAGGGGTTTCAATTATTGTAGGGGAAAAAAACAAAAACCCAGCATACACAGTGGGTCCCCAGGATTGAGTTATGCTGTAGAACTCCGGTGGTTCTCAAACTCGGAACTGGGGACACCTGTGTATGCTGGTTTGTTACAGCCAATCGCTTGCTCAAATAAGGTTGCTGAACACATTTATTTCACAATACTGTCCTTCTCACAATGCAGGTTTGTCTTATTTCCTTTGTATTTGAATTCTTCATTACCTACCAAATGGTTAGTTTTAGTGGCCAGGTAGCTACACTTTCACCAAATAGAAGCCTGGTAATAATTTACTTTATTTTTTTAAATGTTCATTTGACTCAAATCTTTAATTTGATCTGTTTTTTACCTTTTATGTAATCATTTGCAATATAGCACAATGACAATATGAGACTTCTTGGCATGCATAGCTATTTCTGGTATAATGTGACTTAAGAGGGTAAATAATAGGGGTGGGAATCACCAGGGACCTCATGATACAATATGATGATTGGGTCATGATGCAATGCTATTGTATATATCTTCCTGTTTTTGCGATACTGCAATATATTGCTATTTTTTATTAATTTGTTTCCCATTTGCTTGTAGTAAAATCATATGCCTAAGGAGAAAATATGACAAAACCCATTACATTGCATAATAGAAAGGCAAACCTTGCATCAATTAATTTAACTTTTACTTGTGCAAATGTGCACATTTAACACATAGCAGCCTGTAAGGAAAATAAAACATTCAAGAACATTCAGCAGCTTAAATATTTGACTAGAATGAGAGGGAATATAATGAGTGTCTGGTTGCTAGATAATATTTATAGCTTGGGCTATTTGCTGGAATTGTGAAGTAATGCTTCCAATAGGGTTGCCAAATTCCGGGAATATTCAAAGGTGGAAAGTTTCCATGGGAATTTACGGGTATTAACGGGAATATATGAGAATTAACGGGAATAAACTGGAAATGTTGGCATTATTTGTACTAGCTGTATTTACCTCGTCATATGCAGATGTAAATATATTTAGTTTTGTCATAAGCAGACATCCATGCAAACATTTGTGAGTAGAACATTAATGGATTCTTTCATTGAACAAAAAACATGAATGGTGAATAAAATAAATGTATTTCCTAACCCCCCCCCCCAAAAAAAAAGGATTCAAAATGGATGTAGTCCTTGGGCTCAAATGCAGTGTGTGGCCTCAATAGCCTTGCTGTAGTGTGCAGCATGCTGGGAATTATTTCTGGAAAAATGCACAGTGCATGCGGAGGGCCCTGCAGTAGTGTGCAGGATTCTAGGAATTATCTGTGCATGTGATAAAAGAATGTACTGCATTCATGTACTCAAGTTAGTACGTCAGACGTGGGTGGAGTTTGGTTTCAGTAGTAAATTCCCTTTGACAGATAGAATGGACTTCGGAGACTATCGGCAATTTCTTGAAATCTGATTTATAGAATGAGCCAAAACGTTCCTGGATTATTAGCCTGTGCGGTATAAGGATATATAGCGTACATTTCCTGTTCCAATACATTTTTTTTTTTTAAGTAATGGTTTGTAGTCCACTTTAACATATCCATTACTGCAACGTACGAGCAGTTCTCGACCAATCAGATATCATCATGTTGTCTCGACATTTTTGGCAGTGCATACCACCTTGCTAATTCTGCCATTTTACTTCATTGAACCGTACGGAGGGATTTATGGGACGTTGAGTTTTTAAACAGTGCCAGCGCTGGTATATTCACAAAAAAATACCAAAATGTCAAATGTACTTGAAGCTCGTCCAGAAAAACTACATATTTTGTTATATTGAACAATCCAGGAAATTGATGGTAAGACATAATCACTACATATTGTTTAAAAGTAAGTTTTAGTTCATTTCTATGGTCTAAATGAATAAGGACGTCACTTTCGAAACCAGTGTGACGTAGTCACTTGAGTACTCTATGGAAGAATGCACAGTGCAGGGTTGAAATTCAACTGAATTCGCATTAAATTGGGTTGTTTTAACCAAAGCGTGCTGCAAGATCTAGAATTGCAGTTGTGTATTTTCCAACTAAATTTAAGTTCCATGTTATAGGCTATCATTTGCAACAACAAAGAAATTGGTCAATATTTCCAAAATTACCGAGCTTAACTTCCCAAATTTACCAGAATTTTTCGCCCCTTTGCAACCCTAATTGTAAACTAATGTTTATTATGGGATGATGGACATCACCATCACCACTGAGACTCATGTGTTGCCAGGAATCGGCACCTCTCTTGCTAATAACGTTTAATTTTGAATGCAAAATGTCTAGTCACTTATTGTACGTCGCTTTGGATAAATTAATGTAATGTAATGTAATGTAATGTCTAGCAAAAATAAGTGAATGCCTCAAACCATCACCCTGCTGCCAGATATGCAGTAGATTTGGATGGATCACTTTAAGGATTGTTTCTCCTGACTCATTTTCCTATTGAACTCTATGGAAAAATAAGTCCGGAGAAACAACCTTTAAAGTGATCATCCATATCTACTGCATATCTGGCAGTAGAGTGATGGTTTGAGCTTTGAGGCTCGTTTGATACCTCAGACCCTTGATGACTTACAGCCATTTAACCAACCATTGGTTCCATATACTATTCCTGTGTAATTTACAGCTTAGTCTAGTCTCACCCCCAAATTCTATATGCAATTTGCAAGAATAATGCAATAGACTTTATATGGAATAAGGGAATGTCGTAGACTGGATCTGTGGAATATGGGAGGGTTATAGACCAGCTAGGCATAGGAGAAGTACATAGCCTGGGCGTACAGAGGAATTGGTAGAGTTATACACAACCTATATAGAGGAGAACAGCTTATATGGGGTTGTGAGTGGATAGGATATGGTTTGTGGAGTCCCACTATTGGAAAGCCAGAACTCTCACACCATTCACATTTGCTCTTCAAGATATTTAGATAAAACCTTTTTCATTTTCCTAAGTACTTTTCATGCTTACTTGGATGTGCTTCAATCTTCCGGTCAGGGTACAAAATAAGTGGAATGATTATTTTTTGTCACATGGCTAGCACAATCATCATTACCAAACAATTTCCTGAATTTGGCTTTTCCACTGACCTTGCATTTACATTTTAAAGTTTAGGCATTTAGCTGATCAAGAGTGACTTACAATGAGTACAAACAAATAAAAGGCCTAGATTCATAAATGTCCCAAGTAGTGATTAATGGGAAGTGCAGCGGTCTGGCCATAACATCCAGGCAATAGCGAAATTAACAATTCTAAAACACAAATGATAAATCCAGCACATGTCAAAAACAGCTACTTGTCCAATCCAGGTGACAGAAGTTCATCCAATTTATTCGCTATACTACTAACTAACTCCTAGCAGATCCTGTATTTAAGGTTGAGTCAACAAAAGGTGGAGAGCTCTGTGCTTAGCAGCCTTATCAGCTAACAAAAAACTGGCTTACAGGGTGTCAAGTGCTACCTACACTCCCACAAAGCCCAAGCTTAACAAACACTTTTACCTGGAGCACAACAACAGCTAAGAAGGAAATTCTAAAGCATAAATAATAAACCCAGCACAAGTTTAAAACAGCTACTTATCCAATCCCGATGACAGAAGTTAAACTGATTTCTTCACTGCACCACCTTCACAATTCCGCATCCCATACTATTTTGGTCACATGACAAGTGGTTTCTCCTCTGTGAACAGAGAGCTAGTGATTTGCTGTCTGTGAGCGTTTCTGTGCTCAGACGATGCTCTGGTAGAAATACACACTGAAGTATAGCGGTGTGCCCAAAGCCGAATACCTTATTCGGAACCGCACAGATAATGAACCCTAAACAACTAATGATTCGATACAAATTTGATACAATGTTTTAATTTTTTAAAAAGTGATATGTGGGCTATTATTATGATTTAACATAGGCTAGGCCTATGTCAAGGCTTATTTGAACAAATTTGATTTACGATTTCCTCTTGCTTATCTGGGTGGTGATCAACGTAACTTAGCCCAAGAGAGAGTTCAGGTAGGAGGGGAGGGGAGGGGAGGGGAGGGGAGGGGAGGGGGGGGGGGGGGGGTTTGCTACGTGGGGATAAGAAAGATTGGGTAGACGGGGTATGGTAATAATGCGCAGTCTGAGCAGCGTTTTGGTTTCCTTGCAAGTTAAGCAAGCAGGAGGACGAATAAGGAGGACTCTTAGATAAACCCAACCCAGGGCTTGTTTTAAAGCTATCAGCCAGCTCAACAGGGAACCTAGTTTGCTTGCAGCAGAAGCCATTCAAATCGTCAGAATAAAAGCCCCCAGCTGTCATTTCGAAAACAAGGTCCCTTCATCTTCTGAAATAGCCTACAGTATCTAAACTGATAATAATGGTGCATATTCAAAGAAAATATTTGGCTGAGTATGTGGCTAAGTTATTAAATAACTGGAGGGGGGGGAAAAAAGTGTATTTTCACTGTAAAAATTAGTCTTTCCCTTGGAAACCCTTGTTGTATTTGACAGTAGAGCAAGTGTATTATAAGGTACTTTATTTTTTTTAAATATTTATATTGTATATTTATATATACCCTTAAAGTGATCCATCCACATCTACTCCATATCTGGCAACAGAGTGATGGTTTGGGGCTCGTTTGATAGCTCAGACCCTTGATAACTTACAGCCATTTAGCCAACCATGTGTTCCATACTGTACCAGTGTAATTTACAGCTGAATCTAGTCTCACCCCCCAATTTCCATAGAGATCCATTCAAATGCAGAGAAAGTTTGACTTAAAAAATTATGGTATAATCACTGAAAATAACCCAGATAGACTGTCGTCATATTTTATTTGCTTTGGGTGCACTGTGGAGTGTGTTTGTGTGCGTTTAGTAGTGGATGCTACCGGTTACCTTAGACTTGCGCTAGCAGTAGCAATGTGTGTATGTCCAAAAGAAGGGACAGCATGGAATTATCTGAAAATGGTTTCCATCAATCAACTACATCATGGGTAAGTCGTAATTGAGACATTATGTCCAAAATTCCGAACTATCCCTTTAACCAATTGCCGGCAATACCCTAAAGGTAAAGCCACGCAGAAAGTGGTGAAATCTCCTGGCGTCGCCCTCTCCTCCCACAATTGGTCTCTTGTGGTCGTGTGCTCTATTTTTAAAACAACGTGTTTGTTAAATTATTTCGATCAGATTCTATGGGAAATCCCCATGCAGCAATAATTAACGGGTCCTACATGACAGAACTAGGAGTGGGGAAGGAAAATTTAAAAAGGGGAACAATTTACAAGTGGGATATTTAATCAGATTGGTTATTGCACAACGTTCCCGCCTCGTCTGGTCACCTTGTATCGCAAGCAATCCCAACATGCCTTGCAGACACGAGGAATCGCATCTCATTGAAAATGAATGGAAGTGATGTAATCAGGCGAGAAATCTGAAGCCACATCGCTTTCTGTGTGGCTTCAGAGTGAGCCATTTCGATAAATAGCTAGCATTTTCCAGTCGCTTACAGTCTAAGCCACACCACTTCCAGTTTCTATCTGTATACAGATAGACAGTTAATTTTGATGGTTTAATAGATACAGATATAGATATTGACTTCATTGCACACCCCTACTGGAGTAACATAAGGATGTACATTATTACATCACTGCTCCAATGGATGCTTCATCATTATCCCAAATCACACATTATTCGTTTTGTAAGCATATGCATCTACAGTATATGAATGAATCGATGTCTGTACATCTGTGTTTGCAATGTTTTTAAAGCTGAATTAATGGGATAACATCAAATCTTTTGTTTATTAGTTGAAACTACTTTCAAACCATTAAAACACTCGAGACATTCCAACCTCATGACAGTCTGATCCTAATGAACAAATTAAAGCCATTACTAATAAAGCACGTGGCCCTCTTTCAGAAACCTTTTTTCCATTTACTGTTCAAGCTGCACAACATTTTATAATTTGTGGAAAGTACAGAACAATTGTGTTAATTTTCTGATTAGATGATCCTGAGCCAGTGGGCGTCTGCTCTTACTGATGGCTGGATTTCTATTCCATTCTAATTGTACATGATGTCCTGAGTGTCAGCACACCCAAGATGTCCAAGAATCAACCACTAAATATTCAAAGCAGACCTACATAGAATGAATAGATGACTCCTTGTGCAGTTGCCAGGGACATAATTTCTGCTGGTGCATGCGTGTGTGAGACACCAATGCAGTGTTTCTGTATACATACTACATAGTGTCCATCACTTCCCATTCAGTGAGTCTACAGTGGAGTGGAAAGCAGGCCCTGTATTCATATAGCGTCTCAGAGTAGGAATGCTGATATAGGATCAGGCTTCCTCTGTTTATATCTTAACCTTTTCCATTATGTGCGAAAATGCAAAAGTGATCCTAGACCAGCATTCCTACTCCGAGATATTTGTGCAGAACATAGACTGATTCATGTTTATTCATAATGTAAATCTTCCTAAATGAGACTTAAAAGCATTTACTCATGTACAGTAAGTGTACACAAAATAGTAGGTAGTGGAAAATAATACATTGAGAAATCAGATTTCAGTTGCATTGAACATGTACAATAGTCATATTTAATTATCTCTGCCATGGTTTCAGCAGACACTTAATCAACAGAAATGACTCCACATGGGATGTGTAGAATGTTTTTATTGACCGATATGAACATTATTTTAGTCATTCAATAACCTGTCAACAGCTCTGATATTAGAAGTCTACAGAAAATGGCAACATTTTCCATCATAACATCACTTACACAAGGAACTGCATTTACAGAAGCAAGAGGAATATTTTATGAAAGTTGGCATGAATATGAATATTCATGTAGGACTGTTTTCTAGAAATCAGACTCATTGTGGGAATAAAAAATTATGTGCTCCTAAATATTGTCAAATAGTGGAGAGTGTACTGTTCCTTAAGAAGGGCTGGACAATCACTGGGCACAGACAAAATAAGCTCTCTCTGTGTCTGTAATGAGGTTTTATATCTGGGAGAGCTAATTTCCCAAGGTTTTGCTTGATTTGATTATCTTATAATTGAGATTGTTTCCGTACAATTTTCACTTCTCTTCCCTCCACATGTGGGCTGTTTGAGTAACTCTGATTTCCAAATGATTTGAGCTGCAAGTGAATTACACCAAATAAATTAATTTAATGTATGTCTCCACAGGGGTGGTGTATGTGCTGTTTCTGATATACAGTGCTGTCTCCAGATATAAAGAAGAATCTTTTATGATGCCACCACCAGATCTTTTGAAATGGTAATAAAATATTACTAGTGCAACCATTAACAAAGAGGGAATCTAGTTAAAACTCCTCCGAGAAAGCCATTCGTGTGGTTGCTATTGTTTTCAGATTCCCACAAGAATTTGGCCTGCTTTTCTTCAAGAAATGACTGTAGTCTGAATGAGTATCACCAGAGGCCATAAAGTTTAAGATCATCGGGGGGGAAAATGCAGGATTGACATGCAGAATAAAATGAATTTATTTTAGTTGCCACAGTCAAAAAAGCATGCTATCTTGAGCTATTTTATTACGCCAGGATTGTGTGCATTTGCGGTCATGCCAGTTCTTACCAATGTACAGCTAAAGTTCTCTCTGAGACATGCATGATCATCCATCGTTTCCGATTTCTTCATCTGAATGGCGGGATTATAATAAATGAATTTGAATGGTTCAAATAATTGCTGCTGCACAAGTAATCCGATGCATTATTTAACAGGGAACCTGGTGTGGTTATTTTCAAAGAGAGGGAAAGAGAGACAGAGGGATAGGGGAAGGAGGCAGCTTGCAGGACCCTGCACACGGCAAATACTGTATAGCACGTTTAATTATTAACGTTCATCCAATGGAAAGGCAGTCGCATTCTCTTGTGTTTCATTGTTGTATCAATTTTGTTTCTGTCGACATGAGGGCAGAGGCTGGCAATAAATACCCGGCGGGCAGGTGTATAACTGGAAAAAAAAGGACTGGTGTCAAAATAGGGCGAAGGATTTTCGAGAATATATGATTCCCTGATAGATCAGAGGATCAGAAGGGGGGGGGGGGGTTATGGTTTTTGTTTATTTATAGCAATCTCTGTGGTCATCCTAGGATTTCCAGCCTCTTACCAGGTGATGATACCATGGACACTCTGCAGGATAACAGACTCACAGATGTTGCTGCTCAGTGACACATGCTCCCATCACTTCCTGTTTATTAAGTGAGCGGTCTCAGTGGGACTGCAATGGAGCCTGAGGTGATGGTGCGTGCTGAACGAGCAGCCCCTTACGGAGAAACCTATGTTCATTTTTATGTATTCATCCGCATATAAATATATTTCTAGCACATACATTACCTCAGATGCACTAAACATTTATAGGCCTCACAATGTGAAATATATTGTTTTCCTTTTTCATAAGAGGAGCCTCTACCTTCAGAGTGTCTATGCGGCGGGTTCTAAATGACCTTTGTGATATGAGATGACCCCTGCTATGGATTAATCTTAAGAGCAAATATCACTCGCACAGACGGCACTGTGAACCCATCATCAGATTTGAGGAGAGAAAGGATGTTGAGGGAGAGGGAAAGAGAGACAACCATTTGTTTAATCTGCTATCAGAACACATTCACATTCAATTCTGCAAGCGGAATTCTGCAGAATGTATTAATAGAACAGGAAATGCGGACTTGCACAGTGTGCTTTTCCTTAATCTTTTGATTAACCATTGCCCTTTCCAGCAAAAACCTCCTCATTCCTTTTCCCTGTCAAGGTGAATTTCTGACAGCAGTGTGTCATGTTGACTTGTCTTTCCTAGTGATTTGAGGTTAAATGGCGTGTACCGGGAGTAACTGCCTTGGTGATGTTGAATGTCCGGTATAAAAATGCTAAAACTGAAAGTTTGGGGTTAGGGACTGTGAGAAGTATGGTTCTGGTCACAATGTTTTTCTTTTGTTCTGATGAATGCGCAATTGAGCGTGTGTTCTCCTGCGTTTTCCAAAGGATTATGGGTAGACAATTAACTCCTTTTCTTTGAGATTTTTATTTGGTTTCCAGCAGAAATAACTTTGGAACTCTTTGTTCCTGCTTTTAAAATTAATTGTATAAACCTATTGCACACTTTGGTAAGAATAATACTTAATTTTGGTCCAGATTATGTCTATGCCCAAGGAGAATTGGGAACGTTTTTAGCATTGTGTCTATATTCCAGTGAAACATGCTACTTCATCAATGGTTCTGAAGTCGTAGTGTTGAAATCCTGAAAACGTAATCCCAATGTATTGTGTTTTTGGCTGTTTATGATAATTGTGTTCATGATTATTCCTAGAATCATCAGGTCAGTCAGTTTATTTGGCCTTTTAACATGTTTTAAGTGCACTGGCTTCTGCCAATCCTCAGGGATGGAATGGAAAGAGAATACCTGAAGATCTTAATGACTTTCTGAATGTTGAAAGTCTGCTCCAGGACACCCATAAATCAACACTTCCTCCAGGTCGCATAATCACATAATGCTCGTTCACATCCACTTTGTTCCACAAAATAGTCCTGACAAACATTTTTGATCTGCATATCCACCGTATCATAGCTCTTGGTCCTGTAATTAATTATAAATAAAGAATAATTGAGTCCCTTTCACTAGTTAACTATTATCTTGAAATCTAATTTCTTTGTAGAGTGTATTTTACAGATATCCTGTCACAAAGACGCTGTATAGAAAACCAGAAAATTCAGCACTTCATTTTTTGCAGAGCAGAAAATGGCTCATATCTCATTCTCTATGTCACGAGTATGGAAAGAGAAAAGCTTACTCAGAAGCCCAAGGTCCAAATATTCCAAAGTGAACGCGTTACCAATCAGCTATAGGCGAAATCGCCGATAGCTAAGGGGAACGTCGTTATTTTAAACCTGAGAGCTGCGTCACCAGAGAGTGTTGTCATGGTAACCTGCTACAAGGCCTTCGCTTTACTGCACCTCACTGTGCTTACTAGTGAACTAGCCGAGCTACAGCCGCTACACTCACCCCCCTTTGACTCCCCCTCCATTTGAAGCAACTACTTTTTATTCGGTTCTGATCCGGGTCAACAGGCACCAATGTCACGAGTATGGATTGAGAGAAGCTTACTCAGAAGTCCAAGGTGAGATTTGAACCCTGCTCCTCTCTCGTCAAAATATTCCAAAGCGAACGCGTTACCAATCAGCTAAAGGCAAAATTGTTATTTTGAACCTAAGGGTTGCGTCGCCAGTGTTGTCACGGTAACCTGCTAGAGGCCTTCGCTTTACTGCACCTCATTGTGTTTACTAGCAAACTAGCCGAGCTGCACACGCTACATCTATTGACTCTCAGAAAAAGTCTCCCTCTGCTGCCAGGCTTAGGAAAGCCTACCTTTGAGAGAAATCCAGCACTATACAGTGTGTTTATACCCTCTAATTCTGCATTCGAAAACCAGGGATTCGGCCCGAAATATTGTTTTCAAAACAAAGTGGCTTATGAAGAGAACCAATCAAAGAGACCAGTTCCGGTCGTGAACCAATCAAAAATGAGATTAACTTTGCATGTTCACATAACAGTAGAGCAGCAGCCAGTGTTGAGAGACTTTCACCCACTCCTGGCTGCATCACCAAACGGAACTATTGCCTGGCATAAGTTTATATACAGTTGTGGTAAAAGGTTTACATACACTTAGGTTGAAGTCATTAAAACTCATTTTTAACCACTCCACAGATTTCATGTTAGCAAACTATAGTGTTGGCAAGTCAGTTCGGACATCTACTTTGTGCATGATACAAGTAATTTTTCCAACAGTTGTTTACAGATGGATTATTTCACTGATTTCACTTAATTCACTCCATCACAATTCCAGTGCGTCAGAAGTTTACGTACACTAAGTTGACTGTGCCTTAAAATTTTTTATATTTGGTCGCATATCCTTTGTATGCCATGACTTCCTGAAGTCTGTGACCCAACAACATAAAAAGACTCTTGATATCTTATTTTCTACTATAACACGTCTGCATTTAAATGGATCTCTATGGGAATTGGGGGGTGGGACTAGATTTAGCTGTAAATTACACTGGAACAGTATGGAAACACATGGGGCCCTATCTTGGCGATCTTGGCGCTTGGTCTAAGTGCATGGCGTCCATTTAGGGCGTGTCCAAGTGCACTTTTGCTATTTTAACGGCATGTTTTTTGGGCGCTAAGCACGGCGCAAGGTGCAACTGGGCTGAATCTAGTCTCTTCATTAATTATAGGTGTGTCTTGGGTGTGACATGCAATAAACCAATCAAAATGTCATATCCCATTCCCTTTGAAAGCCTGCTTTTCCACCTTGGCGGATTGCTTATGATGGCGAAACAGACATGCTCGTGCGTGTTTAGTGCGCTCAAGGAATAGGCTATGTGGATCAATAGTAGCCTATGATCAATATTATTCGGGCTAACCATTATGAGTTCCCGGTAGTTCCTGACGTGCTGTTTACAAAATATATGCGGTTAAATTTTGTTAAAAGCACCTGCAACAGCTGAGAATAAGCGACCAATTGCTTCCGTCTCACCTTAGAAAACGCCAAATTAGCCTGCTTGTTTAACGAATTTCGTTTGATTATGCAATGAACTCATGTTCAAGCTTCATCCGAAGTTCATTAGGCTACCTGCATTCTAATTTTGATTAATAACATAAATAACATTATTTTGCCTTAATGATGACACTAAATAGAATAAATCTGTCAGGTTGGCAACCCATAGGTTCAGCATATTTTCCCTTGTTTTATAATGTCCTGCTTATGGAAATGTGACCAACCTGTTTTACTGGTAGCGTAATACTTTAAAACGATCCACTTTCCCAGGAAGTCCGTGGAAAGTGCAATTTACAGCAGGGGAAACAGACCTGCTCCTGTAAAGCGCACATGCAGATAATGAAAATCAAATTAATTGTGTAACGTGCTGCAAATTTAGTTTATAATTAGACGCTTAGTTCTCTTTAAAATCTCTTGTTCAGTTATGGAATAACAGGTGAAATCAGCTGGGTTTTAATAAGCTGAGGGTATGGAAACCTTGTCACTGTAATTTAAGAAATATGAAGGACGAAGAATAGCTAAGGTTACAATTCAGTTAACATGATGACATTTATCTCAGTTTTTTAACAATAGGCTATCGAAAAAACCTTATGCACAGCGAGTCCACTGTAGCCTAGGCTATTTGAAAAACAATAAAAGCAATATTCACTGGACAAGGTTTTGAACTTTTTTCAGTCACAAACCATTCTATTTACTTTCAGGCTGTATTCCTAGATAAACAGAGCTGTATTGTAATGACATCTGAAGCGCATTTTCATTACTCAAATGTCCGTCTATTGCAGTGCGCGAGTTTTCCATTGAATGAAAATTTCACGCATTAGGTGCAAATGACAATTCGCGCATTAGGCTTGATATAGGTGTTATTAGCTCCTTTTTAATGGATAGCCATTGTCCCGTACCATCGCACATCGCCTGGATGTTGATGGAGTGGGCTGAGAGCAATGTAATGTGGCATGGTTTCACTTCACTGAGGGAAAGGTATGTGGACCTATGGAACCTTTCATTATTATACATTTTTGATATAGCCTACACAATAATATTTCACATTGTGATCTAGATATTTTAGTCATGCTTGTGCGCGCCCCTGTGTGTAACAGACAGGAGGGTATGCGCGTTGTGCACACGCCTATGTAGACGCACTTATATGCGCCGTTAAAATAACATGTAAACTGCAACATGACTTTAGACCAGGTTTGTGGTGGTTCTAGCGCAAGCGCTTTCTGCTGGCTCAAGATAGCAATACGCCAAAAAGAATCCTGGCCACTCCTCATCTTAAGACCAACATGCCCAGTTCACCTGCAACGGGCGCAAGAATACATGCTAGTTAACGGACGTGAGCGCTAGGCGTTATTATGAACCTAGTGCCGGGTGTAAGATAGCAAAGACACTTGTGTTTTGGTTAGCGCTGCTTTGCGCCGGGTGTAAGATAGGGCCCATGGTTGGCTAAATGGCTGTAAGTCATCAAGGGTCTGACATAATAACAAGCCTTAAATAATCACTCTGCTGCCAGAAATACAGTAGATATGGATGGATATCTTGAAGGGTTTCTTCTCCTGACTTAATTTTCCATAGAGTTCAATAGGAAAATTTGTCAGGAGAGACGACCCTTAAAGTGATCCATCCATATCTACTGCATATCTGGCAGCAGAGTGATGGTTTGAGGCTCGTTTGATACCTCAGACCCTTGATGACTTACAGCCATTTTACCAATCATGTATTCCATATGGTTCCAGCATAATTTACAGCTAAATCTAGTCCCACCCCCCAATTCCCATAGAGATCTATTCAAATGCAGAGACGTTATAGTATTGCTTGTAAGAGTACCAGAAAATAAGATATCAAAAGTCTTTTGATGTTGTTGGGTCAGGAAGTGATGGCATGCAAAGCCAAAGGATATGCGATCAAATATTAAAAATTTAAATGTCTTTTGTGAGGTCACAGTGACCTTGACCTTTCACCACCAAAATCGAATCAGTTCATCCTTGAGTCCAGGTGGACGTTTAGGCCAAATGTGAAGAAATTCCCTCAAGGCGTTCCTGAGATGGCGTTCAGGAGAATGGGATGGACAGACGGACGGACAACCAGAAAACATAATGCCTCTGGCCATGGCTGTCGCCGGCGAGGAGGCATAAAAAATATTTAGCTAATGTTAGCTATTGCAAACCATCAGGTAATGTTAGCCAACTGGTAAATTCTTGTGAATTTTGCAAAACAAGTACAGAACTGGAAAAAAAAAAATGGAAAATGCTTTGTTGCGTTATTGGTAAACTCTGCCACAACTAAAAATATTCAATTGTTTTATCTGGACTCTTCGAGCTGACATTTTTAGTGTAGCTATCCCAGTCTGTGATCCTGCAAGCACAGCTATAAACTTTGATGCACATTCATGACGGAGAAGCAGTGGAGTGGGAGTGTGTGTATTTCTCTGTGGGCAGGGCCAATGGGTGTTAGGACTTTCAAAATGTTTTCACAACAATTTGACCGTTAAGAAAGTTACCTACTCCAGCTTTAAAGGGGAATTCCAACAAAAAAGGATGTTTGATTTGTAGAAGTGTAGTTGTCCTGATTAAAATGAACTCTCAGCCAACTCACTACCTGTAGTGAGAGCAGAGATATAAGTCCAAACTACTGCGCATGTTCCAGGTACCTGTTTTAGTGTGGACTACAACGGCCAGGGTCTTAAAAATATTTCTCGGAAGGTTTTGTTATCCAGTGCATGGTCCGCAAAATCGTTGGAAGCCATTGTACTGTAATAATTGGTAACTTAGTTAAGAACTCTGAGCTAGCTCGCAAGCTAATACTATTTGTAACAGGTTCACCGCTCTCTGGCTGTGTCCGAATCAGCGCACTTGCCTACTATTGAGTATGCCAATTGAGTATACATTTTTAATAAGCTGTTAAGTACACAATAAAACTAAGCCGTTGCTATACAGTATGCTAAGTGCACAGTTCCCAGTGGAACACAGGACGCAGTAGATGGGGCTCTGATTCGGGAACAGCCTCTCTTCCTCTCGGAGTTTGGTCATGCGCCTCTGGCATAGCACTGTAGTTTTTTTAAAAATGAGGATGGGTAGAGGTATATGTCAAAATGAAATTTAGTAACTTTTGCTGTCAATATTTTCTTGCCCAGATTGTTTTGGCCAGCCACAAAGAGAGCCTTAATCAGTTGCGCCTTGATCTGTTGAATAAGGTTAATGTTTTTTTCGGTGGGATTCCCCTTTAAATGTGTATGGCTTTTCCTGCCTTTTCAATACAGACAAGCCTAGGGTTTATCCCTCAAAGATAAGATGAAGCTCTTTTTCCCTTTACCCTTGTTAATGGCAATATGAGATGACATGGGGGGAAAACTGTGTGGCAAGGTCCTCTGCATTTGCTGAGGTAGGATAGAAAGGTGGCTTCATGTTTTAAACATCTCTGGAATGCTCTTCTCCGCCTGACATTCACAAACACTCCTCCTGTCCAGCCTTGATTGCGGTGACTGCAGGGGACGAAGGCTCTCCTGCAACCTAATTCTGAAACAAAAAAAAATCACAATCAAAAGATTACATACCACACACCAGAAAATGGAGCCGCATTATTAAGATTGCTCATGGAATGTTCAGAAAAAATATGTTCAGAAAAAATACTGGTGGAGGTGGAAGAGCAGGATATATTTGACAATTTTCCACTCTGAAGGACATGATAAATTATATTTTGCTTTTGTGTAGTACATCAGAAAACATATGGAACAGAAAATAGTAGGAAAAGTTAGCCTATTTTTATAAAGCTTTGAATCTACATGTGTGCATGCACATGGGGAAAAAAAGGATATTTGATATAAGCATTTTTCTAATCAATAATGTTACGTTTCAGTCTGACCCGCAATGGTTTGTACCGTTTATTAATTTTGGCAGTATTTCAATCTAAGTTGAAAAAGTTTTGTTTAATCAACTCAAATCCATATTTAATAAGACATTGTCTTTTTTGTTTATATTCAGTTAATTTGAGAAGATACAGAAAGCCAGTAGAATATATGGGGTATTTGTTATTTGTCAATTTGTTATATTGCTGATTAAAAGTATAACATTGAAAGTGAATTGTGGATTATGAATGTTTGACATTTGTCACTATTGAAATGTCAGTTAAAAGTAAGAATGTAATCTTTGTGGTGCCGCCCACTGTAATGATTACTGACACCTGTGTGAGTAGCACAGCTCAATTAACCTGAAAAAAGGACAACGCACTATACCCCTGACAATGACGTAAGCTATCTTTGTAAGTATATGGCTTTATCAAGGTTGTGAATAATTTGGAAGAGCAGTGTAGACACGTGGAAATTTGTGGAGTAACAGAACACAAAAAAAAAAAAACTAAATAAAAAAAACTAGCTCATCACAAAAAGGCATACAGATTCCTTTTTACATACACTGTATACGTACATACTTGTTCGCTTAGCAATCTCAGCAGCAGGGCTAGGGGCAGGAGGGGTCCTTCATGGAAAAATCCGAGGGAAGGCAAGGTACGTAAGTTTGAATAATTCCACTGGGAACACATAAGGTACTTAGACATTACAAAAATCCAGAGGTTGCAATGTGAACAGCAGTGGGGGAGGCCACTCCAGAAACACGCAGAGATGGCCAAAGTTGCTCAAAGTTCACTGAGCTGGTTGTGCACGGCAGTAAGTCCACTTTGGGATATTCAAGGAAATTCCTTAGGCACTACAAATGGCCAGTAGTTGTGCCCACGGCGTGGAAGCCAGATATGGGTGGCTTAGTCGACACTCGGTAATCAGATGAGGCTTGTTGGGAAATTGAGCTTGGTTTTTAAAGATTTAGACCCTGAGGCTTGGTAACTTCCACATTGCAACTTGTGGTAAGTTAACACCATTTTAAAGAACCAAGTTCAGGTGGTTCTGTTTCTTTTTTAAGCACTAAGTTTTTTAGGTTCAAAGTGAAGTGAGTGTCCCAGGGGCAGGGCCAATGCCACCTTTATTGGCTTATCTCCTGATTGTCTGTGAGAGGTCTTTGCAGTTTGATTGTCCCCCTCCTGTTTGTTTCCAGGCAGATTATCCCTACTGGATACACCACATGACTGCTACGACCTATTACATAAGTTTCACCTTTGGGTATTTCATAGATGCAGTTTAGTAGTTGTTCAAGAAGAGACTGTTGTACACCTCCCTTGTTTTATGACAACGAGGCTATAGCTTGTATTATTGTCGTCTTTCTCATCTTAACATTACCCAGTTGTGGGAAGTCATGCGTAAATATGGATAAATATCAGAACAAGAGAAGGAAAATGAAATGGAAAAGGATTTGATTAAAAAGAATAATGCATTCTGCTAAACCTAGTTATGCATACTAGTATTGGGGTCAAATCCATTTCAATTCAGTGAAAAACTGAAATTCAATTAATCCATTGAAAAATTCCCATAACGTTCTATCATGTTTATTTAATAAATTTCAGTTCATATTTTAAATTGACTGAATTGGAAAAAGAATTTACCATTATTGTCACCAGGGGCGCCCGCAGGATTTCTTCCCGGGGTACGCAAAAGAGTAGGCCAAGCCATAGGCTACATGAAAACAAAGCCACTACTTAGGACTAACGTTACAACGTAATTTACCGATATATTTTGCACTCATAAGGTCGCATATTACAAGAAGTTCTAACGTAGGAGTAGGCCTAGCCTACGTTAAAGTCTGATCTTTCATCAGCAAAACCGGAGAGACGTACTTCAAAATAGAATGGAAATGTTGCGCGCAAAAAGATGTTACGTGACTTACAGTAGCCTGATATTTCATAAGGAAAACCGGAGAGACCTCACAATAGAATGGAAATGTTGCGCGCAACAAGCTGTTACGCGACTTACAGCACAGTTAATGTTAACACAATGAAAACACTTCTGACAAGTCAATGTAACTATCGAACATGCTCAACAAAATGTAATCACTTTCTAATAAAATATTATATGCACGCCAATTGTGTGTGTGTTAGAGAGAGCAAGAGCACGAGCAAGAGCAAGTCACTGCAAATAAAATAACATTTTGGTGGGTAGCTCGTCCTCAGCTGAGGACTGGTTCTCCGAAAGCTGATTCTCCGAATTGTTATTTTCATTCTTTTTCAGACTCAACAGTTCCACAATGCTGAGCTGCTTTCTTTTCTTTGTATTTGGCTAACGTCAATTACTGTATTCGTTTAAGTTAGTTATCTTGACTGACATGTAAAAAGGCAACTCTAAACTTTTCCCGGTCTAAAGAAAAAGGTGGTCCTCCAATCACCTTCAACTGTGTCTTCCAATCACTTTCAAATGTTTGAAATATGCAAAACTTGGAAAATACAATAACCAGGGTAATACAACGAAGACAATAAGCAAATATCATTCCTCAACATCGTAGAAACAGAGACGGAAAGACTTTGACAATTCACGTCAGTTTTAATGGAAATACTAATTTTGCTGTTGTTGCTAAGGTACGCAGACTGCGTACTCTGCGTACAGCTGGGGGCGCCACTGATTGTCACGATTCCAGCTGTCATGTCACGTTTTATTTTCTTGTCTTAGTTACATTTCTTGTTAATGTCACATATTGTGTTTAGTCTTGTCACGCCACATTTTATGTTTTATTCTTGTCACGTTTCATGTTTGATTATTGTTACGATTTATTTTTTTGTCATGTCACGTTTTATATTTGATTCATGTTACATCTCCCGTTCATTGTTTAGCATACACATTTCCGTGTTTTTCCGCAGCCTTGCGTTCATGCTGTTTCTCTATCTCTCTTGCTGTCGCTCACGCTTCCCTAATTGTTTCATTCTCCCGTGTCTAGTTTACTAATCTACTAACGTTAGATCAGGATTGGATAATACTAACTCTCTAACCATGTGTTCATGTTTACCTTACGTTTCTCGTGCATGTCATTTACTAATTTACTAACGCTAGGTCAGGATAGGTCTATTACTAACGATTACTAATTATCTTGTTACCTTGTCAGCCTTCCACACCTGATTTCCATTCGCATGCTGCTCTCAAGCTAAGTGTCTGCACCTGTCTACAGCTGCATTTAAGCTCAGTGTTCATGTCTTTTCTTTGCGAAATTGTTGCCTCCTGTTTGTCAGTGCACTTTTGAGCGTTTTTCCAAGCCTGCCTTTTTGTTTACGATCCAAGCCTGTTATTGACCATTGTTATTGACCTCTGTTTTGTTTACCACTGCCTGCCTGTACCACAAGTTTTTGCCTGCTGTCTTTTGTACTTTTGCCCCGCGGAGCGGACTTCGGTCTTGACTCTTGCATTGCCTAAGACCCCGAGCCTGCCTACCGTCTGCCTGTACTTCTACCGTCTGACAGCTACTGTGGTTACTGGACTATTGCATGGTGTACCGATTCTGAGACTGCCTTCTCCCTCGGTACTGTACACTGGTTTTGGCTGGATTTTTTGTGTATGAACCTTGCTTGTTTTTTTGACCACGCTCATTGGACATTCCCTCATTAAAAGCCCTCACGGGACTTTTTCTACTGCTTCTGAGTCGTGCATTTCGGGTCCTACCCTCACGCATCCATCTCAATTATGAGCCTAAGAAATAAGAACAAACAACCTTAGGCTTACTAAAATAAACTGTTTGGAACATCATTAAGAAGAACGAGAGCACTGTTGAGCTCAGTAATCACAAAGGCCTGGTAGACTAAAGAAGACCTCTACAGTTGATGACCGAAGAATTCGCACTGTAGGGTTAAAGGTAGAATTTCAATTTAGCAATCAGTCTCATATAATTAATACAGCTCTAAAATAGCGTATTCCACTCAAGGAATAGCGTTATGGATTTTGAATGTCAGCATTAACAATACTCATTTAATTGCTCAAGATTATTAGCACCGTGTGTGTGTGACATCCTATTTATGCTTGAGAAATATCACAAACACCAAATGCAGTTAATAGTGTAACAAAAAGGGGCTATAAAAAAAATTAACGGGCGAATGTGTATACCCACAATGTTACGCGATTGTTTTATTAAATGTGACAGAACATGCCTATTCCAGTTAATAAAACAATCGCGTAACATTGTACGTATAAGCATTTGCCCGTTTACTTTTTTTAGCAGCAATTTTGCCGTACCGCTGGAAAGTGAATGACGTGTCCTTGTGGAATGAGTCTTATGGCCTTTATTTCAGATATATAGTTTGACTGAGCCACGGTGAATGTTCTCTTTACCAAGGCTTTTAATTCTTCCGGCATGATATCCATATATGTAAGCAGATGCATGGGTTGGGTGCACACAACTTGTGTAATTTGTGTTTATATTCATTAAAGAACAGAAAACGGATGGGTGACTTTTTTGAAAACATAACCACTAGTTAACCCATTCTTTTATTTGTCTAAGACATTCTTTTATTTGTCTTAGACAAAATTAAATGAACTAAGTTACGAGTACATTTGTTTTAACCAGGGGCACCGTGATGGCGCAGCGGGCTACGGCGCAGACTTTGTCTGCGGTTGCGCCCCGACGATCGGTGGCTCGATCCCCGGCCCTGCCAGATCCGAGCATGGCCGGTGCCCTGTGGGAGCCTGAGGAGTTGCGCCCTGAAGAGGACGTGGCGCCCTCCCCCCTACCACCGGCTGACAGGGCTGTGCAGAGGCCACCACATGGGGGGAATTGAATTAGAATAGCGGTTCAATTGGATACCAAATTGGGAGAGAATGGGACAAAAAACTAAAAATAAAAAAAAATAATTTTAACCATGGACTGTAAAAAAAAAAAAAAAAAAAAGGTTTTAACCTGTTTGCCTGGCTCCTTCTTTCGTGCGCCGGTGGGTTTCTCACGAGGACGAGCATGGTGAAAGGAGTGCTCCCCGCCCATCTACAGGAATATATATCCATGATTGGGCTGGGATGGGAAGTATAAGGTGCAACTAACTCCCGTTTGGAATAGGGGGGGGGTTGTACTCTGTTTTTTTTTTTTTATCACAATAACTGTTATGGAAATTATTGCAGTGTTTCTGGTGATAGGTTACCATAATAAAATATAGTATGTTTTTATGTTTTGAATGATAAATAACAATTAAAAATGTTTAAAATTATAACAGATGTATGGGGAATTCCCCAGAGGGTGAATGGTTTCTCCCTTTTGAGGGTGGGCTATATATAGGCTCTACACTTAGTTTTGGTTACTGTGGTTTGTTTGTTTTGTTTGTTCTATTCCACGGACCCCACTGTAAATAAAAGCACACTTTTTTTTTCTTCTTTTTTTTCACCAACTTAATTTTGTGGACATTGAATTTCTGCCCTGGTGAGGTACATTGACCCTTGTGGTGAGCTGCTTTAGCCAGAGAGACCCCTCACACTGTGTTGGCAGTGTGACAGTGGTTATATAACACAACAGGGAGACGCATGTGCACGGGGTGCACGTGGCGGAGACAAAGAGAGAGAGAGAGATGGCACATACACGCGGGAGCGGTGATGGAGGAAGAGAGCCGGGAAAGCGGGTACATGTGGCAGAGGGGAAAAAAGGGAAGGAGGGAAGTATGAACTCGGCTTCAGCTAGCTCACGCGGAGCCGACTCTAGCCGTGAACAAAGAGATCTGGCACTTGAAACGTTGGGCCCAATTGTGCCACTACAATAGAGAGGCATAATTTATTGTAGCACTTTGGAAATTCCTATTTATGAGACTAGCGATTGGTGTCAAATTGCATAGTAGACTTGGGTAATAATACAGTGCCCAGATCGGGAAACTTAGGTTACAAATAGGGATGTGCATACGCCCAATTTGCCTGTGTCGATTATTGGGGGTTTGCTATCAATGAATAGTCGTTAATCGGCGCTTGCAGGAGTGGTTATTATTACAGCCATCAGCAAAACATATGTTACCATTAACCTATACATAGACTAATCTGGTAAAGCAAAATGACTATTATTTAAAAAACTTTATTTCAGATTTTTCCCAATTTGCTAGCCAATTGTACCCTATCTAATTGAATTTCCTGTGTAGCAACCGCTTGAGAGTTCGCTTCTGAAATTCCGTCAGCCAGTAGTAGGAAAGAGGTTGCCACGCCCTCTTCAGGCCATGACTCCTGGACTGGGTAGCGTGGAACGCACACCCAGACGAAAGCCAACGCGTAGTCCATTTACCGGGCGATTCTCCTTGGATTCCTTTTAGGGGATTTTGTTGTCAACAGATTGATGAAGAGAAACCGGTCGTCTTCGTACTCAAATTCCAGAACTGCTTATAGTTCAGCAGCCTCAAACAAAATGTTGGTTCCTTGCAAGTATTATGTCACAAACACTCTTAAGGAGGCAGGCGTGGAGTCAGTGACCACTGTCCACAGAAGAATTCATGAACAGAGGCTACACTGCAAGATGCAAACCAGTAGTTAGGCACAAAAACAGGATGCCCAGTTAAAAATTTGCTAAGAAGTAACCAAAAGAGCCTGCAGAGTTCTGGAAAAAGGTCTCCTGGACAAACGAGACCAAGATTCACTTGTATCAGTGATGGCAAGAGCAAAGTGTGGAGGCCAAAATTAACTGCCCAAAGCATCTCATCTGTGAAACATGGTGGTGGGGGTGTTATAGGTTCAGCATGTATGGCTGCCACAGGTACTGGCTCAGTCTTCATTGATGATGTAATGAATGAATTCTGAAGTGTACAGAAACATCTTGTCTGCTCAAGTTCAAGGAAATACCTCCAAACTCATTGGACGGTGCTTCATTGTACAGCAAGACAATGATCCCAAACATACAAACAGTTATTAAAAGTCAAAAATGGGAAAAATCATGACAGTCACCAATCTGAATCCAATTGTACATGTGTTTTATATGCTGAGAAAACCTAAGGCAACTAGCCCCGAAACAAGCAGGAGCTGAAGTTGGCTATAGTACAGGCCTGGCATTGCATCACCAGAGAAGATACTTGTCTATGGGTTACAGACTTCAAAGCAGTTGTTGCATGCAAAGGATATGCGTACTAAACATGACTACTTTCATTTACATAACATTAATATGTCCCAAAAATTAGGGTGCCCTGAAATGGGGGGCTATGTATTACCCTTTAATAAAAGCTGAGAATCTGCACTTAAGTTAATTAAGTGATTATAAATGTAAAATTGTACAGCACAGAGCCAAATCGAGAAGAAATGTCCCAAACATTATGGAGGGTACTGCAATTTCTCCAGCCCAATAGATTCCTTATCTTCTGTTTCTGTCCAGCATAGTGGTGTTAAACCATACTGGTCATTGTTTTCTTCGCGGATGCAGTTTGTTATTGAATAGTTATTTGTCTTTGAATGCTGGTTGTTCCCCCAAGCTCCTGAAAAGTGATACTAGGAAAGGATTTTGCAAGCTTGTCTATAATCTCCTAGCTGAACAGAATGTGCTCAAAGGAGCAATTATAGTCACTCACAGGATCTGACAACTCGAGTTACGGTGTTAAGCTGAGGTATGATTTCAACCTGCCCATGCCAAGTTTCACCAGGAATCATTGGAAGCTCTGGAGGGCAATTAAAAGAGCTAAATTGGTGCTAAAACCAAAAAGTAGCTTTTAGCATCCTGATGGGCTTGGCCAGCAGTGTTCCTTTCTTTTAGAGAGAGTGAACTGTGTCTATCAAAAAGGATATTATAAGAGGGAGATGTAGCCTTTTTAATGACTGATGTTTGCTAGCTCAGCCTATTTAAGGCCATTTATTGCATGTATTATAAATGAGAAAACTGCCTTGTTGATGATGTACCAGAACTCAGTATTTCCATATCTCTTTCCACAGCACTCCTGTTGTCATTTATGACAACTCAGCAAGATCCAGCTCCAAACATTTAGCTGAATCCTCAATACATTTCTTGATACAGGAAATGAAATAATAGAAAGACTGCGAAGGCTCATTGATCTGGAGCTTGCTGTGAATGTCAATGAAGTGCCGTTAAACCAGAATAAACACATGGCTTGAACTCTCCTCATTCTGTTCAATCAGAAATCACTGGTGTGAGAAAGTCTAAAACACAGGATCACTCAAGAGAGGCCCATTAAACATTCATGGCATGGAATTTCGCATGATAGTGTTTTGATAGAATAAAATTTGATACTAAGACAGGACTGTTATGATGTTATCCCTAGCATCCATTCAAATTCCCTATACCTGAAAGGATTACTAGGGTTTCCCTAGATAGACCACAGATTCATGAATCTTTAAAAAACATTAATTGTAACGACCAAGGATTCAATCCTTTCTGGTATGGTAAGCATTTCTTTTTATTGTTTTTGTTGTATTCAACCATGACTCTTAATAGAAACTGCCAATCTAGCCTTTCTACATGCATGGTCATAAACATAATCAACCCAAAGAATTGAGCCTTTGGAAGTTAATAAGAGAGACTAGAGGTTAATAAACCAATATGTGTATCTGAGTTAAAGCCAATAACATCTGACTAATATTGGAAAGTGTTTTCCTGCAAGCCAATGCTCAAAAATAATAGCTGATCTCACAGGCAGGATTGTAAAAATGAGGAAATCATCTTAGACTGCATACCTACCCATCTGTCTTGAGACCACGTTTCTTCCTGATGTGCCTTGAAGCCACAGGACAGATCTTTGCTAGAGAGATTCTATCTTGTGTTCTTCTTTTGCTTCTTATTTTGAAGGCAAAACTAACACACTTCCAAGTGTGCAAAGTTATGTTAATGCCTACTTGAAATCCTGCGTAGCACTGTTTTGCAATGGGATTTTTAGTTTCTGTAAAAAAACGAATTCATGTTGAAATTATTATTTGTTATGTTGAAAAAATTTCTAAGATGTATATTTATACTCTGAGGGCACATGCTATGGTGTTGTGCCATACAATGTTCTTTTAAATGTATTTATGTACATGTAATTACATTCAGTGTTGGAGATTCTGTATGTGTGGTACTGGGGCAAGAGGTTTCATTTTCATTTAGAGTAATAAAAAACAAAGGCCCAGTAAGATGATCTGAATTTGTTGTAATGTGTTTAAAGCAGCAATTGCTTCTGAAGAAAAATGAGATATTTAAATGTCAAGCCTTAGCCGCCTTCAGTGATTGATCTGTGTGTGAAAGAGTGAAATAAACAGACAGGATGGATGCTTACATTATTTTAGAGAATTGATTTGATTTAGAGTTGGATAGCATGGGATTCGGCCCAAAGCCTTTCTCTCTGCTGGAGATTTAATTCAGGAGGGATTTAACATGAGCACTGCAAAGAGGAGGTGATGAGTGCCTTCCACTGACACAAGGAAGCCAGTTATTCCTTCTGAATAACCTCCTGTTGTGCTCTGTTTTTTTTTTCTTTCTGGTTCTTAATTATATATATATATATTTCTTCAATGTGAGGAGTGCAAGCTGCGGCCATTATTTTGTGCCTTTACAGCCAGAGTTGATATCCGCTTGGAAGAAGGGAGTAGAGACACGTGTGGTGTAGCTGAGTTAGATCTTAACTGTTGGAGATGCTTGTGGATGTATTTGGTCCTTGTAGCACAGTGCTGGGTATGGTAATCGTTCCCGATGGTGATTAGATGAGATCCGCAGAAATATGCAGCAGACATTTACTCTTTTGGGGTTTGTAAACTAGAAACCAGGGAACATTTAAAGCAACCAAAAGAGGTGGCACAACCCTCTAAACTACTCCCCCAACCATCCAGGCATCCTGTATCGTTAAAAATGAAGAAAAGAAAAAGCAAAGAAATGCTATAACACATGGACTAAAGTTCTGCGGAAATGAAAACCTTCAAATACACAACTTGCTCTTCACTGTACTTGGCGACATTGTGAAAAGATTACAGTATTATTCTTACCCAAGCATTCAAGGTGTTAGTTGATTGGTTGGCCATCTGCCTCAATGCTAGCTATGCAAGGGCATGTCAATTTGGTATTCCTTGAGATATAAAGTGATTCAGGTTGAAATCCAGCTCACATACAGTTGCAGCCACTATTATTGGCCCCCCCTGTAAAGATGAGCAAAAAGGGTTATAAAAAATTCACCGTTTGGTGAATTAGCTTAATCTCACACTGAAAAAACAAGAAGAATCCAACCTTTAATTGACGTTAATTTATTATGAGAGAAAAAATCCCTCATCAAGAAATAATTATTTTTAACAAAACCACATTGGCCACAATTATTGGCCCCCCTGCATTTATATATAGAATAAAGTAATAATTTTTAATATTTGGTCACATATCCTTTGCATGCCATGACTTCCTGATGTCTGTGACCCAACAACATCAAAAGACTCTTGATATCTTATTTTCTGGTAGGCCTACTCTTACAAGCGATACTATAACATCTCTGCATTTGAATGGATCTCTATGGGAATTGGGGGGTGGGTCTAGATTTAGCTGTAAATTACACTGGAACAGTATGGAACACATGGTTGGCTAAATGGCTGTAAGTCATCAAGGGTCTGACGTATCAAACAAGCTTTAAACCATCACTCTGTTGCCAGATATACAGTAGATATGGATGAATAACTTGAAGGGTTTCTTCTCCTGACTTATTTTTCCATAGAGTTCAATAGGAAAATTTGTCAGGAGAAACAACCCTTAAAGTGATCCATCCATATCTACTGCATATCTGGCAGCAGAGTGATTGTTTAAGGCTTGTTTGATACCTCAGACCCTTGTTGACTTACAGCCATTTTACCAACCATGTATTCCATGTGTTCCAGCATAATTTACAGCTAAATCTAGTCCCACCCCCCAATTCCCATAGAGATCCGTTCAAATGCAGAGATGTTATAGTATCGCTTGTAAGAGTACCAGAAAATAAGATATCAAGAGTCTTTTGATGTTGTTGGGTCACAGACATCAGGAAGTCATGGCATGCAAAGGATATGTGACCAAATATTAAAAATTATTACTTTATTCTATATATAAATGCAGGGGGGCCAATAATTGTGGCCAATGTGGTTTTGTTAAAAATAATTATTTCTTGATGAGGGATTTTTTTTTCTCATAATCAATTAACGTCAATTAAAGGTTGGATTCTTCTTGTTTTTTCAGTGAGAGATTAAGCTAATTCACCAAACGGTGAATTTTTTATAACCCTTTTTGCTCATCTTTACAGGGGGGGCCAATAATAGTGGCTGCAACTGTACCTTCTGCTCTGTTTGTGTGTACGTTCAATAGAATGGTTAAACAAAGAGAATCATGGTGTAATGATAAGCATATTGATCTGAATGATGGCAAATAATACTAAATTTTACAACAGACTAATAAAGAACACAAAAAACAGTGAAACAACGCTCAAGCACTTATAAAATTAAAGGGATATTTCGGAATTTTGGACATAATGTCTCAATTATGACTTACCCATGATGTAGTTGATTGATGGAAAGCATTTTCAGCTAATTCCATGCTGTCCCTTCTTTTGGACATACACACATTGCTAATGCTAGCGTAACTCTATGGTAACCGGTAGCATCCACTACCAAACGCACTTAAACACCCCACAGTGCAACCAAAGCAAATAAAATATGACGACAGTCTATTTTGAGTGTTTATACCATAATTTTTTAAAAGTCAAACTATCGTTGAATCCTTTACTTAGTGCTGATCTATATTCTCTGTGGAAGTATGGCGGCGGAGCGAACGTGGCCATTGCAACTTGTTGCTCTTCTTTGTTGTTGTAGTCGCCCCGTGCCGGCACTACATTCGTAGGTAACGTAAAGTATCGCTCCGCCGCCGTACTTACACAGAGAATATAGGTCAGCACAAAGTAAAGGATTCAATGATAGTTTGACTTCAAAAATGATGGTATAAACACTCAAAATAACCCTGATAGACTGTCGTCGTATTTTATTTGCTTTGGGTGCACTGTGGAGTGTTTAAGTGCGTTTGGTAGTTGATGCTACTGGTTACCTTAGAGTTGCGCTAGCATTATCAACGTGTGTATGTCCAAAAGAAGGGACAGCATGGAATTAGCTGAAAATGGTTTCCATCAATCAACTACATCATGGGTAAGTCATAATTGAGACATTACGTCCAAAATTCCGAACTATTTTAATCCCAGATTTTTTAATCCCAAAAAAAGTGGATTAGGGATTGGGAGAAATCAAATCTTTTTACTCTGAAGCCCACCAGCTGAGCTGCGCAGTCTCCACATCTGAGGAGTACACTTAGTGGTCGATTTGCTAAGATCCCAAATAAGTAATACTTATTGTACATGACTTTGACAGTGTTTAAAATGCTTTTTACAAACATTTTACCTTAAAAATAAGTTGTTTTTTTTCCTGTTACAGAATTTCTGTTTTTTTTTTAAAACACTGTCAAAATCATGTACAATAACAGCAATAACTCATTATTTAACAGTCACCCCATAAAATAACAAGCTTTATACAGTTAAATAACAGGATTTATTAATAGGCTACAGCTAAATAACAGGATTCATACAGTTTCCCCCCTTCATTAAATGGTTTTTGGCAACATTGCCTTTGTTTATGGTATTTTTTTTTTTTTTTTTACAGTGTAGGGTATAGGCTCCTGTTACACTAAACAAGCTGGCAGTTTACTATGAACTGTTTTACTAGATGTCTCTTAGTTTCTGCCGAGAGTTACAGATGTTATGACTGAAAAACTATGCTTTTTACTACTCACACCGTTAGTGTCACATAAAATCACATTTCTATTTGATCATGGGGATTTTATTTTGATAAAGTTTATTTGTTTTGTTAGTCACTGTTTGTTATAATAGACATTGTATTGCTTGTTTGATTCAAATACTACAAACCTCAATTCCAAAAAAGTATGCAAAATGCAAATAAAAGCAGTGATTTGTAAATTCTCTTTTACATATATTTAATTGAAAACAGTACAAAGAAAAGATATTTCATGTTTTACCTTATCAACTTTATTGATTTTTGTAAATATACACGAATTGTGGCCGATACTACAAAAAATGTATGTAGTGGTTGTAGTGACCGTTGTAGCTAAACCTGAATTGGAACAATGCTAACAATTAGCATCTTGCCATTGGATTTAATTGCCCCTCGCTAACCTTTGTTTAAATAACCGCCTAAATCCACTGAAATTGTTAAAGGAACAAAGTTTTATTTTGATGGTATGTAGTATAAATTTGACATACTGAAATGGCGTATGGAAAAGTTGCCAGTTGTCCGAAACATTTTTCGTCAACGGTAGACCTATTTTGTAAACACAATAAACTTAGGGCTGTGTCTGAATCAGAGCCCTATCTACTGCGCCCTGTCTCCTGCATACAGTGCACTGGCAGAAGTGTGCCGTTTAATGTGCACTGTTTAGCAGTCCACGAAAAATATCCGCCATACTATTTCTCCAACCGGACAGTGGAAGTTTCGTAAGCAGGTCATAAGACGTCCCACCAGTGTTGCCATGTCCGCGGTTTAATTGGGATACTTTCAAAGTGCAGTCATGGGTAAAAATGAAAAGTCGCAAAGCACGCACTTATTTTAAAAAATAAAAGCATGATGATTTTTATTTAAAATATGTTGGTTTTGGTTAAAAATAGCCTATAATTTGGGTTAGTTTTGAGTTGCCATTTGGCTGGAAAGTCTTACAAGATCTGGCAACCCTTGCCCCACTCTTGCGCTGCCATGTCACGTGTTGTTTTTGTTGTATTTGAAGGAAAACGTCAGCGTCATTTTTTTAAATACGAAGCATGGAAGCTCGAACAAAATTGGCAGTGATGGACCACAATGAGAATGTTAACCACCCACAAGCCACCACAGCTGTTGGTAAATATTGAGATAATAAATTATCCTGTCCAGTCTATAACAAGATAAATTCTTTGATGCTTTTATAGAACAACCAACATAATACTGAAGAAATATTGTTATTAGTTATGTGTTCATTAGAACTTATGGTTTATCACACACAGCACTACCTACTACACGGTGTAAATAGTTATATTTATGGTAACTGACATTTGTGCTTCAATCTTGCAGGCACCCCACGGTTCAACGTGATCTTCCCTAAGCAGTCCAAGCAATGGGTTGCGAGGACAAAATTTGTTCCTACCACACAGAACTTCAGGGAAGAACTTGACCATGCAATATCAATGTGACGGGACACAACTATCCTCTACAAAGCACCCAGGCGCAACACTACTACAGTGTTTCCCATAAATGTATTAAAATGTGGCGGCCCACCACAGTTTAATTTCAACTGCCACAGTTTCAAATTGCTCAAAAAAAATCTAAATTTGAAATTGTAGGCTTATGTGTGCAGCTTTGCGCAGAAGGTGGCGCCGGCGGAAGCTTTTTGCTCAACTCAGACATTCGTTGCTACTGCAGCCGACCTATGATTGGAAATCACAAACTCTGTGTTTTAAATTTATTGGTAGACGGTTCGTGACGATTTCTGCCGAATACGTAGTTTCTAAGTGCCACTATTTCCCTGTAGCAAGTCCATTTATCAAGCAAACCCCACCTAGTCTATACCTACCTATGCGTGACATAGTGGACAATAGCGTCTATGTTTGAGTTCATACATATATTTATTCATCATATAAAATTAGAATAACGTCATAGCAACGAGATAAATCCAACAATAGCCTGATCGTATGCCAGAAAAGCCGTGAAAAGCCCTGCTCACTCAAATGCAAAATAAACTGTGAAAGTACTATCTCATTCTACCATGTATTCTACTAGCAATATATGCTACTAAATATGAAATAAATATACAATCCTACCATTGGTTTTACACATCGAGATGTTCCTTTCAAAATTCAGTTGTCATTTATTGTCTGGTACAATCGGTTTGAGAAATATACAACACTTTATACCGCTATTACACTATCTGAAACGTCGCCGCGTAATAAGCGCCATGCCCTGTAAGCCTGTCTCATGCATTACAGTTCACTCTGGTTTAATTGTCGGCTTTTTTATCCAATAGAGTACATTATAACCGTCGCAACGGTATATGCCAAGTCTTTTTGGGTGCTTTGAGCAATTTACTACAGCCCAGCGTAACGGCAGTTTTCGTTTTAACTGTCTAGTATTACGCAAGCGATATACAATACGCAGGGGAATTCCCCTTTTGCAGGGGAATTCCCCTTTTGCGATATGTAAGTATTTTTGCGTCTAAAATACCGTTGGTCTCGCTGGCTACATACGTACGTTCGTGTTTCCACTCGAGCACTGTCTTTCCAAGTTTGATAGCCCTGTTGTTATTTTCGCATTTTGAGTGCATTTCACATACTGTAGTGCAATCGTTAGCTAAATGTATTTTTGAACTAGGCTACCGATGTTCATTGAAGATAGAATATTTGGCAGCATTTTACAGATGGTGGAAAACTATTTTATGTTCATGTTATCATACATAGTATAGGCTATGATGTATACGAGTCTCTTATGGCATGACAAGTGCTCATTCCAATTTACTGTTGCGCTGATATGTGGTAGATTAAGGTAAAAATTTCCTTGGAGTTATTATGAATAGGAAAACTTAAAAGATTAAAAGAATACAGAAAAATGTAATCCCAGGACAAAAGTATACATACTGTAGAGTACAGGGACAAGTGATGTTTTATTGAGGTACAAGAGTGAATGATTAGGCAACATATTTAGGTGTATGTAACACTGTGATATCAATGTGATGTTTTTTTATCTTAAGCCACCAGAGGGAGCTAATGTGTATGCGTTATAATGTATAATATAATATAATATTTTATGACATGTTTTGCATAGGGGTTTTGGGCCCATAGATATCTACCCCCCTATACTGCTGAAAATATATAATTCTCACTTGGAAATTATGCACAAGTGAGTTTTATGAGCCCAAACTGTTGATTTGTAGTTAAATATTTCATAATTTTTTTTTATTTGCAGCAGTGCACAATTTAGCCATTTGGATAGATTTGGAGACACTAATGGACAACAGGATACACAGCTATATTTTGCATCATAGACCTTTAGTAGTTCTGCATATCATCCTCAGATTTTGCAAAACTTGTGGACATGGAGTTTATGATCCAGGAAATGTATATATATTACCGATTTCACTTATGTAGCTCTCAGCAAAATTAAAAAAAACTATTTAAAAATTTTTTCCCCCTAAGTTTCTTTGCATTTGTGGCACTTTATTTTGACTTAAATTATGAAAATAAACAAATCTAAGTTTGTATTGTAAATGGTCCACCTGTCTTCTTTCATTTAAGCCATTTACCAAGTTTATGTGATGCTCACACCTGGAGTTATAAAGCCTTAAACAGAGCACCCCTAAATAGGTGAAATTTGCCATCTGCGCCAAGGGGTTAACCCCTTCGCTTCAAAAAGACCCTTTCTTCACCCTGGTCGATGCCCCTCCCCCCTGCTTACACACAAAACCCGCCACACACTGGCTGCGTCCCAATATTCTTCACTCCCCACCTCCTTTCTTCCACTCCCCCGCTACCACTCCTCCCCTACCTGGAAGTATGCAAAACTGCCCAAATGTTTTGAGTACAAGTAGTTCATTGTACAGTATACAATGTACTTGACATTGCGGTTTGCGTCGAGACATTGATCAATTTGTAACTATTTGTAAGTAATGTGTAGCCAAATGAGCAAAATTCGATTAAGACACAAAGATCGGTTTGCGGGGCACGGAGCCCATATGGAAATGTAATATACTGCAGTATATTTTAAATATATTGTGAAGATAATTTTGATATATTTACAATATACTGCAGCATCCACTACCAAACACACTTAAACACTCCACAGTGCACCCAAAGCAAATAATATACGACGACAGTCTATCTGGATTATTTTGGGTGTCTCTGTGGAAGTACGGCGGCGGAGCGATACTTTACGTTACCTACGAATGTAGTGCCGGCACTGGTCGACTACAACAACAAAGAAGAGCAAAAAGTTGCAATGGCCACGTTCGCTCCGCCGCCGTACTTCCACAGAGAATATAGGTCAGCACAAAGTAAAGGATTCAATGATAGTTTGACTTAAAAAATGATGGTATAAACACTCAAAATAACCCCGATAGACTGTCGTCGTATTTTATTTACTGTGGAGTGTTTAAGTGCATTTGGTAGTGGATGCTACCGGTTACCATAGAGTTGCGCTAGCATTAGCAATGTGTGTATGTCCAAAAGAAGGGACCGCATGGAATTAGCTGAAAATGCTTTCCATCAATCAACTACATCATGGGTAAGTCGTAATTGAGACATTATGTCCAAAATTCCGAACTATCCTTTTAAGCTAGCCAAGCTCTCGACTATGTTACGATATTATTTTATCATCAGCTAACGTAACAATGTTGTAAGATAGGCTATATTTTATTTTATTTTTTACAACGAATGTTATCTCGCGAGCTAAACTGAAAATAAAAACTAAATAATATACCCTAGTTCATGCATATTGTATCTCATGGAAGATAATACTGACGTTTTTCAAGGGAGATATCAGCACGATGTAACAAAACGCAACCTGCTGTGTTCCCCCGTTTCCCTCACCGAAATGTAGTTTCCCTTCAGTTAAAATCTTTATATTGAATATTATCTTTGCTGTTTACAGTCACTCACTTGTGTGATGCCACTTCATGCCCAATGTCTGTAATGTTTATTCAATAATAGATGTAGAATATCACAAGCAGTGGAGAAATATATTGTTTGTATTGTATAAATACATTTTAATAATTGTAAAAAAAATAAAAAGATAAAAATTGTTAGAACCTTTGAACATGAAAAGTTTACTAATGGGTGTGTCTGTAGAAACCTACGGAGGTGTTTAAATATGGTGAGACATATTATACATAATATGCATAAAATAAGTAGCCTAATGTATTTAATTGTTTTTTTTTTAAAATGTATAAAAACATCTGTCTTTTTACATAACAACAGCAACGTGTTTCAGCCCTAAGTGCGATAGGTGGTCACTGTGGAAATGTCGATTGTACTGGATTTTGCCGAAATGTAATGAGATAAACTCTTCAGGGTTAACCAGAAAACAGTTGTAACTTAATACCAGGTAGGATATTTTTTTCAGAAAACATTTTATACCAGAGATTTTGAAGAATAAAATTAGGTCTCTACTAAACCCAATGTACAGTGGGTACTGTACATAGTACAGTAAGCAACGAAAAAACACAATGCTAATTTGTACAACTTTTAAAAAATATTTTATTGTTCCTATATCAGAAGACGATTTTCTTAGCGTGTATAAAGGGTGCATTTTATTGTCTGTAACTATGGAAAGATGAAGGTTGTAAACATGGTTTGGGCTATTAGCACCCTTTCAGAGAAACATGACTACTGTAATTTGGTCAGATCCGACTACCACTAGGGGGCAAAGTTATATCAGGTTAATGACACAATTCCGTATCTGCATAAAAATCTGTATAAGAATCTTGTAAAAAGGATTTGTATACTTGTGATTAAACTATCTGGTTGTAGCCAACTTTTTTGTGCGCTCGGAATCTGAATCTGCGTGCGCTCGGAATTCTGGGATTTCTGGCAGCTTTTTCTCGCGCTCGAGTTTTGTAAGCTCGTTAAAGAATTTTGTATGCTTGTAGGAGTTTTGTGTCTATGAACAGCTCACTTCGCAAGCAAAGAGGCGGGACCAGCTCTCCCCAAACCACCACAGCCAATGAAATACCATTATTTCCCCCCAGTATCATTGGCTGGATTCGCCTGTCAATCAAATTGCAAATTGCTTGCCTAGCTAGGTTTACTGCACCGTCAGATCTGTAATGTTGCGATTTCGTAGTTAAACATTATTGAAAAATTATTGTCTTACTCCCATTAGCTAATGTAAAACAGCCACCAGAGCTACTATACTTTACTGATATTTTAACTAGGCCTACTAGCAGACTACTGACTGTCTACTACGTAAGTTTAGACTAACTTAGTTATAGCCACTTGCTAGCTAGCTTGCCACTGTCTAGGTCAGTGTCCCAACCTCGGTCCTGGCCCGTCTGGCCGACCACTGTGTATAGGCTATGCAAATCCAAAATTTTAACAAGCTGTTCATTCTCTTAATTAGGTGCTTTTCATGTTTAGCGGGATTATTTACATTCAGCCAGTAGCCACATATATATTATCAAGCCTATGTCAGAAGTATATGCATGCAATGAAGAATAAGGGCGCTTTCACAAGTATAGTCCATTTGGCTAGTCCGAATCAGAGTGAAATTGATACTTTTGGTTCGTTTTCTATTTAGTCTGGTTCGGTTTCACAGTGCACAAATTAAAGCGGACCAAATTTAAAAAAATAATTTGCTGAGGGGCGTGTACGAAGGAGCAAGGCTGGAAATGTACTCGCAGAAGTCTTTCTCATTGGTCAGAAATTTGGTGGTGGAAAATATAAACACGGAAATCAACAAGCACGGAGAAGAACACTAACCGAGCAACATGGAGCCACGGATACGTTGGGTGATACTGCCAGTAATCCTGCTTTGGTGTTCCAACCAAACACAGGAGAGTATTGCTCAGAACGAACACCTGTTAAGGCTCCGGGTTGTCAACAATATGATGTTGATACACTATTTCAAAAGAAGACGTGTTGCGATCCAACAACGGTATAACCAGAGAAGGCGAGCCTTGATGCGGCGCTACCACAACCTGTTCAGATTGGCATTTCAAGGAAGATCAAGGTATAGTAGCTATCTAGCTAGGTGCTAGGCTATCTCAACAAATGCCTGCGCAGGCAGCCCATATTTCTCTGTGTTTTGGTTCACTTACTGCAATTGGGTCGAATTATGTTCTCACTGCAATCGAACCGCACTAGGGTTCGCTTGGAAACGGTCCGAGACCGCTTGCGAGAGGTGGTCTCGGACCGGTTGATTTGGTCCGCACCAGAGTACGATTACCGGTTGAACCGCACCAGGGTTCAATTAAAACGGACTAAATGCTGGCTTGTGAAACCGCCCTAAAAGTCTCATGTTAACATTGTGCTACATTGAAAACAATTTCATTAAAAGAGGTAACAAAACTATTTAACGGATCATGGCTCCTAATTGGTGAAAGTGTGGGCACATGGCTACTAAAACTAACCATTTGGTAGATATAGCCTAATGAAGAATTCAAAGACAAAGCATACGATAACCAGCCAAACCACGTTGTGTTAATGAGTTTAAGGAAAAAGGAAAGAACTTAAACACATGTGTTCAACAACCTAATTAGAAACCTATTCACCTCAGTCAAGTTAAAAAAATTGTTAGGCCTACCTCTTCATGTCGGCCTAATTGTTTGCAATATAGCCATAGCACACAGTGAACATGGGATGTTTGTTCTACATGGCATGCATAGCTAGGCTATAATGTTCTGAGTAAATAATCCCTCTAAACAAAAACACCTAATTGATAAAAAATAACGGCTTTTTCAAATTCTGGGATTGCAACTGTGGTTGGAATAAAAACCAGCATACAGGTTTAAAATGGAATTTTCACCAGGGTCATTTGCAGAGTATGGCAGACAGCAAGCTAGCTAGCAAGTGCCTATAACAAAGTTAGTCTAACTTACGTAGCAGTCAGACAGTAGTCTGCCAGGCAGTAGTTAATATATCAGTAGAGTAGCTAGCTCTGATGGCTGTTTTACATTAACGTTAGCTAATGGGAGTATGACTATTCATTTCAATAACGTTTAATTATGAAATCGGAACCTTACATGCCTGACAGAGTTTGACAGATTCTTGCCGTCCGCTCAAAGCAGAAAACCTCTTCTTTTGGCAAGTAATTTGCCATTTGATTGACAGACAAATCCAGCCAATGATACTGGGGGGAAATAGTGGTATTTGATTGACTGTGGTGGTTTGGGGAGATCTGGTCCCGCCTCTTTTGCTTGGCCTTCTCCTGCAAGTTTGACAGACTGAGGGCAATCTCTTTATGGCTCCAGGGCCAGATCCAGTTCTGTGGAGGAAGATGATTGGATTGGGGCTAACATTATCATTATTTGCATCTTATTAAATTTCAGTAATATTACACACACCGTCTTGCTGACATGTGGTCTTGTTTATGCAGGCACCTAAATAATGATCCATGAACAACAGTTCATTTGAAAGTAAAATTGACCTGCCTGCTATTGATGCCTAGACTAATGTTTCATGTGGACATAAAATATGGCATTACATGTTCTCCTAGTCAGCACTTTTGCACAATGGTCTTAAACTGGCGAGATTAATGGAATTCACTGGAATGAGATTAAGATCTTTTGATTGTAGTGTACATCCTAGAATGCTCTTGATGCCATCACATACAGAATTGAAAAGTCTTTACAGGTGCACTATGCAGGATTTTTAGCCTTGCTGTGGTCCTGTGTTTACAATCAAAGAAGTCTCCTACTCTGTCCTCAGCCCCGCCTGACTTCAGCCATCTAGCTACCTAAAACACACCAACTCCACAACATTTTTCATCCCCTTGCTAAACTTAAGCTGTCACCATCGAGGAAAAGCAAATCCTAGTTTGACTCTACTTCTTGAACGGGCCCTGTCGGCTTGTTGTTTCGCTTTGTTGTAGGCTACTTGCACTTCTTCACCTTCGCCATTGCAATAGCTAGCTAGCTACAAACACTCTGCTGAAACCTCATGGGCTCTGTAGCCACACCCACCCCTCTCCACACAGAAAAGAGCATCACCCCCAGAAACGTCCCAAACATACAGTCAAGCCGGAAAGTCTGCGCACCCCTTTCACCTTCTCCACGTTTTATTACGTTACAGACATATTCTACAATAGATTGAGTTCATTTTTTGTCTCATAATTCTACACAAAATAGCCCATAATGACAAAGTGAAAACAGGTTTTTAGACATTTGTGCTAATTTATTAAAAATCAAAATGTAAAATATCATATGTACACAAGTGTGCACCCAAAAGTGAGCTGAGGTGCATTTTGTTTCCACTGATACTGCTTGAGATGTTTCTACAACTTAATTGGAGTCCACCTGTGATAAATTCAATTGATTGGACATGATTGGGGATTGCCAACACCCGCCTATATAAGGTCCCACAGTTGACAGTGCATGTCAGAGCAAACTCCAAGCCATGGGGTCAAAGGAATTATCTGCAGACCTCAGAAACAGGATTGTGTCAAGGCATAGATCTGGAGAAGGGTACGGAAAAATCTCTGCAGCTTTACAGGTCCCAAAGAGCACAGTGGCCCCCATCATTCGTAAATGGAAGAAGTTTGGAACCACCAAGAATCTTCCCAGACCTGGCCGCCCGGCCAAACTGAGCAATCAGGGAAGACGGGCCTTGGGTCACTCTGACAGAGCTCCAGCGTATCCTTGTGGAGATGGGAGAACCTTTCAGAAGATCAACCATCCAGGCAGCACTCCACCAATCAGGCCTTTATGCTAGTGGCCAGATGGAAGCCCCTCCTTAGTAAAAGGCACATCACAGCCCGCTTGGAGTTTGCCAAAAGGCACCTAGAGGACTCTCAAACCATGAGAATCAAGATTCTCTGGTCTGATGAAACCAAAATGTAACTTTTTGGCCTGAATACCAAGCGTCACGTCTGGAGGAAACCAGGCACCGCTCATCACCTGGCTAATACCATCCCTACAGTGAAGCATGGCGGTGGCAGCATCATGATGTGGGGATGTTTTTCAGCAGTGGGAACGAGGCGACTAGTCCTGATAGAGGGTAAAAATGAATGCAGCTAAGTACACCGAGATCCTTGAAGAAAACCTGCTCCAGAGCGCTCTGGACCTCAGACTGGGGCGAAGGTTTACCTTCCAACATGACAACGACCCGAAGCACACAGCCAAGAGAACAAAGGAGTGGAGAAAGTCTGTGCATGTCCTTGAGTGGCCCAGCCAGAGCCCAGACCTGAATCCAATTGAACATCTGTGGAAAGAGCTGAAAATGGCTGTGTACCGACGCTCCCCATCCAACCTGACGGAGCTTGCAAGGATATGCCAAGAGGAATGGGCAAAAATGTCCAGAAACAAGTGTGCCAAGCTCGTAGCTTCTTTCCCAAGACGCCTTGAAGCTGTAATCGCTGCCAAAGGTGCAGCAACAAAGTATTAGGCTAAGGGTGTGTACAGATATGTAACTCCTAAATAACCTATTTTTGTCAGTAAAATAAAATTGCATATTTTCTAAAAACCTGTTTTCACTTCGTCATTATTGGCTATTGTGTGTAGATGTTTGAGGCAAAAAATGAACTCAATCTATTGTAGTATAAGTCTGTAACGTAATAAAACGTGGAGAAGGTGAAAGGTGTGTGCAGACTTTCCGGCTTGACTATCTTAAAATAATAAATACAGGCAGATGTGCACATATGTGGCAAATGTGTGCAAAGACAGATTTCCAGTGCATCATAGATATTCTGTTCCAGTTTTGCAAACCCCAAGGGCAGTCCAATTTAGTTAAATGTTACACCCTCTGACACTGTAACTGGAAACTATCGCTTTAGAATTAGGGGAATTGCTTTAGAAACCGGAAGTTATGCCTTGGCTGTTCTGTAGCAAAAGCCCCTCCCCTTTCTGGCCTACGAGAGGCGAAGTGGGGCGTGTCTGTGATTCCAGTAGTTGGACCCAGGAAGTATCTCACCCCATGTAATTTTCCCATAGACAGTTTTTCTAATACATTTTTTGTAAAAACAAGATCACTGAAACTTCTATAACCATCCAATTGGGATAACGTGTTGGAAAGTAGCATGTTTATTTGTTTATTGTCAATTATTTATTTGTTTATTGTAAACTAAAAAACATGCAGTATATCCACTGATATATTGACATGGATCAATAATTTTTGTAGGTGGAGGGTCTAGAAATTAAAATAAAAATTCCCAATGTGCCTGGCAGTTTTTGCCATTTATAATCATTTGTTTGCATAGATGAGCTTATAAAGCATTACAAAATCATAAAATTTGTTGTAATTCATAGAATTTCATATCCAGAAGATGTTTTGAGTTGGAGGTGTTTTAGTGAGGGTTGCAGTGTGGGGTGGTTGTGTTGCTTAAAATACATTTATTACAGGCACTGATGTTGAGCGATGGTTCACGGTCGCTGTTATGTTAATATTATGCATTGATCATAAGAAGGCCGGAGCATATAATACAGAATCTTTTTTGCCTCGTATATCTTCCACCATAGCACACATACCATACAAGACAAACCAAGACAACAGGAACTGCACTCAAGGACAGGAAACGCCTTAAGAAAAAGAGGAGCACTTTGGAGTTTTTGGAGTTTTGGGCCGGTGCCTAAGATTTATTAGAATCTCAAAATCAAATGAGTAAGAAAAACCAAAAAACCAACCATGTAAATTGTGCCATCATACATTTTCCTTCTCAAATATGCAAGATGCCAAAGGCATGTATAGAGCCCACTAGAATTACTCAAAACATACTCAAAATACTAGAAAA
The DNA here is from genome assembly GCA_029718625.1 of Synaphobranchus kaupii. Lineage (NCBI taxonomy): Eukaryota > Metazoa > Chordata > Actinopteri > Anguilliformes > Synaphobranchidae > Synaphobranchus > Synaphobranchus kaupii. Next base: position 83,398,164 of record CM056376.1, on the reverse strand, counting down.
ATCTAATCATTATTTTAAGGAAAATTGTTCATAAATATTATGGCAATGCTACAAGTTACAACCAAAAACAAATTGAAGTATATTGCCATTGAAATTTTACTTTTTTAAGTACACTTGATTCTTTAAGAACTAATATGTGGTCATTCTCAACTTTCTGTTTCACTTTGGTGTAAATATGAGGCGACACACAGGCCAAAACTCTTTAGTCATCCATCAACATGGGGAAGATTAGAGAACAAACAAATTTAATTAAATAAAAGGTTGGTAACCTTCATAAATCAGGAAATGGCTATATATTAAAAAAGATTTATGACTGAAACTACCCATTTCTACCATTAGGGCAATAATTAAGAAGTTTAAAGCAATTGGAGCTGTGATTAAACCTTCCTGGAAGAGGTCGCAAGTGTAGTTTGTGTGAGGAGAATGGTTCAAGAAATTCATTCACAGTTGAACAATTGCAGAAGTTTGGTTGCAACATAGAGTCACCAACTCTCCTAAACTACAATTAGATGCCACCTCTATGCCAACAAGTTAGTTAGAAGGCTTGCCAGAAGAAAGCCTCTGCTGTCATCATACCACAATGTCTGTTTTGCTAAATAATACCAGAATTTCGATTGCAACCGGGTGCTATAGTCAGATGATAATTGAGCTTTTTGGCAATAAATACCAAAGGTGGCAATAAATACCAAAGGTGGGTATGATGTAATAAGAGGCATAGTTATGCAGAAAACAGCCTTATCCCCACTGTGAAGTATGGTGGTGGACCTGTGATGTTGTGGAGCTGTTTTTCCTCCAAAGGCCCTGGAATACATGGCATCATGGTCTCAAATACCAGGAGATTGTAGACCAAAATCTGGCTACCTCTACAGAAAGCGAAAAGTGGGATTTAGGCCTGCTGTCTTCACAGAAAGCACCAGGAATAATTAGACGTTGTTCTGAATTTTGGGCTAGATTCCTGTTGCTACCAAACACACAGTTTTGTATCACTTTTCTTGTTTAAATGCCATTGTGATGTCATCATGAGAACATTATTAGCTGGTTTTTACATTTAATTCTAACCACTATTCCATTAATTTATGTGGGATGAATGCTGAAATGGAAACGTTATTACCGTTTTTGTTTAGGAATAAACAAAATAAAAAATGATTTGTTCCTAATCCCTGGTTTTAAGGCCTTCGGGGGCTTATTTACTAAAATGTTTAGCATGTGCAAAACCTTTTAGCACACGCAAAACCAATAACATGACCAATGATTGGTTAAGATATTTATTTTGGACCAATCATTGGTTGTGTTATTAGTTTTGTGTTTGCTAATAGTTTTTTAGTAAATCAGCCCCTTAATAGGCAAAAGAACCTGGCCTACACAGGCAAAGTACTGACATTGCTTCTGAATATTTTAAAGGGTTTCTTTTATTTTTAACAGTTTTTAAAATTTCTCCTTGTCAAGTTAGTGCTGCCCCAGATAACAACTAACCACTGACATGCTTCTACAGGTTACTGGGCCAAATTTGATGTAAACAGTAAGCATAGGCAAACAGAAATATGAGTGTTATGTTCTCAGTAGTGTGAAAGAAAATTTCCATGAGGGCTCACGGCTGTCCCACTGTAAAATCGGGTAGTGCATGAGAGCTCTCTCGTGGACTATTCAAGCCCTTTATGCACACATTCTGCAAGTCCACACTTTGCCTGAGGGAATCACCCAAAATTCAGTTCAGGTCAATGATGTAGGAAGATATAATAGGTGGCGATATTTTTTTCGTAGGTAAATGAGGGGTATAATTTGCATAGTACACTCAGGAAAACTATGAAAATATGCACTTTCTTTACGTGATGGACCGAAACAATGAAATGCCCCATCCTATGATGTATTTTACTCATAGTTGTTAGGCTACTAGCGGCAACTGCTGCTATTTTTTAAAAACTTCAAACACTTGTTATAGGTTACTATTAATACAGCAGCGCATGTTATTTCAATAATTTCCCACTGCTCTTCATGAGATCTATTGGATAATTGAATACATTTATGTTTTTTAAAACACTCGATTTACTAAAGATTTTGTGTGTACAAAAATGTGTAAAACTGTTACCACCCGCAAAAAATCGTCTGAGGTGATCAACTAATGAAGTGTAAAAAGGATTGTGTGTGCTAAAATGTAAAGATACGTTAATTTCTCATTTTTGCGGGTTAGCCTGAATGAATATGCAAAAATGGGTGTCCCTACGTTATTTCGTGAAATAGTGGGAGGTGGTCATGCAAATAGATTACTTTAGCACACATTTACTAAACCTGAAAGGTAGTTAGAGAAAAGTATTTGCGGGTGCATTTTAGTACAAAAGGAAAGCAGGTATTAAAAGACACGGAATTGATAAAATGACTGCTGTCATTGTAGCACGACAGTATGGGTGTGTTTGGAATATCTATAACTGAGCTTTCTGAATGATTGTGTAACAATGGGGGCTAATTAAATGGCCCATTCTAGCAAAAGAAGACAAGAAGAAAATACACAAGAAGAGAATTTGTGGATAGCCTACATAGGCTACATCATGAAGTTAGAATCGTGAAGCAAATCGTGTTACAGAATACAAGAGTAACTATATTTGAATCAAACAATGCAATACAACGTCTATTATAACAAACTAATAACAAACGAATAACAAGCAAATCAAAACTTTATAAAAATAAAACCCATGATAAAATGGAAATGTGATTTTATGTGACACTTATGGTGCAAGTAGGCTTAGTGCTTGTAAGCATAGTTATGATCATTTCAGTCCTGACAAACATCTTTAACTCCCGGCACAAACTAAGAGACATCCAGTGAAACAGTTTGTAATAAACCGCCAGCTCGTTCAGTGTAACAGTAGCCTATACCCTCCGCTAAAAAAAATACCATAAAAACGCTGCCAGTCCAGTATAACCATTCCAAACACGCAAAATCTCATTTAAATATGGCTGTTTGCGGCTGGAGTAATTTGCATAATGCGCCCACAAAATAACACCCCTTATTTGGGATCTTAGTAAATCGACCCCTCAGTCTGTGAATTCTGCCTCTTTTTCAGTTTTCCACGATTTTCAACAACTTTACTGTGACTGCTCTGTGAAAAACACCCAGCCTTATTCATAACTGCTGTAATTTTATGACACACTGCATGAACCCTCGATAACAACAAAACAACATATTTCTTTCTTCTCACTCGCCACCCTCTCATATCATTTTTCCTTCAAAAGTCATTAGAATTCACTGTTCTGGAAAAATTTATTGTAAACACTCGTTGTCAGCGCACCCCCTGGCTATTAACAGTTCCTACGTGCCTGGTTTTGGTGGTGGATGACTTGCCTCTTCCTCTCTTGTTATATAATTAAATTTGAGTAATGCGTCTCTGCCTCTGAGCAACGAGTCACGTATTGGATGATATCAGAAGTCTTGTCCCATTTCACCCTTTATATACCCCTCAAGCACTTCTCCACTCATGGACTCCCCTGTCCCTGGAAATATGCCATTAATATCTGCAAGTCCATAATCCAAGTCCAGAGGGTTCTGTTTGAGATTGAGCCAATGTAGACAAGTGGAAGTCACCTATATGACTTGAACCAGCAAGACATGACTGGATCCAGTATCATTCCTAGGGCTCTATCTTGGCGATCTTGGTGCTTGGTCTAAGCGCATGGCGTAAAGTCCATTTAGGGCGTGTCCAAGTCCACTTTTGCTATTTTAACGGCGTGTTTTTTGGGCGCTAAGCACGGCACAACGTCCAAATGGGCTGAACCTAGTCTCGTCATTAATTATAGTTGTGTCTTGGGCCTGACATGCAATAAACCAATCAAAATGTCATATCCCATTCCCTTTAAAAGCCTGCTTTTCCACCTTGGCGGATTGCTTATGATGGCGAAACAGACATGCTCGTGCATGATAGTGCGATCAAGGAATATGCTATATGGATGAATAGTAGTCTATGATCAATATTATTCGGGCTAACCATTATGAGTTCCCGGTAATTCCTGACAGTGCTGTTTACAAAATATATGCGGTTAAATTTAGTTAAAAGCACCTGCAACAGCTAAGAATAAGCGACCAATGGCTTCCGTGTCACCATAGAAAATGGCAAATTAGCCTGCTTGTTTAACAAATTTCGTATGATTATGCAATGAACTCATGGTCAAGCTTCATCCGAAGTTCAATAGGCTACCTGCATTCTAATTTTGATTAATAACATAAATAACGTTATTTTGCCTTAATGATGACACTAAATACAATAAATCTGTCAGGTTGGCAACCCATAGGTTCAGCATATTTTCCCTTGTTTTATAATGTCCTGCTTATGGAAATGTGACCAACCTATTTTACTGGTAGCGCAATGCTTTAAAACGATCCACTTTCCCAGGAAGACCGTGAAAAGTGTGATTTACAGCAGGGGAAACAGACCTGCTCCTGTAAAGCGCACATGCAGATAATGGCATTAAAATTAATTGTGAATTAATTTTTTAACGTGCTGCAAATTTCGTTTCTAATTAGCCGCTTAGTTCTCTTTAAAATCTTTTGTTCAGTTATGGAATAACAGGTGAAATCAGCGGGGTTTTAATAAGCTGAGGGTATGGAAACCTTGTCACTGTAATTTTAAAAATATGAAGGACGAAGAATAGCTAAGGTTACAATTCAGTTAACATGATGACATTTATCTCCGTTTTTTAACCATAGGCTATCGACAAAACCTTATGCACAGCGAATCCGCTGTAGCCTAGGCTATTTGAAAAACAATAAAAGCAATATTTACTGGACAAGGTTTTGAACTTTTTTCAGTCACAAACCATTCTATATACTTACAGGCTGTATTCCTAGATAAACAGAGCTGTATTGTAATGACGTCTGAAGCGCATTTTCAGAACTCAAATGTCCGTCTATTGCAGTGCGCGAGTTTTCCATTGAATGACAATTCACGCATTAGGTGTAAATGACAATTTGCGCATTAGGCTTGATATACGTAGGTGTTATCAGATCCTTTTTAATGGATAGCCATTGTCCCGTACCATTGCACATCGCCTGGATGTTGATGGAGTGGGCTGAGAGCAATGTAATGTGGCATTGTTTCCCTTCGCTGAGGGAAAGGTATATGGACCTATGGAACCTTTTATTATTATGCATTTTTGATATAGCCTACACAATAATAATATTTCACATTGTGATCTAGATATTTTAGTCATGCTTGTGCGCGCCCCTGTGTGTAACAGACAGGAGGGTAAGCGCGTTGTGCACACGCCTATGTAGACGCACTTATATGCGCCGTTAAAATAACATGTAAAGAACTGCGACATGACTTTAGACCAGGTTTGTGGTGGTTCTAGCGCAAGCGCTTTCTGCTGGCTCAAGATAGCAATACGCCAAAAAGAATCCTGGCCACTCCTCATCTTAAGACCAACACGCCCAGTTCACTTGTAATGGCCGCAAGAATACATGGTAGTTAAAGGACGTGAGCGCTAGGCGTTATAATGAACCTAGCGCGGGGTGTAAGATGGCAAAGACACTTCCGTTTCGGTTAGCGCCGCTTTGCGCCGGGTATAAGATAGGGCCCCTAGTGCCATACAGTATCCGTCTCCACATCCTTCAGTGCCGTAGCCACATATGAGGACACCAACGTCGAAACCTCATAATTTTTTCCTGTGAAATTTTCATCACCATTAAAATGGCATAGTTTTTCTGCAGTGCCTTGAACTGTCTATGTAGTGCTGCCCTAGACTACTGGCTGTTTCAAGTGGAGCACTCCCCTCAAAGTAGCTGTACCTACGAGCCTTGTTCTGGCTATTTTTTAAAAATTTTTAAATGGAACATCACGTGCCATTATAGGCAATGAAAATCTATTTTCATGCTATTTTTTCCTATAGTTCGGATGTGCATAAAGCACTTTGAGTGTTGCAGACACATTACTGTACTGCATCTCAGCTGTTCTGCAATGCAGTGTCTCTACCAGGAAGAAGTGCAATGTAGCTTTTTTACCTTGGAGAATTTACTTCAGTTGCTCTGCTTTGATTTTCTCTATGCCGTTGTCAAGTGAAACAGTGAAAAAGTGTGATTATGTGTTGTATCTTTGACAAAGCTCCCCATGAGGATGTCCACTCATAACCCAGGTGAGATGGACATTAGCTGGAGTCTAGTTACGGATTTCCAGCATTTTGACTTCTCTCTCTGGTTTCTGCAATCTCCCCGACAACAATTATAGCCCAAAGACCCTACCCTACTTTCCCTTCCCCATCCCTTAAGGCCTAAATATAAGTATGGCAATAAAGCTAAGTGATGTAAGATATGCAAAACTTAAATGCTGGCAGCTCTTATTTAAGTGGTCGCTGTTTATGTTGTTTTCCGCACACATAAAGAAGCAAGAGAGCATTAGATCAGGGCTGGTTTTCTGTATATGCTCAGGGCTAATGAACTTGTTTTTGTGTGTTTTCTTTAGCATTAATGATAAGAGCCAGCTAACACAAAACATTCGCAGAACACGGCAGAAGATTCCAGTTAGATTCCCATTTGATTGAGGGATACCTTCATAATGAGAACATTCCCCAATGCAATCAGAATATTTTATTGCTGCAGCAAGATCTGTCAAAACTACCAATTTACCATTTAGTCATTATGTGTCAAATATATTTTCTTTTTATAATTTGATTCAGAAAGTTCATGTTCTGAGTCAAAGTATTGAAATGGCAGATTTGTTTGACACTGCTGTCATTCTTGATAAATGGTAATATGAATGGCCATCTAGTCAATAAAATTTTTATAAATTGAGTATGAAAATGGAAACATGTTCAAGAGCCATTCCTGCAATGCTACTTGTGACTTACAGATATCGTTCAAGACACAGTCAGGAAACTACAACGTACATTCTGGGAATGTTTGCCATAGCCCTAGCATTCCAGGAAAGTTCAGAGAACCCACACAAAACACACACATACACACACGCAAAGGTGTTCACCTGACCCTTCCTCTTGCTTGTAAGACATTCTTAGTAAAGATGTCTTTGCAATTCCATATTTCCCACTGCCATTAACCATATCCATGTTGGCCCCCTACTGGTAGTTGTATCCGTCCCAATTACAGTATTCATGTTTGTCTGAAATTATAAACTACAGTAAACTACTTTAAGTAAACCCCGGAAATTTTGACACAGGTGTAGGGGGGAGTCAAAGTGGGACCCAGGAAAGGCTGTCATTTGTGAGGAACCTGAGAACTGGGGCTCGTCATACACTTCAGAGGGCCTTGTAATAAAACAATAGACTATTCGGACTTCCTTTGGTCTTTTCAGGCCATTTGCTCTCAAGAATGTCCTCATCTGGAAAAGACTGTGAGAAGGGGAAATTGAACTGTTTTGTCATGGTTGTGTGTGCGTGTTTTAAGGGCGGAGAGGTCATTAAGCCCCTGGCCAAACAATGGGAAAGGAATGTCCTTCTAGACATCTGTGATCTCTCCCGTAATCCAACACCCTTTATTTCTCCTGGTTTAAGACTCAAAAACTTCGGTTGAGATAGTCAACAGACCCGGTAAAACTTACAAACATTGTACATGTGATCCTTATATTGTTACATTATGTCTTATGTAGTAGTAACAGGAATTGTATGCAAAATGGTTCATCAGGAGGGAATTTTCATGACAACTGCAACATAATAAGACTGTTAATCTGTTAATAATGTTAATCTGTTTGGTATGGATGTAATCCGGTAAAATGAAGGAATCGAATGAGATACATTCCATACCAAATGGAGTTTAATAAAGCATAGTTTCAACAACTCAGGGAAAAACTATAACAGTGGAATGTCCTCTCTGGTAATCATCTCCCTTTCCCCTCTCCCTACTCAACATCCCCCAAAGGTGGGGGTCTAAATTCCAGATTCGACCACACCTCCAGGTTAATTTATGGCACTGCCACCTGGTTCAAACGCGTGATTTGGCATAAAAGAAAGGGAGACAAGCCTATCTGGGAAGATTGTAACTGACTTCCCACACTGTGCATATTCTGTGTGTGTGTGTGTGTGTGTGTGTGTAGGGAAGATTGTAACCGACTTCCCACACTGTGCATATTCTGTGTCTGTGTGTAGCTGAAGCAGGCTGTGTAAGATATTTACTCTGTATTTCTTTTCTTCATTTCTGTATTTTGTAATTGACTGATAAATTCTAAGCTAATGACCTACCTGCCTGTTAATAAATTCTTCTTATTTTTAACTTGCGTGGTCTCCATGACTCTAATCCATCTAATACCTTTTTCAGCCTAAATTACGACTGAATACTCAGGGGAACAATTTTGACCAATGACCAACTGATCAGTGGCTTGGTACTTTAAGTGGAGTCCCCAAGTTGGGAAAGGCAGCCAAGTTCTGCCAGTAAAACGGGATTGGTGGTGCATGGTTCTGGGGATTTGATGTGAAGAGAACCCATGGACGTTTTACGTCGGTTCTTGTTAAATTCGCCTTAAGGAGCCCTCTGAATGCACACTGACCTGGGCTCACAATTATCTATGTAAAATATAATGCATGTATTGTGTTGGCTAGACCCCCAACCTCTGTGTTCTCCAACGAACTGAGATTCAGCAATAGTGCTAATCCCGGGAGCATATATTGAGTAATGGTGGCACCCAAGGAAGAGTCGAGTGTAACCACTCCGAGCTACACGCATGATTAAACCCAAATTCTAAATTCTAGTTTCATATGGAGTCAGATAATTACGAGTAAAACAATAGTAACTGCTACGCTTACTTTTTGTGATCATAGTGTAAGGAAAAAAGGAACGTCTCTCGAACGTGATGAAAAGATACAAAGTTTATTTCCGATACCGACAGTGACTAAGCGCACGAATGACACTTAGGATTCAGCAGAGTCAGACTGAACCACGAACGTTTCAAATGACTGCTTCTTATCTGGTTTCCCAACTTTGATCCGGAGTGTTGAATACACATACTAGGAAGGATGTAGACAGTTGTGTGTTTTGTGACACCTATCAATTAGGCCGTAGTGTATTGGCCGTCTTGCTGTGATTGAATTAGCACGTCTGTTGATTTGAGTAGTTCCTGATTTCCCACTCACGTTCGCTATGCTACCCTTGCACCAACAGTATTTGTAATAATGATAAGATCAATGGAATGTGTGGCTAGCAGACATATTGGCCTCAGAGACAGACTTCTTACAATAGATATATTTGATGTGTTGTTCAGCTCCTTTGTGAATGTTCTAATGCTCCCATTAGAATATTGACATTTGGACGACAGATCGGATATATCCGTGATGACAACATGGCCCCGTTTGCGAACGGAGAATAATAAGAATCTTACTGATCCGTTTCAGGCCTGTCTTAAGCGGGATATGGAGCAGCGCATTCATATCTGACTCGTGGCGACAGACCCAGTATATTCTTAAATGTAATTGTGCTCTGTTCATGAACGGAGGATAAATAACTAACATCTCTTGTTTACATCACAACAGCAGAGGAAAAACACGTTGCCCTTCCCCTCCAGCTATTTCCCTCATTGGTCTAGCTCTGCGGGTTCTACACAGGATTTTTTAAAAGGTTCGCCACTTGCGAAAACCTCAGCCCCTCCAGTTGCACTGTAGGGCAATAAAATAGGAATGTAGAGGAATGTGACGAGGAGGCGAAGGAACAGAGATAACGTTCCATAGCTACTTTCATAGGCTCGCAGTCACATGCAAAGACCAGGAAGCGGGGACAGAAAAGAGCCAGAGGGAATGAGTCCTAATAACTACATCCACATAGGCAAGTCCCGCATTACTCCAGAAAACGTAAAGGGGTAAACGCCCGATCTCCCAGAAGAGAGAAACATTTTACAGGCGAGCCGACGGAGCACTGTCGTCCCATAACTTTACTATCAAAATGACTAACGCAAGCTTAGTAGCAACTACACGCCCTAGCCTCTCAGTAAAGGAAAATGTAACGAGGCGATGGAACAGAGAGCTAACGTTCCAAGGCTACCTTCAGAAACGCGCAGTCACACACAAACAAAGAGCCAGAGGGGAAGAGTCCTAATAACTACATCCACATAGGCAGGTCCGCCAGGGGGAAAGAGTCCTAATGACTACATCCACATAGGTAAGCCTGCCGGGGGGGGGAAGAGTCCTAATAACTACCTCCACATAGGCAAGTACGCCAGGGGGGAGGAGTCCGAATAACTACATCCACATAGGCAAGTACGCCAGGGGGGTTGCTCCGGACATTTACCGGCTAGATAGACTAACGCAAACTAAATCGAAAATACACGCCCTGCCTCTAAGAATAAATAAAGCCCTAAAGTCAGTCTGATAAAAACGCCCTGTGTCTTAGTAAGAAACTACCATACAAATACACACAATCAAACAAAGACTCCTCTCGCTTTCACGGAAGAAAGCAGACAGAGAGAGGAGAAAGAGACAGAAAAAGGCAAAAGGTCTAGGCAATGGACAAAAAAAAGAAAGACCAGGAAGCGGGGACAGAAAAGATCCAGGGGGGAAGAGTCCCAATAACTACATCCACATAGGCAGGTCCGCCAGGGGGGAAGAGTCCTAATAACTACATCCACATAGGCAAGTCCCACATTACTCCAATAAAGCACAACGGAGAAAAACGGTCTCCTTAAAAGCCTAGACCTAATCATACTGGCTAAACATTCAAATTCAAAGGGCAAAATAATACCACACACAAAACAGCAAAATAATGCCAGACAATACACCACAGTACAAATCAACAATATCGAAGCCCCGAACGAAGGAATACTGAGGCTTATGTAGCTCACCGGCAACCACGCACACCTGTGAATGCTGACGAGAACTCCGCGAAAGAAACACGGCAGAGCCAAAACTCCACTAACAGAGCAGCGCCCACGTGTGGCGACCGAGGAACACGACCGCAAGGGAAAAAGGGTCATAAACCATGACACTTACGACCATTGTGTTGCCACAGCCACAGACTGTAAAATGCAATGTTTATACACGCTAAGAAAATCATGTTCAGATATAGCAGGGGTAGGGAACCCTGGTCCTGGAGAGCTGCAGGGTCTGCTGGTTTTAGTTGTTACTCCCCACTTAATTGATCAATTAAAGCAGTTGATTACACAGTTAACTCACCTCACCTGGTTTCTTTGGTTTAAGTAGTTGCTGTATTTAAGGTGAAAACAAAAACCAGCAGACCCTGCGGCTCTCCAGGACCAAGGTTCCCTACCCCTGAGATATAGGAACAATAATATATATTTTTTAAATGTTGTACAAGTAAGCATTTGACAGTTTCTCTTGCTTACTGTACTATGTACAGTACCCGAGGCACTTTCGGTTTAGTAGACACCTAATTCTTTCCTCTAGAATCTTTCCTATAAATATGTTTATGAAACAAAATATCCTACCTGGTCATGAAGCTACAACTGTTTTATGATTAACTCTGAAGAGTTTTTACGGTCGACATTTCCACAGCGACCTCCTATCGCACTTAGGGCTGAAATACGTTGCTGTCGTTATGTAAAAACACACATGCTTTTGTAAGTAAAAACATATTTACAAACATTAGGCTACGTATTTTATGCATATTATGTATATACTGTATATGACGATTCTGAAATAAATGTATTCTATGGCAAATTTTTGAATGATACAGCCTCTTCTTCAATTCAAACTTTAAACCATGGATGTGCAGTGAATATTTGTGCAGTGAGACATTGACACTTAAATAAGACTAGTAGAATTATAAACTAGGTGGAAATAGCCTCTGGAGGGCCAAAGTTAATACGATTGATAACAAGGAAACGTGTGGATTGACAAAGCTGTGGCGCAAGAAAAGGGCTGTGTTCGGAATCGCTCCCTATTCACTATATAGTGCACTATTTAGGGTGTCGGCCATTTTGTAGGGTGTCCAAAATTAAAAATGTCAATTTGACACCCTAAATAGTCCACTCAATATCCCCCACAATGCACCACAAAATGTAGGGTACAAACGATGTACACTACATGACCGGAGACATTTTTTTGTCAAGATGGCGACGGCTGAGCCTGCACTGGTCTACAAATGTAAATATAAATGCAAGTTTCATCTTGTAGCCTATATTAAATCAGTACGTTTAATCGGCTTTATAACCGAAATATAAATAAACGCGGTAGATTAAATATATTATTTTTTAATTTAACAATTATTACTGTTTAATGGAAAATGCAACTTAATTAGCTTGCTAGCTACCTTGTTACCTAACTTACATATCTACCTACAACGAGACAACAAAACCCTTGTTCAAAATAGAAAAGAACACTTTTTTACCGTTTCTTGCATGCTTTCTCACCAAGCCGGTGACCGCTGTCATGCAAGCGTCGCGCGTTGCTAAGTAACCTATTCAGACTATGTAGTGTCCGAAATCGCCTCCTTCTTTTCCACCAGTGAATCCCTATCTAGTGCCCTATGTAGATTCCCTAAGTAGTGTATAGGGAGGGAGTGAATAGGGAGCGATTCCGAACACAGCCAAGGACTCTTCGCCTGGTTTCTGCTCATTCCAAGCTTTCCTTTAAGCGGGCTATCTCTGTTTTAACCTCTGAAACCATGTTTGGTTCTGACATATTGCACATCATTATTTTGTTTAATTGTATATGTGTCAAAATGGTAGGTTTATAGTAACAAATCATTATTAATCAACAGTTGTTGTTGAAGTTCTGACATGCCAGGGCCTAGTTAATTCAAAGACCTAAATTATTTTTGATTACCAGGATGAAGCCATTTTTGATTTCTCAATGGAAATGCTTTAATTCAACATACAGTCACAATCATAATAGGACAGAGCTCAGTTAAATTAGTCATGGTTCAATCAATGTTATAGACAGTATATCTTGACCGTTGTTGACCTGTTCACGTCCTGGTTCATAAATTTCTCAACGTGCACCTGGATTGTGAAAGTGATGAGAAGATGGTAAGTCAAAAGACAGCTATTCAGACTAGCCATTGTGCAGCATCTAGAGAGCTGGTTGGATCTTGTTAGGGTTGATAGCTCCAGTGATTAGTGCATGTAACAAGGAGGAAGGCGGCAGGGGGTGAGTCATCGCTGCCTTGTAATTTAGGGAGATCCTCTATCAACTCCACACCAGTGTATGGTCTGCCTCTGGCCCTCTCACTTGAGGTAGAAAAGAAAACTGTCCAACATCCATTCTTTTCTATGTCAATGGTCTATGTATTTCTATGTCCTTTTCTATGTCAATGGTCAGACATTGGTGACCAAGTATATAAAACATAGGATGTATCATATTTTTAAAAATAATTATATGGGCTAAACATGCAGAAGAAATGCATTATTTCATATTTGTTTGATATATGAATTGCAATCTACTTGAAGGCTTGTGGCAGAAAATGTCTTGTATATTAGAACATATAAAAACAGAAAAGCTTCTCAGTATGTTGTTACAGAAGAGGAAGGTGTTGGTAAAATGTCAGTGGGAAAAATAAAGGTTATGGCCTTGTTGTTAAGGATGTAAACAAAAAACCTGAATGCAATTAGAGAAGGTCAATGTCAGAAGAGTGTTTCTTGTATGCAGCTTTGGTGGGGCAATAATACGTATTAGTCACTTTTCAAACTTAATGAACTTAGTCCCTATTAGAGTTTTCAGTTCCTGGCGTTACCGTGGCAACAGTTTACCCACTGCTCTTTTCTTAGGGCTCATCTGCCCTGAGTCTCGCAGATGAAAGGTCTAAAGCATATAAAGCCTTTTCAGTTCAGTCTCATTGTCTGTGTACCTGGAGAGAAGACAGTATCTTTACTGTGATTCTGTTTTATATGAATGTACCAAAAGGATGAAGACTCCAGTATTATTATTTATTAAATTATCTCTCTGTTTATAATATACAGTTCTCTATCAAGACTTCTGAAATTGAATCTCTCCTGTTTTCATCCTTTTGAATTTGGAAGAAAATAATCAGCATTTACTGAACTTTAAATGGACTTTTAATAAATGTTCCCATGTGAGAAAGTGTGGTCTAAATGATTACCTTCATGCACAAACATTTACAGAGTTTGTGCTTTTTTTTCCTTTTTTTTGTGGAGTTTTCAGGACGAGCTCTTATCTGAGTTGAGCTTGCCTGTTCAGGTGTATCTTCTGGAGATTTGCTCACAGCAAGGATCAGCAGCTTCTCTGATGTTTTCCTTCAAATACAACAAAAACAACACGTGACATGACACTGCAAGGGTGGGACGCAGGGTTGCCAGATCTTGCAAGACTTTCCAGCCAAATGGCGACTCAAAACTAGCCCAAAATATATTTTTTTACTGAAACCAACGTATTTTAAATAGAAAACATCATATTCCTATTTTTAAAATAAGTACGTGCTTTGTGACTTTTCATTATTACCCATGACTGCGCTTTGAAAGTAGCCCAATTTAGCTGTAAAACCGCGGACATGGCAACACTGGTGGAATGTCTTATGACCTGCTTACGACACTTCCACAGTGTTGTTGGAAAATAGAATGGCGGATATTTTTCACTGACTGCTAAACAGTGCACATTAACAACACTAAAACTGTAGTACTGCTTCAGTCAGCTAAATGTCTAAACTTGAAAATGCAAGAGCATAGCTTTTGTGTGCGGTCTCCGTTAATGCAAACAAATGACTGGATGTTACGTTCATGTTTAAACATGTTGAACTGGTCTGTATCCCGACCTAAGTCACAAATAAAATTATTAAACTAGCTTGTTGTCATCATTCAAAGTCTATAAAATCACCTACATTGAGCAGATAAAATATACACAGCATAGAACACTTTGAAAAGTAATAATGTAGGCTATATACCCAGGTAACGAGGAACGTTTGGGATCTTTAAAGAATGTTCCCTATACAGCCCTGTAATGCCATTGCAGAACATTACATTGGGAACATTCTGGGGTGTATAAGGGAATGTTACTCCAAGATCACAAAAGAACATTCCTGGAACATCCCATAAATGTCACAGACGTTGCAATGCGTTCCCTGGATGTCGAAATGTTGAGTTCCCTTCAAGTCCTCAGAACATTCCTAAAACTTGATTGTGGAACTTCCCCTTCACATTCCACGAACATTACAGGAACATTCTATGTAACATAAGTGGAATATTCTAGGAATGTTTGTCGAAACGTTCCCTTTGGGTTTCTCTAATGCTTGGATTTAACGTTCCCTTACTGTGAGACCGGAGTACATTGCTAACATTCCCCATACATTCTTGCCACGTCATTACAAAATGTTATTTTATGAACATTCTGGGGTGTATAGGGGAATGTTACTCCAAGATAACAAAAGAACATTCCAGGAACATCCCATAAATGTCACAAACATTGCAATGCATTCCCTGGATGTCATAATGTTGAGTTCCTTTCAAGTCCTCAGAACATTCCTTCAACTTGTTTGTGGAACTTCCCCTTCACATTACAGGAACATTCTATGTAACATGAAGGGAATGTTCTCGTATTGTTAGTAGAAACATTACCTTTGGGTTTATCTAACACTTGAATTTAACGTTCCCTTACTGTGAGACTGGAGTACATTGGTAACATTCCCCATACATTCTTGCCACGTCATTACAAAACGTTATTTTGGGAACATTCTGGGGTGTATATATAGGGGAATGTTACTCCAAGATAACAAAAGAACATTCCAGGAACATCCCATAAATGTCACAAATGTTGCAATGCATTCCCTGGATGTCATTTACATTTACATTTTAGTCATTTGGCAGACGCTCTTATCCAGAGCGACGTACATTAGTGCATTTTCCAACTTGAAACAAGTGCGTTAAAACAACCATAAAAGGTAAATACGATTTCAAACACCAGGCGCAGTCAGTATGATTTTATTTTTATTTATTTTTATTTTTTTTTGGGGGGGGGGGGGGGGGGGGGGCACACAATATCAATCATTGGCGTGTACAACAGTAAGCCAATAAGTAACCTTAAGTATTAAACTAGCAGCTTGAACCACTTAAACAAGGATTCAGTAAAACACAATCAAGGGAGGTCACAAGGAGGTAGGGAGGGGTGGAGAGAGGTGCAGCTTGAAGAGGTGAGTCTTCAATCTGCGCTTGAAGGTGGTCAGACTTTCTGTTGTTCTGACCTCCACGGGGAGCTCATTCCATCACCGTGGGGCTAGGACAGACAGACGTCGAGACCGGGTGCTAGTATGAAGTGGGGGGGGGTACCAGTCGTCCTGAGGAGGCGGAACGCAGGGATCTGGTAGGTGTGTAGGGTCTGATGAGCTTTTGGAGGTATGGAGGGGGTGATCCTCGGACTGCCTGGAAGGCGAGCACCAATGTTTTGAATTTGATGCGAGCCATCGCAGGTAGCCAGTGGAGGTCAATGAGCAGGCGGGTGACATGGGAGTGTCGGGGGAAGTTGAAGACCAGGCGCGCTGCTGCGTTCTGGATAAGCTGAAGGGGTCTAATGCCCGATGCTGGCAGGCCAGCCAGGAGAGAGTTGCAGTAGTCCAGGCGGGACAGCACCATCGCTTGGACCAGGAGCTGGGTTGAGTGGGTGGTGAGGAAGGGGCGGATTCTCCTGATGTTGTACAGGAAGAACCTGCACGCCCGGGTTACCACTGCGATGTTCTTGGAGAGGGACAGCCTGTTGTCCATCACCACTCCGAGGTTCCTGGCACAGGGCGTTGGGGTCAGTGGAGTGTCCCCTAGGGAAATGGAGAGTCAGAGGGGGAGAGGTTAGAGCAGGAAAGTAGATGAGCTCAGTCTTGCCTGGATTGAGCTTGAGATGGTGGTTGTCCATCCAGCTCTGGATGTCTCTCAGGCAAGCGGAGATGCGGGCTGACACCTGAGTGTCAGAGGGTGAGAAGCAGAGAAAGAGTTGAGTATCGTCAGCATAGCAGTGGTAAGAAAGACCATGAGCAGTGATAACAGGGCCAAGGGATTTGGTGTAGGTGGAGAAAATGAGGGGACCAAGGACTGAGCCCTGGGGGACTCCTGTGGTAAGGGGACGGGGTGCCGATACTTTACCAGCCCAGGCAACCTGGGAGGAGCGCTCCGAGAGGTAGGACTCAATCCAGGCCAGGGCCGAGCCGCCGATCCCCGCTGCAGACAGGGACGACAGGAGGATGGAGTGATCTACGGTGTCTAAGGCGGCAGAGAGGTCTAGGAGTATTAGCACAGAGGAGAGGGAGGCTGTCCGAGCTGCGTGAAGCATCTCGCTGACGGAGAGGAGTGCGGTCTCCGTTGAGTGGCCAGGTCTGAAGCCGGACTGGTGGGGGTCTAGTAGGTTGTTCTGGGTAAGGAAAGACGACAGTTGGTTAGAAACAGCACGTTCAATAGTTTTGGAAAGAAAAGGAAGAAGAGATACCGGTCTGTAGTTTTGGATGTTGGAGGGGTCCAGCGTGGGTTTTTTCAAGATCGGGGTGATGTGGGCTCTCTTGAAGGATGAGGGGAAGCAGCCAGAGGTCAGGGAGGAGTTCACCAGAGAGGTCACAAACGGGAGGATATCTGGGGTGATTGCCTGGAGGAGAGATGAAGGGATAGGGTCGAGGGCACAGGTAGTGGGGCGATGGGAGAGTAGGAGGTGGGATACATCAGTATCAGACAGGGGAGAAAAGGTGGAGAAGCAGGGGGGGGGGGGACACGGAAGGGGTAGAGAGAGGAGGAGAGTGGAAAACAGTATCCGTGAGGGGAGGGGGAGTGGGGAAACAGGGGGGGGGGGCATAGAGAGAGGGGCTGAGGGGCTGAAGGAGCTGCGGATGTCTGCAATCTTCTCATCAAAGAAATCTGCGAAGGGCCCCGTCGTTGGAAGCGGGTTCTAAAAGGAAGAGAGCAGACAGAGATAGGGAGAACACACATAAACTGGGACGGAGCGACACTAGTGTCGCTCTTCCAGATGTCTTTTGAAATGCACACAGCTGATTGCAAGTGGTGACACTTCGCAAGCACGGATAAATAAGTACTACCAATTAAAAAGCACAATGACGCGAAACTAACAGCCTAGTCAATCTAACAATCTAACAAACAGCCAATCGCGGAACAAACACAAACTAGCAATGCAAATAATATGATCAGCATTCAATCTAACAATCTAACAGCCAATCGCGGAACAAACACAAACTAGCAATGCAAATAATGTGATCAGCGTTCAACGAGGTCTAATTAAAATCACGCAAACTGCGGCCAGTACGCTTAAAAACGACACTACCTTACGCGGGACGGTTAAAACAGCTCTTGATACGGAGGAAAGATGCAGCACTCTGAAAAGTTCACGTGTAACTTCAGTCTATATAGCAGTCGCTCTTTCAGATGTCTTTTGAAATGCACACAGCTGATTGCAAGTGGTTAACAGCTGTGTGAGACACTTCGCAAGCACGGATAAATAAGTACTACCAATTAAAAAGCACAATAACACGAAACTAACAGCCTAGTCAATCTAACAATCTAACAAACAGCCAATTGCGGAACAAACACAAACTAGCAATGCAAATAATATGATCAGCGTTCAATCTAACAATCTAACAGCCAATCGCGGAACAAACACAAACTAGCAATGCAAATAATATGATCAGCGTTCAATCTAACAATCTAACAGCCAATCGCGGAACAAACACAAACTAGCAATGCAAATAATATGATCAGCGTTCAATCTAACAATCTAACAGCCAATCGCGGAACAAACACAAACTAGCAGTGCAAATAATATGATCAGCGTTCAATCTAACAATCTAAAGCCAATCGCGGAACAAACACAAACTAGCAATGCAAATAATATGATCAGCGTTCAATCTAACAATCTAACAGCCAATCGCGGAACAAACACAAACTAGCAATGCAAATAATATGATCAGCGTTCAATCTAACAATCTAACAGCCAATCGCGGAACAAACACAAACTAGCAGTGCAAATAATATGATCAGCGTTCAATCTAACAATCTAACAGCCAATCGCGGAACAAACACAAACTAGCAATGCAAATAATATGATCAGCGTTCAATCTAACAATCTAACAGCCAATCGCGGAACAAACACAAACTAGCAATGCAAATAATAAGATCAGCGTTCAATCTAACAATCTGACAACCAATCGCGGAACAAACACAAACTAGCAATGCAAATAATATGATCAGCGTTCAATCTAACAATCTAACAGCCAATTGCGGAACAAACAGAAACTAGCAATGCAAATAATGTGATCAGTGTTCAACGAGGTCTAATTAAAATCACGCAAACTGCGGCCAGTACGCTTAAAAACGACACTACCTTACGCGGGACGGTTAAAACAGCTCTTGATACGGAGGAAAGATGCAGCACTCTGTCATAATGTTGTGTTCCTCTCAAGTCCTCAGAACATTCCTTCAACTTGTTTGTGGAACTTCCCCTTCACATTACAGGAACATTCTATGTAACATTGAGGGAATGTTCTCATAATGTTAGTAGAAACGTTACCTTCGGGTTTATCTAACACTTGAATTTAACGTTCCCTTACTGTGAGACTGGAGTACATTGGTAACATTCCCCATACATTCTTGCCATGTCATTACAAAATGTTATTTTGGGAACATTCTGGGGTGTATATATAGGGGAATGTTACTCCAAGATAACAAAAGAACATTCCAGGAACATCCCATAAATGTCACAAATGTTGCAATGCATTCCCTGGATGTCATAATGTTGTGTTCCTCTCAAGTCTTCAGAACATTCCTTCAACTTGTTTGTGGAACTTCCCCTTCACATTACAGGAACATTCTATGTAACATTGAGAGAATGTTCTCATAATGTTAGTAGAAACATTCCCTTTGGGTTTATGTAACATGAATTTACTGTTCCCTTACTGTGAGACTGGAGTCCATTGGTAACATTCCCCATATATTCTTGCCACGTCATTACAAAACGTTATTTTGCGAATATTCTGGGGTGTATATACAGTCAAGCCGGAAAGTCTGCACACCCCATTCACCTTCTCCATGTTTTATTATGTTACAGACATATTCTACAATAGATTGAGTTCTTTTTTTTTCCTCAAAATTCTACACACAATAGCCCATAATGACAAAGTGAAAACAGGTTTTTAGACATTTGTGCTAATTTATTAAAAATCAAAACGTAAAATATCATATGTACATAAGTGTGCATTGATATGACACCCAAAAATGAGCTGAGGTGCATTTTCTTTCCACTGATACTGCTTGAGATGTTTCTACAACTTAATTGGAGTCCACCTGTGATACATATAATTGATTGGACATGATTGGGGATTGTCAACACCTGCCTATATAAGGTCCCACAGTTGACAGTGCATGTCAGAGCAAACTCCAATCCATGGGGTCAAAGGAATTATCTGCAGACCTCAGAAACAGGATTGTGTCAAGGCATAGATCTGGAGAAGGGTACGGAAAAATCTCTGCAGCTTTACAGGTCCCAAAGAGCACAGTGGCCACCATCATTCGTAAACGGAAGAAGTTTGGAACCACCAAGAATCTTCCTAGACCTGGCCGCCCGGCCAAACTGAGCAATCGGGGAAGACGGGCCTTGACCAGGGAGGTGAGCAGGAACCCAAGGGTCACTCCAGCGTATTCTTGTGGAGATGGGAGAACCTTTCAGAAGATCAACCATCCAGGCAGCACTCCACCAATCAGGCCTTTATGGTAGAGTGGCCAGACGGAAGCCCCTCCTTAGTAAAAGGCATATCACAGCCCGCTTGGAGTTTGCCAAAAGGCACCTAGAGGACTCTCAAACCATGAGAATCAAGACTCTTTGGTCTGATGAAACCAAAATGTAACTTTTTGGCCTGAATACCAAGCGTCACGTCTGGAGGAAACCAGGTACCGCTCATCACCTGGCTAATACCATCCCTACAGTGAAGCATGGCGGTGGCAGTATCATGATGTGGGGATGTTTTTCAGCAGCGGGAATGGGGCGACTAGTCCTGATAGAGGGAAAGATGAATGCAGCTAAGTACACCGAGATCCTTGAAGAAAACCTGCTCCAGAGCGCTCTGGACCTCAGACTGGGGTGAAGGTTTACCTTCCAACATGACAACGACCCGAAGCACACAGCCAAGAGAACAAAGGAGTGGTTTCAGAGAAAGTCTGTGCATGTCCTTGAGTGGCCCAGCCAGAGCCCAGACCTGAATCCAATTGAACATCTGTGGAAAGAGCTGAAAATGGCTGTGTACCGACGCTCCCCATCCAACCTGATGGAGCTTGCAAGGATATGCCAAGATGAATGGGCAAAAATGTCCAGAAACAAGTGTGCCAAGCTCGGCGCTTCTTTCTCAAGACGCCTTGAAGCTGTAATCGCTGCCAAAGGTGCAGCAACCAAGTATTAGGCTAAGGGTGTGTACAGATATGTAACCCCTAAATAACCTATTTTTGTCAGTAAAATAAAATTGCATATTTTCTAAAAACCTGTTTTCACTTCGTCATTATTGGCTATTGTGTGTAGATGTTTGAGGCAAAAAATGAACTCAATCTATTGTAGTATAAGTCTGTAACGTAATAAAACGTGGAGAAGGTGAAAGGGGTGTGCAGACTTTCCGGCTGTATAGGGGAATGTTACTCCAAGATAACAAAAGGACATTCCAGGAACATCCCATAAAAGTCACAAACGTTGCAATGTGTTACTTGGATGTCATAATGTTGAGTTCCTCTCAAGTCCTCAGAACATTCCTAAAACTTATTAGATCTTAGGCCTGTTCTTCTGCTGCCGAGTAGATGGTGTTATGTAGTCCCATTTAAATATATTTTTGTGGAATTTTGGCTTTATTGGACAGTAATCGATGAGAGACTAGAAAATCAGAGGGAAAGAGAGAATGGCCTTTGAGGTTTATCTTGAGCTGGATTTGAACCCATGTTGTGGAAATGCGGAATTGCTGATGACATGCGATTTACCCGGTTGAGCTACTAGAGGACCTTGTCCTCCCCAGTGAGCAATTTTCAGGCTAAAAGCCCTCAAATAAACGTCTATTGCAGTCAGTGAAAAGAACTCTTAAAATTGTTCCAAAGTAAATTTTTTTCTACATCTATTTGTCGACCTCTTTCAAGAGTTCTTGTTTAGACCACGTTTCAACCAAATTTTTTCATGTAAATAAACACCACAGCAAGTAGGAATCGAACGTACAATCCTCGAATCTGAAGACAAGTGCTTTTCCACTGAGCCATCGAGGCCACGTGTTTATCACTGTGTTTTAGTGTTTAATGAATAATATCACAAACGAGCATGGATAGGCAAGTTGTTGACTCTCATGTACAAGTCCACACACATGCGCATAGCAGAAATTCGTGCAACATTATTTTTGGGTAAAAACTCTGTCTGCCTAGGATAGAAACTTGTGCCATGTTGTTTGCCCAAGCTTCTTGTCGCAACAAATTGGCTAAATGTTTTGCCATTTTAAGTGATACACTTCTTGCGGTGAAATTGCATCTACGGTTCGGCCGGATTTCGCTTGCAAATTGTGTCAAAATAAATATTCATTATTTTATGTCTCTTTTATTTATTTCAATGGGTAGCCTATTTATATCCACTGGCATGTATTTCAAGGCGTAGGCCTATTTATTTCAAGTCGTAGACCTATACATTTCAAGTCGGCATGAAAGGGGTATGTTCAGCTATGATCATTGGTTGCTCAGTCCTTAAATATAAAAAACTAAATACTGCTCACTTATGCGTTGTTTCATAGGTTACATGTAGGCTAATATAATACATATATAAGTCACATAAAAATCAGCGTATTTTGGTAGTGTATTGACAAATGCAGACTTCCCCTGAGAAAATATGCTAGGTCTATAACTCCCTTAATGCTGAACTCATTTTCGTGTTATAAACATCAGAAATATCTGCATAACACAGGTAGGCCTACCTTATTGTCAAATTTCCCAGAGCAGCTAGCATATTTGCAAAAGGCCTTTTAACGATTATAGCCTACCGGAGTTGTCAAAATGTCGAGGTTTTTTGTTGTAAATTAATTTATAATTTCAGAGAAATATGAATAGGTTGCTATAATTGGGACGTCAACAACTACCACTAGGGGGGCACCGTGCATAGGGTAAGCGTCATTAACAAGGGGTAGCCTAACAATGAACACACACCCACAGTTTCTTATTCCAGGACATCGCATTCTGCAGAAATATATCCCAGTTATAATTAGCCTACAAAATGAGTTAGAATTCTTAGAGCAAGTTGCAGTAGTCTATTCCACGTGGCTTTTTACACGTTTAGATACCTACGCTTTTCTTACCAACTGGTTGCCTACGTTTCAAAGTAGGCTATGCAATTTTACTGGGGTTAACCTACTCAGCAGGGGGAAAATACGTTATCCAGGAGATCAGCTTGACTGAGAATATAGTGTTATAGAATTAGATGTGCACCAAGTCATATAGCGAGGCGATATTGAACTGCGACATGCTATATAATGCAATAAAAATGAATATAATTATTAAAGTTTGGAGCAATAACTGCTCAGTTATCTATGAAATACATTTGTATAGGCTATCATATGTCATGCAGTCTAGCATTATTAACCCTCCACTTAGATATTTAATGCATAGCTTATATCATAATCAGCTCTGACAACATTTTGACAACTCTTGTAGGCTATGAAAGGACGTTTTACAAATAGGCTAGCTTTTCTGGGAAATTTGTAAATAAGGTGTTATGCAGATATTTTTCACATTTATAACACAAAATTAGTTCAGAATGAAACGAGTTATAGGCCAAGCATATTTTATCAGGGGAAGTCTGCATTTGTCAATACACTAGCAAAATACGCGGATCTTGAGGTTATATGATTACAAAATGGGCATTTGAAGACTAAATAACCATCGCTTTTTTCTGTTACCCAGTGAACATTTTTGTGTTGAAAAGTCGGGGTGTAGCGTTCAGGTGAATGCTAATAAGGGTTAGCGTCCGTTTATGTCAAAACGTCTCTCAACCTAGATTTCTCCACTCAGACGTCTGGATCCCACCTAATTGAGGTTGGTTTCATGAGTTTGTTTTAGGATACGGAAATCCTTCTCCAATGCCAGTGCTAAGTCGTGCGTACGACTTAACGTAGCCTACTACGGCGGAGGCCCCGAAAGGCAAGGTAAAATAAAAAATTTTTTTTTTTTTTTTTAAAGTTTATCTCGTAGTTAGGCTACGTACACATTTATTTTGTTCACCTTGCCTTTCAGGGCTTCTGTAGGTTTTAGTTAAGGGCCAGAAATATAGTTTTAGCCAATTGAACACAATTAAACCCAATTCAAGTTAAAGCAAAAAAAAAATTTCTCAAGATAAAAAAAACCTAATTTTTAAATTTCCTCTAAAAGGGACAGCTACAACATGCTTTAAAAAGTCACTTATAAGATACTTGGAATATTTCTTTTGCACGGATAGATGTCATTATGATTTGAACATTTTCTACCCTATGTGTTAAGGTAACACACTAGCTACAGAAAATGACATCGACACAAACGTTTGAGATTTCATTCCTCATTAGTTCTCCTATTTGGTAATGTAATATTTATGAATACAATTGAAAATACAAGTATTCTTTGGCACAGGTCTGGTACAACCAAAGTCCTACGTTATTGGTAGTGTGTTTTCGGAGTTGAGCTCTATCGTCACAAGACCGTGGTGTAATGGGCAGAGGTGCAAGCTCTTGACGAAAGGATCACAAGTTCGAGTCCCGGCATCGGCGGAGTCTAAATTGGGTAAGTGTAAATGTTGTATGGAAATTGTTATAGAACTCCCCCTGGAGTGTCCTTACACCCTCATTGCATTGCACTGTGTACCATAACATGCTGTGGACTTACATTCAGCCTATGCCTATCTCTGCTGTGATTCTCAATGGTTTTCGACCTCGCTTTCCTATCAGTCATCACTAAATACTGTCTAATAAAGCCAAAATTAAAAAAAATACTGTTGGTGAGCCGTTGTGTTAGGCACTTAGACCCTGCATTTAAACCTTTTAAATGAGCGTCCCCCTAATGTTATATAGAATGTTCCTGGCACGTTCCTGGAACGTCATATTGAATGTTTGAAGAACACAAGAGGAAGGTCCCCAGAACATTTCCCCTATGTTACATGGAATGCACCTAGAATGTTGCACTGATATATACAATGTTTGTAGAGCGCAAGAGGAAGGTTCCCAGAACGTGTTACCCTCATGTTACGTAGAACGATGCCCTAATGTTTTATGGAATACCCAGAGAATGTTCCCCTCATATTACATAGAATACTCTTAGAACGCCAGAGCAAGGTTCCCAGAACGTTACCCTCATGTTACATAGAATGTCCCCCTGGTGTTTCATGGAATGCTCCTAGAATGCTCCCCTGATGTTACATAAACTGTTAATAGGGCGCAAGAGGAAAGATCCCAGAATGATACTCTCGTGTTACATAGAACGTTCCTCTGATGTTTCATGAAATGCTCCTAGAATTTTCCCCTGATGTTATAGAAAATGTTCGTAGAGCACAAGAGGATGGTTCCCAGAATGTTATCCTCATGTTACGTAGAACGTTGCCCTGATGTTTTATGGAATGCCCAGAGAATGTTCCCCTCATATTATATAGAATACTCTTAGAATGCCAGAGGAAGGTTCCCAGAACGTTACCCTCGTGTTACATAGAATGTTCCCCTGATGTTTCATAGAATGCTCCTAGAATACTCCCCTGATGTTATATAAACTGTTCGTAGAGCGCAAGAGGAAGGTTCCCAGAACGATACCCTCATGTTACATAGAACGTTGCCCTGATGTTTTATGGAATGCCCAGAGAATGTTCCTCTTTGATGTTACATGGAATGCTCCTAGAATGTTCCCCTGATGTTATATAAACTGTTCGTGGAGCACAAGAGGAAGGTTCCCAGAACAATACCCTCATGTTACATAGAATGAGCCTAGAACCTAAGGGGAATCCTCCTAGAATGTTTCTGGAATGTTAAAGGGACGTTCCTCAGAAACGTTGTGTGAAAGTTCATAGAACCTGAAAACATTGCATCAACCAGGGAACGTTTAGAGCAAACTTAATAACATACAGGGAACCTCCCTAGAACGCGATTCCGTTAGCTGGGTATATAGTGTTATCAGGGTCAAGACATCTGTTAAATGTAGCCTATATAACCTATATGCCATAGCCTATTGCATAAAAGTTTGCTAAGAATTTTGAAGTTTGCTGTTAGCGAACTTGATTTCTGACACCGACTGGTCCACGTTCAAAGGGCAAGTGACGTAAAATCAGGCGACACGCTGACACTCTATACTGTGTGGGGGAAATGTAGTTCGTTAGCAGACAATGTTATATACCAAATTGCACAGGAATGCCATGATTGAGAGAAGGGTCATATAGGTACAACATATTGAAGTCCTGTAGTTGTACTGAAAACAGGATCCTTATAATCTCAGATTGTTTAAATCCCAATGGGGAAACCCCATTCTGGAAATTTACTTCCGGAACTGAACTGATGTCACACACATTTTAGTGGTATAAAAGAAAGTTTATTAACAGGCTGCCATATTGTTCCGGTTTGAAAACGCAGGCAAGATACATCTAACCAATCAGGTGCTGTTAATGTTCCTACGTAGACTACTGAACCCGTCTAATAGCACTACCCACCAAACGCACAGTTTGAGGTTCCTGCCCATGCGTCGTCGCCGGATTTGGTGAGAATCCACCTTAAAGGGTAAGTTCGCTATTTTGGACCTTGGACCCTATTTGCGGTCCGTCTTCCATGAACCTGACCCATGAAGTCCATTTTTTCGCTGATCGGTCCAGTATTGAGTTCGCTACAGATTTCCTGTAGGCTCTCACTGGGCTACAATAGAAGTCAACGGGGCAATTAGAAATGTTCGATAAATGTGCTTTCATGTACAATAAATGAGACGGGAAGCTCAGGGTGTATTGTTACCGGTCTCAGTATGCTCTCCTGTGAAATGTATCTCAATCCGAACATTTTTACGTGCTTGGCATGGCTTGGAAGTAAGCATTTCTCTGTTGCTTGTTTTCGCTGCTCCCGCGGAGTACTATGTGTCGGGGGTAGGGGAGCGGGAAGGTGTGCCGGCCGTTTACGAAACTATCTAGTTGAGCAGTCTGCGTTTGTTTATCTGCAGCAACGTAGGCTACAATTTCCACCAAAAAACTTGGATGATGGATGACTATAATGATTACGAAGACGAAGAATTCGATTTTGACTTTGACGTTACTGGCTACAGATTTGAGCCAGAATACACGGACACGGAACTAGGCTACAAGAGATGGGTGATAAGAGAGCAAGAGAAGAGAGAGAGGCTGAAGTTGCGCAGGTAATGTTATCCGAAGTCGCTGCCGAGGCTAGACCAAGAATTTCGGGGGACTTTTGGTGTTCTTGCAAGAGGTGCAAGCAGATGCCCAGAGAGGAGGAAAGTTTGTGTTGTAGGGAGTGGGATCTGTTGCTACCGAATGCCATTGAAAACCTGGATGTATCCGTGGATGACACTGGATCATCTCCATTGATTACCATTACACTATGACTGCCAACAGATATGTGATAGATGAGAACTTTGGACAGGACACCATGCGTCAAGCATTTGTAAATAAAACATTATAGAATTGTAAAAAGTTATAGTTGATGAACGTTTCCGACAGTTTTGTTACAAGAAACCAACTTATGTCAAGCTCGGATTTTGTTAGTTGGTATGAGTGCTGGGTCAGAGGACGCGCTCAAAAAAAAAAAAAATGTTAGTAACGTTATAGCTAAATATAACTCACCTCCGCTCCGGTGCTTGATAGTGCTGCAGGTCCGACACGAGGAACAGCTGTGTTCTTTAGCCACCAGTGTTTTGCTTCTGATTTGCGGTTACAGAAATCAGTATCGTCGAAATGCGCTCCACAAACTCGCGAGTCTGCCAAACGGAGTTGATTGACTGGAGTGTTTATGTCGATCCGTAAGACAACCAGCCAAAGTCTCAATCTTTCTGGGTCAGAGAACGGAAACCTGTGAAAACTGGTATTTGAGCGTCCAGACATTTTATTCCCACAACCGGGGAATGCACATTCGCGCACCATTGCTGTGATACATTATTACAAATGATGATTACAAACACTGCGTTGCAAATATTTCTGCTGTAGGCTACTAGCTAGTAAACTCCAACGGGAGGTCAGGATTTGTGATCAACTGCTTTTCAAGCGGCCTCTCTACAACGTAGCTAGACTGCGGAAGTTTACAGTGCGAGGTAGTGCGGTCGGAGAAATAGTTATGTTTCAAATGGAACTGTTGTTTCAACGTTCGGTTTGCGTTTGCGATAGCCTACATTTCACAGGAGAGCATACTGAGACCGTAAGAATACACACTGAGCTATAAAAGCACATTTATCGTTGTTTTTCCATAACATTTCTAATTGCCCCGTTGACTTCTATTGTAGCCCAGTGAGAGCATACAGGAAATCTGTACCGAACTCAATACTGGACCGATCAGCGAAAAAATGGACTTCATGGGTCAGGTTCATGGAAGACGGACCGCAAATAGGGTCCAAGGTCCAAAATAGCGAACTTACCCTTTAAGGCCTGGTACATACTCTACACAAGGAACGCGCGCAATGACGCAAAGAGCAACGCAGGGGGCGTTTCTCGCGTTCTTGCGTAGCAAAATGTGCAGTCAAAATTTTGTAACGCGACGCAAACGTGTGGTGCAATTCCACGGGTTTCCTTTAGAAGCGCTAAATGTAAATACTGTTCAAGCACTGCAGAATTAACAACTACACACAAAGGAGTAATCATTTCCAGTGTAAGGTTACTCGCTCCAACCAGATTAGCCTAGGCTGCCAACTAGCGGACAGGGCGAAAAGAAGCCGGTAAACGCGTGTATGGTATGTAAGCAAAGAGCTCACGTATGTCCCGAATCTGCATTGGCGTTTATGTTCCTTGTGTAAAGTATGTACCAGGCCTAAGTAAAAGTTACTACAGTTCGTAATATTTCTGTCGTTTTGAGGAGAAGGGGCAGGGCCCCCCCCCCCCCCCCCCCCGCCTACAACCGGCCATGACACAGCATCACCCATATGCTAAGCTTAAACTTGTGCCCTTAACCACAGAAATGCGATGAAGCAGAGTTGATAATCGGAACTCATTTTCATGTTGTTTGTTATGTGTGCTGCTGACTGATTGGAACAGGAAAACAAGAATAGTTTCCTATACTAACGTAGCCTAATTGTGTAAATAATGAAAATATGAAGCATTTAAACACTAACTTAAATTAACATTAGGCTAAACATCCTTGCATTGATGCTGCTATAAACACCCAATATAATCTCAGTACCACAATAATGGAGGACCAGCAAGAAAAGCTGGCTGTCATCTGACACAGCTGTGCTTTTATTTTTAGCAGATGTTCTGTTGTAACTGTGAGTAGCTCGTATTCATTGTGATGAACAGCAGAAGAGAATACATGACAAATGACCCTTTGGCAGTGAGTCAAAGTCTGTTTTCATAATTGAATCCGATCACTTGAAAAATGCACTCAAAGCATTCACTAAATACAAATCCACTTAGATTCCCTTTGCTGCACAGTGATATTAGTGTATGTTTAGGTGTATATACACATGATGGTGTGTGCGAGTGAGAGAGAGATCCATAGTCTAGTCAGTTTGGCAAAGGTTTTATTCAGCTTTTATATGACAAAATGAAAGAGGATCTTTAACAAAGTTGAAAGCTTGACAAATCCATCCATATATTATTCAGTTAATTCATGAATACCTTAATCCAAGTCATCTGAAACTGCTTACAGTAGGCAGAATATCCCTGTAAGTGTTCTTGCAGAAGTAACAGGTACATCACCGGTTCTCAGTGGAAATGTTTTTAGTAGAAATGTTTTTTGTTTTTTTTTGTAAATAAAAAATCAAAGAAGAATGCAGACCTCAGCAGCTAAATAACTTGCTTAATACAGTAATATCCCAATAAAGTAGCTAGATAGATATACTGTAGCCTTTCTGGTACATGATTGTGGGGGGGGGCTTGCTGGAGAAAGTAATTGTGGCCCCCCCTCCCCATCGCAAAGGGATGGCGCTCTAGGCGACTGCCTATGTCACCTATGCTTAGAACCAGCCCTGAATTAGATACAGTGAGCACCATAATTCATTGGACAGTGACAAATATTTTGCTATTTTGGTTCTGTACTCTAGCACTTTGAGTTTGAAAGGATACAGTGACGATGAGGTTGAAGTGCAGACTCATCTTTAATTTGAGGGTATTTTCATCCATATCAGATTAACCGTTTAAAATTATAGAACTTTTGTACATAGTGCCCCCATTTTCGGGCATCAAAACATATTGGACAGTTTAACATAATGCAGAATAAAGTAATAATTTTTTATATTTGGTTGCATGTCATGACTTCCTGATGTCTCTGACCCAACAACATCAAAAGACTCTTGGGGCCCTATCTTGGCGATCTTGGCGCTTGGTCTAAGCGCATGGCGTAAAGTCCATTTAGGGCGTGTCCAAGTCCACTTTTGCTATTTTAACGGCATGTTTTTTGGGCGCTAAGCACGGCGCAGCGTGCAAGTGGGCTGAACCTAGTCTCTTCATTAATTATAGGTGTGTCTTGGGCGTGACATGCAATAAACCAATCAAAATGTCATATCTCATTCCCTTTAAAAGCCTGCTTTTCCACCTTGGCGGATTGCTTATATGATGGCGAAACAGACATGCTCGTGCGTGTTTAGTGCGATCAAGGAATAGGCTATATGGATCAATAGTAGCCTATGATAAATATTATTCGGACAAACCATTATGAGTTCCCGGTAATTCCCGACAGTGCTGTTATTCTACAAAATATATGCGGTTAAATTTAGTTAAAGGCACCTGCAACAGCTGAGAATAAGCTACCAATGGCTTCCGTCTCACCTTAGAAAACGCCAAATTAGCCTGCTTGTTTAACAAATTGTTACAGCTTCATCCAAAGTTCATTACCTGCATTCTAATTTTGATTAATAAAATAAATAACGTTATTTTGCCTTAATGATGACAACAAATACAATAAAGCTGTCAGGTTGGCCACCCATAGGTTCACGCATATTTTCCCTTCTTTTATAATGTCCTGCTTATGGAAATGTGACCAACCAGTTTTACTGGTAGCGTAATGCTTTAAAACAATCCACTTTCCCAGGAAGACCGTTAAAAGTGCGATTTACAGCAGGGGAAACAGACCTGCTCCTCTAAAGCGCACATGCAGATAATGGTATTTAAATTAATTGTGAATTAATTGTAACGTGCTGCAAATTTGTTTTCATTTGTAATTAGATGCTTAGTTCTCTTTAAAATATTTTGTTCAGTTATGGAATAACAGGTGAAATCAACGGGGTTTTTATAAGCTGAGGGTATAGAAACCTTGTCATTGTAATTAAAAAAATATGAAGGACAAAGAATAACTAAGGTTACAATTCAGTTAACATGGTGACATTTACGTATCTCCATTTTTTAACCATAGGCTATCGAAAAAAACCTTATGCATAGCGAATCCGCTGTAGCCTAGGCTATTTGAAAAACAATAAAAGCAATATTCACTGGACAAGGTTTTAAACTTTTTTCAGTCACAAACCATTCTATTTAGTTACAGGCTGTATTCCTAGATAAACAGACCTGTATTGTAATAAAAGGTCCGTCTATTGCAGTGCGCGAGTTTTCCATTGAATGACAATTCACGCATTAGGTGTAAATGACAATTCGCGCATTAGGCTTGATACAGGTGTTATCAGCTCCTTTTTAACGGATAGCCATTGTCCCGTACCATCGCACATCGCCTGGATGTTGATGGAGTGGGCTGAGAGCAATGTAATGTGGCATCGTTTCCCTTCGCTGAGGGAAAGGTATGTGGACCTATGGAACCTTTTATTATTATGCATTTTTGACATAGCCTACACAATAATAATATTTCGCATTGTGATCTAGATATTTTAGTCATGCTTGTGCGCGCCCTGTGTGTAACAGACAGGATGGTACGCGCGTTGTGCACACGCCTATGTAGACGCACTTATATGCGCCGTTAAAATAACATGTAAACAACTGCGACATGACTTTAGACCAGGTTTGTGGTGGTTCTAGCGCAAACGCTTTCTGCTGGTTAAAGATAGCAATACGCCAGAAAGAATCCTGGCCACTCCTCGTCTTAAGACCAACACGCCCAGTTCACTTGTAATGGGCACAAGAATACATGGTAGTTAAAGGACGTGAACGCAAGGCGTTATTATGAACCATGCGCCAGGTGTAAGATAGCAAAGACACGTTTGGGTTAGTGCCGCTTTGCGCCGGGTGTAAGAT
This sequence comes from Synaphobranchus kaupii, assembly GCA_029718625.1. Taxonomy (NCBI): domain Eukaryota; kingdom Metazoa; phylum Chordata; class Actinopteri; order Anguilliformes; family Synaphobranchidae; genus Synaphobranchus; species Synaphobranchus kaupii. The sequence continues at coordinate 83,365,968 of CM056376.1, read as the reverse complement.
AGGGCCCCTGATATCTTATTCTCTGTGTCATGGTTTTTGACTAGTCCTTCCTTTGCGGTCGTTTTCCTCGGTAGTCACGCGAGGGTGCTGCCCTTTTAGTGGATGTTTGCTCCGCCCCGTCTTTATTGCGGAGCTTCTCTCAGCATCACACCTGTGCGTGGTTACCTTGGATCTATTTAAGCCCACGTTTCCTTCGTTCTGGGCTTCTATATTATTTTCCATTATTTTGTACTGTTTTGTGTCTTGTGTGTTGTATTAGTTTTGCCTTTGTTTGCCTTAGCCGGTATGGTTAGGTCAAGGCTCTGTAGGAGACCTCTTTGCTCCAATGTGTTTTATTGGAGTAATGCGGGACTTGCCTTTGTGTATGTAGCTATTAGGACTCGTCGTCCGTGGCTCTTTTCTGTCTCCGCTTCCTGGTCTTTCCTTTCTTTCTTTGCCTAGACCTGTTGCCTTTTCTGTCTCTCGATCCTCTCTGTCTGCTTTCTTCTTTGTAAGCGAGAGGAGACTTTGTTTGTTTGAGGGTATATTTATATAGTCATTTCTTACTAAGAGACAGGGCGTTTATCAAATTGAGGCAGGGCTTTATCTATACTGAGAGGCAGGGCGTGTATTTTTTACTAGGCTTGCGTTAGTCATTGAGCCGGCAAATGTCCGGAACAGCTGTTCTGTTCGTCCTTCGGTACCTGTCTCCCTATTGGGAGACTGGGCGATTTTGTTTGGTACTGTAGTTCTGTTCGCCCTTCGGGTACGTCTCTCCTCACAGGGAGACTGGGCGATTTTGTTCAGACAGTAGTTCTGTTCGCCTTGCGTTAGTCATTGAGCCGGCAAATGTCCAGAACAGCTGTTCTGTTCATCCTTCGGTACCTGTCTTCCTATAGGGAGACTGGGCGATTTTGTTCAGACAGTAGTTCTGTTCGCCTAATAGGTCTCTCCTTACAGGGAGATCGGGCGATTTCATTGACATGTTTGCGTGTGACTGCGAGCCTATGAAAGTAGCCATGGAACGTTTGATCTCTGTTCCTTTCGCCTTCTCGTTACCTTCCCCCTTATTGAGATGTAGGGCCATTATTTTTCGCATGTCTTGCGCTTGGCACACTGCCGGTAGAGGTTAGGACACGGAGACTGCTTCCCTTCTATTCCTGCAGCAAGCAGTACGCTCTGTTTTAGAGTTAGGGAGTTATTTTTTCGCTTGTCGCGTTCTCCCTTTGATTAGCTCTATTTCATGTCCCTTTGTTTATTACCTACGAGGCAGCTCCTTCTCTCGGTTCACGTTAGCATCTAGTTTTTCACTGTTTTGTACACTGTTGAGTATTCAGTGTTTTTTAGCTCGTTGTGTTTTCCGAGCTCGAGATTCTTTGCTCTCGTGTGACGTTCGCCTGGTTATTCGGGTCGTTTTTAGTTACGCCCTTTTTCCTAGTTCCCTTACTATTTCCCTCCAGTCGAGAGTGGGAACTAGGTTATTTGATTTGTCATTTTATATTCCCTCAAATACGGGATCTCTCCGTCTCCATGGCTTTCTAAGCTTAATGAATACCCTTGCTGCGTTTGGTCCCTCAAACCTCACACGTCACGCCCCCTTACACTCTGGTGCTCTTACAAGTGATACTATAACTTCTCTGCATTTGAATAGATGGGAATTGGGGGGTGGGACTATATTATGCTGTAAATTAAACGGGAATAGTATGGAACACGTGGTTGGCTAAATGTCTGTAAGTCATCAAGGGTCTGAGGTATCAAACTAGCCTCAAACCATTACTCTGCTGCCAGATATGCAGTAGATATGGATGGATCACTTTAAGGGGTGGTTTCTCCTGACGTATTTTCCTATTGAACTCTATGGAAAAATGAGTGACTTAGAGCCATTTGGCCAACCATGTGTTCCATACTGTTCCATACCCCCCCCCCCCAATTCCCATAGAGATCCATTCAAATGCAGAGAAGTTATAGTATCGCTTGTAAGAGCACCAGAGAATAAGATATCAAGAGTATTTTGATGTTGTTGGGTCACAGACATCAGGACGTCATGACATGCAAAGGATATGCGACCAAATATTAAAAATGATTACGTTATTCTGTCCAATATTTTTTGATGCCAGTAAATGGGGGGGGGGGGGGGGGGCGGGCGGCTATGTACAAAAGTTTCTATAATTTCTGAGCGATTCATCCAATATGGATGAAAATACAAATTAAAGCTGACAGTCTGCACTTCAACCTCATTGTCATTGTATCCTTTCAAACTCAAAGTGCTAGAGTACAGAACCAAAATAACTAAAAATGTGTCACTGTCCAATGAATTATGGTGCTCACTGTATCTAAATATAGACCTGACATCATAATATAGTTATGATGCTCTTTCTGCATTTCCAATGAAATTAACTTTCCCCATATTATCTTATTTAAAATAGTCAAACATTTCAGATCACATTAGAATACATATTGGTTAAAGGTATGCATAAGGATGCTGTGGAAAACATTGTGCTTTAATAACTGAATGTGATAATATTGACTGCTTCCATTATAAACACTTCCAGACGCCTACAGTTTTTAAAAGTGTGAGAGGCTGAAGATACAGAGGAGTATTTGCATGCGTTTACTACATTTGCCCTCTAGACATATTGTTGCAGGCAGTGTGTATCTTTGATATACAGCTATTTGATGAGTGCCAATAGCTACAGTGGGACTGACACAACCTCAGGTAATTACGCCTAGTGTAAAATGTAAAATGAAGAATACCACAGAATCACACACTGAAGAATCAAACAGAACAGTGGAAGGGAATAACATAAACCTGTTTCAAATCACTATTCAATGTTTTGTTTTTTTCTTGCATATACAGAGCTGTAAGAAACATAATAACATAAGCAAGTATGAGACACAATGTGCACTTTATACATTAATGACCCACATTGATATTTCCTACAGTTCATCAGCACATTGCATATTTGACATTAAAAAAGATATTTATGTTTGCATACAAAAGCATTAAGAAAGGCTTGCCCTCACCAATGCTTTTAGTTTTGTTAAGGAAATGGCTGAGAAACAGTTCAAGTTATAAAACAGTTTTTCTGTCCTTGTTAGACAATGTAGTCTTGAGCACCCTCAGGGAATATGAGCATGTTGTATACACTTAACAGGTGGTATGCAGGGTCGTTTACTATAAAGACCATATTCGCAGTGTTGTGATTGCAGGGTGTTGGCCCCTGTAGGAGTACTGACAGCACCGCGTGCATCCCGTTGGGGTTCCAGCCGTAACCATGGTAACCTCTTCTTAATGCCCAGGCCTGGTTTTTTATGTTTTTTTTTTGTTTTGTTTTTTTTAAATACCCTGGAGGCATGAATATAAAAAGCTCATTTGGAAAGAAAAGTTCCTTGAGCACATGGTGATGTGGCACCAAAAGACAAATGAAAACATATTTCCTCTGCCACACTCCCTGTTGTTTTCATAAAGGCTCTGCCAACAACAGCCCTGACGAATCCAACCTATTTGTGGACGTCTGGTTTCTCAGCTTTAATCAATACGCTGTTGAGGAGGGCTCATAATGAAGACATGCACAAGAACACCTGTCTCCTTTATCCCAGTTTAAGTGCCAAGAGGAAACGGGATGTTTAAATGTTTACTTAATGATGACAGAAATAGTAATAATAACAATAATAAAAAGTAAAAATGAGGAAAACGTAAAGGACACAATTTAACATTGTCAATTTGGTAATGGTAATAAAAATACATTTAAAACTGTTGAATGCCGGGGGTTCTGGAATTTTCCTTAGTTGTCATGGTGAGACAGCACGGCCATAAAAACGTGCTGGTGCCTCACTCCAGTTCTCAGCACACCTCTGGTGATTGTCTGGAGTTGCTTTGGCACATGGAAACGCGGTGCCAGAACCTGACTGACAGGGAGGCGAGAGGAGGACTGCGTTAGCACTCAGTCGGCACGCGCTGCTGCAAGGGGCGATAGTTGTATCTTGTTGCGCACCAGTGAACCTCACCATCAAAGAGCCACCAGCCCTCTGATATTTGCAGAGGTTTTTTTTTTTTTTCTTATCAACAATTGCTGTGCTGGGTCAGATCTGTGACCAGTCGCTCTGAGCAAACAGGAGTCATTAGTGATGGGCAGTTTGCGAACGAACAGACCCGAGTCTTCTCCATCAAAGATTTATTCGTTTGGCTCTCCCTCCAAGTGTTGAGACTTGCGGCGCCCACTCCACCCTCCTTTCCATATTGCAAAAGTCAAATAGTGACTTACACAGAGGCGAGTAGTAGCTAGTGAACAAATCCAATAAAATAGCTGCAAATACCCTGCAGTTGAGCTTGAATGTACGTATTAGCATAGACTAATGCAGTTAGCAGGCAGGCAGCAGACGTTCCACAGACCAGACTATCACAGATAATTTCTGTTAGGCTAGACCATTATAATTTTCTATAATACTAGAGACAGCTATATAATAAAAGATATGAAAATGTTGTCACAAAGACCACAACATGCATCAGGTTTTTCATTTGAAATTTTTTTAGGTAGGCCTATTGACATGAATCGTATTTTTTTGAATGAGTGGACTATATTTCAGATATTACAGGTCTCAAAATTAACCTTTTTACTTAGTAGCACTGGTACTTCCAAAGTCAAAAAGTTAGGAGCACCAGCAAAAATGGACACCAGACGACCAAAATGTTGTGTCAGTCTCTATTAACCACTGAATGGGAGCATTCTTCAGTGTGCGGGTAATCTCTTCTTAGGTTTCACGAATCAGCCAAGGGTTGCGAAAGTGTTTACATGGTGTCCTCTTTCAGATACAGTTGGACTAAAGTCATTATGTGTTTTGGTTAAGCGGCAACATTACTTTGAATAGCCTATATTCCAAGTCCATGATGAGTTATAGAATATAGTTTATTAGAAAAAGTATTAAAAATGAATTAGGGTTTCACAAATCAGTAAAAGCATGTGAAAGTTTTACTTGGGTTCTCTTCTTCCAAATGATTGAGGTCATTATGTCGCAAAAGATCCCTGGGACCTGCTGTGTATTTAATAACTAGCCTACTTGATTTGAATTAATCCAGCATAGCCACGGCATCTGTATGTAGCCAGCATTACCTGTATGAAACTCAAAGACCTCTGCATAATACCATTGACAGCATCTCACATTTAATGACCATCGCTGATATTTCCATTCTAGGAATGTTCACACTACATGTGTAGTCGCAGGCTATGGTCACAGAACAGTTCTGTGGGTCAGACACTACGGGATTTTGGATCACGATAAATTTTGTATAGGCTACTCTTTGTTCTCCACAGTCACACTCCGATAATATTCATGGAAAAGATTGGCTATGTGCATAGGTTTTTAGCAATTAGTGTGTGTATGTATAGAGTGGTGTATAGTTTCTTATGTGTAGGCCTACTTAGTGATTAAACAGATTTTTCAAAGTTTAAATTATTGTTGTGATGTTAAGAAAGAAGCTGTGTTTACTTGCCAACCAATGCAATGGATTATTCAGATCACTTTCTTGAGGCCAACCTATTGTGGTGCTGAAAAGCTCATTGGCTGTTGATGGTTCCACATGGAAATATTAGTCTTTGTGTATCACACACTACACAAGCCATGCCTAAAGACTTGTGATATTCATGCAAGAGTCGCAGCCTAGACTGGATCAGGAGAGCTGCGATTAGTCTCTGACCTTCTCACATTAAACGACCATCGGAGGCAAGTTTGTGCAGCAATCAGGCAAAGACTGGGGATTTTCTTAGAATTCCTTAAAAAACGGCAAAATCATGGCTAAAAACTCTGTAGTATATGCTAGGCAATAGCTAATGTTAGTTATTTGTAGGGAATACTAGCTTGGTGAAACCAACATCGAGATAAGTAAAGAGAAGCTGATGTTTGGTTGGTTAGAATGGTTACAGGGAAAATAAATCTTATTTTGCACTATCACTGTATTGTGTAGCTGAATCCTTTTATCCATAATGATTGTTCTGTATCAATACAAAAGTGAGCTAGGCTACGTAATAAATGTCATTATTCATGCAAAGTCACATGTGTATTGTTTTGTTCTTTTTAGATATGATGTAGATCTGTTACAGACATTTAAAAATGTTTCTTATATTTCAAATAGTAGTTTAATTGCATTAACCCCTTCGGGCTCTGTTGCCAGTTATGCAGTAGATATGGATGGATCACTTTAAGGGTTGTTTCTCCTGACAAATTTTCCTATTGAACTCTATGGAAAAATAAGTCAGGAGAAGAAACCCTTCAAGTTATTCATCCATATCTACTGCATATCTGGCAACAGAGTGATGGTTTAAAGCTTGTTTGATACCTCAGACCCTTGTTGACTTACAGCCATTTTACCAACCATGTATTCCATACTGTTCCAGAATAATTTACAGCTAAATCTAGTCCCACCCCCCAATTCCCATAGAGATCCATTCAAATGCAGAGATGTTATAGTATCGCTTGTAAGAGTACCAGAAAATAAGATATCAAGAGTCTTTTGATGTTGTTGAGTCACAGACATCAGGAAGTCATGGCATGCAAAGGATATGTGACCAAATATTAAAAATTATTACTTTATTCTATATATAAATGCAGGGGGGCCAATAATTGTGGCCAATGTGGTTTTGTTAAAAATAATTATTTCTTGATGAGGGATTTTTTTTTCTCTTAATAAATTAACGTCAATTAAAGGTTGGATTCTTCTTGTTTTTTCAGTGTGAGATTAAGCTAATTCACCAAACGGTGAATTTTTTATAACCCTTTTTGTTCATCTTTACAGGGGGGGCCAATAATAGTGGCCGCAAGTGTATATCTACCCTTGTGGGACACAGTGGACAATAGCGTCTTATCTGTGAGTTCAGCAAAATATTTTTTCACCACCAAAAATTTGTAGTTCGTCATAGCAACAAGATAAAGCCAGAAATAGCCTGAACATATACAACCGTGAAAAGCCTTGTTCACTCAACAGCTAAATAAACTAGTGAAATACTTGTGTAATTACACCACGTCGTTCTACTGTCAATATCTACTACTAAATATTAAATAAATATACAATCCTACCATTGGTTTTAAGCATAGAGATGTCCCTTTCAAGATTCAGTGGTCATTCATTGTCTTGGAAAATCCTTTTGAGAAATACACCCCCCTTTATAACGCTAGTACACCTTCTGAAACCCCCACACGTAAAACCCCACAAGCTGTCCATCCAGCTGTTACGTATTCAAGTTCCTTCTGGTTTGATTGAAAACTCTTTTATCCAATATAGGACAATATAACCTTCGGTATACTTCAGCAACAACTACAGAAAACATGAAAGTACATTCGCTTGCTGAAGTGTAATTGTTTTCCTGCTATTTTCACAAAAGATTTTACTCATTGGTCCAACTCGTCAGCATGGCTAGAGCATTGAGTATTTTATTTTCATAGCTTCAACGTTGACGTTATTAAATGAATATACACACGATAGCCTATTCACACTCAATACCATCAGCTAGGCTTATAGCCAGCTCTGCTCCATAGATATCCACCCCCCTATACTGATGAAAAGATAGTGATTCCCACTTTAAAATGATGTAAAAGTGAGTTAAATGAGTCAAAACGGTTGATTTGTAGTTAAATATATGATTATTTTATCATTTACAGCAGTGCACAATTTAGCCATGGGACAACAGGATACACTGTTCACATATTGCATCATAGATCTTTAGTAGTTCTGCATATCACACTCCGATTTTGCACACTTATGGACATGGAGTGTATGGTCCAGGAAATGTATAGTTTTACCTGTTTACATTTACCTGTTACTGTCATGGTTTTCACCTATCTTCCCTCTGTTGCTACGGTTTTTATCTCTTTCCCATTTTTTCTGCGTTCCATTTCGGAGTTTTCCTTCTCCCCGCCAATTATTCGTTTCACCTGTTCTTTTACCTCTCAGGTATTTAAACCCCTCACTTCTGCTTCCAGGCGCTTCTTTGTCATTTCGTGTTTTCACGAGGTCAGGGTTAGTGAGTTTTTGTCTCTCTGCTTTTGTGAGAATTAAGATTTTCTTTTATTACGCAGTGCAGACATTCTTCTACTTAGAAGCCTAGGGGAATTAGGGTTTAGTTTCCCTTATTGCTCTTCCCTCTCCTTCGCTCCCACTCTCTCATTTCTGAGAGTGTGAGTTTTATTTTTATTTCATTTATTTCACCAGTTATCGGACGTTATAGCCACGTTCCGTGTCTTGTTTTTTCTGTTCCTCTTTCACTATCTCTTTAGCGTTCGCTATTTTGAGATTTATCTGTGCCCGTGTTTACGTGGCTAGCCCGTTTTATAGGGGTGTGTTATTATTTGGCACTGCCAGGGACTTTCTATCCCTTTTTTCTGTTATCGCGTTTGGCTCATCGCAATTCAGCACAAACCCTTTCAGTACAAAGAAGCCAGTTATGGATGAGCCAGCGATTGAACAACTGAAACACTGGCCAGCCAAGCAGGGCAGCTGACGTCCCAGTTGCGGGTACAGGAAGGCTGGCTTCGGGAGTTGGCGGAGGGCATGCGCCGCCTCACGGTTGCACCTCAAAACCCTGTGCCGGTAGTTCAGGCTACTCCTCCCCCTGTTCAAGCACTTCAACCACCTAGGGAACCCAAGATGCAGCTTCCCCTCAGGCCGGCAAGTGCTGAGGTTTCATCGCCAAATGTCTCATTTTTTTTAAAGCCCAGTCATCACGGTTTAGTTCAGAAGAATCTCGTGTGGCGTTTATTTTATCTTTGCTCACCGGAACCGCGCTTGATTGGGCTACTCCTTTAATTCGGAGCCAGTCTCCCATTTTGAACTCCGCTACCACTCTAATGAAAGAAATGGAGTCCGTGTTTGATCACGACACTTCGGGCCTTGAGGCGGCCAGACGCCTTGTTCGTCTTCGCCAGGGCAACGAAACCGTGGCCGAATTTTCTATTCGGTTTCGTGCCCTGGCAGGAGAGACAGGTTGGCCAGAAGCGCCGATAATGATTCAATTCTCTGAGGCACTCCACGATTCTGTTCAAGATGCGCTGGCAGTTTTAGATCCATCTGAGACACTGGAGGCATTCATTTCCACAGCCATTCGCATTGATAATCGCGTCAGGGAGCGGGTCCACATTAAAAGTAGCAGGAGAGACCGCCGTATGAGCTCTTCCTTCACTCCTTTCACTGTGTCCGTCCCTCCACTCTCCGTTTCCACTCCTCCTAGTAGCGAGGAGCCCATGCAAATCGACGGGGCTACCTGTTCACCTTCCAAAGATACTCCATCTACTCCGGAGCGGTGTCGTTATTGCAGATGCATAGGTCATAACATAACTCAATGTATCAAACTTAATGGAAAAGGAGGGTCCCTTTAGAGGATCCGGGATCTCTAGCGGGACTCTGTGTTACTACATCTCGGACGATACTGCCTGTTACTCTTGTATGGCAACAGCGCCCTCTCCTAGTCAATGCCTTCATTGACTCTGGAGCGGTCGAATGTTTTATTGATGCCCAGTGGGCTAAAAAGCACCACATTCCCGTTCTCCACCTTACTCAGCCCCGAACTGTCACTGGACTTGATGGGCGTCCCTTAGATTCAGGCACTAGTTTTAAGACTACCGAATTTCTCTCCATGCACATTCCGTTTGAGAATCATACTGAGCAGATTCAGTTCCTTTTGGTAGATTCCCCGGCCTACCCCCTAGTGCTGGGCCACACCTGGCTTGTCCAGCACAACCCCCACATTAAGTGGGGAGGGGAGGGTCGCACCATATTGCAGTGGGACCCTCAGTGTAGTATTCAGGGTCACTCCACCCCTCCATGCACCTCTCGTGGAATAGCTAGAGGGGTTGATTCCGATTCTGAGTCCGATTCCGAAGAAATCATCTCCCACGGTAGTCAGGAGAATTCCAGTTTTTGCTCCGGGACTGGTGGTGAGAGTTTGGAATGGGACTCCGCCGGAGAGGGGTTAGTTTCGGATGAATTGTCCGATTCTGAGATTCAATGCCCCCCCCCCCCCCCCCCAGCCCTCATTCTCAGGTAACTGGTGTCAGTATAGCTGGGACACTGGAGTTCCCTTTGCCTCCTAATGTCCTGATTGAATACTCTAAATTAGCAGAGGTGTTTAGTAAACAGAGGTCCACCTCTCTGCCTCCGCATCGCTCATATGACTGTGCGATCGAGTTATACCCTGGTACTAGCCCTACCAGAGGCAGTCTCTATTCCTTGTTGGCCCCGGAGAGTTTGGCCATGAAGGAGTACATCGAGGAGGCCTTAGCTAATGGTTTCATCAGACCATCCACTTCACCCACTGGCGCAGGGTTCTTTTTGTTAAAAAGAAGGACGGAGGTTTAAGGCCTTGTATTGATTATCGATCCCTCAACGCCATAACCATAAAGAACAGGTACTCGCTTCCTCTTATGAACTCGGCGTTTGAACGTCTGCAGGGGGCATCTATTTTTTCCAAGCTCGACCTCCGCAACGCATATAACCTGGTGCGCATGCGTGAGGGCGATGAATGGAAGACCGCTTTTAACACCCGTAGCGGTCACTACGAATATTGCGTCATGCCTTTCAGGCTCACTAGCACCCCCTCAGTATTTCAGGCGTTGGTGAATGATGTTCTGCGGGAGATGTTAGAGAAATTCGTCTTTGTTTACTTAGACGATATTTAGATTTTTTCTCCTGATCCCGTCTTGCACATCAGCCATGTCAAACACGTTTTGAAGGCCCTGTTAGAGGCAAAATTATTTGTCAAGGCAGAGAAGAGCTCATTTCATGCTAGCACCGTCTCCTTTTTGGGTTTTATAATTTCGGAGGTCAAGGTCCAGATGGATCCTGATAAAATCTCTGCGGTACTGAACTGGCCCACTCCTCAGTCGGTCAAACAGGTTCAGCGTTTCCTTGACTTTGCCAATTTTTATTGCCGGTTTATCCAGAGTTTCAGTGCACTCGCCGCACCTATCACTGCTCTCACGAAGAAGGCGTCAGCAGACCAGTTTCGCTGGAACCCCAAGGCTGAGTCCGCATTCGTGGAATTAAAAAAGAGGTTCAGTTCAGAGCCCATTTTAATTACTCCCAATCCGTCCCTCCCGTTTATTGTGGAGGTGGATGCGTCAGAATTAGGAGTGGGTGCCATCCTATCTCAACATTCCCCCATCGACCACAAAATGCACCCGTGTGCTTATTTCTCTCGTGCCCTTACTCCGGCCGAGAGGAACTATGACGTGGGGGATCGGGAACTCCTGGCCGTCAAATTGGCTCTGGAGGAGTGGCGTCACTGGCTTGAGGGTGCTGAACACCCCTTCACGGTCTGGACCGACCATAAAAATTTGGAATACGTCCAACAAGCCAAAAGACGGAATTACCGGCAGGCGCGCTGGGCATTATTTTTTACCCGTTTTAATTTCCTCTTGACATATCGCCCCGGTTCTAAGAACCTCAAACCTGATGCGCTATCGCACATTTTTGACCCGTCAGATAAATCTACCATTCCAGAGCCCATTGTGCCATCTGCCCAGATTCTAGCTCCTGTCCTATGGGACATCGAAGCGGCAGTCCAAGAGGCGCTACGCCTTGTCTTTTTGTTTCTCCCACTTTGAGGTCTCGTGTTCTGCAGTGGGGTCACTCCTCCCAGCTGGCTGCTCATCCGGGTGTGCACCGCACCAAGGATTTTCTGTCCAGATGTTTTTGGTGGCCTGGTATGGAAAAAGATGTACGCGATTTCGTCGCCGCTTGCGTCATTTGCGCTGTTTACATGGCTAGCCCGTTTTATAGGGGTGTGTTATTATTTGGCACTGCCAGGGACTTTCTATCCCTTTCTTCTGTTATCGCGTTTGGCTCATCGCAATTCAGCACAAACCCTTTCAGATACATTTGTATCTCTCAGTATTTCATTGCAAACTAAAGAAAAACAACTTAGTTTTTTCACAAAAATTACTAGTAAAAAAACTAACAAGCCAAACAAACAAATCTTTAGATCAAATTGAGCCAAAAGATGTTGCTCGCCAAAAGGAACGAAAGTTCCCATCACTACGAGCCATGCAATGCGTGTAGAAAAACAAGAGAGCTGGGCTGATGGTGAATGTATATGTAATATACAGTAACATAGGAAATATGCCCCATAGGCTTAGTCCTGGTACTGCAGAGTACCACTCCTCGGGTTTTCACTGCTGTTATGTGCAATATCATTTATTGGGGGCGCTTTCGGTTGAACCACTGTGTTTTACCCTTAACAACTTTAACCAAGTTTAAAGGGTTTAGAGTTTTAACTACACTCTAGATCAGGGGTGTCAAGATCCGGTCCTGGAGGGCCGCAGTGTCTGCTGGTTTTTGGTGCGTTTAAGCACAAGTGATTAATTTAAGTCACTAATTGGCTAAGAAGTCCACACACCTTGTTCTCAATGCTTTAACTGGGTGCTGATTGAAAGGAAACCACAAATACCTGTAGACACTGCGGCCCTCCAGGACTGGAGTTTGACACCCCTGCTCTAGATCATGATTTTCTTTTTAGCTATAAACATGATTGTATGCTTACCTTATAATGAAACTTATTCATTCATTGCTTTATTTAAACAATTCTGAAATAATATAGAATATCAGAATAAACTGGTAGAAAAGTGTCTTTGTGCCGCCCTCTAATGGCTGAAAATTTCTTTCTGCTCCCCACTCTGACCCCGCCCCAATCGTGAAATCGAGTACCTCTTTGGAGGTACCTCTATGTCATATGTATCATTGTTGCTGCCCATATGACACGGAAATAGCGGTACCTGATTAGTTAGATGCACTAAGGTACTTTGATTTTGGCTCCACCTTTTTATACCATAACAACATGGCGGCCTGTTTATAAACTTTTATTCCACCTAAACAGTCCATTGAAATATGTTTATGAAAATATTTGAGGTGAGAAAGGCCATGCAGTTGCTGAATCTTGATTCTAATTTGATTTGCAATTTGCAACGTCTAGTTTGACAGTTTGATCCAAGTTATACGAAATTATTTGTACATTGTACAATCATTTATACAAATGACGATGGACACACCTCCTCCGCCCCCCCCCACCCCTCTCCCTCACTCACCCTACGCAGTATTTTTAAAAATTGTGTAGTAGGCAGAGACAGGCTGAGACAGTGAGTGCACTTAATCTTTAAGAAAACTTTTTTTTAAAGATTAGCTTTCTTTCTTTTTAGTGGCCATCAAAATTTGGATGGAAACAAATTATTTTAAGTTTTCATCGGCATAGTTAAGAACAGAACACCAGGCAAGGTATATTTAAATGCTTCCCAAGGTAAAATCCATCATACCCAGAGAGAGTGCTTAGTCAGTTCTGTGAAGGTCATTTTGAGTTTAGTTTGATGGGTAAGCACTCATCTCCAAGATAGCTCACGTCTTGGCACCTCTGGGTTTACCAAGACATGAAATTAACACATGAAAGGCCCTTAATGTGCTATTTTCTCTTGAAAAGCACAAAAGCGTGGGTGTCATGGGTATTTTTGCTTTCAGGAGATACATGTGATGTGGTAATTTTGAGGGGGTGACATAATGTTTCTCTCATGGGTTTATTAAATCCCTAGGGGAGAGAAGGGTATAATGCCTTCAGGCGGGGGGTGAATTGTTTCATAAGCCTCATAGTTAGAATACCCAGCCAGAACAGATGATGTTTTTTCACTGTACTTTCAACTCACTCAAAGAACTCACACTGAGATCTGGAGATATTACTGTTTGAGTATCAGCATAAATTAAAAATCAGTCCAAATTACATAACAGCTCTCAGTACCAGGTTCTTTGTTTTAATACAGGCTGTATGTCAGCTCTGGGCTGTCCAAGCATATCTGCCCATCCAACATTTTGAACTACAGTTGAAGCCATTCGACCCATGCTAGCTTGTACATTCCCCCAACACAAATATCAATTTCAACTATTCAAACGCAGACATGTCAGTGTGAGAGTCTTCCTGTGGATTTCTCCACTGTCAGTCACTGAGTCATCACATTCTACCACTAACATGCTGTGCATCAGCCCCTCAGCTGTCTTGTGTCTATTCTGCAAGCACAGACAGTAGTGAAGCCTGTTGGACTGCTGCAGTCCTTGTGGGGCATGCAAATGCAGCTGTTGATTTCAGTGTAATAGAACACTCCAGCAGAATGACCTGTAGCTCATCTTGGCCCAGGAGACGACGTCAAATCCTTATTTCATTGCATTCAAAATAACCTGCAAACATGGACATGGTCTGAAGAGGATTCTATCAGTTATTAGCGGCTACTCTATTTGATCAGCCAGGTGGCCTTGCTGACAACATCCTGATAGCTCCTGATAGTTCTTCAGTGACAGCTTGGCATAAACTGGCCTGTGATGTAAGACGAAAACCAACCAAAGGGGATGGGCGAAACAATACACACATACGCATACACACATCATATCAACAGTAACTTTTGTATTTATTTATAGCATTGAGTTCAACTTACCCTTAACATTGTACAAGTAAAATGCTCTGTGGTTATGTCTCAGTCATTGAGACAACAAGAAGCCAGAAAGGGCTTAGACATAAGATCCACATGACAGACTTTATGACACAATCAGATGGACACACAAACTCTCAGACCTCCCTGTAGACACAGACAACGCTACTGACTCTGGCCTGAAGTTTAATGATTCTCCTCTCGACCCTTTCATGACATTTAAAGCAGCATATCTCTAGGATCGACTTCCTGGGAGGAATACCTCCCATTCCCCATTCATTATTGACTCAACAAAGCAGTGGGATTACCACAAAACAACTAAACTAAAACCATGAATACTACAACATTATAATGCATAATTCAAAACTATAATGACCACACCAGAAAGGCTACATAGTCCAGGCGGTATACAGCAAAAGTGTGATTACCACAACGTATGACACATACAACAAAAGTATGATCACTGCAATACAAGGGATAAACAATCCATACAGTACACAAAAAACTACCAAAATAAATTATATTACATAACATTACATTACAATTATTTGGCAGACGCTTTCATCCAAAGCGACGTAATGACACACTTTACAATATATAACTGCATACATAAGAACATAGTGAATACCACGTCAACACAAAACACACACATATGCACAAAATGCCATGGTCCGTGAAGCCTGTGAATTGTTATTTTGTCTTACACAATAATGTTGAGAAATTGTGACCTTTGAGAATTACTGATTGCAAACACTAAAACAGAAATTTATGCGGAAAAAAACTGCTGTGTGTGTAGATATAATGCTCAATACAGCTGATCAATCTTAATTCATTTCACACAATATATGGAATTGATGTAGCACAACAGATTGAAATAAATATTGAACTTGTTCATACCTGTAGGTATGAACAATAACTACATCAAACTGTACTATACAATAATATCATAACTCCAGAAGCTGTCTTGAAAAACCTTAATGCATTTCTTTGAGTGATGTATTGTGTAATCAAAATAAAATGTCACAATCAATAAAATAATAATGAAAAACAAAATGAAAAGCAGTTAAATGGTATGAACGTACAGTAGACTGGAAATACTTCCCTGTCTTGTGATGGCCCTTCTGTTCTTTCTTTGGTCATTCAGTACATATGCAATAGATTACATAAAACCAATCTGTCTGAAAACCAGTGCATCTGCAATAAAAATGCAGTATTGGTCCATAACTGCAGCACACTGCTCATTATATTATGATTCAAATTTGGTGCTACACTATTACATGGAAAAACACATTGGTGTCACGCTGATGTGCAAAAGACTAGCAACCACAAGAGCAGCATTCTGGTCTTCAGAATAAATCGGTTCATTGTAACAAATAGTTTATGATTGGTTTTGAGAATGTGATGTGAATGTAAAGCCAGCACTCAGTGAGACCTCAAGACAAGAGTACTTCTCAATGAAGGGGACATTTCCACAGTCCCAAAAAGAGGAAGTTTGACTGAGGCATTTGTTGATCACCGGAAGCGGCAGATTAGTATTGCATAGGATATGTCCCCTGCCAAAGATACTCCATTATGCCTATTTGCTCATATAAAAGTCCACATCTCCACCATCTTGTCCTGCGCGGGATACCCATTCCCAAGGAAAGCCACCATTACCGTTATAGTATTTACTTCAGTGTAAGCTGTAGAAAGCCACAAATTGACCCATAAAGCGTTAGCACAGCATACTGGTAGCATAAATACTCCTGGACAGGGACACTAGGTTAGTGACCCATGTAATGTGCCATTCATCAAACCTCAGACGATGCTAGAGATTCTGGAACTAGACCAATCTTCCACTGCAGTGCTACAGAGAGAGGGGCACAGGGAGGTTCTGTATAAGTACGGAAAGAAGGATAGAGAGAGAGAGGGAGAGATGAACAAAGGTTCACTGTAGCTGTGGGGAGAGTGAGGGAGTTTTGGAAAGGGCTGGTATAGTAGTAATTTCATAGATTGGCTACATTAGATCTCCAGTCTTGTACACAGACATGGGAAAGGATAAACTGTCAGCTTTAATCTGAAGGTATTTTCATCCATATCGGATGAACCGTTTATTAATTATAGAATCTTTTATACATAGCCCCCCCCCCCCCCCCCCCATTTCTGGACATCAAAAAATATTGGACAGTTTAACATCATGCAGAATAAAGTAATCATTTTTTATATTTGGTCGCATATCCTTTGCAGGCCATGACTTCCTGATGTCTGTGACCCAACAATATCAAAATACTCTTGATATCTTATTTTCTGGTACTCTTACAAGCATACTATAACCTCTCTGCATTTGAATGGGTCTCTAAACTCCCCTGTTTCTTTGTTCTGTGCCAGATTGTCTTGTGCCCTGCATTCGTGCTTGTGTATCTAACTTTCCAGCGTTTTCTCCTGAATGCTCCCTGCCTGTTCCGAGTTCCTGTTTCCAGTCCTGTGTCTACCCATCCAGTTCCTGTTCTCCTGCCTGTCTTGTCTGTTCCTGTCCAGCCCTGTTCCCGTCCTCCTGTTCTCCAGCCTCTGACAGATCTCCCGGTTCTGACCCCTGCTTGTTCTGGACTTCGTTTCTTCCTATTCTGCATTGCCCTGTTTTCTGGACTCTGACCCCTTCCTGGAACTGACCACGATTCTGCCTTGCCTTCATTGCACCGATTGCTGGACTCTGACCCTGTTTCTGTCAACCTTGAATAAAGCCTTATTCCTATTAACTTCGGTGTCTGCGAGTGGTTCCGATCGGTTCGCATTACAGATATCAAGAGTCTTTTGACATTGTTGGGTCACAGACATCAGGACGTATTGGCATGCAAAGGATATGCGACCAAATATTAAAAATTATTACTTTATTCTACATTATGTTAAACTGTCCAATATATTTTGATGCCTGAAAATGGGGGGGACTATGAACAATATTTTCTATAATTTCTAATGGTTCAACCGATATGGATGAAAATACCCTCAAATTAAAGCTGACAATTCAACATCATTGTCATTGTATCCTTTCAAATTCAAAGTGCTAGAGTACAGAACCAAAATAACAAAAAATGTGTCACTGCCCAATGAATTATGGTGCTCACTGTAGGTGTTCCACAATTACTGGGTCTGTATTGTTTGTGCCTTCCATTTGTCACGTGTACCCCTGATGCTTCTATACTCTCCAGACAAGGAGAATTAAGTCATGAAAGACTTATTTCATATTGATCTCTAAATTATCATACAATGATTCGGCTCCCACGTTTAGGTGACTGTTTTACTGGGCGGAATGTGTGGCACAGTTGTCTTGGAATGTAATGTCTACTGTGCTTGAAAAATAAATAAACTTCCTGAAACATCAGAATCAGCAGATATGGTTGGGTGAACATCTGAAATCAGTATCAGCCCAGGAAATCTATCGATGCACCTCTAATTACCCATTTATACTGCAGGGCTTCCAATGGAGCAGTTGTTCAATGGTACAACAGATGTTTCTCAGCTGAGATTAATGCCGATAATGCCTTGGAGTCAAATGATTTAACTGGTGCACTACTGCCAAGGGCTAGGGTGACATCCACCAAATTTTAGTGTGTATTAAAGCATTTCTTAAACAGCAGTTGCAGTATTTTTTTCGCCAGTATAAACTTATTATTCATACTTGAGTGTTCCTTTGGAAATGTCCATCAAGTAAAGTCAGAGTGATTAAGCGGGAAGGAGAGATTTGAAAGCTTTTTGCAAGGTATGACTGTCAAAATAATTCAATGAATTCAAGCACTGGAACAAAAAAAAACAAAAAAAGCCGCTTACAACCCAATTGCTTGAATCCACAACAATTGACTGCCATGAAGCAATAACTAAGATAATATTGGGGTACTAACATAATTTAAAAGCAAGGAATACATGTGAGGTTTGAGTAGATTTCTCCTGAACTTCCCAAGCCCTCAATGCTTGTATTTGTCTTGTCTCTGTCATGTTGCTTTCATCTCGGTAGAGCTTAAACTTTTTCTTGCAGATGTCCGTATGTTTCACGTAACTGTCTGATCCCTTTGTCCTTTGTCACCCTGAACGCTGGTCCAGCATTGCTTACGGAGGAAGGAAAAAAGCCACTTTCTGTACTTCATTTGCGATCCCATTTGAATCGCTTGAATTTTTCTTTCAAATTCTTTATCCATCCCCTCAATTATATCTGCATTTACATTGTTGTGGGTAGCGAGCCATGAGTGAGGAAAAATGAACTGTGCCTGACGTCTTATCTTTTAGATGTAATGTTGCTAAAAGAGAAACGTTTTCCATTAGCGGGTTGTTGTCTACGGAGTAAGGGAATACAATACAATACAGTACAATACAGTACAGCATGCTAAGGGACATCATTCTACTTTACAGCATCGTTCAAATTTAAATCAGAACCACCATTCCACTCTGGAGGAGGTAGCAGTGTCATGCTGGATACACAGTGATCTTTGATGAAATAAAGGGAAAATGGAGATTAATTTCCCACCTCAGGTTTTGAAAGAGCTCTGCTCCTACTTCCTGATAGGACTTTGCTCATGTAAGCTAAGAGGAGAGAGTGTCACTGATCAAAGGCATCAGGAGCGGCATGGTTGCTAAATTGCCACTCTGCCATAGTTCAGCAACCCCTTCATATGCTCTGACGCTCTCACATTAAAGACACTTCAAATCTGCCAAGCTAAATGGCTCTCTCTCTATCTGGCTCTCTTGCATTTTGTTTCTCCTCTCGGTTTACTGTATGCATGAGTTTGTTTGTGGTAACTTCTGTCATTTAGAGTAATATCCCTCCCCTGTTTATTTCTTCTATTTTGGCTAAATTCGATTTTTTTGTCTTGTTCCATGAACCGCAAAATGTTTTTATGCCTCTCCTAAACACGTTTGTGCCATTTTTGGCTGGTCAGTTTTGAATTTTTTTTTTGAAAAGTGTCATCTCCTGTTTCAGTCCTTGAAGTGGAATGGGCCAGGGCTGTATTAATGCCATGGAGATGCTTTGTGTAGGTGATAACCCTCATATTATAGGTGACATTATATGATGCCTTTTTATGTTTGGGGTCAATTTAAAAAAAAAAAAAGAATTTTTTTGAGCTTCCCCACAAATGACCCCACATAACACACAAGGACCTTATGTGTTTTTTATTGTTGCTGTGATAGTATGAACTTTTTGCTGGTTAAAGAAGAACTGTAACCAACTCCTAAATATATTTAAATGTCCAGTATCTTCAACCCGATTCGCTCTCATGTAGATCACACTGTGGTTGATATACTTTTATGAAATACGGAAGAACGTGGCACGTAGGAACTTCATATTTTGCCCCATAATAGCCCAATTCACACTGATGAAGACAATATGCAGTTTTCCATGGTGCCTTGCTTTCTGACATGGTACAGTAGGATGTTTGTGATGTAGACCCCAGGGTCTACGCCACTAGAGTCACTGCACTGCACAAAGGAGTTAAAACACCCGGGGGTAAAAATCCCTTGTCCAGACTGGGAATCGTCTTTGAGGCGATGGCTGGAAATGAGTTATTTCATTATCCCATCCTTTGGGCCACAATCATTTGCCTACCAGGGGAGAAATTCAGAGGGGAGAAATTCACCCAACAAAGATGCTGTGTGATATAGAATTGAATGAAGGTGAAACAGCAAAAAAGCAATTTAACACAGGCTGCTACATTATTAGTTGGTTTCCTGTCCTCCTTTATTGACTAAAATTATAGACATTTATACATGCCAACATGCCATTGTTGTGTGACCCCAATTCCAACCCACAATCATTAGTTTTAATGAGTTCACAACATTACAGTAATGCTGTCGTAATACTATCATTATAACTAGCTTATAATTATCTTTGTTGACTGATCCGCGTAACTTAATGATGATAGCTGTGTGATTTCTGTGTAGCCTGTAGCCTGCCTCAAGGGATCATGAGGAAAAGGATTAATATGATTGGCCCCTGCAAATCATGACGCATAAAGATCATTCACCTGAAATCATGTTGGGTGGACAGCTCATGGAAGATGAGGTATGAGTAATTTCATGGCGAACTTTGAAAATTAGCATCTCACCAACAGCGTCGCAACTTAAGTGTTAATTTTTGTGTCAGCAAACCACCGCAAATCGATGACTAAAAAGGAAAATCAATGCCTGCTGATTTTTTCCCCCCTTCTGGCCTCAAACTGCAGGAAATCTCTCTCTCTCTCTCTCTCTCTCTCTCTCTGGGGAAAAGAGATTTACTTCTCAAGGTATCTGTCCAATCGCAGGCTTGCTTGTGTAAACACAAGCAGAAGTTTCAACAATTACATGCTCTCTCTTGTTTACACAGGTCAAAGGGTTTCACCTTGAAGAGACTGTGGCCTGTATGAGTTTTGTTACACCATTTTCTCAGTGCTGTAATACCCCCTCTCTGAAGTTGGAGCCTTACCCAGTACAACTTTTACCCAGGGCTATAGCATGATGTCACACTGAATGCTGATGCTTTTAGACCACTGCCTGGGTATCATTTGCAGTCCAACACTCCCACATTAATTACATGTACATTTACCAGTAGTTGTTTGCAGTGATCTGTCATTGTGACATGCTCCCATCTCTCCTCCCAGTTTTAGTCCAACTTTGACATATTAACAAGCATTGAAAAAGTATTCATTTTTTTCTTCACTGATACATAGTTTTCACAATTCATCAACTGACAAAACTGTTTGTAAAGAAAAAAATGAATACATTTATACATACAGTTGAAGTCGAAAGTTTACATACACCTTAGCCAAATCAGTTTTTCACAATTCCTGACATTTAATCCGAGTAAACATTCCCTGTCTTAGGTCAGTTAGGACCACAACTTTATTTTAAGAATGTAAAATGTCAGAATAATAGTAGAGAGAATGATTTATTTCAGCTTTTATTTCTTTCATCACATTCCCAGTGGGTCAGAAGTTTACATACACTCTGTTAGTATTTGGTAGCATTGCCTTTAAATTGTTTAACTTGGGTCAAATGTTTCGGGTAGCCTTCCACAACCTCTTACAATAAGTTGCTGGAATTTTAGCCCATTCCTCCTGGCAGAACTGGTGTAACTGAGTCAGGTTTGTAGGCCTCCTTGCTCTCACACACTTTTTCAGTTCTGCCCACAAATTTTCAATTGGATTAAGGTCAGGACTTTATGATGGCCACTCCAATACCTTGACTTTGTTGTCCTTAAGCCATTATGCCACAACTTTGGAAGTATGCTTTGGGTCATTGTTCATTTGGAAGAGGCATTTGCGACCAAGCTTTAACTTCCTGGCTGATGTCTTGAGAAGTTGCTTCAATATATCCACATAATTTTCCTTCCTCATGATGCCATCTATTTTATGAAGTGCATCAGTCCCTCCTGCAGCAAAGCAACCCCACAATATGATGCTGCCACCCCCGTGCTTCACGGTTGGGATGGTGTTCTTTGGCTTGCAAGCCTCACGCTTTTTCCTCCAAACATAACGATGGTCATTATGGCCAAACAGTTCAATTTTTGTTTCATCAGACCAGAGGACATTTCTCCTAAAAGTAAGATTTTTGTCCCCATGTGCAGTTTCATACTGTAATCTGGCTTTTTTATGGTGGTTTTAGAGTAGTGGCTTCTTTCTTGCTGAGCAGCCTTTCAGGTTATGTTGATATATGACTCGTTTTACTGTGGATATAGATACTTTTGTACATGTTCTCTCCAGCATCTTCACAAGGTCCTTTGCTGTTGTTCTGGGATTGATTTGCACTTTTAGCAGCAAAGCACGTTCATCTCTAGGAGACAGAACGCGTCTCCTTCCTGACCGGTATGACGGCTGCGTGGTCCCATGGTGTTTATACTTGCGTACTATTGTTTGTACAGACGAACGTGGTACCTTCAGGCGTTCAGAAATTGCTCCCAAGGATGAACCAGACTTGTGGAGGTCCACAGTTTTCTTTCTGAGGTCTTGGCTGATTTCTTTTGATTTCAAGCAAGCAAAGCATGATGTCAAGCAAAGAGGCATTGAGTTTAAAGGTAGGCCTTAAAATATACTAAAATATACATACTCAAATAATGTTAATTAGCCTTTCAGAAGTTTCTAAAGCCATGACATGATTTTCTGGAATTTTTCAAGCTGTTTAAAGGCAGTCAACTTTGTGTATGTAAACTTCTGACCCACTGGAATTGTGATATAGTGAATTAAAAGTGAAATAATCTTTCTGTAAACAATTGTTGGAAAAATTACTTGTGTCATGCACAAAGTAGATGTCCTAACTGACTTGCCAACACTATAATTTTCTAACATGAAATCTGGAGTGGTTAAAAATCACAACCTAAACAACCTAAGTGTATGTAAACTTCCGACTTCAACTGTACATACATTAGTATAGTTTTTTTCTTAAAAGGAGAGTGGGACTGTACAACCCCCTTTCGTATTTTTTATTTTTAGCTTTATTCAGACAGGTATAAAGAAGAGAGCATAACAGACAAAGAAGAGACACCACAGCAGGGACTGAATCCCTGTCCTTGTGGGGGAATCACATATAGCCCGAGACTGCCCTGTCACTCAACACTCAATCCCCAATATGCTTGTAGGCCTTTACCAGCTGCACCATTGAGCTGAACTGACATGGGTCCACAGTAGCATGGTTCCTGCTCCTCAGTGGAAAAGGAGTGTAACTCGCTCACAGAGCTCAGTTTGTTACACTGCCCACCCACAAGTCTGTGCTGGCCCCTTTGACTTAGTGTCGCCCCAGAAAAAAATCTTAAATAAGGCAATCGAAATGGAATTGCAATCACTTCATTCTCAGCATTTCTCTTTGGCACCAACACTTTTCTTCACAGGATCCATATTAGTCAATTTTAAAAAAAATCTGTATTACTCTGATTTTAACGTATTTAGCCAAAGGCACAGAAATACACCTTCACTTCCAAATTAGCAATTTGTTACACAGAGTTACTTTACATATTTCAATATTTTCCCATGACTCTTTGATAGAAAGCTCATCTGTAATAGGGTCTATTTTTGCCCCAGATATAACAGCACGCTCCAATGGATACAAAGTATGTAAGCATTTTGAAAATCCTTTTTCATCCTGGCTGAACTTTATGTTCTTATATCTGTACACTGGTTAAATATTTATTAAGTCCTGTGAGATTACTTATTACTTCTGGGCTGGATTTTTTTCTTTTAGTCAGGAATGCAGCCTCTATCATTTTAAGTTACAACATGGAGCTTTGTTCTTAACTTTGAGTTAAAAACAAGTCTTCTCTTTTTACTTATGAGTTTGGAGGTCAAGCTGTGAAGAGATACAATGGACTGTTAGCTCTCCAAACATGATGTCATGTCCACCACAGTCTTTATTGAATCACTGTCAGGAACTGAAAAAAAGAATCGAGAAACACTCCTAAAAATGTAATGCGGAAACATGTCTCATTTGTCAGCCTTTGCACTGGTTGTGCATTACTCTTACCATCCTCTGTGAGCATGGTGTCGCATGAGGTATAGCTGGAAAACAGCAGCAGATAGAGACATAGCAGAGGCTATTTTGTACAATACTGTTAATATGTTTAGCATATTTTGTCTTACTGTATGTGTGCGTATGTGAGTACATGTGCGTGCTTGTATCTTTGTATGTGTGCCCTGAATTACGGCTTTGGGTTACTTGAGTACACTCATTGATTCATTCATTTTAAAATCTATTCGGAATCTATGACATGTATGGATATGGGTGGCCTTGTAGTTAGAAGGTCTGAGACATCCTTAAAAACTTAAAGGCCCTTTGTTGTATCTTTAAGCTGTGGTCACGAATAAAAAAATGTAATTGTCGGTATGTGTGCGTGTTTTTAAAAAAATCTAAGGACGTCACAGTCCGTTCATTTATGATTCATTTTCTATGGAGATAGGAAGATGAAGATCTTGCCAGAAAGAATCCCAGACAGGGTGACTTGCATCCAATTCTTTGGGAAGAATGGAAAGAAAGCCAGGATTTCAACAAAAGGGCACTGCATTGTAACAGCCTCTCAGGTGTACTCTCCCTCTCCTCCTACTCTTTGTCATCTGTAAGCTTGGTTTATGAGCTCTGTTTTATGCTGGGCTGTAGCAGTAACTGTGCATCTCTCTGATTTAACTGTACTGGTGTTTGGATTGCTGGTCGCCAGTATTGTCTAATGCTTGGGGAAACCACATTCCAAACATTTGTGTTACGCACTTATGGAAAGTGTCTTTAATTACGCCAATATTTTTCTTTAACCGAATTAGGGAATGTAGTTGCATTAATCTTCAATCTTCCAGTTTTGGTGATCATGTGGCCACTGTAGCCTTATCTCCCTGTTCTTAGCTGACAGGAGTGGAACCTGACGTAGTCTTCTGTTGCTGTAGCCCATCCGCTTCAAGGTTCCTGCTTGTGCAACATCTCATTCTAAAATCAAGGGCATTAACCCCTTTGCGCAGATGGCAAATTTGGTAAATTCTCATCTATTACTACTCTACTTTAAGTACATTCTATTTAAAGGGTAACAAAGCACTGAAACCACTTATTTTAGATGAGAACTGATACATTAGGTTTTTTCTAAGGTCCAAATCTTGACATTTTACTGCAGTCAGCACAAAACAGCATAAACCCAAAGGATCTGGCTCGAAAGTGTCTCTAGTGGTAAAACGTTAGGAACTGCACGTCCCGTCTGTCATTGGCCAGAAACTTCCATCTGACGTATTCCTCCCGTTGATGAAATTGAAACTTGTACAGCTACGCCCTGAAGTTTTGAAGCGAGGGCAAGCTATGCCCCAGCTATAAAAGCTAATCTCAGTGGTTGATCTCACCGTTTTCTATATAGTTCGGTGGTTGATCTGCGTGGACGGAGAGGAGATAGGAGAGAGAGAGAGCAAGCGATATAGCTAGCTTACAGTTTAGCTTTTTAAAATATTTTAGTAAGTTATAGTAACCTATTTTTGGTATATTATCTTATAGTTAGCTTGATAGTCCCTTGTTTTTTGATAGTTTGTTTTTCAGTCTAGCTTAGCAAGTAGCTAGCTAGTTTATTTTTTATATAAAAAAAATAAAAATATATATATATATATATTTTTATACAGTTGAAGTCGGATGTTTACATACACTTAGGTTGAAGTCATTAAAACAAATTTTTAACCACTCCACAGATTTCATGTTAGCAAACTATAGTGTTGGCAAGTCAGTTAGGACATATACTTTGTGCATGACACAAGTTATTTTTATAACAATTATTTACAGACAGATTATTTCACTTTTAATTCACTATATCACAATTCCAGTGGGTCAGAAGTTTACATACACTAAGTTGACTGTGCCTTTAAATTTTTAATATTAGGTCGCATAACATTTGGCTTTGCATGCCATGACTTTCTGATGTCTGTGACCCAACAACATCAAAAGACTCTTTATCTTATTTTCTGGTACTGTTACAAGCGATACTATAACGTCTCTGGATTTGAATGGATCACTATGGGAATTGGGGGGGTGAGACTAGATTTAGCTGTAAATTACACTGGAACAGTATGGAAATACATGGTTGGTGAAATGGCTCTAAGTCATCAGGGGTCTGACGTATCAAACAAGCTTTAAATCATCACTCTGCTGCCAGAAATACAGTAGATATGGATGGATAACTTGAAGGGTTTCTTCTCATGACTTATTTTTCCATAGAGTTCAATAGGAAAATTTGTCAGGAGAAACAACCCTTAAAGTGATCCATCCATATATGCTGCATGGTTTGAGATGTTTGATACCTCAGACCCTTGATGACTTACAGCTATTTTACCAATCATGTATTCCATACTGTATTGCCAACACTATAGTTTGCTAACATTAAATCTGTGGAGTGGTTAAAAATAAGTTTTAATGACTTCAACCTAAGTGTATGTAAACATCCGACTTCAACTATATATATATATATATATATACTTTATTAAAAGTAAATATATAAAGCATAGTTGAGCCAGGAGTTGTATTATGCACATGCTACACGTTTACCTTTGCAACGTCCCTACAACAGACATTCTCTTTTGGAGAGAGTTCAGTGCAGTGACCCATTGAAATGGAAACCAATATTGTTGACATCTTGCAGGTAATGTTAGTGTGATTGCCTACAGCCTGTGTAAAATGAGTAGCCTACATGGCATGGGTAACTATTTGTACAGTGTGTGATTTGTTGTTTGTTGGCCGCATCATTATAAGCCCACCATTGCTTCTGCCTCGGCTACTTGGGGCTCGGCAGCAGCTGGAGATAGCGTGTTGTTTTGTGTGTATGTGTGAGGGAGGTAGCGAGAGAGAGAGAGTGGAACAAGCAGCTTTTGGCTACTAGAGAAAAAACGTGCTGGGGCGTGGTTTGATACCTGGAGCTCAGCCCCTATATTATTACCTTATCACGCCCAGATTTTGGCATTTTTTAAATTTTAAAAGGGGGCGAGGTCTAGCAAAACCAGCGTGTTTTGTTGCCCTTTAAGGCTTTATGACTCCAGGGGCCCTATCTTGGCGATCTTGGCGCTAAGTCCATTTAGGGCGTGTCCAAGTCTACTTTTGCTATTTTAACGGCGTGTTTTTTGGGCGCTAAGCACGGCGCAAGGTGCAACTGGGCTGAACCTAGTCTCTTCATTAATTATAGGTGTGTCTTGGGCGTGACATGCAATAAACCAATCAAAATGTCATATCCCATTCCCTTTAAAAGCCTGCTTTTCCACCTTGGCGGATTGCTTATGATGGCGAAACAGACATGCTCGTGCGTGTTTAGTGCGATCAAGGAATCGGCTATATGGATCAGTAGCAGCAGCAGTAGTAGTATTATGAGTTCCCGGTAATTCCTGACAGTGCTGTTTACGAAATATATGCTGTTAAATTTCGTTAAAAGCACCTGCAACAGCTGAGAATAAGCGACCGATTGCTTCCTTCTCACCTTAGAAAACGCCAAATTAGCCTGCTTGTTTAACGAATTTTGTTTGATTATGCAATGAACTCATGTTCAAGCTTCATCCAAAGTTCATTAGGCTACCTGCATTCTAATTTTGATTAATAACATAACTAACGTTATTTTGCCTTAATGATGACACTAAATACAACATATCTGTCAGGTTGGCAACCCATAGGTTCAGCATATTTTCCCTTGTTTTATAATGTCCTGCTTATGGAAATGTGACCAACCTGTTTAACTGGTAGCGTAATACTTTAAAACTATTCACTTTCCCAGGAAGACCGTGAAAAGTGCGATGTACAGCAGGGGAAACAGACCTGCTCATGTAAAGCGAACATGCAGATAATGGAATTAAAATTAATTGTGTAACGTGCTGCAAATTTAGTTTCTAATTAGATGCTTAGTTCTCTTTAAAATCTTTTGTTCAAGTTATGGAATTACAGGTGAAATCAGCGGGGTTTAAATAAGCTGAGGATATGGAAACCTTGTCACTGTAATTTTAAAAAATATGAAGGAAGAAGAATAGCTAAGGTTAGCCTACAATTCAGTTAACTTGATGACATTTATCTCCGTTTTTTAACCATAGTCTATCTAAAAAACATTATGCACAGCGAGTCCGCTGTAGCCTAGGCTATTTGAAAAACAATAAAAGCAATATTCACTGGACAAGGTTTTGAACTTTTTTCAGTCACAAACCATTCTATTTACTTACAGGCTGTATTCCTAGATAAACAGAGCTGTATTGTAATGTCATCTGAAGCGCATTTTCAGAACGCAAATGTCCGTCTATTGCAGTAGCTACGCGCGTTTTCCATTGAATGACAATTCACGCATTAGGTGCAAATGACAATTTGCGCATTAGGCAGCTCCTTTTTAATGGATAGCCATTGTCCCGTACCATCGCACATCGCCTGGATGTTGATGGAGTGGGCTGAGAGCAATGTAATGTGGCATCGTTTCCCTTCGCTGAGGGAAAGGTATGTGGACCTATGGAACCTTTTATTATTATGCATTTTTGATATAGCCTACACAATAATAATATTTCACATTGTGATCTAGATATTTTAGTCATGCTTGTGCACGCCCCTGTGTGTAACAGACAGGAGGGTATGCGCGTTGTGCACACACCTATGTAGACGCACTTATATGCGCCGTTAAAATAACATGTAATCAACTGTGACATGACTTTAGACCAGGTTTGTAGTGGTTCTAGCGCAAGCGCTTTCTGCTGGCTCAAGATAGCAATACGCCAAAAAGAATCCTGGCCACTCCTCATCTTAAGACCAACACGCCCAGTTCACTTGTGATGGCGCAAGAATACATGCTAGTTTAAGGACGTAAGCCTTAGGCGTTATTATGGACCTAGCGCCGGGTGTAAGATAGCAAAGACACTTGCGTTTGGGTTAGCGCCGCTTTGCGCCGGGTGTAAGATAGGGCCCCAGGTGTGAGCATCACAGAAACTTGGAAAATGGCTTAAATGAAGCTAACTTAGATTGTTTTATTTTCATAATTTAGGTCAAAATAAAGTGTCACAAATGCAAAGAAAACTTGGCAAAAATGCAAAACAGTTGTTTTTCTTGAGTTTGCAATGAAATACTGAGAACTAAAGGTAAAACAGGTAAAACTATACATTTCCTGGATCATACACTCCTTGTCCACAAGTATGACAAATCTGAGGGTGATATGCAGAACTACTTAAGTCACTTAAGATCTATGATGCAAAATGTACTTATGCTAGCTATACAGTATATTCAGTTAGCTACAAGCCAGGAGGAGTGAGGCTGAATGAGGAAAAGAATGTTGATGATACTGACAGTGATGATCTGTTATAGGCTACTGGGGACAGTCACTGTGATCCAGAAAAAACACTTCCTTTGTGTTAAAGCTTTATTTTCTCTGCCAGACAAATGGGATATTTTTTCCATTACTGCGTAACGTTACCTGTGGTAAATCTTTTGGTGGCACCAAGCACCGGACCTTGTCGACTTACTTTCACCTGTGTTTAAGTATAATTTAAACAGTTAACAATATTGTTCAATTTATTTGCCAATGCAATAACAAAGATATTATTTAATGTGAAAAGAACTTTCTTATACGTGAAAAGCATAATATGTGCATGTTGTTTTTGTTGCAAAAAAATACATTTTATGGTAGAGACCTGGTGGAGCTCGAACACGGATCTACAGGGGGAAAGGCGGTAGTACTAACCACCAAGCAAAAGCCGCCTCTTGGTGATGGCAGTGCTACATGAGCATTGTGCCAATGTATCCTACGATTGTGTACTTTGATCAGACTACTTTGATTAGATGTTCTTATTGGCAGATCAGATGTTGTTATCCAATGGGGAGAATTATTCTTTGAGGGCATGGCGCATTTTTGATGAGCAAATCGGCAGGAAAAATAAGAAGAAAAATTGCTAAAATACTCATGTTTGGGGATTTATTTTATGGATGTATGAAGTTGTATCTGAATTCTGAGTGGTTACATGAGGTCAGAAATATAATACATACATATATACTATACACTTTCAGAAAATATTTAAATATTTTCTCCCAACAAGTCTAAGAGATGTGTGATGATGGTGCCATCCTTTCAGTGTCTATATCTCAATTGCAGAATGAGCCACTGTTGCATAAACATGTTGCAGAACCTTTAAAATAACCCTCGAAAGTCAAACAGAGGTGAATTAAAAGCAAATATACACACAGTTGGAAAATAAATATCCTTGTCTCTCCTCTTGATTGAAACACTGTCCTCTCCCACATCTTAATTTCAGAATATAAGGAGCATCATGCATCCATGTCTTTGTAGCCGCAGTTTCGACACCAGTATCTCTCTCAAACAGATGCCCAACCCTTCAGTGAAGCGGGATGGAGTAACTGCAGGGGAAGTCAGAGCTTCAGGAAGCTGATTGATATTCTGTCACACGTCAGTGCTGCCGCTGCGCTCTCTCCCATCCCTCTGCTTTTATCATCAAAGAACAAGTGCTTACAGGGGTGTTTAGAGCCACGCACTCATTCTATACCTTTAAGCCCTCGGCTTTAAGCCAAGTATGTTGATGCTGGTTGCTATCATCACCATTCATAACAGCATTTTAATGTGAACACAAATTGCTACATAAATCTTTTTACACGTTTACGTTCTCACCATAATTACTTCAGGCGTGTGCCGTGTTTCTAGGCGCGTGCCCTTCTAGAAAGCTGCATGAGTTTTCATAGCGCACTGGCTGTAGCGTGCCTCTGCTGCATAACCTTGCCTGTGTATCCTCAGCTGCACACTCAAAAACCACAGCTGAAAATAACAGGTTCACCTGGAAAGCAATATTTGCATCTTAAACTTTTCCTTTCTCTGGCATCCCCTACCACAGCAAAGTTGACACAAACAAGGCAGACATAATGAACTGTCACTTGATCTTTCTTAAAAGAATGCCCATCTAACAGGCAATTCATATTAGTTGAAATTTGGATTCTGGCAGGGTGCAGATTCAAAACAAGCGATTGCACCCAATGATTGATTGTGTTTATCCAAACAGTATTTCATCAATAATTCTATGCTGAGAAACAAAGGCATTTCAGTCCTACTGCACTTTTGTCAGCATGGGTCAATGGAAAGTAAATGTGATGCATGAGGAGCAATCTAAATGGAGCATTCACTTTTTATTTGAGGCATTTAGCACATTTATCCGGAGTAACTTAAATTCGTTTTACATAGAATCCACACATTAGGTTACGCATCTTTCTGAAGGGGACAACGGCAGTGCCCCACCTGGAAATAGAATGGCTTGTAGATGCAAGCTCACTTCCCTAAGCAGTATGCTACACTGCCACCCTAGTCATTGAATACCATCCAGTTTGCTCAGTACCTCAGCTCTCCTTTACCCCATTAGAGGCACAGGGGGCAGGGAGTGCCTGGAGTGGAGAGGAAAGGAGCTAGAGGGGGGTTTGGGAGTCACAGAGGTGGGCTTGGTTTGATAGTGCCGCCAGGGGACCTTTGTCCCTGGAACTCAAACCCAGAAGAGATAGAAGAGCCCAGGAAGTGCCCATGGCAATGATAGGAGTTGCAGATCCAATCATATCAAATATTCACCTTGATCAGTCCATGAAAGAGTTGGTGAGGGCACTGAGCATGACTGCGTCCTGGCCCAGGGCCCAGAGTTGCAGGCCTGCCAGCCAGGCAGCTCCTCACTTAGCGTCTGTCCACACCTCAGTACAAACTGGGACAAATACCCGGCTTCTCCCTGAGGGACTGTGTATGCCTCAGTGCATGAGACACCTCAATCTACTTTCTACTGACACCGGGCAATGGTGGGCATTTCACATCCATTACAGATACACACACACACACACACACAGTTTGCATCACCTCTCCCACGTACACATACATACACACATACGCATGCATGCAGGGACACACTCATACACAATGTATACGCAAACACACAAAAGTCTTAAAATGGAATATAGGCAAGGCAGGTCGCTAATCAATTAGGAAGTTTTTTCTGTGTGCTTCTTTGATATCAACAGAGCAGATCATTATCTTAAATTATTCCTTTGTATATTTAGTTCAGAAATAAAACTAAATGCAGTTAATATTGTTTATTTAATTGAAATGATATCTCTATTTTTCTGCAGATTTTTGGTAGAAGAAAAGTCCCACTACAATGTATGTACGTGATGCCACAATCTGAGGCAGACATGTATTTTATTCAGATTTCCCCCTTAATTGAGAGAGCAAACTGTGACCTCTTTGATGGTATGAAGATCACACTGCAATTTCAATGCTTTTAGCACTTTCTGCCTCCTCGACACTTATTCTGAAGAGGTAAAAGAGGCTTACTGGATGTGCATTTCCAGTAGAAAATAAAGGATAATTTTTGGGGCTGGTGTAAAGGAAAAAACGACTTTTTTAAGGAAAAAACGAGGAAACCAAACCGGTGCACAAGGCCAAGATCCAGCAAGATTAATTATTTTGAAAAATGAAATACTTGTACACTGTACTTTGGTTTTTGGCTCATTTAGAAGTTAACATTTTTAGTTAAAAATGTCTTTCAACAGCAGAGCCATGTAAGCTTAAATTTTCTTATTTTAAGCTATTTGCTTTGCTTGTCTTGTTGTAAGTAACCTTTAGGTGATTACCAGCAATCAAGCAGCTACATGTTTCACATAGAGGTGAGGGGATAACAAACACATTAATTTCTCAGTTTACCCTATGAAACTAGCCAACAAATATAATAATTACAACTCAAAGAAAGAAGAATGACACCAGTCCAGAATCACAACATGGATTTTTGAATTCTGGATTTTATTTAGTTATTACATTTGCTTTATTTTCTTCTCAAAGGGCAATTCAGTAGGGCCTGTGTTTCACTGTATGGCAGAGAGAGTGTGTGGTGCAATAGGAGCCCCCTGAACAGGCTCTTAACTCATTGCTGGGAGAGAAGAGCTGCCCTTGTGCAAGACTGCACGAGTGTCTGCGCTTTACACTGTTGGTCTGTTAGGCCCCGCCCCATGCCCCTCCCATCCACTCTGTTAGCTGACCTTCCCTGTTGTTGTAGTCTATGCATGTGAGTGAGTCACCATTCTAAACACCAACACAGAGATAACCACACCTGCCTCCCCCCCATCCCCCCAAGCATGTGTAATGAGTCTTTTAATGTAGGGTGAAAATGATTCAGCTATGGTAGCTGGTTTAATTGCAAATTAGGAATGAATTAGTTATTAATACCTGCAACACAGTGGTGTTAAATGACACAGTGATTGAACACTGTAATGCAAATAACCCTTTTGGAAAGAATTTATTGTCCTCGTTGCACATTACTGTTGGTTTCAAGTAGTAAATGTATGCGTGCAGGATGGCAAAAAATCCATTATGATTTTTCAGGCCATCTTGAATATCTTGATGTTAGAGAAGTTCTCTTCAGCTATGAATCAGTCCCTGTGTACTGTTAACTGTAGGAGAACACTGTTATAGGGATATAGGGGGCTACATGGGCACTCTATGCTCTGCCAGCTCTGAATGGACCCCTCTATTCCATACTTAGTCTCATTTGAAGAGGAATTAAAGGACTGTACACTGTAAAAATGTCACTGAATTTAGTACCTTCACTAGTTTGCTAAGTTCTGGCAACCCAGTTTTTCAGTGTAGTTCATTAATAGGTGTGGGTGACATATCTGTGCTGAAGATCGCCATTCTTCCCCTCTCCCTGCTTGGCCCATAAGTGATTTGCTGAACCATTCCATTAGACGTGAATGGTCATAGGAATAAATCCACATTATCTCTCTCTCTGACGGATGAAGTATAGATAAGCCTGAGTCTTCAACAGTAATGTTGTGTAATTCCGTTACCTCGCTCAAAAAAGGTTTTTTTGCTCCTCATCAAGCAAGGTGCTAAAACAAATACTTTTTTTGTGGTACATAGTTTGCTTGTGGGGGACAGAATCGTGCTCTTCTCCGGAGTGGTCCCCATGGAGACAGTGTTCCACTCCCGCCGATCCGGCTGGCGTGCAGTCATCCTCGGCCCACGTGCCTGCTGGTCACCTACAGGAGGCAGCTGTTTGCATCGTATGGGGGGGTAAATGCAAATTTCCAAAGAATTTACAGATGTCTGTATTAAATCTCAAGGAAGCGACTGCGCAAAGCTAAGGGAGGTGTTTCACAATCATTTCAGCAGTTTTACGAGAGCAACACAATATCGCACTTACCTGTGCACACTGCCTCTCCTTCTTTACCCTCTCTACCTTCTCTCCTCTATTTCCCCATCTCCTCATTCTCTTTTTATCTACTACACCTCTCCCTCTCCTCCCCTTCCCTATTTCTCCCTCTCACTCCATCTCCATATTGGCCGCTGTCTTGTTAATGTCCTGGTTTCAATGACAGCAGGAGAGTCAGACTGATTTCCAAAGCAAGCTTTTGGCTTATACGAGTGCTGACGTAATAACATCTAAATAAGGTGTTTTCTTCCATGTCTTATGCAACCATTTTAATCACAAATGCACCAGTAAGACATTCTGACAGTCGCCTCCACTTCATTACACGCTTATGTCCCATTTTTCATATTCAAATCACATTCTGACTGTAGGCATATAGTATATAGTCAGATCCATATGATTTTTAAATTTAAAATAAATAAATATCCGAAGGAATTGTCATTCTTCCATACACGGCCAGCATCATTAACGTAATGATGCTGAAAGGAAGGTTGACCAGCATGAGTTTTCAGCAGACCTCTGACAGTACTGACCCCTGCTGGCTGGAAAATATGTCATTCATGAAAAACCATTGAATGTGTATTTAGATGTTTGAACTTAACGACACGGTGCCTTTGTACAGTGTGTGCGTGTGTGTGTGTGTGTGTGTTTGTGTGTGTGTGTGAAAGAGAGAGAGAAAGAGAGATAGAGTGCATGCACAAATACATGTCTGTGTGCCTGCGTTAGCTCCTGTGATTGACAATGCACAGTTTATTTGCTACCCCCTGCTATTTTTGGGCCTCAGCCATTCCCCCAGTATGGAGATGTGCATCTGGCCACAGGTGCAGGGGACAGTTTAATCCGTCTGTGGGTAATGTGAACGTGGTCTCCTGTCCATGAAGCACACTTTCACTGTATTATTGGTCAGCAGTCAGTGTTATAAAAATGTATGTATAAGTATTACAATTTTATTGTCCCATCACTCATCTAGTACACACAGTCAGCTGCTACATACAGATCCTTTCCA
Source organism: Synaphobranchus kaupii (assembly GCA_029718625.1). NCBI lineage: Eukaryota > Metazoa > Chordata > Actinopteri > Anguilliformes > Synaphobranchidae > Synaphobranchus > Synaphobranchus kaupii. The sequence goes on along the minus strand of CM056376.1, from coordinate 83,330,907 downwards.
AAAAATTAGAATATCATGGAAAAGTTTTTTTTTTTCCATAATTCCATTCAAAAAGTGAAACTTTCATAGATTATAGATTCATTACACACAAAGTGAAATATTTCTAGCCTTTATTTGTTTCATTTTTCATAATTTTGTCTTACAGCTCCAGAAAACCCCCAAAACAGTATTTCAAGAAATTAGAATAGTGTGTCAAAAATCAGCATTTACTTCAGTTATTTCAGAGAATGAATGTTTTAGACTGAGTGTCACACTATCGTCTAATTTACTCAAAACACCTGCAAAGTTTATCTCAGTTTGGTTCAGTATGGGGAAGACTGCAGACTTGACAATTGGCCAGAAGACCATCATTGACACCCTCCAGAAGATGGGTAAGCCACAAAAGGTCATCGCTAAGGAGGCTGGCTGTTCACAGAGTGCAGTGTCCAAGCATATCAATAGAAAGTTTAGTGGAAGGGAAAAATGTGGCAGGAGAAGGTGCACAAGCAAAAGAGATGACCGTAGGCTTCAGCGGATTGTCAAGCAAAGACGATTCCAAAATTTGGCGGAAATGCAGAGGGAGTGGACTGAGGCTGGAGTCAGTGCTTCAAAAACCACCACGTACAGACATATCCGGGACATGGGCTACAACTGTCGGATTCCTCGAGTCAAGCCACTCCACTCATTCTCTGAAATAACTGAAGTAAATGCTGATTTTCAACACACTATTCTAATTTCTTGAAATACTGTTTTGGGGGTTTTCTGGAGCTGTAAGACAAAATTATGAAAAATGAAACAAATAAAGGCTAGAAATATTTCACTTTGTGTGTAATGAATCTATAATCTATGAAAGTTTCACTTTTTGAATGGAATTATGGAAAAAAAAAAACTTTTCCATGATATTCAAATTTTTTGGAAAGGATCTGTATATTATACCAATAGCATTGTGTTGGTTTTCAGTGAATACGGTGCTGAAAGTGTGTGTATGTGCATGGTGCCTAAACTCGGCAAAGTCTAATTTGGAAATTGTTTTTTTTTAAAGAGCTATAGCTAGCTATAGCCTTGTCAGATATAGCCTATGTTATTAGTTTTTCTCTTTTTTTTTTTTCTTTTTTTCTAATCTCTTTTTCAATTTAGGCAGTTTTACCTTAAAAGGATAGTTCGGAATTTTGGACATAATGTCTCAATTACGACTTACCCATGATGTAGTTGATTGATGGAAACCATTTTCAGCTAATTCCATGCTGTCCCTTCTTTTGGACATACGCACGTTGCTAATGCTAGCGCAACTCTATGGTAACCGGTACCATCCACTACCAAACGCACTTAAACACTCCACAGTGCACCCAAAGCAAATAAAATACGACGACAGTCTATCTGGGTTATTTTGAGTGTTTATACCATCATTTTGGAAGTCAAACTATCGTTGAATCCTTTACTTTGTGCTGACCTATATTCCCTGTGGAAGTACGGCGGCGAATATGGCCATTGCAACTTGTTGCTCTTCTTTGTTGTTGTAGTCCAGTGGTTCTCAACCCTGGTCCTGGGGACCCCCTGTGTATGCTGGTTTTCGTTCCAACCACAATTGCAATACCAGAATTTTAACAAGCTGTTATTTTTTCTTAATTAGGTGTTTTTATTGTATAGAGAGAACACTTTAAACTCTTTACTCTCTTAAGCCACGTTATGTTAGCAATAGCTATGCATGCTTTGAAGATAAAAAATCCCATGTTCGTTATGCTTATTGTGTTATATTGCAAACAATTACAAAGAAGAGGTAATAACTCAGTGAATAGGCTCCAAATTAGGTAATTGAACACAAGTTTAAGTTCCTTCATAATTTTTTCCTTAAACTTGTTAACACAATGCAGGTTTGGCTCATTATCATTTGCTTTGTCTTTGAATTCTTCATTATTTACCAAACGGTTAGTTTTAGTGGCCCTGTGTCCACAATTTCACCAATTATGAGCCAATTGATTCACCTCAGTCTTTAATTTGATCAGTTAAAACATTTTTTACCTCCTTTTAATTGTTTACAATACAGCACAATGTGAATATTGGACTTTTATTCTTCATGGCATGCATAGCTATTACTAACATAATGTGGCTTAAGAATGTAAATAATCCCTCTAAACATTAAAAACACCTAATTAAGAAAAATTAACAGCTTGTTAAAATTCAAGTATTGCAATTGTGGTTGGAACGAAAACCAGCATACACAGGGGGTCCCCAGGACCAGGGTTGAGAACCACTGTTGTAGTCGACCAGTGCCAGCACTACATTCGTAGGTAACGTAAAGTATCGCTCCGCCGCCGTACTTCCACAGAGAATACAGAGAGTTGCGCTAGCATTAGCAACGTATGTAAGAAGGGACAGCATGGAATTAGCTGAAAATGGTTTCCATCAATCAACTACATTATGCGTAAGTCGTAATTGAGACATTATGTCCAAAATTCCGAACTATCCCTTTAAATGTGCAGCAGAAGTTGTTCCGCTCTTACACACTGTTTTTATCAAGAATGCTTTGTTTAAATCTGTTTTTAAGATTACATTTTTTAAAATTATAGATATTTTTAAACCATCTGAGTGTGCTTTATTGTTATTTAATGGTTGTACAGTTATGAAGAATCAAATAGCCTGGAAACACTATGTGCTTAATGCCAACAGGCTTTGGGGGCTTAGGCTACACAGCGTGTGAACTCTATTCTTTGTGATCTGTGTGACTGCCAAGCATATTTGAACCAGAGGCATACTGAGAAAGTAGTGGTAGAATTTATGAATTATGGTTATGATTTATGAATCAGGAAGAAAACGTTTGTACGGCAGAACCACAGTTTTATAGTGGGTACCGGCCCCAACCCTACTCATCAGTAATGTACTATCATACCCAGGTCGTCATTAGATGTCACAGTCTTGTATGGCTTGATTTTAATTAGAGTAGATAATGGTTTTATGAGCCTTCACAAATTCACAAGGGGAGCACTGTGGGATGAGGGGAAAGGAGCTGACAAAATCTGCTCATGGTTTTGAGCTCAAGCTTTTTAGTAGAAACAAAATACTGCCTCAGTTTTGTGTGTTCTCCACCATGAGAAACTGATTCCGAGGACATTTGCTTCTGTTTGGACAAGCCAGTATGCCTTAACAATGGATTGCTGATTCTTTTTTGAACAGGTTGTAAGTGAATTTTATTCACCATTGTGAATTATGCCATTGTGAACACTAGCCATATCAGATTTGTGTCCTCAGAGAGAACTCTGGTTCACTGCAGCTCAGTAAAAAGTGTTAAGTACAGTTAAAATACAATACCATTCAAACAAATTTAAAAAAAAGAAAAGAGAACATACTGATGGAACAAAGAAAGCACAAGATGGTTACATGACAAGACATGGCAGAGAACCTTGGAACCAGAGCTAGCCCTACCGGGAGACAACAGCATCTGGTCTTACCGCACTGTTCTCCAGCAGTTTAAGGAGTGAGGTCCGGCTGGAACATAACTCAGTGCTCTGCGCCAGGTGTTAACCCTACCTACCAACAGCCATGTCTCATCGTCCATGTCGGGAAGCGACAGGAGGTGCTCGTGAATGAGTGAATAACAAGCGATAAATGTTCCACAGCTGAGATTTCCTTAGTCTGATTATTGGTTATATTGTAACTATTTTTTCACCCAAATTTGGAGCTGGCAGTTGTGCCTCTGGGTTCATTGCTAGGTTAGCCAATAAGTAGCACACCAAGTTATTGTCATGTAACTAGCAGTGGAAGCTAGCTATAGGCTAGTCAGACAAATCATGGTATCACTTTCAGTCACACCTACAAAAGATGAGGATTTCACAGAAAGAATAACTGACTATATTGGTTTATCTCATTTCAGATTTCTGTAGCCTATGAGCCTGACAAGTGACGCTCCAATTTGAGTGTGCGTTTTAATAGAATCCATCACGCCATAGAACATATTATTTTTCCCTTCAAAGAGACTCTCATCTATCTCAATGATACTTTGTCTCGCTAAACACAAACTGTTACATAAGGGCTGCAGAAAACCTGATTTACCCCATTTTTTTCCCATTTCATTTAAGCCTGGATAACCAAGCACTGAGCCATAAACATAAACAAATGGACAAAGCGCCAAATAAGACAGCAGATAATGGTAAATAAATAAAGAACACAATTAATTTAAAATACTTTTTGGCTTTGTACCCATGGCTGACGCAACACTTTTACTTTTCGTCAGTTGTGTGATCATCATTCTCAGCGGTGCCGTGACTGGGTTTGTGGGTGTGCTGGTGCAATTGTCCTAATTCTTTAAAGGTCAAACTGCATCATGTGATACAGGAGCCTACTCCAATCTAGGCTCTGCATGTGTTTGTTTTACCCTTTCAACTGAAATTAAATATCTGATTTTCATGCTTATTGTCATGAAAAAAATCTTGACACCACTCCAGTCTAGCATATGTATGCAATAAAAATCAGCAGTGTTGGATTACTGGCTAGGGCACTGTAACGTCTTGTTGTTGTGCTTTCACAAGAGACCACATTAATGATGCAAAGCTAGTTCTGGCAGACAACACCAGAAGCACCAAATCACTATCAGCTCACATGATGCTTACGTCTTAAATGGGAGGGCTATTTAAATCACCAACCTTACCTGTTCATGCATTTTCTTGCTGTGTTGCTGCTGCCCTGCTATGCTGCTACTGCTGTGCTATGCTGCTAACATGCTTGGCTTTCCCCACATACTCCTACCTGTATGCCTTTCAATTATGTTTTTGCGCTCCCACCACCACCCCAGCATCCACCTGTGGGCTCTGCTTCTCATATGATCCCCATAGGGGGGTCTGTTTTACTCCCTATTATCTTGGCTGGCTTATACTAAAATGTGTTAAGCAAACAGGGAGTGATGAGGCAGAGCTCGACGCCAAAGATTGCTTTTACTTTAAGGGCTCTATTTTCCGGCTGGCGCATGGCGGGGTGGCGAGTCAGCACATTGGCGAAGTGACATTTTCGGCATGTATTTTCATGTTCCTAAACCCGTTTGACTCACCATGCGCTGGAAGTGGGAGGAGAGTCGCTGGTGGAGGTGTGTCAGTCCAGATCGAGCAGCGAAACTGCAAATTTGGGGCTCTATTTTCCGGCCGGTGGCGAGCCATCAATGGCGAGGTTGCAATTTCGTCACAGATTTGTAAGAGCCCATTTAGTAATTTGGTGACACATCGTGCACTGAAGTGGGAGGGAATCCGCTGTTGGGGGGTGTGTCCGTCAAGAGGGAGCAGCCCAGTTCAATTTTACTGGAGCGGAATGCAATTTTGGGATAAGAGGATACTGCGATTCACGCTTGCACTGCCCGCCAGGTGATACCACGTTTATGGCGCAAATCTCACCACAGCGTAAGACGAGTTACTAATTTCAGGGCTTTCCCCAATGCGCGCATGATCATAACCTATTCAAAACCAATCAACCGTTTTCGTGGATCATATGCGGGCCAATTTGACTTTGAAATAAATCCCCCAAGTAGGAAAAAATTATACTTTGCATTTATTGCTCATTGTCTTTTTTTATACTGTTAATTCTTGTATTTCTTTCTGTTTTTAATTGTTTATGGCTGTTATTAAACTGCACTGTGATCCCAGGGGTACTGTATTCTTTCTTACACCCGTCTGTAATGAGAATAATTACAAACGTGGTGCATACATTCACTCTTATTGCACATATAGTGATTAAACATACCTCTTAATTCTTAATGCAGAATCCTAAAGGCGAAAAAAGTCACAAATAAATGTATGTGGCGAGGAAAATGGGATATGTTGCATGGGGAAAATTGATAATAGATGAATGATTAAATGCATGGGAGACCGAATGGGCGTGTTCTGCTATCGTTTTTCACTAATCCATGTGATGCGGGATAGCCCGACATGGTCAAAACGAGTCCAATGCACACGGCTCTTAAAAGGACTGAAAAGAGGTAATTTGATTAGCTATGGTGCAGCTGAAGCACACCCACTGATAAATTTTATTTGGCATATAATATCAGCATAACCCAGCCCATTTTCAACCTGCGAAGCATGCTGTGAGCTGTGCGCTCCTCAGCTCTGGTCCGAAAACAGCGAAATTCAGTAGCCACGCCCAGTGCACCATACGCTATGCCATTGACTATGACTGCTCGCCGCACAGCATGCGCTTGCCAGAAAATAGAGCCCTTAAACTCAATAAAATATTGCTTAAATTTAATTGTGAGTTGTCTGACTGAAGTTAATTATCAGAGAGCCCATTTTGGGTGGCAGTAGTCTAAATTTGCATGTGGAGTAATGGTCGGCAGGGAAACTAGAGGGAGTTAGTACAGCCTTGAGGAGCCTTTTAGAGCAGGCCCTGGTTACTATTTTTCCTAACTCTTCATTGAAAAGTGGGTTGTTGGGAAACTAGGTGTGAACAGTGAAATTGATTGAGCAGAGAACCAGCAATGGTGTGTAAATGACCGGAAAATTGACCTTGGCTATGAACTGAAGCCCAAGTTAGTCTGAGCCCACGGAGCTACATTATAGTCAATCACTGCGGAGTTGTCAGAGTGAATTGCGACAGTCCTGTGTTGCCGTTTGGCGTCCTAAAGTACAGTGGCAGTGACACAGTTTTCAGATCAATTCTTACAACACTGAAGACACAATAGCCTGAGGGGTGGAGGACAACTCCTTGGGTCATGGAGTGGCAAATCAGTGTCCACCATTATACGTTCCGAAAACCCATAGATGGCATTAGAGAGGTATCAATTACAGATTGATAGGAGATAAGGACAGAGTTGGCACTCCTACAGACAAACAAGTCCACACACAGAGATTAAATAAACAAAATTAGTGACATAGTACATAGTGATCAGCAATAGGTATGACCAGCAGGGGTTAATAATATGTAGCTGGAGTGTAGAGGGGAAGTAGAGGTTTGCAGGAGCTTGGGATGGTACCAATGCTGAGGAATTCAAGCTGTTTTACCTCAGAGGCTGAAGGAACACCGGACATATAAAGATGCTCTACAAGTTAACTCAAAAGGTATATATCACACCATATATGCATGATGCATAAAATTAATCTATGGAGTCCAATTTGGGTTCCCAGTCTGGCAGAATTGCTACATACATGCATATGTTCTGAGAGTGTGAACCAGTTGCAGTGTTTGGGGATTATTTGACAGCGTTTCAGTTGTAAATTATAGACAATTTTTTAAAATTCTAGTCCTTTGCTAAATTATGATCACGCTCTAGACTTTAGCTTAAATCGGAGGAAAAGTGGTTCAAACCAGTGATTGTGGTTCAAACATTACTTTGAACCTCAATCCCTAATGAATACTGTATGGCTCTATGAATTCAAAAATAATTGTATAATTAGAATGTTCAACTGCTAAAAATAATAAGACTAAAAAACATACAATTCAGGCCTGGAACACTATTTTGGATTGTATAACTGAAAAAATGATGGAGGACCAAACTATTTACCTGTATACGTTTAACTTTTTGTATACTGGTCTCTCCAGATGGCCTTGGATATTTGTCTTTGCGTAATGTGATACTGTACAACATTTATGTCCTTGATAACTAATTAAGTGTTACACAGCTGTTTTTAATGGCTGTATATACAGTTCAGTATGACCTAAAAGCCCTGACACTGTTTATAGCTGGTGTATTATCATGATCATTGTGTACTTCCTATTTGGTGCTTCAATGAATACAAAGTACTGATCGGTAAAAGAACAATCCAAGAGAAATAAAAAGAATGGGTGGTTGTAAATCAGAATCAGAATCAGAAAGCTTTATTGTCATTGCACAAAAATAGTACAACGAGATTTGCTGTGCGGCACCTAAAAACGACACGTACATACACACACATGCCCATACATCTGTCCACATTCACAATAAATAGTAAAAAGTATAAAATAAAAAATAAAATAGAAGAGCATCAATCAGGCAATGTATAAATATTGCATTGTATAAAATATTGCACACTGAGATGTTATGATAATGCAGAAGTGGTGGCAGTGGGGGGAGAGTGTTTATTCAGTTCAGTGATGGCTCTTGGAAAAAAGCTGTTTTTCAGCCTGGAGGTGCGGGCTTTAAAGGCCCTGTAGCGCCTACCCGACAGCAGCAGAGAGAAGAGATGGTGAGAGGGGTGAGTTCCATCTTTCAGAATACTGCTGGCTCTGCGGAGGCAGCGTGTTGAGAAGATGTCATCCAGTGTGGGCAGGGGGAGTCCAATGATTTTCTGGGATGTGTTTATGATTCTCTGGAGTGTTTTCCTTTCTGCTTCTATGTAGTTTGCATACCAAGCTGTGATACAGTATGTTAAAACACTCTCAATGGACCAGTGATAAAAGGCCTTGAGCAGCTCTGCAGACAGGTTGGTCTTCTTAAGTGTCCTCAAAAAGTAGAGCCGCTGTTGAGCCTTTTTCACCAGAGCAGTGGAGTTGGCTGACCATGCGAGGTCCTCAGTGATGTAGGTCCCCAAGAACTTGAAACAGGAGACCCTCTCCATTTCCTCTCCTTTGATGGTTAGGGGAGAGAGGTCCTCCCTTGTCTCCTGAAGTCGATGATGATTTATTTTGTCTTTTTTGTGTTCAGTGTGAGATTGTTGTCTGTGCACCATCCTGTCAATTTGCAGACTTCACCCCTGTAGGCTGTCTCATCGTTGTTGGAAATCAGTCCTACTACAGTTGTGTCATCTGCAAATGAAGTTATTGTGCTTGAGGGGTGTGTGGAGATGCAGTCGAATGTATAGAGGGAGTAGAGCAGAGGACTCAGTACACAGCCTTGGGGTGCGCCGGTGCTGAGAGACAGACTGGAGGAGAGGTGTGGACCGAGTCAAACTGTCTGTGGGCGGTTGGAAAGGAAGTCCTTAATCCACATACACAGAGAGTTGCTGAGACCCAGGTCGAGGAGTTTGGTGACCAACCTACTGGGGACGATGGTATTGAACGCAGAGCTGTAATCTATAAAAAGCATTCTTACATACTGTATGTCCCTTTCTGGTCGAGGTGTGTCAGTGCTGTGTAGATGGTTGTGGCGATGGCATCCTCTGTGGACCCATTTGCTCTGTAAGCATACTGATGCTGGTCAAGATCAGGGGGAGGGTGGATTTTATGTGTTTTAAAACCAGTCTCTCAAAACACTTAGTGATGATGGGGGTGAGTGCCACACATCTGTAGTCATTTAGTGCTGATGTTGCTTTGTTTGGGCACTGGAATGATTGTGGCTGATTTGAGGCAGGTAGGCACAGTGGCCTGGGACAGGGACAGGTTGAAAATGTCTGTGAAAACATTCGCAAGCTGGTGGGTGCAGTCTCTGATCACTCTCCCAGGAATCTCATCTGGCCCCCCAGCCTTTCTAGCATTTACAGAACTGAAGATCCGCCTCACCTCCTGTGTCTGTATAGTCAGTATGTGGTCGGTGGCAGCTGGTGGGGGTGTAGCTCCATTATCAAGCGCAGTTGTCTCAAAGCCGGCAAATAAATGATTGAGCTCCTCTACCAAGGAGGCGTGCGTTGTTGTCTGTGGGTGGTTCTCGGTTACTCCTGTAGTTGGTGATGTGCTGGATGCCCTGCCACATCCGTGTCAGATCCCTGTTGGTGAAATGATCCTCAATTTTTTCCTTGTATGCAGCTTTAGCCTGTGTGATGCCTTTTTTTAAGGTTGTGCCTGGTGTGACGACCCTCTCTGCTGTGCTGGGTTTGTGTGGCTGTCTTTGTCTGTGCAGGTGCTGGAGGTGGGCGTGGTCGAGTTAATTGGTAATCAGCAACACTGGCAACACCTGGGCCCTGTGTGCCAGTGCTCCTTTAAAAACCCTCTGGAGCTCAGTTGCTGTGTGCTTTCCTCCATGAGACACCCTTTGTTTTTGGTTGGCTTTAGACTTTTTGCACCATACAACATTGCACCTATATACTTTTTCCACTCATGCACTCACTTACACTACTGATCTTACTGACTTACACATACCACTGTTAGCTTATGCTTTCTATTTAGGTTATTATTCTTTTCAATAAATTATAAATTTTGCTTGGTTGTGTGCCTCTCCCTTTTTTTTTGTCATGGCCGTGCAGCCCGGTTTGTGACACTGGCTGCACTGTACTGTTCTCTGTCACCTAATCTGAAAGCTGTATTTTGCTCCTTCAGGAGGGTTTGGACCTCCTTAGTCATCCATGACTTCCTGTTTGGGAAGACACGGATGCGTTTGTTGATGGTGACGTTTTCAACACAGGTCCTGATGTAACAGAGAACAGTACTGGTATAAGCCTCCACATCTGGATCAAAAAACAGTTCCCAGTTGGTGCGCTGGAAACAGTCCTGCAGTTGCAGAGATGCTTCCTCAGGCCAGGTTTTCACAGTTCTGGTGGTGGGCTTCTGTTTTTTAATAATGGGGCTGTAAGCTGGAGTTAGGAACAGTAACAGGTGATCAGACTGGCCCAGATGTGAGAGGGGAGAGGCTCTGTATCCCTTGGTGATGTTAGAGTATACACAGTCAAGCGTGTTATCCCCTCTAGTTGCACATTTAACATGCTGGTCGAATTATGGAAGCACAGTCTTCAGATTAGCATGATTAGTCTCCAGCAACAATAAAGACGCCCTCGGGGTATGCGTTCTGCTGTTTGTTTATGGCCGTTAGCACATAGCCGAGTGCTAGCTTAGCATTAGCATCAGGTGGAATATAGACGGCTGTTACAACAACAACAGAAAACTCCCGCGGCAGGTAGAAAGGTCTGCACTTTGCTGCTAGGAGCTCCAGTTCAGGTGGGCAGTGTTTATCGATAGTGACAGCGTTTGTGCACCAGTTATTGTTCACGAATGTACACAGGCCGCCTCCGCGACTCTTACCGGAGTCCTTGGTCCTGACGCTTCGGTGTGTTGAGCGGCCTGTTAGCTCAACAGCTGAGTACGGGACCCTCGGGTTTAGCCAGGTCTCCGTGATGATCATCACACAGCTGTCCCGAGTGGTTGTCCGGGATGATAAGTCCAGCCTCAGCTCATCCATTTTATTTCCAAGGGACCTGGCATTTGCGACAAAAAGGCTGGGAAGCGGTGGTCTGCTCGGAGCCCTCTTTAGCCTAGCCAGGCAGCCGGACCGGCATCCCCGCTTCTGCTTGCGCTCTCTCCGTCGCCTTCGAGGCCTGTCGCTCAGTATAGCAATCCACAGAGAAGCCGGTGCTCTTGCTATCCCTTCCGGTATTCCATGGGAGTACAACTCGGTGTGTTGTTCCGATGTGTAAAAGTTCTTCTCTACTATAGAAGAGCTTCGATGCACCCAGGCTGAGCTCTTCTATGAAGATCAGTACAAATAACAACTATCGTTTTAGGGAGCACTGAGCCACTGTGTCTATGCACGCTGCCATAGACGCAGCGCCAAATCTTCGGGGGGCATCACTTTGACTGGAGTAGTGATGTCAACGTTTGGAAACTATGAGCCTGGTGAGTATAATTAGGTTAATGGCATGGCTGACAGTGGAATAATTATGTGTAAAACTCTTCAGTAGGAATGAGACTATTGACACTGGAATCATGCTATCATAGGAGGCCAGGAAAACAGGTAATTTTCTGAATATTCTTGAGTGGCCATTCCAATTGGATTAATTCAGAATAGGGCAAACAGACGGGAAGTGAAGGGTTGCTGGCAGGCTATCTGCAACATCCGGTTTATCTGGGGCAGACTGACCAGGGAGTAAATTAGTCAGAAAGAAACCCTTATAAAGCCAAATTACACATATGAATTCTTAATGACACGAGCATGTAACAATTCGTGCAGCAACATCAGGATTTGGCATCACAATGTATTATGCCGATGAAGTGATTACACTAAAGCATGGGCTCAATGGAATATTGATGTTTTGTAATACGAACTGCCCTTGCGCTAGTGCATTGTATCCGTTTAGCAAATGAGTAAGGTAATAACATAGCTGGGTGAGAAAAGCATGCCCTTGAACTGAAGTCATTATTATGAATGTTATAAAATCAACTTGACTTGCTTTTCCCTGGGCAACTTTGCAGGTCAGATTGGAGACTGTCAGTCAACACCAGTTCTAGAGTCCAAGAAGTCTAAAGCTTGGACAGTGTACTTGATTTTATATTCAGTATCATGTTTCCTCTAGGAAAGCGGTTTGTATCACTTCCGATGTTCTATTGTTTTGCCTGTGTGCAGGAAAGTTGTAAAAGAACAGGAGTATTGGGCTTACAGAATCCCCTCCGCACCCAGGCCTGCAGCCTGACGCAGAGTGTTTAACGCTCTCCACCTGCTGCACTGCCACAGGCTGCTGTCAAATGGAAAATCCAATCTGCACAAGTGCCTGTGAGCTGAACTCCTGCTGTGACCTGTGGATAACCATCTCTGTCCCATCACATCACCTCCAGCATGCACACACATACGAGCACACGCGCACAGACACACTCGCTCGCATGCTGCAAGCACACACGCGTACAGTATTTTCAGTAAAACATATGGAAGCATTCTTGTCTCTAGGTTTGTATGTTCTGAAATGTTTCAGTAGACTCTCTCTCTCTCTCTCTCTCTCTCTTTCTCTCTCTTGCTTTCTGTCTCACTCGCTTGCAAAACAAATATAGAAATGTCTAAGTAAGGAAGGAATCTGCATCACGTCAATTCTCACCTCACCGATGCCAGACACTGATGCAGATTAATCCTACCCCCTCTTTGCATGCTGCTGAGGATTAAATATACAAGTGAGACACACTCACACATACAAACAAGCACACTCTCACACTTACACACTTTCTCTCTCTCTCTTTCTCACACACACGCACATACACACTCTCTCATATACACACACACTCTCTCACAAACACCATACACAAACACACACACACACACACACACACACACATACTCTCTCTCACAAACTCACTCTCTCCCTCACGCACACCATACACAAACACACATAGTGATGGGGGGACCTGTTTGGTGCCCCCCACCTCTGCCTAGAAGTAATTTTGTCATCACATCCCATGAGCTAATTAAGAAAGTAGCCTTACGTGGATTAATTACGGCAATAAAGCTAACAGCAGCTGTGCTGGGAGGCAAGGCCAGCAGGACTCCCTGTCAGTGAAGTACTGCTGTGGGGTTTGAGCCACTTGTTCGGTCATGTGCTGCTTTTTATCTGCATATGGACTGGTGCTGTTGGTCCACTCATATGCTACTTACGTAATGTGCTGTAGATCCTGGGGTACTGTTGAGGATCTGCAAGTAGAGTGGTGTTGTGGTTCTTGGAGTGGTGGTGCCGAGCTGTATATGCTCTTGTATATTTGTCTAAGCGTATTGTGGTACTGTACAACATGGATGTCCTTGCTTACTAATGAAGTGCTACACAGCTGTTTTTAATCATTGTGTCATTTTTCATATACAGTATAGTTCAGGGTGATTTGAAAGCCCTGCTGCTGTTTATAGCTGGTGTTTTATTATGATCATTGTCAGAGGTGGAAATCCAGGGGACACAAAGTAAAAGTCCTGCCATGTGTTTCTTCCACCTGTAGACTCAGCCAGCTGATTTCACTAATTAGTTCTACCTCCTCGCTAAAGAATTATTTTAATTAGCAAATCCAGGTTATTGGAGCAAAATACTGGGGAGGACCTTTACTTTATGTCCCCTGGGTTTCCAACTCTGATCATTGTATACTTCCTGTTTGGTGCTTCAATTGATACAAAATATTGATTGCTAAGAAGGAGATTGGACGTTGTAGATTTTGAATGAAATTACGCAAAGTTCTTTGTGTTGTGTGTCGAAACATTTTGACCACTTAGAGAAAGTGTCAAGGGCCTCAACTAAATGTTACGGCACTTCACTGCGAATAGGTGGCAGCACTATGAGCCTGGTGTGTGCAATTACTTACACACTAAAACTATATCTATGAGCAAAATATCCCAAACCATTACATCAGCTACCAAAAGAAAGACTTGTTTCCCAAAACAATAAACACGACCTGTTTTCAGACAAATCGCAGATTTGCTAAACCTTTTTTGCAAAACCCTACACAAAACGACCTACTTCAAATGGCACACAAAAGTCATAAATACATAGACACTACTGAATACCCATTACACACTGTTGGTGAACATCTACAGTAAGTATATCAACTGTCAGAAGTGAGACAGTTTTGGTACCCTTTTACATTTTGGGAAGGCTGTTTTATGTAATGCATATCTGGCATCGGATTCATAACAATTCTTTGTAAAAATATTGCTGAACTGTGGGCAAGTTTTAGAATAATATTGAAAAATGTACTAAGTATGGCGCACCAAACAAAATACTACAGTCATTTTCTACCAGTAGGCTTTTTCCAAGTGATTTGGTACTGATATTTTGTCAGAGGATTTTTACATTTGGAATCCATGTGTGAAAGTTACTAATCAAACTTTTGTCAAGCTTTGATAAGCTTTGGTGTGTAGATGTTTGAATTAGTCAGACAATGTAGCTAATTTGAATGGATGAACAGGGCTCTCTACAGTTGATTGATATCACTGGCGCTGACGAAGCGATCTGTCTTGTGATTTATCGTGCTGTGCCACGGCTGGTTCCTTATTTTTCTGGCAGCACCAGTAAAAGTCTGTCTCGGCATCCGGTTCAGCTAATGAATCAGAACGCATAGAAAATCACTGTCACTTTCTTACAACCCCACTAATATATGCCTGAGTATAAATCAAATTTAATGGGTCATAATAATCACTACAAAATGCTCACCAGCATTCTTAAGGTTTTCTTTTCACAGTTTTATCTCCCACAGACAGATGTCCTGATATTAACAGAAGCCTTGTACCTTCTTCAAAACAAGAAACAGTCAACATTGCAACATTTCTTCTTCTTCTTCTTCTTCTTCTTCTTCTTCATAATAATAATAATAGTAATAATAATAATTGTTGTTTCACTGTTATTTAAACTTGACTGTATAAAATTAGTTGGATATTACAAGATAAGCAGTGGGTCACGTTACAAAAAAAAACATACCCATAACATTATATCATGTTTGAGAGACGCTCATCGTTTGTTGTATTGAAGTGAATATTTTAAGAGAATGATTCTAAAATCTGAGGCTGAAACATGGGATAGCATGCTGTTGAAGAAAGTCTCAGTGAGACCCTCCCCTAATTTGCTCCAGCTTTGCTGCTCTTTGATCTCTCATGTCAGCGTTAGCCCAGTGCCATTTCCCATGTTCGTCTGAGCGAGTTTAATTATACATCACATGCCACACACACTCTGGAAGAGGTTGAAGCGGGAGATTTTCTAAGAATCTTCCGTTTGCCCCGCTTTGCAGGCAGCACATGTGGATGCGGTAGATGTTCCTGAGATTAGGCGAGTAGATGAGCTCGTCTGTAAAGCAAGCCATGAAGCACAGACCAGTTTGTGAAATGTACAGATCAACCACAAAGACTTTACTTTGATGGGAGATGATTGTTGACTCTTGTGAATCTAATTAAGTCTTATCTTGTGTGTACTTTGCATAAGTATAAACCCAAACCATGCATGCTCTCTCTCTCTCTCTGTTTCTCTCTCTCTCCCCATTTCCTAAAATTGAATTAACGCCAGGTATAAAAGAATCTACTTGGCTTTTATTTGAATTGAAAAATCTTAGAAATCTGGATTTACACACTGTAGATGGTAATGTGGTGTATAGATGCTCTGTAAAGGTTTTAAACAGAGGTAAATCGGATGGGAAAAGGGACACAATGTGGAAGGAAAAGTTGGTTGTAGAAAATTAAATCAAACCAGTGTGGAGGGTTTTTTTTATAAATCACCCTTAAGGAAAAAATCTCCAATGGAGAATATTGCACGGTGCAATAGCAGTGAATACTTTGGTATCTGTAATCAATCCAACAGTCTCTAATCTGTGTTATTTTTGTGGATTGGTGGAGACAATTTTTCACCGTTTTCTTGAATGCAGTAGACTGATACCCTTATTTGTTTTACTGGATAACCTCTTTATTAATTTTGGTGAGAGACTGTCTTTTTTTAATTTTTATAAAAGCCGAAGAGATTGGATGGAAAATGGAACAAGACAAGATATTATTCAATTATTTGTCTCACTGGTTAGAGCCAGAGTGTGGGTTGAATTTATATTCTACGAAGCGTGATACAGATGGTTTTATTAAACCATGTTTTAATGAGTTTACTCGCTCTGTCAGAGATGAAACTGTAATCTTTTCCAATGTTTTTATATGGATTTTTCTTTTTTTAAATGTGACTATCATAACTTTTTATTGTGTACAACATTTAGCACTCTAAAAATACTTTACAATGACATTGATAATCATGTAAACCGAGTATTTTTAAAATCGAAAAAATACTCTCTCTATTTCTCTCTCTCTCTCTCGCTCCCCCTCTCTCCTGCTCCTGGGAGCAAACCCTGATGGCCAGTGTCCACATTACAGGCAGACACTTGCAGACAATATGTTTCTGTTGTAAAAAGATCCACGATCACAGTGTGTCCTGTAACGTGAGGCAAAATTGCATGTCACTGCAGAGGTAGATAAAAGCACTTAGAGTTGCTGGGGTCATATACAATAGTCTACAATAGAACCCGCATACTCTGATATGAGATCATGTTTACATAACCCACGTTTATTTCCTTTTCAGCTCCATGGTGATGCATACTCTGATATAAGATCATGTATACACCACCATGGAGCTGATAAGGAAATAAACGTTGGTTGTTTTGTTGTTGTTGTTTGATGTTTTAGTACAAAGAAAGTGCTGTGTGAAAGTATGTTGCGTCCAATGTTTTTCCGTGCTCAATATATTTCATTTTTTAACCATAAAACATTAAAATAGTGGAGGTATTTTGCACTCTAAACACTTCATACAGACTCAAACAACACATGGCTGTTTATTACACAATGATTATGCTCTGAAGAAAACATTTGGATTCAGTACATCATTTTTTTTTTACTGCTAAAAGGTACTGCTAATCCTCCCATTTTTTGGTCAATAATTTGTGTTGAACAAAACCAAATGTTAAGTGTATACATGGAAAAAAGTGAATACGTTAATATTTCTGCTTTGAATGCCTGAAAGAACATGGAACCAATCCCAGTGGAAGTCACATGTAAATTATTGAGAATCATGGAGGGGCAGTCTGATCTCGGAACATTTGCCATTTTTCTTTTCGGCCCTCTCTTCCTCCAGCTTGTTAATAAATCTGTCCGGATGTCTTATCCACAGCTGAAATGCCATTGCCATTTGTTCTGTTGCTAATGTCGCGTGCATGCTTGGAAATGTGTGTGTGTATATGCACTCTGCTACATGTATTTTGGCCGGCACTGGGGTGCAGTGAGTAGCGCTGAAGGTTCCAAGTTCAAATCCCGGGCCTTTATGCCTTTCTGTGTGTTTGCATGTTCTCTGTGTCTGTGTGAGTTTCCTCTGGGTACTCTGGTTTCCTCCCACAGTACAAAGACATGCAGGTTAGGTTAATTGTAGAATCTAAATTGTGTGTGTGAGTGGTGTGTGGCCCTGCGATGAATTGGTGACCTGTCCAGGGTCTATTCCTCCCTTTCATCCAATGTATACTGGGATTTTGGGATGCCCCCCCTCCTGCCGGCCCCCGCGACCCTGACCAGGAGTAAGCGGTTTAGAAAATGGATGGATGGATTCACACATTTTTGTAAATGATATCTTTGGTGCTATGAGCCATTTTCAGTCTGTCCTGCCTCAGGCAGATGTCTTCCTTCATCTGAGGAAGGAGCCTCTCTCACAATTCCCAGTACTTTCTTATGCATTATTACAGAACGTGGAATAAAATGAAAAGTAAAATCATTGCGCTCAGTCAGTGTTGCCGCAGGTGCATATAACCCAAACCGATAATGAGAAAAAAAAGGTGTCGTACGCACTCTACACATACGGTCTGACTCAGATGTCTAGCAAAAATATATCTATTATTACCACAAAATTACAAAAAGTGCATGTGCAAAGGGATAGACCGAGCTAGAGCGAAAACCTTCAACTACATGCTTTCTTCAGTACTGTGAAATAAAGACATTTGATATCCTGCCCTCACTGAGCAAGCTGACTCTGGTAAATACTATATTTCTGGATAGTCTGAAATTGAAGATGGAAATCACTGTTAAAATGGTGGCCTGATGGTGAAGTCCGCCCATCCGCACTGGCTCTCTACATAGGCAGCGTGTTTATTACAATAGGGCCTCTGGAATAGATGTGGCATGCGTCAGCCCCGCAGCCCTTGCTCTTGTTCCTGCAGCCATGTGGCACCACCCCAGTGCCTCAGGAGAGGCACTGCAGGCACATTGCTTTCCTCTTCTGGGGTGTAGTGAATATCATCCACAGACCAAAAATCCTGCCTTCACCTTGACATGCTGTTTTCTCAGTTCTTTTGGTCCTGGATGTACTTGTCTCTTGTGTTCTGTTTCTGGAAGCACAACAAATCTACATCATTATAGATCATTATTTGTCCCTGCAGAACTATTGATTTCAGAGATATGCCACGTATAATGGAAAGTATGTACACAGACATATTGGTAGAGTGAAAGCAATTACTACATAATGACAAAACAGAGAGGGGCATTATTATGAAGATGCTGGAAATAGTTCTGGATATGCTGTAAGTGGTTATGTGCAAATGATGAGGAAGGCAGTCTCTCATTTAATGAGTGAGTGATGCTATCACGGAGATCAGCAGGACTGGTACAAGAAGCTGCAGGGAAGGGTTCACTGTTTTACTCCTGTTGTTGGCTGTGTTTTATGTGATAACTGACTCACAACTCCAGAGGGCAACAGGACAGCACTCCAGTGATTAACAGTATCTGTCCTGGATCGCCACCGTAGCTGCAGTCACGTTGGCACGTCTTTGCCGGACTGTGCCAACACCAGTGTGCCCGGCAGCCACGCAGGTAAGTTCATAAATGGCTGTACCGTCAACTATAGTCTGCCTGCACCAAATGCGCATTAGGCGTACACCCCCAATTCAATGACCACAGCACAGCTCAGCTGCTGGACCGCAGAGTGAAAACAAGTCAGGAGACTCGCACTCAGGAGGAGAGAGCACACGCTTGGCAGCACTCTCCAGAATTGATGGAGGTCACTGCAGCGATAAGATGGGCCTACAAAAATAACTGCCCATCCCAAACTGGTTGAAAAGTAAAACACCTAAAAAAAGAAACACCTTGGTTAAAAGTTGGTAAACAAAAACTCTTCGCTCTGTTTGGCCATTCTGTTCATAACAATTCTGGTTATATCAGATTATGGTGTGTGTGTGTGTGTGTGTGTGTGGCTGCTTCACACTAAAGAACTGGACAGCCACAAACTCCATAAGCCTGAAAGACCTGGAAGTATACCATATGCACAAGTTTGTTTGTATTGTGCTGATAGAAATTCAAAGCATTACATCATCCATGCAGGTGTTAAACCAATAACTTTAAATATATTATCATGAATTGAAATTATTAGTGGGCTCTGTCCAGTCCTTTGGTATGATTTTTATATATGGAGTAATGTCATGTCACTGTCAATAACAGTGAAAGTTATATTACACTTAGTAGACCCTTATACGAAGTGACTCATTCAATATAAGAAGTTAGAAAAACATTTAATCAGTCTAGCCTCACCTCTTTGGAGTAAGCTGTTGGTGTTAAAAAAATAGAACGGGAAATAATGAGACATAGGAGGATCTTTGCCACCCCTGCCAGAGAGCTACTGTGTCCTGTGAGAAGTGGCACGTCCGATACGCTTGCTCTTTCTTGCTTCCAACTGACCAAGACCTTATTTTGCACAAGGTCTGAAAACATGCAGCCAGATTCAAAGCAAACAAAGGATTGTGGGAAAGCTTGAGATGATAACCCTTCAGTTTACAGCATGCAGCATACCAGTGCTTCTACCCTATCCCTAGTAGAATTCACTGGTGGCAATACACTGTGTACTGGGTGTACTAGGCACACCCAGTTTTTGATTGGTACATCAAAAAATGTAAGGTTCCGCCCCCTGCCTACCTGCAAATTTCTTCAGTACACCCATGATTGGAAACCTGGCGCCACTACTGGTTTAATTGCCATTATTTTTATGTTAAACCTTTTGTGTTCTGTTGCTTGAGGCAGAACATATATACATCATCATCATCATCCTAATTTATTATTTTTATATGGAAATATAATCACAGACAGGCATAGGAAGACGCTGGAACGAGTCTTGTGTGGGATAGGTTGTAAGTGGATATGTGCAAATAATGAAAAATGCAGTCTCATTTAATGAGTGGGTGATGTCATATACATAACTACTGTGTCTTGCTAGAAGTGGCACGTCCAATCAGAAGAAGTCTGATCAGAAGACCCTCCAGCTTACGGCATGCTGCATGCCGGTACTTCTACCCTATCCCGCGATGTTGAATTGACATTGTTTTTACGTTAAAGGAATGCTTTTTATAAATATTCGGTACAACTTGGCAGCAACTCTGTCTCTTTCTGTATTCCTGCTGACACATTATTTTAATAATGTGCCTTAGTGAGGCAAGGCTGGATTGTGAAGATGTGTCCCTTGTGGCATAATTCTTGAGATTTAGCTGTGAACTTCAATGGGAAATGCAATGAATCTTCCTTCTAAAGTTAATTTTCGCTTTGGAATATTGAGCTCAAACACATATGTCCTGCAGAAGGTAGGAAAACACGGCAGCTCAATGGTGCCCTGAAGGGTTATTGTGTTCTCCGGCGTGTTGTTTCTGGTTGTTTGGCTTGGCTTTTACATTAACGAATGAGTATTATTGCAGTCCCTCATCTAACCACCGTCTTCCTCTTCATTGGTCAACATCTCATGAGTTTGAGTTAAATCTAACCTTTGTGAGAACAAGAGGGGGTGGGGGGAGGGGGGAAGACGGATATACAAATATAAATACCAAGGGCTAGAGAGGAAGGATAGTTCTGAGTTCTTATTGTGGTTTTTAACTAGCCATGCTCACTCTCTCTCTCCCTCTCATTTAAAATACCTCACCACAGTGCGCCATCATTTCATACCATTTGAACCTTTGAGAGATCAAGCAGCAGTTTTAATGAGTACATCAAACAAATAGTGTTGATGGCTTGTTCTGAAAGAGCAGTCTGAAATTTCATTCCCTCAATTAAAGGGAAAATTAACCCCATCAAAGACTTTGAGGCATATACTATCTTTCAAGATAAAGTTGAAAAGATAAGAACTTTGGATTGACTTGCTCATTAGGGGAGAACAAATACCTACATATCATATTTATGATTTATGCTGATGTACATACAGTATATTTTTCATATTAAACAGAAGTGGAGTTCTACCCAGCTCCGTCACTGGAGCGCTATCTTGGACAGCAAGGCATCACGCATATCACCCTCTGTGTGTTTGCATTATCGTCTGCAGATAATACAAAAAGGGCATTTTGTTTCTGAGGGAATTCTTCCTTTAAAGTCTATATTTCACTAGATGGAATTTGGTTCTTTATAAATCTGGAGCAACTAAAAACTGCATGTCAAACTGCAGACATGTAGGGATGAGATTATTATTTTTTTTACATTTTAAGCTGCCATTTACACAAGATACACAGACAGCCATGAAGACCAAACCACTTCATGCTACAATGATGCCTATTAGGGGTGTGAATCTTTGGCTTCACAGCGATTCGATTCGATTAACGATTCAGTAGTTGGCGATTCGATTCAAGGACACTTTTTTTTTTTTGGAACGATTCGATTCGATTCTGTAAACCACGATTCGATTCAGTAACTTTTAACCAAAATTCTATATCCATGAAATAAACATGCAATAATGCGAGTGAGACTATCTGTATTCTTCTGAAAGGTGAAAAAATAAACAGACAACAGAATTACTTATTAAACATATTTATTCTATAAAAAAAAGTAGTCCTGCATAATATTTTATGCTGAATACAAAAATGTAATTAAACATGGCTGTTATTTTGAACATTTTTCAATAGGCTACATGCTGGCAGGGGAGAGAGTGGGTGGGTGAGTGAGTGAGAGGGTGGGTGAGTGAGTGAGAGGGTGGGTGAGAGTGAGTGAGTGGGTGGGTGGGTGAGTGAGTGGGTGAAATTCACCAGTAGAGGGTGAGGGGAAAAAAAACTCTTGGCGGTACTTCCTTGCAGGCTGACTAGCTCGGTGTTTCCCCTACCATTATCTTGGCCGGGCGGAAACTCACCTGCCGCCCGGCTTGGACAAGAGGGAAAATAAATAATTTTAATGAAAAAAAAAAAACATTTATATTATTCTTTTTTTTAAAATATATAATCTTTTTATTTTATTTTTTATGTAGCTGCAATATTTCCCTTACCGCAGAATGCGGGAATAATCAAAATAGCATCTGGAAAAACCCTTGCCAAAACAGCTTCGGTTTCCCTTAGGCCTAATTAAAATTTTCAATGGCACCGCTGATATTATGAGGGTGTAATTATAGTTTCCGCCTCTACGCAAAATGGCGCACTTTCACCGCCCGGCCTGAAAAAAAATCTAGGGGAAACACTGTAGCTGATGACAGAGTTACGGATTACCGAGCTGCATTTCACAAAAAAATGTGTAACCTAAGTCGTAAAACAATAATCATAATTAAGAATCGCGATTCATGCGATTTAAAGCATTTATATCGATTATTGGTGAAGCCAAAGCGATTCATTCTATTTATTTATTTTAGCAGATCGATTTAGTTGCATCGGTAGGACTGACCATCGATTCATCGATGAATGGCATGAATCGTTACACTCCTAATGCCTATATGTTAATGTAACATTAGGGTTTTGTTTGAGTCACTAACAGCACCTTTTCTATAGACTTGCTCTTGCACTTTTTATTTAATTGTACAAGTATAACAATAGAAAAGGCAAATAGATATGAGTAATAATTTGGATTATGCAGTTTTTTTATTCTCTCTGAACATTGACTGACAGCTGGCATACACAGGGGGTGGACAAAATATCGGAAACACCAGTTTTTCAGAAAACATAAAACACCTGCCACATGTTTTCTACGCAAAACCTCAACCTTTGTTCCTAACCTGATTATCTATGCTTTTTTGTGAATCTTGTGTCACATGTACATTTTATATGATGACTTGTTTTTCTTTATAATTATGTCAATCAACCATAATCATCATCAAGATCACTACAGAGCAGACAAGACAAAGCACATCCCATAATGTAGCAGCTATCCCTAGTAATGAACGTTGACTGTAGTTCACAGTAAGCTGTGGGTAAATCAGCAATACTACACTTCTATTCTAAATACTATTATAAACTATAATAAACAGACAGGACAACACAGGGACCTATAAACACAGTGAACTGATATTCCTAGGTTAGGATATCAGTCAAGGTGGAGTCTGAAGAGGTGTGTCTTCAGGCCTCGACGGAATGCAGGCAGGGTTGGAGTAGAACGTAGGGGAATGGGAAGTTCATTCCACCACTGAGGAGCTAAGGTGGAAAAACTCCGCAGTCGGGACGAGCGAGAGCCTTTGACACGGAGGGGGGGAAGTGCCAGTCGCCCTGCTGTAGAAGAGCGAAGTGGTCGAGCAGGAACATAGTTCTGGATTAAGTCCTGCAGGTAGGCGGGGCCTGTCCTATTGGCTGCAGTGTAGGCCAGGGTCAGAACTTTGAACCTGATCCTGGCTGCAACTGGCAGCCAGTGGAGTGACCTCAGCAGGGGGGTTACATGGGAAAATTTCGGGAGGTTGAACACAAGCCGGGCAGCTGCATTCTGGATCAGTTGAAGAGGCAGAATGGCGCAGGCCGGTAGGCTTGCGAGCAGGGAGTTGCAGTTGCAGTAGTCCAGGCGTGAGGTGACCATGGTCTGGACAAGAAGCTGGGTGGAGTAGGTGGTCAGGTACGGTCGAATCCTCTGTTGT
This sequence comes from Synaphobranchus kaupii, assembly GCA_029718625.1. Taxonomy (NCBI): domain Eukaryota; kingdom Metazoa; phylum Chordata; class Actinopteri; order Anguilliformes; family Synaphobranchidae; genus Synaphobranchus; species Synaphobranchus kaupii. Next base: position 83,307,094 of record CM056376.1, on the reverse strand, counting down.
ACAGGAGGAACCTGCAGGACCGAGCCGTCGCCCTGATGTGCTCTTTGAAGTCCAGCCGGTCGTCCAGGACCACCCCCAGGTTCCTTGCAGAGTGGGAGGCAGCCACCACGGTCCCGTCAACGGTGATGGAGAGGTCATGTAGTGGGGAGGTCTTGTATGGCATGAAGAGGAGCTCTGTCTTGAAAGGTTGAGCTTCAGGTGATGGGTAGCCATCCACTCAGAGATGTCAGTCAGACAAGCAGATATCCTCTCCTTAACCTGTGGGGTAGAGGGAGGGAAAGAGAGGAAGAGTTGAGTATCATCAGCATAGCTATGGTATGAGAAGCCATGTGAATGAATTACCGAGCCGAGAGACTTAGTATACATAGAGAACAGCAGAGGACCCAGTACAGATCCCTGCGGGACTCCTGTAGACAGGGGATGGGGAGCAGAGACGGAACCCTTCCAGGAGACATGGTAGGATCTAATAGTGAGATACGATACAAACCAAGAGAGGGCAGTTCCAGAAATGCCCATCTCAGTGAGTGTGGAGATCAGGAGTTTGTGGTTGACCGTGTCGAATGCCGCAGACAGGTCAAGGAGAATCAGAACAGAGGAGAGAGAGGAGGCTCTAGCAGTGGCGAGTGCCTCCGTCACAGCCAGGAGAGCAGTTTCAGTGGAATGGCCGGTTCTGAAGCCGGACTGATGCGGGTCAAGCAGGTTGTTCTGGTGGAGAAACACAGACAGTTGGTTAAGGACAGCATGTTCAATTGTTTTGGACAGGAAGGGCAAGAGAGATACAGGACGGTAGTTCCTGACATCAGTTACCTATGTGTAAATGGGGAAACCGACTAGGCTACCTAATCCGGATAATTGAACCCAGCAATGTTGCAGGTTCCATGTGTGAAAGGGGTTTTACTAATCACTATAGGTCATTCTCTTTCACAAATAGCAATCTCCACCCCCACCTGCCGGTCCGCGATCTCAATTCCACCTCCTTCTGTGTATGGTAGGAGAATAAAAGGAAGGGCCCAAATAAAATTTTGTATAGGGCTGTAAATATTGTAAGAGGTGGAAGGAATATTTGTAAAAGACCTAAGCTCCCAAACGAGAAGTAAAATGATATGTATTTTACCGTTAATATGACTAAAATCACAGATCAAAGTAAAGTTAATCTGCCTATTAATGGTCCTGCTTTGAGTGGATATTCATTAGTCATTAGATAGTCATTTCACTGATGAGCTTTGTGAACTTCACTTCCTCTAAAGGAACAGATCTTAACATTTTCTGTTAGGGAGGGTAGGATAATCTTATTGCTCACAATTGTGCTATTTTTAAGTCCCGTCTTTCCACCTCTGCGAATTATATGGGAGGGCAGAGGTCATCGCATGTGGCTCATCCTCATCTCTCCTTTTTTCCTCATAATATGATTGTTTGAATAGGGCTCAGTGATACAGCTTTGGCTACCAAAAACTCAATCTGTGTCTTTGCAATCGAGTCTTATTGTTCAAAGCAGTCAAAAGTGAGCATTGTGACTAGCCTGGTACGATTATAGAGTAAATGAGAGATTAACATAATTACTGAAATGCATACTCTTTCTCATTATCTGCATTTGCTGTTTTAATAGCCCCCCCCCCCCTCTGTTGCATCAATAACCCCCACGTCCCACGCGCATTCACCAACCTGCCTGCAGTAGTATTGCAACATTTCTGTGACATTGTGGCAATACAAGCTGTTTCAACATCAGGACATTGTTGTGAGAACGCTAACGCTAAATATTAGCTTCCAGCTGCAAAAGCAATAAGAAATAAAGGACAGGGAAACTGTTGCCCTCATGGATTTACCACAAGTTAGCTGTGATTCTTAGCCACATTATGTACATGCACAAATATGGATACCCTGATTCCGCTGAGGTCCTATGTGTGACAATAATCAGTCCTGTGAGCACTTTGTGATGCATAAGTTGATGTCAAGGTTACATTTTTTGAAATATTCCCCAATTTCTCTTAATTGCTATCAGCCAAAAGAATAACCAGTATCAGTATCACAATATGCTAAAATAAAGGCTTCTTCTCAGTAAACTTTCAATGTTTTATGCAATTTTAATACCCCTATGAGCCTGACACTTATTTCAAATAGCTTGAAGGAAGCATTTGGAAAAATTTTATTTTCTACAGATATGGTACTTGTAAGTCCTTTATAACTAGGATTGGCAACATTCAGTTTATTTAATTTACATGCTTATTGGATGCTTAATGATGTTTTTGTTTTCACATTCCAACATTTGTTGACATTAATTTGCATGATTTCACACAATCAGGTCCTGTTTATCGACAGTAATTTGAGGAAAAAAGGTTACACTCTAGACACCAGAAAGAAGGGGGTGTGTTAGCAATGCCAGGTTTTTCTTCAATGAATACTTCAATAATTGTTCATTACCATTGCTGAAAGCATATAAAAAAATAAACATTTAATAAACCTATTTTCAATGTCAAGAATACATACAGTAAATTATGTTTATTTAAAAACAAATAGGCCCTGCACATACATGAGTAGGCCTACAAGTGGTTGTGAAAACACATTTGTGCTAAGTAGAAATGAACCTGATAGGTTATTAAGCCACTTGATGTCATCAGTTCTCCACCCTTGGCATGGCAGACACTGAGTCTTCACCTTGGGTAAGATGAGTGAAGGAGTGACACTGTGGGGATCCTTCCTGAGAGCCCAATAACAGACTTGCAATAACAAAGAGCTTGTCTGTAATGACTATCTCAACCACTCCCAATCAGGAGCTCCTCTACCTAATCTCTATTGGTCATCGCCCAGCATAGATGCAAAATACAGGGAGGAAAATAAATTTGCAGTTGGGGGATAGAGCTTGTGCATGATGGCAGATTGTATACTGCATTTCCTGCTCTACAGGAAGTGACCACCCCCAGTTTGCTTTTGTGTAATTTCGTGGTCTTTTGCCTTTTTCATGAGCACTCAGAGAGGTCTCTCTCTCTGTTTCTCTCTCTCTTTCTCTGTTGAAATTAGGGTCTGAGGTTGAAGGAGGCACCCTCACCCTGGGCTCCCAACACAAGGTTACTGCCTGCTTACTATGTGTCTCCATGTGTTTGTTGTACATGCTGAGCTCTAATGCATCTGGTCTCCTCAAGCAGCACCTGCCTCTTAATCAATACCTTTAAGGTCAGACTGAGCGGAAAGCCCCCCCAAGTGCAAATGGTCACCTCAATGACAACCTTTACTCAGATGTTTACTCAGGCTTAAATACAGACAACACCTGTGCCTGCATGGCTTACATCATGTAATCTGGGCTCCTACATCAGCCCCATATCTTGGGCTTCCCAAATTGGCCTTCTCACTCTCCAGATTCCAGCCATGAGTGCAGGTCTTCAAAGATCTCAGGCTTTGGGTCATTACATTACATTAAATTACTGGCATTTGGCAGACTCTCCTATCCAGAGCGACTTACAATGAGTATGAGGGTCATTATGAACTTTTTTTCTGAAAGAGAGATGTTCAAGCAGTTACTGTCATGGTTTTCCTGGTCGCCGCCCCTTCTCCGCTTATGGTTTCTCGCAGGCCCGGGACGGCGTCCGTGCCGTGTTTTTTCCTCTCCCCGGCTATCAATTTGCTCACCTGTCTCAGGTGTGTTTCAGGCTATAAATGCGCCTCGCTTCCCTTTTCCGGTGCTTTGGTGTTACATCGCCACGTACTCAAAGCAAGGTATCGGTATAGGAAAAGTGACCACTTCATTTTAAAGCTTTGCTTTAATTTTACGTGGGACTTGCTTTAGTTGCGTTAGAGCTCCTTTTAGGATTTTGTTTTCTCTTTGCACTCTCTGTTCCTAGTACTGGTTTCTTTCTGTTCTCTCGGAGGCAGTTTCTTTTGCTTCTTTCATTCCTTTACTTCTCTGTTTTAGTGCTCTCTTTTATTGAGAGCGAGAAGTAACTCTCCTTTTCTTTTGATCTTTTCACCTCCTTATTTCGGCCGTTATAGTTTTATGTGCCGGAGGTGTTTTTCTCTGTTTCTGTCTCCCCATTTTGTTTAGCTCTATTGGTGAGCTTGGGGGATTTTTGCTACTTATACTCATGTCTTCGAGTCTCGCCCACTTCTCCTGGTTTGATTTCTGTTTGGCTATACGCCAGGAGTTTTTATTCCCTTTCCTTATTTTCTGCTCTGTTTGTGCACTCCTCGCCTCCTCTAGTGGTCCTCACTTTCGTGAGAGACTTTATCCTATCCCCCTTCCTGTCGCATCTGGTTCTGCGAAACCGGGCCCCTCACAGTTACATGTTTTTTCCAACATAAAACTATGCTAATTTCAGTTTTGAACACAAGATTTCCTGTCTTGAATGCTTTTGCTGCAGAATTTGTTTGCAAATGGGAGAGGGAAAAATGCTTTCATTTGCTGAAATTTAATATTATCCCAGTTAAATGGAGGAGTAGTTAAATTAGAATGTTATTGGTGTTTGTAAAAGCTCACTTAAAACACATGTTTGAAGAAATGTTCCATTGCAATAAAATAATTTCTCCTCTGAATTTTGAGATCACTGATTGTGTAAAACATTAGTCTCTTATTTCAAACATAGTCCAAAGTTCCTCTTTGACTGGAAATTGAGAAATGCAGTCTTCTGAACTGTCCTGAAGTGACTATGATTATAATGGCTTCAGTTAATGAAGTGGTTCATGATAATCAATCTTAAAACTTTTAAAAACTACTTACAAAACTCACACAGCATTTAAAAAATTACAAATGTACACCATCAGAAAGATGAGTAACTAATGCATGTGGAAGGTTGAACAGGACATTTAAAGCTACTGCTAATATGGTGAGTGGTCTGATAAACTGTTCATAATTCACAGTTAAATCCCTTAATATATCCCTGCTAGTTAAATCCCTTAATATATCCCTGCTAGTTAAATCCCTTAATATATCCCTGCCAGTTAAATCCCTTAATATATCCCTGCTAGTTAAATCCCTTAATATATCCCTGCTAGTTAAATCCCTTAATATATCCCTGCTAGTTAAATCCCTTAATATATCCCTGCTAGTTAAATCCCTTAATATATCCCTGCCAGTTAAATCCCTTAATATATCCCTGCCAGTTAAATCCCTTAATATATCCCTGCCAGTTAAATCCCTTAATATATCCCTGCTAGTTAAATCCCTTAATATATCCCTGCTAGTTAAATCCCTTAATATATCCCTGCTAGTTAAATCCCTTAATATATCCCTGCCAGTTAAATCCCTTAATATATCCCTGCTAGTTAAATCCCTTAATATATCCCTGCTAGTTAAATCCCTTAATATATCCCTGCTAGTTAAATCCCTTAATATATCCCTGCTAGTTAAATCCCTTAATATATCCCTGCTAGTTAAATCCCTTAATATATCCCTGCTAGTTAAATCCCTTAATATATCCCTGCTAGTTAAATCCCTTAATATATCCCTGCTAGTTAAATCCCTTAATATATCCCTGCTAGTTAAATCCCTTAATATATCCCTGCTAGTTAAATCCCTTAATATATCCCTGCCAGTTAAATCCCTTAATATATCCCTGCTAGTTAAATCCCTTAATATATCCCTGCTAGTTAAATCCCTTAATATATCCCTGCTAGTTAAATCCCTTAATATATCCCTGCTAGTTAAATCCCTTAATATATCCCTGCTAGTTAAATCCCTTAATATATCCCTGCCAGTTAAATCCCTTAATATATCCCTGCTAGTTAAATCCCTTAATATATCCCTGCTAGTTAAATCCCTTAATATATCCCTGCTAGTTAAATCCCTTAATATATCCCTGCTAGTTAAATCCCTTAATATATCCCTGCTAGTTAAATCCCTTAATATATCCCTGCCAGTTAAATCCCTTAATATATCCCTGCTAGTTAAATCCCTTAATATATCCCTGCTAGTTAAATCCCTTAATATATCCCTGCCAGTTAAATCCCTTAATATATCCCTGCTAGTTAAATCCCTTAATATATCCCTGCTAGTTAAATCCCTTAATATATCCCTGCTAGTTAAATCCCTTAATATATCCCTGCTAGTTAAATCCCTTAATATATCCCTGCTAGTTAAATCCCTTAATATATCCCTGCCAGTTAAATCCCTTAATATATCCCTGCTAGTTAAATCCCTTAATATATCCCTGCTAGTTAAATCCCTTAATATATCCCTGCTAGTTAAATCCCTTAATATATCCCTGCTAGTTAAATCCCTTAATATATCCCTGCCAGTTAAATCCCTTAATATATCCCTGCTAGTTAAATCCCTTAATATATCCCTGCCAGTTAAATCCCTTAATATATCCCTGCTAGTTAAATCCCTTAATATATCCCTGCTAGTTAAATCCCTTAATATATCCCTGCCAGTTAAATCCCTTAATATATCCCTGCTAGTTAAATCCCTTAATATATCCCTGCTAGTTAAATCCCTTAATATATCCCTGCCAGTTAAATCCCTTAATATATCCCTGCTAGTTAAATCCCTTAATATATCCCTGCTAGTTAAATCCCTTAATATATCCCTGCTAGTTAAATCCCTTAATATATCCCTGCTAGTTAAATCCCTTAATATATCCCTGCTAGTTAAATCCCTTAATATATCCCTGCCAGTTAAATCCCTTAATATATCCCTGCTAGTTAAATCCCTTAATATATCCCTGCTAGTTAAATCCCTTACTATTGGGATAAAGTTCCCCCTCTCATCTCTGAACAAGTCAGCAGACTTAAGGGCCTTAAGAAATAATCATCTTCAGACATCGTCAGGGGCTGGGGGTTATAACAAGTTATTGTCTTCAGCAAGGATGTACAACTGTGTGTCCTGAGCGATGAAGCAGTTATAGAATTAAAAGGTACATTTTGAATCATAGATGTGCCATATAGCCACACTTACATATACAAGTATAGTCCCTCTCACAAGCAAAGATCATTTAAAATTCCATGAAGTCTTGGAAGATATTGATAATAAGGGGATTATTTAGACCTATTTGTTTATATCCCCATGAGTATATGTTGCATTCACATCAGTTTCAGCTTTTCAGTTTGTTATCATGAAATGTGTTGGTAATAACACCATATTAGCACATGATAGGCTCAATATAAATGTCGAACATTTCACTATTTATGTCTGAAAAGTTGCATTTCAAACAGTCTAAAGCGCAGCTGCGAAAACGTCACTCAGCAGACAGAATGTATTTACTGGGTTAAATTGTACTTACAGAGCATCCAATTACAGACAATTTTCTCTACTGAGTTAGCCTAAATTAAAATTTTGATTGCTTTGCTTGATTTGCAAAATAATGTCTATCTGAAGACTAAGAGCCTCGGGGTGTGGGGTTAAAAATAAGTTTGCTCAGTCTTAGACTGAGATAAAAATATGTCAGTTTGCAAATGAAAGGGTCATAGAAGTAAAACTGTGTTGATCAAGTTTTTATTTGGATCCCAGACTGCAGAGCGCAGGTCTTGAGTCAGCTCTTGTATGGAGTGTCTGTGCAAACAACACCATGGGCTAGTTTTTATATCTCTGACTTTATTAACCTCTGGCTCATGTTTCTCATTTGTAGCAGTAATTTATTTGGTGTTGCAGTGATTAATTGATTCATAAAATTGATTGTTTGGCTGACTTCCTGAGCAAGTAATTTAGAACAGGACTGTAAAGCGGATATAAAGGCTCAGCTCCAAAATTGTAATCTAAGCTGCATACCTCTTTGTTAGGCAAATTTATTTGTCAAAATGGGTCCTACCATCTTTCAAACTGAAAATATGACCCTGGACCCCTTTGACTTGCCTAACAGTTAAAGTAAGTAAACTAAGTCTACGCTGGATCGGAAGATTTAAAATGAATATTTCTCTGTGCACAGTGTAATAGGGTGTACTGTTTATATGATAATACCTTCCACTAGAAAGGTTAGGCCTCACCCATATATCCAACCTATCTTTCTTTTATATGTAATTATCTGCCGAGCCCTATACGAACGCTTCCTACACATTTAAAATGTATCTTGTTTGTAATGGTGGCAAATATAATTTGGTTCCATTAAAATCTCTGATGTTGACTTCTAACAAGCATCCAAAATGAGGAAACAAGAGGTGTGGGCCAGACACACGCACATACACACAAATTAGAGTAATGTATTAATTGAGGATAATGCATCGCTTGAAGCAATCTTTAGAAACTTAAGCTCTTCTTAACCACCCATTAAACTTTGATGAGACAATGCAACCATGGGCAAACAATATATAAATAATGAATAAGGAGTGAGTGAGAAAGGGACGGAGAGAGGCTGGGATAGGCACAAAGCTCTCCACTTTTACAGCCAGAATTTCCAATGTGGGGAAGCAAAGTATTGACCCTTGTGTTCTATTTACTTATTAGCACTTGTAAAACTGTTAGCCTGGGACAAATATACCCAGGGCATTAACGCATTTAACAATAAACGTGTAATGAATTTTTTTTGTGATAAAGATGTTATTTATACTAAAACAAAATCCTAAATGAAGGCTTGGGGGACAAAAATCATATTTATATCTGAAGAATTAAAATGAAACAATGTTTTTATGCAGTAGACTATTTATATTTATTGTTTTGAACTGACAATCTCAATTATTATTCATTTTTATATTCAAAGAAACCATATAGGTAAAAAGATATAAAGCAAATGAAGATGATGAACAAGAAACAGAAACACAAAACAAGAACCAAATTTACACTGGTTTAATCAGTGGTTATGAAATACAGTAGATATCTCAAAAGTGTCATTCCTCTTTCATTAAATGTTGAAAAAGGGTCAGTTTTACCCAAACTGAACACAAGGGTTAAAAATATTTTTTTATTAAAGAATAGGACAGAAAGAAAGGAGTGTCCATCAGAAGGGTATTGTTGGAGCTACAGTGTGGTGTGGGGGAGAAGGTGTGACTATTTTTCATTTCTCATGCTGAGGAAAACAGATATAGAGAGGGAAGGTGAATTAAAGTGAGAGTGGAAGAAGCCAGAAAAGGAAAGCCATCTTTTAAAAAAAATCTTTCTCCACTCTGAAATTATCTTTTGAGTAAGCAAACACATACCAACTTTGCCATCTGCACTGAAAGCTAACCTTTCTGTTCTTGGCTCCAAAGCCCAGGGTTAACCACATATATACAAGGCTGGTGAGGATGTGACTGCTGTACAGCATACTGTTTATGAGCAGGTGAAAGGCAAACCGCTTTTCTCCCTCTGTTGTGCTGTTGGTACTGAAGAGGTTATATGGAACTTTTGCATCTGTGGGAGCCTGCATTCACAAACTAAGCACACATTTCTTTATCATGAGTGTGATTGACAGAAATACTGAACAAAATAAATTGTCCCTTTAAAGAAATCTTTGACAGTATTTACTGATCCTCGCAGTCTCACCGACACCAGACAGACATTAAACAGAGGCAGGGCCGCCAATAGGGGGGACAACTGGAACACTGTAGCTGCAGCCCTGAGGACTGGAAATAAATCATATATAGCTAATGAGATTAAATCATGCATGCATCCTCTGAGGTCAAAAGTAGCACAACAAGTGTTCTTTTATTTTGATCATTTAATAGTGTATTTTGCACTACACATAATCATATTCCATTTTCAATTAAGTCACAGATAAAGGGCTATTACTGTTATGAAGGAATCATCCTGTAATTGTTATTTCATTTCTCTGTTCAAGGATGAATCATCTCCCAAGAATTATCTCCCATGTACAAACATGTCAGGATTGCATAGTATTAGCATCACTCCACTTCAGAGGTTTACCTCAAAACTATTATCCATTTGAACAGAACTCATTATATGTGGCAGTTTTAACAGTATGCATTTTACATCGAAAGGATTTCACTCTATCTATTACAATATTGCACCCGTATTTTAGATCAGCACTCATCAACAATATTTTCAGTAAAGATGAGGCTTGAGATTCAATGGTTAAAGTCTAAAAAGAGCTCAATCCACTTATATTTAAAATATTTGGTCCTTTGTGAAATCGCTGCCATTGGGTAAGAACTTTTTTGAAGCCTTTTTGCATATACAGGCTGTAATTGGCAATTTCTCTCATATTGTGTACCTGTGATTACGTTTTAGTGTTTGGGCCTAAGGTTGCCACACAATTTCACTGATGAAGGTGTCCCATTTTCTCTACCAGTTTTATTATCTTGTGTGTTTGGTTATCTGAGTGATATTGAGTGTGAATTTTGTCTGTCTCACAATTTATTACTTATTTATTTTTTGCAGGTGTGTTGTGTGCGATAAGTACCGACTGAAGTTTCTTTGCTGTTTCTTGAAACATTCAGACTTACTGAAAGCCTCCAACTGTTCTAAAAGTCTATTCTGTTCCTTTAGTTTATGCCTTATCCCTTTCATTTCAAATTTGTATGCTGCTAAATTGTACACAAAGTGTTTGCTATGGTCTGCAGTGTTAGAATACATGAGAGCTTTTACACCAGTTTACTTTGGAATTGTGTCTAGTGTACACATCTATTATTAACTTTTCTTTATTGTCTTTTCTTTTTCACTGAACAATTGACAAAAACAGACCAAAGATTTTGTGGAAAACAACCGGTAATGCACTGATATTGCGAGTTTTCCTGTTTGACTATTTGATTTGGTGTAGTCCTTTCTTTGTTGAAGGAAACAATTTTGTTGTGGAAAGAAGTGAAGTGTAGATAGGATTATTCCCAAATCCTCTGAAGCCGTGCACTATTCCAGCTTTGAGAACGCTCATAAGCATACCCCTGGCCCAGAGTGTACCATTGTAACACTCATGAGGGTGAGGGTGTGATGAGTTGTCGGGGCCACATGTTGGTGTCTCAAGAATTTGCTGTGGCCGGATGTGCTAGGTGGTTCTCCTTTAAAAACTCTGAGGGGCTATGTGGTGTAGCAGCAGTGTCTTAATTTTCTTTGTGAGCAGACGAGGTCCGCCACCTTCTAATTACAGGCTTCCAGCAGAAGAGAGAGCCAATCTCTAGCAGAACGCCCACGTGGCTTTCTCTAAGAAAGGAGAAACACACAAGGGTTCAAGGAGGAGAAAGAACACTTAGTCAGAGGCCAGTAGGATCTCAAGAGGTGACTCAGTCCAGGACCAAACTGGGTTTTTTGTTGTTAGACTTTTTCTTTCTTTTTTATCAAAGATTGCGTGTGTCCCAATAGTCGAAAAATGCACCCTCTCTTCCTCCACTACCTCCCGGAAACAGATCTTTGTGTTTTAATCTAATGTTGCTGATTACATCTTAATTACATATTCATGGTTACATATTAATTAATGTCTCAACGCAAAATGCAATGTCAGGTACATTGTATACTGTACATGCAAATATTGGGACACACCCCCAGTCTTCTGCCTTGGAAGTTTGTTTTGCCCTAGCCTGCCCCTGCAGGCCTGCTAGAGAAATATCCCCTCATTGGGATAGGACCACCCACATCTAGGGGAAAAAAATGTTGAACCAAGAAATAGCTGACAGGTAGGTCGTATTTCCAATCAGAAAATAAACTTTGTGGGCACCGCAGTGGTGCAGCGGGCTAAGGCGTAGACTTTGTCTGTGCGGTTGTGCCCCGAGGATCGGGGGTTCGATCTCCAATCCTGCCAGATCCGAGCATGGCCGGTGCCCTGCGGGAGCGGCAATTAGTGATGGGCAGTTCGGCTCTTTTTTCTGAGTCGGCTCGTTCCGTACCATTCGGTTTTAAGAGTCGGATCGGAGTCGGAGTCGCGAGTTTTTGGTAGGCTACTTCCGGTTAATACAGTAGGCGACCGTTTGTTTGTTAGATTCTTTCGAGCTACCCGAGCCGCATCTTTTTCTCCCAGCAGCGCGAGCTGGAATTTGAAGCTGTTTCAGACAGCAGGGTTTGGTAGCAAATGAAGTTGGTAAATCAGCTTTGATATTTTATTCAGATGTGCATCACCTGATTGATACTCATTTTCTAATAGCCTATGCTCAATGTTTTCTGTTCACTTACTTTTCAAGCTAGTTTGCAATCGCATCCAGTTTACATTTATTTAGGCTACGACTTTCCCATCTCCAATATTCTAGCAGAAGTGTAAAATATCGCTGTCGGTCATTGACTGTAAAGTTAGATGTTACATGTAAGAATAGACATTTAATGGTTATATTTGCATAGGCTATAGCTATTTTATTAGTCTATGCAAATAGAAATCTTTTTAAAAAAAAATCAGATCCTAGAATCCAGTAGCCTACTGAAAATGTGGTGGATGGATGGCTGTGTAGGAGAGATAGCCAGCCAAATCCGACAAACAAGCCAGATCTTGATGTGTGTGTGTGTGTGTGTGTGTGTGTGTGTGTGTGTGTGTGTGTGTGTGTGTGTGTGTGTGTGTGTGTGTGTGTGTGTGTGTAGGTTACAGGAGCCTGTTTCGTTTATTACTTTTAAATAGATTTAGTAAAGATTTATTTGGACACCATAAAATATGTTTATTTGAACCATTAGGCTTTTTATTTATTCTATTATACAAAATTATATTTATCTATTCACTGTTGTTGTTGGTCAAGAGTTCTAAAATAAAAATGCCACCACTTTAAAGTAGCCTATTTGCTGAACACAATCGCATATTAATTCTGTTTTATGCTGCAATTCGGTTGCAAACAGCCACATGTAGCCTAATAATTTCGTAATAAAAAGTAGGTGTCTCGGACTATCATTAGATATAACAGAATACCTTTGTCAATGTTTCTGGTTGATCCGACGCTAAGTAGGCTAAACCCGATTATTAATGGTGTAGGCTACAGCATTTGCTCTCTATTAAAACTCGAAAGGACTTTGGTTTGTGTCACGGCTCTGGAACCGTGGGATATTGCCGCGGTTCACGACGCTGAGTCGAGTTGATTTTGTGCTGATGAGAGTTTGGTAGGCTAGTAGGCGACTGTAGGGAGCCTACATCTTTTAACCGTTAGCAGTAGCTAGTAGCCTAATAATCACTTTGGAATGAGCTGGGGCGATTATCTAATTCACAAAAATGTGTGCAATATTGTTAGATCAAATAAAAATGTATTCGTAAATGATTATAAAACAGATTCGTGCGACCTATTTTATTATGTTGGGCGCATCACTACTCAACCCAGGTTATAACTAGTGACACCGGCTCCCGGCTGTAGTAGAAAGCAGGCTGAGTCGAGAGCCAGAACTAAGAGCCAGAGCCGTGGGTAAGCACGATTCCCTCGAACTATCGAGTCAACTCAGATGACTCAGCATAAAGAGTCGTTCAAAAATACCGATTCGTTCGCAAACTGCACATCACTAGCGGCAATTGGCAACTCCCCCGTGTGGGGGGAGGGGCCCTGAGAGAAGCCCCTGGGCGAGTTGGAATCACGCAGCATGAGGAGTTGCACTCTGAAGAGGCCCTTCCTACTACCTGATGGGGTTGTGTAGCGGCGATTCTCTAGTGGTTGCTACACAGGGGGAATTGAATTAGAATAGGGGTTCAATTGACTACCAAAGTGGGGGAAAGAAATTAGAATTTTAGAAAATAAACTTTGTGTTCCGATAAAACGAAACCACCACCAGTTTTCTCAATAGCTAGTTTTATCCAGTGTATGAAATTTGTTATATCTTGATAAGAAATCTTTATTACATTTTGCCTGTAGTGTACCCATAGAAGTGAGCTCAGCAGAACACATTTTTGTAGAATTACCTTAGAAACAGTGACCGGGGGCTTAAGAGCGGGCTCCCCGGGTGAGTGGGGTGTGTCGGGTGTGGATGGTTTGGATCCCAGGGCCCGAGAGGTGGGCTCCCCCTTAGAAGCAAAAATCTGTTAGCCTTGGCCTCCAATCCAACTCTTCACATTTCTGTGCTCTTTGTCAAACACCAGTAATTGTACAGATTATTCCACAAGTCTGGCAGTGTACAGCAAATGATCATTGGATGGCTGGCGAACAATAGCAGAATACTGATTTTCTCTGTGGAAAGCTTGCCAGCCACTGCCTAGGTCTCATTTTACAAAGGGAAACTTCAGTAAGCAAACCCAGTGCATAATCATTTTCAGAAATGTTTTTCTGCAGTGATAAAAGTAGCCGATTTGAATTTAGCATTGTATCCACCAATATTCAAATATTCTTGTGCAGGATTATTCCCGCCTGTAAGTTGCGGATAATATTTTACTCATTTCTCTCCTGAGGTATAAGGACACCCTTCAATATGAAGGGCACACAGTTCCTGAGAACACAAGTGGGAAGATTTGAATGCAACCTCTGACTCTCACCTCTGTGACTCCATAATGTGACTCTCCCCTGTGTAACTTTGACTTTGCAGTATGACTCTGTCTCTCCATGTCTCCTCTCTCGTTGACACCTTGTGACTCTGCTCTCTCTGTGAGTGTACATAATGAGATTCTCTTCTTCCCGCGAGCCCACAATGTGACTCTCCCCTCTTTTTGACTCCACAATGCAACCTCCCTCTCTGTTATTCATAATGTGGTGCTCCTCTTCCCTCCTGCTTCTCACAGTACCTCACCTCTTGTGCCTCAGCAAAAGTTCAAGGTGGTTTGCTGGAAGTCTCTGTGACTTTGCCTTCCCTAACACACACACACACACACACACACACACACACACACACACTGATAATGCATCTTCTGGGATCTCCTTTCAGTAATGCTGTGTACTGAGAAACAGGATTAAGGCTGGGACGCATTGTATTCAGATGCTTATCGCATTAAACAAAAGCCTGCGCAGTTCAGAACCCGAGCCCTCCACTCAATCCAGAATATTAAACACGTGCAGATGGGCCTGATTGGACAAATCAATTTAAAATGACTAAACAATCGTGCCCCTTGACTTCAGAAGAGGGATTAACATTGAGATGATGGGCGGGGCCTTAGAAACAAAATAAACGAGGGAGGAATCAGAGCTATGAAGAGGAGAGTGAATGAGGGAGGTAGAGAGGAAAGAGGTGGAATGGAATTAGGCTGATGAAGAAGGGTAAGTAGAGAGAACTAGGGAGGTTTGGCAGTGAGACAGGGAGCATGCGTAGTCAAAGGTCAGTTTGCTTAACCTGAGAGTCTGCCAAAAGGTGGGTACTCTCTTCACAGAAACTATTCACTATTCACTTACTGAAATCTATTGGCTATTGAAAACTCAGTCACGGAACAATTTCTCTCTGCTTGCTGTACACAAAGCAAGGAGAGAACTAAACACAAGTCCCACAAGAAAATATATCAGTTTAAACTTAAATCATCGTTTTAATATAATGCTCCGTAGCTATGTCTATTTGTTCAGTTGCTGTAACCTTGTGACCGTATGACCTCTGACCTCTGTCTTTCCTTCTGCGCATTTGAAAAGGTTGATGCTGCACTGTGCAGTATTCTTTTTTCAGTTTTAAACAGACTGAATGATCACCACCGGCGCCGTATGGGGAAAGGTTAGGATGATTCTAAGGGCCCCTGACTGACAGGGGTCCTAAAAAATTATTGGAACATTAGGTACATTTTTTTCAATATAAAATTTTAACCTGTCATCATTAATATAATATTTTATTTACAATGTACTAATAAAACTAACGGTTTCTTTTTCTTTTCTTGTTTTTGGCAAAAGTAAACACCCAGAGAGCCTCTGTACCCCCTGCCCCCCGGCAGGAAATGGTTTAGTCTTGCCGTCTCAAACCTGTGGCGGATGGGCACTGTTTTAGTAGTCGGCGAATTTCGAATTAATACCGCAGTTCTGTGGTTAATACAAACAGTGTCATCTTGTATCTTCCTAAAGTAAAAGTAGGGTTCCACAAATGGAAAGTGAGAAAAGAGTGGGCGACAGTACATCACCCAATGTTTCACAAAGGAAATCCGTGAGTGGTGCAAATTAACGTTATCTAATTCCGTAGTGAAATATGCGTGCTAGCCTAGGCTACTTCATATCTTCACATAGAAACAAATTTAGAGTCTTTCCATTTGGCTCTTTCAGCCGAAATATATTAAACGCTGGCTAGCGTTTAGCAAGCCATTCATAGGCCTATTAAATCATAGGCTCATGGGGGCGCTTGTGCAAAATTCGGAAACAGGTACCGTTTTTTGAGACACTAACAATCGGTACATACTGCCGAATTCACATGAGATCAGGTTGCTTGGTGTGGTGGTGTGCCGCTATTGTTTACTGTTATTTATCTCTCAAAAGTCACAGAAATGCATGAAATGAGCTCTTGTAAATTCTAAATCTACTGGGGGTGTACCAGACCCCCTATTTGATTGAGTGTAATTGACAACCAAAGTGATAGCCATTGTAATGCTACTGTCGAAAAAGACAGGCAATATTAAGGTGACTGCCAGTGCTAAATGATAGTCCATGTAATGTCATTGTAACTTCAGTGTTTAAATGACAGTCAATAAAATGTTAGTATTTAAAACCAATGGGTGGATTATTAGCTTCTGGAGGTGTGGTTACAGTAATTGTGCAGGGGTGGCGGGGCCCATTGCGAGATCTTTTCATGGGGCCCAAAATCCCTGGCGGCACCCCTGATCACCACCTACAGAATATCAGGATGGACAAAGAAAATGCAGAAACAATAACATCAAAGGCAAACTGGGGAATGCTATCAACATAAAGGACGTGCATTTCTCTCACATCTCCAGGGAATAATGAATCTTTCAGACTTCCATTTTAGTCTGCAGTTCACGCAGCTGGCTTATTTTACCACGGTTTATTCATGTGACTCAGTCTTCACAGTGTATTATGATTTCATTTAATGTTTTGAGTTTTAAGAGGGAATTGACTTCTCACTGTACTGAGCAGGGCCGGTTCTAGGCGTAGGCGACAAGAGCGGTCGCCTAGGGTGCCAGTCGTCTGGGGGGCGCCAAATGAAGGGGAAAGAAGAAAAATAAAAATCCCTGCGTTGTGTGCATGATAGTGGGCTGCATGAGAGTTGGCGGTCCACCCCACCCCCACCCCCCCAATCCGAAATCTCGCCTCCGGCGTTAGAAAGGCTAGAGCTATGCCTGGTACTGATTGCTGTGCACAGCGACATAAAACTAAAACCATTATGAATAGCCCTCCCCCCTCCCTCCCTCCTCAGCAGGAGTATTATTTAAACCTTCCAGTCAGATATCCCTCTGATATAGAACTGTGTCACCAATGCCAGGATTGATTAATGGCAAACACATCAGGCTGTGACAGACACATACTAAACATCTCCTTTGGGGAGTCGAAGAAATTGTCACCGCTTCCCTGTACAATGACTGGCAGATTGGCAGATGTCTTAACACATTAGGGTGACATATGCACACGTGAATACACAGACACACTCCCTCACAAACTCACACACACAGTCCCCCCCCCCCCCCCCCCTCCATACACACACACACATACACACAGTCCTACAAATATTTCTACATATATATATATATATAGATATACCAATACCTCCCATGAGAATGAACATGATAGGGCCCATCACTGCCTTCTTGATCTAGCTGTCCTCCAAAGATGCCGTACCATCATTGTGCTTTAACCCAAGCGATAGTGTTGTGTTATTGATGACAAATGTAGGGCAAAATAAGATTTTGATGTATCATCCACAAATATTTTTTGTGTAACATGTCAAAAAAGTCACACTTGAAAATAATGACAGATTTTTACTTTTTAACTTTAGGTTCACTGTTTTAATTTGATGGTTTCTAGGTGGTATCAAAGCCTGAGAAACTAATGTGCAGTGTTGTATGCAAACAAATCAGCATTCTGCAGCAGTCTTCTTCTCATCCATGTGGGATCTGTGGCTCAAGTTGTGTCTCAACTTTTCTTATCCATTCATATCCACCCTGGCTTCTCTTACCATGAGACTGAATGAAAGATGAAGCCTATGTTGATGCCTGCTTGGCTCAGTATTATCTTCTGCCGTGTCTGTGTGTGTGTGTGTGTGAGAGAGAGAGAGAGAGTCTGCTGAAAGATCTCCAAACACACAAGCCCAGGGGCAAACTTGCTTGAATATTTCTGACTTATTTCCTCAAAAAAATCATACCACAGCACAGTGGGGCTTTTCCTTCTTCTCACCAAAACATCACGGCATGAATACAAACAAGGAACTGGCAAGTTAATGATATGGCATTCAGGAGACGCTGTGGAAATAAAATATTTGGGTGTAACCACAAGACATTTTGCTTCCCCTCTCATTCTTTATTAGTTCTCACACATAGTGCTCCGAGAGTGTCTGTGTGGATCAGGAGATGCTCTGATGTCAGTAATGAGAAACCGCATGGCAGTTGTCAGAGGGGAACATCACAGCGAACGCTGTTTCGGAGCAAAGGAACGCGGGGGGAAGGGGGCGTAGGCTGGTGGTTCATCTGATCTGATGGAGTCCCACGGGTCACATAAAACCTGTTCTTTTTGGTTGGGGAGAGAGAGAGAGAGAGAGAGGGGGGGGGGTCCAATCCTACTTCTTGGATTTTACAGAAGCATCAGTTTGTAGTGACGCAACACAACAGGCTGACACCAATGAGGCACTCGAAACTTCAGAAATCATTAAAGATTTCACTACACTTGCACTGTTAGTCAGGTAACTTGAAATCATCATGTTTTCCCAGAACAACACTCTGTTACTGTGTGCTGTCTGTTAAAACTGTGGACAAAAGTGAAAGAAGCTGGGTTAGGCGCTGCAAAAATATATATGAAGTCTGACGAAGTTTATGATATTTATATTAGACAATGCCCAGAGCAGCTAATAAGTAACCTCTGTTTTATGGGGTCTCATAGGTTCATTTATAATGTGGTTATTGTCACACAATTTCATTGCAACATAGGAGCCTACAAACGAAAGCTTTTACTTGATAATTATTCACTTTGCCGTAAAGACAGGCCTTCACACCTGGACTGTATGTTCAGACAAAACATTCATGTTATGTCATGCATGTGTCACATGCATGGAACATCGCATGAATATCCCTAATAACATTACATTCTGAAAATGTCTGCTGCTGTAGATGCTGGTTGTAAACAAAGTATGCTTTAATGAGATTATATCATATCAATGGCCTTAAAAACAATGGAGCAATTATTTATTTATTTTTGTTTATTTGACAGGGAAAATGCATAGTAAAGGTGCATTATGCAGGACGTTTTAGCCTTGATCCTGTGTTTACAATCAAATAAGTCTCCTCCTCCATCCTAAACCCCACCCACTCACCTCTGTTAAGGGCAAGAAAAACACTTGGGGCAGCGCAGCAAGCAAAATGTCAAGCAAAGATAAAATCAAAATAACATTTTTAGCAACATGCATTGTTCTATTTGAATTGTAAGTAGGCAGTGTTATAATAATGAAATTAACACTTTTGAGATCATTTTGAAGTTCTCAGCTCCCCTATGATATCGACTCCTGCCAATTAGTTTTCCTACTACTGTCTCCGATGAACGCAGTTGTAATTGGGGATTCTGACGTTTTTTTGTTGCCAGAAGTTATAAGGATTTTAACGTGTAAGATTAAAAAATACTCCGCTAAAGCTGTAGCCTATAATCATTCATGCGGGCACAAATGACACCAGGGGCCAGATGTATAAAACCTGAGTAAAAGAATGCGTAAAAGAACGCTCAGGGTGAAAGTCTGAAAATCTGCTTAAAAAAAGTTTTGCATTTTCTACCTCTGCCTTTCTGTCACGGTGTCGCAGATTCTCAGAGCACGTGTTATATTATACATCTGAATTTCTGCAGAAAGCAGTGATTTTTTACATACATTTAATTTTCAAAGAAAAGATATTTAATGTTTTACCTTATCAACTTTATTGATTTTTGTAAAGATACACTAATTCCGAATTTGATGCCTGCAAGATGTTCCAAAAAAGTTGGGACAGGGGCAAAAAACTACTGTTTGTCAGGGGAACCGAACAGAACCACACGCAGACACCAAGGTGTAATATGAATCAGGCTTTATTCAGGGTTGACAGAACAGGGTCAAGGGCCAGCAAACAGAGCAATGCAGAATAGGCAGAAACAAAGTTAGGTCCAGGCTGGGGTCAGAGTCCAGGCAATAAGAGCAATACCGAGAAGGCAGGGTGAAGTCCAGAAGAGGCAGGGGTCAGAATCCAGGCAATCAGAGCAATACGGAGAAGGCAGGGCAAAGTCCAGAACAGGCAGGGGTCAGAACCGGGAGATCGGTCCGAGGCTGGAGAAGAGGAGGGCGAAGGGCTGGAGCAGGGCTAGGATGAGGAAGGGCAGGCGGGCAGGAGGACTGAAATAGGGCTGGACAGGAAAAGGCAGCCGGGCAGGAGAACAGGAACTGGACACGACAGGAACGGGCAGACGGGCAGGGCAGGAGAACAGGAACTGGATGGGTAGATACAGGACTGAAAACAGGAGCAGGGAGCAGGCAGGGAGCAGGCAGGGAGCAGGCAGGGAGCAGGCAGGGAGCAGGCAGGGAGCAGGCAGGGAGCAGGCAGGGAGCAGGCAGGGAGCAGGCAGGGGAAACCGCTGGAAAGTTTGACACACAAGCACGAATGCAGGGCACAAGACAATCTGGCACAGAACAAAGAAACGGGTGCTTATATGCCAGATTACTAACGAGACAACGAGGAACAGGTTAGACGAAACAACATGAGGAAACACATATCAGGTGCGGGAAGTGGAGACACAAAATGGGGAAAAGGGAAAACGTGGAATGGAATTCAAATACAGAAAGCACATAGAAACGGAAAACCAGGAACAGACTAAGACGTAGAGGCACGGGACATGACACTGTTTGGAACATTCCATAGGTAAACAGGTGATTCTATCATGACTGGGTATAAAAGGATATCAAAAGAATCTTGATATCTTATTTTCAGGTCCTCTTACAAGTGATACTATAACCTCTCTGCACTTGAATGGATCTCTCTGAGAATTGGGGGGTGGGACTAGATTAAGCTGTAAATTACACAGGAATAGTATGGAACCCATGGTTGGCTAAATGGCTGTAAGTCACCAAGGGTCTGAGCTATCAAATGAGCCTCAAACCATCACTCTGCTGTCAGATATGCAGTAGATATGGATGGATCACTTGAAGGGTTGTTTCTACTGACTGATTTTTCCAAAGAGTTGATCAGGAGAAACAACCCTTAAATCACTGCTTTCTGCTTTTATGTGCATTTTACATACTGTCCCAACTTTTTTGGAATTGGGGTTTGTACATACAAGCATTGAAATAAAACATTAAATATGCATTCCATACATAGAAGGCATAGGACACAGCAGAGAGACTGACAGTACCTGCACTGTATACAATGATCGACAATACAATGACACATAACATAAATCCTAGTCTAATGTTCTCAGGACTGGTTGCTGATGAGCCAGGCAGCAGCTCTTAGCCGTGTGGAGAATAAATGGTTGTTGGTGCAGTTTCTTATTTGTTTGAATGTGTCGTTCCATTCCTGAGAGCATCTGACTGAAAATGTGAACTTACCAAAGCTACTTTGTCTTATGAGTACACGACAGTCTCCTCCAGTTGTGGCTCTAGTTGCTATTAGTTCTGTCCACTACATACAAATGTGTTACAATCCAAAAAAAAAAAGACTAAAAGTTGTAGTTTTTAATCATTATAGAACTATTTAAAATCTGAGCACACTGATATAACACACAAGCCAAGAGTCAGGTTTGTGTAGTCATTTGACTGACATCTTAGATGTTCTCTACATTCCCAAGATAATCCAGACTTAAAAATCATATTACCATACTGATAAATTCTTGCCACCTTTTCAGTTTTTCTTCCAACTAGGGAGTTTTTACCTCGCTTGTTTTTTTGGGGTTCAGGCCTACTTGCTCACCCCAAATCCAGTCTTAGCTTTGACAGTACTCTTGTTATGGATATTTTGAGCATCATCTCAGGCAGAGATACTAAGAGATACAACACTTAATATGGAATGGGAACTCAGATCCCTTATGGTTATTTCACGTGGTTCGCTGAGGTGAGGACAAGTGACTTCAAAAAGGCTCTATGAGGTTATTGAGAGAAAAAAATAATGTGTCTATGATTCAGTTATAAACTGAACTGAGGTCTTTATTGTCCTAGTATTTTTGAGAATGTGGACAAAACAGTTTTTCCATAAGGCAACAACAAAGGCAGTATTACTGTACTGTCAGTATAGACAAAGTTATTTTGTGTAAGGCAATTACCCCATAAACACAGAAAGCTCATTATATTATAAAGCCATAGTCAAGACGTACTGAAATGGAAAACAACAGAAAAGTAGCAACACAGCCGAAGGTCTAAGGAAAATGAAGGAAAACATGTTTTCAATTACATTACAATTAACTGGTTTAAAATAGTGTTGAGTTTGATGAGTTACATGTGGGGACATTACAGATAAATCCCTTCTGGTTATCTCAGCTCATGTAGAATGTACAATGTGAAATTTTATGTTACAGAGGAGAGGAGTTGTATGAGCAGCAGGCAAGGAGCTAGAGCAGGCACAAACTGGACAGGGAGCCCATTTGTGGTAGAGCAACACAGACTGGGAATAGAGGTCATCCATGCTAGAACGATGCAGACTGGGAATAGAGCTCATCTGTGCTAGAGCGACGCAGACTGGGAATAGAGCTCATCTGTGCTAGAACGATGCAGACTGGGAATAGAGCTCATCTGTGATAGAGCAGCACAGACTGGGAATAGAGCTCATCTGTGATAGAGCGACACAGACTGGGAATAGAGCTCATATGTGATAGAGCAGCACAGACTGGGAATAGAGCTCATCTGTGCTAGAGCGACGCAGACTGGGAATAGAGCTCATCTGTGCTAGAATGATGCAGACTGGGAATAGAGCTCATCTGTGATAGAGCAGCACAGACAGGGAATAGAGCTCATCTGTGCTAGAGCGGCGCAGACTGGGAATAGAGCTCATCTGTGATAGAGCAGCACAGACTGGGAATAGAGCTCATCTGTGATAGAGCAGCACAGACTGGGAATAGAGCTCATCTGTGCTAGAGCGGCGCAGACTGGGAATAGAGCTCATCTGTGCTAGAGCGGCGCAGACTGGGAATAGAGCTCATCTGTGCTAGAACGATGCAGACTGGGAATAGAGCTCATCTGCTAGAGCGACGCAGACTGGGAATAGGGCTCATCTGTGGTAGAGCAACACAGACTGGGAATAGAGCTCATCTGTGCTAGAGCAACACAGACTGGGAATAGAGCTCATCTGTGCTAGAGCGACGCAGACTGGGAATAGAGCTCATCTGTGCTAGAACGATGCAGACTGGGAATAGAGCTCATCTGTGATAGAGCAGCACAGACTGGGAATAGAGCTCAACTGTGATAGAGCAGCACAGACTGGGAATAGAGCTCATCTGTGATAGAGCGACACAGACTGGGAATAGAGTGCATCTGTGCTAGAGCGACGCAGACGGGGAATAGAGCTCATCTGTGCTAGAACGATGCAGACTGGGAATAGAGCGCATCTGTGATAGAGCAGCACAGACTGAGAATAGAGCTCATCTGTGCTAGAGCGGCGCAGACTGGGAATAGAGCTCATCTGTGCTAGAGCGGCGCAGACTGGGAATAGAGCTCATCTGTGCTAGAGCAGCACAGACTGGGAATAGAGCTCATCTGTGCTAGAGCGGCGCATACTGGGAATAGAGCTCATCTGTGATAGAGCAATACAGACTGGGAATAGAGCTCATCTGTGCTAGAACGATGCAGACTGGGAATAGGGCTCATCTGTGATAGAGGAGCACAGACTGGGAATAGAGCTCATCTGTGCTAGAACGATGAAGACTGGGAATAGAGCTCATCTGTGAAAGAGCAGCACAGACTGAGCAGGGAGAGCAGGCACACACATTGCCTAGACTGGGTCGGGCAAAATCAGTTGACTCAAAGCACTCATGCAATTCATTGTTTGCATTACCTTGTTGTCAATAATTTACTTTTCCATTATCATGAATTCAACTTTAAAATATTGATTCCCTGTTTTGTGCAACAGGCCTTATGGAAATTATCATTGTTCTCACAAAAATGAGTTAGTCAACCTTTTGAAGATCGACCTTAACCTTTTAATTAAAGTCAACAGTTTGGAAAATGTAAAATAACTTGTCTAAATGTGCATTTATACAAATGGAACAGAAACAAAAAGATCCTGCACCTTCATTACATTAAAAATGTCTTTGTGGCATTGTTTGTAGACCTCCAAGTTAAACTGCTGCAAAATTGTAATGGAAATGAAGTTAATGACTGTCAATTTTTTCAGTGGCTTGGAGACTGATAACAGTTTGCTAATCAATAGTGCTCTGCCCCACCTGCCAATCAACCTCACAAAATCAGGAACATTAAAATGTGGGGACTGCGTATTTCAGGGGAATTGCTTCTTTAATGGACTCTTCTTCAGAAGCCACTGACTTTTATTGCAGCAGGTGATAAAATCAAATACCTTGGCATCAACGTGCTTTAATTGAATTTGAATGGAAATATGGATATTCCTGAATCTGGAAGGAGTCCAAGCAATTATGCAATTATAGCTGAAGGTAGGAATTGCAGGTAGTGATTTAGAGGCCTGACTTTATATCTATGGCAACCTTTAAACTTCTTCACCATCCTTCTTTTTAGGGTGTACCTTTACATGATTTAGTTTAGTTCACCATTTGACTTGTATTGAAACAGATAAATCAAATGCAGGAGAAGCAGGCAAACAGTTTTTAAATATTTCAGTTCGTGCATTCAGAAGAAATGACAAACCCAAACTCAATTTAACATTGTATTTCCGCATCAGTATTATTGCCACGGTTATTATCACTTGACATTATTTTCAGTAGTAGTAGTGTTATTAGTATTATAATTACATTCATGATTCCAAGTTCATATGACCATATTTTATGCCTGAGAGAACCTCTCAAGGCTGTATTTATTTATTTTTCTTGTGGTTGTTACACATGCCCTCTCGTGTCTGGCCAGAAGAGTGTCGGCAGAATATACAGAGCAACAAGCTGCCTTGTCATATAGGACGGGTCGGCACAGCAAAACAAGGCCGGGATGAGGAAGAACACTGACCAGAAGCAGTCTGCAGCAATAAGCCTGAAGGCAGCTTTTATCAGCCTCAGTAGGGCAGAACAAAAATGTGCAGGGTACAGGGAAAAACTAGTCCGTTCATATAAAAAAGTTGAAATGTTTCAAGTAGAAAGTGGTTCAGCCCTGGTCTGGGGGGCCTTACGTTGGTCAGTCATGCAGGGGCTCCTATAGGTTTCCCCCGGCTCAGAAGAGACGCAATGGACGAGGCTGAGCTCCTCCCCTTCAGAGCCGTCTATAACAGAACAAACCGTCAGAGCTGGGAGAGGACGACCCACGCTGTTTCTGCATGGCTTCTGCTTTCATCTTTGGGGTCCTAGCCCTCTTATCCGCTATCTGCTGTTCGGGGGAATGCAGTGTAGCAGCGCTGATTAGTTATGAGGAACAGGTATACATCAGGGTTGCCAGGCTTATTTCAACATCCCAAGCCAAGACTATGTCCGTATGCCAACGGAACAGCTTGTCTACTCAAAACCTTTAATTATGAAAAAGGCCAAAATAAAGACCAAGTGGCCAACTGGCATCGCGCAACAGGCGAACCATGGCGGAAAAACAAACAGCCATTTCTCATTTTTTCGCATCCCTCCTGCCCTTTTAAAGCGAATGGCTTTTTTTAATTAAATGACTGGACAATTTTTGGGAGAAAACCCAAAATGCAAGCAGGGTTTTTAAACCCACAAGTAAAGGCGATATTCATGGGAATTCAGCTGAAGCTGACAATAGCATGTGGCTGGCAAGGGGAGCAAAGAGTGAGGCTTAAAGCGGCCGCTGTCCGTGGCCCTGACACGGTCCAGATCTGTCAATGGTGTTGTTGTTTGTGTGGCCGTTCCTCATAGGGACTGCAGCCTCACCTGCCCATGTGTAACTGTGCCATTTCTACTGTCACACTTGCCAGTTCGTCCTTTGTATGCTGCCCTGGCCTGCGCTTAAGTCACGTCATTTCATTTTTTATCTTTTTTGGCAGTTTCTGATGGTGCCAAGACTGCCAAAGATTCCTTTGAGAGCATGCTCCGAGTTACATAGCAGGTGGCAACCTGGCTTGCTGACAGCTGCTGACAACAAGAGTTAAGTTACACCGTTTCCTCTCTTGCCAACAGGTTGACAGGTGAGAACCAGTGGCTGAGATAAGCAATATTTCACGTGTTAATTAACGGCATTTACTACACTGAAGTTCAACATTGTAATGCAACAGGTGTATTGTGATTTATGTGATATATATTTAAGCCTACTCTGGGTTAGTGATCAAACAGTCTTCAGCACATGAAGGCTGCACGACTGTCCATTTTTCTGTGCAATGCAGATCCCACAGAACCCTATATATGTGCAGTGTCTACTAGGCAGCATATCACTCAGCTGGCTATCCAATTACTTCTCTGTATACTTAACAATCAATTATTCACCAGCCCCTTTGGTACAAATGTGTTCAATTTCATATTGCATATACGTACATAAATTGAGGATACAAACAAAGCCATCTCAGCTTCTTTCGTGAAACAGCGTTTTTCTGTCTGGAAAGAGAATGGATTACTTGTTCGGGACTCCGCCCTGTGACTCACGGTTCTAAAGAGAGAGTTCTAAAGGATCGGTTGAATATAAAGAGCGGAATATGTAAGTCGCGGCCCACATCTCCTCGGGCACTTCCTCCCACCAGCCATCAGGAGAGACGTGAACGGTTGCGGTTGAGTGTGCTGCGGTACTGTTCAACTGCACCGGGGGATAAAAAGATGATTGATTTTTCTTGCCACAATCCCAGACATCAGTAATGTCGGTAAAACATAAAGACAAGCAGTTTCACTCTTGGGCCCACAGGGGAGTCGGATGGATGGTGCTTCGTCCGTTTCTGTGGCAACTGCATCTCCCTTAATGAGCGCATATCGGCCTACCTTCCTGAACTGTACACTCTCCTTTTCTCTTTCAGATTTAGCGTCATTCATTTTCTTTTCACAGCTGTTTATCCCCCCATTTTCCTCCTCTCTCAATTTTGAGTGGCCGATTGTGATTGCGGGCCCGTTCCATTGCAACGCCCCCTCTCTCTTCTACCATCAAGGTCACATGGGAATGCATGTTCTGAGAGGTGGCCACTGCTTCTTTTCACGCTGCCGTCCATCAGCTGAGCTGTCACTGTTCCAAGGCCAAGAGACAACTAACGACGAATGTGAATTCTGCAGGCCAAGCACAGGTTCTAAGATGACGCACCCTGAGTGCTGAAATCCTTCCTTGGTGACAACAATCTTTTTAACTTGTGTTTTTTTTTTTGTTTTGTTATTTTATAGCTAAGAATGTATAGCTGACCGTGTTCTATGTTCATTACTAGGGATGGCTCCTACGTTGTGAGAAAGTTGTGCCTTGTCGGATCTGCTTTGTAGTCGCGTCAATGACCTTCAATATGTACTTAATGTACGTCGCTTTGGATAAAAGCGTCTGCCAAATAAATGTAATGTAATGTAATGTAACAAGGCCATTATAACGCACGCATGGGTTCGCTGATCACAGTTGGTCACGATTTGAGTTTGGACCATAGGGGGCATCGCTACAAGTGTTTTCATTTTGTGATGCTTGTGTAGATTGGCTGGATTTTTAACGCTGGTTGATTCTGCCATGAGCGGGGGAAGTCATATTTATAATTGCAGGTTTAAAAGCCCCTGAGAAAGGCTTGAAAGGGAATTAAACAGGCATTGTTTCACCAACTTGAGCCGCCGCCTGACCTGCAGGCATGTATGTTTTAATTTGTGGCATGTCACTGGGTTGGTAATGTTTGCGTCAATTTCTGAGCCACAGCTAGCAAAATTGTAGGTTGTTACTAGCCTTGGCTAGCTAGCCAGATAGCTAGCTGTATCGTGATAGCTGACTGATGTTAGCTCCAAGTACTCTAGCTAGGTAGTAAGTTATGATGGTGTTCTGTGGGCCAGTACCAGCAACCAATCTATACCAAAATAATATTTCCACAGCTCATTTATGAAAAGCTGTTCAAAGTACCTTTCTGTCAAACATCATAAGTGAGTGAAATGTGGTTGACTTTGACAGTTCTGAAATGGACACAGTATGACGTTGGGTCAGTCGTGTGTAAATCTTTGCTTCTCAACTCACCCCAGGACTGATTGGACTGTATATTGCATTTAATTTTGGCCTGATTAGTGCAAGGGTAGTAAAGATACAATACAACCAAAAATGCATTGCCTGTGCTTTGCATTGAGTGTGGGCATATTTAATCTGCAGCTTTATTGCTCTCAGAGTGAAATACAATTTGTCATTTGTTTGGGTTCTGAGATTTGGATTGTATTTCAATGCAGCATGAAAAAATCATGTCATCACAAAAAGCAATCAGGAGGAAAAATAGTACACCAATGTACATTTCATTGCAATGTATGCATAGTTTTTTTAAATTAAGGCATGATAAATACACATTATGAAAAACAATTTTTATTGTATCTCATTGTGTGCATTGCATTGCATACTTTTCATATTCCATAGAAATCCAGATTAATGTCAAATGAATGTAACTAGCCCTGAGTGGCCAGTTATTGGTCAGTTGAACCCAGCCCTTGCTACTAGAATAAATTTACCCAATCATGGGGAATACCTTGAAGTGCAATTTAAGCTGAACCTTAATTTATTGTGAGTGGACCGTACAGTATTCAGGGTTGGGATTCAAAAGACAGGCAAGCAGACATATAGCCAGGAAAATGAGATCCACCACATATCATATTCCTCAGTTTATTGAAGTTGCCTCCTCGCACATAATTCACAGCTTCATATAAGCATTTCACAATGACTTTCGTAATCATTTATAAACATTTACAGCTGCTTTGTACAGCTGAAATGACCTGTCATTGGGTGCAAGGCATTGTTTAATGCTTACCATTTCCAATGGTATTTGATTCCATTTGTAATGCATTTTGTCGTGAATGTTTATGATGATTAGAAATGCCGTCATTTGTCTGGTACATTCCCTATGACCTCATTATGTAGGACAGCGGAAGGCTCCCTAAAGTGAAGCATTATTAGAGTTTGCATTTTATATGAGAGAAATATGCTAATATTGACTCTGCTTTGCAGAAGCACAGTGGAGGGTTTAAATGTGAATTTGCGCTAATACTCAGCTCTGGGGGTTTGTAATGTCTGACCTTGTTGTTGAACTTAACAAAAGAGGATGTCAGGCCAGGCACTCCCAACCCGCAGGCCTGTGGGTAGGGATTAGGGTTCAGATTAAGCGTGCCTATGGGGACCAGCGCTGTTTCCATCCCCATGGATAGCGTAATGCAATCCAGTGGGCACTTTAACCCAGAATATTCCATCAGATTCTTGTGCTGTCCTGACTGGACTACTGCAACTCTCTCCTTGCTGGCCTCTCAGCAGGTATATCAGGCCTCTCCAGCCCATTCAGAATGCTACTGTTTGTCTCATGTATGATCAGCCAAAATGCACTTATGGCATGTCTCCTCATTGCCTCTCCTCCTCACATTAGGCTAGGAGCTGAGCTCTGAATAAATTACAAAGCACTAGTCCTGGCCTATGGCGTAGCAAGAGAAAGGGCACAGTTTACTTACCATCTACTTATCATCAAACCTTACACACTGGCAGACCACTCTACCGCACCTCCACTGGTCACCCTACTGTTTCTTCCCTTTAAAGAAACCCTCCTCCCAGTCACAACCTTTCTCTACTCAGACCCCCCAGTGGTCAATGAGCTCTCCACTACAATCAGGAGAGCACCAAAAATGAAAACACATCTGCACAGTAAATTCACAGCAAAATGTCCAGTCTTAGTTCAATTCTAACTGTTGATTCAACTCTAGCAGTGTACATATGAGCCTGCTCTGACCAGATCAGGCTCATATGTACACTGCTAGAGTTGAATTAACACTGGACATTTGTTTAAATTGCATCTTGGCCCACGTAATGCTGAACTCCATAGGCGCCGATCATGTGGGTGCTCAGGGGCCTGGGCACCCACAGGCAAAGTGTATTCCAGGGTGAATCGTATTGCAGAGGGAAGTTATAGTTTGATGCGGGTTACGGGTGGTTTAACCTGGTTCGATGCACACACGAAGCACGTGAAATAAACATGAAACAAGAAATCAATTAAAAAGCGCTATTTATTGAGGTATGCTACATACTACTGACTCTCTAGAGTGACAGCTATCTGGCAACATACATTGTTTTGTATTTCTTTTCGCTTCCTTGAATGAGCAGCATCTATCTGTCATCTTTTTACATGGATATGGATTATCATAAGCCCTTGAAAATGCTATGGTCTGTCTTTATCTCCCTTAAGATTTATTTTAAATAGATTTTTCTGTGATTTGATAATGAAATGGATTCCTGTGGTTCATTAAGGTCAGTGCCACCTGATTAAATCTGGACGCTTCAAGGTTAGCTATCTGAGAGCGTGACTGCGGAAGGTGGAAAGGAGCAGTGTACTGTCCATAACTTCATTAGATTCCAATGACTGTAGAGACATTCCGAATTCCCCTGACAATCTTCTGCAAAGACATGCAATGCATCCGCCAGAAGTGTCTACTTTTCATTTACAGTAAAATGAGAGAGAGAGAAAGAGAGAGAGATTGATTCAATCAACTCCGAGATATTTAGTTCAGGCCCACTGCTTTTTCCCTTTTCAGTGCACAAAAATTCTGCCTTCACCTCACTGATTTATGTAAATGGATGTTACCCTTTGTAAATAGAAATGGTTAGGTCTTGATTGGAAGAAGGTGGAGTGTGAAATCAGTGACATGAGTGACACATCAGCCACCTAACTGATGTTGCTCACAGCAATGGGCCTTCCCAGAATGCAGCAGCCATGTGGAACATAGTACCTGATCATAAAAGATGAAGGCCGTGAGATTGTGCTGATGAAAAGCGATGCGTGAAGTCAGGAAATGCTCCCATTCCATTGTTTAGACTAGAGGTTATGTCATGGTTGTGTCAGGCCACATTAATAAGGCTGTGTAAAGTATTTGTGGAATTGGCTATACTGCACAGTCCTCTGGGGTTTATCACTGAATAGAATTCTGTGCCAACAATTCAATTTTCCATTGTTGGGGGTCATTTCAACCATACCCAGCCCCCCCCCCCCCCCCCCCCCACACATTGACTCACCCAGCCACACAAAGACACACAAGCATGCAAACACGCACGCACGCACGCACGCACGCACGCACGCACGCACGCACGCACGCACGCACACACACACACACACACTCACACAGACACACGCACACAAATTCCAACCTTATTGTAGTCTCACACATACTGCACTGAGACTCAGAGGCTCAAGCCTTGAACATTATCCTGCAAGCCAAGCACAAGCAATTTCACAGTGTTAATCTCACCCTGCAGTGGAAGAGCACACTCTATCTGTAACCACTGGAGCAGCAGCTGTTGTTTGTATTATTTTTTTCCACTGTAATTCCTCTCTCTGCAGGCCACATTACATACTAGATCATTCCATACAAGGGCTTCTGATTATAATTCCTATCTGTAGTAGCTGATCAGCTACCTTGTATACTGGGTCAATCAGTGGAGCTGTGGTGTTGCCAAGAATCGGCCAAAAATTTGAGAAACACAGCCAGACTGCAGGTATTCGACTGTCACTCTCCGGTCTATTCTATGGCTAAGCCATTCTACGGATGCAGTTCAATTACTGCAGAGAAGATGGATAAGGAGGTGTGCTTCTTTAAGTACTTCCTCATGTCTGTGTGCCAGTAATGGACAGAGCTGGCCAGCTGGAATTCACAAATCTCTTAAATAGGCCAAATAAATATTTCATCAATGAAACATCTAGCTTAACAGTCCTTACAAGCTTTTGATGTGAAACCATTTAAGCTGACTTCCTGGTTTTTCCTCTATTCCATTCCGTGCGAGCTAAGGAAATGTCAAAGTGTCGGTTTTCCCTATAACAGAGACAGTGTCTCGACGTCCTCCTCCTTTGATGTGACGCGTAGGAGGCGAGGAGGACACCCGACGTCTTATTTTTAGCGCCGCGTCTTAGGCCGCGCTCGGGTTTCAGCTTCTTGATCCAGGGGAAACGGGGAGTGGAGCTACGGCGCTGACACACCTCTAAATCCGCTTTCCCACATCAATCACGCTTATAAACGGCGGGTTTCTATTAATAAATGTAGCTGGACGGGAACGCAGGAGTCGCTTCTCGGGGCCAGGGTCTTTACTATAATGAATGTTGCGGAAACTATCGCGTCCACTGCCGCGAGCATTCTGATGCGATGAATCACTAAAATATAGAGAACGCTCTGCGCAGGCTCCACTTGCATGAAGTCAATTTAGTGTCAGAAGTATTGATTTAATAAAGAACCGCAAGCAAAAATGAAGTGGGCCTAATGTAAGATGAGTTTTTGAAAAGCCCACATTTTAATGACAGCTTTGTCAATCCATCTCTTCCCATTGGAGTCACCAAAGACACCCTTCCTCCAGTAACTCAATGTCAGAACCGCACAAAAACACAAAACAAGAAGAAAATAACCAAGAACAAAAGAAGAAAAGAATTTGGAAAAGTGGAAAAGGAGTGGAGTTGTTAGAAAAACAAAATATTTGATAAAATCAACTCGGAGATATAGTGGGATGATTCCCTGCAAACATCAATTGAATGCTTTCACATTCATTTTTATTAGCCTTTTCAACAACACGTTGTTTGCAGTTTAAAAAAGTAACATTTTTAGAAAATCTCAATACACATTACACACTTTTATGGTATTTCTTTTTTCCACCATTTATATATTTTTTTGTTAATAATTTTGTCACTAATAAACTGACTTCATACACTCATACTCCATTTTTACCCTCAGTTGAACACTTATTAAAAATGTTTCTCTTATTAAAAGCTATTTCTTTGCTCTTTGTTTATTGATTCACAGCAGACAGAGGTCAACCCACACTTCTTCAGACAATACATTTGAAGATCACACCCGTGCACAAAAACACCCAAGGCTGTGACTTGCTGTGACTTTTTTAGCTATTTATTTATTATTTGACTGAGAGGAATCTGATGAAGAAGTCAATATATAACACTAAAAACACATGGAAATACAGGCACGTTAAACACATCGCTGAAAAGTTTCATGAAAACATAGCGCATATTTAAAGATTACAATTTACAATTTAGTCATATAGCAGAGGCATTAAGCCAAAGCAGTTTAGAAAAGTGCATTTGACATGGCAAACAAACACCATAACAGTAGAGATATGCAAAGTTACAATCATAAGTGCCAATCATAAGACTTGTGAGGTAAAGGGAGAGAACGGTTCGTTTTTTTTACATTTACTGTATTAATTGAAGCATTGAGGTGTAATCGGCAAAGGTGTTTTTAGATGTTTGCAGAAGACAGTGAATCGGCCTTCTCAGTTGATTGGGAAGGTCGTTCTACCATCGGGGGACAAGGACAAAGAAGAGCAGGGCCATGAGAAGCGGCCACCAGGTGCTTGATCGAAGAGATGGGAGAGCCAGCTGGCGAGATGCTGAATGGAAAGGTCTTGTTAGAGTGCACGGTGTAGCCGTTGTCTGGAGACAGGAAGTTCCAAGATCATTGAATGTCATAATTTTGCAGTTTCAATGCTAAAATAACATACATAAATTCCTTCACAGATCTTCAGGAAAATAGTTTTTGCTGTTTTTCTAAGCATATTCCCAGACCAGTAGTATTCATTATGCTAAAATTTACATTCCAAGATGCAATGAGGGGACGGAACATTAACAACAATTACTCACAGGAGTTGTTAACAAAACAACAGAAAGAAGAGGGTGTGAAGGTAGGAGGGGAGTTTTCCTAAGACAGCCTTATAAACAAGTATATATGACTTACGCAGGGCTGTCGTAGATGACCATCCTATAGTTTTTTTTGTAGGCTTTTCTTTTCCCTCCGAAAGGGGAGGAAGTTTTATTTCTGATATAAAGTCTAGTTGTGAGAAGATGGAGCCCTTATGCAATGGCAGGGTTGAGTAAGCTTTGGGGCTGAGTAAGTAAGTGGATGGAGCTGTAATTGTATGGAGCATGGAATTAATAATAATAATAATAATAAAAAACTCCTTAGAGAAACATGTGGGCTTGGTCTACCTTCCATGCATAGCCACAGGACACAGTGACCCCAGTGGTTTGGATTATAGTGGCTTCACTGATGGCTTAGAACCAGCCAGCTCTTTGGTTAGAGCTGGCCTAGTGCTTTATGGTCAGAGCACGGCTGTGTGTTAGCACCTAGCGTTGTCATATTTGATGTGAACAGGAAAGTTGAGTCTGACTCATCTCCTTTCATCTCCTGCTCTTCTCCCTCTCCTTTTACTCATTCATTTTTCATTTTTAACTCTTCTTTCTCTCTCTCCTCTCTCTCTGTCTTTTTGTCTTCCTTTCTCTATTGTTCTTCTGGTGGAAAGACTGGAATATGATATCAAATGAACTGCCTTGGTTATGGACCCACAGCCAGGGAGAGACAGATTACTGAATGAACCCTGCAGTGTGGCATTTGAGTACTCCTCGTATTATTTCTAAATTTATTATTGAAATCAAACACTGTGACTGTTACTACTGTTTTCTTAATGACTTCAGATACATTAAATTGCATTTACCTTCAAATGTATTGACTAAATAATTTCTACACATGATTCCAAATATTTTTAAGTATTAAAATACCAAATAAAAACAATATATGAACAAAGAATACATATGAAAAAATAAATATTTAAAACACTGACTCTACATCAAGGCAACAACCCTTTCTTTCTGGGAATCTTTATGAACCACACATACTGTAAGTCATTCCCTAAGGTCGTTCATCCTGAGAGGCAGTGCATGTCCTTGCTATGACACCATAGCTGTAACAAGGCCGTTTGAAAGCCGTACCTGGATATTGTTACTTTTTAATAAGATCAGGTCAGTTGTTTAGCGCATGACACAACAGCTGATGTCCCAGAGCGTTAATTCCAAACCTAGGACAGTTTTTTTTTTCTCCAGATTTTTGGATTATTATCTTTAGATGCTCATAAATGTATTCAGATCCTAGATGGTACATTTACACAATACATGGATGTAGCAGTTTGCTTTTATTCTAAAATTGTCCACTGATTCTAGTCTGCCCCAGATACAGGCATCCCTATAGTGATGTGCCAATCTCTGTCTGATGCCAGAAGACCTGAGCCAACAAAGCAGCTTCTTTGATACCTATCCTGGGTAGCCACACACCCACACATTTTAATAATTTTATTTATGTCCACATACAAAAGTAACATCAAGGGACATAAACAATGGTTGGACATAGTACACAGCAATGCTATGGACACTTGCAGGCTCATTAAAAACACACACATGCACACACGCTTGCACACACACACACACACACACACACACACACACACACACCAATGGTCTGATCTTGGTGAGATGTGACTTCAGGGGAAAATGGTATGGTGATGTAATGTAATAGAGGATCATGATGACTTTCATGATCATCTATCTTTTCTGGTCTTAATGATGTCTCTATTATAGGGTCTGACTTCAGCCATACCAGTCCCCTCTCTCACATCACCCACTGCCCCCTACTCAATCTCCCCACCTCTACTTCCCCTGCACAATCACTGCCTCAGCCATACCAGTCTCCTCTCTCACATCACCCACTGCCCCCTACTCAATCTCCTCACCTCTACTTCCCCTGCACAATCACTGCCTCAGCCATACCAGTCTCCTCTCTCACATCACCCACTGCCCCCTACTCAATCTCCCCACCTCTACTTCCCCTGCACAATCACAGCCTCAGCCATACCAGTCCCCTCTCTCACATCACCCACTGCCCCCTACTCAATCTCCTCACCTCCACTTCCCCTGCACAATCACTGCCTCAGCCATTCCAGTCCCCTCTCTCACATCACCCACTGCCCCCTACTCAATCTCCTCACCTCTACTTCCCCTGCACAATCACAGCCTCAGCCATACCAGTCCCCTCT
Source organism: Synaphobranchus kaupii (assembly GCA_029718625.1). NCBI lineage: Eukaryota > Metazoa > Chordata > Actinopteri > Anguilliformes > Synaphobranchidae > Synaphobranchus > Synaphobranchus kaupii. Next base: position 83,271,219 of record CM056376.1, on the reverse strand, counting down.
CTCACATCACCCACTGCCCCCTACTCAATCTCCTCACCTCCACTTCCCCTGCACAATCACAGCCTCAGCCATACCAGTCCCCTCTCTCACATCACCCACTGCCCCCTACTCAATCTCCCCACCTCCACTTCCCCTGCACAATCACAGCCTCAGCCATACCAGTCCCCTCTCTCACATCACCCACTGCCCCCTACTCAATCTCCCCACCTCCACTTCCCCTGCACAATCACAGCCTCAGCCATACCAGTCCCCTCTCTCACATCACCCAATGCCCCCTACTCAATCTCCTCACCTCTACTTCCCCTGCACAATCACTGCCTCAGCCATACCAGTCTCCTCTCTCACATCACCCACTGCCCCCTACTCAATCTCCTCACCTCTACTTCCCCTGCACAATCACTGCCTCAGCCATACCAGTCTCCTCTCTCACATCACCCACTGCCCCCTACTCAATCTCCCCACCTCTACTTCCCCTGCACAATCACAGCCTCAGCCATACCAGTCCCCTCTCTCACATCACCCACTGCCCCCTACTCAATCTCCTCACCTCCACTTCCCCTGCACAATCACAGCCTCAGCCATACCAGTCCCCTCTCTCACATCACCCACTGCCCCCTACTCAATCTCCCCACCTCCACTTCCCCTGCACAATCACAGCCTCAGCCATACCAGTCCCCTCTCTCACATCACCCACTGCCCCCTACTCAATCTCCCCACCTCTACTTCCCCTGCACAATCACTGCCTCAGCCATACCAGTCCCCTCTCTCACATCACCCACTGCCCCCTACTCAATCTCCTCACCTACACTTCTGTCTCTATTATAGGGTCTGACTTCAGAGACCCCTGCTGCGAATCTCAGGACTTCATCTGATACCAGGTCTCTTGCGAGTGTGTCACATGACCTCTAATATGACATTCCGTGAAGCCTTGTGAGTGATCTCTTGAGCCAAATAGCCTGGAAACCATTTTTAAACTCTGCACAGCTCCTGTGGTTGCTTATAATGAACTTTATAATATCACCGTTTTGAGCTGTCGGTATTGATGATATAATAAAATGACTTAATTTCTGAGCCCATTAAGCACAGGAATGTTTTTGGCAGCTTTTATATTGACTTCTCTAGCATCTTAAAAGTGGCGCATCGTCCGACAGATCACAGTACTGCAACACTGTCTGATTCAGCCTAGCCAGTTCATAATGTTCTCACAGTGATCGTGTGACATTTCTCAGAAGGACAGACCGCACTGCCACACCATTGCAGTTTCGCAGCAATGGAAGTTTGCGTGTCAGCTGGGTTCCTGCTCCAACTGCATGTGAACATTCCTCCTCCAGTGCCTTGGTACTATTTAATGATGAATGCTTTCAGTATTGCATCATTTCCTGTTTGTAGCTCACGGCACACTCTGACTGATGAGCAGGGCACACAGTACACAAGGTAGGAACCTGCTGTTTCTGCCGCCGGTGCTGTCTGCTAATTATCTGCAATCCCACTCCTCTCCAGGAAAACGATTCAGAATGGTAAAACACTTTCAGGGAAGTAAATACGTCAAAACATCACAATTCAGTAGCGATTGTTTTGTTATGTGAATATATAGGCTCAAATTATTTGCTGCCATTTTTCATTAAAAGATGATGATAAAGGTTATGCTACATCTTTACAACATCAGTTATTATGCTACATCTTTACAACATCATCAGTTACTTATATATTTATGACAGTAAAACTTAAATAGTTTGTTGAGGTGTTTAGATAAAAGCTGAAAATGTATACATATTTATACTAATCTTAAATAAATAGTAATCATTGTGTGTTTAGCATATGCATATGCATGATTGTTAATAATGTGATTATGGTAGAAGAGTTCTTTCAGAATGTAAAATGCAGTATATGCCATATATCTGTGTTATTCCAGCAACAATGGTGGCCTTTAAATAATTTTTAGTTTTTACAGGAATTAATAATATATAGGTAATATGCATAAATGTGGAGACAGGGTGATTAATTCTTAAGAAGTGTTGCAAGTCGTCTCATATACAATTAATGATGAGAGCTCAGCCGGGGTTCCCTTCCCAACTTTTATTTTGGTGGAAGCCACTGATGCAATCATTTTGAATTGGGTGAAAATCAATGACATCTTGAGGAAACAAAGAAGCAAGACTCCGGATGGATGTGTCAACCTCTAAAACTTTTAACTTTGTTCAAAATTCTCTTTCACTCTGTTATATAAAAGCTTAATAAGAAGACCATAATCTATCAGCACAAACTACTACCTCTCTCTCTCTCTAAAGAATGCTTATCTCACACTGCCTAAAGTGAGCACATTTCTCCCAGAATCCCCTTGTTCACATGTAACTTTGTATCTGATGCTTATTTTCCTCTTGGCAGTTCCACCGTGTTCAATTTTTTCTGGTGAATACCAATCTTTATCAACATAAGAAAGGCAAAAATGGAAATATCAGTGGTTATCTCAGTTCAGTGGGGGGCAATTTCCTTCAGAAGGACGTGTGGTTTACCTTCAGCAGATTTCCACCCAGGTTTCTGTTTCATTGGTGTCATCACTTTGTAACTGCATACTCAAATTTTTGTGTTTTTCATCATATAGTTGTGTGTGTGTTTACTCTAGAAGAATTATTTCATGACAGGCATCCACCCCTGAAGGTAGAGCGATCTGTCAGAGTCACAGATGGCCATGTGTGATGAAAGAGATCCCGACACCTGTCAGTGTCACAGTGGGCCCTATCTTACACCCGGCGCAAAGCAGCGCTAACCCAAACGCAAGTGTCTTTGCTATCTTACACCCGGCGCTAGGTTCATAATAACGCCTAACACTTACGTCCTTTAACTAGCATGTATTCTTGCGCCATCACAAGTGAACTGGGCGTGTTGGTCTTAAGATGAGGAGTGGCCAGGATTCTTTTTGGCATATTGCTATCTTGAGCCAGCAGAAAGCGCTTGCGCTAGAACCACCACAAACCTGGTCTAAAGTCATGTCGCAGTTGTTTACATGTTATTTTAACGGCGCATATAAGTGCGTCTACATAGGCGTGTGCACAACGCGCATACCCTCCTGTCTGTTACACACAGGGGCGTGCACAAGCATGACTAAAATATCAAAATCACAATGTGAAATATTATTATTGTGTAGCCTATATCAAAAAATACATAATAATAAAAGGGTCCATAGCCTACCTTTCCCTCAGCGAAGGGGAATGCCATGCACATTAAATTGCTTTCAGCCCACTCCATCAACATCCAGGCGATGTGCGATGGTACGGGACAATGGCTATCCATTAAAAAGTAGCTGATAACACCTATATCAAGCCTAATGCGCGAATTGTCATTTACACCTAATGCGTGAATTGTCATTCAATGGAAAACTCGCGCACGGCAATAGACGGACATTTAAGTTCTGAAAATGCGCTTCAGATGTTTATCTATGAATACAGCCTGTAAGTAAATAGAATGGTTTGTGACTGAAAAAAGTTCAAAACCTTGTCCAGTGAATATTGCATTTATTGTATTTCAAATAGCCTAAGCTACAGCGGATTCGCTGTGCATAAGGTTTTTTTCGATAGCCTATGGTTAAAAAACGGAGATGTCACCATGTTAACTAAATTGTAACCTTAGCTATTCTTCGTCCTTCATATTTTTTAAATTACAGTGACCAGGTTTCCATACTCTCACCGTTTAAAACCCAGCTGATTTCACCCGTTATTCCATAACTGAACAAAACGATTTTAAAGAGAACTAAGCATCTAATTAGAAACTAAAACAAATTTGCAGCACGTTACACAATTAATTCACAATTAATTTTAATGCCATTCTCTGCACGTGCGCTGCATGTTCTCTGTTTCCCCTGCTGTAAGTCGCACGTTTCATGGTCTTCCTGGGAAAGTGGATTGTTTTAAAGGATTACGCTACGAGTAAAACAGGTTGGTCACATTTCCATAAACAGGACATTATTAAACAAGGGGAAATATGCGTGAACATATGGGTTGCGAACCTGACAGCTTTATTGTAGGCTATTTAGTGTCATCATTAAGGCAAAATAACGGTATGTATGTTATTAATCAATATTAGCCTACTATGCAGGTAGCCTAATGAACTTTGGATGAAGCTTGAACTTCGAGAACTCCATGAGAACAGCCTCTTGGAATTGATGTTTGACACTTTCATTGCATAATCAAACGAAATTCGCTGAACAAGCAGGCTAATTTGGCGTTTTCTAAGGTGAGACTGAAGCCATTGATAGCTTATTCTCAGCTGTTGCAGGTCCTTTTAACGAAACTTAACCGCATATATTTTGTAAAATAACAGCCCTGTCTGGAATTACCGGGAACTCATAGGCTAATGGTTAGTCCGAATAATATTGATCATACTCCATTTAGCCTATTCCTTGATCACACTAAACACGCACGAGCATGTCTGTTTCGCCATCAAGCAATCCGCCAAGGTGGAAAAGCAGGCTTTTAAAGGGAATGGGATATGACATTTTGATTGGTTTATTGCATGTCACGCCCAAGACACACCTATAATTAATGAAGCCACTAGGTTCAGCCCAGTTGCACCTTGCGCCGTGCTTAGCGCCAAAAAAAACACGCCGTTAAAATAGCAAAAGTGGACTTGGACACGCCCAAAATGGACTTTACGCCATGCGCTTAGACTAAGCGCCAAGATCGCCAAGATAGGGCCCAGTGTTGCATAACAGGCCTGGAGACCTGTGCCATTCTTCACAGGAAGGCTGTGTCGTTGGCTCTTTACTGCTGATTATCCTGTGGCCCACATCCTTTTATATGCCCCTGAGCTGTACAACCATGCTCATCAGTTATTAGAATGGTTGTACCCATTAACGGCAATGGATATAATGCAAATAATGGTTATCGTTGCCAATGGTTTATCTTACATTTCATTAAGCTCTAATGGAGTGGAGCAGCTAGTTCACAGGACTCGGGGGGTGTGTGGGTTCAAATCTGAGCATTTCCTTTGAGCCAGGTGGCTTACAGTATATCGGGCAAGCCACAGAAATATGTTAAACAATGCTTCTGCAGTCGTTGTAGTGCAATAGCCACCCGTATTCCAAGACATACAGCGGCAGGCTGGCGAGGGCCCGTACAGGCCAAGAATGATGGATGAGACAGAGGAGAAGGCCCCAGGGGAAGTGGTTCAGTCTTTATTTAGCTGCAGACTCACCTGGGTTTCATTTAAACACGGTTCTTGTCTCTGTGACTATTGTCTATTGATTAGCCCAGAGCCACTAGTCGGCATTAGTCTTCGCTGTAATTGACAGGTTTGAGTTTCTTGGAGATGAGGAAAAGATTGTGTATCTACTGTACCGTACTGAAAAAAATTATATTATTTGAAAAATAAGCCCAAATATAATATTGCATTTTCTGAAACAGTGTGTCCAGGTTAAATTAAACTGTGGCACAGTTGTAGTAATAATGTAGTAATAATTGGCGGGAAAAAACTTTGTATACACAAAGAAAAAAACAAACCAAAATCTTGTCAGAACCTTGAAAACTAATGTATTTTATTCTAGAATATACTTGGCAAATGAAATTGGAAGTAATCCAAATGTAAACAGATTACATTACACCTTTTGAGTAATCCAAAAGTTTATGTTACTATTTACATTTTTAGTCATGTTATAATCACTACTAGATTACATTTTCCAAGTAGTCCTCCCAACGCTGGGTACATCAGTGCGTAAAGCAGTACAATATTTAGGAAAAATATTCGTGAAATATGTACTTATTTATGTCAATATAATGTTACATTGAGCTAAATCATTTCAAAGTGATGGTGGAGCAGTCAGTTGAAATTCTTCCTTCCTCTATCAGACATACACGCTCGCACCTAATAATAATCCAGTAATTTGCATGTTTAAAAGTACCCAGTCATAGATACCTGTATCAAATCTGGTTGTCAAAACATCATTTTGTAAGGATAAACAAAGTCAAAGGAAATATTAGACATTTTCAAGGTATGCAGGCCGTTTTCAAAACTTTCAACTTTCAGTTGTTACAGCTAGTTAGCTAGTTTTAACATCAGTACAAAGAAATTTAAAGCCTGTTTTATAAATTTGTTTGTTGCTTTAGTGACTGTATTCAAAACTTCTAACCTTAGGTGGTAAGTGTATTTCTCATAGACCTACAGGTAAAGTAGAGAACAGAAACTCAGGGCTTGGGTCTGGTCCCATGTTTCGTTTAATATGTTTATTTGTGGAATCAATATTGTGGTTACATTCAGGAATGCACGTCTCATATTTCCCTTAGAGGTTAAGGGGAAAAAAATTAACCAATGTTTTAAGTTTGTTGGCCAGTTAGCTAACTATCAGTAAGAGCGGTTCTCTCTCATGTCACCGTTCATTCAGTTGTCAAGACTGTAAATGTTACTTAACGTTCGCCTATTTTATGACCAAATAATGCCACCAGTGATCCCTGCTGTACATATCATATCACGCTTATTAGCCTGAGAGCAGGAAGGAAAGGATACAGTACCGCATACAGTACTGACAATGGCACTCAAGTTTACAAGACAATCAGCATTGTGAACATGCACCTCAAATGACAGGGCAAACTGAAACATTATACTACTAAGCCTCTATCACCTGCTTCCTAACTTGGGCCAACAAGGAGAGGTATGGCAAATGCATGAGAAAAATATCCACACAGTCCACTATGTCCACATGATTCAAAACTACAGGCAGCGACTTTTATTTTTCACAAAATAATGCAATTGATCCTAGAAGGTGACCTAGATCAATGCAGGTCATCTTGTTGTATGAATAATATCCAACCAAACAATGATGGCTCGTAGAAGGGATCGTGATGACGGGGCGCCATTGTTCCATTGTTGAGGGACCACTGATGACCATTCTCAAGGGCATGCACCTTTATTGTTGATTCTCAGCTTTGTGCAATGTCCTTAATGGAAATTAGCATTATGCTAGACCTTAGCAGAAAAGCACCATGCCCTGGTATACACTAGATCAATTGGCACATCATTTGATACTTTATTTCAAGCCCAAAAGCAGTTTGGAAACACGCTTTAGTGGCTGTTTTGCAAGCAAGTAAAAGCTATTGTATTACGCTTCAAAGCAAATTTGCTGTGACATCCTAATGGGAATAAGGCTACTGTTAAAGACTTGAAAGGGGATCTCTGAACACTCAGGCAAGAAATACATTGGCTGTGATGAAGTCAATGCATTGTTCCCTTAATATATTACCCAATTAAGCCAGGGAAATGAAAGTAGAGCTTAATTTACTATTTTGCGAATTTGGAAAGGCTCAATCTTTTTTTCTATTTTTATTAAGCTTTTCCCTCACTTCTGTCCAATTTGGAATGCCCATCTGCATATCAATATCAGAACTAATTTCTGGAACCTCCGGGAGAGTGCAGACAAACACGTGCTCCCCTCCAAAGCACGTAATGCCAAGCACCACTTCTTATCGTGCCACAGCTTACAAGACGGGCTCGTTTCGCAATGCGAGGATTTTCACTCGCAGATCACAATATCTTGTCAAAATGCGTTTTGGAGTGTGCCTCCATCTTGGCACAATCAAAGAAACGGCATACTTTCAAAGAAATAATTGGATGTGCGAGAGGCCTGTAGTCACCACACTTTTATTTGTGATTTGCAAGCGATCCATTTTCATGAAACACGTTTTGACAAAATATTGCGATCTGTAAGTGAAAATCCTCGCAAATCGCTTCTGTGAAACGAGGCCCATCTTAACAGAGGGGCTTGCAGGCATCCAAACAACCAGCAGGAGTCACTACAGTGCAATTAGACATAGATACCTGCTGACTGAACTCTTCCTTACTTTGGGTGATGCTACTGTCAATTATGCATTTCCTTGTGGGGCTACCGACCAGTCAGCACTAGCACACTCAGGGTTTGATCTTACAATGTGGGGCCTATCAATACCAAGAAAAAGAGTGGTGCCCTAACCTTAACATTTTTTCACCAGATGCAAGGATTCAACCAAAGGCACTTAGTCATTCAAGGGCACGTGGTAATTTTGCATGGTGGTCCTGATGCTGAAAGCAAAAGCTGCTCCCATTCACTACATGAACAAAGGAGTGTTTGGCAGATATCCGACCAGTTAAATTTCCGTGAAATTTGCCGTGTGTCAGTCGTGAGCGGTAGTTTCCTGTGTTGACACACATATTTCCAGAAACTTCTGCACACTCCCGAGCCATGTCTGTGATGGGGAATTTCTGGACTCTAAAATTCCCGATTAGGAGAAGTGGACTGCCATATCTGGTCAATTATGGCAAGTTTCTGGAAAAAAATGCCTCCGTGCACGAGATTATGTCAATTTCCGATGGCAGACATGCGCATCCGCGAATGGCCAGACTCTCATTTGCGCACCGTAGTGTCCGCCTCATAAATGGGTTTTTTCATGCAGTGATTCTAACCAAATTTGTGTGCTTCAGTTAAAACAGAGAACATGTGCACAAGCCAAGCCGATGTGTACAGTGCACTGTCAAAGTCTTCATCCCACATCGGCAGCAATTCTATTTCGATGCTAGAGCATCACAGGAAAGTTGAGAAACCGCGACTGTTCTTGTCAGCTGGCTGTCTGTAATCAGTCAGCATGATGGGAAAGCTCAGCCTAACAGAAACCTCAATTCTGTGAACCGGCGCCATCTGTTACCACAGCTTCAGTCCATCAAACCAGAACAGAGTATCCCGGGTCAGCAATCACCTATAGATCAATAGATCATTAGCTGCTCCAAAGATGGCGCGTTCTGTGCCAGCTACTGATTCAGGATCCAGGCTGCAATTGCTCGTGCAGCTTTTATTCAGATAAATGACCTTGTTAAAGGGAGTGCCAGATAGTCCAGTCCATCAGAGTGTATTTCGATATCAGCAGGATTAACAAGTATTTTATCCCAATGGCAGCACTTGATTAAGGGGATGCTTCTTTGCGGTATCACTTCTATCATTAAGTTTTTCCCTCATTGATATCAATTCAAAAATCCATCAAAGATTTTTGAGATGTTACAGATACGTTGCTGTATGTGTAAATTACTTCAGGAGGCTTCTCTCTTCACCTCACTGACTCCTAACTCAATGTAGTCAGCCATATACCCTCCATCTACAGTATGAATGAATGCAGAATGTTTTCTACAAAAATTTGTTTCTGATTTTTTTTCTCCCAATCTGGTAGCCAATTGAACCCCTATTCAAATTGAATTCCCCCTGTGTAGCAACCGCTAGAGAATCACCGCTGCACAACCCTGTCAGCCGGTAGTGGGAAGGAGGGCGCCACATCCTCTACAGGGCGTGACTCCTCAAGCTCCTGACCGTGATTCCAACTCGCCCAGGGCCGTTCTGTGCACAGCGATTCTCTCCGAGCCCCTCCCCCCACCCGGGAGCAGCCGCCAATTGGCACTCCCACAGGGCATCGGCCATGCTTGGATCTGGCAGGACCGGGGATCGAGCCCCCGATCCTCGGGGCGCAACCGCACGGACAAAGTCTGCGCCTTAGCCCGCTGCACCACCGCGGCGCTTGAATGCAGAATGTTTTCCGTTAAACCGTAGAACCGGGCACCTTCCTAAGGGATGTTGAGAGCTGTGGCTTGAATGTTTACTGACAATCTGAAAACTTTATGTAAATGCAATTCGTTCTGCTAGAGGGTTTTATGAATGGAATATTTTCTATGTATCAGTTATCATTACTGTCAAAGCTTCTTTATTTTCTTTCTGTAAAGTTTTTAAAAAAAACAAAAATAGAATTTTTCGCCTCTGGATGAGGTGAAGTTCCTTGCTGATTACAGTTGACAAGGGAAGGGCATACTTTCAGAATAACAGGATTTTTGCTCTTCCTTTGTGGCTGTATCTTTATAACACCAGAACGAGGACTGTTCTTAATTTCTACCTCGTGTACCATCACTGGAAATCTCTTCACGTAAATTATCCTTTCTTTTTATTTCTGAGGAAAGGCACACAAAGGTCAAAATAAAAAAAGCTTTGCTTGAAGTACTGTGAGATGGTCTTTACCCCTACAAAAATATAGACCGTCCAGAAACTTTACGGCAAACCTTTGGCATAGTTGCCACAGGTTTGCGGCAAGCTCATATTTTCACATGCAAATTAGCTTTGTGGGAACTGCCATTCACTTCTGGCAACATTTTTAGTTTGCCACTACTTCCGGCTTTGTAAGGGTACTGTGACCAACTGCCACACAGGAAACTGTAAAACTTTAAAACACACATAGTTTACAGTGCACTATTGTCATGTTCTTTAATGTGCAGAGACTTCTTTAAGCAGTATAATAAAATGAGAACGTATTGTGTTGTATGGGTATGTGAACTCCGCTGTGCTTTAATCGTTGTTTTCTTATTGCTGCCATCATTGGAGCATGAATACTTTTGTGATGAATCCCCCACATAACATTATATCTTAAGAGAGATGATTTCTCAGAAGAAAGAGTGTGCTTGAACTGTAGCTGACCTCCACTGAAATGTTAAGATGTTTACCAGTGTGTATTTGTGAGAAGAATTCAAGAAGAGCACTTGAATACAGTGAAAGTAACCAGCAAATTAATTTGAATATTTTTTTTCTGTAGCGAGTCTAAAACTCTATCTTTCTCACTGGAGTGTGCAATCACATAAACCAAAAAGTGGAAATACTGGGTGGAGGGTTACTTAATGTTAAGGGATAGTTAATATTTAGTCCTAAGCATGTGACCCACAGGGATATAAACTGAAGACTGGGACAGAGGCAAGAAAATCTTTCCAAATATTGCAAATGTAACAATACTTGTCCATTACTATCAAGTCCTTCCATTCAGAAAGATGCGCCTCTTCATATGGACAAGTGAACAAGTTTACACAAAGCATTTTCAAGCAAGGCAGTTCAACCACAAAGTTTAAACCTTACATTTAAATTTAATTGAATCTATTTTAATCTACATTTACCATACCCCTGCTGCAGCCATTTCATTATTATCAATAGCTGTGTATTTATAATTTTTTTGTACAGGTGATATAACTGGACTTTTTGCGTGTAGGTACTTCCCAAAGATTAAAAGGACCCTATAAACATGTGCTACAGCCACATGTCTTTGGTTCTAATAATACAGTACATGACAGTGTGGGAACATTGCGGTCAATCATCATTAAGTGCCAATTGAATTATCCACGTGGATGGTGTAATGTGGTAATTGTCTAACACAAAGAAGGCTATACAAAGAAGGATGACTGAAATTCAAGTGAGAAATCTGCTTTGTAAAAATCAGTGACCCTGGTGATAGGGTTAAGGACAGGTCTCGCTTTTTTCTTCACAAGCATTGTTTAGCAAATTAATGTTGACGATGAACTCAACAAACTCCACTGTATAGAGAAAAAACAAACTCTTACATTTAATTTGGAGTCAATGTTAAGGGCAAATGTGCGTTTGTGTGTATGATCAGACAGAGATAAGAGTGATTCAGGATGAGTCACCATGCAATAGTACTGAGTTGGAAAAGACTTGTGTGTTCCTCTTGCCCTGCAGTGTTGAAACAGTCTCTGAATACCTCTTTAGAATTGGAGTGTGGTGTTCGCTTGCTCTACCGATCTGTTTAGGAACCAGGATGAAAGATTGATTGAACCGTGGCAGGATGAAGAAACAACCCGCATTCCAGCAGACGTGCAGTACAGCTCCTCACGCAGTGACCTTTTTACATGCCATCCACCCAGGAATCACAAAGTCAGGAGATCGCTCAAAGATGGAATGCAACCAGAAAAGGGGAGAAACTGGCATTGGATATGCTTCAAATGTAAGTTTTTTTGGACAGAAAAAAGCAGGTTGTGCATCGCTATACGTGACAGCCTGATTTTACATACGTGCTTCACAACACAGCCACCGCTGTGGTTACAGAGCCACGTTTTGGATTCTGAAATACAGGGCTTGTTGTAAATTCTCAAACACAAGTATAGCAAAGGTGGTAATAAAGCTAGTGAGGCGCCTCACAAAGCCAGTCACCTTCAGACTTGGGAGAACAATCTGTCAACTTTAGTTTTTTTTTTTTTTTTTTTTACAGTTTCTTGATGCAACCGTTTTATTTAGTTTCAAGGTCAAAATTAATTGAAAAGTTGTCAAGTGTAAGCCGTTCCATGACTCATTGGGTATGGGATGACTTCGCAAAATGAATGTAAGCGTATTACTTAAAGCCAGTTTGTTCCTGTTATTATCTTTTAATGGGGCCTCTATTTCATTAAAACCAGAGTGAAGGAATTGAAATGGGGGGGCATTCCAGTTCCTGTGTTTTTATATTGTCATTCATGGTGGATGTGAGAGGCGCTAGTTGATTGTGTAGGAATTGGGTTATGTTCACCTGGTCACTGATGCAGAAGAGCCAAGAAACTGGACCAGAAAAGGAAATCTGTGTGTAGTTTCAGGAGATTTTTATGGTCTTTCTCCTCCAGGCTGTGTGACATAGCGAAGCATGTATAAATACATGCCTTTGTGTATCCAGTTATTGTATAAATACATGCCTTTGTGTGTCCAGCTATTATTTATCTTCAGGACTAAGCAAAGACTCCCTTGTGCTCATGGTGTAGCAAACTTTAAATACACTGCCCGGCCAAAAAAAAAGTCGCCATTGCACCCGTCATGCATAGTGCCCACTGTACAAGCCTCTGGAGGCAGTGTTATGATCTGGGGTTGCTTCAGTTGGTCAGGTCTAGGCTCAGCAACATTATGCAGCAATAAAATGAAGTCAGCGAAGTACCTGAATGTACTGAATGACCAGGTTATCCCATCAATGGGCATATGCCAGGATGACAATGCCAAGATTCATCGGGCTCAAATTGTGAAAGAGTGGTTCAGGGAGCATGAGGAATCATTTTCACACATGAATTAGCCACCAGATTCCTGACTTTAACCCCATTGAAAGTCTTTGGGATGTGCTGGAGAACACTTTACGGAGTGGTTCGACTCTCCCGTCGTCATTACAAGATCTCAGCCAAAAACCTATGCTACTCTGGATGGAAATAAATGTTGTGGCATTGCATAAGGTTGTCGAAACAATGCCACAACAAATGCGCGCCGTAATCAAAGCTAAAGGCGGTCCAACGAAATATTAGAGTGTGCGACTTTTTTTTTGGCCGGGCAGTGTAGAATCAATGGGAATGTCGTTGGAAGAGAAAATTGATGTTCTACACAAGAGAGTTTTTAAGGCTTTCTTTTTTGGAAGCACCAATAGAGACTTTAAAGCCAATTTTGAATGCATCATTGTCTTCTACATGACATTCAGGGAACGACAACCATTTAATTCCATAATTATTTGTCTCACCACATTTTTACAATGTTTTTTTTCCACAAAAAAAAAGTTAATGATGGACAGATAGGAAAGTGTCAGTCCTTTGCACCAGCCAGATTTTTGTGAGGCAGAAAGAACGCACCTGGTATCAGCAAGGTACAGCCTGTGGAACAGATGGGGTCCTTTCATAGTGATCCAAGGTGAATTAGCCAGATGACCATCACCTCACCATTCATAGCGGGGAGGGGTTACAAAGCTCCGAGCAGACAGGAGGAGGCATCTCACTTTCTGTTTCTGTGTGTCATGTTCATGATGATGACAGACGGCAGTAGTATCCGCTCGTCCAGGTGAAACCACTTAAGGTAACTGGGCACAGTCACCGTAGGGAGTTAGGATACCACAGGCCGTGACTATTCAAAGTTGCTGGGTGTGGCCGCTGAAGGAAATTGGGCATGGTGTATGGCTAGGTACTATATTTTATGATTATAAATGGGCCTCTGTGCTGTCTTGGTGATACCAGTATTCCAGAGAGTAACACTGATGTTCTCCGCTACTGTTCATAGTAACACTTTCATGGCCCTCAGTTGGAATTGGTTGCTAGTGGTACTGTTCCTGGGCGTGAAATATCATTTCTCATACCTTCTCCTCCTTAAGGCGGTCAGGCTGGTGACCACAGGTAACTGTACATACTGTTCAGAACTGAATTGTTAAAGACCCTGCAAATGGCCCACAGCTCGCAGTACTGTGCTGCAATCCCTGCTGAGCACATTTCAGCGCTCATTAAATGATAGAAGGATTGAGGGAATGCTGTGTTCCCCTTTGCCCTTTTTCAAGCGTGATTAAGTCTAAAACTCTCATCCTCCGGCCCAAAGGAAACATGCCTCAGGCCACTGTGAACTCCTGTGGCTTCTGCTGAAAGGAGACTCTCTACTGCGGGAGCAGAATGTTGAAGTGACTCCATATGACCTCCTTCTTGGGGAGGCTCTATTGTGAAAACGCGCTGGAAGCACGGAAGAATGTTGGGCCGCTGGAAGCACAATAGAATGTTGGGCAGCTGGAAGCACAGGAGAATGTTGGGCCGCTGGAAGCACGGGAGAATGTTGGGCAGCTGGAAGCACGGGAGAATGTTGGGCAGCTGGAAGCACGGGAGAATGTTGGGCCGCTGGAAGCACGGGAGAATGTTGGGCCGCTGGAAGCATGGGAGAATGTTGGGCCGCTGGAAGCATGGGAGAATGTTGGGCAGCTGGAAGCACGGGAGAATGTTGGGCCGCTGGAAGCATGGGAGAATGTTGGGCCGCTGGAAGCAGGAGAGAATGTTGGGCCGCTGGAAGCACGGGAGAATGTTGGGCCGCTGGAAGCACGGGAGAATGTTGGGCAGCTGGAAGCACGGGAGAATGTTGGGCCGCTGGAAGCACGGGAGAATGTTGGGCCGCTGGAAGCATGGGAGAATGTTGGGCCGCTGGAAGCAGGAGAGAATGTTGGGCCGCTGGAAGCACGGGAGAATGTTGGGCCGCTGGAAGCATGGGAGAATGTTGGGCAGCTGGAAGCACGGGAGAATGTTGGGCCGCTGGAAGCACGGGAGAATGTTGGGCCGCTGGAAGCAGGAGAGAATGTTGGGCCGCTGGAAGCACGGGAGAATGTTGGGCCGCTGGAAGCACGGGAGAATGTTGGGCCGCTGGAAGCACGGGAGAATGTTGGGCCGCTGGAAGCACGGGAGAATGTTGGGCCGCTGGAAGCACGGGAGAATGTTGGGCCGCTGGAAGCACGGGAGAATGTTGGGCCGCTGGAAGCACGGGAGATGGGTGTGGGTGTGGGTGTGTGCATGCTGTGTGTGTGTCTGGGTTTACTTTGGTCATATTGGTATGTCTCCAGTTGGTGACTTGTGTTTCCTGCTGAGGTGAAAGATACGTACAGTTTCTCTGGTCCTCTTTCTAATGAGTTTCCTCCTCTCCTTTTTCTCCCTGCCTCCTGTTCTGCACTGTTTACCACCCTCCCTGCAGTGTGACCACACACACACACACACACACAGACCTCCGCACACTCACCACCCTGTATTGTGTCCTTCTCATTATCACACGAAACAACTTCTCCTCACATAGTGGCAAAGACCCTGCATGATAAAAATCATAATGTTTAGCAGATATACAGAAAGTACTCTAATGCTTTGATATTAAGCCTATTTCATTTGAGTTTTTTTTATCCTGAAAGCAACAAAGATCTTATACTGCCCACTACAGAAGGATTTAATATTGGTAATTTGGAGACCATGTTTATTGTGTAATTAACATTGCATTTAACCAATTAAAGCAGTGGACCACCACCATGTTCCTGGAGATCTACTGTCTTGTATGTTTTCATTTCAATACTGATTTGGCACACCTGATTCTACTAATTAGCAGCTCAATGAGATCTCTAGCTGTTGAATGAGGTGTACTTTGTTAGGGTTGGAGTGAAAACCTACAGGACCATAGATCTCCATGAACAGGATTGAGGACCACTGAATTAGAGGTAGAGGTTTAGTGGGCTGCAGACCAAATTAACTTGAATATCCATACAGAATGAACATGTACCATCTGGACAGTGCCACCTCCAGCACCCCTGTATGGGAATGATATACTTTACGTCAAAAGGAAATTTGATAGCTTTCCTGGTGAAAAATGAAAAGGTATAAATCTTTATGATGTGGCTTAATAAACACTTAAAATGCTATTTTAAAAAGTCATTGCTTGCTTAACAATTCCTGTGGTGATAAAGAACGCAGCAATTCCTACTGTGATGAAGAACATTAAAAACCCTAGAGTGTATCAGTAATACATACAGTGGCGACTGGTCATTAGGGGCAAGTGGGGCACAGCCCCACCTGCTGTCAGCTGAAAGAATTGTGCAAACAAATGATATTATTATTCATTCTCAAATATTATCATCTCTGCTTTAATTTATTAAATATGTATACAACGGGCCGTCGCCTGGTACAACGGTAAGAGCGCCGACTTTCAGTCGGTGCAGTTGTGCTGCGAGGATCGGGGTTCGCGCCTCGGTCCTGCCAGATCCGAGCATGGCCGGCGCCCTGTGGGAGCAGCAATTGGCGGCTGCTTCCGGGTGGGGGGAGGGGCTCGGAGAGAATCGCTGCACGCATAGCGGCCCTGGGCGAGCTGGATTCACGGTCAGGAGCTCGAGGAGTCGCGCCCTGTAGAGGACGTAGCGACCTCCTTCCTACTACCGGCTGACAGGGTTGTGTTGCGGTGGTTCTCTAGCGGTTGCTACACGGGGGGGAATTGAATTAGAATAGGGGTTCAATTGGCTACTAAATTGGGAGAAAAATTGGGAAAAATCAGAAACAAAATTTAAAAAAAATAAAAAATATGTATACAACATCTTCCTAAATCGCATATAATTTTTAATATTTTATCATGTTTTTTATCATGTTCATTGGTCCCTGCCTTGCTGCTTTAGACTGCGTTCTCCAGATTCGTGTCCACAGTAACGTTAGACCGTGAGTGGGGCTAGCCCCTCGCTCACAGCGCAATGTGTGTGTACCGTTGGAAAATGCAAATACGCATGCTCAGAGAGTTACTGTATTCAATGTAGATCACACGATTTTGATGACAAGTGGGGCCAACAGCCCGTAGCCCCACTAAAACGTCATATCATATTTCAGAGTTGATTGGCTATTTCTGTCTGGCGCTAGTGTAACGTAGCAACGTAACGTAACGTTAGTCAGTCAGTAAGAGAGGGGATACTAGTACTGTATTATAGCTAGCTAACTTGAGAGAAAAAAAATATATATGAACGAAGGGGATTATTTACTGAAACACACTTTTGACACCCTTACTCTGGGTGAGAAATTGGAGGTTAAGCGCCTTGGTGCCCACCAGCCACGCGATATAATCATCACCCAAACTGGAAAACACAACCGCGGGTTTAATGTGGAGTGGTTTTTGAAGAAAAAAAAGGCTAACAGCTAGCGTAGACAAGAAGGCACTCTTCTGTTTTCCGTGTATGTTATTTGGGGGAGACGGTCCTTGGTCGAGGACGGGTTTCAAGGATTAGATTTATTTTTTTGCCGCAGCATGAAACCCTGTTCTGAAAACTCTTCCAGATAAAGTGGGGATTAAGGTTAGTGGGTTCACACGCTAGCTAAAAGCACAGTAACTACATTGTCATTGTAGCTGGCATCTGCATCCTGTAACCTAATCACAAACATTGCAAACATTTACAAACGCAGACTCCGTATTCTTTCTAAATAATTCTAAATTATTGGTTTTATTTTAAACATTTAGTCAGTACAAACATACCGCTAACACTTTGGCTCTATTCCCCGCACATTTTCGTAATTTCTGGGACCTAAAAAATTTATCCAGGTGTAGAAATGTCTGGTTAGATTTCTAGCTAGAGCAGCTGGTTAACGTTAGTAACGTTAGCTAGGCAATCACGGTAGCTAGCGAACTTATATGGCCAGCCAGCAAGGATGACTTTAAGGAAGTCGAATAACTTAAATTAAAATGGCTTGCCATAAGCTATCGTTAGCTTGCTAGCTAAATGTTAAAACGACTTGCCATGAGATATCGTTAGCTTGCTAGCTAGCTAACCCAGCATTGCTAAGCAATGGTAACGTTCATGACAGGGGAGTACATGACAGGGGGCGATTGCGTACGGGAGGGGTTGGAATAGCTAAATTAATATCTAAATTGAAATTACTTTTTTTTTTTTTACATCTTCCCGCGGCACTGTCAGGATAATCCTGATCTCCCCCTCCCTCCTTCTCCTGGAGCTCAGCTTCACCTGTTGTGGACCTCACCAGTCGCCACTGACACACTCACTCACATTCTCTCTCTCTCTCAATGGATAGCTGTTTGTTGACGTGTTAAAAACGCATCAGTAGCAAGTGGGATTACTGTAATTTTGATTACTGTAGTTTGCCTGGTATGTAGCCTAAGTGGTTGGTGGCTGCCCCACCAATTTTTTACATATAAAAACGCCACTGAATACATACCATAAGAAATGGCCATGTGTGAAGCTGAGCTTTGGTCTGCCTGAGAGCAAACATCTCTAAGATAATGTCATCATAAAATCCTGTTCCCCTTAATTTACGCACAGCGTCCCGTAAATGCTGCTTATCCCTGTTAGCCTGGTCGGAGTTTTGATTGAATTCCACCTAA
Source organism: Synaphobranchus kaupii (assembly GCA_029718625.1). Lineage (NCBI taxonomy): Eukaryota > Metazoa > Chordata > Actinopteri > Anguilliformes > Synaphobranchidae > Synaphobranchus > Synaphobranchus kaupii. The sequence goes on along the minus strand of CM056376.1, from coordinate 83,252,801 downwards.
AGAAAAAACAAAAAGTCTTTTCATGGGAGTGCACTTGATGGGTTTGACAGGGTAATATAAAAGCTAAACTATTCTTCCAGCTCAAAGATATTTTGCAATCCTCTCAGAGCTTTTCCTGCTAATCCACAGGTAACCGTTTGAACTTGTGTACAAAGCACTGTGCTACACACCTGTGGGAGAAATATGGGACTTACTTGGTTTATGTCCTCACAGAGATGATTACATTTAACTTTCCTCTCTGAAACCTGAGCCCCACCCTTGACCTGTTTTAACCCTTTCATGCATTAATTATTACAAAACAGAGCAATATTCTCTGCATGTGTTTCACCCAGCTAGGTCACAGAAATGGCCCCAAATGGCCCCTTGAAAACATAGACCACACATACAGATTACAACTCTTAATGCATCATGTCCACTTCAGTGGACAGAAGGTTTTTCGTATACAGTACAAGAACTATGGTAATTTTTTGTTACAAATATAACTAATTCTTGCTCCTTGCATTTTCCCTAATAAGAATATATTTTTTAACATGCTCTGTTCTCTAGGAATAGAAGGTTTTCACTGCTACACCAGAGGGAGTTTGTATGTTTCCACCTCCACCTGCCATTTTGAACTTCACTGTATCAAAACTAGAAAAGCCAATAAAATGTAACAAGATGGAGCACATCAAAATTTAGGCAAAGGTGCAAGGAATCTGCTCTGATATTTTTTGGAGATCACAAATGTTTTTGACTATGTTAAAATAGACTTTGAAAAGCCTGCCCAATGTAGTGGACTCCATGCCTGAAAGAGTCAAAAAATGAACTATTTTGTTAACAAAGGGGCAATATAGCAGTGAAGCACTGTGATGTTGTCACCTCACACACGCACACGCACACGCACACACACACACACACACACACACAGGGGCGCCCGCAGGATTTCTTCCCGGGGTACGCAACAGAGAAGGCCAAGCCATAGGCTACATGAAAACAAAGCCACTACTTAGGACTAACGTTACAACGTAATTTACCGATATATTTTGCACTCATAGGGTCGCATATTACAAGAAGTTCTAACGTAGGAGTAGGCCCAGCCTACGTTAAAGTCGGATCTTTCATCAGCAAAACCGGAGAGACTTACTTCACAATAGAATGGAAATGTTGCGCGCAAAAAGATGTTACGTGACTTACAGTAGCCTGATCTTTCATCAGGAAAACCGGAGAGACCTCACAATAGAATGGAAATGTTGTGCGCAACAAGCTGTTACGCGACTTACAGCACAGTTAATGTTAACACAATGAAAACACTTCTGACAAGTCAATGTAACTATCGAACATGCTCAACAAAATGTATTCACTGCTTAAATTTCTAATAAAATATTATCACTGAATGCTCGCCAATTGTGTGTGTGTGTGTGTGTGTGTGTGTGTGTGTGAGAGAGAGAGAGAGAGAGAGAGAGCGAGAGAGAAAACACGCCACTGCAAATAAAAGAACATGTTGCCTCAATCACTGCATAAAAATAAATAGCATCTTACCCTTAAGCCCTATTCGGACGGGATAAGTTTTACAGGGGGAGGTGGGATCATGTAATAATTACTGGAAGAGCTCCGCTATTTTAGTTCCCATGTCTGTAACTTTTACGGACTGCTTTTCTCCCGCGCCAGTAAAGATTCCGGAGTCTTTTACCTACTGTTAAATGTCCTGTAAAAATTACCCCAGGTTAAAGCTATCCCGTGCAAATTGACATGTCCGGTAAAATTCTGTTATTTCCTGTGATAAATTAGTTTCCCCCAGTCTTTTCTACTGGTTTTTCACGTAAGCACTCGAGGACGCCTTTGGTTGTGCTCTCTTCGGTCCAACTATTGACCGACCTCTAAATGAATGTGACGTTACATTAAATAAGAAGACAGAGAGCAAAAAAAAAAAAACAGGCTAAAAAGTAGGCTACAGTGGGGCAACGCTTGTGGCCGTTTTAGGTAAGCTATTGTAGCCTAGCTATAGCCTTACATACATGTTATGGCCTAACACTGTTTCTTCGTGTAATTGCAGGATTCCTCACGCTTTTTGTGGACATGTTTGCCATGCCAACATTGTCTCCACATAGTTGTTTTTTTTGGCGGCTCAGTTTGCAGTGAAGATAGGATGTGTAACGTTGTATGACTCGTGGGGAACATTTTCGGTGTGACGACAACATAGGGTAGACACTCCCATCTCTGTAATTCTAGACGCTGCTTACGGAGATAGCTACTTTATCCCATCCGAATCAGCCATTAACATTACAGACGTCCTGTGGTAATAATTACTTTACAGACATTGTCCTGAAAACATATCCCGTCCGAATAGGGCTTTAGAATGTGAGATTGACCCTCCTTGTCCCGGTTGCGTCAAATTCCCTAAGCACCCGCTCTGTGTCGATTTCAAAGTCATTGTGAATGTTCATAATCGCCAATCGCGTCTGTCATGTAGGTAGGTTTTCAGACGTCTCAAACAGCTGAATGAGCGCTCGACCGAAGCAGTAGCTAGACACGGGCATCGTAAGAAGGACTTTCAGTATGCTATGAAGTATTCGTTTAAGTTAGTTATCTTGACTGACAAGTAAAAAGGCAACTTTTCCCGGTCTAAAGAAAAAGGTGATCCTCCAATCACTTTCAACGGTGTTAACGGCGGGATGGTGATCCTCCAATCACTTTCAACTGTGTCTTCCAATCACTTTCAAATGTTTGAAATATGCAAAACTTGGAAAATACAATAACCAGGCAATACAACTAAGACAATAAGCAAATATCATTCCTCAACATCGTAGAAACAGAGACGCAGAGACTTTGACAATTCACGTCAGTTTTAATGGAAATACTAATTTTGCTGTTGTTGCTAAGGTACGCAGACTGCGTACTCTGCGTACAGCTGGGGGCGCCACTGCACACACACACACACACACACACTTCATCCTGCCTCCACCTGTAGTTTCAGTAGAAGCCACTCAGTAATGATGTTCATCCACACGTGTGAAGCGCGCTCATTTACACTGTCACAGGTGCAAAAACCTGTTTGTTCACACCACCGCAGGTGTGAAACCTGTTTGTTCAAGCCATCGAAAGGCGTAAGTTCACCTCTTCTCAGTTCATTCAGTCCTTTTTCCGTACACTGTACATTGTGTACACTGTTTCTCTCAGGTACTTTTACACAGCACAGAGAGGACCATAGGTACCCAGTAGCCCTTTTTTGAAGTGATGCGTTCAAACTGGGAGGCGCCACTATGAGTAAAATGGATTGCGGATCTGTACTTCAGGTCTGAGACCCCCAACCTGGACTGCCTTATATTTGGAGCAGAGATGGAGGCAATCTGTGCTGGACCTATTTTAAGGGCTTATTAATGCAGAAAATGACAGCAATGCATAATTTGCATTATCCAACTCCCTCCCTCTTTCCCTCACTCTCTGGTTTCTCCACCTGTCTTGATCATTTTCTGGCTTTTTCCTCTATCATGTATCTCTCAATATTGAATACATGATATTTTTATATGATCTCTTTTTCTTTATCGCCCTCTCAGTCTGTCTATCTCTGTGGCTATTGTCCAACAAACTGCTCATGCTACAAACTGCTCCAGTTTGTGTTTCATGATGTCAAAGCCCTGTGTACATATCGCTTGTTTGGGGAATAGCTGTTTAAAATATGATTTTTATGTTTAAGTTTATTTGTGTGATGTATTTTTAAATGGCCGTTTGCAACTGCAGGTCTCTCATTATATTACATTACATTACATTTATTTGGCAGACGCTTTCATCCAAAGCGACATACAATAAGTGCATATTGAGGTCATTGACGCAACTACAAAGCAGGTCCAACGAAGCACAACTTTCTCACAACGTAGGAGCTATACCTAGTAATGAACAGAGAACACAGCTATACATTCTGAACTATAAAATAGCAAAAAACACAAGTTAAATAGAAAACAAGCAACAAAAAAAAACAGGAAGCAAGTAATATAGAATTAGCCCTAGATCGGTAGTTTAGTTGAGGTAGAGTCTGGAAAAAGTGCGTTTTCAGGTTCGTAGGCTTGCAAAAGGGAGTTGCAGTAGTCCAGATGTGAGGTGACCATGGTCTGGACAAGAAGCTGGGTGGAGTAGGCGGTCAGGTACGGCCGAATCCTCCTGATGTTGTACAGGAGGAACCTGCAGAACCGTGCCGTTGCCCTGATGTGTTCTTTGAAGTCCAGCTGGTCGTCCAGGACCACCCCCAGGTTCCTTGCAGAGCGGGAGGCGGTCACCATGGTTTCGTCCACGGTGATGGACAGGTCTAGAAGCGGGGAGGTCTTGTATGGCATGAAGAGCAGCTCAATCTTGTCGAGGTTGAGCTTCAAATGATAGCTAGACATCCACACAGAGATGTCAAGCAGGCAAGAAGATATCCTGTCCTTAACCTGTGGGGTAGAGGGAGGGAAAGAGAGGAAGAGTTGAGTGTCATCAGCATAACTATGGTAAGAGAAGCCATGTGAATTAATAACCAAACCAAGAGACTTAGTCTAAATGGAGAACAGCAGAGGACCCAGTACAGATCCCTGCGGGACTCCTGTAAAAAGTGGATGAGGTGCAGAGACAGAGCCCTTCCAGGAGACTTGGTAGGATCTATCAAGAAAGGGTAGTTCCAGAGATGGCCATCTCAGCCAGTGTGGAGATCAGGAGTTTGTGGTGTCGAACGCTGCAGACAGGTCAAGGAGAATCAGGACAGAGGAGAGGGAGGAAGCTCTAGCAGTGGCGAGTGCCTCGGTCACAGCCAGGAGTGCAGTTTCAGTAGAGTGCCCGGTTCTGAAGACGGACTGATGAGGGTCGAGCAGGTTCTTCTGGTGGAGAAAAACAAACAGTTGGTTAAGGGCAGCTCGTTCAAGAGCTTTGGACAAGAAGGGCAGGAGAGACACAGGACGATAGTTTCTGACATCAGAGGGTTCCAAACTAGGTTTCCTAAGGAGTGGGATAACACAGGCAGTTTTGGAAACAGCAGGAACCTAGCCACAGATTAAGGAGGTGTTGATGATGGATGACAGATATGGAAGGGCCTCACCGGATATAGACTGGAGGATTGCCGATGGGGTCCAGTGGGTAGCTGGTTGCACGCTGGTGTGTTACAAGTTGGAGTGCATCTGTGTCCTCCAGAGTCTCTCCCATCGCATCTATCAATTCAGGGGTGCACTAGCATTTGTGTCCTCCAGAACACTTGTAGGAAACCTCCACTTCTTTTCACTGTACAGTCTACGAGCTGAGCTGTCCACAGTTACCGCTCCAGAAGGCTGTGCAGTTGACACAGCTAGAGCAGTCCGGCGTCATCTGGGGTTGATGAGGCAGAGGTACCTCACTGGGATGCCAACTGAAGCCTTCCCCGGGCAAAACTATAGCCAATTAAATGCTGCCCCGTGTGACTTGTGGCAACAGTTGGCATGGACTGGATTAAATCACATTCCTCCACTGACAGTCTCAGGCTGTGAAGGCAAAAGCATGGGTTTTGATTGCTGTGACATTTTGTGTTCATCTAAACTGTTAGGAAAGAAGCATAACCTGGGGATAGCAGCTAGGTTGCTGGTGAAATTTGTATATTTTTTTCACGCTCCAAGCCGCTTCTGCGTCGACCGCAGCAGAAGGCGGCGGCGGGAATGCGAGAAAGCTGTTCTGCGGATTTTTTGTTTTTTGTAAGCGAAGCGTCTGAAGCCATTTGTAACAGTCCTAATGAGCTGCCCTGTTTGTCACTTTGCCTGAGAGCCTGGATTCCGGGCGCATAATGCAGCAAAAACAGCACGTTATTAAAAACCGGGGGGTGGGTGGGGGTGGGGGGGAGAGACGCTTGTGCAAGAGGCTTCAATTATACTCTCCAGAAATGCAATCTGCACAGACACTAATCTACCGGCTAGTCATCAGGTGTGGAGGAGGGGTTGGGGGGGTTGTTTGATTAATGAAACAAAGGGAATTCAGTGCTTAGTGTCCTCAGACAGGAAGGCACAGGCAGAGCGAGAGAGAGAGACAGAGAAAAAGAGATGCACACAGTCAGTAGGTAGGCTGTAGGCTACAGGTTCCAAAACTGCCAGCAGAGACAGTGGACAGATGAGGGGACACACTAATGACCGGGTTCCAGAGCTGTTGCTTGGGATTAAGGACACTGTTGGGGGAAAATGTGATGAATAACCAGGGTCCGCAACTCTACGCATGTACAGCGAGATGAAGGGCTTGTTAGACTCCACAGGCCATGGGAGACAACAAGGGTTAAGGGTAGAGGAGGAAAGGACAGGAAGACTCTAGGGATAAGAAATTAGGCCAGTAGGAGTGAAGAAAAGAGGCAGAGGCAGGTCAGCTTGTGCCTGATCAAAGAGGTCTTCCTCATGCTCTTAATCACAGAGCATCCATGCCCTAGCATTTTAAAAATTATTTACGTTGTGGAAATTGAACAAAAAAATTGTGTTCCCCTGATAATGTTGTGTAGCATGCACATACTGTACTTAACATGTTCCTTTGCAGAAGAGAAGTGTAAATGTGACAGACCTATTTATAGTGCAGCTGGAAATCTGTTAATTGGGGTTGGTATAATGGTATAAAAGAAGCATTGTAAGAAATGACAATGTTTCTAATCACCACATCCTAACAGTGGTTACAGTAATGTTTAATCTTATCTGGTTATACCTGGAGATGTCCTGATTTATTCCTCTGTGTGCAGTGAAAGGTCTTTTTCATGTGAGACATTTCGTTTTTCGTTCTCAACATCACTGCTTTACATACAGGAAGGGAACAACTGCAGTCATTCATGATTCAGTTGCAGACTTTTATGTCTTTGCTCAATTTTGCCTTTTAACCTGATTTTACTGTTCTATTTGCTGGGTGATTGAAGATAGGTGAAATGCAGGCAGATTTAAATTACCCTGAAGGTGAACGCTTGGTTTTGATGACTGTTATTACTTGCCTGTTAAAGGTATGCTTTCTATTTGATCAAATACTGTATACATGTATATACTGTATATGCTGCGCAAGAGTAAAGGACAAAGCTGGCAGCTGAGGGAAGAAAGTTTTTCAGGGATGAACATTTCAGACAAAGTAATGGTGTTTCAAATGAATGTGACATGTTCAGCTAGTGATTTCTTTTAGGCTTAAGTTTGTCATCATTATTAATAAATAAGACAAATTTCTTGTTTGCTGAATCCTGATTCTCATCTCCATTCCCTTCACACAGCAGCAAGTTCTGGAAAACAGCCAAACACTAAGATTGCTTTTTGGGATTAGGGTTTGTTTGTGTGTATGTTGTATAAAAGGTTCACTTTCTGAGGTTTGTTGGTTTAACACAGTAGTCCCTGCTTGTTTTTCTTTTTTCTTTACTTCTCTATGTGAGAGAGCCCCCTAGTGGTCATCTGAAATCACCTTTGCACACAAGGGGTAGGGAACCAAAATGGCCAAGGTCCAGCATCGCAGCTGTCTGGGCTGTGCCCACTGAATTCAATATTTTTTAACTTGATCATTAGTATTCAAACTATCATCAGTATTTAAACCATCCGTATTGCAAGCTGGCGGTAACAATTCAGCACTGAACTTAAATGGAGCTTGATTTCAGTTGCATTTCATCATTTCACTATTCATCTCTTTATCTTCTCAAACATGGACTGCATTAAATCCATGGCACACCTATTTTTATAAATATGAATGTTTGCTTCTAGATGCACATTGGAATTGTTCATTTTGATGTAATCATACAACATATTATGGTCTCACAAATGTTTTGATTTAGTGTCAGTGAAATCCAACTCCACCGGTGGAAAACAAGGTTGAAAATGAAAGGTAAAAGGGAGAGGGGTTGTCTTTTTTGATACAACTAACATAACAGATCATTTTTCAACTTAGAGAATTTGAGGAGAGAGATCATGTTTTTGGCCATAGTGCAATCAACTAGTTCATTGTTAATGGAGAGGTTGTTATCTAGGGCAGCTGATGTCTGGTGGAAGGCTCAATATGAGCAGTGGTCAGGGCTTTGATGGGTAACTGTAATGGGGCGTGACGTGTGACGTGGGAGGAGCCAAACGCAGCAAGGGGATTCATTAAGCCCTTAGGCCACTAAGGCGGGATACCCCGCAGATAAGGGAGGAGAATACAACGAACACACACACCACAGCTACAGACCGGCTCACTGTTACATACCAAAGAGTATTAACACAAACGCCTGGTTTCCTAACCAGAAAACCCAACAAGGCGAAAGGGAACAAAGAACTGCTACCCCATACTTCTACAAGCTAAGTAACCAACAAGCAAGCCGGAAATAACAAACGCCCTGTCTCGATAACGAGACGCATAATAACAGGCGAGTAGCACCATGGCACAAATAAAACAAACAGTCAACAAATATAGCAGAATGAAATGATTGTAAAAGAGGAGGCGAAAAAACAGATATAACGTTCCGTGACTACTTCCATAAGCTAAAACTAACAGTCACATGCAGAACCTAAAGGGGGTAAACGCCCGATCTCCCAGGGGGGAGAAACGCTTTACAGGCGAGCCGACGGAGAACCGCAGTCCCATAGCCTTACCAGCAAAATGACTGAGCTTAAAATAGAGCCACGTCCTAACCTCTCAGTAAGGAGATGTAACGAGGCAAAGGAACAGATATTTAATGTTCCACGGCTAGTTTAATAAGTACGCAGTCTAAAGCAGAAAACGAGGTAAACACCCGATCTCCCAGGAGGAAGAAACATTTTACAGGTGAGCCGACGGAGCACCGTCGTCCCATAACTTTCCTATCCAAATAGACTAACGCAAGCTCAATATAAAACAACCGCCCTAGCCTCTCAGTAAAAGAATGTAACGAAGCGAACGAACAGAGAGTTAACGTTCCTATGCTACACGCAGTCACACACAAACATGTCCACAACCTCGCCCAAACTCCACACAAGGAGAAACATACCCGGAAAACGAACAGAACAATAGTTCCGAACAAAATCGTCCCGTTGGTAAAAAGGACGGAGGACAGCTGCAACAAAGACCAACGCAAAAATAGCATGACAGCCTCTCAATATAAACAAAAACCCTGACTCATAACAAAGGGGAACGTAGTCCACGAGAAGGACAAAACAGGGAAATAAACGTACCAAAGCTACTTACTGGCTCACAGTAACAAGGAAAAGAGTAGAAGCAAAACGCCAGGTCTCTCAGTAAAAAGACCAATCAAAGGCGAAAAAGGAACAAAGAACTGCTACTCTATACTTCTACGAGCTAATAACTAAGTAGAAGCGAAACGCCTGATCTCCCTATGGGAAGATATGTGCCGAAGGGCGAACAGAACTACTGTTCCGAACAGAATCGCCCAAAACTCCATACACGGAGAAAAAGCACTAAAAAGGCAAAATAGAGCAGAGATTTACGGTCCCAAACTTCTACGAGATAATCAACTACCAAGCCAGCAAGAAATAAGCCCTGCCTCAACAAAGAGACGTTAAAAATAGGCGAGTAGCCAAAATGGTACGAGAACTCACAGCCAACAAAAACACCACAGTACAAAACAATGAACAATTAATGTCGAAGCCCCGAACGAAGGAAACGGTAGGCTTATATAACTCTCAGGTGACTACGAACAGGTGAAAACGCTTAACAGAAGCTCCCCCAACTCAGCAGGGCGGAGCAAGCATCTACCAAAAGGGCAACGCCCTCGCGTGGCCATGAGGAAAACGACCGCATAGGGAAACAGGGTCAAAACCATGACAGTAACATCTTAAGGCTTTTCTTATTACCTATAGATGACAATGTCAGGGTAACTTTTAAAATGTACCTCACATAGCATAATTGGTGGAGTAGTGGTTAAGCCCTAATGTTTAATTGGCTAATAATCATTCTTTCCCTCTCCACCTCAGCTGATGTGTGGTGAGCATTCTGGCGCAAAATGGCTGCCGCTGCAACACCCAGGTGGGTGCTACACATTGATGGTGGTAGAGGCGAGTTTCCCCCTCATCACTGTAAGCGCTTTGAGTATCGAGAAAGGCGCTATATAAATGCAAGGTATTATTATTATTATTATAATGTTTTGAGAATATGACATGGTCAGGGTGTTGGGAAGATGAGGACAGAGCAGCAGTCATGCACACACACAAGCACTTGCAGTACACCACATGCATATTCACACACAAGCTCTCAAGCCTCATTCCGTGCCACAGTAAACTCACTCTCCCATTTGCTTTGATTTTATAAATCCACACAGACATCTGAACATAAAGCTGAAAAAGACAACTGCACAGTAAAGAGCAAAATTGAAAAAGCCAAAACCGTCAACTGAGCTTATGCACTCCAGCAATGGAAAACTCTCAAACCCTCGGGATGCATAGCGGTAAACCTGAAGCAGCAGTCGTGCGTGTGGGAGCTCCGAACATGGTGCAGATCACTTGGAGGAGAATACTAGGGGCAGACCTCCAGAGGCAGAGGGATGGAAGGCTCTAATCCCACTATAAAAGTATATTTAACAAGGAATTCAGGCAGCACTCGACCAGCACCGCTGGAGAATCATAGATTCATCATAGAATCACCCATCAGTAGATTTCAAATAGCCTAAATCCCATCCGCCCGCAGAGAGGAGGTATTTACCCAGCATACAATAAAAAATGATCTCATTCTCTAGCCGTACGGATCTGTCTCTTCTCAGTTGCGCAGAGAAAAATGGGCAAGCCCACAGACACTTTCCGAGCTGCCTCCACACTGGTCGATATGTTACACCTTGTTTGAATGGGAGGCAGCGTGAATTTGCCATGGAAACCGTCTCCAGACAGGCCAAGCCTTTTCTCGCGACCGTCGCCTTCTCCCGTCAGATTCCCAGCGGAGCTGGGAGGCCCTTCGCGTTTCATCCCATAAAACGTGCGCAGGAATTTTTCACCCCAGCAATGGTGTGAGTGAAAAAATGAACAACAGTTTTCAGTCAACATCTTCACCCATCTGCCCATCCCTCATAAAAGCTGCCCAACAGGCGTGTCGCTGCCAGGGCTAGACAGGGGTCCTTCGACAAGGACGGTAGACTAAACTTCTGAAAGGGTGTGGTTTGCAAAATTCACAAAGGGTGTAGTGGAAGGAACAAAAATAAAATGGATTTTTTTCTCGTTACCTCATTGCCCTTACTAGACCGGTCACCAGGGCTCAGTCATAGGGGTGGCAAATGAACTGTCACGGGTGGGCACAATTAAGTTATTTGTATATGTGTTGTAATTTGTGCAGCACTGATGCAGAGGTCACATGGACCCAGTGGTGTATTTGTTTCTAACACAATGGGGAGGGGACCAATTCTTGCAATTCCACACAGCTTGCCACGACTGTGAAGCTTTCTACAGTAAAAGTTAGACAAAATCACCCACACAAATAAAGGAAAATGCAACCGTTTACAATACAATATAGCATAATGTGAATATGGGACAATTTTAGCATACAGTAACCTACTGTGCAAAAGTCTTAGGCAGATGTAAAAAACTAAATAAATTGTAAAGCAAAGATGCTTTCAAAAATAATGAAATGAAAAGCGAATATAAAGAGCAGTAAACAGTAAAAAAAATAACTCAAATCAATATTTGGTATGACCACCCTTTGCCTTTAAAACTGCATCAATTCTCTTAGGTACATTGTCGTGTCATTTTATATGAAAATCAGCTGATAGGTTGTTCCAAGCATCTTGGAGAACTTGCCACAGTTCTTCTGCAGACTTTGGCCATCTTTTGCAGAACTCCTTGTTCTAATTTTCTACTGACACACTAATGCAGAAGACAAAAAATAAACATCTAAGAAAACATTTACGTAAAAAATCTAGGGTGCCTAAGACTTTTGCTCAGTAGGCCTACTGTATAATTCACAGCTAATTTTAGTTAATCTTTTAAAGATTGATTAATGTTAGCTTTTAAAACAGGTTGTGTTCACAAACCACATTTCTTTGCAAACATCTTTGTGATGTTACACTGTTCAAATGGTCATGCAACACAGCATTAGATACCAAATAAGCAAAGTAGCTGGCAAAAAAAGAGATAACAGTGTTAGCCATCTGATGAACCACAAAGTAAACTGACAAAGTAAACTGAAGCAACCACAGTAAATAAATATTTTCGCATCTATGTTACTGGTAGCTAAACAACAAGTGAATTCCCTCCAAACTAGCTAGCTAATCGGCTGGCCAGTCAAACAATTACTTTGCTGAGCGTGAGAGTGTGGTGTTCTATAAATGTTTTAAATTGAGAGGGCGTAACAACAATTTTTTAAGCTAGCTGGTCAGTGCAAAGTAATGTAAAGTAATTGTTTTGCAAATTCAAAGTTTCTCTGACCATCAATGACAATTGACGATATAGCTGCTGCTGTAAGGTCACTGTCAATATAGCTGTGAGGAGCGTGCCTGCAGAAGGAGGAGGGTATGGGTTTGGGTAAAGTGTGTGTGCGTGTGTGTGTGCGTGTGCATGTGTGTGTCCATCACATTATCTCCACAAATTGTAATGGATATTGTAAGCTAATACCAGCACTGCAGCATTGGGAAAGGCAAGGACTAGCACGTGCTCTCCGTTTACATGTGAAGCTGCCCTTTATGCACTTTGTAGGCTGCCAGCTAAGATGCTCCACTGCGTCAGAGGTCTTCGAATCTTGACATCACAGCCGGCTTGCAGGTGCCTGACCAATCACAGTTACCCTGCTCGCTAAGACCCAGTGTCCTTTTGCTATGCCCCCTAACCAGTTATGTGTCACCCCAAGACCTCAGACCGGCGCAGCCCGAATTTAGTTGTGCCATGAACGGGTACACCAGCTGGGAGCCGCAACATTGTGTGCAATTGAAAACGAGCACTAACGCACACGCCTTCCCCAGCGGGCAGTCGATACCGGAGCAACCGAAACACGTCAGTTTCAGCCACTGGGGCACTCGCTCACTGCGAGTATTATGTCTCATTAATACCATAGCGTGTTGCAGTGATGGAGGGCTTTGTGTGTTGACCAGTACAGCAGACAGAATCCGTGCACTACAGCAGTCCCGCAGGCCCGGCTGCAAACGGTGGTCCGCATCTCGGCCGTGAAAATCCAATTTCTCAAAGCTTGTCTCGGGCTGCCAGGGTCGCTGAGGTGTTAGAGAAAGCATGACTTCATGACTCTCTGCAGACTAATCAATAATCATAGAGATTCAATCAATTTTTAATCTTTTCGTCCTGCCGCGGAACATGATCATTAATTCGCTAACCGTCAGGGCCCCCGTGGCGGTGCAATGTCGGGTGAATTGATGGCATCTGTGAATTGAAACCACACTCCAAAGCCGGGCTCCATTTACAAGATGGTCCCTATCTTATAGGCCCATTGTGTGTGTCAGCCTGCTATATTTAACTTACCCCCATTTTACTCCCTGTCCATTAACAGGGCCACGACTTTTATGAATGTCTGACCTAAAAATTTACGCTTTTCCATCAATGGGTGAATGACGGAGGAGGAGTGAAGGAGGCCACGTTCACGTTCGTAGGGAGACACCAGAGCGCAAATTAAGAAAGTAATGTCGCCTCCGAGTCGAGAGAAGTGCGTCGCGGTGTGGCTGTATCGCGGACGGATGAAATGAGTCAGTTGCTTGCTGCCGCCCTCTCCCATCGCGTTTACTCCTTTAGGGTGGGAAAAGAAGGGCGCTCCAGCATTTTCTCCACATGACGCTATGCCGGGAACACCGTCACTGCCAAACGGTACCACACAGTTTTTTTGCTGCGCTGCCTGGCCTACCTGGGGACCTTCTCTCATCCTCTGATGGTGCACGATAATAACATCATCACAAAAGGCCCTCTGAATATCTGGAGAGGACAGCGCCTCAGAGATAATGAATCAGTCGTTCGGTTTATCTTATCTGCTGTGCTTCTGTCTATAATCACACAAGATAAAAACAGGAAGGAGGGAAGTGCCAGGCACATCTTTAAGTTTTGTTTTCCAGAGGCAGTTGAATTCAGGTTGGGGCAGTCGGTGACAGTCAAAAGACTTATCTCTCCATTAACTCGCTACTGTTCATTTTAATGAATGAAATGAACTGACAGTTCATGGTACATATTGTTCAGTTTAATGACTGGAGTTGCGAGAGTGAGTGCTACTTTTGTACACAAAGTCCTGCAGGGCTTTTTTTTCTCTGAAAAAATAAGAGCTCAGAGCTTTTTTTTCGAGGGTTGTGGATAGATGCTTTGCTATGTCATGGGCAATAACACATTCACCAGAATGTTTCTTTGATGTGCAATTTTCTGTTTAGAGCTAAAGTGCTATGAACTGATTTTATAGTTAGAAGTTCAGAAAGATAACTGGACTTGGTATGTTACGACCCTGTAACTGAGAGACGTCAGTGGAGGATAGACAGGATGGTTGCTGCCTTCAGTTTTACAGCGTTGGAGAATAAAATATTTGTTCCATGCTTAGGACATACACAACACTAATATGAATTAAAGATAAATGTCCAGTTTAAAATATTTTTTCTGTGGAATTATAAAAGCATCGTCTCTGCACTGAATCTAAATAGCACCATAATAAGGTTGCTTTGGTATCCAGACGATGTTAGCTCTGTCCTTCAAATAATCTGTTGGCTTTGCGTTAACCTCCTGTGGTCTTCAGATGAAAATCTATGTATCTACCCGTTTTCCCCTCTTTCTAGGTGCCAAAGCAGGTGCTATCAGGTAATATCATATAAGCAGAAAACACCGCCTGTGTCCTTGTCCTTTCAATGGTATTTGCCTTTAATAAAAACATCCTGCATGGAACCGTGTTCATTATGACTGACTTTAGGGCAGCAGGCTACATTGTTTAAAGTTGTGATTTAAAAAATGGAAATGTCATGTCTGCTGTAACAGGCTTTTTAGAGCCGTTGGTGTGAAATCCCACCCGAGCTGAGACCTGGCTGTCAAACGCAGGCCTTTCTCAAGGTGTTTATAAATAATTGAGCAGAAAGTGAAAAGTAACCATTGCAGTGGCTCTACCTTTCCCAAGCTGACATGTTGTAGATGGGGTGCATTGCACTAGCCCATTCAAACCCTCATACCCATTCAACCCTCAATTTATTTATTTTTTTTGGCCACTCCAGGTTCCTGTAATTAATACAGATTTAGGGAAAACTACCTTTAGTTATTTTGCTCCATACACAACCCATGTTGCTAGTTCCTCCCACAGGTGAGTTGGCATCAGAGATAATAAAACAGTCACAAGATATTACCTCAATGGGAGAGGCTTGTACGTTGACCCACAATGCACTGGACCAGGTAGAAATAAGAGGGCATAACAACAATCTTGTTTGTTGGTACCCAACTTGCGGTGCACGTTCAGGGAGTCCAGCCAGTCAGTTGGCAAGCTAGAGCGGTGAATATGTCTGCAAATGTGCAAAAATAAAACAAAAAAACACATTCAACCATCTTTTGGTTCCCTTTGGATAATATCTATTAAAATGAGTTAGTAAAATTCTCTAGTAAAATTAGCTTTCTGGTAGCTGCTATTGCCCCTTCGGCCAGGTAGTTTACTAGCTTGGGGTTAATACGCAAATTAGAAAATGATTTTAAAAAACGATCAATGATGCCAATGAAGCGAAATGTACTGCAACACGACAGTGCTTGAAATTTGGGTTTTGGGAATGTTCCAAGCTGGTCGCTGCCAGGTTAAGTTCTGACTCTGGCCTGTATTGCAGCCAGAACACACCAGCATGACCATTCCGGTCTGCTGCGACAGGGAGACTTGCACTTCTGCCCTGCATGTGAATGGTTTTCGCTCATCCAGACTGCGGAGCTTCTCCAACCTAGCTCCCCACTGGTGGGACAAACTCTCCATTCCTCTGCGAACTGCTCAATTACTGCTATTTTCCGTTGTGGTCTGATGACACATTTCTTCAGACTACCTTGACTAACATTCACGCTACACCTCTATGCCGGGCTACCCACCAATTAAGTAGACTTTCATGTACCACTTGTAGCTTGATCCTGATTGAGTTCTTTTATCGTGTCTCGACTCTCGTGTAATCTCGCCTATTTGACTTAGCCATAGCTTTACTGTGTGAACTAGACTTGATGTTCATGGCTTTCAATAGCTGATAGCTGTATAAATGTTATAAATTATTATATAATATATATATTATATTTCCAATTATATTTCCTTTCCAAAAAAATAGAATATCATGGAAAAGTATTTTTTTTCCATAATTCCATTCAAAAAGTGAAACTTTCATAGATTATAGATTCATTACACACAAAGTGAAATATTTCTAGCCTTTATTTGTTTCATTTTTCATAATTTTGGCTTACAGCTCCAGAAAACACCCAAAACAGTATTTCAAGAAATTAGAATAGTGTGTCGAAAATCAGCATTTACTTCAGTTATTTCAGAGAATGAATGTTTTAGACTGAGTGTCACACTATCATCTAATTTATTCAAAACACCTGCAAAGTTTATCTCAGTTTGGTTCAGTATGGGGAAGACTGCAGACTTGACAATTGGCCAGAAGACCATCATTGACACCCTCCAGAAGATGGGTAAGGTCATCGCTAAGGAGGCTGGCTGTTCACAGAGTGCAGTGTCCAAGCATATCAATAGAAAGTTTAGTGGAAGGGAAAAATGTGGCAGGAGAAGGTGCACAAGCAAAAGAGATGACCGTAGGTTTCAGCGGATTGTCAAGCAAAGACGATTCCAAAATTTGGCGGAGATGCAGAGGGAGTGGACTGAGGCTGGAGTCAGTGCTTCAAAAACCACCACGTACAGACGTATCCGGGACATGGGCTACAACTGTCGGATTCCTCGAGTCAAGACACTCCACTCATTCTCAGAAATAACTGAAGTAAATGCTGATTTTCGACACACTATTCTAATTTCTTGAAATACTGTTTTGGGGGTTTTCTGGAGCTGTAAGCCAAAATTATGAAAAATTAAACAAATAAAGGCTAGAAATATTTCACTTTGTGTGTAATGAATCTATAATCTATGAAAGTTTCACTTTTTGAATGGAATTATGGAAAAAAAAAAAAACATTTCCATGATATTCTAATTTTTTGGAAAGGATCTGTACTATTATAAATGATTTATAAATTATAATAAACAAGATGTGACACTTAATTTTGTATGTAAACTGAGATCAAATCCTTCATGGCCCACAATATTTAGGTTACATGTAATGAGTAAAATTAAATTTAATTAGTTACAAACTTACAAAGAAAATGTACAAATCTTTCTTCATTAATAGCCAAAGCAAAAGAGAACATGTGACGGTGCAACACCAGAAATATACATGCAATTCTCATTACACAAAATACAATATGCAATAAAATTAAAAGACCATTATGTTCTACAGTTGGGTACCCCCTCGCACTAGACATGTATACTGACTAGCTAGCAAGCTTTGTAGCAGGCTAGCCTCTACACACATGTGTGTAACAAGGCACCATTAAAAACATTTCTAAAACTGCTTCAACAAGAATCGCTGCACTATGACACAACATATGCAAATACCAAGGATAGTAAGAGACAATGGGAACCCAGATGGTAGGGTGAGCCTCTCTCACTTTACCATCTGGGAACAGCACTGCAATACCCCGGATCACATGTCATTTCACTTGGTATGTCATGGTAATGTCACTTGCTGCATCAATGTTGACATAACACACCACATGCCTATCTGTGGTTATTGACATAAACACTTATGAATTTTTATGTAGTGCTTATGAAGGAGTTATTTAGCTCTCATGGAAAGAAAGTGTTACCAAATGTCCTAATCCTGGTTGTACTACCCTGTTTAATATTTTCCAGAAAATTTGCTATTTTTAAACCTGGGATTATAACACTTCGCTCCCGGGTTTCCCGGGAAATCCAGTCTAAAAAAACAGGGGCGTTCTAGTAGACTATTATCAAATGTGCGACCCTACTTTTTGGTTTACAGGCTACCGGCATCCATATGCCATATAAAACTATCTTTCAGCACCACGGTATTGTCCACTAGCCTACTATTGGCTGAGATTCTTGAATATCAATAAAAACATTTTTCAAAGACGTTTCATTAATAAAAGCAACATATTTTCTGTACAAAATTACGGCTGCTTTGGAACTAAACAAGGGCTATATGGCTATTAGGCCTACCTGAACCGTGAGAAGTAGCTATTAACACTGGCTATAACTGTTAACGACAAAAAGGCTTTAGGTCTACATATTTTTACCCTCTTCTTTGAAATGTCGAGGGTTTCGGCATTGAATGCCCAAAACTGAGAAATTTGGAAATAAAGTAACATGTGTTATGCAGAAATTACTACGTTTAATAAATTTATAACAAGCCAATAAAAAAATTATACCTAAATAAAAAATCTAGGTTTTTGCTGCAAGAACTGAGAATGTGAGTAATAGGCCTACATTATATAGCCTAAGTAAATGTTGTGGCATAGATACAATAACTTAATATGATGGCATAAATACAATACCTCCATCAAGACACATCAGCAAATATACGCTAGCCTACCATTGTGAAATGAGGGATGTTTAGCCATAGAAACTTAATACTTTTCTTACGAGTTGGTAAGAAAAGCGAAGGTATCTAATATACTTGCAACTTGCTCTAAGAATTTCAGCTCGTTTTGTAATTATAGCTGGGCTATATTTCTGCAGATGACCTGGAATAACAAAACTATGTCATTGACGTCGCAATTATAGTAGGCTAGCCTATTCTTTTCTCTGAAATTAATTTACAACTTAAAAAAAAAAAAAACGACATTTTGCCTCGTTAGTATTAAGTTTCTCAAAATTCTTCCACAAGTTGCTTGACATCATTTTGCTCTCCACGTTTCGAGCAGGTATATTGAACTTCTATTTCCTGTGCGTGCAATTGCAATGTTCACATGCTCTAAAGTGCAATCGGTTACCGAGTTTTTGCTTGTCAATGAACAGTCATGAGTAGGCGTCAGTTTTTTCAAATGGTGGATGCTGCATTTTGGAAATGCACTTCATATATTGATTCTTTTATTGTACTTAATTAGGCCAAATATAATGCAAGAGTTATTTATCTGCATTGCCCATGTCCCGGTTTCCCCGACGTCACTCCCGGGTAGGAACGGGAAGGAATTGTGATGTGCGTCGCTCTGGATAAGAGCGTCTGCCAAATGTCTAAAATGTGATGGGAAATACCGGGATCCCGGGAATAGTAATGCTTTCTCTGACTAATATCCTAAAGCAAATCTTTCCAAAGCTGTCTCCAAAACATCTGTCATCAATGCTTAGAGCAGTTGGATGGCTGAAAAATTTTGGAATGCTGGAAAAGAATTAATGATTCTGAAATACAGGAAGGGGTTGAGCCACACAGAGCATGCAAATGCCAGCAGGAGAAGTTCAAATTTTATCCTAATCTGAAGTGGGAGTCAATGGAAATGAATCAGAACTGAGATGCATTCTCTTGTTGAACATAAGTTGTAGTATCTGCTAAAAATCCAAGCTCCATTCAGACTGTGTTGCAATTTAATCAGAACAGATCTTGAAAACTTTCCATGATAAATAAAGGGTATCTAAAGAGGGAGCAAGCTTCTCTGTAACAAAGGCTCTGATTGCAAAAGACTGGAATGGATTTAGGCAATCTTTTTCAAGTGAAAGAAACATTCACATCAACCTGACTGCTTGCACTTTGTATTTCTCAAAGTTAATGTTTTTGTTCAACTCTAAGGTCAGGTTTTAGTTTTAATTCAGCCTTTTCAGACAAGTGGAAAATACTCAACCTTGTGAAATAAGCATGTTGTGTTGTGCAAAATATCACAACACAAGCACAAATACCATTTTTTCCGCACTTACCCGTTCAGGCAAGTTGATTAGAAATCTACTTGCCCAAAGTAATTTATACTTGCCTGAATATGGCAGTTTACAACCTATAATACAATTTTGCTTATTTATTGTAGGCCTTCACTATGGTGGGCCTAATTGGACTACGCCACCCTCTGTTTACTGAGGGGAGGGACCTCGCTCTGCAGCTCAGTGCAAACCAATTCATACAAATACTCTCCTTTAATAAATCAGGCGGGGATGTGAATCAATTGCTGGTACAAGCAGTTTTATTACAATCAAAGCATACAAAGTTGAGACAGAAAAGGAGGGAGAGAAAATCCAAAGCGGGCTACAGTTCTCAGACACTACAAGGCAGGAGAAAAGAGAAGGTGGACTGTGAAACACACACAAGACACCACTATCATACACCAACTAAGGCAACACTGCAAGAGAGGTGAAACGCACTTCAATAAAGCACATCACATACCAACCACCTCACCAGTGCCCACCTTCGCGGAAGCAACCTAAAAATATAAAAGCAAACAGCGAATTCCTCCGAGGTTTACGTTAAATGACACGCTACAACTAATCTGGTGTTACGCCAACAAATTTACGAGAACCATTCAAAATACCTCGTTATGGAAGTATGCTCAAAGTAGGCACATAACTACCTACTCCAAGGCAATGCAATCTCTATGGATAAAAACCAGCTTCTCACTTATCATACATTTACATAAAGGTACTACTACAACAATAGAATATAAATTAAATACCTTAAAATCTGTGTTTTTCCCCATGAGACTCATTCAACGGCCACAGGCTTTCTAAAAACTCGCAACGTCTACCCTTGACCTCTATTTATAGGACCTAGGTTTGATGGTAATTGTAGTCCTACCGACGATGTCTTACCTTAACCTGACTACATTATTATTTGGTGTCAGATATTGAAAAAAGAAACAAAAAAAACTTTTAAATTATGCATTAGATCAAAGATTCATCTTAGAATTAGCATTAGGACTACAAACTTGTGTTACATATACAGCAGGGCCTACGACACTGTCATTGTTGCAGGCTTGCAAACAGCAAAGTCACTGCACTCATTCCCCTGGGAAATAATTCCTAATGACTGGGAAAGTGACAGAATTTAACAGGGACAGTGCACATTGATTAACATTTTGGTTTCCACATTTATGTACATTACATTACATTACATTCATTTAGCAGACGCTTTTATCCAAAGCGACGTACAATAAGTGCATACAGAGACATCATCAAGATCACTACAGAACAGACAAGACAAAGCACATCCTTCCCATAATGTAGCAGCTATCCCTAGTAATGAACGTTGACTGTAGTTCACAGTAAGCTGTGGGTAAATCAGCAATACTACACTTCTATTCTAGATACTATTAAAAACTATAATAAACAGACAGGAAAACACAGGGAACTAGTAAACACAGGGAACTGATATTCCTAGGTTAGAATATCAGTCAAGGTGGAGTCTGAAGAGGTGTGTCTTCAGGCCTCGACGGAATGCAGGCAGGGTTGGAGTAGAACGTAGGGGAATGGGAAGTTCATTCCACCACTGAGGAGCTAAGGTGGAAAAACTCCGCAGTCGGGACGAGCGAGAGCCTTTGACACGGAGGGGGGGAAGTGCCAGTCGCCCTGCTGTAGAAGAGCGAAGTGGTCGAGCAGGAACATAGTTCTGGATTAAGTCCTGCAGGTAGGCGGGGTCTGTCCTATTGGCTGCAGTGTAGGCCAGGGTCAGAACTTTGAACCTGATCCTGGCTGCAACTGGCAGCCAGTGGAGTGACCTCAGCAGGGGGGTTACATGGGAAAATTCACACACGTACAGACACTGTGTAGCAGTTATTCAGATTGTTTTTCTTTTATTGTACTGGGGGGTCTTTCTAACTGAATGTCGAGAATAACTGAGGGCTGACTACAGTATAATATAGAGAGTTGGTTTTTATTATAATTCATATTGTATCCTTGTTCAAATAAAGCAAAATCAATGGTTGCAGCTGATTCTTTTTGTTCTTTCTTGTGTGCTATTTTTGCATACTTATTGTGCACTTGCCATTTCGTACAGTATACTGAAAGGTCATCGTCACTCCAGCTGTGCCTATGAGTGCTGTAGCACTATGAAATGCTCCCTATTGTGACAGGACCTTAAATGGCAGCTGTCTCACCAGCAGCTCTCTGGAGTAGTGCTCTGTGTGTCTGTAAGCTTGGATGTGGCAGGTTATCCACAGCAGGGTTATCCACAGAAAAGGAATCTACCCAGGTAGTCAGCTGTGGGTTCTTAACGCTGGAAGTTCTGTATTTCTATCGTTGAAGCAGAAGCATTTCAGCTTGATTGTAATCTTCATATTCTGTGACAATGGACTTTATGTCCTTCTTTATGAATATTCATAAATGATAATATAGCACCAGAACCTCTTGCTACCAAGTAAAGCAGGTCAGTAGTGAGAATGGAGAGAGCAGAGCTGTCTGGTCGCTGAAGAGATTCTGTGATGACCGTGTTCTACCAGTACTCATGGCAACGCAGAATCCAACTTCCCCCAACCTGCTCTCCCTTATGAACTAATACAGACAGGGCCCTGCAGCTGAGTGATAAAACATATTACTGTATGACCGCATAACCACCGGCTGTTAATATGCTTATTGTGGTCACTAACTCTTTTATTCATGATAAATGCAAGCAGTCTAATTCTTTACAATAACAGTATCATAGGCAAGCCTAATAGTACAGTAGGTCTATATAGGTGTTAATGGATAACTAAATGGCTCTTCTGCTTAATGTGCTCTGGGACCTGCATGTGCAGGTAAGAGTAATAATAATCTATAATTGATTAATTCTTTGCAAAAAACATGGTCTATGCATAAACTCACATCAAGCATGGTATAAAATGTTCAGGGTGCTTTTTGACCCTCGCATTGTTAATGGCCTGGCTTTCAAGCAGTGTGAAAGGAACATTAAATATTCGAGCAGTGGACTGTGAGCATCGCACAATTTAATTTATGAAATGTTAAACATCCAATGTAAAGGTGCATTAATGTGCTTCTATTTAGAGATACACACCTGTCACAGTCATTTAGCAACATTAATGTTCTCTTAGACTTATATTAATCTTCCCTAGAGGAAATAGCTTTCTCAGGCCATTAACGTTTTTGGCTGTAACCACTCACTTGATTAGCTGGCACTGAGGGATTTGGGGAATGGTTCTCTTGTGACTCAAAGGAAGGTGGTAAAGTTCAGACCAGCTCGAGAATTAGTAGTAGGGAAATCTCCATTTTGTTGTCATTAGCATAATTGTCAGTCATGCAATAATGTTTTTTTCCCCACTTGCTTGAAATTGAGTTTTGGAGTTCAGCTCATAAACATAGGGTTGGTGCAAAAGAGGGTCATTAAAGCTTATACATAATCATGATTATACAGTTCAAATGATTATGATGATTATTTTCAGCAGCTATAATGTACAAGCCATGAGGAAAAACCAGGAGTAAAATATTTTGTGTGAAAACCAGCTATGAGATAACACTGCAAACAAAATCAGCAGCATAAACTCATTTATTTGTGTGTGTGTGTGTGTGTGTGTGTGTATGAGACAGTGAGAAAGAGACTCTGTGTGCGCGAGTGTGTGTGTGGAGAGAGATGGAATCTATCAGGCTCTGAGGGTGTCCTGTCACGCCTTGGGGCCTGTTCCCCCAGTGATTGTCCCAGGGGAGGCAGCAGAGAGATGGCAAATATAGCACACAGAGAGACAGACAAACACACACATAGACAGACAGACAGATGCAGCAAACACTAAGAAACAGTGTGCACAGTGTGAGAGACTCAAGCCTCTTTCACACATGCATTTTAACCCGTAAATGTTTCGGAAATGTTCTGTGTCAACGTCATGTGGGAAACGGGCAGGGGTCGGTTTTCCAGTTTTCCATGTAAGACGTTACTCCAATTTGCCGGGTCAGGACCCAGTAAGATTACAAAAATCTTCTGCCACGGCTCTAGTGTGAACAAAAGCAGTAACATTCCCAGGTAAAGCACGTAAAATGTTACAACATTCTATATTCCATATAAGACATTTTGTTTCTGGCACAGTTTCTTTAATAAATTCTTTACTGAATCTGCCCTCTCAACAATTATTGCAAAAACATGAGTCTTTGTACATGGAAGATATTGGAGCTGCATTGTGTGATTTTGTGAGAGAAATTTGAACATTTATTTTAGAAATGGTGTTGCTGTTCTTGCTTGACATGGCTTTGTGACAACATAAGATTTTTCCCAATTTCCAAATGATTATTCCAAGTAATTTTTGCTCCTCAAATCACACAATGCTTCAGGTGGATTTAAAATTGTCAATGTATAAAGGCTGCATGAGGTTAAACTCCACACAGTTTTAAACGCTACACTGTAATGGCGGCGTGACGTGTGAGGTAGGAGGAGCCAAACGCAGCAAGGGGATTCATTAAGCCCTAAGGCCACTAAGGCGGGAAACCCCGCAGTTAAGGGAGGGAGACAAAACAACGAACAAGCCTACCGACGCTACTAACCGGCTCACTGTCACACACCAATAAGTACAAGCGCAACGACGCTTCTCAGTAGCCAGAAATAATACGTAGTATTAGTAGCGTAGCGTAATGGCACAAATAAAACACACAGTCAACAAACACTGCAAAATAATACGATAGTATATGAGGAGGCGAAAGGAACAGAGATCTAACGTTCCAAGGCTACTCTCAGACTCGCAGTCACACACAAACATGTCCACAACATCGCCCAATCCTCCCTATAGGAAGACATGTACCGAAGGACGAAACAAAACTACAGTTCCGAACAAAATCGTCAAAAACTCCATGTACGGAGACAGGTACCGAAAGGAACGAACAGGACAGGCTGCACCGGACATTTACCGGCTAAAAGACCAAAGCGAGATTAGTAGAAAATAAACGCCCTACCTCTCCATAAAGAGGAATGTAACGAGGCGAACAGGAACAGAGATTTAACGTTCCGTGGCTATTTCCATAAGCTCGCAGTCACATGCAAAGACCAGGAAGCAGGAACAGAAAAAAGCCAGGGGAGATGAGTCCTAATAACTACATCTACATAGGCAAGTACGCCAGGGGGGAAGAGTCCGGATAACTACATCCACATAGGCAAGTACGTCAGGGGGGAAGAGTCCGGATAACTACATCCACATAGGCAAGTACGCCAGGGGGGAAGAGTCCTAATAACTACATCCACATAGGCAAGTCCCGCATTACTCCAGAAAACGTAAAGAGGTAAACGCCCGATCTCCCAGGAGAGAGAAACATTTTACAGGCGAGCCGACGGAGCACCGTCGTCCCATAACTTTACTAGCAAAAATGACTAACACAAGCTTAGTAGAAAATAACATGCACTGCCTCTCAATATAATAAAAAACCCTGACTCACAACAAAGGGGAAACGTAGTCCACAAGAAGGAGACAAAACAGGGAACAAACGTACTGAAGCTACTAACTGGCTCACTGTAACAAACAAATGAGTAGAAGCTCAAACGCCTGGATTCACAGTAAGAAAACCAAACAAGGCGAACGTAACAAAGAACTACTACCCTATACTTCTACGAGCTAAGTAACTCAGTAAAAGCGTGAACGCCCGATCTCCCAGGAGAGAGAAATATTTTACAGGCGAATAGAGCAGAGATCTGCGGTCCCATACTTCTACAAGCTAAGTAACTAAAGGGCCGGCAATAATAAACGCCCTGCCTCAGTAATGAGGCGTTAGAATAGGCGAGTAGCATAAATGGTACAAATAACAAATAACGCCCTGACTCACGGTATGGATAAAGCCCTACATCTCAGTAAGAGGAAAGGTAACGAGAAAAAGGAAAGACCAGGAAGTGGCGACTGAAACAAGCATGAAAAAAAGGAATTTAACCTTAAAGCTCAACGCACATAGGCAAGTCCCGCAAAACTCCAATCAAACAAAAGGGAGCAAAAATGGTCTCCTAAAATACCATACTGGCTAAGCGATAAAAGGGCAAAAAATAATACCACACACTAAACAGTACAAATAATACCAGACATACAAAACAGTACAAATCAACAAACAATCAATATCGAAGCCCCGCACAAAGGAAACGGGAGGCTTATATAGCTCCAAGGTGACCACGCACAGGTGTGGACGCCGACAGAAGCTCCGCAATCAAAGCAGGGCAGAGCAAGCATCCACCAAAAGGGCAGCACCCTCGCGTGGCCACCGAAGAAAACGACCGCATGGAAAAAAAGGGTTGAAACCCATGACATACACATATCAACGGCAGATATATAGCTAGCTATTTAACTTCTTTAAAATTATTATTTTCCTGAAAGCAACTCATAGAAGTATAGATTTTGAACTGATAAACCATGTTCCCTAAAACTAGAAGGGCCTCAAACTAACGGCATGCCAGTTTTTTCTGTTTTTCAAAGCTTATTGTCCAGAGCACCTAGTTGTTTTGCAGGGAGCAACAATAATTACATCAAACGTGGAGTGCAGGACTGTACTCAGGACAAATTCTGGCTTCAGGTACAATTTTATTTTATGGTTCACATATTAAGAACTATTGAAGACCTTATTATTCACTCAACATCTACTTATCTAGACTGAAATAGACTGTAATAAATGGTTACTAACTAATTTTTAGGACACTGTTCAGGAACCATTATTATCTATGTTTTAAGTGCTTGTCAGTAATAACATTAATAATAGTTCAGATTAATTTTTAAGCTTGTTAGAAATATGTTGAACCAGTCATTGGCTACCAATTTACTTAATTTGTTTCAGATTCATTTGTGAGTAGGTCATGAGGCTCTGAATGGTCATTTTATATATAAAAGCCTTTATACTGATGTAATTCCACAGTAGCACGGCAGTAATTCCTGCATAATTCCTTTATATAAATGTGTTAAGAAAGGAAAAACAAGTTATGAGTAATCCAAGTGGATTTTTGATCTTCATTTACTAGTTACATTACATTACTATCATTATCCTGAGTGATGAACTACCGTTCTGTTCTGTACTGTTAAATAAGTAGGTAATAATCCAACTTGTGTTTCCTGTTCTAAAGGGGAAAATTGCCCTTCACCTATTGTTGCAAAGAAAGGAAGTGTAAGCAAATGGCATACTCAAAAATCAAAGGAGCAACGGTTGATTTTTAAGTGTATGGATACACAATACTGAGCCACTAATGGATTTTCACATTTTGACCCGAGAACTCATGTTAATTTTATCAGGAATATTAGTTATTATACAAATATGTAATTTTTATTTACATTTTGATGAATTACATTCTTTGTTTTTCAGGACTAAATCACAACCATCAGGGGATGTTGCCTGGGCAACATGTATGTTGTAAGACTATTTGGGGAAAGTTTCCATCATAACTTTCTCCCACAATCTAACCGGAATGTTCCCCAAGTTTCCACAATAATTTAGTGTTTACTGGGTAGTCAGAACTTTAAATAATAATTTAACCCCTGTGTGGTGTTCGGGTCTGTGGGACCCATATTCAGTGTTTACTAAAAGAAAAATGATACAATTCATAATTTTTTCAACCTGAGACTCATTGGCCATGGCTCATTTTCTGTGATGAACATGTAAAAGAACACAAAAATCACATAAAAAGGGGCTACACCATGAAGGGCTTTGTATGTTATCAATAAAATCTTGTAAAATTTGACAGGGGGACAAGCAACACCAGTTTACTGAAGCTGCTGCTAGAATCAGACAGAGGGGACCTGATGCCCCACCATCACCTGCCCCACCATTTTCACCAACATATTCACCAAATATGTTGGTGAAAATGGTCTATATAATACACACTGCTTATTATGTAGCCAAAGAAGAGCAGCCCTTCACCCGATTTACAACCCTACATGGTTTAATCTACAGAATCTAACTTTCCAACTGCTACACGTCCAACAAGGCTTGTGTACGGTGCAAACGCACGCACATGTACGGGCATTGTGTAATTGTTGTTAATAAGCGAATAAATCACAAGAATTGTCCAAAACTTGTCGGTTTTATTATTTTTTTTAATAGGCCTAAATTTTTTCGGACAAGTAAGCTTAGCCTCCGGACAAGACAAAGGGCTCTATTTTAATAAACCAAACGCAATGGTGAACGCAAGAGTAAGCGCTTGGCGGTATCGCTCTGAGGGCGTGTCGGCGAGAAATTTGGTAATTTCATGACGGCAATCTTGGCGCACCTTATGGCGGTATTGCTAAAAGGCTGGGTTTAAATGTCCAAGGTGTGTCTCTATGGTAGCCAATCAAATTGTTGTTCTCATGCTTTAAAAAAAAGCCAGTTGGAACGCAATCGCTCCATGCAATTTCATAATGAGCAACCCAAACGCACTGGACCGTCAACTTGGATGTGTGTATGATTCTACGTGGGAACATGCATTGAAATGTTCATTTTAAAAGCTGATCCGATACTTACCATTTTTCTAGCCCTATTAAACCGCTCAGCCAGTTGATTTCTCTTTGCTCTGACTGTGATGGGAACCGCGACCACTGGTGCAGGTGGGGCAAGCTAATTTTGTCGTATGTCACCTGGACATTGATGGAATGTGTTCCTTTGCGATTGACGAAAACTATTGCATGCTCGGGTGGTGCGCGGATTTGTATGTGCGTGCAGTCGATAGCACCAAGCACCCCGGGGAACCCACACTTGAGAAAAAATGCGAGTTTTGACTTTTTACTGCATTCATTGTCCGTATAGTTGAGGAAGGACACCCACTGAAAGTATATCCTTTCTGTGTATTGTGTAGTGGTAGGCTTATGATTCAACTGTGCCAATGTGTAATTTATATATTATAGGCTATTGGCCTACATGATCGCAAGTTTCTTGTAAGCTGTCCTGTTTTATTCTAGTAGTTTAAATTAAAATTAATTAATAATAATAATTATAGGCTATTTGTTCATTAAATGGAAGTGTAATGTTGGCATCACCTATAGACACTATATAGAACTACATGACTAATAAGTTGCCAAATTGCCAGAGTCTATTGCGTTGCCGATAAGAGGTGGTTCTAGCTGATCATAACGCAATGGGTTTTCGTTGGTTCAAATTGTCACTGGGCCAAAAGTATTTTAGAACACGCCCCAGACAGCGCCACCCATCCCACTGCAGCGCAAGCGAAAGGATGTTATGTTGAGAATTTGTTGATCCTAGCGGTATTGCTGAGAAACGCCATAGCGCCAGTTTTAAGACGTTGATGCTGTCAACAAGCTTGCGTTTGACTATACCGTCCCCTTGCGCTGGTTTGCGCCGGTTTGAAAATAGAGCCCAAAAAGTTAATGTCAAGCCCTGTTGTGGCTTTATTGTTTTAAAAACCCAATAATGTTGTGGGTCCACCAGACCCGTGACCACTGGGTGAGTAACAAAAACACGAACACCACACAAGGGTTAAATAGGCAGGTAGGCATTTGCTCTTTACCTCTGATACTTTGCAGAGAACCGACACCTAGCATGCCCTGAGGGCAGCAAGCTAAGGCTGGCAGGGAAGAGTAGCTGCCACTTCCCTGTCAGGTGGAGGCAAGATTCAAGAAGGGGACTGCAAGCACAGCATGCATAATGTGTTTCACTAGTAGATAGTCACAGTACTTGGCTTTAGATGATTGGAATAGGATAAAAAACCGCTTATGACAATGACCCTTTCCAGCGCCTAGCTTCACTTCCTTTACTTTCGCCTGTTTATTTTCTTCTTTATTGGCAAAAAGATTATTTTATATAAGTCCACGGTTAAAAGGACCCAGAGGGCCCTCTGATATTTTCCATTTAAAGATATGTATCATTTTTTGCAGTTTATTACAGTCTGTGTGAGGATCTTTTGATTTTCTTAACCGATTTGATTAGGCCTGTGCTCTGGAGCTTTGAGCAGATTCACAATATAACATCCCCTCTGTTATCGAAGACTGCTAATTTTATACATGGTTTTGACAGCATGTTTCCCAGAATTGCAGAAGATTGAAGATCAAGAATATTAATCTCCCTAATTGTGCCTTTTAGTCTTATATAATTTGCACATAATTTAATTGTTGATTCCAAACGTCATGTTGTGGTTCTGATGATATTTGGAGGCAATGTCCGTAGTTGGATTAGCTGGTTTATGAGACTCGTGCAGAGGGGGAGGTAAAGACCGTTTTATCTCCTCTTTTTCCTCTCTTGAGTCCAATCTTAAAGTGTTTATGTGTGTATAATGGATTCAGAAATACTTTGCTTTTCTTAAGGGAAATTTTTCATTTGTTTCTTCATGAGTGTGTTTGCACAATTTGGAGCGCAAGCATTCATAATGCTTTAATGGCAGGAGAAAATCATGATATTGCACATATAGCATTGAATATTCATGCTAGAGATGTTATTAGTATTATTCTCCAAACCAAAACCAAATATAAATTATGAAGATGTATGACAATAAATCTAAATCTGAAATGAAGCATTTATTTAGTTGTTGATAAAAATCATACAAATTCATGTGATTGTTCTATATAGATATTTATTGTGTCATATTTCTGTCCATGTTAATGTGTTTTATACTTTGTGTACTGGACAACTATATTTATCTGGATAAAAGAATTAATCCCTGCAAAATACCAACCAGTGATTGAATGTGAAGGATCAATCAAACATCTTCTATGAGCCTGGTACTTGGTTTTTGTAGTTCCAAATGTCCTCTGGTTTCTGAGGATAATCAGTCGAATTAATGGCAACCATCAAAAGATATGTATGTTAAATGACACTGAGATAAATAATTGATTGCTGTGAGAGATCATCTTTAGTTTCTTTTAAAGAGGCAAACATACTTGTTTCAAAATGACACATTTCTTCATGATTTTTGTTGCACATTTCCTTAGCGTTAACAATCTGCTCCGATTGTATAAGATGTGTGGGCCTCCAGTGTGAACTATGTTGGTGGACTTCTGAGTGAAAATAAGGAGTGACTGGCCACATATAGGGGATAGGACACACAAAGTAGCCTGCTCCTTCTCAGTTTATGGAGGATGCCGCATTGATCAGATGACACACTGTGATTGTGCATTCCAAAATAGAGAAAACGTCAGATAGTCTAAAAAGTCAGAAATAATCAATTCAAAAGAATGAACACAAAATTGGCTAAAATTCCAAATGGCAAATGGATGGCAGGTATGGGAAGGTATGGCTTGGTGAGGCATGCCCCATATCTATACAGCACTGAGAGTTTGCCATGCACTATTCAGGATTTCCTTCAAAAATAACCACAATGACCACAGACTCTCAGCCTGTCTGCATGTTCTGACCACACATAATTCAGGTACAACTTCACGCATCCACACAATAAAGTCCCACACTTGGGTTATTTTTTGCCATTTTCTCTTATTCTTCTTCTTTTTTCTGTCGATTTCATCATCAAAAATGCTCCATGCCCTCAAAAAATAATTCTCCCAATTAGATAACAATATCTGATCTGCCAATAACAACGTCTGATCAAAGGAGTTTGATCAAAGTAGACAATTTCAGGACACACAGGCAAAATGCATATGTAGCATTGGAGTCGCCAAGAGGCGGCATTAGCTTTGTGGTTATAGCCACAGCCTTTCATGCTGGAGACCCGTGTTCGAGCCCTGCCAGATCAGGGGCCCATGCAGGATTTTTAGAATGGGGTGGCCAAGGGGTGTCCAAGAACAAATATGGGGGGCCCTTAATACAACAAAATTGTGTAAAACAAATAAGTCAATATGGATGGACCTTCTGGGGCCAGATGTATCGAGACTTTTATACCAGAATTTGTCATGCTACATGACCTCCACGTAGTGATGTAATTCCTCCCAGGAGCGTCACTGCGGAAATCCTCTGAACACTTTTCTCGCCCTTAAAAGGTCCCGAGTGACCATGATCCCTAATAGTCATCCGGAACTCATAGAATATGGTTACTGTCATAACTGTCGTAGCCATACTTCTTGAGGATCTGCCCTGGATATCAATAGGCAAGGGCTTAGCGCTAGCCTCATAGGCCATAACTATCGTGTTCACTACCCATCGGGAGAGACTCTGAGCCGAGAGCGCTGTCAATTTGGTCTTGCCGTAGCAAACAAAGAGTTGCCCTGTACGTCTGACAGAAGCAGTAGCTTTGACGTAGCATCGCAGCGCATGCACTGGACATATCAGGTGTGCATCCCGCAGGTCCTTGCCTGGCGGGGGGCGAAGAGCAGCAAGCTTGATCGGCTGGTTGATGTGAAATGGCGAAATGATTTTGGGCAAGAACGATGGATTATGCCGCACTGTGACTCCTGAGTCAGCCGACCTCCACCTTAGACACTCTGCGCTGATGGAGTGAGTGCAGAGCTCACTAATGCATCTTGCTGATGCCATCGTTAGCAGAAACGCCATCTTAAAAGACAGCCACTTAAGGCTAATTATCTCGAGAGGCTCATAGGGCTGAACGGTGAGCGCTCTACACCAAGTGGAGATACCAGGAGGGAGCTACCAGTGACCTCACATGTCTCAGCCGCCAGTGACCCTTCAGGAACCAGCTGACAAGGTAATGGCTCCATGCAGGCTTGTTATGTACACAGACATGCCTGCTGGATATGGCAGCCGCATAGGTTTTCAGTGTGCTGGCTGCTTTCATGTTATCAAGTAAGGACTGTAAGAAGTCCAATAGTACAGGAACCAGACAGTGTACGGGGTCCGCACCTTCCCGTAAGCACCATGTGCTAAATAGCTGCCACATATACCCATAGGCCCTCCTCGTAGAGGGGGCTCTGGAGTTGAGTAGCGTCTGCTGGACGGGGGAGCCGATCAAAGGGTCGAGCTCCGCAGTGGCTATACCCGGAGATTCATCATGTTTGGCCGAGGGTGCCAAACAGTGCCGCTATGTTGTGATAACAGATCCTCCCGAACTGGAATTCTCCAGAGCGGATCATAAACAAGGCTAAGGACCGTGGGAAACCAGGGTTTCATTAGCCATCTGGGGGCTACCAGCACGAGCTTGTGGTAGCTCGTGCTGACCCTGTGCAGAGTTGCATTGATCAGCGACTCGGGTGGAAACACGTATAGCAGGCCATCCAGCCACTCGTGCGCTAATGTGTACAGGGGACTCAAATACTCGTTCAGTGAGAACCACTGGGGGCAATGAGTAGTCTCTTGAGAGGCAAACAGGTCTGTCTGAGCATGACCGAAGCGCCACCATATCTCCTCCACCGCCTCGGGGTGGAGACGCCATTCGCTGGGATGAATCCTCTGGCGAGATAGTACATCTGCTGTGCTGTTCCGAATACCTGGTAGGTGTACGGCACACAGAGAGGTAAGTCTGGGAAGTGCCCATGTTAGCTTCTAACGATCGGTGGGACTTCAGACTGCCTTGATGATTTATGTGATATACTGCTGAGGTGTTGTCTGACCTCATCATCACGTTTGCCCTGTAGTATGGGCAAAAAGTATCTTAGTGTTAGAAATACTGCTTGAAGTTTGAACACGTTGATATTGTCTGACTGATGCAGTCGGGACCATAACCCCTGAGCTGGGTGGTGCTGGCAGAGCGCCCCCCCAGCCTGTCGTTACAACCACGTGTTGTGAGGGTATAACCCCCATCTGGACCCCTTCTTTTAGGCAGAGTAGCCAGCAAAATTGACCCGTTAACCTGATTTGGGGTGTGACGGTCCCACCTGTGGTGCAGCGACTTGGCGCTCAACCACCGTTGAAGTGGCCCTGGCTGTCTGAAAGAATCTGAGAGGCACGACTGCTGAGGTGGCCGAGATTAGGCCCATAAGCCTCTGAAAAGCCCTCATTTCGAGGGAACCAATTCACTCGGAACTGAGACACTGCGTCGAGTGCAGTAGTTATGCGATGGGGTGTCAATGATGCCTTCATACTTGAATCGAGCAGCTGGACCGATGTATTCGATTGACTGCATCGGAATCAGCTGGCTCTTGCCATAATTGACGTTGATGCCCAACCTGGCAACATGCTCCAACATCTTGGCAGTGTGTGTGAGCGCCATACCATGATTCTGCGCATATCAGCCAATTGTCTAGGTATGGCATAATTCTCAACCCTCTCAGCCTGAGTGGCGATAGAACCACACACATGCAGCGAGTAAACACACGTGGGGTTAGAGACAGATCGAACGGGAGGACATTGAACTCATATACCCGACCCCGTAATGCAAATCATAGGAAACGACGATGCTCCACCCAGATAGGAATGTGGAAATATTCATCTTTCAAATCCACAGCCGTGAACCATCTCCTGCTTGTACGGCGTGTATACCATCTACTGTCCAGAGCATCCAGAAAGTATCGTTTTAGATACGTACTTAGGTCTCGCAGATCCAGGAGAAGCCCATCCTTTTTTGATATTAGAAAAGCCACTGAGCCGCTCGGAAGGCAGTACTAGTGACACAGCGCCCTTTTTCAGGAGGCCTGTAATCTCCTGTCCCAAGCTTCTTGACTGGAGGTGGTATCCTTCTGAGATTGTGGACCAAAACCACGTGTCTCTTGTGAGGGCCTCCCAATGTACCAGGTGGTCTTAGCAATATTGTCCCACCCTCAGCCCCATGACATCATGCTTGCTTGGGGCCTTGTTTGAAGGGTTTGGGGGGGTGATGGTTAGCACGGTGTTGTTCTGCATTGTGGCCTAGGGCAATGGGCGTCTGCCCAGACCGCCTCTTGTGGGGACACTACTAATGCCGCAATGGCAGGTTCCACAGAGGGAATTTGGTCCAGCCCATGGACCGCCGCGTCTCACATGGACGCAAACGTCCTACGATCTTTAGCCATCCGATACATATCAGGGCTTGACCAGCCTTTATTTAGCTCCGCCAGAAAATCATTTGATGCTGGCATGGCAAATTGTGCCCCCGAAACCTAGATGTCCCTGAAGTGCTAGCCTGAGGCATATCGCAACCCATGCGTACCAAGGCCGCAGGGAGAATGGCTTCTAGAGTAACCCACTGAGCTGGTGGTGGAACCCGAGCCTCCTACCGACCCTCTGTCAGATTGATCTGCTGTCTCGGACCGACTCTGAGTAAAGTAGGTGGTTGACGCTGCTGTAGAAAGGGCGTCAAAACTGGCTGGATCCTTGTCTGCAGGGGGCCCCTGTGGGGACCCATGTTGGGGAGCCGTTTCCACGTTTTTGCGGTCTCCCAGCATTTCAGTCAGCTGTTGCACTGCCGCGCGTAGCCGTGTAACTTCCGCGGACAGGTTGCCACCCCTGCCAGCCTTGCCCTTCTTTCGTACTGGGGCCTTGGTGGTGGGAGTACCCTTACGTTTGGGCGCAACCTCTACTGCCACTGGCGTTCTGCCTGAGGGAGGCATGTGGGCCATGAACGCATCCAATCGAGCCTGCTTATTCTCCAGCGACATACCCATACAGCATGGGCAGATGCCCTAGGCCGAGACACAGATAACACCAGGTGTGCCCATCAGCAATATCCATGGCTCCCCCACATCCAGTGCACAAGGTGCTCATGCCTTAGCAAAACAAAGAGCACTCGCAGATGATAAAACGTGGCGGTGGTCTTTAGTAGGGGAAGCCGAGGCAGACAGCGTAGCAAAGCACACATACTCTGTCTTATAAACCAATCGATGTAGCACCGCGCTAACCGATTGGGAAGCCTTACTGGTGCACTCGCCGCAGCCAGTACTGACTTAGAATCAATCACCGGAGCTGTAGCTCCCTGATTGTATGGTAGCAGATCTCACTGGGGTACACTTTCCACACTCAGGTTCTATTAATGGTATCTCATGCGTTAGCATTATTGGCACCCCTGGTAAAGATGAAAAAAAAAAAAGGTTATGAAAAATTCACCGTTTGGTGAATTAGCTTCATCTCATACTCAGAAAATGAGAAAAATCCAACCTTTAATTGAAGTAAATTTATTATGAGAAAAAAAATTCCCTCATCAAGAAATAATTATTTTTAACAAAACCACGTGCACCACAATTATTGCCACCCCTGCATTTATATATAGAATGAAGTAATCATTTTTTATATTTGGTCGCATATCCTTTGCATGCCATAACTTCCTGATGTCTTTGACCCAACAACATCAAAAGACTCTTGATATCTTATTTTCTGGTACTCTTACAAGCGATACTATAACGTCTCTGCATTTGAATGTATCTCTATGGGAATTGGGGGGTGGGACTAGATTTAGCTGTAAATTATGCTGGAACAGTATGGAATACATGGTTGGTAAAATGGCTGTAAGTCGTCAAGGGTCTGAGGTATCAAACGAGCCTCAAACCATCACTCTGCTGCCAGAAATACAGTAGATATGGATGGATAACTTGAAGTGTTTATTCTCCTGACTTATTTTTCCATAGAGTTCAATAGGAAAATTTGCACTGTACGTGCAAGATAGCAAGGCTATCCGCGGATGTCGCTCGTCAGTGCTTATCACCGCCTTTGGAGGATGATAATAATCATATCGTAACCCCGACCGAAGTCACAAGACGCTGTGGGATTCACACAGGATACAAATAGTCTCACATCTCCATATGCATTGGCGAGAAAAATTAAGAGGATTTCCGCAGTGACACCCCCCCCCCCCGCCCTTTATGGGAGGAATTACGTCACTATGCTGAGGTCATGTATCATGACAAATTCTGGTATAAAAGTCTCGATGCATCTGGCCCCAGAAGGTTCATCCATATTGACGACCCTAATGGTCGGAGGAACGAAAAAGAACCATTTCTGCATAATATAAAGCAGGGGCATCACCAGATATATGTTTAGGGGGGCTAAGCCTCTACTAGGGGGGTCTGGGGGAATGCTGCCCCATGAGAACATTTTGAGAGTAGCAATATAGCCTAAATTGAATTCTTTGCTTTGTTGTTGCAAAGAATATTTCTTTAATTTGGATATACAGCAATAGGGTTGGACCCTGCAATACCATTGTCTATCAACTAAAATTTATGGGCATCAGCGATGGTTTACACATTGTGATGTCAAAGATGATGTGCATTCTAGTTGGACAGCTTATGGCAAATTGCCTCAATGGCAACAAAATTCATTTAGGCCCGGCCTGTAGATTAAATTTTACCAGATTCCATAGCCTACGTCTAAATGTTCATATAGCCTACACATTGATTACATTTTCACTTGTGATCACCCTTAATGAGCAGGGAATAATGTTGTGGGGGAATTTCCCTCAAAGCTACCAAAGCCCATAAAGAGAGAATAACATCTCTGTAGTTACACTCTCCCGTCAGCTTTTCACGATCATTAGAAAAAAACCTTGCGTTTTTGTAACTTTATCAAAATATCCAAATTTTACCTATGAGTCACATAAGTTATCTACGTACCTAGCTAACTTCAAACTATTATCTGTTTGTATTATCCAGCGTATCGCAGTATACAACTGCGGAAATAAAACCAGATAGGCTAGGTAGGCTAGGCTACTCCACGTCGCAGATGCAAATAAAAAAATGTACAAGTGGGTTCTGTTTATTTATAACACTAACAGGCAAACTTCTTTAAAAATTCTGTTTAACCTTCGGCATTTTAGTCAAACAACAAATAGGTTAAATGACCTTATATAAACCTAAAACTGTTGAACCAGTAACGCGTTAGGCTATAGAAACTGGAGAGGCGAGAGGAGCCAGAAGTATCAGCAATTAATATGGTTCCCCATAGCAGGCTATAATGTGGAAACGCCTGCCTTTTTCTACCAAACTAAGGAGTTTACAGTCATATTTTCAACCCAATTATACATATAAGAATAAGAATCAATGCGTGATTGACACAATTTGATAAAGTTATAATCGAGTTGTTTTATTCATCATCGTCAACAGTAGACTCTGGTTGGTCAACATATGACTCAACATATGGCTCTGATTAGTGTACAATTGATCAACCGCGTAGAAGGAGCATGACCGTAAGTAGTTTGAACCTCCGTGGTTACTGGACTGCGTGTGGATCCAGCTAGCAGTAGCACTTGAGAGCAGACACTTTCATTGCTAAAGTTAACAGTCCCTGTTATGAATGTTTTTAACCTTCTGGAATGAGAGGACAACTTAAATTAATGTTACTGATATTCCTTTATGTAATTAATTATTCATTGTTACCAAACTTCCCAAGCTCAATTACCAGTAGTGATTGTTACAGCAGCATTAGAATATGTACCACACTGCACTCTAACGAATGGCTGCACTAGATTAGGTCAGCAGCAGCCTCCCCAGGGTCCTAGTACCAATGTCATAACAAATCGGGGTTGTGTCCCAATCATAAACCATAAAGAAATATGGACAAAGTCACTGTTATATCACCCATTGCCTTCCCAGAAGATCGTTTGTATATTTCTTTGATAACATAGTCTATCTCTCTGCTGAAGGCCTTAATTGTAAGGTACATAGCCTACTGTATATCGAAGGAGATTTGCATATTGGGATCCATAATTTAATATGGAAATTATCTCACAGAATGTCTAGGGCTAGCAAACAAATACAATATTATTACATACATTTCTCACACCTAATATAGCACCCTTGTGATATAACAGAAGGTGATGATTATCAATATAGGTGATAGTCAGTTCTTTCCCTCCCTCCAACAGAAAATGCTGACACGAGACTAGTCTTGTCCTTTATCCAAGCGGCATACCTACGTATCTATGTGGCCTATAGAAAATAAACTTTAGCTTGTGATGCTAGGTCATGGTAGGTATATGCAGGCTGTTAACTAATTAGTTGGTAAAATAGTAAAGTAGTAAAAATATATTCCTGAAAAACTGGAGAGAATGCTTTTGAGAGGCTCAATTAGTACAGTTGTAACTTGTAGAACACACCATAACGAATTCAGCACGAGTGACAATATTAAATGCGATGTGTGCATTTGCCAAATTCTCACATTAAAAGGAAAAGGATTGGTAGCCGATA
Source organism: Synaphobranchus kaupii (assembly GCA_029718625.1). Taxonomy (NCBI): domain Eukaryota; kingdom Metazoa; phylum Chordata; class Actinopteri; order Anguilliformes; family Synaphobranchidae; genus Synaphobranchus; species Synaphobranchus kaupii. The sequence goes on along the minus strand of CM056376.1, from coordinate 83,214,195 downwards.
CCTATTAATTCATTTGTAATCATTAATATGTAATTAATATGTAATCAGCAACATGAGATTAGGACACAAGGATCTGTTTCACAGGTATGGAGAAGAAGAGGTGGTAGTGGAAGAAAGGATGCATTGTTTGAGTATTGGGACACACCCCGGGTTCCCCCTACAAAACAGGTCCTGGGTTCCTATGGGATCTCACATCGGTGCAGAACCGCGTCCTTTTCCGTCTCTCTTTTGCCTCTGCCAGTGTAAAACAAGCTAACGTAATGTGAATTTAGCTAGCTGGCTAGCACCTTAGATAACGGCAGAATAAATTGCAATTTAGGGGAGGGCAGAGTTTGTGACAATGCATATTTCATGACCAATGCTAGCTAGCTGGCTAGAACATTTAATGAGCCAGCAAGCCCTTCAAAACAGTCATAACACTCAACATTACTGCATCATTCATGACAAGCATCTTCACCTTGCTGGCCCACGCTGAATTGCTAATTATTTCATCGTCATCTAATGTGCTAGCCAGCTAGCTAAGTTCACATTACAGTAGCCTATTTTACACTGGCGAAAGCATAAGATGCCTAAAGAGTGGTGCAAAATGTTCTGCGGCAGCGTGAGATCCCGAAGGAACCCCCAGATCTGTTTTGTAGAGGGGACCCGATTTGTCATGACACCAGATTTCTCCTTGTGCATTATCGTTCTGGAGTCTTGATGGTGCATTTTGTCAAATCTATCTGAAAAAACATAATGAATAAATCTAGTGGCTTAAAAATTATTGTGGGGGGGGGGGGGGGATGACAGTCAATTTTAGGGCTAAAGCCCCCTAAAATAGGTCTGGCGATGCCACTTATAAACCAATGGTAATCGCAAAAGTTTCAGGAGTGGCAACTGGGAATTTGCATCTGTGACGTGGCCAATTATTTCCCTGGGCGGTCCAGTGCCACTCTGGCCACCCCTTTGGCAACGCCCCTGCGCCAGATCACTACCGTTAAATTTATTTTCAACAAAAACAATGTCCACATGTTATGATTTTTACATATACTGTCATGGTTAGTGGCTGTCTCCATTTGTTTCTACTATTGTTTTCCGTTTGGCGTCGTCTGAAGCTCTATCGGATTTTTTCTTCCTCCGTCCCGGTGTTTGGATCTCTCCGGGTCATTATCTCCGACACCTGTGTTTGGTTTCCGTCGGCTATAAATAGAGCTTAACTTCCGCTTTCCGGTGCTTCTAGATTGTCGTTGCATTATGACTAGGAAGCCGGTATAGGTAGAGGTATAAGACGTTAGCTACTGAATCTCTGTTTGGTTTTTTACAGAGACGCAGCTATTTCTATTAGTGATAGGATCAGATTTTCTGGTTTTCTGTCCTATCGTCCTCTATTCTTTTCTTTTTGCCTGCAGCCTGTTTATCCTCTGTTCAGCTCCTTAGCCTACTGAGCTGTAGTTACAGGCTTGCTATTTTGTTTGTTTCTTTTCAGTTTTCTCTACCTCTTATACACGCAGATCAATTAGTGCGTGAGGTTCTTTCTTTTTGTTTGTTTCTCGCTGTTTTAGCGATTTTTCGCCTCTGTTTGAGGTTTTGTGTTAGCCTTGTGCTGGGGAAGTTTTGCTCCCGCTTTTCCGTTTCCCTTTTTTCCCCTGGTGCGGTTTAATTCCGCTTCTGTGGCGTGTCTATTTTTAGATACGCTTTCTGAATCCTTATCTGTCGCGTTTGGTTCTCAATTTATAGGCTAGGCTATATTTTATTGCAAAGACAAGGACATTTTACAATATTAAGTGTTAACTGTTTAAATTATACTTAACCTCTTTGCACAGACCCCCTAGTGGTCATGGCACTGGCGCCAAGATTTTGCTCAACTTGGATATTCATACAACTAAACTCTGAGTGGAAACAACAAACTCCATGTTTTATTAGACCATGGATTGTGACAACTCTGCCGAATACGGAGTTTCTAGCACTATTTGTAGTACTATTGTTGCGTAGTAAGTACATTTAACAAGTAAGCCCCCACCCAGTCTCACCTGCAACTATACCTACCAATGCGTGACACAGTGGACAATAACGTCTAAGTGTGAATTCATAAAAAATATTTTTTCACCACTACAAATTTGTATTAAGTCATAGCAGCAAGATAAACCCAACAATAACCCGATCGTATGGCAAAAAAGCCATGAAAAGCCCTGCTCACTCAAATGCAAAATACATTTGAAATTCTTGTGTAATCTACTATCAATATCTGCTACTAATTATGAAATAAATATGAAATAAATATACAATCCTACCATTGGTTTTATTATATTGGTTTTATGGTATTATCTCTCAGTCCTGGAAATTCTCCATGCCCTCTGTACACAGCCTAAATATCTCCTCCTTTGAGTTTCAGTTTTAAAGTTGTTCAAAAGTAGAACTTAAGTCATACTTAAGTGTACTTCAAGTGCACTGAGTATGTTAAAATGGGACTATTTTTAGTATACTTAAGTGCACTAACAAAAGGTATGATTTGTTGGTATCTTAAATGCACTTGCAGTAATATTTCATTATGTCACCAGTGCGTTTGAAACAAACTTTAAAAGTATTACAGTGTGTTTGAGACTATACTTGAAGTACATTTTAAACATACTTCAAATTAAGTACAAAAAGGAAAAGTATACTTGTAATAACCTTTGTATACCTTTGTATACTTAAATTTTATTTTTATTACACTAACGTATACTACTATTTCACCTGGGCATAGCATTGATTCTGTCTGAGAATATGCCTGAGGGATATGCATGAGGGACATTTTTCTCCTTGATATATAAGTATTACAGCTTGTGATATTTGAAATACATTAAATGGCCAAAGGTATGGACCTGTATTTGTGCATGGGGGCATTGTCATTATGAAACAGGAAAGGGCCTTCCCCAAACTGTTGTCACAAAGTTGGAAATCCAGAATTGTCTAGAATGTCATTGTATGCTGTAGTGTTAAGATTTGCCTTCACTGGAACTAAGGAGCCTAGCCAGAAACATGAAAAACAGCCCCAGACCAAGGGGTGTCCACATACTTTTGGCCATATAGTGTATGTTTTTCCACTCCACCACAGTGTTGTGCCATATGTTCGATATTGTGTTTTCACATTTTGAGTGCAAGCGTTCATAGGTGGCTCAGTCATGCTTTATATTTGACTAGCCCTTACCAGAATTTTCCTGATGGTGGAATATTATTTTGTTGTAATCTTATCATAAATAATATACATGGCGTATTAGTATGTCCCTGGGCAATACTTGTCACTTAGGGCATGGAACATACTAAGTCAAATTTACTGTGCATATGTGCTAGATCAATGTAAAATTTTCCTTGGAGTGAGTATGAATATGCTTTATAATGGACAAAAATATTTTATTAATTTTATACTTTGGATAGGTTTTTGGACCCAAAGATATCACCCTATACTTGAAAATGATGCAAAATTTTATGAGCCAAAACCGTTGATTTGTAGTTAAATATATGATTATTCTATGATTTACAGAAGTGCACATTTTGGATACATTTGGAGACACTAAGGGACAGCAGGGTACACTGCCTATATTTTGCATCATAGATCTTTAGAAGTTTTGCATATCACCCTGAGAATTTGCACACTTGTGGACACGAAATTTATGATCCAGGAAATGTATAGTTCTACCTGTTTCACATATGTAGCACTCAGTATTTTATTGCAAACTAAAGAAATTGCATTTTTCCAAAGTTTCTTTGCATTTATGGCACTTTATTTTGACCTAAATTATAAAAATAAACTAATTTCTAAATTCTCTAAATGGTACAACTGTCTTGTTTCATTTAAGCCATACACCCCCTAAATAGGGGAGAATTGACCAAATTTGGCATCTATGTGAAGGGGTTAAGCAGGTGAAAGTAAACCAACATGGTCCAGTACTCGCAACCATCAAAAGATATTTATCGCAGGTAGATATCCTATTTCTCAGGCAGAGAAAATAAAGCTTCAACACAATGTAGGTTTTTTCTGGCTCACTGTTACTCTCAGCAGGAGCCTATGACTCACTGTCATCGACATTCATTTCCTGATTCAGCCTCACTCCTCTTTGGCTGTAGCTAGCTATCTGAATATACTGTAGAGCAAGCATAAGTCATACAGTAATAACTGTAATAATGATTAGATTTACTCGGCAACACAAGCATGTATGGCAGTCATGTAATTTCACAGCAGCATTAGCCTACTGATCAAACGTATAGCATCAACAACATTATCAAGCATACAAGCAAGATGAGGATCAGTTTCACCATTCATTGTCATTTAAGTAAGTAGTCTAAGTGTTTATAACTGTATCTGTTTATGCCATATTGATATTCAAATTATTTCTCAAATTACACATGAAGTTTGAATGAGCATATTCTCTTCACATGGTAAGATGAAAAAACAGAGGGCCAAATTACATGAAATAATTTAAGAAACATTGATATAGCATTGCTCTGGAATAGAGCTTGTTTAATTTGTGTGAGCTAAGATAGCCAATATTGTTCATCGTAACATGGCCTCATTGATATCAATACTTTTAATGGCAGTCCTAGATTTTACTAGTTTTATTATAGACAGTGCTTTGTATGTGTGAGTAACTTGGCATTTTTGTACGTTGAAAATGTTTTTTGTTGAGATTATGAATACTCTAAACCAGGGATCTCAAACTCAAATCCTGGAGGGCCGCTGTGTCTGCTGGTTTTCAATGTGTTCCTGCACCTAAGTGCTTAATTTAAGTCATTGATTGGCTAAAGACTCCGCACACCTTGTTACCAAGGCCTAAATTGGCAGCTGATCGATAGGAAATCACAAGAACCTGCAGAGATGGCGGCCCCCCAGGACTGGAGATTGAGACCCCTGCTCTAAACGGAACTATTGTGTTACATAAAATTAGATGGACAGTGTACTCTTAGTTTCTTTTATAGTAAGGGAAGAAGCAGCAGTTAGTTTGAATGTTAAAATGTTACATATTGCTACTGCCGAGCTTTGCATTAATATTCATCTTTATTTAGATTTCTGTTGTTATCTCCCTAGCCTTTTGTTTTCCTCTTTTTGTAAAGAATGTTCACTCCTTTAATTATTTGTTTGATCCCCAAGGACTTTTGGCTTTAGTTTTTGGGACAGGGAATGCCATGCTTTGTGAATTTAGAGTGGGATCTTGTTTCACCCAGGCCCTCTTTGGGGAAGACACAAAAATGCACTTAAATTTAACTTAAAAACTTTAGAGACTTATTTCATTGGCAGGTTTGACTGCATCTCAGAAATTAATATGAAGGAAATTGTTAAAATCAAAGGCTGGACAGAACCTGCTATTCATTTAAATTCAGTTTGTATTTTTGTTTCCTTGATATTTGTCTTTGGTTATTTCAAGGTTGCACAAAGGTCTGTAAAAGTTCTGTGACTCTGAATCGGGGATTGCATTAAAAATTTAAGTCTTGAGCCTTAATCACAATACGTAATTGTATGATTTTCACTTTAGAGTCCCTTTCCTTTCCTTTTTCTATTTTTTATTTATTTATTTCATTTTTATTTTTGTATTCTCCTTTCTTGTTGTTCTGGTTGCATTTCTGCTGTGTGTCTGCCTAAAAAAAGACAAAAGAAATCTGAATTTAGCTTTCTGCATAACATGAAAGTATATAATGTGACGAAGAACAGAGCAGAGGATCAAAGAAAATAATTTGATTTAAAAGTATGTAAGTCAGAAACATGTATTGTTTTGCTTACAGCGATTCCTAAATGATTCCTTTTACTTTCAAGTTAGTGAAACATCAAAATAGAGTTGTTCATATTATTTCTCTTCTTTCTCTTTGACTTTATTTTTACTTTGTTGTTGTTTATATTAGCATTGTCCAAATTATTCATTATTTTGCAATAGGTAATATTTACAGAATGTTAAGTTTAAGATGGTTAAGATTGTATAAGTAATCATATATTTCACTGGAATGTGGGATGATCTATATACATGATTGGCTTGTTAATTGTCCAATCAGCAAAATTCAGCATGGCCTTTTTTTAAAGCTGCACTAACAGAAATGTATTCTCTCTTTTATAATAATTATAATTGGTAGGGATGTTGCCTGCAGCAGTCTATGCTGTGTTTTGTTTGTCCAGTGTGAGCCTGCAACACTTGACAGTGCACACTGTAGTAGCACTGTACCTCTCTGTCTCTCTCCCTCACCAATGTTTTCCTCTGTCTGATCTGCAAACAACACGCATCTCTGTCTTCTTAGCACAGACATTGTGTCGCAGCATGTAGAGTATCATTGTTTATGAATATCTAATACACCTGTACAACCTGTCAGAAGACTTCTAGTCAAACACACAGCTGCTCTGGCTCTTGTGAGGAAGAGAGTAGGATATGAAATAACACGCATCATGAATCCAATATGAGGAAAGTCTCATGGAATTATGCATAAGGTGAGTGCTGTTTTATGTAGGCTCTTTATAAGAGATGCATAAAGTCACTCATAGCTGAAACAAATGCCATAGAGAAGACGTGAACCCTTGCCCTAACCTCACAACATTGGTGTTAGTCGTCACACAGCATTCATGAGTGCTTGTGTTGTATATGAACTGTATACAACATTTAAAGCAAACTCTCAATCAACAAACATCCCTTGTTTCTTCAGAAATGTGAATGATGGGGATTTTAAACTTGGCTATTAGAGTTGGTAGAATGTTGTCTCTCTGAATCTGTTGGCTTTCGGCATATTGGTATTTATAAATGATTCAATGTGATTATGACTGGCAGGAGAGTAAATGTTGTGTTTCCACTGTTACAAGCGCCAGTTCACATCAGTCTGAACAGGATAAATTTTCCAAAAAGGGAACTGAGACTATTAAATCCTTTCAAGTTGTAGAGTATGATCCTAGGTTTATATGAAGATGCACAAGAATTATTATTATCTTTTTTCTCCTGATAATTCATTTTCTATTGGGGAACATTTTTGTAATGTAATTTAAGGGTGTTTTGTGTTTAGAGAGAAGGTTCAGGGACAGCAGCACCTTGTCTTGGGGTCTGTGGGGCCCAGGGTTATTAAGGTAAGATTAAGGCAGACTGTGACATTTCCACTTATTAGTCCCAAACTGCAATTAAAGTGGCCATGTATCAAATGGATTCTCTTTAGTATGGTTTGGCACCAATTGTGAATATGTCACAGTCCATCTTAACCCTTATTTTATTGACCTTGCCAGGGGACCAGGAACCTGACCAGTTCAGTAAGTGATTGATAAATGAAGAGAGCTCAGTGACATAGTCAAGAGACAGAAGTCACATTCCCAGCACATAGTTGTTGTAAGCATATCAGCGAAGCAGGTGAATGTAATGAGCTGAAACTGAATGTTGGGGTCTTCCACCCAGGACCTGCTTCTGTTAATACCTGAAATGGCTGAAACTGATACGCATTTTAAGGGTTATATCTTTACCTCTGCAGTCCTAATAATTCTGTAAACTTTAAAATTCATAGGCAGGCTCCCTAATGGTGCTTCATGGCTGGCTATCAAGTTTGATTTATTCTTTAATTGCATTCAGAGCTGCAATGGAGAGGAAACTAAAGCCAACAGCAGTGAAGCTTTCCCCGAATAGCACTCATGGGTATCCTCAGGTTAAACAGGCTGTTGAACTGTTGTTGACCAAGCAACTGTGAATGTCAAGATCAGAATGTTCTTCATTTGGACAGGAGATTATTGAAGATGCCAGAGACATTCCTATCCCCATTACACAACTTCTTCTCATTAGAATCCAGGGTGGACAAACCGGTAATCCGGACACCTAGGACCACTAGTTTTGTCCCTGACAACCAAACTGACTCTGAAGCTCAGGAGACTGCCAGTAAATTCTCGTAGGTTTTATCTGTCTTTTTTGCCATGAATAAATGTGGTTTGCAATTGGAAAATAGGATTATCTTAAATTTATAGTCATTTCTCTAGGGTGTAAGATTCCCTGGTTCTTGGTTGTGTAAACCACCATTTGGTATAGACTGAAGTAGTAGTCATGATACTGAACAGTAGATATGAATAGGCTGGAGTAGTAGATATGATACTGAACAGTAGATATGAATAGACTGGAGTAGTGGTTATGATACTGAACAGTAGATTGGGATGGCAGGTATGCCATCCGCCAAGTTACGGCTTGGTGGGGCATGCCTCATACCTATACAGCACCGAGAGTTTGGCACTTTTCAGGGTTTCCTACAGAAGTAACCACAATGACCATAGACTCTCAGCCCTTAAAAACATTAACTTCTGTATGTTCTGACCTCATGTAACCACACAGCATTCAGATACAACTTCACACATCCACACAATAAAGCCCCAAACTTGGGTTATTTCACCGTTTTTCTCCTTCCTCTTCCGCTTCTTCTTCTTCTTCTTCTTCTTCTCCTTCTTCTTCCTATTTTTCCTGCCAAACTGCCTGCCTCCATCGCGATGTTATCCAATGGGGAGAATTATTCTTTGAGGGTATGGTCCGTATACCTGCTCATCAAGCTTATCGTCCAATAAAAACGCTTCATACTAATGTTTTTTAATGTTAATATAGCTAATGGCTTCATGCTTTCCAAGAAGCTACTGTGGCTTAGTGGTTAAAACTGCAGTCTCTCACACAGTGGATTGTGGGTTCGAGCCCAGCAGGGCACATGTGTATTTTCCACAAAAACAATGTGCAACTGTTAAGTACTTTTCATTTCTTAGACTGTTATTATTTTCACATTGACACATTAACGTATTTTTATTGAAAAAGGCAAAAGAGGTTTACAATATTAACTGTTCAATGTTTCACTTGTATTTCACTTGCACTATATCACACCCTCCCCAAACCGGATGTTCGCTTTTGTCTGGTTTGGGGAGGGTGTTACGCTCTGCTCTTGCGGTCATGACTGACTGACTGTGGAAACCCCTTGCCTCGGCCAACATTTCTTTATTCATTAATTCCTTCACTTCAGCTCTGTTCACTTTATCCTTTTCACACATAACACAAGGTCACCATAATGTTCTACACTACCGGAAAAAAAAATCTCGCTAGCTCGTAGCCCACACATGGAAGGTTGGAGTTACGCATCTGGCAATCCAGTGTTGAATAGCCTAACTGCTGTGCTTATGAACTCACTAGCTCGCTCGCTAGCTCGTAGCCCACACATGGAAGGTTGGAGTTACGCATCCGGCAATCCAGTGTTGAATAGCCTAACGTTAAATGTATTTCATAGAATACTAATAGCCCTATTTTAAAACTGTATTTCCATATTTTACTGATGCAAACTATTTAGGCTGTACTAGCTATTTAGGCTGTATGTCTTTCAGCTAGAATGTGTTTGTGTCTAGCCCATTGTGCATGTATGTCTCCATGTAGACTTGGTTCATTAATTTACATGCTTCTTCATGATCCATAGCTCAGGTGGTGCTGTTCATTGTATTTCATTACACATTAAATACTGCTCATCTACAAACTCTTTTAATGTAATTGTGTGCTGTCTGTAATAGGATAACTGTTCTCATTCTTGTCAATAGAGGGCGTTATGGTTAAGCGAATGTCTGCATACATTTCTTTGGAATGCATGTCTCTCTCCATGTTTATCTTCATGCTTTATTCATCATTAGTTAGCTATAAAAAATAAGTGATATCAGCTCAAAAACGTCTACGACGTAAAAGAAAGCCAAGTTACTCACGCATAGCCTACATAGCGCTGTCCATAAGTTCATAATTCCAACTTGCAAAAACTAGGCCTGCCTTTAAAAGTCTTGATATCAAAATGTGGCCAAGTTACAACTAACAATATTGCCTATCGTAGCTCACATTAAATAAACTAGCTCTATTCCAAAGCAGTGCTATCCAAACTTTCCTAAATTATTTACTGCAACTTGGCCCTGTGTCATCTTACCATCTCAAGAGAATGTGGTCAATGAAACTGTATGCGCCACATCAAACTGCAAAATTAAAATAATTTATGGTGGAAATACTCTGATTCAGATGTGTTGCACTTAGAAATTAAACAGAAAAATTACTACACTATAGGGCATGTTTGAACAATTGTCTGCATCCACTGCTTTGGGTCTATGAAAAGCACAGAATGAATAAAATGTATTATTATTATTATTATTATTATTATTATGTATTATTATTGGATTTATTTATTTGGATTTCTATCAAAACCTGTGTGGTCCTACAGAGCATAGATATCCTTGTGTTCACAAAATTCTGCTTGCAAATATCATAAATACTATTATGTTAAGAAAATTGGTACTATTACTTATTTGCCACCATCTGACCCACAAACATGTCTGGATGCATTTGTAAAAATGCTTTATGTACGCTATTTTCTAGGTAAAAATATTACTCATTTTTATCTGCATTTATTTATTCATCACCCTTTTCTCTTGAACATGATGTTTCTTCATATAAATGTCTGTTTGTGAATTGTAAAGAATGCTGTAGCAGCAGTTAACATTTTAAAACCTATACATTTTCTAAAGTAAACTTGCCAACAAAGTACAACCATATCCTTTCTGGAGTAATTATTATTCATCAACTGTTAAAAACATTCATTGAAATCATATGTTGTTCCATGAGGCACAATCTCTTCACATGCAAAGATGAAGAAATACAGGGCCAAGTTGCATTAAATAATTTAGGAAAGTTTGGATAGCATTGCTTTGGAATAGAGCTAGTTTATTTAGTGTGAGCTACGATAGGCAATATTGTTAGTTGTAACTTGGCCACATTTTGATATCAAGACTTTTAAAGGCAGGCCTAGTTTTTGCAAGTTTATTTTACGAATTACGAACTTATGGACAGCGGTATGTAGGCTATGCGTGAGTAACTTGGCTTTTTTTATGTCGTAGACGTTTTTGATCTGATATGAATAGACTGGAGTAGTAGTTATGATACTGAACAGTAGATATGCATAGACTGGAGTATATTAGTTATGATACTGAACAGTAGATATGCATAGACTGGAGTATATTAGTTATGATACTGAACAGTATACTGTATATGAATAGACTGGAGTAGTAGATATAATGTCCTTCTCCATCTGTATGTATGCTTATAATAATATCTATACACTTCTTCTGATGTCATACAGATCGAGTCCACTTTCTTCCTGTTTTTTCCCCCCCCATTAGTTACTGTCATACTGATTTTGTCTTTTGATTGATTGACCAGCTTTATTTAGCACCGTCACCCAATGGGGACTGCGGAGGTTATTGGACTTGACCAGAGGCTGAATCCAGTGGCTGTGTCTCAATTGCGAGGCTGCGACCTACGAAGGCTGCATTTCAGGACCGCATACGTCAGAAGTACTGTCCCATTACGAAGACTCTTGAAATGTGACCTCAAAATGCAGCCTAATTTTGGCCGATTTTGAAGGATACATCGGTGTATCCTTCGCAGCCTTAGATATCCCAAAATTCTTTGCACAGGTTGCCCGAAATACAGTCGAAACAGAAAATGGCGGACGAGAGCAGTGATCTGGTGTTTAAATCTAAGTTTGTGTAAACTTTTTTTTAAGTTTAGCTATTGTTAATCATGTCGTTAGCTGTCTGCTAAAACATATATTACCTAAAATTAATTTTTCATTTTTATATTTCAGTATTTTTTTTATTTTACTCGCGGTTTTATTTTCTTGTGAGTCTCACTGGCTTCTCACATGCTGGTTGTTTAGGTCCGAGGAGGTTGTGGGTGGGAACTCGTAGACGTGAATCCTTCGTAGACTGTCCCATTTCAGCTGTTGTTCGAAAGCCAGCCCAGCCTTCCTCTCTACAAAAGACTGTCCTACGGAGGATGCGGCCACTATAGGTCGCAGCCTCGCAATTGAGACAGCCACTGTCACACTCACTGCCATCATGGGGACATCTACATATGCTACCTATGCTGTACACCACAAGATAAGCCAGTATAGCTCTTATACCATATAGGCAGGCATATTGTACAGTAGTTTTTAGTTATGTTGCTAATATTCACGTAAATGTGCTCTAGTAGTTTGCTTAAAAGCCAACACTTGTGCCCTTCAGCTGAAGTTACTGAACTTTGGCAAATCTTTGGGAGCATAAAGTTATCTGCCAAGAAGCACAAACCCAGTCAGATTCCCTAAAAAACAATTTGGTACCATTCACCTTCTGTCCCTGCTTTTAAATAATCCATGGGTTTCACCCACCTCTCAGTTATCCCATCCTATCCCATGACCTCTAAGTAAATACCTTGCGCTTATCAAAGCTCTTGTCTCATGCTTTGAAATCCCCTCAAAAACCCTGTTTGAAAATTCCTCAGGTTCACATGCTTTCATATTTAATAGCACACAAGGAGGTATGGTATAAAATTAGAAAAAAAGTGCATAGCTGAAAGGATCCTCTACAAACATGTAAGAGAGGGGGGAAAGCCATTTTTGGTGATGGTGAAATGGTTTCCTGAGTGAGCTGGGATTGTATTTTAGCATGTTTTTTAACCACATCATCTGATAAGATTTGGGTGCAGACAAACACAAGGTCATCTTTATTAGAAGGATATGGAGGGGCAGGAATTCTGTGAACAGCCTGATATCAGTGCTGTGGATCAGAGGAAAAGAGAGCAATTTGGTTGTAGTGCTGTTCATTAATGTGAAGAAGAGGACCAACAGATGTCGGTGCTGTTGGATAAAGGATAAGACCTGTCTTGTGTCAGCATTGTCTGTTGGAGGGAGGGAAAGAACAGACTCTCACCTTTATTGATAATCATCACCTTCTGTTATATCACAAGGGTGCTATATTAGGTGTGAAAAATGTATGTAATAATATTGTATTTGTTTGCTAGCCCTAGACATTCTGTGGGATAATTTCCATGTTAAATTACGGATCCCAATATGCAAATCTCCTATGATATACAGTAGGCTATGTACCTTACAATTGAGGCCTTCAGCAGAGAGATATACTATGTTATCAAAGAAATATACAAATTATGGCCAGAATAATACTTTTTGAAAGCATTTTCAAATTAATACTTTTTGTTTGTCTTGGCCAGATATCATTAGGTCACCTTAGACCCATGTACTACCAATGATAAATTCTGGGAAGTGCAAACTAGTTCAACAGAGTACAATTATAAATGTCTTGTACCTTTCTTCATTCTTTGCTGAATCCTCTGACAGCAAAACTCTAAGGAAATATTTTTAGACACCATATTTGGCACAAAACACAGTAAGACATTAGTTTTGATGTCAGTATTGGAGAAATATGGGCAGTGGAGCCACAGGAGTGCAGTCCTCAAGCCATTACAGTGTCTTCAATGGATTTATTGAAAGATTACAAATTGACTAGGTACCTACTGAAAGCAATAGGGACTACTTACTGCCCAGAACACGCTTGCTGCTTAATTTGTTTCTGCGAATAATGACGATGCCAGCAGTGGACTGCCTCCCGTTCTTTTAAGGTTTCATGTTAGCACCATTGTCCACGCTGAGCTAAAATGAGTGTCTGTTCATTTTTTGTGAGTGTATACAAAGGCCTGTGAAAGAGAGATGCACATATCCCATATTATGGGATGTTGAGTTTGGGAACTTTTCTTGTGAGTGGAAACTGATACCAGCCCTTCACACAAACACCAGCTGAGAGACAATTAGCTGAAGGTATACAGGCTTTGGGGGCACATTGGACTAACACACTGTTTCCCCTGATCTCAATATTTGACAAGGCATAGGCCCACTCTGAATGAGGGTGCGGCTATCACTGCACATGACTGCCAACTTCCTGGTGTGTAAAATGTGAGGAGTTAGCACATCATACTGACACTAGATAATACGGCCATGGTTCCTCTCTCCCCCACTCTTTCCTTCTCATAATTAATTTAAAGACTAATTGGAAAACTTGATCTTAACATGTCTTTAATTACATTTGAGTCTTTCATGTCTGTAACTGGACCAGCCCTGCAGCTAAGCTAGCTTTATGGTTAAATTACACATTTCACGCAATGAGCTGTAGTAAAATACTGCTATATTGAAATCCTGAGAATTAAAGTGGTACACCTTAATATTTTGCATTGTGCTCAATACAATGATAATGCTGCGGATTGCTCCGTACTAATGTCTGCTGGCCTTTAAATCACTGATTGTCAAGGAAATTGTTTTTTCACGACAGAAACATGCAGATGACATTGAATCATGAACAAAACTTGACCAAGACCAGCTCAATCGATACCTCTCAATCCTTTCAGAAGCCTCTCCTGTTAAAGCCCATAGAGCACACTGTGAAGCTGCCTCGTTCTGCAGTCAGGTGACTTACTCCAAGAGGGAGGAAGGAAGCCGGATTTCTTTTTGTGTGCCAGGAGGCAGCCGATGATCCACGCCAGGAGTGGGCTGACCCCCGGACAAAATAATTCCATACAGTTTTGCTGTTGGAGGTGGCAAGATTGAAAATGTCTCAGGGTACATTCACTGCAGGGGCTTGTAGATGTTTAAAAGGGCCCTCTCTGGGTTTTGTCAGAGCCTCTTTGTCCTTTACTCTCGCTCTAAATGCACTCTGTATGAACCGCTGCAGAGCTCTTTCACAGGCATTACGTCACATTGGGATTGTGGGAAATTAGCTGAGAGCCTCATCAAGGCATGCGAGAATAATCTTGTGCCAGGAGATGGCTAATATGATTTTAACGTGTTTTTCAAGAGGTAACGAGGTCAAGGATGAATTAACTTGGTCAGGGAGTAGTTTAATTTTAAAGAACTCGTAAACTTGTTACGTGTAGCCGCATGCTGTTTTCATTTTAATCTACTAATTTAAAGAAAAAATATATTTGCACGTGATTATAAATACAGCAAAATGACCTGAATTTTACTGAAAGATTGCTGTCAGCAGAGTTTAGTCTGCACAATAGCTCCATAGCACCCCCGAGTGATTAAACTTAATACTGCATGCTCCTTCCTCTTGACTTATCAAAGCCACTACATTTTAAGGTATCATCTTAACATATTCTTATTGGTAATGTACTGTAATTTACAACTTCAGTATAATCCTCAAATTATTAATTTATTCTCCAAGGGTGAAGAGGATTTTTCCCATGATTATCACCCCGTTTAACCTGTTTATTTTTTTCAGTGATCTAACCCAACCCCCTCTTTCCACCCCTCTATTTTTTCAGGTATGGTGACATGGTTCCCAAAACTATTGTGGGGAAGATATTTGGGTCAATTTGCTCTCTGAGTGGAGTCCTGGTCATTGCCCTGCCAGTCCCCGTCATTGTGTCCAACTTCAGCCGCATCTACCACCAGAGCCAGCGGGCGGAGAAGCGCCGGGCACAGAAGGTACTGCGGAGCTTTATGCCGCACAGCATGGTTATCACAACCATGGAAATGACTGACTTCCGCTCACCACAACCGTGGGTAAACTGTGGTCAAAATCCAGACCTGGGTCAGATATTGATATGAAAACATTGAAAGAATGGACCATTTAAAATGTGAAAAAGTAAACAGATCCCTGAGTATTTTCAAAAAAAATGGGTCACTTCTGATATGTAGAATCCTGAATATGGGTGAAAGTAGATGCTTCTTTTAAAAAGGTCAAGAACATGCAGGAGTTGTACCCATGGTTTGCTAGGTTTAACCCTCTGAAGGGTTAAAGTATTTCAAATACATATTTAACCCGGGTCTGGTAAGATTCATAGCTCAAATTCTACTGAGTTCTTCAAAGGCCTCAAGAATTGAGTTGTGACTCCACAGTAGTAGTCATGGTGCTCTAGATGCCAGTAGAGCATCAATTTCACTACAAAGACCACACAAATCCTCAGCATGTGCAGCACAGTAGAATACAGAATGCTCACATGGGCATTGTACATTGTACTGTCGCCCATAACCTTTATGCAGCACATGCACAAATTTTTTTCACCGTTTTGTTCAAGTTGTCTATGAGGTCATTGAACTCCCAAGAAAAGTAAACCCTTCTCACACAGTGTGTTTGTTTGCGTGTGTGTGTGTGTGCGTGTGAACATGTGTGTTTCCTGCGGTATGCAAACTGTCCATGAAGCGTTTCTCTCCAGGGCAGTCTGCAATTGGATATACAGACCCTTTGTAATGCCAACTCAGCGCATTAAACTGTGTGTAATGAATATGGAGACATCTCTATGAGTGGAGAGATTGGCAGGAATGTTCCAGATGATGGGTCCTTCTGTGTCTTCAGATGGAAACAGATCTGTACCAGGAAGCCCCTCTCCTCTGAGGCCTCCCAAGAATGCGATTTCGAGACGACACAAAAGTCACATGATAATGCACTGTTTGCTCAAGGCTCTTAATTTAGAATACTCAAGTCAACACTATACACAGGGGGGCTTTGGGGAAAAAAAGAATAGAAAAAAAAGATGGCTTTATTCCTTCCAGCGCATCCAAGGACGTAAATGCAAAACCAGCGTGCGGAGCATTCCCAAAAACAACAATCTGTTTTTCCACTCCAGGAGAAATCTCCAAAGAACAGGAGAACTCGAAAGTTAGGCAGCTAAAAATATGGGCACAACACTTTGAGCATAAGCAAAAGGCCCGTGACGGTGAAATTTCAGCGTTAGTGCAGGAGGCCCAGTGCAGTGTGATAGGGCACCAGGGAACTTCCATTCGAACTGGGAGTTTGACCATGTAAGGAGGACCCCTGCTCTGTGATCAGCAACATGCTGGTAGGGAGCAGCAAAAATATAACTGACCAATCAGAGACTACTGTGTGCTTGTAGAAAAAGGAAGATACTGTAGATGTGGTCTGACTTTGAAGAAAGATGACACCTTACTTAGGTAGAACATCAGCACTTAATTGTCCAAGTATTGCCATATCTCCGGCATATCTTACACATTGTAAGGCAAATTTTTACAATATCTACCACCGATCTTAGCAGAGATTTACAATCACGAGTCAAGGGACCTGAGGGACCTATGAAAACAAAGATCCATATTTGGCTCTGCAGGAAGATCTAAAAAAAAAAGGAAAAATTATATTTACCTTGGGCATTGTAATGTTGTCAGTGAACTCTATCATGATATCATAACTTGGAGTTTTGCAACCTTAAAATGACAAAAGAAATTCATAGCAAAGCCTGGATTCAATCAAAATGAGTCACTTACTTTGAAGTTTTACTTTTCGTCTTCTTTATTTAAGCAGTTGCTAAACTTGCCGTATTGTGTTTGTGAAGAAAACACTTGTGTTTAATTGTGAGAACGTTAAGGACAAGCATTGATTGAATCCATTCTCTAGGGCACTTTGACTGCAGGGTTCTTAGCAAGGTTTCCAACTCACTTAACAAACAGAATAGTGCAGTCAGTAGGTTTGAGTGCTTCTCTTATCCAGGCCAGCAGGGAAGTGAAATTAACATCCCATGATCTGATGTAACTCCACTCTTACCTGATGCCACAGCCACTGAGAGCAGGTAGAAACAGAAAGACTGCACGCAGCAGGAGGCTAAACACACGTGTGTTTGTTCAAAACAGAAAACCAGGCTTGCTAGAATTTGTGCGGTGAAGAGCGGCGGCACTAACGCCTATTTGCAATACAAACGCAACGGGTTCCCGGGCGACGCACTGGAACAGGTAAACGGGCCGACCCCACCGGGCTTTGGCCACAATGAAACAGCCTGGTGCATGCACCCAGCCCCACCCCCCGCCCTTCCACCCCGCACCCAGCAGAGGGGGGAGGTCGGGTCCGGGCTGGGTTCAGGATCGCAGGGCTGCCCCCCCCCATACAAAAGCTTACGTGGTGTCTTTCTCTGAAGTGCCTCACTCCGACGAAGCATTGACTCCACCCCCACCACCTCACACCCAGAATAACTGCACCAGCCTCCAACCTCTTCCAACAAAAGGGGGGGAGGGGCAACATATCGTACAACATGACTCATTGTATCCTATCAAAACACCGCATGTAGCTTGGTTGAGTTTTGGGGGGGGTTTGGGTAGGTGGGAAGGTGGGGTGGTGCACCCACGGCCCTATCTCCCCTCTTCGTATGGAAAGTGTCTGCAACCCCATCGCCTCTTTTCTCTTTGCTCTGTATTCATGTACCTTTATTAACATGCATTTTTGACCCATCTGGCAGAGCCGCTGCTGACTGGCCTGCGCTGTCTGCTCTCTCCCCATCAGTCTCATCTGACAGCATCGTGGCTCTCATCACATGGAGGAATGGCAATGTTTCAGCTGCATGCACTCTATGGGCCAGATTCAATGAAATACAGTGCCTTATAGTGCGTACCACACCAACTGGATGCTCCCAAACACGCATTTAACAGAGCGTGCGGATAAGCCAAGGCTTAGCAAAAGTAACTAAGGGGGATTTTATTCAGGTTTTTAAATCCATGAAAGGGTTTTACAAAGTGAACTACAAATGATTTTTCAGGTTGAGTTCTCACAGTAGAGCAAGGGGCATAGGTGAAAATTAGCTGAAGGTAAATTCCACCCGGATATCAGTAAGCATTTCTGTACAAAGAGAGTTGTCAATGCATGGAACAGCTTTCCAGGCCATGTAGTGTAGAGGCAGAGACCTTTGGGGTTTTGATTCAGTGTTGTATAGTATAACGGCAACACTGTTATCATTGTATAATTTTGTAATTAAATGGTAAGTCTGTTGGGACTGAATGGCCTTTTCTCACCATTATGGATTCTTAAATTCTTAATACTAGTGTAGTTTCATGCTGACATGCACACAGCCACTGTAGCTATTTTACAGAATAGTAACATACATTCTGTTCTGTAATGCTTAGGTGTCACTTACAAAATATGTTTTAAATGTCAGTATGACTTTCTAGTAAAATAAAGGTTATAATAATACTAACCTTCACTGTGGTTATTTTGGTACCATTCTTCCTTCCACTGCAGCTGTTTTATAGTAACACGCATGCACATGCACACACACACACACACACACACACACACACTGCTTTTGTTACAATAACACACACACACTCCCTTGTGACTTTTGTGGTAGCAAACAACCCCCATGGCTGTTTTATGGCAGTCCTACTTCAGCTTGGAGACCACATTTCATAAACACCAGCAACTGTGTAGATGGATTTCATGTGACATGCACGTGGCTGTGTGCACAGATCCTGTGCACAAATTTGTTTTCCAACAGACTATGAAGAAACAAAGTGTTAATGACCAGAGAAGGCTTTTATGGTTATCTTTTAGACACGGTTGCATCTCATGTGAGAATGAGTCATTTGCTATTTTTCTCTTTTTAGCATGAAACATACCAGCAGAATATCTCCCTCTAATTGGGAAAGAATATTGGCTATGTGAGAGCATTCCAGCCAGCTATGTGCTTCTCCTTTCATTTTAAGTACATTAGAGTCCTTGTTAAAGTGGCCAACTGTAAATTTAGCTACCTATGAACTATAAATCTAGTGCTCCTATGGTTCCAATTGACCTTCTCCCTCCAAATGTAACTACATTTATCAGATAGTTTTTCATTGGTACTATAATCTAATTAACTCTAGAAACAGTTGGGATAGGAAGGAGAAAATCTGGTTTAGTGAGATGGTCAGGTGACATTGGCTTGAAATTGGTTGTGCAGCTACTTACATTGCATGTTCTCAAACATTGCAAAGATTCAGTATTCCAGTTGGTAATTAACTGCATTATGTTGAATCAGGCCCTTTGAGTCAATGGTATGGAGAAGAAAAAACATGGTTTTCATGGTTAAAATAAGGCTGTGAGTCTGTGTGATACTGTTATGTTATATAATACAATGCACTCCAAAGACAGTGACATTTTTTGTTGTTTTGGCTCTGCAATCTAGCACATTGAATTTGACATGGAACAGTGACTATGAGGTTAAAGTGCAGACTTTCTGCTTTAATTTCAGGGTTTTACATCCATATCAGATGAACTGTGTAGCAATTGTAGCCAATTTACACATAGGCCCCCCATTTTAGGAATCATTTTCACACATGAATTAGCCACCAGAGTCCAGACCTTTTAAAACATAGGTGTCAACCTCTGGAGAGAGCTGCCCTTATTTTCACGCCGGCAAAACTATAAATTCACCAAAAACCATATAGAACATTATCTATTATCTATTAAAATCACTAGCCACCACAGTTATTTGTCTGATTAAAGTTTATTTAATATATTCATGTACATGCATATTTTTAGATCATAACTTACAGTCCTGATGCTCTACTTGCTTTTCCCACGGCCTCAGAAATCGAGAGAATATCAGAGAGAGAGAAAGAAAATGCGATTGCAGCGATTAAATTAATCATGTTGGAAAATGTTTTTTAAAAAATGTGTTAGACTAGATTTCCCGTATCATAACCTTATACGCTTGTATAGTACCTTCGAAAAGGTGGAAAAAACGTATTTTATATGGGCAAACTTGACACCTATGACAAAATAAAATCAAACTAATGGAAAACTTTAGCTGGCTAGCATTAGCGATACACATACACTGAATTGGCTTTGTTTATGTTTATTTCCTGGTCATGTCAGCCCACGTTCACGACGTTAACTTAACATTTATTATTTTTTCGCCCCTGTTGCTAGGCAGAATTAGTAGGGGTAGAAATGTTTCTGCCCCTCTGCCCAACATAATTTGCAGCAGGTTTTCCCTGCTTACGCAGATCACGCTCACGTTGTTTCCCTAGCAACGGTGGGGCAGAGTGCTCCACTGCCCCAGAGCAGAGACATAGGACAGGGAGCGCAGTTCGCAGCGTGAGCACACACATACACACAAAGGAAACTACTCAAAAACAGCACTATAAGGAGTGTGAGTCAAGTTTATTATATTTATACACGCCAATTGCACGATTGAATCACTGTTTTGTATTAAATATAAAATACATTTTGCCACAACGTTCAGATGTTATGAGTACTTGCACAACAGCGCCACATCTGGATTTGATTCAGGCCCCGCCCCACCTGCCCCTAATGTAAAAACGCCACTGAGTATAGTATGTAAAAACCCTCAAATTAAAGCTGGACATCTGCACTTTAACCTCGTAGTCACATAGAAACCTTCAATTTCAAATCCAATGTGCTGGAGTACAGAGCCAAAACAATAAAGCATGTGTCACTGTCCTAACACTTTTGGAGTGCACTGTAGTATATGCATATGATGGGAAATTCCTCATGTAAGATCTCTGCTGGAGATGTAAGAGTTGCTTATTGGATGGGAGTTATATGAAACCAGATAGAACCAGTTTTAACCATGAGCCATTCGCCAAAGAGGGTATGTGGAGAAGAGAGAGGGCCAGGCTAGGAGCGGGGCCGGTGTGGATGAACTCTGCACAGCTAGCCAGTAACGTTCTCGCAAGGCTTCTGTGACATCGTGCAGGTGTGGCCGAGGCGTTGTGAGAAAGTGGGCCGGGCACAGTGCCCCTTGCTCTCTCCTGGTCTCTGCCAGTGGCCCTCTGACTAACGCCCCACCCTGCCACTCTGTCTCCTGAAGGCCTCAAAGCAAGCTGGACAGGCCCTGATCTCCAGGACCAACCCCATCTTCGAGACCGAGCACCACCATCTGCTACACTGCCTGGAAAAGACAACGGTAAGAGCTCCCGCGCTCTCTCTGTTTGCAGTGTGTGTGTGTGTGTCTGTACACTATCCGTTCAATGTACCTTCTCCCTAAACAGTATGGAGTTACCCAAAGCTCTGCTGACCCTTTGCTTATCGTATAATTCTCTCTCCATTCTCACTGCCAGTGCCTCAGCAGGCACTCTCCTGGAGGTGCTGGTTTTTACCCCAGATCAGCCCCCATAAGAGCCCACAAGATTAACTGTAAGAGGGGCTCAGCAGGTTTGACAGCCTATTAATTGCTGCTGTCATACATTCTCATGATAAGAGTTAGGGCATCTTTACTCCCATGTGTTTTTTTTCATCCTGAGACTTCAAGTTCATCTGCTCCAAATCAGACTGTCTCTGCAATCCAAAATGTGCAAGCAAAGAAAAAGCCAGACTTTACCTGTGTTCTCAAAGACCTTCTAGGGCAAATGCAAATCACTTTTGACCTCTTATAGACTGCCTGTAATATCAGTGTGTATGTGTGTCTGTGTGCGTGCGTGCATGTGTGTGCGTGCATGTGTGTGTGTGTGTGTGTGTGTGTGTGCATGTGTATGGGTCTGTGTGCATGTGTGCACGCACCATTTAGAGTAGGAGCCAAACAACCTTCTGCAGTTCATTGTTTGATATCCCACTGTGGAGCCTCTGCCCCCTGCCTCTGAAAAAAACTGTCTTCCATTTCACAGTTGATGGGGGTCACAGGGGCCATTATGTGAGAAGCATGCACATACAGTATATAAGTGAAGTCCCCTTTGTATCAGGTGCCCCTACTTGATCAAAATCCGGAGAGCACTGTAGCTACAGGGCGCCCTTTATCGGGCGGCGCCCTTTATCGGGCACGTCCTCTTTCGACCATATTTGAACTTCCTCGAGAGCTGATTTGCCAACGAAAAAAAGAAAACCAGTATTTCCCACCCACTTCAAACCAAACAAGGTATGTATCCGCTCATTTTCAGGAATATTTAACGATAATTACACATTTTATGAGCCTTTTTATCACGCCCCCTATGTGAAAAAAATGTCCGAAATCTGATTCTACTTCTGCGCTGGTGTACTACACTGCATAGTCTTGTTAGCCAGCTATTTAGCCAATATATTGGTTATTCAAACGGTATCTTTCTTGATGAAATAAACTATTAATTGATTCTTAAAACAACAATAATCATGAGCTTGTTTATGGATTACAACAGCCGCCCGATAATGGGCGCCCTTTCTTTGGCAGTCTCGTCTCATCTTAAAGACGTTAAAACGAAAAAAGAAACACGTTATTGGCTTAAAAGTTAACATCGTTTTTGTAAAGAAATAAATCCAATGCGATTGAGCCTATCTCTTTTAAGCCAATAAACGATAGTTGTCTCCCCTTTTTTGACATTACTGTCTCATCTAAAAGACGTTAAAACAAAAAACTACCGGTCACGTCTACATGTTTAATATTGGCTTAAAACTTAGTTTATCGTTTTGTGAAGAAATAAACCCAATATTGACATCTTTCGGACTGTCAGGTAAACTATCCAGTTAGCCAGCTATTTTGCCAACATATTGGTTATTCAAACTGTATCTTTCTTGATGAAATAAACTATTAATTGATTATTAAAACAACAATAATCGTGAGCTTGTTTATGCACTACAAGAGCCGCCCGATAAAGGGCGCCCCTTTTTTGACAGTACTTTCTCATCTAAAAGACGTTAAAACATAAAAACTACCGGTCACATCTACATGGTTATTGGCTTAAAAGTTAGCTTATCGTTTTGTGAACCTAATAAATATAATATGTTCAATGGTATGTGCCCGAATAATATCAGTATCGTATGTTGATCACAAAAATGTCTGGTTTCCGCCCGATAAGCGGGTTCGGTACGCTAGATTGCTGAGGATTTCTTGGCCTCTGCTTCAGACTGCCATACCGCAATTTAGAGACAATAGCATGTTTTTTTAACCTGAACAGAAACATTAGTATGGTTCTTTGCCTGAACAGAAACATTAGTATGGTTCTTTGCCTGAACAGAAACATTAGTATGGTTCTTTGCCTGAACAGAAACATTAGTGTGGTTCTTTGCCTGAACAGAAACATTAGTATGGTTCTTTGCCTGAACAGAAACATTAGTATGGTTCTTTGCCTGAACAGAAACATTAATATGGTTCTTTGCCTGAACAGAAACATTAGTATGGTTCTTTGCCTGAACAGAAACATTAGTATGGTTCTTTGCCTGAACAGAAACATTAGTATGGTTCTTTGCCTGAACAGAAACATTAGTATGGTTCTTTGCCTGAACAGAAACATTAGTATGGTTCTTTTCCTGAACAGAAACATTTGTATGGTTCTTTGCCTGAACAGAAACATTTGTATGGTTCTTTGCCTGAACAGAAACATTAGTATGGTTCTTTGCCTGAACAGAAACATTAGTGTGGTTCTTTGCCTGAACAGAAACATTAGTATGGTTCTTTGCCTGAACAGAAACATTAGTATGGTTCTTTGCCTGAACAGAAACATTAATATGGTTCTTTGCCTGAACAGAAACATTAGTATGGTTCTTTGCCTGAACAGAAACATTAGTATGGTTCTTTGCCTGAACAGAAACATTAGTATGGTTCTTTGCCTGAACAGAAACATTAGTATGGTTCTTTGCCTGAACAGAAACATTAGTATGGTTCTTTTCCTGAACAGAAACATTTGTATGGTTCTTTGCCTGAACAGAAACATTAGTATGGTTCTTTGCCTGAACAGAAACATTAGTGTGGTTCTTTGCCTGAACAGAAACATTAGTATGGTTCTTTGCCTGAACAGAAACATTAGTATGGTTCTTTGCCTGAACAGAAACATTAGTATGGTTCTTTGCCTGAACAGAAACATTAGTATGGTTCTTTGCCTGAACAGAAACATTAATATGGTTCTTTGCCTGAACAGAAACATTAGTATGGTTCTTTGCCTGAACAGAAACATTAGTATGGTTCTTTGCCTGAACAGAAACATTAGTATGGTTCTTTGCCTGAACAGAAACATTAGTATGGTTCTTTGCCTGAACAGAAACATTAGTATGGTTCTTTTCCTGAACAGAAACATTAGTATGGTTCTTTGCCTGAACAGAAACATTAGTATGGTTCTTTGCCTGAACAGAAACATTAGTATGGTTCTTTGCCTGAACAGAAACATTAGTATGGTTCTTTGCCTGAACAGAAACATTAGTATGGTTCTTTGCCTGAACAGAAACATTAGTATGGTTCTTTGCCTGAACAGAAACATTAGTATGGTTCTTTGCCTGAACAGAAACATTAGTATGGTTCTTTGCCTGAACAGAAACATTGGTATGGTTCTTTGCCTGAACAGAAACATTAGTATGGTTCTTTGCCTGAACAGAAACATTAGTATGGTTCTTTACCTGAACTGAAACATTAGTATGGTTCTTTGCGTGAACATAAACATTAGTATGGTTCTTTACCTGAACTGAAACATGAGTATGGTTCTTTGCCTGAACAGAAACATTAGTATGGTTCTTTACCTGAAGTGAAACATGAGTATGGTTCTTTGCCTGAACAGAAACATTAGTATGGTTCTTTACCTGAAGTTAAAAATGAGTATGGTTCTTTGCCTGAACAGAAACATTAGTATGGTTCTTTGCCTGAACAGAAACATTAGTATGGTTCTTTGCCTGAACAGAAACATTAGTATGGTTCTTTGCCTGAACAGAAACATTAGTATGGTTCTTTGCCTGAACAGAAACATTAGTATGGTTCTTTTCCTGAACAGAAACATTTGTATGGTTCTTTGCCTGAACAGAAACATTAGTATGGTTCTTTGCCTGAACAGAAACATTAGTGTGGTTCTTTGCCTGAACAGAAACATTAGTATGGTTCTTTGCCTGAACAGAAACATTAATATGGTTCTTTGCCTGAACAGAAACATTAGTATGGTTCTTTGCCTGAACAGAAACATTAGTATGGTTCTTTGCCTGAACAGAAACATTAGTATGGTTCTTTGCCTGAACAGAAACATTAGTATGGTTCTTTGCCTGAACAGAAACATTAGTATGGTTCTTTTCCTGAACAGAAACATTAGTATGGTTCTTTGCCTGAACAGAAACATTAGTATGGTTCTTTGCCTGAACAGAAACATTAGTATGGTTCTTTGCCTGAACAGAAACATTAGTATGGTTCTTTGCCTGAACAGAAACATTAGTATGGTTCTTTGCCTGAACAGAAACATTAGTATGGTTCTTTGCCTGAACAGAAACATTAGTATGGTTCTTTGCCTGAACAGAAACATTAGTATGGTTCTTTGCCTGAACAGAAACATTAGTATGGTTCTTTGCCTGAACAGAAACATTAGTATGGTTCTTTACCTGAACTGAAACATTAGTATGGTTCTTTGCCTGAACAGAAACATTAGTATGGTTCTTTACCTGAAGTGAAACATGAGTATGGTTCTTTGCCTGAACAGAAACATTAGTATGGTTCTTTACCTGAAGTGAAACATGAGTATGGTTCTTTGCCTGAACAGAAACATTAGTATGGTTCTTTACCTGAAGTTAAAAATGAGTATGGTTCTTTGCCTGAACAGAAACATTAGTATGGTTCTTTGCCTGAACAGAAACATTAGTATGGTTCTTTACCTGAACTGAAACATTAGTATGGTTGTGTACCTATTGAGACCATCCCAACAGCAGCAGAATAAACAAAAGCCAGGTCTGCTCTTCATTTTCTGTGTGGGGAAGCAAACAGTGTGTGGTTATACACACAAAAAAGTCGCCGTTGCACCCGTCATGCATAGTGCCCACTGTACAAGCCTCTGGAGTTGCTTCAATTGGTCAGGTCTAGGCTCAGCAATGTTATGTAGCAATAAAATTAAGTCAGTACCTGAATGTACTGAATGACCAGGCTATCCCATCAATGGGCATATTCCAGGACGACAATGCCAAGATTCATTGGGCTCAAAATGTGAAAGAGTGGTTCAGGGAGTATGGGGAATCATTTTCACACATGAATTAGCCACCAGAGTCCAGACCTTAACCCCATTGAAAGTCTTTGGGATGTGCTGGAGAAGACTTTAAGGAGTCGTTCGACTCTCCGTCATCAATACAAGGTCTCGGCCAAAAATGAATGCAACTCTGGACGGAAATAAATGTTGTGATGTTGCATAAGGTTGTCGAAACAATGCCACAACGAATGCGCGCCGTAATCAAAGCTAAAGGTGATCCAATGAAATATTAGTGTGCAACTTTTTTTTTTGCCAGGCAGTGTACATTGATACATCCTCATATTGTTCTTTGCTGTTTCGTTTGAGAATTAAGCCATGATATCCTTCACTCCTGGCTTTTTCAACAGCCATAAACACGCATACACACACACACATGAATTCACAGTGAAAAGGTAGCATGACGGAGGTGACAGGTCCCAATGAAAGTGGAAATGAAGGATTGAACACAGAGAGTAAAGGCAGGAGCTGAGAACTGGGGTAGTGAGTCAGTGGTACACAGACATTACACAGCGCTCTATAAACGTTATTAAAGCAGGCAGGGTTATCATCTCTGGGCACATATTTCATGTCTCTCACGGTATGCATTATTCAGTGGCATGCTCGGGTGATTGATGTGTTTCAAACAGTAAGGACTGAGCATGTGCAATGCCACTTATTCTCTCATCTGGTGCCGAGGCACGGCAAGACTGTTATCATTAACGAGAAAGAGAAGGAGGAGTGTAATTAATAACATTAATGGCTCATTCGTCTCAGGGACAAAGGGAGTGGCAGGATGGCCTAGCTGTTTCTGCTATTGTGTGTTTACCACCATCTACAACATGGTTATTACCCTTTAAATGAGCGTGCTGCAGTGTTTACCCAGGCAACACCTGCAAAAGGTATTCTCTGCAGCTCACGCAAATGTTTTTTTAAATTTAATGTCATTTTCCAGGTGTTGGTATACCTTGTGTATATTTTTACAAGAACAAATGGCAAGGTAAAATTGATAACATAATTTTATGGATTCTCTCTCTCTCTCTCTCGTTCTCTCTCTCTCTCAACAACACTAACATTGTCTTGGTCTCTCTATGGAAGGTGGAAGTAATGCTACCTTGCTCTCTCCCTTGCTCAGAATCATGAGTTTGTGGATGAGAAGACGTACGAGGCAAGCTGTATGGAGGTATCGCTAGTGAACCAGTTTGGATCTCGCTCCTCCTCCCTCGCCTCCTCCCAACATGGCATCTCCTCCTGTTGCTCCCGGCGCAACAGGAAGAGGAGCCTGCATCTGCCCAACTCCACTGCCAGCGGTCGCCATGGCACTGTGCAGGAGCTCAGCACCATCCAGATCCAAGAGAGGCCACTGTCCAACAGGTACTATAGTCACTCCCATTCTGTGCTGAGGCACGCAGGGGATCGCCATGTCTCTCCACTGTGCCACTTTGGCCATTTATCCACGAATATCACTTTTCCATTCAATCTAATCCCGACTCTAGCTCTACACTGGAAAACACAGGCTGGCGCTGCTGCTGATCTACAGTGTGAAACGCTGTCGGTGTTGTTGCTCTACAATGTAAAATATTGCCTGTATCTCTACGGTAGAAAAGTGGCTGGCTCTACGATTGCTCTACATTGGAAAACTGGCTCTAGCTGCAATGTGGGAAACACTGGCTCCAGCTCAATAGTCGAGTCAATAAAGTTTGCCAACACTCACCTAGAACCACTTCATTTGAGTGAGTGCGGAGTTCATTCGTCACTCAGAGAGGCTCCCGGGTGGAGCAGCCTCTTCGCACTCTGGTAAGCCAGACAGCAGAGCATTTATTCATGGGAATTTTTCTTTTTGGCTGCCAGTGGTTCACAAGGGGTAAACAGTCTGCCTTTACTGAGTAGAAAAGAAAAACAAGAATTCCCCTTTTCTCTCAGTGGCTAAGCTGCTATGGATGATATACACTTTGTAAGCCCCAGCTGTGGTCAGTGTTGATGGCACAGAGTTTTAGACTAAGACAGAGTGAGAGATCACACTGAGTGTCTGTGTTAATGCAGCCCAGCTGACCCCACTGTACCCCTACAGACTCCGGCAGACAGCTGTTTCTGTAAACCCCTGCTTAAGTTTGGCATGTGCGGTCATCTATCTTGACCACTGTTTTGCCCCTAAAGACTTAGTTAGGCATGGTCAGCTCTACAGGCCTCTCATTAACACCTGGAGGTGCAACATGGTCATTTCATGAATGCTCTTTAACCACTACAGCATCCAGCAGATACGGACGTCTCGGCACCCCGGAGACGTGGTCACCTCTCTGGGTCCCTTTCAGTCCCAGCAGACTGAGCCAGTCTCTCGCTGAAGTGGAGCAGGAGCACTCAGCCAGGAGGAATTTGTGGCTGGATAACATCTGAACCTGAATACCAAAACGCTGAGAATCCACTGGGTCCCAACACAGAACTGTGTAGTGTTACCATGGCATCTGATGTTGCAGGAATTCAACAGCTGTGGAAGTCTCTGTGTAGTCTGAATGAAGGGCTTCCGATTTAGACAGCAGGGGGTGTCTGCTCAGTGGTGTACGTAAATGTAATATTTCAATTCTCTCTCTCTCGCTCTCTCTTTCTTTCTCTCTCTCTTCTCGGGTAGTCGGTCCAGCCTGAATGCTAAATTGGACGAGACCATGCCGCTGAACTGTGACCAGCCCTACATCACAGCTGCCATCATCACCATGCCGACCCCGCCTGTGACCACACCCGAGGGCGACGAGTCGGCCAGCTCGTACGACTACTCGCAGACCAACATCGTCAGGGTGTCAGCCCTATAGACTCCACCCTCCTCGCCATGGTGTTGGGCCTCAGAAGTGACAGACAGGAGGGAGAGACTCAACACCCCCTAATGGAGAGTATGGCCATTACAAGAGCCAAGGAGCTTGAGGACCTGTTTTATATTCCAACACTGTATGTGTTGGTATTTAGTATAACACTGACACTGGGGATACCCTGCCCAGGAGGGGGTACTGTCTCGTGGCAGCCTATAGGCTTAAAGCTTCTGATCCTACAGTCTCACGGGAAAATTATTTTTAAATATTGTGTGTCTTTCAATATGTTGTCTTAAGAATTGGTGAGGCAGGGGGCAGCCATTTGTTTTAAAGACAGCATTTAATCACATGCTTGGGATAAGAGGATATTACGTTATATATTTAATTGAAAATAATGTATGATATAACAAGAAAGACTTTTGATACTAATACGTGAAGAGGCACATACATGTGTGAGTGTGTACGTGTGCCTGTGTGTAAGTGAAGCAACATGCATGACATTACTGCAGTTTCTGGATTTGTGACTCTGTGCCCCCCCACCCCCCTTCCTCAAATTTCATCCCCCATCACCACAAGTAATAAGGCTCTTTTCAGTCCATTTCTGTATTTCACAGAGGACAGAATCATCTGCTTGGTTAATTCTCTTGTTTTCTCTGTTGAGTTACACAGTGCAAAGAGTATGTATGGTCAATCTATTGTTGATTGGCCGTTGTGAATACCGTTGATGACATTCTCTGATATTCCTCCTCTGAGCCTGTCTCTTTTCTCGTTACTGTGTTAACGTACTCAGTAATGCATAAATAGTATTTCTTGATTGTTGAAAACATTTTATAGCTTCATTGAGTCGTATTCACACTTTAATCGTGAAAGAAGAAAAAACTGATGTTTTTTGTCTTTGTTTTTGTTGTTCATTTGCGTCTATAATTACACCACTCCTACTGCACTTCAAAGCCAAGCATTCAGAGGATACAGAAATAACCCTTTAAATCACAGGTGTCCAATCTTAACTGGAAAGGGCCGGTGTGGGTGCAGGTTTGTGTTTTATCCCAGCACTACGACACTTGATTCAACTAGTTGACTAATCATTGTCTTCAATCAAGACCTTGATGACTAGAATCAGGTGTCTTAGTGTTGAGCTAAAACAAAAACCTGCACCCACACCAGCCCATTTCCAATAAGATTGGACACCCCTGCTTTAAATGCTGAGTTGGCAGATAATGATACACTGTACTGAGCATGCTCTCATGCTTTAAAATAATGGCCAAACTGCAAGTGGTCTTAATGTTTCTTCTGCTGAGGCAATTTTGCTATTGTATGAAGTATAAAGCTGGCTATCCGAAACAAACTAGGAAGTCGAATTTGTGAACCTTGAGGGAAATCAGACTAACAGACTGAATTAGTTGATTATGAAGTATTGTATTATTCTTCCTTTTTCTGTAACATAGCCAGAATAACATGTATTACGTACAGGTAACACAACGTCTACAAAACTTAGTGGTGGAAATACTGATGTAAAGTTTAATTAAATTTATTTTTGCAGCAGCTGAGCTGAACAAAGTTTCCGGTATGCCTAATCAAGATAAGCTGGGCCTGTGCGCATTCTGCGCAATATTGGTTCGCACACGGCCTCTGTTTAATGAAGCGTCCTACCATTAGACTATTAGGCCTACATCATTTCTGTGTGTGGAACGGAATGCAACGTCACACTTCACTGTTTGTGATCGCGAGTAAATCGCATCAATGTAAAATGGGTTTTTTAATCTAGTATGGAAAATACTGACCTTATGCTGTCCTTGCGCCTTTTCTGTTGCCATGTGCAATTTCAGACTGAGCTATGAGTATCTTTATCATAAATCACGTTCTGCTTGGAAACAGCGATATAATTTCCAAATTGCCAGACTCGTCATGTGAATTATGCAACAAGGTTTTTGTACGGATTTTCATTTTATTGAGAGAAAAATAGAGAAACGTGTAATATTTTTTAAAAATGGTCATGTATAGCTCATGAATCTTACTCCATTTTTGGTTGTAAAAATATATATAAATAAAAATTGCCGACTGTGTTTAGTGAACACGTGCTGTAAATTGTTCTTCTGTGTAGTAAACATTTATCACAGTTAGTCATTTTAATCATTTCAAATGGCGTTTCGATACTATTATTTTAGTTAGTAATCCGGTAGCCTATTTTTTACCAATTCTATATACTTTTCTTTAGTTTCTTAAGGGTTAGATCAAAAAGATGCATGCAGTCATTGATTAGTTTGGTCTTGTTGTACCGGAGAACAGTCTGAGCTCTGTTCTCGATTTGTTTGTCACAACTCAAGAGGCTTTAGAAAAGTGTATTTAATGTACAAGAGACTGTGTAAATTCAAGAAATGACTACGTTCAATTTTACGGCTTGTGCTGTGGACAAAATATAAAAAAGTATTTGCAAACTAGAAACAGCAAACACATTGTTCTGTCCAGTGTGGTCTATGAATAAATGAGAAAAGTCACTGTTCTATTAAAATACTAGGGGAAAAAAACATTAGATTGACATTGTCTTGTTTTCTATCATAGAGAGGATGTTAAACCAGGAACATACACTCTGTCATTCATTAATATTTATTTTTCCACTATTCAAACCCTCATCAATACCTGAAAACATAAAACTGAATAGTGAAAAAGTACAACATTGGTATCCCTGTAAAGAGAATTGAAGTCTCCCACATTTCCTATCAAAGTTAGCAGATTAACTGTACCTACAGTATATGACTCATCATTGACATTCAAAACCACACAAAATCACTTGGCTTTTGTGTGCCAGCTAGTGTGCCAGTCTAAGGTTTCCTACTTTGACCAGCACCTTGTTGAGAAAGGGAAAGGAATCTAAGGATATGATGAGGGCTAAAGCCCTTAGATTTAAAGTGGACATGGAATGTGTGCTTATGTGCGTATGTCCAAGTTACATTAGTCTATGGTACAGATATTCCAAGTAGAATAAATAGTATGTATCCTGTTTGGGGATGGTTGTTGATTTGAGTAGGAACAGGATACAGGTCAAAGGCTCAGATGGATTCAGTCATAGCTATACAAATAGAACTCTGTCGGGGGGTGGTATCCTTCCCCTGCATCTGTGTATGTATAGTAGCATATTTTTCATTTGGGAATGATAACCGTGATGTTTTTGTGGGTCTGTACTGCAGTAATTCCCTGTAAGCATAAACATGGCATAGGGGGTAAATTGACCTGGGACTTACACAACAACTATTGAGTCTATTCCTGCTCTGGCTATTTTTACCCAGAGGGTAGAGGTTAATAGTTTTATTTCCGCCACTGGTTCATTTTACTGTTTGCTGCTACTGCTGTTCCAGCCTCTGTCGTTTGTCTGTCTGTCTGTCTGTCTGTGTGTGTGTGTGTGTGTGTGTGTGTGTGTGTGTGTGTGTGTGTGTGTGTGTCTGTGTGTGTGAGACAAAGACAGAGAGAGAGACAGGCTGCATTCGGTAAAGTAATATGTAAGCCCCGGTTGCTGTATGGGCTGGTCACCAACATCCGTTAGTGACTGCAACACAGATTTGTCCGAGGTTGGGAGGATTTTGCTTGTGTCCGGAGGGTATGGCGTGAACTATAGCATCCATTCCAAACAAATTCCCTGAAGGTGGAAAACAAACACCTCAGGCC
This sequence comes from Synaphobranchus kaupii, assembly GCA_029718625.1. Taxonomy (NCBI): domain Eukaryota; kingdom Metazoa; phylum Chordata; class Actinopteri; order Anguilliformes; family Synaphobranchidae; genus Synaphobranchus; species Synaphobranchus kaupii. The sequence continues at coordinate 83,181,313 of CM056376.1, read as the reverse complement.
TGGTAGGGAAATGGAACCACAACAGAGGCATAAATCTGCCACCACTCAAACCTCAGCCACCTCTGACAGGAAACCGGCCAATGCACGTTATCACACAAGGAAGGAGTGCACAGCACATTACCACACAGGGAAGAGCGCAGAGCATACTTTGGGACAAAAAAAGAACGTAGAACAAGCAACTCACCCAAAGAAAAGAGTATTGAGCACAGTCAGACAAGGAAAACCTGCAGAGAAAACTTACAGAAAAGCATATCCGATCCATAACATAGCAACTAAAGAAGGGTGGGAGACAACAGCGAGAAATGTTTTTGTGTACTACTTTGAGAACTTATTTCCACACCCTTCCTTCTTTTGTAAATCCTGTCCTTGAATGAAAATGGGAGGGGTTTTGGGGATTTTTGCTGCATCCGCCTCATGGGTGTAGATATTCATGTGATTATCTATGAGCTGTGTTATTTTTCTATAGTTTCTGACCCTGTACTTCATCTGGAAAACAACCCAGAGAGAAGGAATAAGAGGCTCCCTTTGGCTGAGGAAATGCTATGCAGGAACACAGATAAACTCACAGAAAAAATATCAACATGATTAATATTAAAGGTGCACTATGCAGTATTTTTATAAAATAACCATGCTCAGTCATATCTATGATGCACTGGCAATCTGCCGAAACATTTTTTTTTTTGCAGAAACCTTGTTCCTCTGCCTGTATTTATTATTCTAAGATGCGTTTGGGATGTTTCTGGGCTCTTTTCTGTGTAGGGAGGGGTGGGTGTGGCTAGAGCCTGTGGGGTGGGATCAGGTTACTTTCAGCGGAGTGTTTGTTGCCAGCTAGCTACTGCAATGGTGGAGGTAGCTACAGCGTAGCCAAACAACTATGTGGCTAGATGGCTGAAGTCTGGTACCTTTTGAATCAAATTAATATATCAATGTAATATCACGTTGACTGAGAAAAGAAATAATATTTGTATAGAAATATCTTCATGAAAAAGTCATTTACTTTGCAATGGTATTGGCTAGCAATGATAGATATGGTTTGCTAATGACACTTCCACACACGATTCCATATTTACATCCCAGTTCTAAATGAATGTTCAGAATAATGTTACCCAATACTGAACAAGGAAAAACACCACAAGATAGCCTAGCTGCAACTGCAGTGGGAAGTAGCGGTACATTAACGTTCTATGTTCTATGAGGTGCACTTGTAGTGTAAAAATCATCATATCACCTGTTGACTTTGAAGACGACGGTAAGTTGAAACATCAGTCATATTTAATAAACGTGCTTCATTCTATTATGAGTGCTCCAGTGTTTACTCTGGGCAGTCTCTTTGATGAGCCTGGGTACATTTTTCTTTAAAAGCATTGTCCCATACTGAGAGCCTTCTCTCTTTTATAAGCTTTGACTGAAGCGTGCGGGAGCCTTTATTTCATCATTATAACACTGCCTAATTACTGTTACCATCCATATAGAAAAATGCATGTTGATAAAAATGTTCTTTTTCATTTTATCTTCACTTGACATTTTGCTTGCTGCGCTCAAGCATGTTTCTTGCCCTCAAAGGAGGTGAGTGGGTGGGGCTGGGTTTAGTTTAATGGGGTGCGTGACGTGTGAGGTGGGAGGAGCCAAACGCAGCAAGGGGAATCATAAAGCCCTTAGGCCACTAAGGCGGGATACCCCGCAGATAAGGGAAGGAGACAAGACAAGGAACACAAACACACCACAGCTACAGACCGGCTCACAGTTACACCAGAGCCAGGAATATAACGCCCTGTCTCGATAACGAGACGCATACGAACAGGCGAGTAGCACAATGGCACAAATAAATACTGTACACAAATGAAGAATGAAATAATTTAATGAGGCGAAAAAACAGATGTTAAGGGGCTAATTACATAAGCTAGAACTAAGTCACATGCGGAAACTAAAGGAGGGTAAACGCCCGATCTCCCAGGGGGAAGAAACATTTCACAGGCGAGCCGACGGAGAACCGCAGTCCCATAACCTTACCAGCAAAAAATGACCAAGCTTAAAAACAGAGCCAGCCCTAACCTCTGACAGCAGATGAAACGAGGCAAACAGGAACAGAGATTAAACGTTCCATGGCGATATTAATAAGTTCGCAGTCTAAAGTAGAAAAGAGGTAAACACCCGATCTCCCAGGAGGGAGAAACACTTTACAGGTGAGCCGACGAGCACCGTCGTCCCATAACTTTCCCATCCAAATAGACTAAACGCAAACCTAATAAAAACACACGCCCTAGCCTCTCAGTAAGGTGAAATACGAGGCGAAACGGAACAGGGATTTAACGTTCCGAGGCTATTATACGAAACACGCAGTCAAACACAAGCATGTCCACAACATCGCCCAAGCTCCACATAAGGAGACAACACACCCGGAGAACGAAACAGAACAGCAGTTCACAACAATAGTCTCGCAGGCAAAAAGGCGAACAGGACTGCTGTAACAAAGACCTACGCAAACATAATAGCACGACAACCTCTAAATACAAATAAAAACCCTGACTCACAAAAAAGGGGAACGTAGTCCACGAGAAGGAGACAACAGGGAATAAACGTACCGAAGCTACTTACTGGCTTACCGTAATCCGGAAATGAGTAGAAGCTAAAACGCCAGGTCTCTCAGTAAGAAGACCAATCCAAAGGCGAAAAAGGAACAAAGAACTGCTACTCTATACCTCTACGAGCTAAGCAGCCCAGCAGAAGCGCAAACGCCCAATCTCACATGAGACGATGCACCTAGGGGCGAACTGGACTAAAGTTCCCAAACAGAAACGCCCAAATCTCCATACACGGAGAAAAAGCACACTATGGCGAAATAGAGCAGAGATCTACGGTTCCAAACTTCTACGAGATAATAAACCGCCAAGCCAGCCAGAGATAAGCCCTGTCTCAACAAAGAGACGTTAAAAATAGGCGAATAGCCAAAACGGTACGAGAATTCACAGCCAACAATAACACCACAGTACAAACAATTAACAATCAATGTAGAAGCCCCGAACGAAGAAAACGGTAGGCTTATATACCTCTCTCCAGGTGACTAAGCACAGGTGTGGGGGCTTAACAGCAGCTCTGCAATCTAAGCAGGGCGGAGCAAGCATCCACCCAATGAACAGCGCCCTCGCGTGGCCACCAAGGAGAACGACCGCATAGGGAAAAAGGGTTAAAACCATGACATTTAGAACAACGGAGGAGACTTCTTTGATTGTAAACACAGGACCACAACAAGGCTAAAAATCCTGCTTAGTGCACCTTTAATAATAATATAATTATATTACTAATGTAATTAATGTTATCGCACACTTGCAACGCATTACTGTTTATAGCTCCTGAAAGTGCCAAATATCAACTTCCTGTGTTGAAAATTTCGATTAGAATTTCAATTTCATTTGCATCCACCAAGACTTTTTTCCAAATTGTTTTTGTTGGGAAGATTGATGTGATTTCAGCAAGCCCCACATTTTGTGTCCCTGATGACTTCATTAATCATTGTGGAATGGTTGTGCTAATAATGCAGCCAAGGCACGGGGAATTGCCTTAATGTGCATTCGGGGCAGTTGTTTAGCATTTTTAACACCGTTGACTAAAAATACTCCAAAAATTGCTGTGTTATTTCCTCAGTGCCAGTTTCCATTAAGAAACCCACACAAAACTGTTATTGTAAATTCAAGTAGAACAAATTCACGCTAGTGGACAAGTAGTTTGTGACCATGCTTAACAGCCAACTTCTGACCTACTTCTAAAAGTAGTATTTTGGGGGAGAAACAGGAACGCACCATATTAAATACTATTAATATACATATCACGTATCAAAACCTGTTAGCGCCAAAGTTATTTATTGCTGTAAGTACCACATATTTTCAATAAAGCCTCTATATAATTATGTATTTATTTTCTGGAAATTGCAACACTATACAATAACATTTTACTATGTACATCAAACCATAATAGAGGTGTTCAATGACAGCTTTGCTCCCTGAAGATTTAAAGATATTGTTTATCTGCCATCAAGATGGACGTCCCCTTAGCAGCCAGTTCAGTGACTGATCCTGGATTTTACAATGACACCCCTGCATCTAGATGAGCCTTTTACCACTGTAATGGTCAATCAATCAAAACATCTTTATGCTCCATTTTAACTTTTCCATTGCATTTTCTTAATGGACAAGAGATTATGTAATGACTGTGTCAAAAAGAAGCAATGTAGGTTGTGAAGGTCATGTGATAAAGTGCACCCAGAAGAGTTGGATGTTTTTCCCTTTATTCTTCTTGTGGCACTCTTTTTTTAAACACTTTTTAAGAGTGCATCTTCTCTAAGCATACCATTTAGTATCTCTATAATGTAAGATATATCACTTTTTCTTTTAAATAAATACACGAAAATAGAAGAAGCAGCCAATAAGCTAATGCCCAATGCCAGGTCAATGAGACTCAGATACATCTCTGTCATGCATCTTACATGGTTTTCTAAGACCTAGCCTTGCTCTTAAAGGTTCTGCCTTGAAACTGCGCTTACTACAACTTGTCTTATCACAGATATACCTGGACCCAAGTTATTTTCAGTTTTCCGGTAACATTTCAACATGACGTACAGTATATAAATAAATGCCATTGTCCAGTTATCATCCACATCGCCTATTCTCTGTTGCAGAGGTCTCCAAACTATGGCCTGTAGTCAAATCTGGATCTGTCATGGCACTAGTGCTGAAACAAACCCAGTTATGTATGTCTAAGTGCACACAGCAGAAAAAGCAGCCAGAGCTTAAGCTCAGATATCAGGTGAACACGCAGCTTGAGTAGAGAGACAAAGAGGGGTGAAGAGATATCTACCACGCCTTCATACGGAAACAGTTCACGTATACAGCTTTTGCCTTAATGTTTACAGCTTAAATCATCAAAATTAATGTTGTATCTTGATTGTGTTCTTGGGAATTGGAACAAGTGATAAATGTATGCACTACCAAGAACGTTTATTGAAATAAATATAACCATTACTCAATGTTCTATAGAGCCAGCAGTAATGTGTAAAACAAACCTAGCCAGTACCGTATGTGTTACTATATATTTAGCCAAAGTCAATAGCCATATGCACCCACCCATAGGTCAATGAAAAGTCCATAAACCACACTGAAGTTTCCAGTGAACAAATTCATCCTCAGGCGTAAGGACGTGAGCACACGTTTGAACAATGAGGCTGCATATACTCCAAAAAGGGTGGAGTTACCACTTTTTATCAATGACTTTCAGATCTGAACCAATCACAGAATGTTGTTATAATACAGTATTTTTGATTGATTCAAGCAAGTCAATAAACAACAGGGAATTGGCTTGGTTTGGCTACGTCTTTGATCTTTAGGATGAGTGCGTGGTTGACTCGATCTTAGGTGGGCCCTGTTTGGAGGGATCCAGGGCTGTCCTGTCATAATATAGGCCCATAGTCAGAGCCATGGCCATTATCTGAGATACCTCAGTTATAAACTCCACCTATTATGGGGTTCAGCCTCTCTCACTACTCTGCAGTACAAATGTACAGAACAACAGAACATTCAGGGATAAAACTTAAGGGATGGGCTGACATTATGACATAATACTCCGGTGCACCTGTGCTCAATGTCAAATACATTGTATTATACACAAACACACAAAGGCAGCATTCAGTGACCACATCCCTATATAGCTCTTTTGCCACAAGTGGGGTTTCTGCTAAACAAGTTGATGTCATACGGTAGACATTCTCATCGTTGAGCAACGGATCTCTTTATGCTAAACAAAGGAGAACAAAAGATCAAATATTCTGTATTTCACAGTACTGTTAAATTAAGACATTTTAAACAAATTGATTCAGCAATAGAAATGTCTCACCTTTAAATGTATTTCTCATATCATTTTTAGGTGAGGAACTTGGCTTTGACAATAGCCCAGTTTAAAAATGTGTACTCCGCTTCACTTGAATAGAATGCTTCATGGAAAGATTGTAAAGAGATTAAGACAGTGGCTTGTTCTATTCAGTCTATTTCCATGGTACGTCTTGAAAAGACACATACTGAATTCTTGAACTATTTCCTCATGCTCTGTAGTGGATGAGATACTAGAAGTTAGCATCCTCTTGTATTTTTGTGGGAATTGGGTACTGGTGATACATTTCTGTCTGCAGTTTCTATGGCAGTGGAATTCTTGCCATGCTACTGTGTCCTTGGTTTCTATGATAGTGGTGTGTGATGCATGCCAGAAACAGTCGTTTCTTTTGTATAGAGTATCCACTCTACCGTAACCTCCGTTTCTATGGTGGTGGTGTATGCCAGCAACTTGTTTCATCCTGTGTTTCTATTGTATTAGCAGTGCACAGCAATAACTCTACTGTATCCTCAGTTTCTATGGTAGAGGTGATGTATGCCAGCAACTCCTGTTTCAGCCTGTGTTTCTAATGTATTAGAAGTGCAGGGTAGCAGCTCTACTGTATCCTCAATTTCTATGGTAGATGTGCCGCATGCCAACTTCTCTCATTTCATCCTGGGTTTCTTTTGGACTAGTATTGTAGGGTCTCCATTCTACTGTATCCTTGGTTTCTATGGTGGCTTGTCTTGGGTTCTGCAGTGGTAGCGTGCATCGGCCACTGTACCTCGTCCTCAGTTTCTGGTAGTGGTGGGCGTAGTGCTATGAGATCTGCTCCATCTCAAACTGTGTGTGGCCGTTGGGCAGCGCTGGAGTCCACGCCTCAACGGGTCGGGCGGGGCTTGGTTTGGTCGTGTCCTCGACCTGGCAGGGTGAGTGTGGGCCAGAGTCGGTCCCAGGTGGACACTGCTCGGGGGGGTCAGGGGCCCTCCTGTCGTAGTACAGTGCCCACAGCAGAGTCAGAGTCAGGGTCATGGCCAGAATCTGAGACACTCCAATGGATACACCCAGGAAGCGAAGGACTTGCAGCTGCTTCGTTCCACGGATAAAACTGTAGATCTTTGGACCACAGCCCTGTAGACATTTGCGCACGTGCACACACAAGCAGACACACCCACACACACACACACGCACAAAAAGTCAACAAATAGACTGTTATAAAACACATATGTACTGTAATTACGCAAATCATGCAGTGCACTGAAATGTAAAATTGTTTCTGAGTTTTAAAATGTTTTTGCCTCCTCTTCTCTGTGGCCCATTTCAGTGTTTCTTTCCCCTGCAGCAGCATCACACCCCCGTGCGTCTGAGGTTCTGACCCCAACATCTGGCACAGCTGCGAGAGTGTATCGTGTATACTCCGTTTCACACACCCAGCTAACCTGAGGGACAGGCCAGATCCACGCGCGAACGTATGCAAGCGTGTGTGCGTGTCTGCCCATGTGTGTGTGTATATATGTGTATTCGCCCACGTGTGTATCTGTATTGTCAGCACACGTGTGTGTGTGTGTGTGTGTGTGTGTGTGTGTGTGTGTGTGTGTGTGTGTGTGTGTGTGTGTGTGTGTGTGTGTGTGTGTGTGTGTGTGTGTGTGTGTGTGTGTGTGTGTGTGTGTGTGTGTGTGTGTGTGTGTGTGTGTGTGCGTGCGTCCTGTTTGATGAGGTAATTTCCCAGCTCCTCTCGATATCTCGCTGGCAGGAACAGCAGCACTCCGCCACTTATCAGCAGTAATGGCTGATCTCTGTCTCAACAGCCTGCTGCCAGAACAACAAATCCACGAAAATCCTGAAGCTCAAGATTGCCTCTAATTGTGTTGTATGGATTTTCCCCCCAAAGCACTTCAGGTAATTTGACAGTGAAAAACACCTGAATTGATGTTGGGAGCAGATTATTGTGAGTTTATCGCGTGTAAACAGGCATGCTTTGTGTCCCCCACATCGTTTGAATGCATTTAAAGAAGCAACTTTTCCAGGAAGTAATAGCACACAGAACACCAGTCAATAATACTAATTTATCACTGCAGTGCTTGAACCAGGCTAGTATGAGCTCAAGCTCAACCTGGCTCCCCCAGTACAGCAAAACTGATTTTCCATTGTGTCATCTGAAACCAGAGCTCCAACTAACAACATTGACTGAGATGACAGCCGTGAATTTACATGAAGTTCAAGACTCGTGTTTGATTCCAACAGATTAAATATTATAATTAAAAAACTGGGACAGTAAAGGTTTTGAGCCTTCTTGAATCTTGAGGCTTGGTCTGGTGCCTTTCCTGTTTATCTCCTAATTTTTTAAGCATCAAAGTCCCGCAGCAGGTCTAAGTTAATCTACAGCAGGACAGAAAAGGTCATGGAAAACCAAGCCAGAATTCCGTACCCAAGGAGCTTCCTAAGGTTCAGCTCTATACGGTAGAAAATGTCTACATATGACTTTTTGTAAAGAGTACAATTACATTACTGGCATTCAGCAGATGCTCTAATCCATAGAAATTTACACAATTTTACATTTCCACATAGTATCTATTTTATACAGCTGGATATACATGTATATTGTATATATTGAAGCAATTCTGGTTAAGTAGCCTGCTCAAGGGTACAATGGCAGTGCCCCACCTGGGAATCAAACCTGCGATCTTTAGGTTACAAACCATTTATACAACACTGCCACCATCAATGATACCACAATCACCACAATCACCACAAACACCCCAGGTCTGGAGCCAGGCCTCTACGGTCAGTCAGGTGACGATAATAAATGGCAAGCCCACTCAAATCTACAGTACAGGTAAAGATATCAATTTATAGCTGAGAGGTCAAGGGTTTCCTATAGATCTTACCATGGGAGAGGTCAGTGAAGTGGATTGTCACTCACCTCACACTGTGAGCAAAGATTAAAGGCTATGAGGGTGGAGGGTCACTCGGTTGTCTCACCTCTTGGTGGAGGTCACTCAGGTCCCAGTAGTGAGCCTGGCGGGCACAGCCTGGGTACTGCTTGGCACAGCAAGAGTCCGGCGGCCATTCCATCTCTGTCATCTCCAGCCAGTCGGTGAAATAAATGACCCCGCAGCACTTAAACTGAGACACATGCACACATTCACAGCTCCCACAGTACTTAAACTCTAGAGACGTACCCTAGACACACAGACACCTCCTCACCTCACAGCACGTAGACTGAGAGACATTCACACATACACAAACACTTCAACACCCTTCAGCCCATAAACTGAGGTGCAGGCAGAACACGCCAGGAAAGGTCACGCTTAGGACACAATTACTGCGAAAAAGCAGATTGTAATAGCAAGGCTAGGCTAAGTGGCTATAAGGATGCTGGGATGTGGTTTGTACCAGGTAGCACTTTGCTGCTGTAGCCATGAACAGGTTCCTTCACCTCTGTTGCCTCAGTAAAAATGTATTATCTATCTTGATATAAAGGTGCAATACATGTACAAGATATGAACTTCAAATCCTTCAAAAGGAAATTACTATGTACAATTCAAATGTGCAGCAAATTATAAAACTGATGTGCAGTTGATCATGTGTTGTCAGGCTTTTGACATGACTGTACTTTGTGTTGTCTTACCTCAGTCTGAAAGAAGTTCCAGGCCTGAGTCAGCCACTGGTAACGCGGTAAGCCATAGTTGGGCATCCGGGACTTCAAACTGATCATGTCAGACCGCAGGATTGGAGGCTAAAATTTCAGAAATCAATCACAGCCTCACAGAAAAAAGGGCCTTTTCTACTGCTCAAAACAGCACCTCACAGATACATCACTTAGTAAATTTTATTTATTTATTTATTTCAGATTTTTACATTTTTCTCCCAATTTGGTAGCCAATTGAACCCTATACTATTCAATTCCCCAAATGTAGCAACCGCTTGAATTCGCCGCTGCACAACCCCATCAGTCGGTAGTAGGAAGGAGGGCGCCACGTCCACTTCAGGGCGCGACTCCTCTTGCTCCTGACCGCAATCCAACTCGCCCGGGTCCATTGTGTGCGCGACGAATTTCACTGAGTCCCTCCCTCCACCCCGGGAGCAGCCGCCAATTGCTGCTCCCTCAAGACACGGTCATACTCGGATCTGGCAGGACCAGGGATCGATCCTCGGGGCGCAACCACACAAAGTCTGCGCCTTAGACTGCTGCGCCACTGTGGCGCAAGTCCAACAAGAAATTTATTTCCTGATCAACTGTGGTAGTGACCATTTTAAAGGCCTTTCAGATGTTTAATAAGTAGTAAATTTCTTTAATAACAATGGTACTTTCCCCAAACCATGGGACACTATTTTCAGGCTGATGCTCGTTCTCCATTAATTCACCCAGCATCGCCTGGGGCAGGTTGGATATACCGGTTTAATTGACGTGCTAACGACACTGTGATAAGCCAATGACTGTACTCAACAGGCCTTGGGGCAGGTGCCTCACCCGCATACTCCGTTTCTGTGGAGCTTGTGCTACGAACGTGACCCTTTGACCATAATCCCTGGGGCAAACCCTTCTCCTCATGCTAACAAGGCTTAGTGATAAGCACTGGGCACTGTGATCAGAGCAGTTCACACCTGGTAGATATAGCAGTAGATCAAAGCTGACCAGTGTGTGCACACTGCTTTCTCAGTTCCTCTGATAAGGTTGTGCCCAGGGGGTTAAAACTACAGAGCGAGAAAGGTCACTGCATTCCAAGTGGCAGAGAGAGAGAGACTCACCTCCTCATAGTTCCAAACTCCACTGGCCAGCTCCACACAGAGTATCACCAGCAGGCAACCAAAGTACTGATGAGACACAGTAGAGCACAATGTCACGCAATGGTGAACAACAAGGAATATATACCATTAAATTACTCAATTACACATCCAAAATAAGGCTGACAGTGAAGCACATGGCTCCTGCCACTGGCTCTGTGCAACCTTGACTTCTTCCTATCCAAGTTATCAATTGCCAAACTCATTTTAAATTAAATTGTGGGCTCCACTCAGCCCTTTAAGATTAACTTTATAGACTTTCAGGTTTGCATTTCATGGATATTTGACTTCACGGGTGCCTATGCTTTTCATAATTATTGAGATGGCTTCCTCTATGCTGAATAGCTACGATGCAACAGTTCCCGCACTATGTGAGTGCCAGCATCAACCCATAATTGGAGGCTGCAGAGATACTTTTGGGCTACTCACTCGCTGGTCCTCTGACACTTGCATGTCTGTTCCCCTGCACATTAAAACAAATGTTTAGTCAGATATTCCATTATGTGCGGCTGTCGGGCTGTGCCCAGCCAATCAGGATGTTTATTTAGAGACTCTAAATATTTGCATGAAGCCGCAGCTCTGTTAATGCCTCGGTGCTTTTAGCGCGGAAAGACCCAAACAAAGCCCACCTTCTAATCCCCTCTCTCCGACTGCGAGGAGGGTGGAACCAGGAACTTTTAACCTCTGTGCATGCTGACCCTTCCACCTAACCAGGAAAACTGTACCCAAGCAAGAGAGAGGGGCGCTTTGACCTTTTACTCTAACAAAAACATGCCCTACAATTTTATTCTGTCTTCCCTGCTTAATCACTACTGAAATGGAAGGGGTGCTCTACAATTACAAACTCCATAAACCATCAAAAAAACACTGATGAGAGAACTTTCATGCTTTGAGGAAGGCATAATCCATGCTGAAACATAAGCCATCCTCAGTAATAAAGTGTACACAAAAGAAATCAGAGTGCTCCAACTTTATTTCCCGGTGAATAGTCATGGAAGGTTTTCATCTGTATTTTAAAAAATTTTCTTCCATTTTTATTGGGTAGAGTTCCATTTCGCACTTCCATGCTCTCAGAAATTTGCATTTCTTTTGGATGTTCATTTCTTTAGATTTTCCTCACGTAAATCATGGAGAAAGAGATTAAATTAAATAAAACCAGGTAAACAGGGGAAAAAATGGGATTTGCAGTGCTTATTTTTAAAAATTCATCATTTGGCCAAATTCAGATTCAGAGAAGCTGAGTTGTGGACCGGCTTGGGAAAAAAATTTGAATTCCTCTCCCTGCACAATATCCCCGCCCCCGCTGTCCCACTTCAGCCAAAACGGTGCCATCTCATTTCTCTGGCTGCCGTTTTAAAGAGAAATTACAGAGAGCTAAGCATCCATCATGAGCGCTGCTGGCCCCGCGCCTGGCGCTGTCCCATTCCCACACTGCTAATGAGAGATGTTTTATTCAAAGATATCAAAGCTCTAGGTGTAGACACGTGCACATTCTTAATTAACGCTCAACCGTTTACTGCGCCGGCTTGCGTAACGGCTGCACACTGTTGCTCCTTTCAGTCTCCTACGTGTCCTCCAGCCTTCTTTTTTGAGCACTGATACAAGGGTCTCCAGGGTCATGGGGTATGCCTCACTCAAAAGAGCGCCCGTGAATAGTGGCTCTCGAAACCCGAGCTTGCCTCTCCTCTTATTTCCATGTGCACGATTGAAATAAATAGCATCGCCCATTGTCCCGCGGAAGATAACATTGTTGTGGCTCTGCATCATGCGTAACACAAGAATGCCAGGGCCAGGCCAAAGTACTGAATGGCTTCCAAAGGAAAGAATGGATTCCCCCAGTACTGGGGCAGGTGGGATTCCACAAACTCGCCACTTTAGTCTGAGACAGGAACTCCACCCGCCTTCCAAACACCTGGGAGTTGGAGGAACAATACATTTACACCCACACCCCCACAGCTTCTTTATTAAACAGCACAGACATGCCCAGTAACAAAAGGTAAAAGAATAAAAGCAACAAATATATGTTTAAAAATGTACCCGCATGTTTGCTTTAAATTCAAACTCACATTAGTTATTCACATGGGCATATTTCTGCATTATCCATTGCCATATCATACATTGAAAATTCAGGCTAAGGACACGAAAATTCATGATATACAGTGCCCCTCCACTATTATTGGCACCCCTGGTAAAGATGAGTAAAAAGGGTTATAAAAACCATTTACCATTTGGTGAATTAGCTTAATCTCACACTGAAAAAATGAGACAAATCCAACCTTTAATTGAAGTAAATTTATTATGAGAAAAAAAAAAGCCTCATCAAGAAATAATTATTTTTAACAAAACCATGTGTGCCACAATTATTGGCACCCCTGCATTTATATATAGGATAAAGTAATATTTTTTTATATTTGGTCACATATCCTTTGCATGCCATGACTTCCTGATGTCTGTGATCCAACAACATCAAAAGACTCTTGATATCTTATTTTCTGGTACTCTTACAAGCGATACTATAACGTCTCTGCATTTGAATGGATCTCTATGGGAATTGGGGGCTGGGACTAGATTTAGCTGTAAATTATGCTGGAACAGTATGTAATACATGGTTGGTAAAATGGTTGTAAGTCATCAAGGGTCTGAGGTATCAAACAAGCCTCAAACCATCACTCTGCTGCCAGATATGCAGTAGACATGGATGGATCACTTTAAGGGTGGTTTCTCCTGACAAATTTTCCTATTGAACTCTATGGAAAAATAAGTCAGGAGAAGAAACCCTTCAAGTTATCCATCCATATCTACTGTATTTCTGGCAGCAGAGTGATGGTTTAAGGCTTGTTTTATACGTCACACCCTTGATGACTTAAAGCCATTTAGCCAACCATGTGTTCCATACTGTTCCAGTGTAATTTTTTATAACCCTTTTAACTCATCTTTACCAGTGGTGCCAATAATAGTGGAGGGCACTGTACATATAAAGTTACATATTTAAAAAGCACCCAACTGGTACATATGAATTTATTGTGACATATATCTTCTTTTTTAACGTGTCCCAGTTGGATGGCTGCCCCCACAGCACCCACCCTACTATTTGGCCATTCATCTTGATTTCATTTCAGCTGCATCACATTGTTATAATTCAGTCAAGGACTACCACAGAAGCACCTGCGGCCATAACAGGCTGGTGTGGACATATTACGTGAAAAAATAGCACTTCTTTGTGGTAAAGATGACGGTCAATCTCCTTGGTTAATTATGTCCCCCCTGTCACAGAAAGACTAAACATTAGACGTTTTAGATATATTTCTGTAGTCTGTTGTTCATCGTCAGTCTCTGTGTCTCTGAGCGGTGTGGAGTGAATGATTGAACAGGCTAATCTCTAAGCCATCTCCCGCCTTTGATTGATGTATGGGTGGTCCCATTTGAGCTCACAGTCTGTCAATCTCCCCTTGTCTGTGACAAACATGTTGACTCAGGTTTGTAATTCATGGGGTTTGGGCGATACATCAGCGCCCTGGGAGTCATTACTCAGTCGCCATGACAAGTGCGGAATGAATTGTTTTACAGCTGTAGTTATCACGGGGAGCGCATCGTGAGACCGCAGGAGTCGTTTACAAAAACAGCAAGTTGCTGGAGCATGATGAATTGCCCCAGCGCTGTTTAAACACTGGTATAAATAAAAAGTAAATTCAGGACGTGGCCATGGGTTGTCAGGAGTAGCGAGAGCAGAACAGTGAGGAGAATGTCAATTTACAAGTAGAGTAAACTCTTTAAGAGGACAAGATAATTCTGCTTTATGGGGAGCTTCCTTGTGTCTGAGGTTTGGAGAAAGTCTTGCAGTGACCAGAAGCTGCAATGTCAGAAGCTGCTTGGCACTTTGTCTGCTGCCTTGTCAATGGAGATGTGCCTCTTCCTTTTTATCTTGATCTGCATTTTATTTACATGTGAAATATCTAAATTAGTATATGTCATGCTGACACGTGTCTGCAACTTTCTAACCACTTGTAAAATTAGCATATATTCTTGTAATGGTTTATCAGTTATACCCAATCACAAGAACGCTATGTTGTAGGAATGTTTTTTAGGCGGATGGCAGGGCATCTTTCTGCTGAGGGGACCTTGCATGTTGTCTACATTCCTATCTGTGCGACGCGTTTGCAACGAGGTATTTGTGTGATGGCTATTTCCCCTCTCAAACAGAACCAGATGAGTTTGATGCAATCTCACTTCTTTGTGAAATGGTGTAACAGAATGGGCAAAAATAGAAGTACACATAGTTTCAGACGTACACCGCACATGCACATACCCCCAACAGAGGCACACCTACCCAGGACAGGAGGAGAAGATTGCATTTCAGTGTTCCACAGTACCCCACCATTGCCACGATGATTAGAAAACAGCACACAGCGATGATGACTGGATGGACGACGGGGGAGTATGTGAGAATTGCAGCTTCCTCCAGCCTGTGTTTGGGGGGGGGGGGGGTAATTCCAGAGCATTACTTGGCAGTGCTGTTGTTTATTTATTTATCCATCCTGCTCTCTCCTCTCCCTCTCAGCACAGCATATTAATACTGCAGCTACAAGTAAATTCTGATTACACTCTGTAGGAATGCTAGCACTTATTCATCCCTTTCTCTGCTCCAATCACAATTCAGAGTTCAGAGGCTGTCTCTCCCCTCAGCTGTCAGAATACAAATATAAGACTTGTCTCTCCAATCAGAATACATAGTGGAGAGACAGTCTCCACTGTGAGACTGCAGAATACTGACTCTATGTCCAATCAGAATGCAGTCACAGTGGACAGACTGTCTCTCCCGTTTCAAATCAGGCTTTAGAGTAGACAAACTTGGAGAGGTCATAGACCTGTGCTGTGGAAACAGAGCTGAGAGAAATGATATTGCTATGAGAGAGGTGCAACCCAGTCACAAGCTTTTTCCTCAGTGAGTTTCCCACGCTCTCTGCCAGCCTCCACAACCTCCTCCTCAAAATTAGTTCAGAGACACTCCTCAGACTCCCATCAGATACCCTGGCCGTTTTTCTGGTGAATCACTGTTCTCTATGCTCATGTTTTATGACAACATGTACATGCTCAATTGTCTACCCAGCGGTTTTTAAACAGGTACTCTTTGCAGAGCCTAGTGACCATTCTATCTAATGTCTACATTCATAATAGCTACAGCATCCGGCTTGCACCTGCTCTTTGCTGCTCACCTGGTGTCCGCAGTCAAGGTGAGCACATTGTTCAGGTAATCCCTGAGCCATGCAGCCACGCCCAACACACAGATGGCCATTATCTGAGGGTAACAGAAGTCTTACGTTTCAGAAAACACATTTTCAATCAGTGTTTTGAATTTAGCTTACATCTGTTCTTACATACAACTGAATGTGAAAAATGTCGTATGTATGAAGTCCAGAAAAACAATGACAAGGGTCTGATTGAAAAATGCTGTTTTAATATCTAATGTAGGCTATAGCTTGCAACACTACCCGAGACAAGAATTTTTTTTATAATTCGGATGACAACTGAGTATTAGCTACAGGGGAAGTTGAAGAAGAATAAACTTGTATGTCTTGGAGTCTTGTAAGTATGGGCCAGTGTGAACTGTGAAGGATAATTCCACCGTCATGTGTAATGTGAGCGCTAACTGCGCCACCTGCTCCGGCCGTCCGACTTCTCTTACCCAGAAGAGTAAATTGAGAGCGAAGAGCAAGCAGCGTAGGCACTTTACCGAGTCCTCTCGAGCCATTCTGAGCGCGCCAACTGCAGGACAGGTCTCCGCATTTTAACACTCCCCACCATAGCAGCAGAATCCACTTAAGATAGTTTTAGAATAAAAATAATCATTCATGTTAATGATTTCAAACAAAATAAATGTAGGCTACAAAATCGTGTAGCCTAGTTTTAGTAAATGATATGTCTTTGAAACGTAGCCTACCGTTTTACATTTCTTTTCCGTTTAAACTCGTTTCATTGGGAAGTCTTGTTTTAGCATGAGCTATCCGTGGAAAGTTTTTTAGACCATGCACAACAGGTGTTCTCTTACATTTGCCTTCAGGATGATGAAGAACTCAGATGACCGCTCAGTCGCGCTGACATCGGAATCAATCACCATTCACAATTTTCCAGAGTTCAGTTAAAATTTATTCTGTTTTTTTGGTAAACAGCTTTGCTTGAGAATCTTCCTCAAACAACGACTTCTTAGTCTACTACCAAGCATAAAAATGTTTTAAATGCCTCCATTTATATCCTCAAAGAAAGTTTCATAAAGTGAAAATGCTGTCTCCTTTGCGCACGGTAGGCTGAAGTTTTTCCTAAAGTTATTTCAAAGTCACAGTTCGCCAGAAAAAAAAGTTCAAGTTGAAATATGAAGAATTCGAAATTTCTCACATTCCATTGGAAAGATAACGTCGTAGCTACGATAGGTTATAATCCCGTGCAGGAGCCGAGTTGCCAGCGCTGAGAGTTGTGTGCTGTCAATTCAAGTTTTGTATGTAGCCCAATGAGTCTGAGCGACTATATGAGCAGTTCAGTTTCTGCCATCTTCTTGGGGCGTTCCTCTGGGTCCTAGAGTCTCGCGCTGACTAATTTGAGCTGTATCTCACGCTTACTGAAGGCATCCTTAAGAAACAGCAAGAAATAAGGAATGTGGGCGGCTATCCGCCTCCGAGAGATAGTATGCGTTGATCAAGGGGTCAAATCTGAGAGAACGTATTGTCTGAACAGAAAGCACAACTCTTCCCTCTGAAAGTGACAGTATAGCCTAGGCTACAGGGCAGGCTATACAGTAGGCTACAAGCTGCAAATGTAAATGTCGTCTGTTTGTCTATTAAGAATCTGTAGGGGAAAAAATAAGTAGCCTAACCGACAAATAAAAATATTTAAATGCAATATGTTCTTCTTTTTTTCTTTTTTTTTTTAAACCTACTGTGCGTGTGTTAATGGTATTTGGACTGGATGTCAAGAAATGTGAACACAAACAAACTTTTGACAACAGTAAATCGGTTACCTTTGCAATTAGGCTATTTCTTGAATAACTGTTTTACTTGAATAAAAAATTACTTGTGTACAAAAGGTGTATGATATTTACTTGGTTAAATCTGTGAAGTAAAATGTAGGCTCCTTTTTAACCACGAAGTGGCATGTAAATTGTAGCATAGCCTGTGTGCCTTTGAAAGTTAAACATTGAAAGGTTGCCAACCCAGAATTAAATGAAAACTGGTACAAGAGCACTAACATTTAGATCAGGTAAAAAACTGCTTTCATTAGCCTTATTGCATTAAAACATGTATAGTGTAAGGACTCTACTGTCTTATAGTCCAGAGGGGAAATGGAGATTCTGTCCCAAGACTCTTCGTAGTTTTAGCTACTGCACAATGAATCAATTAGAAATAAAATTTGTGAATAATTACCCGAAAATCTGATACATAGTAGGTATATAGTTATAAAAGATTACATGTAGCCTAATGAGGAGGAAAAACAGAATTATTATTGTGCAGTATTCACAGGGTTGTCTCTTTATCTGCATCTCACTCCTCCAGCCTCAGGATTGAAATCTAAAAACAAAAAATAATTTACCTTCCATGATATTATGGCATAATTTCATATAGGAATGGACACATTGCATTCCCAAGTGTCAGAGGAAAAACTCCCAAACTACCTCTCAGAGCCATCAAATCATCCCTAAATTTACGGTAATTTGTTTAACAATTGCTACATCTCCACTTGAATTGGTGTGTGGTGAGTTGTCTTGGGTAAATGCACAACCGGGGTAAGTGATGTTTTTGTGGTAGATAAGATTAGTTAACTACCACAAGCAGTAAGCAGCGAAGGATACTGCAAAGAGTGGTGACACACCAACATGTGAAAAAGAAATTACTTGAAAACACTAAATCCTAGTAATTACATCTGGTATGTAGCCTTCCATTATAGCAACCCAATTATAGTATACAATATTATATTCACATATTTTATATAATGTTATATTACATTATGAAAGGTTCTATATATCTATAGAGATATCAACTATCTTAAGGGTGAAATCAGTGAATAAAGAACCCAAATAAAAACCAATGGCCCTATAAAATTCAAGATACTAACCAACATGAAGTATAACTACAGTCAAGCAGGAAAGTCTGCACACCCCTTTCACCTTCTCCACATTTTATTACGTTACAGACTTATACTACAATAGATTGAGTTCATTTTTTGCCTCAAACATCTACACACAATAGCCAATAATGACGAAGTGAAAACAGGTTTTTAGAAAATATGCAATTTTATTTTACTGACAAAAATAGGTTATTTAGGGGTTACATATCTGTACACACCCTTAGTCTAATACTTGGTTGCTGCACCTTTGGCAGTGATTACAGCTTCAAGGCGTCTTTGGAAAGAAGCTACGAGCTTGGCACACTTGTTTCTGGACATTTTTGCCCATTCCTCTTGGCATATCCTTGCAAGCTCCGTCAGGTTGGATGGGGAGCGTCGGTACACAGCCATTTTCAGCTCTTTCCACAGATGTTCAATTGGATTCAGGTCTGGGCTCTGGCTGGGCCACTCAAGGACATGCACAGACTTTCTCCGAAGCCACTCCTTTGTTCTCTTGGCTGTGTGCTTCGGGTCGTTGTCATGTTGGAAGGTAAACCTTCGCCCCACTCTGAGGTCCAGAACACTCTGGAGCAGGTTTTCTTCAAGGATCTCGGTGTACTTAGCTGCATTCATCTTTCCCTCTATCAGGACTAGTCGCCCCGTTCCCGCTGCTGAAAAACATCCCCACATCATGATGCTGCCACCGCCATGCTTCACTGTAGGGATGGTATTAGCCAGGTGATGAGCGGTGCCTGGTTTCCTCCAGATGTGACGCTTGGTATTCAGGCCAAAAAGTTCAATTTTGGTTTCATCAGACCAGATAATCTTGATTCTCATGGTTTGAGAGTCCTCTAGGTGCCTTTTGGCAAACTCCAAGCGGGCTGTGATGTGCCTTTTACTAAGGAGGGGCTTCCGTCTGGCCACTCTACCATAAAGGCCTGATTGGTGGAGTGCTGCCTGGATGGTTGATCTTCTGAAAGGTTCTCCCATCTCCACAAGGATACGCTGGAGCTCTGTCAGAGTGACCCTCGGGTTCCTGCTCACCTTCCTGGCCAAGGCCCGTCTGCAGATAATTCCTTTGACCCCATAGCTTGGAGTTTGCTCTGACATGCACTGTCAACTGTGGGACCTTATATAGGCAGGTGTTGGCAATCCCCAATCATGTCCAATCAATTGAATTTATCACAGGTGGACTCCAATTAAGTTGTAGAAACATCTCAAGCATTATCAGTGGAAACAAAATGCACCTCAGCTCACTTTTGGGTGTCATATCAAAGGGTGTGCACACTTGTGTACATATGATATTTTACATTTTGATTTTTAATAAATTAGCACAAATGTCTAAAAACCTGTTTTCACTTTGTCATTATGGGCTATTTTGTGTAGAATTTTGAGACAAAAAATGAACTCAATCTATTGTAGAATATGTCTGTAACGTAATAAAACGTGGAGAAGGTGAAAGGGGTGTGCAGACTTTCCGGCTTTACTGTATATCTAATAATTTAACGTACTCTAGTCTACATGTTTGGTTTGATACTTGATAAAATGTTTTAAGCGGAATTTATTGTTAGATTACGTCTAGTATTTTGAGTGGGATAATGCAAAATAATTGATTCATCAATCGCCAACATCTCTCTATTTAATTCACAAATCTGGATTAGCCCTAGCCTTGGATGAAATCACACATACAAGTCACTCACTTTACCTATATGTGAAATATAGCCATTTTAAATATAGAAAGAACTTTGGTGATGTCATTTCATTTGGCTATAACGTTAATAGCCTATAGTGTTAGCTAAACAATATAAATAAGTAAATACATAAATAATAATAATAATAATAATAATAACAATAAATTATATTTACATAATGGTTTACACTGATTCTATATAAAAATGTAAGATACTTAGATATTTACGTATATGAAATATTATGACTGGCTTCTAAAATTGCTAAATTGTTTACAGTAGCCTACATTTCCCTGCGTCTTCTTTGACAAGCGACACTGTCGTCGGACTACGAGCGCCATGATGCTTTTCGATTTAAATATGCAATCTTATGACGCAACTTCAAAACTGGTCCAATCAAAGTTTATAGTGTCCAAGTACGTCAGCTACAATGACCTCAGTTGAGAAAGAAGCCTTTTTTTTTTTTTTTTTTTTTCCTTGAGCTACAGCGGTAGACGGCGCCATATTGAAAGGCAGGAATTCTTTTAACAAACGTCTAAAGTATCAAGTACGCCAAAATGCTGTACTTAGAGGATTACTTGGAGAGTGAGTATTGTGACGTTTATACATATTTGTAATGTTTCTACAGCATTTAACTCCATTAATAAGCAGCTTTGACGCTTTCTCCTTGTCGGCTGGTAGCAAGCTAGCTAATCATTTGGGTGTTTTTCCCCCTTCATCTCTGGCAGTGATCGAGCAGCTACCCATGGATCTGCGCGACAGGTTTACGGAAATGAGAGAGATGGACCTGCAAGTTCAGAGTACGGCATTGCTACAACGTGACGCTTCAAAACATTTGTTTCCACAACACTATTATTGAAACTAACAGACATCAAGTCAGCACACAATGCATGTAGCTAGCTAAACAACTACATAGTTACAGTAACGTTACTTAACTGACTTTTTACAGCTAGCTAGGTGGCTAATTCGTTGACATTAACATCTAAAATGTAACGTTAGCTTTATGTGCTGCTGACAGTTGCTAACACGGCACTGTTTGGCATCACTGTAAGATAGTTATGGCGAAGACTAAGTTTGGAAAAACGAATTTAGCTTATCTTAACTTTCCACTCGAGTCGTGTTATATTTATGTACAGTAGTACAGAAGCCTCCGTTGCTTACGTTGGATCTGCAGTTGGACAGAACTTACAGTTAACTTTACAGTTTAAAGTTGGTAAGCTGTCCTGAGCGATTCACTCCGTAGAATGTATTTGCTTCCAATATTAACACTCACATTCTCTTTGAGTTGGCTTTCGGTAATGCCGCCTACAATCAGCAGCTCTTTAACTACTATAACGTTAACGTTACTAATATCTGAGCATGTTGTTCTTGATTGACACTTATAATGATATGTACAATTTAGCATCGCTGAATTTACTTCAATATGTGACCTAGATCAGGGGTTCCCAAACCGGTCCTGGGGCCCCCAAACCGGTCCTGGGGCCCCCCTGTGTATGATGGTTTTCGTTACAACCACAGTTACAATCCCAGAATTTTAACAAGCTGTTCATTTTTCTTAATTAGGTGCTTTTCATGTTTAGAGGAATTGTTTACCCTCTGTCAGAAATAGCTATGCATGCCATGTAGAATAAACTCCCCATGTTTATGTTGTGTTTATTGTGCTATATTGCAACAATTACATAAAAAGAGGTTACAAAATTATGTATTTTAAGATTAATGGGATAGTTCGGAATTTTGGACATAATGTCTCAATTACGACTTACCCATGATGTAGTTGATTGATGGAAACCATTTTCAGCTAATTCCATGCTGTCCATTATTTTGTACATACGCATGTTGCTAATGCTAGCGCAACTCTATGGCAACCGGTAGCATCCACTACCAAACGCACTTAAACACTCCACAATGCACCCAAAGCAAATAAAATACGACGACAGTCTATCGGGGGAGCGATACTTTACGTTACCTATGAATGTAGTGCCGGCACTGGTCGACTACAACAACAAAGAAGAGTAACAAGTTGCAATGGCCACGTTCGCTCCGCTGCCGTACTTCCACAGGGAATATTAGGTCAGCACAATGTAAAGGATTCAACAATAGTTTTATTTAAAAAATGATGGTATAAACACTCAAAATAACCCTGATAGACTGTCGTCGTATTTTATTTGTTTTGGGTGCATTGTGGAGTGTTTAAGTGCGTTTGGTAGTGGATGCTACCGGTTACCTTAGAGTTGCGCTAGCATTAGCAACGTGTATGTCCAAAAGAAGGGACAGCATGGAATTAGCTGAAAATAGTTTCCATCAATCAACTACATCATGGGTAAGTCGTAATTGAGACATTATGTTCAAAATTCCGAACTATCCCTTTAAAGAGTGAAGTGAATCAATAGGCTCCTAATTAGGTTGTTGAACACGTGTTTAACTCATACTTTTTTCTTTAAGCTTATTAACACAATGCAGGTTTGGCTCGTTATCATTTGCTTTGTGTTTGAATTCTTCATTATCTACCAAATGGTTAGTTTTAGTGGCCATGTGTCCACACTTTCACCAATTAGCACCCTATTTATTCAAATCAGTCTTTAAATGGATCTTTAAATAATTATGTCTTTTAAATAATATAGCACAATAAGCACAATGTGAACATTGGGTGTTTATTCTACATGGCATCCATAGCTATTTCTGATATAATGTGGCTTAAGTGGGTAAATAATTCCTCTAAACATGACAAGCACGTAATTAAGAAAAATTAACAGCTTGTTAAAATTCTGGGATTACAACTGTGGTTGCAATGAAAACCAGCATACACAGGGGTCCCCCAGGACCGGTTTGGGAACCCCTGACCTAGATTACACGTAAAATGTATTGCAAAACCTCACCATCATTGATCAGATGAAAAATACTCTTATTAATTCTGAAATACTTCAGTTCATTCCTTGATTTCCAGGTGGGGCACTACTATTGTATCCTTGAACAATGTGCTTAATCTGAATTTCTTCAGTCAATTCCAGATGTAAAAATGTATTACACTTACACAGCTTATGTGTAATGTTACCACTAATGTAACATGGTATTTTAGTTGTAATGTGACATTTCATCTCTGCATTAGATGCCATGGATCAGCTTGAGCAGCGTGTGAATGAGTTCTTTATCAATGCAAAGAAGAACAAACCGGAATGGAGAGAAGAACAAATGGAGGTGATAAAGAAGGTAAGACTGGAAGCCTTTCTCCCTCAACAGTAACTGTCAAAAGAGTGTGAACCATCAATGCTAGCCATTATGGTTTGTAGCTGTTCAACAAGCCTTTTCACTTCTATTTGGCAGCTTAAATGTAACCTTTCAATGAAACCAGTGCAATGGATGTATGAAGGAAAGTATATCATGTGCGTGACTTGGTCTTGCCAAATACAGTCCCTGGTTTTAAAACTACATTTCTTATGGGCATAGTAAAACTAAACCTTTGTCCTGGATGTGGCCACACACATTTTTTTTTGTTGAAAGTTTGAAAGTCCAGTTGATTGAAGAAATTAATCAAAGAAATCCTAGCTCCAGCTACCCTGACAATGGTTGCTACTTGTTACATGCATTTCACAATAATTAATAATAATATTTTTCCCACTGCATGATTGTCTTGCAACCACATAATTACTGCCGTCAACCTTATTTTGCCTGTTTCAGGATTATTACAAAGCATTGGAGGATGCGGATGAGAAGGTTCAATTAGCCAATCAGATTTATGACTTGGTAAGTAAAAAACAAAATGCGACCGATTCGAATGCAAGAACCTAAGCTGTATCATATTTTATATTGTGAATTCTAAAGAATATTTTATATTGTTATTAAGACTGCAGCAAGTATTGCTGAGCTCAAAGCAAACACCTTTTTTTAGGATCAAAACACACACAAGCTGAAGGTGTTTCTTATTTCATGGTCACTAGATGGCAGTCAAACATTTTCTGTCCAAACACACAAATTCAAGATATCATAGTACGCCCTGAGAGCAGGGCCGTCTTTACGGTATAGGCGACAAGGTGGCCGCCTAGAGCGCTTTACGGGGGCGCAAATTTGGCGTCCGGCACGGCCCTTCTAAAATTTTCCGCACTTCTTTGGATTGTCTGCTGCCAGGAGGACAGCGCCTGCTCCTGTTCATAAAACAAGCGCATAGGCTACACACGCATCTCATCTTCGCCGTAAGATGATCACAAAATTAAGCCATATTTTTCATGTTCTGCTTTTGCTGGTATTGTCCTTACATCTTCGCTGCAACCAGGGGTTGCGTTAACTGAGAATTTCCTGTCATTTACAGATTTTTAGAAACTTTGAGGAAAAATACAAATGCCATCTGTCATTTTGACAGATAAAAAATATTTCTGCAAACGTGTTAAACACTAACTGATTGCAATAGCCTAAAAAGTATCTGTGAACAGTCTATTGTAGCCAACTTCTAACCACGCCTTGTTGTGGTGCTGCCATTGTGATTGGTGCTCCTCCTCCCTTCCCATTAATTCTAGCGTAGATTCTTCTAGTTATCGGAGTTGCATTGCTCTCTCACGTGTCATAAATTTAGCCCTTTTTTAAAATTTAAATAAACGCTTTATTTTAAAGGCAATTGATCGCCCCCAATATTATTTTCAACACTGAGCAAGGACAGTGAATGAAAACTTTTGTTTTTTGAATAAACATGTTCCGCACTTTGTCGTGTAATTATCGCGGCTGTAAGCGTAATTCATGTCCTGGACTCTTCACTTGTTCTTGTTCCCTCACTTGTGTGTCTAATAAGAAAATAATCCGTGCTTATTTTGTCAAGGCTGGAAAAAAATTCCTCTTGGACTTTATAATGGAACGGTTATAACAGAAAATGTAACAGGCTAATATTGTTACAGGATTGCTATAACCTGGGGTTATTTATACTGGGCATTTAACAGTAGGTAAAATACGCCGGAATTTTTACTGGCGCGGGTGCGAGCAGTACGCAAAAGTTACTGACATTCGGACGGGACTAAAATCACGGAGATGCTCCGGTAATAATTACATTACCCCACATCCCCATAAAACATATCACGTCCAAATAGGGCTTGAGCGTTAATGTGCCTTATTTTGCTAAGAAAGAAATTATGGCAAGTTAGCTACTGTTACGTTTTTAATAATAGTGGAAAACACTTTTATATTTAGCATTTATTTATTTTCCTGCTGTACCGAAAATGTACCGAACCATTAAGTTTTATTTTTCACGTTCACTTTTATCCGTTTTCCTTGCAGGTTTGCAATATGAACATGCCAGAATGCATGATGTGTACAGAACAATGCGCACTGGAGAACAAATTGTTTAGTTACTCATAGATTTCTGTGATCTAATTCGATCTATTCTTTAATTGGACATTTTTGTTGTTGAATGTTGTCCTCTTTCATTTATCTGGCATGCACTGTCCTTCGGTAATGCTGAAGAACAAGCTGAGAATACCATAACATTACCCAGATAAAGGGCAGTTTTTAGTGTCAGTGGTAGTTTTAATGTTGATCATTGAGTGCCGATCACGGCGGTTCGTAGGTGGATCGTCACCTCAGGAAATTGGACCAGGAGCTGGCCAAGTTCAAGATGGAGCTGGAGGCAGACAACGCCGGGATCACAGAGATCCTGGAGAGACGTGAGTCACCGTTACCTATCACAGTCGTCTTGTCTTCTCTGAGTCACTGTCAATGCTTTACACCACCAAAAGAAGCCCCCTCCCAAACTGTAGCTCCTGGTACAGCGAGATTCTTCTTGTTCAGTCATTGTCCATTTGCAGCAGAGATTATTTCAGGCAGTACTGTGGCCCCTTGATATATATCATAGATTACCTGTAGTGCACTGGAAGAATATGAGTACGCCAACAGAAGGAAGTTGTTACTGACTCTCTCCATGCTTTGGAGTTGTCAAGACAACCAGTAGGCAGGGCAACCAAAACATTTATTTCCGGAAATCAACATAAATATTGTGCTTAAAATATCCGTTTAACCTTAAATAAACGTATTACGGACAATAACTGTCCATGTATGAAATTTTAATGTGATATATGGACTGTTTTTGCGGCTTTTAAACTCACATTTTCCTAACATTCCATCAATGATAAGAGTAGGACACTGACGGCACCAAAAACAGATCAGCTCAGCCAGTATTCTGTTCTATTCAGTAGTCTCGCGGTCATTCTTTCAGTTGACTTGATCAACTGTCAGAATTCTGAAAGACTGTCAGTTCAATATTTTCGTTGGCCACTCTGTATATCCCGACTTATAACTTAAAAGTCCCAGTTTATTGGTGAAAGGTTTAAACGGATTCTGAAGATTGACATTTCAGGCTCCAATCAAGTTAACGGTGACGAGCGTACTATTACGTTTATGTAGCAAATAACAATGCTGAATACTTCTGACGTAATTTACATAGCAACTGTGCCCAGATCACAGCGCTTCATCCACAGTGGCCAAGGGAAATCGATGACGATTCAGAAAATATCAAACTTTTACAGATCTAATTCCATCTTCTACAGGGACTTTTGCCGTTTATCGAGGGTGTGACAGAAATCTTTGGTGCCGCTGACCATAACCGAATGCTTTCACTTTTACGATTCGATTGAACAAGTAATGTTAGAAGTCAATTTTTTATGGGTTAGTGCTATTGGTTTCTGTTAGCTTCACCATTCTAGCCTCATACGGCGAACAATAAAGGCTAACAATACACCCCTCCCTACAACCAGGCTTGGCAACTGCATAGTCTCTAGATGGGCAAAATGGCAGGTGGCCTGGTGTCATACTGCTCTTAAATTTTACTTATGTTCTTAATCAAATATTACCATGCTTATGTAAATCACTAAGTAACTAAGGTATTTTTTTTACTTCGCATCAAAGATACAGTCAAGCCGGGAAGTCTGCACACTCCTTTCACCTTCTCCACATTTTATTACGTTACAGACTTATACTACAATAGATTGAGTTCATTTTTTGCCTCAAACATCTACACACAATAGCTAATAATGACGAAGTGAAAACAGGTTTTTAGAAAATATGCAATTTTATTTTACTGACAAAAATAGGTTATTTAGGGGTTACATATCTGTACACACCCTTAGCCTAATACTTGGTTGCTGCACCTTTGGCAGCGATTACAGCTTCAAGGCATCTTGGGAAAGAAGCTACGAGCTTGGCACACTTGTTTCTGGACATTTTTGCCCATTCCTCTTGGCATATCCTTGCAAGCTCCGTCAGGTTGGATGGGGAGCGTCGGTACACAGCCATTTTCAGCTCTTTCCACAGATGTTCAATTGGATTCAGGTCTGGGCTCTGGCTGGGCCACTCAAGGACATGCACAGACTTTCTCCGAAGCCACTCCTTTGTTCTCTTGGCTGTGTGCTTCGGGTCGTTGTCATGTTGGAAGGTAAACCTTCGCCCCAGTCTGAGGTTCAGAGCACTCGGGAGCAGGTTTTCTTGAAGGATCTCGGTGTACTTAGCTGCATTAATCTTTCCCTCTATCAGGACTAGTCGCCCCGCTCCCGCTGCTGAAAAACATCCCCACATCATGATGCTGCCACCGCCATGCTTCACTGTAGGGATGGTATTAGCCAGGTGATGAGCGGTGCCTGGTTTCCTCCAGACGTGACGCTTGGTATTCAGGCCAAAAAGTTAAATTTTGGTTTCATCAGACCAGAGAATCTTCATTTTCATGGTTTGAGAGTCCTCTAGGTGCCTTTTGGCAAACTCCAAGCGGGCTGTGATGTGCCTTTTACTAAGGAGGGGCTTCCGTCTGGCCACTCTACCATAAAGGCCTGATTGGTGGAGTGCTGCCTGGATGGTTGATCTTCTGAAAGGTTCTCCCATCTCCACAAGGATACGCTGGAGCTCTGTCAGAGTGACCCTCGGGTTCCTGCTCACCTCCCTGGCCAAGGCCCGTCTTCCCCGATTGCTCAGTTTGGCCGGGCGGCCAGGTCTAGGAAGATTCTTGGTGGTTCCAAACTTCTTCCATTTACGAATGATGGTGGCCACTGTGCTCTTTGGGACCTGTAAAGCTGCAGAGATTTTTCTGCAGAGTACCCTTCTCCAGATCTATGCCTTGACACAATCCTGTTTAGGAGGTCTGCAGATAATTCCTTTGACCCCATGGCTTGGAGTTTGCTCTGACATGCACTGTCAACTGTGGGACCTTATATAGGCAGGTGTTAGCGATGTCCAATCAATTGAATTTATCACAGGTGGACTCCAATTAAGTTGTAGAAACATCTCAAGCAGTATCAGTGGAAACAAAATGCACCTCAGCTAACTTTTGGGTGTCATATCAACACATCGTTTTATCGCCCAGCCCTACTTGGCACTGCATTAAAAACCAACATGCTTCTGTAATGAATATAACCACATGGGCTCGGGAATACTTCGGAAAACCGAGCCCCTGTGGGTTAGTAAACACAGTTCGTCGCTGCATCTACAAATGCAAGTTAAGACTACTACACAAAGCATAAGCCATATATCAACAACATCCAGAAATGCCGCCGACTTCTCTGAGCTCGAGCTCATCTGAGATGGACTGTGGAAACGTGTGCTGTGGTCTGACGAGTCCACCTTTCAAATTGTTTTTGGAAATAATGGACGTCGTGTTCTTCGGTCCAAAGAGGAAAATGACCATCCCAATTGTTACCAATGCAGGTTCAAAGGTTCAAAAGCCCGTGTCTGTCATAGTATGGGGGTGTGTTAGTGCCCATGGCATGGGTAACTTGCACATCTGTGAATGCACCATTAACACTGAAGGGCACATATGCATTTTGGAGCAACATATGCTGCCATCTAGACTTTTTCAGGGACGTCCCTGCTTATTTTAGCAAGACAATTCCAAGCCACATTCTGCACGTGTTACAACAGCATGGCTTTGTAGTCACCGAGAGTGCGGGTGCTAGACTGGCCTGCCTGCAGTCCAGACCTGTCTCCCATTGAAAACGTGTGGCACATTATGAAGCGCAAAATACATCAACGTTGAGCAGCTGAAGTCTTATATCAAGCAAGCTCTCCAAACTACAATTAGTGTCCTCAGTTCTCAAAAGATTACTGAGTGTTGTTAAAAGGAAAGGTGATGTAACAGTGGTAAATATGCCCCTGTCCCAACTTTTTTTGGGAGATGTTGCAGGCATCAAATTTAGAATGAGAATTTATATTTACAAAAAACAGTAACGTTGATTAGTTAAAACATTAAATATCTTGTACTGTTTTCAATTGAATACAGGTCAAAAAGTATTTGCAAATAATTGCAAATAAGTGGGGACACATATTATTATTATTATTACTATTACTATCCGCCTATTGTGTTACTTCACAATCAAATTATGATTTAGCCTACATTTAGGTCTACATTGTAGCGTGTGAATGACTGTAATGACTGTGTCCCGACAATTTGCTGTTAGCTGAACACGTGTCTTGTGTCAACTGCAACGAAGAAGGTTGAATATATCAGTTAATGAAGGTTGGCCTGTTAATGATGTGTTGCATAATATCAAACACTCACAAACTATGGCATTACATAAATTATCACATAGCCTCTACTATTTGAAAGGGATTAACTATTTTGCAAATGTTAGTCTACTCCCCATAAAATTGTCAACGTTGTTGTCAGGGACGTAGGCTAGTGCTATAACAGTGCACCGGAGCGCTGCTCCAGGACTTATTTTAGTCGTCAAAAAATTGGCTTTTTAAAATGATCACATTGTCAATACGGCAAATAAAATTAATCCATCCCATCTTTGTACTTTGTTTCAGTTAGGCAATCTCAATGTAGCATTGTAGCCTATGTTGCATATGTATGTGTCTTCAAAATAAAGCTTGTCCCCCGACTTTAATTATTGTCAATTCTTTATGGGAGTAGGCTATCAACGATAGGATCTAAAACGAGCATTAGCTATTGCCGTTTTAGCCACTTTAAACAACAACCAGTGGTTAGTGCTATTATTTTTTAACAATTAGTCTACAATATGAGGCGGGCAGCGCTGTAGGTGCCCGGCAGCATAAAGATTGTGATTTCAAAACTGAATACAATGTAACCTATCATTTCAGTGCTCAAGCGTAACACAGTCATTTCCACTACAGTCATTTACACGCATACAATGCAGAAGCGCGAATGGACGGTAGCCTAATGCACTGAAGGGAGAAGAGCTTATTTTCTACCAATTACATTTTATTTATAGGAATTAAAAAATGTTAAACACATTTAATTTAGGAAATTACTTGTGGATTAGAATTTTTAAACAATAAAAATAATAAAAATTATTTTAAAAGGGCTGTTTGCAGTCGTTGTTAAATGGCCCAAAAATCGACCTTATGTGCATCGGCGATCTACGATCGTCTCATCGATGTCATCGTAGATCGTCCCAACCCTAGTCTGTAATCCATATCACTTGTAAAGCTGGCTTTGTAATGCCATAGTTTGAATGTTTGATATTATGCAACACATCATTAACAGGCCAACCTTCATTAACTGATATATTCAACCTTCTTCGTTGCAGTTGACACTGATTATTGATTTTATTCATAGCTTTGGTAATCATTATCATCCATTGGCTCACTCAGGTGTTCTTTTTGTGTAATAATATGACAATTACGTAAAAATTGCCTCTGTTGGTCAAGTACTTTGTTAGTTCAGTTCATGTTTTAATTAATGTCGAAGACCAGACACACCAAAAAAATCTGAAACATATCGGTTTGTGTGCATATGGACGCATGTTTGGTTGTATATGTTTCGGTTTGTTTCAAGTTCTCTGTTCATTCAGTTAATGTTTTAATTAATGTGCAAAAGCAGCAACTCTAAAGATCTGAAACGTACCACAGTTTGTGTGCATATGTTCCAGTTTGTTACATGACCGCTATCCTCCTGCAGAGTTACGCCATTCCTCCAACACAGTCTTTAATCCAACCAGGGTCACATGCTCTAAATAACTAATTTGTGTTAACTGAAATTGGCAGCTGTGTACGGCCAACAATGGTGATTTCTTATTGGTGTCTCTGCATTGGTGGCTGCTGAGTGTCACCAATTCTTGTCAGTCTTTGGCAA
Organism: Synaphobranchus kaupii; assembly: GCA_029718625.1. NCBI lineage: Eukaryota > Metazoa > Chordata > Actinopteri > Anguilliformes > Synaphobranchidae > Synaphobranchus > Synaphobranchus kaupii. The sequence continues at coordinate 83,149,837 of CM056376.1, read as the reverse complement.
CATGTTGGTCTAATGTTGCTGCTTCCCTTCAGGGTCACTGGAGATGGATAGCCCATCTCAACCAGTAAACAACCACCACGCCCACTCTCACACAGCGGTGGAAAGTAAGTGATGCATCTCCTCCTTTTTTGATTTGTGTGTGAAAACAAAGGTTTATGGATGTTTGACTTTTGTTGTACTGTTTTCTATTAGAGAGAAAATACACAACACCAGCTCACCACACAACAGAGCACGTTCCGGAGAAGAAGTTCAAATCTGAGGCCCTACTCTCAACCCTCACGTCTGATGCCTCCAAAGAGAACACACCCGGTAAAGCCACTTATAGCCCTATAGTAAACCTCCCCTCAGGTAAAGCTGAATATAGCCCTATAGTAAACCTCCCCTCAGGTAAAGCTGAATATAGCCGTATAGTAAACCTCCCCTCAGGTAAAGCTGAATATAGCCCTATAGTAAACCTCCCCTCAGGTAAAGCTGAATATAGCCGTATAGTAAACCTCCCCTCAGGTAAAGCTGAATATAGCCCTATAGTAAACCTCCCCTCAGGTAAAGCTGAATATAGCCCTATAGTAAACCTCCCCTCAGGTAAAGCTGAATATAGCCCTATAGTAAACCTCCCCTCAGGTAAAGCTGAATATAGCCCTATAGTAAACCTCTCCTCAGCTAAGGCCACTTATAGCTATATAGTAAACCCCTCCTCAGCTAAGGCAAATTATAAACCTATAGTAAGACTCCTCAGCTAAGGCTACATATAACCCTATAGTAAGACTCATCAGCTAAGGCTACATATAACCCTATAGTAAGACTCTCCTCAGCTAAAGCTACATATAGCCCTATAGAGTAAGACTCCTCAGCTAAGGCTACATATAACCCTATAGTAAGACTCCCCTCAGCTAAAGCTACATATAGCCCTATAGAGTAAGACTCCTCAGCTAAGGCTACATATAACCCTATAGTAAGACTCTCCTCAGCTAAGGCTACATATAACCCTATAGTAAGACTCTCCTCAGCTAAGGCTACATATAACCCTATAGTAAGACTCTCCTCAGCTAAGGCTACATATAACCCTATAGAAAGACTCTCCTCAGCTAAAGCTACATATAGCCCTATAGAGTAAGACTCCCCTCAGCTAAAGCTACATATAGCCCTATAGAGTAAGACTCCTCAGCTAAGGCTACATATAACCCTATAGTAAGACTCTCCTCAGCTAAGGCTACATATAACCCTATAGTAAGACTCTCCTCAGCTGAAGCTACATATAGCCCTATAGTAAGACTCTCCTCAGCTAAAGCTACATATAACCCTATAGTAAGACTCTCCTCAGCTAAAGCTACATATAACCCTATAGTAAGACTCTCCTCAGCTAAAGCTACATATAACCCTATAGTAAGACTCTCCTCAGCTAAAGCTACATATAACCCTATAGTAAGACTCTCCTCAGCTAAAGCTACATATAGCCCTATAGTAAGACTCTCCTCAGCTAAAGCTACATATAACCCTATAGTAAGACTCTCCTCAGCTAAGGCTACATATAGCCCTATAGTAAGACTCTCCTCAGCTAAAGCTACATATAACCCTATAGTAAGACTCTCCTCAGCTAAAGCTACATATAACCCTATAGTAAGACTCTCCTCAGCTAAAGCTACATATAACCCTATAGTAAGACTCCTCAGCTAAGGCTACATATAGCCCTATAGTAAGACTCTCCTCAGCTAAAGCTACATATAACCCTATATTAAGACTCTCCTCAGCTAAGGCTACATATAGCCCTATAGTAAGACTCTCCTCAGCTAAAGCTACATATAGCCCTATAGTAAGACTCTCCTCAGCTAAGGCTACATATAACCCTATAGTAAGACTCTCCTCAGCTAAGGCTACATATAGCCCTATAGTAAGACTCTCCTCAGCTAAGGCTACATATAGCCCTATAGTAAACCTTTCCTTGGGTAAGGCTCCTTATAGCCCTATAGTAAACCTTTCCTTGGGTAAGGCTCCTTATAGCCCTATAGTAAACCTTTCCTTGGGTAAGGCTCCTTATAGCCCTATAGTAAACCTTTCCTTGGGTAAGGCTCCTTATAGCCCTATAGTAAACCTTTCCTTGGGTAAGGCTCCTTATAGCCCTATAGTAAACCTTTCCTTGGGTAAGGCTCCTTATAGCCCTATAGTAAACCTCTCCTCAGGTAAGGCTACATACACCGATCAGCCAACATTAAAACCACTGACAGGTGAAGTGAATAACATAAACAGAGTTAACAAAATGTTATAACTGATCAAATTAAAGACAATCAATATATAGGTCAATATGCTCCTAATTAGGTTGTTGAACACATGTGAACGTTGAACACTTATTAACACAATGCAGTCAATAATGAGCTAGCAGTTAGTATAAAAACGCAGTTCTGAATTTTAAAAATTGTTGTGCCTATATGCATTCAGTATGGCTTACAGTATAATGAATTGTGAATACAGTTACGTTCCGACGCTCTGTGGTCTTCTTCCATCACAAGTTCACCCGTGTCTATTCCTCCCACTCCCACGACTTGCTCATTTTGCATACCTTCCACCTTTTGTTCTATCGGTGTTAATAGGCCTTTCTTTCTTTAGTTAGACCACACCCGTGTCATTTTCCCGCATTATGTTTTAGGGAAGTTCTTCTAAAAGCAATTCACGCAATTTTCTTCTTTACAGCCTCTACTGTTCATAAATTAATTTTTGTATGTGATGTCATTCCAAAATTTTTTATCCTCCATTATTGTTGTATAATGTCGCTGTCGGGTGAAAACCTTGTGTATCCATTTTTTTCAAATTATATTTTTTTTTTCCATAAATCACTACTATTTCTATTTGACCAATAGAAAGTATTCAAAATAGCTTGTGATTAAAACCCATATCTCCATTGGCTCTTCAACTTGTCTGCAAATGTTTTGTTTAATCTGCCAGTGTCTTGTTGTTCGGTGCGGAGAGTCAATCCAGTGATTAAATATCATCAGTAGCCTATGTGTTTAAAAAAATATTTTTATTTTTGGGAGACGAGCGCCTAGTTGGGTAACTCGCTCTTCTCGGCAGAACGGCATCTTTCATTTTAGCTTGTTAATGCAGTGAACTAGGGGCTTGTCTCCTAATTGTATTTATTTTACAAAACATATGGATGTTTAATCACTGGATAGACTGACATTTTTCTTCTAACTGGCTTACAGATGTGTGAGTATTAACTGTGCACTTGATAATAGACTTGCAGCCACTGCGCGTTCATTCACTCGCAGATACAGCCATTCTAATCAATGACAGAAAAAAACCATGTATCTCCACATTTGATTGTCACAAAACTCGTAACTCCATTTTACTTGATTTCTGATAAAATAACAATTTTGTATTGACCCATGTGAGTATCTGACCTCGTATGTAGAAAACATACAAACTTTCACAACGCTGTGTTTATTTGTTTTGAAAATATAAAGTTTTTTTCATTTCCTGAAAAGTAACAGTTTTGGAGATACGTGCTTTTCACCCGACAGCGACTATATGCTATAGTACATCGTTGTGTACCTCGTAAATTTAAGTTTTATTTTTCTTGTGGTTATATCACGACTTGTGCCTGTATGGTTTCTCCGTATCCATTTATTAGCGCATTGTTATTGGTGCCTCCTACCGCAAGAATTGCGAATGGAGGCGTTTAATTTCTTTGATTGCGTAATTAGGACCAGTGATAGTAAATCGGTCGCGAATGTAGCAGTATCTGCAACCACAAAAGAGTTGCAATACAGTTTATAGTTTTGTGCTGTGACTGTGTCCTTAGTAAATCCGGCTCTCAGTTTTCTTGAATCTAGTGAGCTGACAGACTTAACACTACTGCTTGACAGTTGCTATCTCTCAGTCTAAGGCGAGAATGAGAATTATCACAATTCATGGGGCGCACTACGGAATGATACTGACAACTTAAGATTCATCTCCCGTAGTGCAGACCATTTTCTGTCTAAGAGAAATCGTGTTGAACTTTGTGTCATGCAGATTTAACATTAATAATGATAAAACTCAATTGAAGCAATGTTGTCGCACGGATGCAATAGGAAAAATTTTTATTGTTCCGCACAGTACATTTTTTATTTGCAGATGCGACAATATTGTCACACTTTACAGCCCTGGTAAGGCCAGTTATACCCCTTGAACCCCTACCAGAGTAGATGACAACCTATGCTTTTTTCCTGTAAAGTAACTCATTATATCCCTCAATTTATAAAATATTTTAAAAGAATAAGTGAATTTTTAAAGAATAACATCAATAATTGTTATGTTGCCAGATGGTTTCATAAACAAGGCTTCCCACTGCTCTTCCTACTGCTCTGGCCCACTCTGAAATCCTTTTAAAAAGCATGGTGTTCATCACACTCTACCTCTCTCTGTATCTCACTCTCTAGGCTGTAGGAACAGCAACATGTCCTCCTCCTCCAACAGCGTGTACAGCGTGAACTCCTCCCAGCCGCTCACCTCCTATAACCTCAGCTCCCTGCCAGCGGGTGCGGGCGCAGGGGCGGGGGCTATCACCATGGCAGCAGCACAGGCCGTGCAGGCCACTGCCCAGGTAATCACCTCCTGCCGGTCCCCCAGCTGTACCTGTTGGGGGGTGGGGGGGGTGCATTGTTTCATAACCCACACTCTACCTGGGACCCCCGCTGTGCGTTTCCCAATTGAGCAGAGCCTTTAATAATGCTTTGATTTTCCGGCATTCACCTTTGAGCAAATGGAACAGAATTGCCATTAATATACATTATATATATTGCATCTAATAAATAAATATTTGTTTATTCATACCTTCTATGGAAAAATAGTTTTTTTGAGCATTCAGTTTACAGCCCAAGTATTTGGCCTTTCAATGTGTATTGTTAAGTTCTTCGTATGCCCCATAAAACACTTAAGACCAAACTGTTCTGAGGGCAACAAAGCAGCTGGTTCACGCTCACTGTATAGAGTTCTCCAAGTTACACAGATGCACGACTGTGTAGAACTTGATTAATTTCCAGCTATGATCTCTATCCTCACTGTGGTGTTCATCCCAAACAAAGAACTGCGTGTTTGAGGGACTCTACAGGTGTGAGTGTTGTTGCATGCCACACAGAGCCTGCAAGTTGCATCTAGTGCTGTGTTCATTGCAGGCTCAGATAATTTTCTCACCAATCTTTGATAACCAGATTCTGCAAAATTCTAATCGCCATTTACTGGCTCGCTAGACACTCCAGCACTTGTCACAAGTTGCTTCGAGGGGAACAGTGAGTTGAAAATAGCCCTTTTCTTCCAGATGAAAGAGGGCAGGAGGACGTCTAGTCTGAAGGCCAGTTACGAAGCGATTAAGAACAATGACTTCCAGCTGGGCCGCGATTTCCCCCTGTCCCGTGAATCGACCGGGTACTCGTCCTCTGCGCTGGCCTCCACGCTCACGCAGACACTCGCCCCCTCCTCCTCGGACTTGCGCGGCGGCCGCAAGACCAAGTAAGAGACCACCGGAGACCGCCGTCACTGCTGTCGGCCTCAATATGTGCCTTTAAGTACATTTTGAAAACTGGGCTACATCCTCACACAAATAGAATATACCACAATATATTTCAAATATGTGGAATTCTTTGAATGCATAAGATGTATATTTCACAGAAGTGTTGGAAAAAAAAGTATAAATTATTGTGAGTGGCAGTAATTAGCATATTTGCCCATATATTATGAAGTGTTGCAATATTTTGATAGTATAATTTATTTCAGTATATTTTCAGCATACACCAGTATACAATGCATTGCAGAGCATTGCACAGTCTTTCCACTGGTTATGCATTTCCCCGTAGCAGTCCTGTGAGTAGAGGTCTGTTGAAATGGTATTTCCCAGGGCACCGTTGCATCTTTTTCTGGCCCCACTTATCACGTACGGGCCACAGCCAAGCTCCACCCCCTTGGCCTCCACACGCCGCTGTCTTAAGCCCAGGTGCGGAGCAGCGGGAGGACTGCTTGTTAACTCTGATTGGGAGGGGCCTCACGCTGCGCGGGGCAGAGGGGGGTTCAGCAGGCACGAATGGGGGGGAGGCTGCTGAACCCCCCTCTCCTCCTCATCAGCCAGGAGGTGACTGATGAGGAGGAGCAGCTGCACTGGTCAGGCTAGGGTACGAGGCCCGGGGGTTGTTTGTGAGGGCTGAGGGGCGGGCCTCTATTAATTAAGGGTTTGGAGCAGAAGATTTTGCCTGGCCTCTGTTGGTCCCTCTGGATTCTAATTATTGTGCTGCACTGGGCGTGCTAAAGACGTCACATACAGGTGTTGATTAACTACAAGGGACATGGAGTTTCTTCCATCCCCTCCTACTGTCTAGTTGGAGCAAGTTATTTTTCCTCAAGTATCTCAGGCCTAGAAATGCCCTGACGTGATAGTGTACAAAAGACATAGGCAACTGCCATTGAAAAAAAAACTGTCCTTAGTCCTATAAACAGCATCTCGATCATGTTATCGCTTCTATGGCTGGTTTACCGAGATGACGGTTCAGAATTAATGTTTTGAAGAAAGCAGAAGTTCCACATTAACATACACCTTTCTCTCCTGGCTTTACAGAAGCAACACAAAGTCTTCAAACCACCAGTCCTCTTCCTCGTCGTCCTCTTCCTCCCTGTCGTCCTGCTCTTCTTCCTCCGCCCTGGCCCAGGAGCTGTCCCAGCAGGCCTCTGCCCTGCCGGAGTCCGAGGCCAACAGCCAGGTGGACTGGACCTACGACCCCAATGAACCCCGCTATTGCATCTGCAATCAGGTGAGCGGATTCCTCTTTCATCTTACAGACCAACTTGCTGACTATTCTCAGCCCCGCCCTGTCACAGTGTGCGAAAATGCCCTATCTTTGCTTGCAGGTGTCTTACGGTGAGATGGTGGGATGCGACAATCAAGATGTAAGTACCTCCATTTTGTTTCACCGTTGGTCTAACGCAGTTAGTCTGTGTTCACCTGGGAAATAAACCCAGGTCCCATTTATTGAGCAAAGTGCCATAGCAACACCGTGTTCCTATAGCAAACAGACTGATCCGGCTCAGTCTGGCTGAGGTACTCGCAGAGGCTGTTGGCTAGCATTGTATTTGCCAACCTTAAGACAGGAGACGTATACCAGTTAGCTTGAATAGAAGTGTTTCAAGCATCAATTCCTCCATCAATCATTCAAGGAGGACTTTGTGGGAGCCTGCTGATGTTGAAGTACATGTCAGTAGTTCTATGACAAGGTTGCAGACTGTGATAATGTAACCTTACATAGCATTGCACTGTGGGGTGAGGGCGGGATCAGCTTATGAAAAGTAGTTTCGTTGCTTAGTAAAGTTGTGTGTGTGTGTGTGTGTGTGTGTGTGTGTGTGTGTGTGTGTGTGTGTGTGTGTGTGTGTGTGTGTGTGTGTGTGTCTTTGTCTGGCAGTGCCCCATTGAGTGGTTCCACTATGGCTGCGTGGGACTGACCGAAGCACCCAAGGGGAAGTGGTACTGCCCCCAATGCACGGCAGCCATGAAGAGGAGGGGCAGCCGGCACAAATAGGCCCCATCACCTTGGCTTTCAGGATTCCCTTTTCCAGACCACTGATTATTACTACCCCCCCCCCCCCCCCCCCCCCCCCCATGAACTGTCAGTCACAAATGTGCATGAATTATGCAAAGTGTGTACCTGCTGTGTCACTACAGAGTTAACCAGTTCCTTTGTGTTTCGAACAAATACAGAAGGGTATGTTGAACGGGAAAAAAAGAAGAAAAAAAAAAAAGGTGTAAAGATTCACTCCAAAACCATATGTCAGACATTGAAAAGCCCATAGAGGAACACATTACCCAGCACGGTCCACCTGGCAGATGAAAACACTGTACACAGCAGCATGAAGTGCTTATTGTTTTTATTGTTCATCAGTAAATGACGTGTTCGACTAAACGAACGTCGAGCAGAACAGCAGAGCTACCGTAATGTTTCGGAAAAGGATATTGCAATTATGAAAATGAAATTCAGCTTTGAGAATGACTATGACGACAACGGTGATAATTACACATCGATGCCTTCTGTAGAAGGTTTGATCAGGATTTCTTCCGAAGTGGTCTGTTGCAATGTACAGTAGCGTAAATACGTGTATGAACAAAGCCTGTACTTCACCTCATACGTCTGTGTTTCTAGTTGTCCTTTTCATTGAATATGATACACACTGTTTCCAGACATGTCAAAAATAATAAAATGGTCAAAATCTTTTGATAAGACCAAGGTTGTTTCTTTGACTACAGATTTCACCACTAAACATAAGTAATATATGTAGCCTACTACCCAGAGGTTAGAGTGATCTGATGATTGCATATAAAACACCAGAAAAACATTTGACACCAAATAATGCCAATTAGGCTACGTACGCTAGAATTACAACACATAAACGTATTACACACGTATCTTACATTATTGAGCGTATTAAAGACAGACAATAATGAACGAGCAGAGTTTCGTTTTTTTATTATCGTTGACGCTCTGGATTGTAGAAGTGCTTGTTCCGTTGCCAATAGGCCTACATAATTCGAGACGGATGTGTCGTTAATGTGCAGCCTATTTCTTTTTAAAAATCTGTTTTTTTAAACCTTTTAAATTTTATCTTTAACTTCCGAAACTCTGTTCGAAACTGTGGGTTTACCGCTGCGTATGTTATTGGGTTTGTGGCAGAGGTCATACAGGCCACCGAAACTGATAAGATTTCAACCTCCATTGCAATCCATATCTGAAAGTAAAAGAAAGTCAAGTTAGGCGTTACAAATTAAATTGCCCGTAGGCTAGTAGCCTAAACCTGGATGCACGTGACGCATCATGATCTATCATTTTCATTGACGCAAAAAGCCGATGTGCTATTTCAGTTAAATGCAATTTATTCCTGGTCGGCATATTCAGATTTTGCTAGGATGAATATTTAGCCTGAGACCCTGAGTTCGACCATTCTCAAATGCAAACCATTTTAGAAATGGCATAGACCTAGCCTACGTTTTTAAAAATGTATTTTAAAGGAGGACACTTACTAGTTTCTTATCGTATCTGTGTACGAAGAAGTTGACCACTATCGACACGATGAGCGGAGTCCAGAACATGACAAACGTGAGTATGATATAACCTGACCGCTTGGCCAGCTTGCCCTCTTTTTTTTTGCTCGCTCTCTCTTTGCCGGCCATGGACGGCATCATGCACACAGCGCCAGCAACCTCCTGATCGCCCTGAGCAGCAGGTGGATTTGGCTGAGCGTCTGTATTGGGTGCTTCCCCCCCGGCTGGTAAAGGTGTAACCTCTTCTACTTTGGCGTCAACCCTCAACTTAGGCTCTGGCTCACTGACCACTTTGCTCCCTTCCAGGTCTGTCAACACTGTGTGAACACTTGCATCAGCCTCGAAGGAAACGGTTTTCTTTTCTATCTTCGTACTTGTTGGTGTTGGTTGACAGTTATTCTTCGTTATTACTTCGGGTGATGGGGTGCAACTTGTGGCATCGAGTGAGATAACGGATATTGCAGGTGTGGTTTTCTTCGCAGTTTCAGCCTGTAACATTCCTTCCCGGACTGAAGCGCGCTCTTCAGTCTGAATAGTTTCAGGTTGTTTGGCGGCCGCCACACAGGGAGAATTGTTACAGCCTGAAATTGTTTTATTTTCCGTCTTCGGACTTGGTGGTGCTGGTTGATTGCTACTCTTCTTAATTACTTTGGGTGAAGGGGTGCAACTGTCTGTGGCGTCTAGTGGGGTAACGCGTATTTCAGGTGTGATTTCCTTTGCCGTTTTAGCCTGTAACAGTCCGTCCCGGACTGAAGCGCGCTCTTTAGTCTCAATAGCTTGAGGCTGTTTGTCGGCCGCGAGGGGAGAATCCTCTTTCTGTATCTCAATCTTAACATTCTTTGTTTTCTTAGATTCATGTTCTTCCAATTTATTGCTTTTATGTTCGACTGTCTCCTTTCCATCATCTACAGCAATTTTAAGTTTATTCTTGGGAGGAGGACAGACCCCTTTGTCAAATATTTTCTTGTTGTGCGTCCTAACTATCCAAAATATGCTGCCATAGAATCCAATTATGACAATAAAACATCCTGACCAAACTGGAATTAAAATATATCGTCCAAAAGTGTCGTAGACAGGTAGGCTCTCTGTATGCATTCCTCTACATTTCAGATATACAGGTGCATTTCTTGGACGACTCAGGCAAAAAAACTGCCGAGAGTAACGCCACTGTCCACGTCAGAGTAATCCACATCGTGACCCGTCTTCGGCGCTGCTTATGTTGAAAAGGGTTGGCTACAGCTTGGTACCGCTCTGCGCTGATGCTGGCCAAGGTCAGTAGCTGGACGCAGCAGCCGAAGCAAAAGGACGCCATTTGCGCATCACATAGCAATATCCCCGACTGGCCAATGCCGTGTCCCCGCAGTTCAATGGACAGAAGTAGGGGGCAGTCGACCGCGCATCGGATGAGATCGACGATTGCGAGATTCACTATCAGCGCGTTGTTGGACGTCTGTAATGACTTCTGACGGATCACGGCCCAAATTACGAATGCATTAGCGGCGAGGCCCACAAACACAGTGAAGAACAGCGCAATGCAGTTCGCCATTGTAAACGTGAAAATGAAGTAGACATGCCACTCTGTATTGTTCTGGTAATCCAATTGCTTTAACAAAGTTGTCATCTCCAAGTGGACGTGGCATCTGGTTGTATCTCCATTAGTAAACTACTGTCGACTGTTAGAATTAAACGTTATTCATCACACACATCTCGATTATATACCTAGCCTATATAGCAGTTATTGTGGTATTTATTCCTCAACAAACTAACAACCCAGTATCTTGTACTCAGCTTTATAAACCTCTGCAATTATCCTGACTGTTGGAAACCTGCTGTGTGAGCTAATCTTCATTTGCTAGCAAGGTCAGTTGGGAATCCACGGTTCATTAAAATATAGGCTATTTAGGCCTGTGCACAAACAGTCAACATCAAGCAATGTTTTCATTTTAACATTAACTGTATAATCTGGAGGAATGTTCAGGACAGTGGCGATGAATTACTAGGCCTCTTCTAAGTCTGCATATTTGGAAAAGCTTGTTTACGTGTAGGCTATTAGGCTAAGCGTCTAACTCGCCGCAGTGTTTCACTAATTTTTCCAAATAGTTTAGATGCTTGACCAGTTATGTAAAATAATTATAATTGTGTTATGATTATTGTTAGTCGTTACATACCCTATTACCTGAAGACATTTGTGTTCCAAAATAAAACATTTTAGCTGGTTTTACTTTTTGTGAAACCGAAACTCTGATTAAAATAAACGTGTAACTTAAAAATAATTATCTCCTAAAAGTTCCATTCTTAGTTATTTCAAAATTAAACCAAGATACTGCATGCCATATCTTAGCCATATAGACCCAGGGCCGGATGTCACATCGACATTTGTGTTCCAAAATAAAACCAGTTGTTTTTTTTTCCATAATTCCATTCAAAAAGTGAAACTTTCATAGATTATAGATTCATTACACACAAAGTGAAATATTTCTAGCCTTTATTTGTTTCATTTTTCATAATTTTGGCTTACAGCTCCAGAAAACCCCCAAAACAGTATTTCAAGAAATTAGAATAGTGTGTCGAAAATCAGCATTTACTTCAGTTATTTCAGCGAATGAATGTTTTAGACTGTGTCACACTCTGTACGTGGTGGTTTTTGAAGCACTGACTCCAGCCTCAGTCCACTCCCTCTGCATCTCCACCAAATTTTGGAATCGTCTTTGCTTGACAATCCGCTGAAGCCTACGGTCATCTCTTTTGCTTGTGCACCTTCTCCTGCCACATTTTTCCCTTCCACTAAACTTTCTATTGATATGCTTGGACACTGCACTCTGTGAACAGCCAGCCTCCTTAGCGATGACCTTTTGTGGCTTACCCATCTTCTGGAGGGTGTCAATGATGGTCTTCTGGCCAATTGTCAAGTCTGCAGTCTTCCCCATACTGAACCAAACTGAGATACCTGTCCAATTTAACGACACATCTGTAGAAAAACTTTGCAGGTGTTTTGAGTAAATTAGATGGTTAGGGTGTGACACTCAATCTAAAACATTCATTCTCTGAAATAACTGAAGTAAATGCTGATTTTCGACACACTATTCTAATTTCTTGAAATACTGTTTTGGGGGTTTTCTGGAGCTGTAAGCCAAAATTATGAAAAATGAAACAAATAAAGGCTAGAAATATTTCACTTTGTGTGTAATGAATCTATAATCTATGAAAGTTTCACTTTTTGAATGGAATTATGAAAAAAAAAAAAAAAACTTTTCCATGATATTCACATTTTTTGGAAAGGATCTGTATGTTTTGGGTTAGATTATGTTCATACACAACTGTTTGTCCGAAAATCTCATGTTTAGTCAAAATGGGTGTTTTCTGAGTTTCTGTGTAGGCTTACCAATACGCTGGTTTCCGGGGGTTCGTGACGTCACAAGATCCTTATCATAAAAATGGGTGGAGTTGAGGTGATCCTAGGGTGGTCTCAGCTGGGCATGTTGTATAAAAGCAGAGACCAACGTTTTTTTTTTTTCCTCTTTGAGACTGAGACCCTTGTACTGCTAACTAGTTCAAGTTAAAATGCGAATTGCTTTGTATTACTGCTAACATTAATATTAGGACTTATATCGACACACCCTTTCACTCCTTGACCGTATGAATATTCATAATATGACTATGTGGCATCATCGTCATATGACCATACCTACTCACAAGTTCCAGTTCAAATTGAAGCAGTAAAAAAGGCCTTAGAAAAGGCTCTGCAGTATCTCTTTAAACGTTTGATTGGCACTACAGCATTTCTATGCAAGAGCTGGCATTCTGGGGCAAAACGGAGAATTCAGATATTTTTTGATGTGTCAAGTTTTGTGTTTGTGGAGACTAGTTGTCACGGTTTAACTTCACTGAAGAGCTCATCATTGCTCAAACTAATAATGTTAGCGGCGGCAGGATTTAAATCGTGGGTGGGTCAAGTTCATTAAGATTGAGGCAGTGTCCGAATCAGAGACTTATCTACTACATCATTAGTCCTGTGTAACGTTAATAGCATAGCCTAATAAACCTGGAAATAAGTATATCATCTAGCGATCTTAAAGCTGCAAGTTTGAAACGATACGAGGCAAAACGTCTTCCGCCTGCTGCTCTCCTTCCTCCTATCTCTCTCCTAAGCCCCTCCCATAAAATTATGCTCCAGACATGCATGGGCATATGCGCACCCGCTCCAATCATGCACAAGCTTGAGCAGAAGCAGGCGCTGCTAACCCAAGGAGTCCGTTGTAGCTAACGTTAGCTTGCTAGTCAGTCATGTATGATTCACAGGTTAGAAACAACACTGACCCGAAGAAGCAAACATACAAATGTGAATTAATAACACAATATAAGTCTACATTATTTCAATGCCTACACTAAAAGTGGTAACAGTTTACTTGAACCCTGCGACATAGGGCTGACATAACACTGTCATACACATGACATTGCAGCTGTCATAACAAGACATAATGGCTGATGTCAGTTTATGTCAAATTACATAACACTATCATCACTTTTTGCCAAAGCATTATGACAGCTGACATAACAGGCCTCTTGTCATAACAGCTGTCATCAACTGTTGTAACTGCTTATGACAACATACTTTTATATCACTTATGCATGCTATCATATACTCACATACAGTGCCTTGCGAAAGTATTCACCCCCCTTGGCGTTTTTTCTATTTTGTTGCATTACAACCTGTAATTTAAATGGATTTTTATTTGGATTTTATGTAATGGACCTACACAAAATAGACAAAATTGGTGAAGTGAAATGAAAAAAAAACAAACTTGTTTTAAAAAATTCAACAAAAAAAAAAACTGAAAAGTGGTGCGTGCATATGTATTCACCCCCTTTGCTTTAATGTATTTTTAAAGTATCATTTTTGATATTTGGTCGCATATCCTTTGCATGCTGTTACTTCCTGAAGTCTGTGACCCATCAACATCAAAAGACTCTCGATATCTTTTTTTCAGGTACTGTTACAAGCGATACTATGAACTCTGCATTTGAATGGATCTCTATGGGAATTGGGGGGTGAGACTAGATTCAGATGTAAATTACACTGATACAGTATGGAACACATGACTGGCTAAATGCGGTAAGTCATCTAGGGTCTGACGTATCAAATGAGCCTCAAACCATCACTCTGCGGCCAGATATGGAGTAGATGTGGATGGATCTCATTAAGGGTTTCTTCTCCTGACTTTTTTCCCCATAGAGTTCTATAGGAAAATGAGACAGGAGAAATAACCCTTGCAGTGATCCATCCACATCTACTCCATATCTGGCAACAGAGTGATGGTTTGGGGCTCGTTCGATAGCACAGACCCTTGATAACTTACAGCCATTTAGCCAGCCATGTGTTCCATACTGTACCAGTCTAATTTACAGCTGAATCTAGTCTCACAGACTTCAGGAAGTAACAGCATGCAAAGGATATGCGACCAAATATTAAATATGATACTTTAAAAATGCATTAAAGCAAAGGGGGTGAATACATATGCACGCACCACTTTTCAGTTTTTAATTTTCAAAAAAAAATTTAAAAGTTTTTTTTTTTTTTTTCATTTCACTTCACCAATTTGGACTATTTTGTTTAGGTCCATTACATAAAATCCAAATAAAAATCAATTTAAATTACAGGTTGTAATGCAACAAAATAGGAAAAACACCAAGGGGGGTGAATACTTTCGCAAGGTATTGTAAACTGCCATGACAGCAGATAGGTCAACATTTAAAAATTTTTTTTTTTATTTTCTCCCAATTTAATTGCCATTGTACCTATTTACATTCCAATTATGCCTCCTTCGTACGGTTGTCTTTGCGGCCACTCGGTCCAGCTGTAAGTAACTCTTATGACAGGTACACAACAAGCTGCGGTCAGTTTCTGAATATGTCAGATTCATAACACTGTTACGACAGTTTTTTCTATAGTTAAAGTAAATGTTCATTGTTTCATTTGTCATAGCAGTGTAATAACACTGTATTACAGGAGCATTAGAAGCTACTGTATGTCAAACATAAAGACACACCTGACAGTCCAACACAGCTACCTGTTGAATGTATTAAGTTAAATGTTACATGCATTCATTGACCCTTATGACAGAAGCTACAGTATGGTACATTTTTGATTATGACTGGTAATGAACACCTTCATGACAGTTTTTTCTATAGTTAAAGTAAAGTGGTCATTGTTTTATGTATCATAGCAGTGTCATAACTGTGTACTACGGGAGCATAGTCTGAAAAGGTACACAAGTAGCTATGGTCAGAGTTTCTCATTATGATAGATTCATAACATCATTATGACAGTTTTTTCTATAGTTGAAGTAAAAGTGTTGATTGTTTAATTTGTCATAACAGTGTCATATCACTACTACAGGATAATTAGACGCTATGTCAAAACATAATTTGTTATGACACACTTGTCCATCCAACATGGCTACCTGTTGAGTCTATTTCAAGTTAAATGTTCAATGGAATTTTGAAAAAGGTCCTTTATTAACCATTTATTAACTCTTCTGACAGAAGCTATGGTCAATTTCTGATTGTGATGGGTAACACGTTTCATGAGTTTTTTCGATAGTTAAAGTAAAGCGGTCAGTGTTTTATGTGTTATAGCAGTGTCATAACTGTACTATGGGAGTATTTAATTGATTATGATGCACACATGACAGTCCAACATACCTGGTGAATCTATTTTAAGTTAAAAGTTCCATGAAGAGCTGTCTGAAAAAGTCATACTGCATTCATTGACTCTTATGACAGGTACACAAGTAGCTATGGCCAGAGTTTCTCATTATGATAGATTCATTTTACGACAGTTTTTTTCTATAGTTGAAGTAAAGTATTCATTGTTTCATTTGTCATAACAGTGCCATATCACTACTACAGGAGCATTAGAAGCTATCTCAAAATTAAAATTGTTATGACACACACCTGACAGTCCAAAATAGTTTAGATTGTGTGACGTCTTGGTAAACTGGCTGCAGTAGTACTCATTTAACACAAAGTTCTAATATCAAGCATACTGTGATGGAGTTACACATCCGTCACTTAACTGTAGCAATGCGAACATTTTAAAGTTATATAGTGACTGAAATAACACAAGCATACATGTATTTCCATCTGACTTTTATTTTAAAATGCAAATGTACAAGCTAACATTACTTACTGTAATCCTTCAAGAGATCGGATTTATAAACCGCCAATTCCCCAAACATATCTGGTTCATGGTTAGTCACTTAAAAAGAAAAACAACAATAGCCTCCGAATGTGGCTCTAGTCGACGCTACTCTGCAGACAATGTAGCTAACTGCAAACACTTTTAATTATAATAATAATAAGAAGAAGAAGAAGAATCTTTGGTATGTACTTTCTTAGTAGTATCTATTGTTTTCTTTCTGGCTAAGATTCCTGGGAAATATGCGTTGTCCAATTAAGCTTGTTAGCTAACGTTACTGTTGCCAGAGAAACGTCAGTCTGCTTCTAGTCAGGAAGCAGATACAAGCTAGGCTACTAGGAAGCGAATCAACATGCCTTATAGCCTACATTCATTGCACTACAGAAAACTAAACTAAACCTAGCTGTCCGGTACCAAAACATTTCCCGCAGGTAACATTCTACACTACTGGAAAAAAAATGCGAAGGAATTCTGCTGTGCTTATGAACTCAGTAGCTCGCTCGCTAGCTCATAGCCCACACATGGAAGGTTGGACTTACGCATCCGGCAATCCAGTGTTGAATAGCCTAACGTTAAATGTATTTCATTTTCTATTGAATACTAATAGCCCTATTTTAAAACTGTATTTCCATATTTTACTGATGCAAACTATTTAGGCTGTATGTCTTTCAGCTAGAATGAGTTTGCGTCTAGCCCATTGTGCATGCATGTCTCCATGTAGACTTGGTTCATTAATTTACATGCTTCTTCATGATCCATAGCTCAGGTGGTGCTGTTCATTGTACTTCATTACACATTAAATACTGCTCATCTACAAACTCTTTTAATGTAATTGTGTGCTGTCTGTAATAGGATAACTGTTCTCATTCTTGTCAATAGAGGGCGTTATGGTTACGCGAATGTCTGCATGCATTTCTTTGGAATGCATGTCTCTCTCCATGCTTATCTTCATGCATCTTTCATCATTAGTTAGCTATAAAAAATAAGTGATATCAGATCAAAAACATCTACAACGTAAAAAAAAAGCCAAGTTACTCACGCATAGCCTACATAGCGCTGTCTATAAGTCCTTAATTCCAACTTGCAAAAACTAGGCCTGCCTTTAAAAGTATTGATATCAAAATGTGGCCAAGTTACAACTAACAATATTGCCTATTGTAGCTCACACTAAATAAACTAGCTCTATTCCAAAGCAATGCTATCCAAACTTTCCTAAACACAGACGTAGGCAGGCCTAGTTTTTGCAAGTTGGAATTAAGGATATAGCCTACACAATAATAATATAGCCTACACAATATAGCCTACACAATAATAATATTTCACATTGTGATCTAGATATTTTAGTCATGCTTGTGCGCGCCCCTGTGTGTAACAGACAGGAGGGTACGCGCGTTGTGCACACGCCTATGTAGACGCACTTATATGCGCCGTTAAAATAACATGTAAACAACTGCGACATGACTTTAGACCAGGTTTGTGGTGGTTCTAGCGCAAGCGCTTTCTGCTGGCTCAAGATAGCAATACGCCAAAAAGAATCCTGGCCACTCCTCATCTTAAGACCAACACTCCCAGTTCACTTGTAATGGGCGCAAGAATACATGCTAGTTAAAGGACGTAAGCGTTAGGCGTTATAATGAACCTAGCGCCGGGTGTAAGATAGCAAAGACACTTGCGTTTGGGTTAGCGCCGCTTTGCGCCGGGTGTAAGATAGGGCCCCAAGAGTCCTATGATATCCTTTTATACCCAGTCATGATAGCATCAAATGTTTACTGGAATGTTCCAACTTCCCAGTTTTTTAATTTTTTTGCCTCTGTCGGGTTGCAGGCATGTAACATTAAATTACTCTTCGGGCTCTATTTTAATAAACCAAACGCAATGGTGAACGCAAGAGTAATCGCTTGGCGGTATCGCTCTGAGGGCGTGTCGGCGAGAAATTTGGTAATTTAATGACGGCAATCTTGGCGCACCTTATGGCGGTATTGCTAAAAGGCTGGGTTTAAATGTCCAAGGTGTGTCTCTATGGTAGCCAATCAAATTGTTGTTCTCATGCTTTAAAAAAAAGCCAGTTGGAACGCAATCGCTCCATGCAATTTCATAATGAGCAACCCAAACGCACTGGACCGTCAACGACAAGAGCGATTTTCCGCACAGGAATCAGACATACTTGCAACAGAAGTACAGGCTAGGACTGTAGTAATTTATGGATCACAATCCACACCACCTCGTCTCCCAGAAGTTCGGAAGGCACGGGAGGAGGTGGCGAATGCATTAATTAGCCTACATTACGTGATGTAGGCATAATTATGATTCAAATGGTAGGCTTATGATTCAACTGTGTCAATGTGTAATTTATATATTATAGGCTATTGGCCTACATGATCGCAAGTTTCTTGTAAGCTGTCCTGTTTTATTCTAGTAGTTTAAATTAAAATTAATTAATAATAATTATAGGCTATTTGTTCATTAAATGGAAGTGTAATGTTGGCATCACCTATAGACACTACATAGAACTACATGACTAATAAGTTACCAAATTGCCAGAGTCTATTGCGTTTCCGCTAAGAGGTGGTTCCAGCTGATCATAACGCAATGGGTTTTCGTTGGTTCAAATTGTCACTGAGCCGAAAGTATTTTAGAACACGCCCCAGACAGCGCCACCCATCCCACTGCTGCGCAAGCGAAAGGATGTTATGTTGAGAATTTGTTGATCCTAGCGGTATTGCTGAGAAACGCCATAGCGCCAGTTTTAAGACGTTGATGCTGTCAACAAGCTTGCGTTTGACTATACCGTCCCCTTGCGCTGGTTTGAAAATAGAGCCCTTCATGTCCACTCTCAGAATACAAACATGGAAATACACAGGCACTTTTAACAGTATAATCATTTCAAAGAAAAATGAATTGCCTTGTTGATGCAGTTGATGTTTAGCCCAGTGGAAGATGATAGTGAAGCTTTCATGGCAGAGACTACAGATTCCGCTAGTGCAGATACATTGTCATCATTGGAGGTGAGCTTTATTACAGTTGAATTAGGATGAAAGATATCTCCCGAAGGCTTGAAAAGTTCTCAATACTGATTTTTCAGTCTTGTTTAACTCAGAAATACAGAATGACAAGTTTTCAATAATTTCTGCTTTATACTACCTGCCTTCTAAACCCTGCCTTCTTCTAAATTATCTATTCTCTGCTGAATATTGTTGAATATACAACAGTTAGCTCTGACCGCACATTGTGATTGGCCGAGACACATTCCATGAGTGCCTATAGTATAACATCACTAGGACCTCATCACCGGCGGGGATCACTCCGCTTTGTTTACATTATAATTTAGTTCAGGGAAGTTCAGTCTGTAACATTAGGTATGGCAATGAATGGAAATCAAGCGACTGTTGAGCTCCGTGTAAAAAGCCCTCACTCTCCGATTCGAATAATGTTAGAGGAAAGGGCACCGACATCAAGTTACTGAAGCTGATACACTGTGAATGATATGACGTTGTTTTAGTGTTGACAAAACAATATTGGCGATAATACCAGCTGCTAATTTACCTAAACCTATTAGCCAGCTAGCTACTAACACAGATCATTACTTACTTTTGTCAGCCTAGTTTATAACTAACAGTTGTTAGTTGATATCATTTAATGACTAAACTAATTATCTGTGGTAGTAGTAGCTGGCTAATAAGTTAAGGTAAATTAAGCATTTTTGTGGTTAGATGGGCAGTATTTATTCAGTTTGGAAACTGTGATTATCTTCGGCACTCGGCCTGTGGCATCTCGCGCTTACAACCAAATCAGCCGTGATGATATATACTGTATATATATATATATATATATATATATCATCACAGTATAACACACTCCCTCTTGTGTGATATTGCTTAAATATTCTTTATTACCAAGTGATTGTCATTTTTATGGGTATTCAACAGACCTACTAGCATTTGCAATCTTGCAATAAAATATTGATACCAAATGAGAAAAGAGAGAGAGGTTAGAGACAGATGGCCTAACCTCCTCTTCATCACACCATAATGTGTATCAGTCTTCCTCAGCTGTGGGTTGCTACACTACAAATAAAAAACCAAGGTTCATAGTGTAGGGTCTATAGAACTACAATTCCATACTTTCCACAGGAAACCCCTCCATGTTGCAAGACGACATAGGACATTGTCCCAGTTGTGACAATATCACAGCCGGCAATGGGGTTATAAAACAGCCAACATTGGCTTGTCTCTCCCAGTTGTTGTTCTGAACCACTGAGTGAGACAGGCTCATCTACCCCCAGCTATCAGCCGCGGAGAACCGGAGACGAGACGCCAGGAGGCAACGTGAGTACCGGTGGTCAAGGAAGAACCACTGCCACGCACCCACTGATCCTGCAGCAGAGCAATTCCTGTAAGTTCCGCGAGGCATGCGGCCTGAACAAGGATCAAGAAATTAAATTACAGCTGATTAAGTTGATAAAAATCTATAAATATAAATGTAACTATATATAATAATTGTTGGTAACCATGGTATAAGCGCAATAATGACCTCGGAGCCAGGCATTACACAGTTTAAATGCCTTCTCGGCTGCGCCTCGGGCAATTTACTACCTCCGCGTTGGGCATTTAAACTGTAATGCCCGGCTCCTAGTCCCACCCCCCAATTCCCATAGAGATCCATTCAAATGCAGAGACGTTATAGTATCGCTTGTAAGAGTACCAGAAAATAAGATATCAAGAGTCTTGATGTTGTTGGGTCACAGACATCAGGAAGTCATGGCATGCAAAGGATATGCGACCAAATATTAAAAATTTAAAGGCACAGTCAACTTAGTGTATGTAAACTTCTAACCCACAGGAATTGTGATATAGTGAATTAAAAGTCTGTAAACAATTGTTGGAAAATGTACTTGTGTCATGCACAAAGTAGATGTCCTAACTGACTTCATAACACTATAGTTTGCTAACATTAAATCTGTGGAGTGGTTAAAAAAGTTTTAATGACTTCAACCTAAGTGTATGTAAACATCTGACTTCAACTGTACACATGCACTCACACATAGTTTGTTGTACATTATAATAGTGAATCGTGCTTTGCTCTTTTTGGTACTTTGTGTTCAGTAAACTTTATTACATTTTCCAAGATTGTCTGTATCAATGTTACTCTTGTGTTGAATTGAGTCAGCCACTGCTAATCGCAGGAATTCCCAAAATGCCTTCACCTCTTAGCTGAATCATTTATATTAATTCAGTATCAACCAAGTACATAGTATTGTGATTTTGTTAAGATAATTATTCATGTGTAATTTTATTGATAATTAATAAAATAATTATTTGAAGTTGCCCATTTTTAGTTAGTATATTCTCTTTTGAGAATGGTATTTAAAACTTAATGAGACTGATTTATTATACTAAAATTATGCCACCAGGATGGTAGAGGCGTGTCCCCTACAATAGCTAAGGGAAATAATCCTTCCTCCTGATCATTCTTTGCACTTTCTATCACCAACATTCATCTGCTTGCTCAACCTTCCTACACTGGCTCATCAAAACCCATCCACAATCATCGCACAGCCACACTGTTTGCTTTGCTGCCCTCTTGTGGTGTAATTATGTCACCATTACAGAAATAGAGCACAATACTGTAGTGTGGTTCCACAACCATCTAATGAGCAGTTTCAGTATCTTCTGTGTTGATGCTGTACATGAGTAGCTTTGAAGGAAGGAAAATTGCCAGAACAATTAATTTAGCAAAAAAAGAGAGGGTTAATGAAAATACCCTCACTTACAAAACTGGATAGTTTGCTGCAAACTTTCAGCTAATATGTAGTGCATTTGCTGCAAACTAAATAGTTTTCCACAAAATGTTTCCAGAGGTTTGTCAGAGTTTGCCAGTAGTGGCAAACTAAAAACGTTACCAGAAGTTAATGGCAGTTCCCGCAAAGCTAATTTGCTTGTGAAAATATGAGCTTGCTGAAAACCTGTGGCAACAATGCCAAAGGTTTGCTGCAAATTTGCTGGACGGCCTGTATTTTTGTGAGGGTTGTGTGTATTGTACAATAGTACAATACATCATGTGCATGCCACAAATGTAATTGCATAATGGCTCTGATAAATAATGAAACAAATAAATAAAATAAACATCAGTGTAATCAAAGGACAAATGAGTGTCACAGTTATACAGTGAGTGTAGTCTGTTATAGCATTCAACTTAGAGGTCAGTCTATTATGTGTTGATGTTGATGAGAAGACATACTATAAATATTTTCAAAGAAAAAGGTTAATTGTGTGGTGCTAAACTTTATGGATCACTTTAAAGGGATAGTTCGGAATTTTGGACATAATGTCTCAATTACGACTTACCCATGATGTAGTTGATTGATGGAAACCATTTTCAGATAATTACATGCTGTCCCTTCTTTTGGACATACACACATTGCTAATGCTAGCGCAACTCTAAGGTAACTGGTAGCATCCACTACCAAACGCACTTAAACACTCCACAGTGCGCCCAAAGCAAATAAAATACGACGACAGTCTATCAGGGTTATTTTCAGTGATTATACCATCATTTTTGAAGTCAAACTATCGTTGAATCCTTTACTTTGTGCTCACCTATATTCTCCGTGAAAGTACGGCGGCAGAGCTATACTTTATGTTACTTTACGTTAGTAGGCAACGTAAAGTATAGCTCTGCCGCCGTATGTAGTGCCGGCCAACAACAATATTGCGCGTGTGAAATAATCAGACTAGTAGTATTGTTAGCTAACGTTCAGGTAAGATGGTATTTCGGTGTGTATTTCAAGGTTGTTCAAATCATGCAAAAAAAATGGGCTCCACAAAGTTTTCACCGATTTCCAGTGGAAGATCAACAAAGAAAACAGCTGTGGCTTCTTGCTGCTCGCATGGATGTCAACACACCAATTGAGACTCTAAAAAAGTTAAAAGTGTGTGGTGACCATTTCACGCAGGATGACTATGTGAAAATCAAAAAAAGGACGGTCGGGACAACCTCTACTGAAGGAGACTGCGGTGCCATCACCTGTTTTTCTTCATGCACCGAAAACAACTGACGAGCAGGTAACTAATAAATGATTGTATGCGTGATCTATCTATTAAATTTAGCTAGCTAGTTGCCACGATTGGGAAGTCATGGAAGTGGTCAAACCTTTCCTGCAAATTGGTAGCCAGTGTGCTTGCGTGTGCTGTGTTATTCTGTAGCATGTTTGTGTTTAGCTGACTTGTTGTCTACCAAACATAGATTTTTTAATGATCACATTACCTCTTATAGATGGTGACTCCTATAGTACAGTGTCACTGTGGCATTGATTTTCTGCTCTCTGCTTGGCCCAGAGGGAAGGACACACCCTACTGGCCTACTACCACCATTTCCAATGGCAAGTTTTCCTAGGTCTCCTATCTAGATACTTAACCCAATACTGTTAAGCTGCAGTGATCAAGCTGAAGAAAGTCACAGAGGGGTATGGCTGCTTAACAAATGTATTGTTCTGTGAATGTCAAAGCACTTAGCTGTTTAGTGCAAAAACTGTGGTGTTCTCACTCCCGTCCTATTGTTCCCCGTGTTTTCCCTTTCCCCCTGTCTCGTGTTCGTCTCTCCATAGTCCGTTTTCCCCTTGCTGTAGGTTGGGCGTGGTTTCCTATTTGTGTCACTCTGTTTCACTTCATTTATCTCAGCCTATCCCATTTCCCCGTTTCGCATGCATTCCACACTCTCCGCTCTGTTTAATCACTCTCGCATACATTCGCACGCGGCACCTAATTGATACCAATTAATGTTTGCATTTAGTCACCCGGTGTTCTCTGTCTTGTGCCAGTTCGTGAATGCTCTTTGTCTGAAACCTCTGGTCCTGTCTTGAGTCCTAGTATCCAGTCTAGTTTGTAACACTAAAGTCTTGTTCTGTGCCGGCGTTAACTCGCCTTGCTATTCTGCCTAGTCGAAGTCTGCTCCTGTCTGGAATGGCATTTCCCGCTGTTCATTGTTCCCGTCTCCCTATACTAACTTTGTCTGCTTCCGTCTGCCAGCCTGCAGTCGTCTGTTATCCCTGCCTTCCACCTGACGTGTGTGCATGCAACTTGGGCTCCTGTTCCTCCACTCTGCGGTGGTGCCCGCTTACTGCCAGTGTTGCGGTGCTGCTGATGTGCTGTCGCTCCTGCCTCTGCTGTCGCTGCTGCCGCCCTGCTGCTGCTGTGCCGCTACTGCCGCTGCCCTGCTGCAACGCCTGCATCCTGCCCGGACCCCGCTTCACTGTCCTGCACTACTGCTCCCGCTCCCACTCATCCCCTGCTCCACCAAACTGGTTGTCCGTCTCCATAATCTTCCCTGGCCTCTCCTACTCCCACTGCTCCCCCGCAGCCTCATACCTGGACTGTCTGTCATCTATGTTCTCCCTGTGCTTCAGGAGTTTTGGTCGAAGCACAATTTATTAGAGCTACGCGCTCTGTTGTCTGTCTTGCTCATCCTGTTCCGGCTTGGAACATTAACCACCTTTTGCCTTTCTCCCCATGCTCAGGACTACCCTGATCATACAATAAAATATTGAGTTTTGGCATTCCTGTGTTCGAGTCGTGCATTTGGGTCCAGTCCATTTCCGGGGTCGTAACAAAAACACTACAATCGTCATACCCTTGAATTTAATCATTATCAGCCCATCAATTCTGGATAATCGATGTGTACTTTTAAAGGTTTTTTTTTCAGAGTGTACACTACATTTAGTTTTTTAAGCACAGTGTTTTTGACCTCCATGCAATTTTATTTTTCTCTCATCCCTCCCAGACTGTCCAGGTGACAGCCAACATAAATCTCATCATGTGATACAGAAGACACTTGAAGAGCATTGATTAATTCTGCATCATTTAGCACTTCTGTGCATTCAGTGGAATAAAGTGTTTGTAAATGTGTAATTACACCAATAGGTGGCAGAAAAAGAAGGGTGAGCTTTGTTGATAGAAGTCTATCACGCTACTCTTACCAATTCAGGAGGTATAACTATAAATTGTAAATTGGGAAACAATCCCATGTAAACCTTGCAATAAACTAATTAAATGCTTACTCTGATCAGTAAAGTACAGGAACAAGTATTGATTTTATATTCATGTTATTTAACTGACATCGTTTAATGTGACATTTTGATTCCCTGCTGTGTCCAGTGGCTGACAATAACCCAGTCATTTAGCAGCCAAAGTGTATACTCACATGCACACCAAAGATGGAAAAAAACACATAGGACTGATTTTGTGGCACTTGTAACTGCACCACTCACACAAGGCACCTCTCGCACACTCTCTAAGGTCGTTTAATTGTTTGACCCATCCACCTCTCACAGTCACCATTCATCACAATTCTCCATTAATTTATGTCTTTCTCTCACAAACTCACTTTACTTCTTTTTTTTCTTTATATTTTCAGTTGTTGCAGCAGTTGTTGCCATCATCACTAGAATTTCCTTTTTTATCAGTCAGCTTATTCAGGAACTGTTTCTTTTTAAATAATAATAATAATCATATACCATCAGCGGAGAAGGAATAGTATAATCTCTTGTTTTAGTGTTACACTACATTTAATCAATTTACTTAGTAGCTGGTCCAAAGGATCCAGCAGCTCCTGGGCAGCTCCTAGACATCTTAGCTAGCATTCCCCCCATGCACACAGTGCTGTGGTAGAGCTAGGTGGTGATGGAAATGTTCCCAAAGACTGTAGAAAAAAATATGGAAAAAGTGACTGTGACGTCACCCATCAACTTTCCTTTGACTTGTGAAAGCATTTTGAAGCCACAGAAGTGCTGCCAAATTGGAGCCAGAGACTGTGCAGTAGGGAGCAGGGGGACCCTTATATGGTCATTAAGTCCGGGCCGGGTCCGGTTTGTCCACTAAGCATCTGAGATGCTAGTGGCGCGCAGTAACTAGGAAGTGGATACTGTCCTGGATTGGTCCACAAAATGTTGAAATATTATCCATAATATTATCCGACAGAATATTATCCGCTCCCTCTGCACATGCTCAAACTTCCTACCCAGCCAATTCATAATCTCATTTAACTTTTCAAGAAACTTAGTTTGTCCACTTCTGTTCTGAAGGTAAAGATGAACCATCAACAGTTTTCTCAGCTCCCTTCAGACCAAGGACTCATACATGTCCACTAGGGGGAAGTATGAGTCCAGTCATTGTTTAAAATGCCAGTCCCCATGAATGCTGATTTTTTGTGTTATTTTCCCTAAGGTACAAAGCAAATTACACTTTTGGGTAGCCAGTTTGGAATGCCAAATAGAGAAAAGTAATTGATGCAGACATCTCTCTCAGCTTAGACATTCTAACTGGAGAGAAGGTGATTTTTTTTTTTTTACTTTAAATGAAATTCAACAATGTTATAGAGCTGAGAGGTTTTATCCTTCTCACATTTTAGGAGACGGCTCTGTTTACAACTGTCAAGATATATCCGATTGTGATCTGGGTCTCTTGGAGGGGCGTTTCTAGACTGCTTTGATTGGGGGGGCATGAAGAGATGTTGGTGGGGCACAAGGGGGGGACAAAGTAGTGGGGGTCTGGGGGTCCTCCCCCAGAAAAATGTGAGCCTTTTAAAACTAATTTCCTGCATTTCTACACAACCTCACACAGGGCATAATCTACTGATTATGTCTTACTGTCAATTTTTTTTTTTTGTGAACATACCAGCGCTGGCACTGTTTAAAAACTCCACGTCCCATAATTCCCTCCAAACGTGCAGCCTTGTCTCCAGACGTTGTCATATAACGTTAGCCAGCAGTAGCACACAGCTCCATTTTTAAACGCTTTTTTCTAACGTTAGCTAGCGAGCTTGAAGGACCAAAATTTAGAATTGCTTTATGTGGTTAACCATAGCGCAGTTTCTGACCTTGTCGGGCGGGCTTCTCTACTTAACAAGCTAACGTTCTGCGGCAGTAGCCTACTCCCATCTGCCACAGTCAGACAGACAAGATGATGATGATATCTTATTGGTCGAGAACAACCCGTGCGTTGCAGTACTGGATATGTAGTCCGTTAAAGTGAACTACAAGTCAAACTACATTCATTCACTACATACATTACTTAAAAAAATAAAAATTGGAACATGTGATATATGGAATATATCCTTGTACCACACAGGCTAATCCAGGAACGTTTCGGCTCATTTTATAAATTAGATTTCAATAAATAGTAGAAGCCCATTCTATCTTCCATAGGGAATTTACTTCCGAAACCAAACTCTGCCCACGTCTGACGTACTCACTTGACTACTCTATTGTCGGATTTTATTTTTTCTGGATTTGGCTTCAAAATGGCCAATAGGAAAGCAGTGCTTTTTTTGATGACCAATGACAAAATTACAGAAAACTATGAACGCTCAAAAAAATAGAGTTTTCATTGGATGGGCAGATGATTCCTCTGGGTGGGCAAGGCTTATCTCTGGGTGGGCAATGCCCACCCGTAGACACGCCCCTGGTCTCTTGTGTCATATAACTCCACCAAGCAGGCACTTATCAGACCACCATCGGGTGCCAGAATATTGCAAAGCCAGCACTACAGCAGTCGATATTGGCAGGACCATTCACCAACTGTTTTGCCTTCTTAACAGCTGATCCTCATCTTGACTGCCTCTTTCGCTTATCTGCTAACAGATTGCTGTGGTACCAGTTTGCAAAATGTTGGTGGACTGACTGTGTTTTGCTGAGCTACTGTATGCTTGCTTGTAGGGATCCTTCTGTGGCCTCCCTGAGTTACCATGGAGCATTTGTAGTGGTATGGTCGCACTCTAAAAAAGTTCCCATGCTTCTTTAAGAGTGCTACATTTTAATAAATTAAAACCAAAGACTTGAAGGTTCATGAAAATAACAACAATTTTAACAGAGGTACTTTAAAACTGCATGAATTTTTTTGTTGCGATATTTTGGCAATTTTCTAGAAAAGTCCAATTTTATGTGAATAATTCACATTAATAATTATTATGCCTTTAGAATTGGACCCTGAATTGGAGTACACGTTCTTTTCAAAATATCTTGGGTTTTGACTTTGCTTGAAAGAAAATATCGTTCAACATTCAGAGATATTGAAGCAATTTTAGTCTAAAACACCTAGAGGATACTTTACAGTTTATATGAGTGCTTGAATTTGGGGGAATGAGCTTTTGAAATGACTTGAAAAATAATGACATCATTGCATAGGTTAGTGTGGGAACCTGCATAGCTGCTGAAGTATACCTTCCATATTTCCTTCATACACTTCTGTGCATCTCTGCTGGGCTGCAAACAGAACTGAGTTACAACACACGCACTGCAGGTATTTCTTCAATGTGTGATCTCTATTGCCTTAAACACAAACACACACACAAATACACACACACAATGCAGGATATTTTAAGTGCTGGCCGGACACTCAGATAAAATGCATAAAGCATAAAAGGATAGAAAATGTGCGGTGCTGGATAGTTTATAGGAAGTTTAGGGCTCTATTTTCCGGCTGGCGCATGGCGTGTGGCGAGCCGTCATAGTCAATGGCGCGGCGCATGGTGCATTGGGCGTGGCTACTGAATTCCGCTGTGAGGCAAGGCGCGCACAGCTCACAGCGGAAGACGTTAATGTTATCTATTTTGCATTAATATCGCAACAAAATTTATACTACAATATAATAATGCATTTGTTTCACAGAGGAATGTCTAAAATCACTAAGTAGGCCTATACTTAATCATTCGTGTTTTAGTCCTATTGTTTTTTACAGGGTATGTAGTGCAGTGATTGCATCAGATTGCGTAAGTCAATAAATTCTACAAGTCACTAAATTGTTAAATATAGAAAAAAGTGTGCCTTTGTGTGGTAGCCTAGGATATTATAATAAAACGAAGTCCACCATATACTGAAATAGCCCATGCAGAAACTAGCATGTTTGTATTTTTAAATGACCAGCTATACAACCGTTAACAAATTATCCCACCTTGCAAAATTATGATCAAACATTTCCACTGATCAAGCATTCAATTGTGCATTTGGACAATGTCATGTGCGAATAAAAGAAAATGAAAAATACGAGTTAATCCATCTGTCCATGCTTGCCAAGGGTGTATGTCTTTATTCATGAGCACCATCGATCGCTACAACACAGTCAATTTAATTAAAATTAATTTTCAAAACAGTCAAAGTCATGTAGAATAATAGCAATAACTCATTATTTAATGGCCATCCCCTAAAATAACACACACAGCTGCGTTTATACAGATATCGGAAACGCATACAAAAACTGAATGTCTAGTAATTAATAACGAGTAGGCCCACCCTTTGCCTAGTTCAATCCTTCTAGGAATGTTGTCATACAATTTCTGAACTGTGTGTAGTAGGATATTGGCCCATTGTTCAAGAAGGACAGTCTCCAGTTCTTTGAGGGATGAAGGAGGTGGAAATCTAGTTCGCTCACGATGTACTGTTTTTGTTGAGACTGGTTCAGATATGGGGTGATCCAATTCTGTGGTTATTAGCAACTATCCTACCAAGTGCCCGTCTGTCCCTGTCGGAGAGCTTTGACTTGCAACCACAGTCTTTTTTGCTGATGCTGTTTTTTGGTGTTGGGAATATGTTGTCATAATTTTTGACACTGTTCCCCTTGCCACCGTAAATCATTTTGTCATTTTTGTGACCGACACACCTGCAATTTGGCCCTATTTGGCCCTTTTGTTTGTATCCTCATCTTGCTTTGGAGACTTACCTGGCAAAGTGCTGCTGGTTAGACCTCTTTTAAGCAGACATATGCTGCTAATTAGCATTCAAATTAATAGGAATCACCTGTGTAAATGCTTCAAAGTTAAAGCCATTTTTCAGGGGTGTTTCCGATATTTTGTCCACTGTATATGCTTATTACAGACAGGTGTAAGAAAAAGAACTGAATACAGTAGCCTACCCCCAGGACCACAATTCAGTTTAATAACAGCCACAAACAATTAAAAACAGAAATACATACAGGAATCAGATTACATAAAAAAAGAAAAAAAAGACAATGTACAATAAATGCAAAGTCTGCATTTTTCCTGATTAGTGGATTAATACTGAAGTCAAATCAGACGGCATATGATCCACGAAAACGGTTTATTGACTTTTGAATAGGTTATGAATGATCATGCATGCATTGCTTGGGAAAGCCCCGAAATTAGCAACTTGCCATGGACTGACAGACCCACACAGTGGCTCTCCTCCGATTTCGGTGCACGGCGAGTCAAACTGGCTCAGGAGTGTAAAAATCCATGGCGAAAATGTCACTTCGCCAGTGCGCTGGCTCGCCCCACGCCATGCGCTGGCCAGAAAATAGAGCCCTTAGACATTAAATTAATCTGGTGTAAGTACCACAGTTCTGAGTTGAGCAATAAGAACAGTTTGAATAACATGGCATCTGTTAAGGTTCCGGATAGGTTATTATAACTCCGGAAGTAAAGGGAAAATGGGAAGGGGGCTGAATCCTGGGTTGGGCGAGAGCGGAGGGCAGAGGGGGAGCGGGGAGCAGGCAAGGGGCTGAACAGTGGCTGAATCCTGGGTTGGCGTAGCAGAAGGAGAGCGGGATGCATATCATAGGCATAGGCGCCTGCCGTTTTCCTCACTTTCCACGTTGTTTTCCGATCTATCAGATTTTTTCTGCACTCCACCACGAGGTTTTGCTTCGTCCCAGTGATTAGTGCTTACACCTGTCTTACCTGTCATCAGGTATTTAAGCCTCTTCCAGGTGCTTCACTATTTCTTTGTGTTACACGAACACAGGGTTTTGTTTTGCTGCCTCTCGGAATCGGAGACTGAGGAGATCATCTCTCTACTCGATCAGGAGGAATCTGTTCTGGGTTCTGAGACCGGGGGTGAGAGTCTAGAGTGGGACTCTCACGCTGATGGTTTCTCCACTTGGGAGGAGATTTCTCCCAACGAAGTGTCAGATTCTGAGATCCGATGGTCGTCCCCTCCCAATTCACTGATCAAAACTGTCGGCGTCAATTTGGCAGGAACGCTCGAGTTTCCTCTGCCGACCAACGTCCCCACTGAATATACAAACCTAGCTGAGGCGTTCAGCAAACAGAAAGCCACCACTCTTCCTCCGCACCGCCCTTATGACTGTGCCATTGAGTTATATCCAGGCACCACTCCTACCAGAGGCAATCTCTACTCCTTATCTGCCCCCGAGAGCGCAGTTATGAAAGAGTATATCGAAGAAGCGTTGGCCAGCGGGTTTATAAGACCATCCACATCACCCGCTGGTGCAGGCTTCTTTTTTGTTAAAAAGGATGGGGGGTTACGCCTGTGTATTGATTTTCGCTCTCTCAATGCTATTACTGTAAAAAACCAGTACCCATTTCCCCAAATGAACTCTGTGTTTGAGCGCCTTCAGTGGGCTACAATTTTTTCCAAACTCAACCTCCGCAATGCCTATAACCTGCTGCGCATGTGTGAGGGCGATGAATAGAAGACCGCATTTAATACGCATAGCGGACACTATGAGTACCAGGTGATGCCTTTCGGGCTATCTATATTTAGTGCACTCGTCACGCCTATTACCGCGTTAACCAAGAAAATGTCAGCAAGGCAATTCCTCTGGAATCCTAAGGCTGACTTCGCATTTGTCAAATAAAAAAAAGGTTCAGTTCTGAGCCCATTTTGATCACGTCCGATCCCAGGTGCTATTTTGTCTCAGCACTCCCCCATTGACCGCAAATTGCACCCGTGTGCTTATTTCTCTAGCGCCCTTACCCCCGCCGAGAGGAATTATGATGTGGGGGACCGGGAGCTGCTAGCGGTTAAATTGGCTCTGGAGGAGTGGAGGCACTGGTTGGAAGGAGCTGAGCATCCCTTCACTGTTTGGACTGATCATAATAATTTGGAATATGTTCAACAGGCGAGGAGGCGTAATTCGCGACAGGCACGCTGGGCGTTGAAACACAGTTTCATTTCCTCCTCACATACCGTCGAATGGTACAAAGCATTAGGCTCCCATACGTGGTAAAGATGGTCGCGCCTATGCCAGCAGCTGGCCGCCTAAACTGGATACTCGCCTTGTTTGTTCTGTTCATTTGTTCATCGTTTTGTGAGAACAGTGTAAAATCGGTGATAAGGTATGATTTCCTTACCTTATTAAACATCCGTGCATCGGTGGCGGACTCGCTGTCTCATCAATCCGAACAGTGGAGATCCCACCGAGCACTGCGACGTTGTATCCCCGGTATTGCCTGGACGCCTTCCTGCAGCTGCTCCCGGCCAAGACAAGCTAGAAGACGGAGTAGATGAGCAGGATCCGCGGTGAAGCTCCGAAAGCTATCCCGAGACCGCTCCCTGTCCGGGCTCCAGTCCATTGCCACGGCTGCTGATCCCTGCCGGAGGCTGTCATGTCTACGGCCCGTCCTCCCTGCATCCCGACGCAGCTACCGCCATTTGTGCCTGTATCCCACCGACGAGCGCACATGAGGGTGGCTTCAGTGCCTGCGTGTGCACGACCCAGGCCTTCCATCCCAGGAGGTGATCACCGCCATCCACCCACGAGTGTGGCTTCAGTGCCTGAGTGCGGGCGAGCTGGGAGCCGTACCGGGTAGCTCCGACCTCTCCCTCGAGCTTCCACCTTCGGCAGAGCTGGCTCTGACCGCATCGACTTCGGACTGCTTAACGCCAGATCTATTGCGAACAAATTGTTCGTACTGAATGAGCTGTTTGTCTCCAAGAACTTGGACTTTCTGCAGATTACGGAGACTTGGCAAAGGGCGGACGATTTTACCTCGCTAATTGAACTCTGCCCGAGGGACTGCTCTTTCTCCTATGCCCCGAGATCCACTGGCCGAGGCGGAGGTCTAGCCACTATCCTCCGGGACTGTGAGCTGTAAATCCTTTTCTTCTTTTGAAGTCCTTGTTAACAAAGTCGGTCGCATGAACCCCTTTTTCTGCGTTCTGATTTACCGCAGCCCCGGCAAAAACGGCTCTTTTCTAGCTGATTTTAGCGACTTTCTTGCCTCTATCATCCGCTTTGACAGAATCCTTATGCTAGGGGATTTTAACATCCAGGTAAATAAGAGCGCGGATACCTTTGCTGTAGATTTCCTCAAACTCACGGATTCATTCAATTTTATCCAACATGTGTCTGGTCCCACTCACGCCAAAGGTAACACTCTTGTTTTCACCATCGGTCTAAATGTTTCAAATGTCTGTATCGAGGACCTGTTGGTGTCCGATCACAAATGTGTAATGTTCAGTCTGTCAGTTGACAATGATTTTGTGCCAGCAAAACGTATCCATTTCTCTCGAATTATAAGCAACTCAGTAATAACTAGCTTTTCGGAGAATTTTGACTGCAATGTTTTAATGTCGCCTGATGATGACGTGGATTGTTTGGTTTCTGGTTTCAACGCACGCTGCACAGCCATTCTAGATGACGTAGCTCCCCTCGTCACCCGCACTGTCCGTCCTGTCAATTCATCCCCATGGTTAAACGACAGTATATGTCAGCTCAGACGAAAGTGCCGTAGGGCAGAGGCGAAATGGAAATCTACCAACCTCCAAGTCCATCGTCTGTATCACAAAGAGCTGATTGCAGAATTTAATGATGCAGTTAAAAGTACGAGGGCCTCCTACTTCTCAAATCTCATTTCATCCAGCAGGCACAACCCAGAGTGTTATTTAGTACCATAAATACACTTGTCTCTCCTCCTCTTCCATCTGTGCCTGTGTTTTCCAATGATGACTGTAACCGGTTCTCCCTGTTCTTTGTAAACAAAGTTGCTGATGTCAGGGCTAGCATCACCCCATCCACCTCGCCCCAACTCCTCTGCCCAGTCTCCCATCCTTTGCTGAGCAGTTTCCTACCTGTCTCACTGGATGATTTAACTGACATTGTAATCTCCATGAAGACCTCCTCCAGCCCCCTAGATGTACTGCCCACCTCCATGCTAAAACAGGTTATGCCCACTGTTGGCCCCAATCTAGTTGCCATCATTAACATGTCCATAGCGTCTGGCACAGTCCCATCCTCTTTTAAGCAGGCGGCCGTTCAGCCCCTCCTTAAAAAACCCAACCTGGATCCCTCTTTGCCCCAAAACTATAGACCCATCTCCAAACTTCCTTTTGTCTCTAAGATGTTAGAGAAGGTGGTAGCCACCCAGCTCATCTCCCATCTTACAACCCACAACATCTCAGACAAATTTCAATCCGGTTTCCGTACGGGACACTCCACTGAAACGGCCCTCCTCAGAGTATCCAATGACATCATGCTCTCATCTGACGCTGGTGAATGCTCAGTCCTGGTCCTGCTAGATCTCAGTGCCGCATTTGACACGGTAGACCACTCTATCCTGTTAGACAGGCTCAGGGACTGGGTGGGCATCTCCGGGAGCGCCATTAAATGGTTTGCCTCCTACCTTGCAGATAGAAGTTTCTCTGTGGCTGTAGGCCCTTTTAAATCTGACCCCACTCCCCTCTCATGTGGTCTGCCACAGGGATCTGTGCTGGCCCCTATCCTGTTTGCCCTGTACATGCTTCCTCTAGGCCTGTTGATCAGCAAATTCAAGGGTATTTCGTACCACTTTTACGCGGACGACATCTAGCTGCATTTCTCCTGCAAGCCAGGCAAATTAGAACAACTGAGCATCCTCCAGGAATGTCTATCCGCCATTGAGTCCTGGTTGGGGAGTAACTTCCTACAACTCAATGGAGCAAAGACAGAGGTGCTAATTGTAGCTGCCCAACCAGTCGCTGCCAGGGTTGCTGCCCACCTGGGGTCCCTTGAGGGAAATGTCCGTCCTCACCTGAGGAATCTGGGTGTCATCTTTGACCAGTCTATGCTTTAGGACAAACATGTACTAAACCTGACTCGCACCTGTTTTTTCCACCTTAGAAATATCGCAAAACTCCGGTCCATCATATCCCACACTGAATTAGAAATGTCTGTTCATGCTTTCATCTCATCTAGACTTGATTACTGTAATTATCTGTTTACCTGCCTTAACAAATCATCTGTCGACAAACTCCAACTTGTCCAAAATGCCGCTGCTAGACTGCTGACCAGGTCCAAGAAATCATGCCATATCACCCCCATCATCGCCGCCCTGCACTGGCTCCCTCTGCAGTTCAGGATACAGTTCAAGGTTCTGGTTCTCACCCATCGTGCATGTCATGGTCTAGCCTCAGCCTACATCATGGACCTCATCCGCCCCTACACCAACAGCCGGTCACTACAATCAGCCGACCAGGAGCTCCTGATGGTGCCCAGGACCAGGCTGAAGACGAAAGGTGACCGAGCCTTTGGGGTGGCAGCCCCTAGGCTCTGGAATGCACTCCCCCTGGACCTAAGAAACATTCCATCAGAGACTCTTTTTAAAAAACAGCTGAAGACGCACCTGTTTAGGCAGGCGTTCGGACCTTCATAGGCTCTCACTGACTTTTATTGCTGTTGCCTCACTGCCAATTTCTCGGTCCTGACTGACTGTTATTGTTTTATTCCTGTTTTAATATGTTTTTATTTTATACTCATGGTTTGTAAAGCACCCTGTGCATCCGTGCTGGGAAGGGCGCTATATAAATAAAATTTACTTACTTACTTTACTTACTTACCGTCCCGGTTCAAAAAATATCAAACCGGACGCCCTCTCTCGTATCTTTGATCAGTCTGACAACCCCGCCATCACAGAGTCCATTTTACCCGCCACACAGGTGGCCCGGGGGGGGGGAGACAGTTCTCCTGTTGAAAGAAGCTCAGAGATTATTCTCTTAATCTCTTTTTTCCTCTTTCCCACTCCCGCTCCCACTCTTTCCTTTTCGAGAGAGCAAGCTTTATATTTATTTCATTATTTTCACCATTTATCGGGCTTCATAGCCAAGTTCTGAAGGTGCCTTATTTTTTCTCTGTTCTTGCCACAGTTGTTTCAGCTGTAGTGTACTCTGTTTATTTTCTCTGCCCGGTTTGCTCATGGCTATCCCTGTTTTATTAGGGTGTTCTTTGTTTGGCTATTGCCAGGGAGTTTTTATCCCTTATCTTGTTTAAGTCCTGCTAGGGATTCTGCTCCTCTATCTCTGCCCAGTTTTCTCGTGGTTATCCCCGTTTTTAAGGGTGTTTATTATTTGGCACTGTCGGGGAATATTTCCTTTTTTCTGTTGTCGCGTTTGGCTCATCGCTATTTTGCCCTAAACCCTTACACAGGGAGGCGTAGCATGGAACAGGCAGGAAGCTGCAGGCTGGCGGGTTTAAGCAGAATGTCAGACAAGGCGTTAATTTCAGCAAGACAAAACAAGACTGAGAAGCGTTTGTTCAGCAAGACAAAACAAGACTGTGACTTAGTACCAAAACTAGACAAGACCAGAGTAACAATGAACAAGACTTAGCGAACTGGCACCAGACAAAGAACAACAGGAGAATATATGTAGTGAAGTCAATGAGCTAATGAATGATTGCAGCGTGAGAATGTATTTGAGAGTGATTGCGCAGAGTCAAAGGCATGAGGAATGCAAACGGGGAAAGGAATGTGATAGGCAGAGCAATAGCGAGGGTGAAATGGGCGAAAGAAAAAGGGAAACCACGCCTAGCCTGCATGACACGGAAGACAGACAGGGAAACGTAAAAACAAGACAAGAAACGTGAGGAAAAGGGGAAAACACGGAGCACAAACAGGGATGGGGACTGAGAGGGAACGGAGAGTGTAACAGCATCTGTCTCTTTTAGACACCCTTTCTATCTGTAAAGTTTTAATTGAGTCCTACATCATCACCCTCTCTTTTGTCTACATCATCCTCAAGCATACCTCCTGCCCAAACAAAGTGCTGATCACAAGACAGCTAGAACAAAGTCCCCTTGAGTCTCTATGACTCTGAAACCTGTGGAGGCCCCCAGAGGATGAGACGCATTCTTTACACCAGGGGCCTCATTTCTAAATTTAAACTTAAACATAATCGTAAGATCATTTCTCAAGTTGTGCTAACAATTGATTTATAGATTTACCTGAGACGGAAAAAATTAGCTTACATTGGTTTGAAGTGGAGTATCTGTGTCTTACACACCTGTGTAAATCTCACATGAACATGCTTTTCCATTTCCCCTTCTTGTTAATGCTGCCAATAACAGATATTTTCCTCTAAATAAGATTGCATTTCAGCATTTATTGTATTCTTCATGTCTAAAATGTTAAATTTTATTCTTACAGCCGCACACAGCCCACTTCCAGGATTCATGCACAGCCCTCAAACATGCAGTACCTCCACATAACCAGCAGCTAATTAACTTACATCTAGTGTAAATGTTACTTAGAGAAACATTACATAGATCATATCCATGTCAAAATGTAATTTTATAAATTTTATAAATAACTAGTTTGTCATGGGTTTCTGAGTAAGCCACAAAGACCCCGTTTTTTTTTTTTACCAGCAGTTCACTTGGACCAGAGACCCTTTGTATGGGAACTTTTTTTTTTGGCTCTCTTGAAATAAAATGAAGGCTAAAGGAAAATATTCTATCTATTTACATTAGCTTTGGGGTAAAATATCAAAACCGAAAACCTACCCTTGCATTTTTGGAGTAAGGGTGTCAGGTTTTGGATAGGGTTTGCATATCTCAGCAGTGGCACCCCCCAGGAACGACAGGCAATCATTGCAGATCCGCTTGACTAGGCCTAAGATCAAGCAAGTCGTATTCTTTCCAGCTCCCTCTCTCAATCTCCTTCCCTCTGCCTGTCTCTCTTTCTCTCTCTCTCTTTCTTGGACCACTTTCTAATTCAACACCATTAAAATAGTCTGATGCTTTCCAAAAAATTTAAAATACTTTTTTTTGTTTTCTTTTTTGTTTCCCTAAGTGCAGAATGGCCACATCTGCTGGCTGGCACCATAAAGGTTGGCGCCAACGGACAGCATTGCCCTTCGGTTTTTGGGGCTTTCTCACAAGATTGGGAAATGAGTATAATGAGGCGGATTATTGCATCTTTGTTTATTAATCGGCTGGACGTGAACAAATTGGAACACACAGGCAGGCCTGGCTTTTGAAACTGTTCCATCCCACGGAGCTGCAAACTGTGCTGCAAAAGTTTCCAGACTGGACATGTTGTGTGTCTGTGTGTGTGCTTGCGCTCATGCATAGTAATAAAAATTATTATTCTGAGCTAAATTCTTCATCATGCATTTATTGTTGTTGTTATTATTTGTGCTCTGAGGAGAGCAGTTTTAGAGAGGAGCTGTCTTGTTGGCAGCCTGCCTGTCAACAGAAAAACAGTGGCAAAAACAACAAATAATGAAATTGAAGTACATGGAGACTATGCACTTAAATGATAAACAGAAGTGTAATTGTATTTGATACAATGAATAAAACAATAATGTATATTTATGTATCTATATAAATCATGCATTCATTCAGAGATTTTGAATTGTAATTTCAATGTCGCTTTCAGGTTTCTCTCTCTTCGTCAGTTTACCTGCACTGGTTTACCTGCAATATGTACAGTACATGGATGTTATTGTATTTTATAGCA
The DNA here is from genome assembly GCA_029718625.1 of Synaphobranchus kaupii. Taxonomy (NCBI): domain Eukaryota; kingdom Metazoa; phylum Chordata; class Actinopteri; order Anguilliformes; family Synaphobranchidae; genus Synaphobranchus; species Synaphobranchus kaupii. The sequence continues at coordinate 83,111,135 of CM056376.1, read as the reverse complement.
TAGCCTACTCTACAGTGCAGTAACTGAATACCTACAATACCAACTACATCTATAATAATAATAATAATAATAATAACAAATATAGCTGCAAGCAGCGATTCCCGGGGACCAAGCGGCATTAGCAGAATTTGTCAAATACAGAAACCGCAAAATGGTAGACAACTCGAGACAGGGTTGACCCAAAATACAAATATTTGTTTCTAATCAGGGCTTTTGCCATTGTTGATGGTATCTTAACCCGATCCAGTAAGGGCTTGCGTAAGTACAAGTGAAACAGTGAACAGTTAATACTGTTAAATTTCTTAACTTTTGCAATAAAAAGGTGTTTCTTAATGTGAAAACAACATTAAAAGAAGCATAGCTTTTGCACAATAGTTTTGCCAAACATTAACTTAGCCATTGGTACCAAGCTGGAATTGAGCCACTGACCACAGACATGGAAAGCTAAGATTGCATCCACTAGGCCAAAGCAGGTTAACAGAAATGAGAAGGCCAAATAAAACTTGTGTGTTGCGGTATCAGATTGTTTTGGCTTACTGACTTCATAATTCAAACAGATAACAGGTAATATTATGAAATTTCTTAGCCTTTGCAATAAAAAGAAGATTCTTACAATGACGTGCACATTGTGTGCCTCAAAAAAAAACTTTGGAACAGGTGGGGATCGAACCACTACACAGCAGTCAAATGCCTTAACCACTAAGCTACTTTCACAGTTGGTATGGCAGGTAGACGACCTGTTAAGCAGAGATAGTGTACTTGGCGGATGGCATACCTGCCATCCCAACATTTGTATTTCTTTAGTGCCACCACGCAGATTGATTGGGTTAAAACTGCAAGGCTCAAGTCTTGATCTAACTCTCAATCAATCCACCAAGTTTCAGAACTTTATATCAAACGGTTTTAGAAGTACTAGCATTTATGTGATAAGCCACGCCCAATGCGAAATTCATTGGCTTCTCATTCGGCCAATTTTTGACATATGCCTTAGTAAAGTAATGCATGTATGTAGGGGTGTGGGTTGAGTACCTTGAACAGGTTTGGTGCAAATTGGTCTAATTCTGTAGAATTCTGTTTTACAAAAAAATGATAATTAGCGGAAAATCGAAGATGGCAGGATTCTTGGTTTCTTGAGGCAAATTTGTTGGGCACAAGTAGCGGGACGTATATACCAAATTTTGTGACTGTAGATCAAACGGGGCGTCGGCAGTGGGCGTGTCAATGATTTTTAGTGAATTTTTAAATATTTTCTTATATTTTGATCTATATAGCTCCACTACTTGGCTCGATTGGGTTGAAACTGGAGAGGTCAGGTCCAGATGTTACTCGTAAAAGACCTTCCAAGTTTCATAACTTTCTGTGAAATGGTTTTGGAATTATTAGCATTTTTGTGATAAGCCACGCCCACTAAATATTTATTGGCTCGTCATTCGGCCATCTTTTAAAATATCAAAATTATGTGTATATGTTTTATGAAGCATGGTCTAAGGAGTTTGTGTACCTGGTTTCATGTAAATTGACCAAATATTGTAGGAGGAGTAGCATTTTAAGTGTTTTACAAAAAATGCTAATTAGCAGAAAATCCAATAAGGCTGACTTCATGGATCCTTGAGGTAAATTTGTTCAACATGAGCAGAGGGACCTGTATACCACATTTTGTGACTCTAGGTCAAACGGGGCGTCGGCAGTGGGCGTGTCAATGTCACAATATTTACACGTGCACTACAGCGCCACCAACTGGCCTATCGCCAAGGAATTTGGTGTGAGCTTATGAGATGACAACTTCTAACTATTTGCCAAGTTTCATGAGAATCAGCCAAGCGGTTAAGGAAAAACTCAAAGAAGTAATAAATGAGTACATTTAAGCCAAAATGTCTGCAAATTCAAGACGGCGCCCACCAAATTAGTAAAGATCTATGATACAAATCCGGCTCTTTGTCACTGTAGCAAGTTATACATCTCTGCAAAGGAACTGTGATTTTTAGTGAATTTTTAAATATTTCTTTATATTTGGAACTATATAGTGCCACCACATGGCTCGATTGGGATAAAACTGTAGAGGTCAAGTCCTAATTGTACTCTTAACCTCTTAATGCCAAACGCCCCCTAGCGGTAACGCGGGTGTGACGGAAATTATTAAATTATACATTTCATTAATTTAATAATATATAATAAACTGCTTACCTCAATATTTTGATTAAATATCCTTATGGTATATCCATTCCTTCTGGGAAAGTGGTTTTTAAGCCCAAAACGTCGAGATAAAACTTTGTAAATAACGTTGGAAACTCTGACCTAATTCTCAAACATGTATTGCAGCTTGATGTCACACCATAAACAATGTGCTGGTAAACTGTTCTGCTTAATTGTATTTCACAAAACTTTGGTTTAAAAAATCATTATACCTTTAGGCTTCAAGAAAAAATACTTTAAAACTTTCATAAGGCTGTACATGATTTTTTTCCAATTTTAAACCGACTTGTGCTTTTTTGCACTTGATTACGACTCGTTCGGCTGTGTTCACTTTGGCGTTGTGAAACTCAGCCAGTTTCTGGAGTACCAATCCAACGGCTTAGTATATGTTAGCCAGAGTGGTTTTGAACATGCTTGCAGAGAATTATGCAAAACCGTCGTCAATTGGGTGTATTTCTTTGACTGATAGCACAATAGGCCTATCTGAAGTGGGAAAAACTGTCTTCGACCTGCCTCCACTCCGAGTATTATTTGCTTTCCATTGGGTTTTAAAACTGTCTGTCAAATATTCCAGCCAATAGCCAAGACTCTTATCTTTCAAAAGAGCCCTCCTTAAACACATTTCCTTCGTAAATGAAGGCGATAACAGCACTGCGTATGAGGAAGTGGCACTCACGCGTAATTATCGAGCCAAGATGGCGCAGTGTTTTTACCTTGTAGCGTAGCTCGCTACATTCCGTTTAGCAAAGCACAATTAATTAGGTAAGGCCCGCAGTTACATTTTTTACTTTAGAGTATTTTTGATACAGTTTTTGTGTAGTTATGTCGAGATTTTTGAGGCGTTTATCCGTGCACCAAGTGCTAGACGAACTGGATAAGCCAGAAGATGTTTTTGCCGAGGGAGACTCATCCTGTCTCAGTGACGCTGAATCCACTGATGACCGAGATGATGTTGCTGACATGTAAGTTGTTTTATCATACTAACAGTGTTATGCTATAAACGCATTGAATTTCGCCATGGCAGGTAACGTCGTTAGGGCTGGTGGTATTACCGATTTTTCGATATACCAGTGTGAATTCACGCAATGCCATGCGAGTTCGTAATTACATTGTCAACTGTATTTTATTGTTTTTCATACAATTAATATTACAAATTGCACATTCCAACGGTATGATAAATAATTTATGAAGTAAACTTAGGGTGTATTGTCTGTGTTGACAAACTCGCACGTGTTACGTGGCGTTGCCAACAACACAGATGTTTGGTGTAAGCATCGAAGGAAATTTAGCTGCAATGCGTGAATCCCTGTGTTTCTTCTGTGAAGCTAACTAACCTTATATACTTATGCATAAAATCGGTCCCTCTCAGCTAAATTAATATAGATAGTATTGCCTTTACAGTGGCAAGTTAGCAAGCATCCCTGTGTTTTCCTGTCTGTTTATTATAGTTTATACGAGTATTAGGAATGGAAGTGTGGTGTTGCTGATTTGCCCACAGCTTACTGTGAACTACAGTCGACGTTCATTGCTAGGGATAGCTGCTACATTATGCGAAGGATGTGCTTTGCCTTGTCTGTTCTGTAGTGATCTTGATGTCTCTGTGCGCACTTACTGTACGTCGCTTTGGATAAAAGCGTCTGCTAAATAAATGTAATGTAATGTAATGCAAGCAAAATTACAGGTAACAAGCAGCTAGCTATCTATTTGTGTCTGAGATGAGCTACTAAAACGATTTTTTTGAGTGTGAAATGGCTTCTGGAAGTGTTTAGTAAAGTCATTGTTCCACCTGAGTAAATTGTTCTGTATGCAGTACAGAAGGCTGTGCAGGTAAACAAAATGGTAATTTATGCATGGTATGAGGGAGAGAACATGATAACATGAGGGAGTACTTGTTGATTATTATTGTTGTTGTATAAGGGGGACTAATGGGTATATCAACATGGTGGACAATTCCATGGACAGGGTTAGTGGGATTTGTAATGATGCAGATTGCTCTGCATGTGTAGTCTAAATGGCTTCTGTATGAATGGTTAAATAATCTCTCCTCAACCTCCACCCCCATGTTTTGATCCTTTACCTTTTTTTGTTTTTAGTTCTTTTTTTTTTAGCTTTTTGGACCCTGCCATTTTGTACTTTCTTTGTGTAAATACGGTAACTTCAGCAATTAGAGGCAAGGATCTTTTTATTTGTTACAGCAGGGGTGTTTTTATTTTTCATCTAGGAAACTGGTGGACTTTTGATTTTTTATCCACTGCACTTTTAGTAGTACACCTTAGTGCACTTGTATATAGTTGATATATGTTTGTCATGTATAAAGTTTTGCCTCCTAAAACCCAACCCCAACGTCCCTGTCATAGGAGGTGCCAACAGAATAAAGGACAGGACTGGCAAGCATTAATGTGTAGGGAAGTTTCATACTATTCCCATTATTCATTTGAAAACCTGTTTGCACATTCCTGGACTCATTTCTGGCTAATGGGGCTCTGGTGAAATACACAAGATTCACTGTGCTGCTACATGGGTTTTGACAGCTTTTTGTAACCTTGGTTAGTTAGTTGTGTAATATGCAGAACACCAAGAACACGTCTAAAAATGAACTTTTATTGCCAATATTGACAAATTATCTCATTTTATTGTAAAAACCTAAAAAATAAATCATATTGAGACCTTTCTGGAACATTGCCATTTTTGGCACATTTGGCACCATTTGGATAACGAAAAAGGTTCACCTGAAAAAAACCCTGTAAAATTTGAATGGTTTGAGATATTGACACCAGATTGTTACCAGAGGTAGGCAGCATATTGATGAATCAGATAGAGGAGTCATTTCCTTGATTGCATTTGTAGCTCCCCAGGTAAAAATTCTTAAACTTGAATGTAGGTACCCGTTTTTTAGTTTTTTTATATTTTCTGTACATAAATTGTTGTAGTTAAGTATCAAAAACTGGATTTCTATGAGTTCTCACTGCTTAGTCGTAATACTGTAGGTGTCTGCTTTAATAAAAGCCATGAACCATATTTGTACCATTTATAGTTTTTGAGATAACCACCTTTGTTTGTCACTAGTGAAAACAGGCAAAATTTGGCCTATTTTGCCCTCGGTAGGAAGAGGTTAACAGAACTACCAAGTTTCATAGCTTTCTGTCAAATCGTTTTGGAATTATTAGCATTTTTGTGATAAGCCACGCCCAGTGAAAATTCATTGGCTCGTCATTCAGTTTCATCTCAATTGGTCAAATTTTGTAGGAGGAGTAGCATTTTAAGCGTTTTACAAAAAATGCTAATTAGCAAAAAATCCAATATGGCGGACTTTATGGGTCCTTGAGGCAAATTTGTTCAGAATGAGCAAAGGGACCTGTATACCAAATCTTGTGACTCTAGGTGAAACGGGGCGTCGGCAGTGGGCGTGTCAATGTCAAAATTTTGTCACGTGCACTTCAGCGCCACCAGGTGTTCAATCTGTGTCATAATATAGAGGATCCAAGAGTTTGGCAATCCCAATAAGCTTGCCAAGTTTGGTGATTCTAGGCCAAACCAGCTCACGGGAATTTTAGGTGAAAGCTGAGGAAAAAAATATATATAATAATAATAATTAAAAAAAGAATCTGAACAGCTACGCTGCTCGGTCCCCTAATAATAATAGTAGTAGTAGTATTACAGTAGTTGTAGTAGTATTAGTAGCAGCAGCAGCAGCAGTAGTAGTAGCATTACTACTTTGAGAGAAGGTTTGAATCAAACTGGCCAGTGATGAGTACATGTTGTTTGAAATACAGTATACCAACATAGCTACAGAACTGTATAGCAGTCAGAAATTTAAAAAAAAACTGAGTACTGGAAATCCCTGATAGTGCAGAGAGCTGAAGTTTGGCTTGGTGGTGCTTATTTGAATTGCTTGTCTTTTGCAGCTTTTGACCAAGCCAAACTTCACGCTTAAAACATAGTTTTTTGTTAATAATAGTAGTATTGGGAATAGTAGTATTAGTAGTAGTAGTAGAAGTATTAGTAGTAGTAGTATTAGTAGCAGCATCATTCTTATTATTAGTAGTAGCAGTATTTTTATTAGCCTAGTAGTAGTAGTCATATTAGTAGTAGTAGTAGTAGTAGATGTAGTTGTAGTCGCAGTAGTAATAGTAGTAGTGTCATGATTTTGACGCCTTTTCACCATGCAGTCGTTTTTCTCGGTAGCCATGCGAAGGCGCTGCCCGTTTAGTGGATGTTTGCTCCGCCCCGTCTTGATTGCGGAGCTTCTGTCAGCATCTTCACCTGTGCGTGGTTACCTGGGAGTTATTTAAGCCCACGTTTTCCTCCGTTCTGGGCTTCGATATTATTTTGCGTTTTGCACTGTGGTGTGTCGTATTATTTTGCCCTCTGTTTGCCTTAGCCGGTATTGTTAGGTCTAGGTATTTTAGGAGACCATTTTTGCTCCCTTTTGTTTTATTGGAGTTTTGCGGGACTTGCCTTTGTGCATTGAGCTTTAAGGTTGAATTCCTTTTTTTCATGCTCGTTTCAGTCTCCGCTTCCTGGTCCTTCCTTTTTCTCGTTGCCTAAGACCTGTTGCCTTTTCTGTCTCTCCCTCCTCTCTCGGTCTGCTTTCTTTCTTGAAAGCGAGAGGAGCCTTGGTTTGTTTGTGGGGATATTTATATAGTCTTATCTATACTGAGAGGCAGGGCGTGTATTTTCTATTAGGCTTGTGTTAGTCATTTACTAGTAAAGGTATGGGACGGCGGTTAACTGTTCTACTCACCTGTAAAATGTTTCTCTCTCCTGGGAGATCGGGCGTTTTTCCCTTTGTTTTTTGCATGTGACTGCGAGCCTATGAAAGTAGCCTTGGAATGTTAGATCTCTGTTCCTTTCGCCTTCTCGTTACCTTTCCCCTTATTGAGATATAGGGCTTAATCATACTGAGCAGCAGGGCTTTATCTATACTGTGAGTCAGGGCGTTTATTCGTTTTTTGTGCCATTATGCTACTCGCCTGTGCTTACGCTTCTCGTTACAGAGGCAGGGCGTTTATTATTTCTGGCTCTTTAGCTACTTAGCTCGTAGAAGTATGGTACCGCAGTTCTCTGCTATATTCGTCTTTCTATGGTCTCTCCTTATTGAGAGGACCGGGCGTTCACGCTTTTACTCAGTTACTTAGCTCGTAGAAGTATAGGGCAGTAGTTCTTTGTTCCATTTCGCCTTGTTTGCGAGTCTATTAAAGTAGCCTTGGAACGTTAGATCTCTGTTCCTTTTGCCTTCTCGTTACCATTTCACATTAGTATCTCGTTTCTTCACTGTTTTGTATACATTTTGAGTATTCAGTGTTTTTTTTTAGCTTGTGTTTTCCGAGCTCGAGATGCGTTGCTCTGTTGTGAGATTCACCCGGTTATACGGGTTGTTTTTGGTTATGCCCCTTTTTTCCTAGTTCCCGTATTTCCCTCCAGTGAGTAGGAACTAGGTAATTCGCGTTAACCCTTTATATTTCCCTATATATGGGGTCCCTCCGTCTCAGTTGCCTTAGTGCTTAAATAATCCCCTTGCTGCGATTGGTCCCTCCAACCGCACATGTCACACCCCCGTTACAAGTAGTAGTGGCAGTAGAAGTATTGTTGGTGGTGGTGGTGGTGGTGGTAAAGGTCAAAACGCTGCAGGTACTGGAATCCTCTTCTTTTACTTAATTTTTTCTGCCCGTTGCCCTCAAATAACATTTGTGCTTCAGCTAAAATATGGCAGTTTGGCCTCCTGGTGGTGGTGTAGTGCACATGAGAAAATTCTGACCTTTACAAGCCCCGCATCTGTAAATGTATTTATATATTTAGTATAAATTAATAAATGTATAAAATAATTGGGAGCAGAGTAGCATACTGGCCAGGGATTTGGGCTTACATCCAGGTAGGTTTAATTCCCAGCTGGGCGACTGCCACTGTATCTTTTGACATTGGCAGTAAGGTACTTACTGTAAGCTGAGTTGCTTCAGTAAATATCCTGCTGCATAAATGGATTGTATGTGAAAAGAATGTATGGTGTTTAAGTAACTCTAGATAAGAGTATCTGCTGAATGACTAAAAAACAAAAATTAAATTTGTTAAGTTTTGTTCTTCTCCACATCAGTAGACAATTTTCTGAAAACACTTAATATTCTACTCGACCTACAAACTTTGTCCATTTTGCACAAAATTTGGTCAATGCTTGTAACTAATGCATTTTGATGAAATATCCCATAGCACAGTATGTTTTTACACACGACAGGATCTCTCAACACAGGGTGGAGCTGGAGAGGTCCTAGAAATAAAAGGATATCATAAAAAATCTATGTCCAATCACAGAGGTCACAGATGTATGGTATTGTGGCACTAGTCAATAAGTACAACTACATGTCTTGACAGGATGTCAGCCATCCATCTTTGATTGGCTGCCATCTTCTATTTTATATCAAATGTTTAGCATGCTACTCCTACAAAGGAGGACCAATTTTCATGCCAACTGTAAAAAAATATATACCTTTGAACCAAACTTATAGAAGTTATATGCAGAAACCTAAGTAGGAAATGATTACCATCTCTATAGGAGGATCACCAGCTCTAAATATAAATGCTAAAAATCACTGCCAACCACTTCTGTATCACACACCTATCAAATTTCATGTAGTGGTCCAGGAACAAATGGAAGACTAAGCAGATACTTGGATGGCTACTTGCCGCTATTATTATCATTATTATTATTAGTAGAAAAAAATATAACAGATAATGGCAACCTTAAGGAAAGCAAAATGGTACAACTGTTCTCTAAATTTAGCTGGAATCAGATTCATAGTATTCTATATAATAGGAACCTATCCATCTTCTCATGTCTATATCTTTGTATATGTCTTGTTTATATATCGGCCCAACTGCATCTATCTGTAGTTGGGCAGATGAGCAATGCATCTACTCAACACAGCTCTCCCCTGCACTTCATTTTACTTACTGTATATTTTTCATGAATGAATCTATGGACTCTTATTCCAGTAGAGTTCTCCTCTGCTGATCGTGGCATAACGCCAGACTTCAAGAAGAAAGCCAGGAGTATTGAGAAAATATGTCAAATTTCACAGAACCTCCAGCTCTCAGTAACATTTTACAGTTTTGCGCAATTCTACTGGCTCAAAGTCAATGTGCTTTCGTACGTTGGAGGATTTAGATGTGGTTCTCGTCTTGTCTTTGATGCAGGCTGCTCGATAGACTGCACCATTGTGAAGGACAGAGAATCGCTCCGTATCTGGAAAAGAAAACACATCGCAAGGTCACCGGAGTGGTTTGGCTCTCCCATCTCGCTCAGTCGCCCGCCCTTTGCCATCTACAGAGCCTGGGACTTTTCTTTGATCGCCCCAGGTTCCTCCTGGGTGTGAAATGCATTCCCTGGTGAGGCAGGGACGAGTTTTGATGTGTTAGAGAGCCTTGGCTCCGGAATATAATCCACTTTTGCTCTGGCCCTTACTTCACAGGCAGAATGCTTTTGTCCTCGCTATTTGAGAAATGATTAACACGTTGTATTGGGGCTGTAGATGTGCCTGGTATGCGTGTGCCTGCTAACACCGTGACTAACATTTCTTTCCCTGTCTTCTTTTGTACTGTGTGCACATAAACCTACGTAGTAGCTTCCTTTTTATCCCTATTTACATAAAGAGGGAGATGTATGTGTGGCATTAACATTTTTACCCCCTTATCTGCTTACACAGTGATGTATTACCACATATTTTCACCTTTTATGGTGTGATAATATCCAATTTCAGGCCCCTCCCTGAGCCCATACCTACTTCTTTCACACATCTATATTTAATACAGTGTAATAGATGGAGCAACCAACATGTGATTACACAAATCAGATTATATGCTCACTGTATTGTGGCTGAAGGGTAGTAGTAGTGATGTTAACCATCATCTCTTTCAGGGTGATGATCTTTAAATTATATTTTCCATCTGCACTTTGATGATAGCAGAGGACCTCAGTAAACCATCGTCTCACCCCTTTGAGCTACCCTCGAATCCTGACCTGAGGTCTCGCTATCTGACAACACTCATAGACAATACTGTCAAGCTCTCTCTCCTGTTCCCTCTATCTCTGTTCACACTCACTCTATAAGCAGTCCGTCCTCTCCTAAAGGAACACACACTCTATTGTCCTTCCACAATATATGAGCCCCAGAAGCCCAATGCTTGATTATTTCTGTGTGTGTGTGTGCGCGTGCGCGCATGTGTTTAGTGTTCCAACTCGGAGGTGATCCAGGATCGCCTGCTTCTGAGAATTAGTTTTTTTTCAGCAGAAAAAAAATCCTGTCTGTCTTGGCAACAGCAGAATCAACATTCCGGTGATGGACGAGTCAAAGTCAGGCTCGTTGTCATAATGATCAAAACTCTCTGCATATTCCAGGATAGCTGACCCAACCTCCCCGCGTCTGACGAGTACATGATGTGTGGCTTCATGCTGGTATGTACGCAAAATCCAACACACAGTCCAACACACTGAGGAGACGAATGGGATATGACTGCTGTTTTTTACCAAATTTTTTTCATCTGAATTTTATTACCTGAAAAATACAACAAAAGCCAGTGGGTTTGCTGAGCGCTCTGTGACCTTTGAATGGTAAATGCAGGGAGTAAAAAAGTTCTGTTTTAGGTGTTGCCGATGTATTGACAAAACTGGCAATTCTTAAAGGAAAAAAATGATCTATCTATTATCTGCAGACAATTATACAAACATTCAGAGCACTAATGTCATGTATTGCCCTGAAAGTATCCCGAATAGTTAGCCATCCTACTCATGATGACGTGCTTGGGAAGAACTCTCCTCCTGTTTGATATGACTTGCAACTTGTTATGTTTGTGATTTCAAGATCAATCATATACAGTATGCACATGTTCAGCATGTTGGCAGTTGGCATTGTGACAGCAAAATGTTCTGACTTTATCTTGAAAGACAGTGGATGCAGCCTAAAGCACTCATAGTTCATTGCAAACTGTCTATAATGCTTATGAGATCAAATGTGAAGATGACAGATTTCAAAAAGGATTTTGACCTGCAAAAACAAAACAAGCAATATAGATAAACCTAAAGGAATGGGGTGAAAGATTTGTTTTCCACAAATGTACTTTACACATAACTATTTGATGCATCTTCATTAAACTAATAATTAGATATTGTCCAACTAACTACAAAAATTATGTGTACACTTTGCTTATGTCATTTAAGGTAACATCATGTGAGAACTTCCAAGACTTCCAAGAAAAATATTTTAAATTATGTCAAAATGGATCATGCTTTTATTTCAGCCTTTGTATGTTTAAATTAGTCGTTATTTTATTGAGTACCCAGATACAGAACATATGTGGAAGACTACTTTTAAGTGTGGTCACAGCTTGGAAAAAATAATAAGTCCTTTTACGTAAAGGAGCATATTTGCTCCTTTTTCACACTGTTTGTATGTTCATAATTAGAGGAAGCATCTGCCTTAGGCCTTGTCATTCCCAATCATGTTGCAAGATCAAAGTCTAGTTATCCTCACACAGTATGATGATGGTCCCACACAGAAGATGGGCAGAGTATGAGGTATTGCTCACCCAAACAACCTCAGTAAAGCAGTGGTACACACTCAATGGCCTGCGGCCTGATGGTGCACTCCAGGCAGTGCGAGGGGCAGTTGGAGCCGACGAAGTTAGGCCCGGCCTAATGAGCATCATGGAGACACCAGACATTGCCCAGTACCTACACTCAAGTTGTTTCTGTGGTTCATTTTTAGCCTTGTCTGTGCTAGGCTTTTGAAGTTTCCTAGAGCCCAGATTTGGCTAAATGCTGCCTCCTTGGACATAGCCATCAAATGCATAGCTTTCCCTGCAGTGCCTTTTAGAGAACCTCCACGGCTAAATATAGGATCAAATCAGGACTACTGAGGCCTTTTTGGGAGTGTGCATCTGGAAGCTATGTGGCTTTGGCGTTCCGTGTTGTGAGATTCCTGGTGCTGTTGGATGGTGCCTGTGCATCTGCGTTATGCACTTTATCATCAGGGAATGCTAGTGACAGGCATCTTCTTTTTGATGGCTATACTCCAGGTCTGAGTGCCCCCCCCCCCCCCCCCCCCCCCCCTGTATCCATAGCCCATGCCAGATGGGTAAGGGACAAGGGGCTGCTGGGGTTGAGGAATTTGACTTGATCCCCTCCTGACTGGAACCTTCCTACTGGGACACCTGTTGAAGTAGCATTGGGATGACTGCCACAGACCCCCACCCAAAACCTCCCACCAGGCACCACCAGTGACCTCCGCTAAGGGGACAAGGTCGCAGGTGGGGCTGGCACAGTCATTTCCATGGGAATGGGGATGGTGTGTAATCCAGAAACATGTCCGTCTCCTCCCCCTTCTCTTTCATCCTTAAGCCCTATTTTTATATTCAGGTTTCAGTGTAAACTGATACAGCAGATCAGAGAGGTATAGGGTAAGGACCTGTATGGGGGGTATCTGATAGAGGGATACGTCCTGCCTCCCTTTGCCAAGCTGAGCTTGTTTGAGTCTCCCTGGCTAAGGTTCAAGGCAGACGCAGATGAGCAATGTATGAAACACTGTGGTGGATGCAAATCTCTACTGTCCTCTCTGTGGCTCTAGCCTGTATGTGGCAGAATGTTCAGAGATTTGTGTGGAGACTGATGTACACACGTGTGTCCCGTGTATATGTACAGTGTCATAATGAGCTGTGTGGAGTCTTTGAGAGTGAAATTTTCATCAAAAATAAATATATGGGTTGCTGTGTGGCTCATCTTCTTAAGTTACATGTTCTACTGCATGGATGGACCCCACAGTCTAGTTATGAATCCAAACATTTCCAGTGCCGACTGTGGCTGGCAGCCCTGCAGGGCAAGGCACAATTGGCAGTCGTGTTGCTGGGGGAAAGAATGGTTTCCATCAGTTCCAATGAGCGTTGCTGGGGAATACGATCGGGCATTCCAAATTGGGGGCATCAGAAAATGATACGTATAAAATGCTAAAGAGAGATTTTGCTATCAATACCCAAGATATTGGAGCTTATGAAAGATACACATTTATAATGTGATAGTACTGTAAGTCTCTCATGTAAACATGTATTAAGTTAATTGACATGTTTCTGGATGAGACAGGAAATTTAACCCTATTTACTTTGGCCCTTTTGAGGCAATGTCCTCCTGGTTTCTACTAGGTTTATTTAAATGTCAATATCTAAAAAAATATTCCCTGCAAAATCCATGGTTTTAAGTTTGAACTGAAGAAGAAGCTGTATCATTCAGAAATTTGCTACAGAATACATTTATTTCAGAATAGTCACATACAGTATATATATAATAACCATAACATACGTCGCCTAATGTATTTAAATACGTTTAAAAAAGAACGTACGAAAGCGCGTGTGTATTCACACAAGTACAGCAACGTATTTCAGCTCTCAGTGCGAGTGGTGGTCACTGCGGAAATGTCGACTGTACGGGACTTTGGCGAAATATAACAAGATAAACTCTTCAGGGTTCATGAGAAAACAGCTGTAGCTGAATATACTGGTAAGTACTTGGTTTCTTTACATATTCTTTACATATAAACATATTTATACGAGAGATTTTGGAGCAAAAAATGCGGTGTCTTCTAAACCGAAAGTGGATCAGGTACTGTATATAGTACAGTAAGCAAGGGAAAACGGTGAATACTCATTTGTACAACGTTTTTAAAAAATATTATTGTTTCTATACGTCAACATGATTTTCTTAGCGTGTATAAACGGTGCATTTGATGCATTTTACAGTCTGTGGCTGTAGCCAGAGGAAGGTCGTAAGTGCTGTGGGCTACTAATAGCACCCTCCTAATTTATTGCACGGCAGTGTAACTGGAGAAACTGCGGTTTTCGCAAGAGGCTACCCTTTAAAAAAATACTGCGTCAAAATTTTCGGGGTTTTCTTAAAGCTGTAGTTTATATTTTCAGATGAACATGAATACTGTAACTGAGTCGCATGCGTCTCAACCACTAGGGGTGAAGTCTATAGGGTTAAATGTTTATTGACATGTCTCTGGATGTGGCAGGTTTGCTGTTTCTCAGGGGAAAGAATGATTGGATGGATCATCATTTTCATCAGTGCCTCCTCTGTCACTCTGAGTGATTGAGTCTTCTCAGTCCACTTCTCATGAGTGTTGGTGTCACTGGGCAAGAACACTTCACCTCACTCCTCTTGTGTTCAGCAATAAGAGCCTTCCCATGGTCCTTTGGTCTTTGGTAATTAGCAACATACCGAGTTGTCACACAAGTGTCTGAATGATTTCTGTACACACACTTGAGACCTGAAAAGAGGGAGAGAGAGACAGAGGAAGGAATTGCTCCTGTCACAGCCAATAGAGCAAGTAATGTATCTCCTGAAATGAGGTGCAGTGTTTGTGCATGGGACAGAGGAGGTGGGGGTGTGGGGGGGGTTGTTGGATGTGGGCAGTTTCACAAGGAGCTCTGTCACCACAACGCTCTGAATGTGTCCTTTTACTCCTTGTCCTCTTCCAGGAATCTGGACATTTGGATCCCAATGCACACGATGTGACAGTAATGGAGAAGAACAATGGGAATAATGGGAACCCGTATATGATAAATATTTATTTTTTCCCCCAGCAGACATCCACCTCAGAATTCAATTGTCAGGATTTTCTGGTGTAATGTAAGGCTGGGACTTGTACCAAACATATGTGTGCCTTAAAATGACTGGCTATTTCAACTATTTCAAAACTGAGTTTTCAGGTCAGTCGGCTGGTTGAGCTGTATCATATTTGTTTGACTTGTATCAGGGCTGGTCAAGGTGTATGTTGGTTGGGTTACATCAGGACTGGTTGAGGTGTTTCATGGTTGGCTGAGGTGTATATGGGCTTGTTGAGTTCTATCTGGGCTTTTAAAATTTATCAGGACTCGATTGGTTAAGTACTGAAGGTGCACTTCTGATTCCTCTGATACTTTTTCTGATTCTTTGTCACCCTGCTGCTGCTTTGAAACCTTGATCCATCTGTCACCCAGCGAGACTGCAGACAGACAGATGGGAAATTCGACCTTGGCAATGTTACCATTATGCCTCCACAACATTTCCCCAGACATCTTCCAAGACATTCCAGAGGCATCTGGGAAAATTTGTCCACTTTGTGAATGCAAACCAAACATCTCCCTCTCTCTCCCACTCTCCCAAAACCTCTGAACCAAAAGCCTTCCCCCTTTCTCTCCCAGAAGATCAGACATGTAGACTGATGGTTTCAAGAGTTTCATAACATGTCTGGGTCTCAGGCCAGTTCATTATGATGAATGAGAGTATTTATGCAGTAATATTATTAATCTAGTCTTACAAATTGTTTTTACAGCTGAATTAAATTTATATTCTCTGCACATGCTCACAAAATCCATTAGGCCTCTCACACCTAAAGTCACATCTTTCAAACCCAACTGAAATCACAGAAGACAGAAAGGACAAAAACACTTATGAGACTGTAAATCAAACCCATTCCCTCATTTCGTTTTCAGACCTGCACTTCACTTACTGTGCAGGTCATTCTTGAATCCTGATTTCATTGACTTTGCCTTTATCCATCAAAGGTAGAAAGTTAAGCATAGACTATAAATATAAATCTGAACACTCAATAGCTCTGCAACTTTGGCTACAATTAAGGACAGGCATTTCTGTAAACTTTCAGTCTCACAACAGGCATTAGTCAATATCACTGAAAAACAAGCAAGAGACGTGGGACGATCTGGGTGAAAATTATAGAAGTTTCTAATGCATTCCAACTGTATTGAGCAAAACCAGCTTTCATGCTGAGGTTTGTTGCACCACAAAGCCTGGTCTGAGAGCCATCAGCTCGAGACCGCTTGTTATCACCACAAGCAGTGAGCCCTGTTATGGAGACCATTAGAGACCGTAATAGAGCTGGAGGGTGTCACAGGAGAAGAATCTCTTGCAAGCCAGGTTTTTTCCATCTACAGTCAGGTCCATAAGTATTTGGACAGTAACACAATTTTTGTTGTTTTGGCTTTGTACTCCAGCACTTTGGATTTGAAATGGAACAATGACGATGATGAGGTTAAAGTGCAGACTTTCAGCTTTAATTTCAAGGTTTTTACGTCCATATCGGGTGAACAGTGTAGCAATTGTCGCCATTTTTATACATCCCCCCCCCCCCCCCCCCGCCATTTTAGGGGACCAAAAGTAATTGGACAAATTAACATAAACTTTAATAAAGTTATCATATTTAATATTTGGTTGCATATCCTTTGCATGTCATGACTTCCTGATGTCTGTGACCCAACAACATCAAAAGACTCTTGGGGCTCTATCTTGGCGATCTTAGTGCTTCGTCTAAGCACATGGCGTTAAGTGCATTTAGGACATGTCCAAGTCCAGTTTTGCGATTTTAACGGCGTTTTTTTTTTGGGCGCTAAGCATGGCGCAACGTGCAAATGGGCTGAACCGAGTCTCTTCATTAATTATAGGTGTGTTTTGGGCGTGACATGCAATAAACCAATCAAAATGTCTCATTCCCATTCCCTTTAAAAGCCTGCTTTTCCACCTTGGTGGACTGCTTATATCAGTGGTTCCCGAACTCGGTCCTCGGGGACCACTGTGTATGCTGGTTTTCGTTCCAACCACAATTGCAATCCCAAAATCCTAACAACCTGTTCATTTTTCTTAATTAGGTGCTTTTCATGTTTAGAGGGATTATTTACCCTCTTAAGCCACATCATGTCAGAAATAGCTATGCATGCCATGAAGAATAAAAATTCCCATGTTCCTACTGTGCTTATTGGGCTGTTTTGCAAATAAGTAACATTTTTTTAAAACTGATCAAATTAAAGACTGGGGTGAATCAATTGGCTCCTAATTAGGTAGTTGAAAACGTGAGTTTTTAAGTTCCCTCATCATGTTTTTCTTAAATGTATTAACACTGCAAGTTTGGCTCATTATCATTTTCTTTGTCTTTTTTTCATTATTTATCAAATGGTTAGCCTATTGATTCACCTGTCTTTAATTTTATTTAATAAAATAAAATAAATTTGGTCAGTTAAAAAATGTTTTTTTTGCCCCTTTTTGTAATTATTTGCAATATAGCACAATGAGAATATTGTACTTTTATTATTCATGACATGCATAGCTATTGCTAACATAATGTGGCTTAAGAGGGTAAATAATCCCTCTAAATATGACAAACACCTAATTAAGAACAATTGACATTTCAATTCCGGGATTGCAATTGTGGTTGGAACGAAAACCAGCATACACAGTGGTCCCCGAGGACCGAGTTTGGGAACCACTGGCTTATATGATGGCGAAACAGACATGCTCGTGCGTGTTTAGTGCGATCAAGGAATAGGCTATATGGATCAATAGTAGCCTATGATCAATATTATTCGGACTAACCATTATGAGTTCCCGGTAATTCCTGGCTTCCTTCTCACCGTAGAAAACGGCAAATTAGCCTGCTTGTTTAACAAATTTTGTTTGATTATGCAATGAAGCAATGAACTCATGTTCAAGCTTCATCCGAAGTTCATTAGGCTACCTGCATTCTAATTTTGATTAATAACATAAATAATGTTATTTTGCCTTAATGATGACACTAAATACAATAAAGCTGTCAGGTTGGCAACCCATAGGTTCAGCATATTTTCCCTTGTTTTATAATATCCTGCTTATGGAAACGTGACCAACCTGTTTTACATGTAGTGTAACGATGGCAGCACAACTCTTAAGGCCAGTTTATAGTCCAGCGACAGAGTGTCGCTGCGACCGACGACGTGCCATGGACATTTGGTTTATACTTCGGGCGACTGTCGTCCTGTGGTCGCTGAAGATGTCGCTGAGACATAAAATAAATTCAACTTTGACCCTGTCGCTGCCTCTGTTGTTATGGTAACATTTGTCTCGGACAGCGGAGGCTTCGGTCGAGCTGTCAACTTATTAGCTAGCACATAAGCTAACTGTTAATGTACAGATTTCTCTGTTGGAAAAATGTGTGCGTGCAGCCATAGGGTCGGCTTACCTACCCATAGCTTACCTACCTAGCAAGCGCGTGAATATCATTATAAATGAGCACAATTTAATATTATTATAAATAGCCTAATAATAATAACGATGTAATTTCACCGATGGATGCTTTGCTAGAGGTTGAGAAAACGTTACAATCCAAAACAAGAAGCAGCTCGCTTTCAATGCTACAATTTAGCCTACGATAGTCTATTAGTCTGTAGGCTATTGTGAATGGTTACAAAGACACATTTTCAGCTTGACTACACATTTGTAGCATTGTAGGCGCCTGCGAATGCATTGCAAAGTTATTTGCTTTCACAGTAACTAACTTAGATTTGCCAGATTAAACTTTGTGCAACGACTCAGTGACAGCCCATCTGATCCGTGGCATTCTGATAGCGAGTGAAATAGGCTACTCCACATTCTTAAACCTCATTCTCTAACTAGATAATTGTAGGCTGCTCCCCCAATGAGTCCCGTCTTGTAACTAGCTATTTACATCCCGAACGTAGGCTAGGCTATGCCCTCCGTGTTTTCCTACTAAATAACGTTTAATATGAGTTGCATCGATGTTGAACGTTTTATTTGCTACCTCGTTCAAACCCACATCCTACAAGTGTGTGAAAGACGCAGTGAATGATATTTCAAACAATATACGGTGCCCTCGAAATGGACATTTACAAACTTTATTTCAGAGACCTCCGACAAAAAAAGGGGTAAAGCAGAAGACATAATGAGATGTAGGCTAGCCTATAAAAGCTGCTTCTTCCTCCATTGTCCCCTGAGTGTAAACTGGCCTTTACACCTCTCCCCAGTCGTTCGCCATGGAGTAGTACCCATTCCAATAGCCAACGATAAGCGGTCAGTCTGAATTGCCTAACGTTAAATAAAGGGGTGACAGAAAAAACTGGTTATAGTAATGTAATATCTGTTGTTGCACAAAGGATGCTAAATGAGCAGCTAGATAGCCATCTAGGTATAGCCAACAAGCGACTGATTCGGACAGTAGCCTAACTGACGTTACATGGAATGTCCGAATCTTGGTGTCATGCTGGCAAGCACAACATATCGACTTTAACATAAGTTTAGCAAACGTTAGCTAAATTACAACTTGTAACTAATTACACTGGCACCAATTTATATTCCCACTTCTCTGCTCTCTGTTAGCTTCGGCTGCCTCGTCCTCTGCTCTCTGTCTCTCTCGCTCACGTAGCCTAATTCTTCCTCAGTAAATTCCGGTTCAAAACTGTACGGTTGTATATCTTCGTCAAAATCGAAAAGCTCGTCCTCCGGGAACTCAGAGCTGTCCGCTATATCTCTCAGGCTATAGTCGTCGGCCAAGATAGGCCACGTGATATTTGTACGCTAACGTTACCGTATTTTCGTGGGAGTGTCGCCTGGATGGGTGCCCGCCCATAAACCAGTCTCTGCGTTCAAGGGTGGAGTTTGAGCGCCCGTTACTTTCTGGGAAACACTGGCTGGAAATTCAAGCAAAACACGTCCAGTGACGTCACTGGACGTGTTTGCCCTTTGAAGTTTTGCCGCCGTATTTCCCATAAATAGGAAACGGCTGCACTGACGGTGATTTTAAAAAGGCCTACACACATAATTTAAGCATTCAATCCAAATAATCTCAATTTAAACAAGCGTGACAGTGCTCCTTTAAAGTGATCCATCCATATCTACTGCATATCTGGCAGCAGAGTGATGGTTTGAGGCTCGTTTGATACCTCAGGCCCTTGGTGACTCACAGCCATTTAACCAACCATGTGTTCCATACTATTCCCATGTAATTTACTGCTTAATCTAGTCCCACCCCCCAATTCCCATAGAGAACCATTCAAATGCAGAGAGATTATAGACCCTTTTACAGTTGGTAAACAATGATCACGTGATTTAGTGTGCGCGCGCATTATGGCAGCAAAAAATGGCAGAACTAAAATCATACCTGCAGTTGCTTAATCCGAAAGATTGTGAATGCTACCTCAATAAATTAACTTTAAGCGATGGTATTCGACTTCCCGATCCATATTCAATAAGGGAATGGGTGGATGACATGACAAAATGGCCAGCTATCGAGTGGCCGGATATTTATACCTACCTCATTGAAAAACCTAGTGTTTACACGAAGGATAAACTGCGTGCATACTGGACGCATACAACTATGTTCTCTGCGAGCATGTCCAGGATATAAACGAATAGATGAATGTATGAACTAACTAACGTTACCGGTAAGTTAACCTAAAGTTAAGTTGCAAGGCTAATGTAAGTTAGCTATGGATAGCTAACATTACCTAGCTAGCGAGCTAACCGTTTTGGCTAACTATGTTATATCAGATATAGCTAATGTTCAATTTAAGCAACACAATTTTAAGTTAAAAAAAAACTGAATTAACTTACCCGATATAAAATGCGCCCCACATACGCTTGCCTTGTCTTCGGTCCATCCACTCGTTTTATTGCTTGTGGCCACAATCTTCGCCTGTTTGCATTGAACGGTCTTTTCCCCAATGGAATGCGGTAGAAATGAATACCTTTTATTTTGCTAGACCTGTTCTGGCATCCCACAACACAACAAGATGACATTTTAAAAATAAATCGATCAAAAATCCACTTGCACTGACTGAAGAAGCTGCCTAAATGCGCGCGCATACTATGCGTAAATTAGGTCATAAAAGGGTCTATAGTATTGCGTGTAAGAGTGCCTGAAAATAAGATGTCAAGAGTCTTTTGATGTTGTTGGGTCACAGACATCAGGAAGTCATGACATGCAAAGGATATGCAACCAAATATTAAATATGATAACTTTATTAAAGTTTGTTCATTTGTCCAATGACTTTTGGTCCCCTAAAATGGGGGGGCTATGTATAAAAATGGCTACAATTGCTACACTGTTCACTCGATATGGACGTAAAAACCCTGAAATTAAAGCTGAAAGTCTGCACTTTAACCTCATAGTCACTGTTCCATTTCAAATCCAATGTGCTGGAGTACAAAGCCAAAACAACAAAAATTGTGTCATTCTGTTCAGAATTTATGTTCTTTTACATTATTGTATAACAAGAATAATTTAGAATTGACCATGTTTAAATAGAACTAAAATAAATTCCTGTACAGTGTGTGCCTTGCAAGTTGCAAGGTTATTTGCACATTCAAAAGTACTAATGCTCTAATCTGGGAGACCTTTATCAGTGGGTACGTTTACATGCACAGCAATATCCGATTATTGGAAGTTATCCGTTTTTGCCAGTATTTAACTTATCGCGTTCACATGGACATAAGTAATGCGACTACTCCAATAGCCGCGTTTACATGATTCTCTCCATAATTGGCTGAACAGAAGAGCCTGCTTCCCATTTTAAAGACATAAATGTTCTATCCGTCAAAAATTATTATTATTAGCTAGTTGTAGTAGTCATATAGTAGTAGTAGTAATACTAGTATTATTAGACCTGTTAAGCTAGCTAGCTACCGATCGCTAAATCTGGCCAATTTCCCGATCATTTCCGATAGTTCAAACATAAGATCATAGCAGTCAAGTTTATTTTTTATATAATATATAATAATATATTTTCACCGGTGAAATGCGTTCATTTAATAACATAATTCGAGATGTGAGATCCTGAAGGAACCACTGGACGGGCACATTTTGACGGCGGAACATTTTTGACCTTACACCGTCCCTCTCTCCACATTTAAGCAAGAATGTTGCTCCGCTTTTCTTTTTATTCTGTCTTTATTCTGGTCTTAATACAAAATCAAATGCTAATGGCATTCATATTTGCAATGCTGAAAAAAGAAAGCAGACGACGTCGTGATGCGTTTGTGCAACAGGCTACTACTGTCCCCATCACGTATAGAGAGATACCTTCCTTTCCATCACGGGCCACGCGTGTATGTTGGATGCGGATACGTAGTAAGGACTGGTGGGAGCGAGTAGTCCTGAAGGAGTTCACTGACGCGGAATGGAAGAAAAATTTTCGTATGACACGAAGCTCTTTCGTGAAGTTATGTGAACTGGTGAAAGATGTCATGAGTCCTCAACAAGAGACTGTACGCGCCCCCTTACCTCTTGAGATGCGAGTAGCAGTCTGCCTATATAAATTGGGAAGCTGCTGCGAATACAGGTTGGTGGCCAATCAGTTTGGGGTCTCTAAAGCTGCTGTCCACAAGTGCGTCTACCTCTTTTGTAAGGGGATGATGTCGTCTGTTGTTAATAAGCTCATTAAAGTTCTGTCAGTGGAAGAGGCCTGTGCGATTGCAAAAAGATTCAAAGACACATTCCAGATTCCCCAGGTAATAGGATGCATTGATGGCACACACATGCCTGTTTTGGCGCCTTCTTCTTCTTCTGCGTTTGGGTAGGATCTTCTTTTTCCACATCCTCAGGCTCGGGGCCGAGGGGCTATCCTTTTACCACCCCGAGCCTAGGGGGGGGTTCACCCGGACTATATTTCGGGGCACACCTCCAGTAGCCACGTCACCGTGTCATCATCCAGAACCGACAGACCATGCATCCCATTGGGTGCCCGATAAATCTGGCAGTCCAGGATGACATAGTCTGCGGTTTGTTCCTCTGCGCCACACTCGCAGGCTGCGCAAGAAGCCAAGCCCCATCTATGCATCGATGAGCGGAAGCGCCCAACGTCGGTCCGGAGGCGGTTAAGCCTCACCCACGCCAGTCTAGGCAGGTCCACCCCAATAGGGGGAAAACCGACGTCTGGGATGAAGTCACGGAGTCTAGAGGTGTTCTCCTCCCACTCCGTGCTCCAGATGTAATCCGCCCACCGTGCTGCACTGATGTTAAGATCACTGCATTGCTGCAGGAATTCCTGTGCGGCAGGCACAAATGGGTGTCTCGACTTAAGGCGCCGGGGAGGCTCAGCAATTACAGCGAGCCTTTCGTGGAGCAGATGGTTTGGCGAGACGTGCTGTGGCTCCCGCGCGGTGAAGCCCAGCGGGCTGGATGCCTGCAAGAATGGGAAGATTGTCCACGGGAGTGGGACGCAGGCATCCTGTCACGATGCGCAAGGCTTCGTTGATGGGCGTATCGATGAGGCAGGTGTGGGCACTGCGACACCATACCGGTGCGCAGTACTCACTAGTCGAGTAAACAAGGGCCAGGGCTGCCGTACGCAATGTTCTTGAGTCGGCGCCCCAGCCTGACCCGACTAGTCGCCTCATCAATGCCACACGAGATGTTAACTTCTTGCGCAGTGACTCAAGGTGTCGGCAAAACGTGAGCGACCTGTCCAATGTCACGCGGAGGTAAGTTGGCTCAGGGGTGTTCCGCCAATATATATTTGGAGCTCACGTTTAGCCTCCCTGTTGTTAAGATGGAAGGCCACCGACACCGTCTTTGTCTCGCTGAGCTTCAACCTCCATTTCCAGAGGTATGCCACTAGTGTCTGCATGTCCTGGTTCAAAGTCCCCTCCAATGACTGCCAGTCTCCAGCGGAGTACACCAACGCGAGGTCATCCGCATAGGCATACTTCCGCGAGACTGTATCAGGCAAGTCATAAGTGTAGATATTATAGAGGAGGGGGGCCAGGACAGATCCCTGGGGGACGCCGTTCTTGAGGCGTCGTAACCTGCTTTGCTGTCCGCTACCGGTGTTGAGGTTAAAGCTGCGATTTCGGACAAGCTCCAGGATCATACTGACCATGTGCCTGTCCAGCAGCAGGTGAGGCCGCGGTGCATTATGGTATCATAGGCAGCCGTCAGATCGACAAAAACGGCTCCGGCCTTCTTCTTGAATGAAAAGCTGTCCTCGATGTCTTGAGTCATCAAAGTGACTTGGTCTACGGTCGATCTCCCGCGTCGGAACCCGGCCTGCTCCCTAGGGAGCAGCGGGTGGACGATCGGTTCGACGCAGGCGTAGATAAGATGCTCGAGGATCTTGAAGGGGATGCAGAGCAAGGAGATGGGATGGTAGCTCTTAGGATCCCCTTCAGGCTTATTCGGCTTAGGGATCGCGACAACTAGGGCTCTTATCCAGATTTTGGGGATCTTGAGTTGGCGCAAGCAGGAAGAGAGGAAAGCTCTTAACCAGGACTTCAGGGCAGGTGCGGCATGGAGTATAAGCTCCGGGCAGATGGAATCAGGGCCCGGAGCTTTTCCTGGCTTTAGGTGCTGGAGGACGGCAGCAAACTCCTCCGGTGTGAATTCACCGGAGATGTTATCGCTGCTAGATGTTAGGGCCCCCCAGAGGTCAGACACTTCTTTTGCCACGAGTTGTGATGACTCGCGGTCTTTACCCTCGTATACCCCATTTTTCACAAATTGTGATGCGATTTTATTTACAGAAATGGGGCAGTGACGAGGGGAGTGTCTTGACCTGCCAGTGAGGTTGTTCAGGATACTCCATGTCTTGCGGCTGGAGTGCGAGAAGTCGATGGAATTGACAGCCTCCTCCCAGCGCTCTTGTCTCCTCCGACCGAGTCTTGACAACAGGGCTGTAACAGCCCTGTTTGACTCAGTTCCGGCAGGAGCCCGAAGGAAAACGAGGTAGAGGTTCTCGCACTCTGCATCCCAGCATGGTTTGTAGCTATTGCGACGTCCGCGTGGGATGGATTTCTTGGCCGCTTTCACTAACATGCCGCAGAAGTCCCGGTATGCCTCATCCACGTTGTTGGTATTAGGCGATGGAAGACGCCACGTGGATTTGTTAGTGAGGAGGCGGAAGCGTTTCCAATTGGCCTTACGGAAATTCCAACGCTACACCGGCTCACTCGGGATAGAGTCCACGAGTTTAGGCACGGTTATCAGCGATGGTCGATGTTGGGACCGCGGGAACTTTCCGAGCACACGTCTGTCAGGGAGCCGGTTGTCTGCACCGACACTCGCAAATGCCACGTCAGGATTCGTCCCAGTGTTCCAGCGACCGGAGAGAAAGCTGGCTGCACCCTTTGGATCTTATAACAGGGCCAGGCAGTTGTTGGCTGCCTAAGCAGGTTTTGGCGCCGAGTGACGGGTACACCGATTTTGTTAACCGAAAAGGCTGGACCTCATATGTCCTTCAAGGAGTGGTTGATGACACTTACTGGTAAGGCATAAAATTAAAAAGTCAACACCAGAACTATAGATTTCAGGATAATTAAAATAAATCTAACATTCTTTGTATTTATTCTAGTTTTTGGAACATAAGCTGCAAAGTACCCGGGTGCGCACATGACGCAAATGTACTATGACAATCCAAGCTGTTCAACAACATGCATCATCTCCCAAAGGCTGGTTCCCCCTGCCCTCACTCACAATCACACATGTACGTACATACACTTTCTTTCTCCCTCAAGCTCCCTTGGACCCTTTCATCCACCTCTACACACTCCTCTCTTTACTTCTTACACACTTTCTTCCTCTCTCCCTTTTTTCTCTTTTCCTGTGTCCCTTTCCTTCCCCTCACACTTCCTCCCTCTCCCTCGGTCTACCCTCTCCCACACACACTCATGCATAATTTGTAGATTTACGTAATGCATGTTATTTCTTCTTTCAGAGACCAAGGGAAATCGAGGGTAAGGCCATAGATTTTCTTCTTCTTGGCGACCCAGCGGTTAATGAAGGGGTACATCCACTCTCCTGCCCTAACACTACAACAGGAATCATTCAATGCATACTTGAGTGCTGCCAGGACTGGGGTAGAAATTGCGTTTGGAAGGCTCAAGTCGCGGTGGAGGGTTCTCCTGAAGCGAAGTGACTTCCACTTCACGTTCACTCCATATGTTGTTGGAACTTGCTGTGCATTGCATAACTTTTGTGAGCGTGAGAAGGAGGGTGTCAACCATACTTGGATGGAGGAAGCAGCAGCTTTGCAAAGGGAACTACCTCAGCCGGTAAGAAGAGCACACACCACTCCAGACCCAGAAGGTCAAGCTGTACGACGAGCCCTGACTGAGTATATGGCTGCAAACTTTCCACTACGGAGACAGCAAATGCACTAAACCCATAGACCGTGACATAATGTAAAAAATGGGAATCTTTCTGAAGGACACCACTGGTTTTATTTTCTTGAAATTTCAAGTACTTTAGGTTTAATACTTTTCAGCAACAACAGTTCATTCTAGTTTTTAATATCAGTTGTGGTTCAAGCATATTGTTTAACCTTTAAAAATGGTTCAAATAAAAGGAGGCCAAAAGCTGCTCAGAGAATTCAAACATTTATTAATGAAATCTTGCAATGTACAGATTTTCCCTTATCAAAATATCTTTAATAGCACCGTCTTTTTTTTATTACTTCTCTTTTTTTTTTTTTAAACTTAAATAAATTATCAAGCAGCGCTGTACATTCTTGTAATGTTCACTACAATAAAGCTATTTTCTCTGTTTCAAACAAAAATATTTCACTTGTGCAAAAATGCTTGTTTCAGTACAAGTACTTCAGCTTTTGACAGTATATCAGCTCCAAATATTTCACTATGTATTAAATAACGTTGTCAAGCAACTTTAGTAAAATTGTAACTTCAAATTATCCTTATTATAATTGAACTGAAAAAAAGGCAAGTGCAATTAGCATGTAAACAGTATACCAGAGTGAGGAGGCCCAATTACAGGCCTACAAATTGCGGTATACTGTTCCTCCATCCTCTGCAGTTGTGTGGTTGACATTTGTGCCAAGATGGCCATGATTGGGAAAGGCCGGAGGTGTAGGGAGATGTGGTGTTTGTGTATTGTAACCTTGAAATGGGTAGGGAGGATACATGGGTGGGGGCATGCTGCTTCGCAAACCTTCCAAGAGTAGGCTCACAACTCGCTCTGTGGAACGAGTACTTGACTCAAGAACTTCAGAAATCAGCCTCTCCTCCCTCTCATGGCTCTGAGCTAACAGTGCTGCCAGCCATTCATTCTGTTGCTGCTGCATTCTCTCCAGAAAGCTCTGATGCTGTGAACTCCAGGTTGTCATAGCTGAGCTAAGTCTCCCCCGGCCCCTCCTGGTCACCACACCTGCCATTACAGTGAAATTAAATAGATTTTATCTTATCAACAAATTCATTACAAATATTAAAGGTTGTATCAGCGATGCTGGACCGAAACATAAATGATCACATTCATCTGATTTTTCCTCACGATCCGCTAGCTGCCCGCCCCATAAGCAGGCCGTCAAAAAACCGCGTCTCTGTAGGCAGCCTATGCTCCGAGATCGTACACAAAAACAAATGGTACTACCAACCACTCAAAACCAAAATAAACAGTATTCCAACCAATCACCGACAAGGGGTGGGTGTTGTGGGGTTTTGCGCTCGTGCACGCGAAGTGGGAGCTGAAAGGTTGTATCAGCGATTTTGGGTGACGTCACTTCTGAAGCGAAATCCCAAACAAACAGAGCCAGCTCCATAGATATATATAAAGGCTAGATGTCTCGTCCGCGTTGCTGGACGTTCGTCACCTCTTTCAGTTCAACTTGATACAAGACTATACATCCTTCAACGAATTCCAATTCGGAACTAACCATAGACAAAACCGGCAATTTAGACGAACTGTGGTTAGAATCAGCTAGCTATAGCTTGCCAATTTTGATTTAGCTACCAGCTAACAAACGCAACTCACACACTAAATTCCTACCATCTGATATTCACTCTGTTCAGCATTACTTCACCTACATTCGCTAGACCTAGAGCTATCCAAATTTAGTCGAGCTTCGCTCACATTTTTTCCAGAATGACATTTTGCAAATTCACATCCAAACAAGTTAGCAAGCAACAAGCTAGCAGTTACTCGCCTGACCAGAAGAAACAGCGCGACCTGGGCATCCGATTTAAAATCTTTAAGTTCTTTTATTTCCTTCCATCTTTCCATAGCCTTCCCGATACTTATTCTGGTCTTGGAAAATATACGTTGGTATTCCCTCACCACCCTCCTCTTCCTCCTCTTGGGGATTGATTCCGCCATTCTAGCTCCTGATAATTGTCAGACGCTGCCCTCCTTCAGCTCCCACTTCGTGTGCACGAGCGCAAAACCCCACAACACCCACCCCTTTTCGGTGATTGGTTGGAATACTGTTTATTTTGGTTTTGAGTGGTTGGTAGTACCATTTGTTTTTGTGTATGATCTCGGAGCATAGGCTGCCTACAGAGACGCGGTTTTTTGACGGCCTGCTTATGAGGCGGGCAGCTAGCGGATCGTGAGGAAAAATCAGATGAATGTGATCATTTATGTTTCGGCCCAGCATCGCTGATACAACCTTTAAGTTGAAAGTGTGATTTAAATTACAGCACTGCACAGCACTTACCAGTAGAAGCTGGTCGAGGTACATCAGTATCCACGGAGGTAGATGGTGTCTCTGCTCCCTGAGGAGAAGGTATCTCAGAAGGTTCTGCCAGTCCCAAATCAGACACTGGGTCCTGAAGATCACAACTGGATGTATCTAAACTCACACAAACACACACATATATTTAGTTAGGGTGGGGAGGATTTGAAGGCCATGAAGTTCCTGGCCACTAGACACTACACACAAAAAAGAGCACCCTTGCCTTACTCAGAGATAAACAGGCGAGAGGCCCTTTCCATATAAAATCAGACCATAGAGGTTTTATTTCTATGCGATATGCGCTTCCCCTGCATAGAACAAGGCACATATTAGCTAAACTTAAGATGTCAACCGAGTTGAGTGGCTTTAGCTCCCTAACGTTATAATTTCTGCAAAACCATGCAACTCACCTGAGTAGGATGTCGAAGGTGAGGCTGGCCGTTCGCCATGCGCATCGTCAAAGCCGGTATCAATTCCAAGTCTTGTGTTCGCCAGTAGTCGACTTCCTAACAAGACGTGTATCTCGTCAAAGAAAAGACATTTGACTGGGTCACTGCCACTGGTATTATTATGACTTTTTGCTTTGAAGCAAGCTTGCTTAAGCGCTTTCCAACGGCAGCGAATTTGTTCCACGGTGCAGATGAAGCCCGCATCGCTCATTTTCTTCGACAACAATTTATAAAGTTCACCATTGCGGTATTTTCGTCCATCAATAAACTTGAGAATGTCAAGCTCTTTCAGTTGGTTTAGCATAAAAGTTGTTTCTTCGTCAGACCAAAAGTGATGAGCCTTCTTCGCCACGGAAACCATGCTGGTTGTTTTCATCTGAAAAGTTCTTCCGCCACTTCTTCCTGACATGCGCAGTTTCAAAAAGCCTAAATAAACCGGAGTAAGACGTTCACATGCACCAAAAAATCGAAAGTTTGGGCAAAAAACCAGGGGTGTTAATCGGGTTTCAAAAACACGGATTATGACCTCAAATAATCGGATAAAGGTATTTACATGACCATTTCAAAAACCAGAGTATTGCCATAACCGGGTTCAGATCGGAGTATTAGTGTGCATGTAAACGTACCCAGTGTGACCTACTGCCTAAACATTAAAAATGTATATTTTTATATCATCCTCTCCAAGGACCTGTGAGTGTGTGTGTGTGTGTCCAAAGGGACGTCATCAAACAACAAGCGCTGGACATCAAACAACAAGCGCCAGTCAGACACAGACTGGGACTGAAGTAACGTAATGCACTTGTATCCTCCACCAAAGAGCGCTGACTGGTGTACTGGTGTCAGCAGCATATGATCTATTCTGAGAAGCATTAAGCACAGGTAATCTGTCTCTTTGCTTTGTGTAATCACCCTCACTCACATGATGGGCCTTTTCCCCCTTTGAACGAAACAGCCTGGTGTTCTACACCCCACAGACAAAAAATGGATGAGCCTTGTGGTTCTCTGTCAGGTGTGTCATGGGCCAGGGTGCGCATATTCCCTTTGACTGTATCAAATGGAATGATGGTGATGTCAGATATAAGCCTTTTATTCGTGAGGGTTGCTTCATGAGAGGTGCTAAAGAGCAATTAGATTTCTTTTTCCAAGTGCCACTGCCCATTCCTAAAAGCTAATAAGCTCACATTGGACTTTAGCATCTTTTATTCTGTAGAACTTAAACTCCATCATGTAAAGATTTAATATTAATATTGCTTCATGATTAATTAATGAACATTTCAAACAGTTTAATGTCACACTTTAAATGTTCTGATGTTCTGAACCATATTTGCTTCAGCTCCTACACATGCACACCCATATAAATCCCATTTATAAGCATATACATGTACACGTCCAGAGCATAGACTGTATAAAAATATGGACAAAGTCACTGTGACGTCACCATTGCCTTCCCACGGCCTCGTAAAAACCGTTTTGAGTCTCCGGAAGTCTTTTTTTGCCCCATGTTTGTACAAACTGCATCTCCTCCATGGAGCCGAAGTGACATTGTCAGGAGCAGGGTCAAACGGATATGGTGTGAGCGTAACGTTCTGGGAACCTTCCTCTTCCACTCTACAAACATTGTATATACCATTCCATGTAACGTAGGGGGAATGTTCTGTGAACCTTCCTCTTGTGCTCTTCAGACATTCAATATGACGTTCCAGGAACATGCCAGGAACATTCTATATAACATTAGGGGGACGCTCATTTAAAAGGTTTAAATACAGGGTCTAAGTGCCTAACACAAGGGCTCACCAACAGTATTTTTTTTAAATTTTGGCTTTATTAGACAGTATTTAGTGATGACTGAAAGCGAGGTTGGAAACCATTGAGAATCACAGCAGAGATAGGCATAGGCTGAATGTACGTCCACAGCTTTCAGGTTATGGTACACAGTGCAATGCAATGAGGGTGTAAGGACACTCCAGGGGGAGTTCTATAACGATTTCCATACAACATTTACACTTACCCAATTTAGACTCTGCCAATTCCTCCCCACCTCTTTGAACCCCTCCAGCTGTGGGGTTTTAAAAGTGTGAGAAAGTGGTCTTCCCCCCTCCTGCCACTCCCCAAGGAGTAACAGTCAGAGATGGGAAACTGTACTCACATTCATCAATGGTCAGATCGAGAACGGTTTTCAGCAAACGCTCTAAGGGGCTCTGACAGGGTGGCACAGACTTCTCTTACAAGCCTTGTCAGCAGTCTGGAGGACCTGATGTTAGTCATCTGCCTCAGGTGGTCCACAGATATTTGTGTGGCCTTCAAGAGGTGGCCCAGCTTCACACAGCTGGCTTCCTGCAGAGCAGATCTTACACTGGCTGAGGACAGAGTTTCAGTCTGTAGGAAAGAAAATTGGTTCTTCTAAGATCCACATTCCCGGTGGATCACTAGGATCCCTGGAGGCCTGAAGGACCTGCCATGCCCAAACAACTGAGGTATAAAATGGTGTAAGCCCTGTGATATCCACCTCATCAAGGTTCAGTAAGAACTGCCATATCCTAGGCAACCAACCTTCCAGAGTATCAGGTTGGCTGTGCCCAGCCAACTCACTCCACAGTCATAGGGAAGTCTCTGACCTTTAAGCCTGAAGATCATTATCCTGGCAGAAATGGATATTAGGCCTTGTCCTCCTTCCACTGGAAGATATAAAACTGCTGCCCATATCCAGTGCTGCCCAGACCAGTAGAAATCCACAATTGATCTTTGTATCTCTGCTATTAAGCCCTCAGGTGCAGATAAAATGATTAGCCTGTGCTAGAGGATTGAGGCGACTAAGTTATCAACCAGAACCCTTCCCCTATATGACAACTGGGGTAGCAGCCATTTCCACTTAGACAGCTTAGCATACAACTTCTCCATTACACCCTCCCAACTATTTTGTCTGATATTTTTCTGTATCTAAGTGCACTCCCAGGACCTTCATCCCATACCGTCCCCACTGTAAACCACTAAGCAGACCAGGGACTGTCTCCTCCCTCCAGTGCCCCACCTGTACACTTCCCCCAGTTTACTTCGTAACCCACACAAATTAAGACAGTTTACAACCGCTTATATGTCACCCTGGTTCTTAATAAAAATATCTGCATCATCAGCATAAAATTAAACAATAATAAGAAGGATAGCCCTGGAAGTGAGAACCCAGGAAGATTGCTCCTAAGTTTGCATAACAGTGGCTCTTTGGCAATGCTATAACTTGAAGGGTTTCTTCTCCTGATTTATTTTTCCATAGAGTTCAATAGGAAAATTTGTCAGGAAAACCAACCCTTAAAGTGATCTATCCATATCTACTGCATATCTGGCAGCAGAGTGATGGTTTGAGGCTTGTTCGATACCTCAGACCGTTGATGACTTACAGCCATTTTACCAATCATGTATTCTATACTGTTCCAGCATAATTTACAGCTAAATCTAGCTTACCCTAACCCTAACCCTTTTTGTACATCTTAAAGTATCTTTTAGCTCTGACAGAGCTCTTGATACAAGGGATATCAGTTTATAAGAGCTAAAAATGAGTTTTAGATGT
Source organism: Synaphobranchus kaupii (assembly GCA_029718625.1). NCBI lineage: Eukaryota > Metazoa > Chordata > Actinopteri > Anguilliformes > Synaphobranchidae > Synaphobranchus > Synaphobranchus kaupii. Next base: position 83,078,675 of record CM056376.1, on the reverse strand, counting down.
ACTTTGAAAGCCATAAAAGGTTAATATTTGTATTGTTTGTAAACATTAGAGCAAAACAGGCTTGTATTTTCAGTTATGGTGCAATAATAACAATTAAAAGAGCGCATTGTCCATCTAGAAGTCCTACTCGCGAGTGAGTACACTGGTCCACTTGTCCACGGCACTTAGCTTTGTAGTGGTTTGGGGGAATAGTACAGTAGGTACGCATTATTTAAGGGGACCGCAAGGACGGTATACTGGTAGGTGGTGTCCGGACCGATTGTGGTGGGCCGGTCTGGGCCAAAAATGCCAGGACCGATTTTTTGTCCCAGTCCAGCCCTGTTCATTACCGTCCTCTACTCCAAAAAGGCCAGCATAGAAATTGACAGTGTGTCTCTTCATCTCAACAGGGTCTGTAGTAACCCTACCATCTGGTAACTTAAGACGGAGCATCTGCTTCCTGTATGCTGCTTTCTTCTCCAAGTTGAAAAAGAATGAGCTTGGAGCATCCACTTAACCTAATTTTCTGATGTTAGTTGTTGTGTATGAGGTATATTGCTGGCAGTGAACACAAATCTGTTATTTTCCTATTTCCTACCACTGACCCAAGTCACCCTTTTTTTGTTTCCAACTTCTGACAAAAGGTGCTGTCTTGAAGTAGTTTAGTGTTGAAGTGCCAGTTAGGTCTTGACTTTTTCACCAGTAGAAAGGTTTAGACATACAGTAGTGAGGTGATGATCACTAAACCCTAATAGACTAATGTAGCTTTCAGTTAATCGACCTCTAAGCCCTTCCGATACATAGAGCCGATCTAATCGAGCTGCACTCACCCTATTATCTACAACCCTGACCCACGTATGCCGGCTGGCTGCTGGATGCTTTATTCTCCATGCATCTACCATGTCTAACAGAGTAACTGCCTTTGCTAACCTAACAAATGACTGTAAATGTGACTCCTCACTAACTCTATCTAATGTGCAATCAATTGTGCAATTACAAGCTCCACCCGTGATGATGTAATCCTGATTGCACTTACCTCTTCCTTCAAATTACTAAATAAAACGAGCCTATCCGAGCCTTGATTGGGGACATAAACATTGACAAGGCAGAAAATGCACCCCTCAACTTCTGCCCTAATTATCACCACCCTCCCCTTTATGAACTCAGCAGTGGAAATTATATTCATATTTAAATTGGCAGAAGAGGACTTAAACCCCTGCACTGACATTACTGACATGAATAAGAAAATGTGAGACATTCTTTGAAGTCCCTGTGTTCCGTCCCTGGTCTTCCTTTCGTCTCACAGTCCATCCCGTGTTTTCCCTCTCTCCCTCCACTTGTGTCTTGCACTCCCACACCTGCATTGTGTTTTTTGTATTTAGTCTGCCCTGTTTCTTCATTTGGGGTGAGACCGTCTTGTCCGCTTGTGGTCCCTCTTGTGGTCCCTCTTCCTACCTTGTGTTTTTGCGTGCGTTCTCGTTGTGTCATGTTTTGTGGTTTTTGTCCCCTCCAAGACCCCCTCATACCTCCAAGACCCGCTCGTCCCTCCAGGCTCCCTCGTCCCTCCCAGGCTGGCCCTGACCGCGCGCTTTCCGCGCCCTCTGCGGTCCCCTGCTCCTGTTCCTGACACCCAGGCTGAGTGCCAACTCCCCAGGCTGAGCGCCTGCACCCCTAGGCTGAGCGCCTACTCCCCAGGCTGAGTTCCTGACCCCCAGGCTGATCGCCTGCGCCTGGGTCTCCGCGCCTTCATGTCCCCCGGGCCTCCGCGCCTTCATGTCCCCCGGGCCTCCGCGCCTTCTGTCACCAGGCTGAGTGCCTGCCCCTAACCCCGGCACCCACACCTGTCCCTGCCAAGCCTGCTTCCTGACCCCTCCAAGTTCCTGACCCGTCCTGTTCTTGCCTCATGTTTGTCTGTTATGCCCTTGTAATTTACATCTTAATCTAGTCCCACCCCCCCAATTCCCATAGAGATCCATGCAAATGCAGAGAGGTTGTGAGGTCCCGTGTTCCGTCCCTGGTCTTCCGTTTGTCTCACAGTCCACTCCGTGTTTTCCCTCTCTCCTTCCACTTGTGTTCCTCACTCCCCGCACCTGCATTGTGTTTCGCTCTTGTGTCCTCGTTAGCCTTCCCCCACCTGTTGCTCGTTCTGTCCTCGTCATGACCCTTGTTTTTTGAACTTCCCAGTCTTTTTTTTACCCGTCCCAACTTTTTTCGAGCGTGTTGCAAGCATCAAATTCAGAATTAGCGTATATTTACAAAAATCAACAAAGTTGATAAGGTAAAACATTAAATATCTTTTCTTTGTACTGTTTTCAATATATGTAAAAGAAAATTAGCAAATCACTGCTTTCTGCTTTTATGTGCATTTTACATACTGTGCCAAGTTTTTTGGAATTGGGGTTTGCAGTTATGTGTTTCCTTAACAATAACACATTCTTTCATCCAATAAATCAGTTCCCACAGGTCTTTGCAATACACTAACATTTCTGATGAATTTGTCTTTATCGGGAAAGTGATATTTTACTTTGACAATTTTTCAAAAGGTCTCATCCAAAAATGAATTCACTTGTTCCATGGAATATAAATCAACAATCTTATTTATTAAATCAGTTGTAGTCCATGTCATCTGCTTCACTGTTCGCTTGGCTATTCGGTACGGCCTTCTTAACTAACGCTGTCTCCCCATTAGCCTCTACAACACTACCTGACTCAGTATTTTCTATCCCCACAGAGCTTGTTGACGTGCTGGCGTCAGCCACGAGTATGACTGGGATCTTCTTGTTCCTTTCTCGCTTGTGATTCTATCTCCTCAGAAGACTGAGCCACTACCTTAACCAAAGCATTCTCTCTATTTGAGTCTGTTCTGACCCTGCCTGTTTACCTGTCTCAACCCTATCATTAGCAGGAGGCCGAGTACTGTTATATCCATCTGCAGCCTCCGCTGTCTGTCTATGGGGACATGCAAAATGCAACATCGCCACACTCAAAGAATTTCATGTTGCCTGAACTGGCATAGACTATATAGTGCCCGTCTCCATATTTAACCCTAAATGAGACTTCTAAAGTTTGCATCTGAGAGTCAAGAAACAGGATGACTGAACATGTTTCTGTTTTGGATCTTTGCATCCGAGGATTAACGAGCTGGCTAACTTGCCAAAACGCTGGAGCTCTTGTTCCAGCAGCTCATTGGGGATAAACGGTGGAACACCAGTGACTGTAATTGTTGTAGAAGGTACAGCAAATGGAGAAACTGGCACAAACACATCACCCCAATGAATACGATTTTCAATCAACCAATGAACAAAGCGCTCCTCCTTCATAAAAACAGCTCATACGGGAGGCATAACACAGATTAGCGTGACTAACCTGTTCACCCACAACAAGCAAAACCTCCTCCATCTTCACGGTAGGTTCAGGTACTATGCGAACCCCATGCCTGATGGAAAGAGACGGCGTCTCAGGGGACGCCATCTCCCCCTAAATCCTAAACTTTAACCCAAAGCAAATAGTTTCCAATCCAGCAAAACTCTAGCAGGAAAGAATAAAAGGGGGAAACGAGAAAAGTTAATCCAAAATCCGCACCACTCACACACTCAGTCCACACCACTCTCACACCCGTGCTCCCAGCATGCACCATGAGAGAGAGAGCGAGAGAGATCCACCCACACGTACATTGAGGGAGCATTCTTGTAAGTCTGTCTGAACCATCAGTACCTGAATTGTAATTTAGCTGATTTTGACTTGGCTTGTGCTTTCTTGTGACTGAAAATGTCTGCCTACTCAGATCCTACATGTCTGCCTACTCCTCCAACAGCACAAGGTCAGCCATTGCAACGCTGGCTATACAGACCTGTAAGTCATTTTAGAGCAAATTTTGTTCAATGGTTAAATGTGTTTTAATTTGCTTATTTAACATCATATAACATTTAAATGTAATCAATTCAGAAAAATAGTAGCCTACTGGGAGCATGTTATGGGTCTAATTAATTAAATTCATAGGCTACAATTGATTAATAGGCTTTCTTTTTACATTCGTAATTATTACGTTTGCATTGTGCACGTCAAAGGCTACATAAATATAATGTGAATTTAACTGCAAATAAAAATAAATTCACAGGCCTATTTTAATTGACATTCAGATGCTACATTTAGTGGCATTTTGAATTTATGGATGCAGTACGCATGGTCCTGAGAAGGTGTAAATTTTGTTTATACTAACAAACAAATCTGAGATACGAAAACCTTGATGAATGCCAAAATAAGAACAAAATTGCTAATAAGAACAATTTACGTGCAATTTTGTTCTGTTCACGTTTCATGAATGAGGCCCCTTGTGTGTGCAGGGTTACAGATCTAAAAAGAAACAGGAAGAGGCACAAAAGGTACAAATGTCCTGCCTTCATATGGGACATTTTTATGAAATCTGGTCAGACTCAAACCTGAGAACCATCTCCTCAGAGGGATAAACTGACAAAGAATGTAGTTCGGTCAGGACAACTCACGTATTAAATGACATGTTTAACGAATGAATGTGCTGCATAATTACGGTGAATGGATCTGCTTTAGTACTGCTCCGGAGCACGGGCATCTCACCCCGCTAAACAGGAGATGACCAGAAACCCCCCATACTAAAGCAGCTGGGGTGGAGGAGGGTGACAGCAAATTTCTTTTAACACAAGCCGTAAGCAAACAAAGAGCAGCGCATCAGCATTCAAGCAGTACAGAGAGAACTGATTCTTGGCTTAAAAAGGGCGCTCTATTAGAGGTGTGTGCATGTGATTGGTTGAGTATGGGACGCATGATTGCTAGCCGACCATGGTCGGCTATGATAAGAGTTTCCTGACAGAACTTGCTCTGTGCATGTAAAAACGTTCGCTCCGCTCATTTCGGTCAGGACAACTCACGTATTAAATGTTTAATGAATGAATGTGCTGCATAATTATTTTAGTTTGGAGGTGAATGGATCTGCTTTAGTACTGCTCCGGAGCACGGGCATCTCCCCCCACTAAACAGGAGATTCCCAGAAACCCCCAACAGAAGATCATCCAGTACCCAACCTCCTGAGATCAGGAAGACCATATCAATATCCCTCCAGCATGGAGCTAGAACACAGCTGTGATATTGGACCATACATTGGCCATACTAACATTATGTGACAGTAGACTATGTGTACAGCAGAGCACCTGCTGTTTCCTGAAGATCAGGAAGACCATATCGATATCCTTCCAGCACAGAGACAGAACATGGCTGTGTTCTTGGATCAGACATTGGCCATACTACGCAATGTGACGCCTAAGTAGGCTTTGTGTAGCCTGGTCGCCCTGGCCGCATGGCTTATACTATCTAGTGAGAAGCGATTTGAAGCCGGACCGCCCTGTGGCCGTATGGAATACCATCAGAAGTGAGCCATTTGTGTCAACCTGCCATAAGGATTTGATTACCATTACAATTCTTAGCCATTAGAAATGGTTTACCTTAACCCCCCCTTGGTGCAGATGGCAAATAAATTTGGTCAATTCTCATCTATTTAGGGGGTGCCCTGTTAAAGGCTTTATAACTCCAGGTGTGAGCGTCACATAAATTTGGTAAATTGCTTAAATGAAACACGACAGGAGTACCATTTACAACACAAATTATTTTCATAATTAAAGTCAAAATAAAGTGCCACAAATGCAAAGAAACTTTGGAAAAATGCAAAAAAAAGAAAAGCTTTTCTTTAGTTTGCAACAAAATACTAAGAGCTACATAAGTGAAAGAGGTAAATATATACATTTCCAGGATCATAAACTCCATGTCAACAAGTGTGCAAAATCTGAAGATGATATTCAGAACTACTAAAGGTCTATGATGCTAAATATAGGCAGTGTACCCTGTTGTCCATTATTGTCTCCAAATCTATCCAAATGGCTAAATTGTGCACTGCTCTAAATAAATAAAAATTATGATACATATAACTACAAATCAACAGCTCATTTTCAAGTGGGGATTAGTATATTTTCATCAGTATCGGGGGTAGATATCTATTGGTCCAAAACCCCTATGCAAAACATGTCATAAAATGAATAAAATTTGTTTTGTCCATTATAAAGCATATACATTTGCTCCTTCTGCTGGATTAAAATAAAAACATCACAGTGTTACATACACCTAAATATGTAGCCTAATCATTCACTCTTGTACCTCAATTAAACATCACTTTTCCCTGTACTCTACAGTATGTATACTTTTGCCCCGGGATTGCATTTTTCTGTCGTTTAAAAAATAATTTTGACTCTAAGGAAAATTTTTACATTAATCTACCACATATCAGCGCACAGTAAATTGGAATGTGTCATGGGCTGCGCCCGCTCTTCCTTTTTTGCTGCGGACGTTCATTCTTTTGGCGACGACAGGGCAATCGGATTCTCTGTCTTCCTCGCCGGAGTTTCTTTTGATCCAGGTACTCAGTAGTTGCACCTGCTCTCGTTACCTGTATTTAAACCGCGCACTTCCACTTTTCGGCGCTTGTTGTTATCTTGCGATTACACATAAGCTGGTAAGGTATAGGATTCGGTCTCTGCGTTGCTTGTTTTTCTAAGAAGCAAAGCAGGTAGTCCGGTTAGATATTAGAATTAGGGTTAGATCGTTTGATCTTGTCTGCTCCCTTAGTTACTCTTTTCGTAGTCCTTTTTTCGTTACCTTCCGTTCTTCCTTTGTTTGATTTCCTCTCAGTTCCGCGTTCTTCGCGTCTAACTGGAGGATTTCTTTTTCTACTAGTCTTTTGTTATTTGTACTAGTTTACTCGCCCAGAGTTTCGGGTTGCTTTAAGTTCTACTATTACTTAAAATATTGTCTCTCCTGTGTCGAGAGAGACATTATTTTAATTTTTTATACTCTAGTCAAGAGTTTTATTTCACCCTATAAATACAGGGTTGATTTCTTTTGTTTCATTTCTTCTATACCTCTTATTAGACCCGTGTCTATTTTTAGTAACCTCCTCGGGGGCTCGCTTTTAGAAAACTCCTGTCGGTCTTCCGTTCTCGACCACCTTACAGAATGAACATTTGCCATGCCATAAGTGACAAGTATATACGCCATAGCCTATATTATGTACGATAACATGAAAATAAAATAGTATTCCTCCATCTGAAAAATGCTGCCAAATGTTCTATCTTCAATGAAAATCAGTAGCCTACATCAAAAATAAAATTAACAATTCCACTACAGTATGTGAAATGCACTCAAAATGCGAAAATAACAATAGGCCTATCAAACATATTGGAAAGAGATTGCTCGAGTGGAAAAACGAACGTACATGTAGCCAGCGAGACCAACAGCATTTTAAATGCAAAAATACTTACATATCGATAAAGGGAAACTCCCCTCCCTAATGCCTTATTTATAGAGCTTGCGTAATACGAGACCCTTAAAACGAAAACTGCCGTTACGCTAGGCTGTAGTAAATTGTTCAAAGCACCCCAGAAGACATTTCATATACTGTTGCTAAGGTTATAATGTACTCTATTGGATATAAGAGCCGACAATTAAACCAGAATGAACTGTAATGAATGAGACAGACTTGCAGGGCATGGGGGGTATTACGAGTCGATGTTTCAGATAGTGTAATAGTGGTATAAAGTGTTGTACATTTCTCAAACCGATTGTACCAGACAATAATTGACCACTGAATTTTGAAAGGAACATCTCGATGTGTAAAACCAATGGTAGGATTGCATATTTATCTTATATTTAGTAGCATATATTGCTAGTAGAATACATGGTAGAATGAGAGAATACTTTCACATGCTTATTTTGCATTTGAGTGAGCAGGGCTTTTCACGGCTTTTCTGGCATACGATCAGGCTATTGTTGGGTTTATCTTGTTGCTATGACGGAATTCTAATTTTATATGATGAATAAGTATATTTATGAAACACTCAAACATAGACGCTATTGTCCACTATGTCATGCATGGGTAGGTACAGACTGGGTGGGCGGGTGCTTGTTAAATGGACTTGCTACGGGAAAATAGTGACACTTAGAAACTCCGTATTGCGCAGAAACCATCACGAATCGTCTACCAATAAATTTAAAACACAAACTTTGTGATTTCCACTAATAGTTTGGCTGCAGGAGCAACGAATGTCTCAGTTGAGCAAAATGATGGCGCCGGCGCCATTATCACTATGCATCTACGCAAAGAAGTTAAGAATAGAGCAATAAGCCCAACATTCCACCAGATATGCCTATAAAGCAGAATAAGCTTTGCCATAAGAAATTAACCCGGCAATCCAGTGATATGCAATATCCAGAAATCCATCAGATATGCAATATGAAGCAGCAAGGTGAAACTTAATAGCAGCAGCTTTACGATGCATGAGAGCTCCTGAGCCTTTGAGCACGATAAAGGTTTGTTTTGTTAACCCTATTTACTTTGGCCCTTTTGAGGCAATGTCCTCCTGGTTTCTACTAGTTTTATTTAAATGTCAGTATCTAAAAAAATATTCCCTGCAAAATCCATGGTTTTAAGTTTGAACTGAAGAAGAAGCTGTATCATTCAGAAATTTGCTACAGAATACATTTATTTCAGAATAGTCACATACAGTATATATATAATAACCATAACATACGTAGCCTAATGTATTTAAATACGTTTAAAAAAGAACGTACGAAAGCGCGTGTGTATTCACACAAGTACAGCAACTTATTTCAGCCCTCAGTGCGAGGGGTGGTCACTGCGGAAATGTCGACTGTACGGGACTTTGGCGAAATATAACAAGATAAACTCTTCAGGGTTCATGAGAAAACAGCTGTAGCTGAATATACTGGTAAGTACTTGGTTTCTTAAGCATATTTATACGAGAGATTTTGGAGCAAAAAATGAGGTGTCTTCTAAACCGAAAGTGGATCAGGTACTGTATATAGTACAGTAAGCAAGGGAAAACGGCGAATACTCATTTGTACAACGTTTTAAAAAAATATTGTTTCTATACGTCAACATGATTTTCTTAGCGTGTATAAACGGTGCATTTGATGCATTTTACAGTCTGTGGCTGTAGCCAGAGGAAGGTCGTAAGTGCTGTGGGCTACTAATAGCACCCTCCTAATTTATTGCACGGCAGTGTAACTGGAGAAGCTGCGGTTTTCGCAAGAGGCTACCCTTTAAAAAAATACTGCGTCAATTTTCGGGGTTTTCTTAAAGCTGTAGTTTATATTTTCAGATGAACATGAATACTGTAACTGAGTCGCATGCGTCTCAAATACTAGGGGTGAAGTCTATAGGGTTAAAGCTATGAGACGTAGGCAGAAATCCAATGCCCAGAGTCTTCCCAAGTTTTTTCAGAAATCCCAAGCACATTTCGATTTGTTCCCCTCATCAAGTATTGTATGTTTTTATTCTTCACATTTCATTTGCCAGGTTCCCACCCACTACTGAATTCTTAAGAACTGTTAATATTTTTATTTATATCTCAGAAAAATAAAGTTGAGCTGAGAGCAGATAATAGGTTATGGTTAGCCAATTAATAATGGCTAGTCCGCTGTAGCCTAGGCTATTTTAAAAACAATAAAAGCAATATTCACTGGACAAGGTTTTGAACTTTTTTCAGTCACAAACCATTCTATTTACTTACAGGCTATATTCCTAGATAAACAGAGCTGTATTGTAATGACATCTGAAGCGCATTTTCAGAACTCAAATGTCCGTCTATTGCAGTGCACGAGTTTTCCATTGAATGACAATTCACGCATTGGGTGCAAATGACAATTTGTGCATTAGGCTTGATATAGGTGTCATCAGCTCCTTTTTAATGGATAGCCATTGTCCCGTACCATCGCACATCGCCTGGATGTTGATGGAGTGGGCTGAGAGCAATGTAATTGTCACTGAGGGAAAGGTATGTGGACCTATGGAACCTTTTATTATGCATTTTTGATATAGCCTACACAATAATAATATTTCACATTGTGATCTAGATATTTCAGTCATGCTTGTGCGCACCCCTGTGTGTAACAGACAGGAGGGTACGCGCGTTGTGCACACGCCTATGTAGACGTACTTATATGCTATTGCGGGCTGGTGGGGGAAGGACCCAAACGCAGGCAGGAGTACAAAAAACTGGTTTAATTAAGGGCAAGGCAGCAATCCGTGGTAAAACAGGCCAGGTCACAAACCGGGGAGACCGGGCAAGAGTCCAAAACAGAATCCAAAAACAGGGTCACGAGAGAACACAGGCAGGGATCAAAACCGGGGAGGCACAAGAGGAACAAAAACAAAACAAAGAATAGCCAACAAAAAATAAACAACAGGGGAAGGACGAGGGATAACAAAAACTCAGAAACAGATACTAAGGAATAAACCAGATAACTCGGGCAGATACTCGGAAAAACAGAAAGAACCAAAGTAGCAAGATTTTTAGTGAGGAACTCACGAAGACAGATTGAAATAACAGGGTTATATACACAGAGGGAGACAGACATAATGGGAAACAGGTGTGCAGAAGCGGGGAGGGGAGATTGCTCACAGGTGAGCACAATGAAACGATAAGGGAAGCTGATAATACAATAACGAGGGAGAACGTAAGACACGGACTGGACCGGAACTAAATACATAGAGACAACATGACATGGACTCCAATAAGACAAGTGCATACAAGGAATAGGAAAGCGGAAACAAGAGTCAGCTGTAGTTAAGAGGAACCAAAGAAAGATAATTAGTGATAGAACAGGCAGAAAGAGAGACAGCTGCAGCGAGGAAAGAAGATGAAGTTAGTAAGTTAGTAGATTAGTAGAAAACCCTGATTCTATGGAGTTAGTAGATTAATAGATTAGTATATATACACAAGTTAGTCATTAGTAGATTAGTAGACCCTAATTCTAAGATGTTAGTAGTTTTTAGTTAATTAGTATTATTTACAATGAAGTAATTAGTAATGAAGTTAGCGCATGACAGAGGAAATACAGAGAAAAACCGAAATCACCAAAGGCTCCCTAACAGTGTGACGACGACAGGGAGTGACAGGAATACAAAATATGGAACAGTGAAAGCACAAAACAATCATAATAAATAAATATGGAAAAAATGAGAAACATAAATGAAACAAACTAAAACAGAATGCAGAAACCTAACATATGCGCCGTTAAAATAACATGTAAACAACTGCGACATGACTTTAGACCAGGTTTGTGGTGGTTCTAGTGCAAGGCTTTCTGCTGGCTCAAGATCGCAATACGCCAAAAATAATCCTGGCCACTCCTCATTTTAAGACCAACACGCCCAGTTCACTTGCAACGGGTGCAAGAATACATGGTAGTTAAAGGACGTAAGTGTTAGGTGTTATAATGAACCTAGCGCCGGGTGTAAGATAGCAAAGACACTTGCGTTTGGGTTAGCGCCGCTTTGCGCCGGGTGTAAGATAGGGCCCTTTATGTTGACTGAGCAGGTCAGCTTGAATCTGAATAAGAAACCAGTGGAACAAGAGAATAAACCAAACTCACACAGGGGAGGTTCCTCAGTGCTGCCTCTTCTGTTTGATGGGGTGGAATGTTCCTGTATCATAGAACATTCTCCTCTGCGCCTAACAGACCTGGGGCCCTATCTTACACCCGGCGCAAAGCGGCGCTAACGCAAACGCAAGTGTCTTTGCTATCTTACACCCGGCGCTAGGTCCATAATAACGCCTAACGCTTACACCGTCAAACTAGCATGTTTGACGGCGTAACTCTTGCGCCATCATTAGTGAACTGGGCGTGTTGGTCTTAAGATGAGGAGTGGCCAGGATTCTTTTTGGCGTATTGCTATCTTGAGCCAGCAGAAAGCGCTTGCGCTAGAACCACCACAAACCTGGTCTAAAGTCATGTCGCAGTTGTTTACATGCTATTTTAACGGCGCATATAAGTGCGTCTACATAGGCGTGTGCACAACGCGCATACCCTCCTGTCTGTTACACACAGGGGCGTGCACAGGCATGACTAAAATATCTAGATCACAATGTGAAATATTATTATTGTGTAGGCTATATCAAAAATGCATAATAATAAAAGGTTCCATAGGTCCACATACCTTTCCCTCAGCGAAGGGAAACAATGCCACATTACATTGCTCTCAGCCCACTCCATCAACATCCAGGCGATGTGCGATGGTACGGGACAATGGCTATCCATTAAAAAGGAGCTGATAACACCTATAGCTATCAAGCCTAATGCGCGAATTGTCTTTGCACCTAATGCGTGAATTGTCATTCAATGGAAAACTCGCGCACGGCAATAGACGGACATTTAAGTTCTGAAAATGCGCTTCAGATGTCATTACAATACAGCTCTGTTTATCTATGAATACAGCCTGTAAGTAAATAGAATGGTTTGTGACTGAAAAAAGTTCAAAACCTTGTCCAGTGAATATTGCATTTATTGTTTTTCAAATAGCCTAGGCTACAGCGAATTCGCTGTGCATAAGGTTTTTTTCGATAGCCTATGGTTAAAAAACAGAGATGTCACCATGTTAACTAAATTGTAACCTTAGCTATTCTTCGTCCTTCATATTTTTTTAAATTACAGTGAGCAGGTTTCCATACTCTCACCGTTTAAAACCCAGCTGATTTCACCCGTTATTCCTTAACTGAACAAAACGATTTTAAAGAGAACTAAGCGTCTAATTAGAAACTAAAACAAATTTGCAGCACGTTACACAATTAATTCACAATTACTTTTAATGCCATTCTCTGCACGTGAGCTGCATGTTCTGTTTCCCCTGCTGTGAGTCGCACGTTCAACGGTCTTCCTGGGAAAGTGGATTGTTTTAAAGGATTACGCTACGAGTAAAACAGGTTGGTCACATTTCTATAAACAGGACATTATTAAACAAGGGGAAATATGCGTGAACTTATGGGTTGCGAACCTGACAGCTTTATTGTATGGCTATTTAGTGTCATCATTAAGGCAAAATAACGGTATGTATGTTATTAATCAATATTAGCCTACTATGCAGGTAGCCTAATGAACTTTGGATGAAGCTTGAACTTCGAGAACGAATGAGAACAGCCTCTTGGAATTGATGTTTGACACTTTCATTGCATAATCAAACGAAATTCGCTGAACAAGCAGGCTAATTTGGCGTTTTCTAAGGTGAGACTGAAGCCATTGATAGCTTATTCTCAGCTGTTGCAGGTCCTTTTAACGAAATTTAACCGCACATATTTTGTAAAATAACAGCCCTGTCTGGAATTACCGGGAACTCATAGGCTAATGGTTAGTCCGAATAATATTGATCATACTCCATTTAGCCTATTCCTTGATCACACTAAACACGCACGAGCATGTCTGTTTCGCCATCATAAGCAATCCGCCAAGGTGGAAAAGCAGGCTTTTAAAGGGAATGGGATATGACATTTTGATTGGTTTATTGAATGTCACGCCCAAGACACACCTATAATTAATGAAGCGACTAGGTTCAGCCCAGTTGCGCCATGCGCCGTGCTTAGCGCCAAAAAAACACGCCGTTAAAATAGCAAAAGTGGACTTGGACACGCCCTAAATGGACTTAGCGCCATGCGCTTAGACTAAGCGCCAAGATCGCCAAGATAGGGCCCCCGATCTTCATGGTTGACTCTAGTCTGCTCAATTCCTTTTCAAATATTTTTTGGAAATTAGCAGGAGGCAGACCTCTGCTCCTTCCTCTACCCTGCTGTTGAGTCTCTCTCTCACTGTCTGTTCCCTTATGAAAATCCAAACCCAGTTTCTCCAACAGATGTTCTTCTCTCTTGATCCAGAGCTCATCAATAATTTGCATCAGTTTCTGATCTTTCTGCTTCTCTGTGCTGAGATCACCCCCCCGGTCTATCTCCTCCATCACTTCACTTTTTGTCTCAGTCATTAGATGAAAGACAGTTTTACCTGCTACCATCTCCTCAATCTTCTCCAGCAGGTCTGCTGTGACTTGGGTGCTATCCTGGTTTCCCTTCTTTTTCATATTGCTGAGAACATGGTACCTGTTCCCACATTTCTCTATAAGCCACTGAAGGGCCTGTCCTTCTCTCTCAATGTGCTGCTCGATGGAGCTGTTTCCGAGGTATTCTCCCCAAGTAAACAGCACTAGAGTGTGTCCCCACACTCTCTCTCTCCAAGGAGCTTCATGTTGTGTCTAATTATTTTCCTTTGTTCTTCTTTAAATGATGTGTTTGCAGGAATGACCAGTAGAATCGCATGGGGTCCGGGGTGACACAGCATCAAACTCTTCACCACTTCCTGTTTTATCCAGATGACACTCATCAGGTGTGAGCTCAGCTGGATAACCTTCCACCAGCCAGGTGTGTGAACCACAGTGACCTGCCTCCCATTGACTTCACCCTGCCTCTTCTCACACTGTGCAGTTCTTCTCCAAACTCCAAACTCCTCTCTGCCCAGGATAGTATTTCCGGCAGAGCTCTTTCCCCCAGCCACCCACCCCAGTAGCACCACCCTCAGCTCTGATGGAGGGCTTGTTCCCACTGTAAGAGAAAGAACATAACTTTCAGAGAACTAGATTAACCAGAAGAAGCCAGAATTAGCATAGCATTCAGAGAAATGGCTACAACAGAAATGGCTGGATATCCTGTAATAAAAAGGAATCGTCTTGCCTTTAAGAAGATTACCAATTAATAGTGTCTCTCTATGTTCCCACATATTTCTTGCTCTCTGATTGGCTCGTTCTTCTGTAATCCTCTTCTTCTCCTCCATCTCCTGTAGAACTTTCCTCTCCATGTGAAAATGACAGCCACCATTACCCACCACCACCTTCTCTATCATCTCCAGCAGCTCAGAGACCTGAGAGTCCTCACTGATGTTCTTATTGCTGAGAACATGGTACCTGTTCCCACATTTCTCTATAAGTGTCTGGAGGGCCTGTCCTTCTCTCTCAATGTGCTGCTCAATGGTTATTTCCCTTAAACTGTCCCTAAAGGTGAACAGCACTATAGTGTGCCTCCATACTCTGTCATTGAGAAGTTCCAGGTGTTCCTGCACTGCTCTCCCTTGTTCCTCTTGGAAAGATGAGCCCAAATCAATGACGAGCAGGAGAGTATGGGGTCCAGGGGGACACTGCACACAATCTGGTGTTTCAGCAGTTCTGGAGAATATTCAACAGGGAAATAACTGACCCAGCCAGGTGTGTCCACCACACTGACCTGCCTCCTATCTACGTCACCCTGCCCATTCTTATTCACTACAGTTTTTATTCCACCTGTTTGCCCAGGATGATGTTTCCTGCAGAACTCTTCCCACTCTCTTCTGCTCCCAGCAACACAATCCTCAGCTCTGAGAGATGCTGTGTCTCCCTGTCAGAGAGAATAAACACTCTTTATTCCTATTTCAACATAAAATAACAGCTATGAGAGTACATGGCACATTTATAAAAACTTCTGCATCTTCGAGTCTGTCATCAACAGTGTCAGTTTAAAAATGCCTTATTCCAGAAACAGTGATGTGCCCATAATAACTACCAATGGAACTGCTTTTCTGACAAATTATGAAAATATTTTAATTGAATTCATTAATTATTTAGAAATTTGCTAAATCTTTTTCTGAATGTTACTGAAAATGTAAAGATCTCTCTTTTAATATGATCCATAATCTCTGAAGGTCAAGCCAACAACTTTTCTCTCTGATCTTTATTGTTTTTCAGATTTTAGGGAATGCTCCTACCGTTTTTAAGCTTGACATACTAAATTTGACTATCATAAACTACTTTAAAGGGTAACAAAGCACTAAAACCACTTATTTTAGATGAGAACTGATACATTTGGTTCTTTCTAAGTGTTACAGATTGATCCTGGTTCAAATCTTGTCATTTTACTGCAGTCAGTGCAAAATGATATAAACCCAAAAGATCTGGCTCAAAAAGTGTCTCGTGGTAAAACGTTAGGAACTGCACGTCCAGTCTGTCATTGGCCAGAAACTTCATCCAGCTGACGTATTCCTCCCGGTGACAAAATTGAAACCTGTACAGCTACACCCTGAACTTTTGGAGCGAGGGCAGGCTACGCCCCAGTTATAAAAGTGAATCTCAGTGGTTGATCTCACCATTTTCTGTATAGTTTGGTGGTTGATCTGTGTATATGTATGTATATATATATATATATATATATATATATATATATATATATATGTATATATATAGCTAGCATGCAGTTTAGCTTTTTTGTTTAGCAGTTTAGCTTTTTTGAATATTCTAGTTATAGTAACATATTCTTGGTATATAGCTTGATAATCCCTTGTTTTTGAAGTAGCTAGCTAGTTTATTTAAAAACTATATATATATATATATATGTATATATATATATACTTTATATGGGGTGCCAAACAAGAAATATTAATGCAAAACCTGAATATATAGACACTCGCCTGAATATGTGTTTAACTCATGCCTCTCTGTCTCTCAACTCACTATGTCCTCTTGTCTCCAAACCAGCCCGACTAGCACCCCCTCCCCGTGGCTGACGGATTCTCTCAGATCCAGCCAGAACCATGCTGCGAGCCGCTGAGAGAAAGTGGAGGAAATCCAGATCCCCAGATGACCTGGCCTCCTACCACACTCTGCTGGCAGCCTTCACAGCTGCAACCACATCAGCGAAAACTTAATTTTTCCAGTCTAAAATTGATGCATGTGTATCTAACCCACGTAAACTCTTTTCCACCTTCTCCTCCCTGCTCAACCCCGCTCCACCCCCTTCCCCTCCTCCCTCTCTGCAGATGACTTCCTGACCCACTTTGAGGGGAAGATGGCCGCGATCCGGAACTCCTTCACGCATCCGGTGACACCCCACATCCCCCATACTGAACCCATCGCTACACTGTCGTCCTTCAAGATTCTGGAGGACTCAGATGTGCTCGAGCTGGTGACGCGCCATCGCGCAACCACCTGTCCACTAGACCCCATACCTTCAGCAGTCCTCCAGTCTATATCTGCTGAGCTCCTTCCATACCTGTCCTCCATTATTAACACCTCCCTAATCTGTGGCCATGTTCCTGCTGCCTTTAAAACTGCCCGTGTAACCCCACTCCTTAAAAAACCTAGCTTGGACCCCGCAGATGTCAGGAACTACCGTCCTGTATCTCTCTTGCCCTTCCTGTCCAAAACAATTGAACGTGCTGTCCTTAACCAACTGTCTGTTTTTCTCCACCAGAACAACCTGCTTGACCCGCATCAGTCCGGCTTCAGAACCGGCCATTCCACTGAAACTGCTCTCCTGGCTGTGACGGAGGCACTCGCCACTGCTAGAGCCTCCTCTCTCTCCTCTGTTCTGATTCTCCTTGACCTGTCTGCGGCATTCGACACGGTCAACCACAAACTCCTGATCTCCACACTCGCTGAGATGGGCATTTCTGGAACTGCCCTCTCTTGGTTTGTATCGTATCTCACTATTAGATCCTACCATGTCTCCTGGAAGGGTTCCGTCTCTGCTCCCCATCCCCTGTCTACAGGAGTCCCGCAGGGATCTGTACTGGGTCCTCTGCTGTTCTCTTTGTATACTAAGTCTCTTGGCTCAGTAATTCATACACATGGCTTCTCATACCATAGCTATGCTGATGATACTCAACTCTTCCTCTCTTTCCCTCCCTCTACCCCACAGGTTAAGGAGAGGATATCTGCTTGTCTGACTGACATCTCTGAGTGGATGGCTACCCATCACCTGAAGCTCAACCTTGACAAGATAGAGCTCCTCTTCATGCCACACAAGACCTCCCCACTACATGACCTCTCCATCACCGTTGACGGGACCGTGGTGGCTGCCTCCTGCTCTGCAAGGAACCTGGGGGTGGTCCTGGATGACCGGCTGGACTTCAAAGAGCACATCAGAGCGACGGCTCGGTCCTGCAGGTTCCTCCTGTACAACATCAGGAGGATTCGACCGTACCTGACCACCTACTCCACCCAGCTTCTTGTCCAGACCATGGTCACCTCACGCCTGGACTACTGCAACTCCCTGCTCGCAAGCCTACCGGCCTGCGCCATTCTGCCTCTTCAACTGATCCAGAATGCAGCTGCCCGGCTTGTGTTCAACCTCCCGAAATTTTCCCATGTAACCCCCCTGCTGAGGTCACTCCACTGGCTGCCAGTTGCAGCCAGGATCAGATTCAAAGTTCTGACCCTGGCCTACACTGCAGCCAATAGGACAGGCCCCGCCTACCTGCAGGACTTAATCCAGAACTATGTTCCTGCTCGACCACTTCGCTCTTCTACAGCAGGGCGAATGGCACTTCCCCCCCCTCCGTGTCAAAAGCTCTCGCTTGTCCTGACTGCAGAGTTTTTCCACCTTAGCTCCTCAGTGGTGGAATGAACTTCCCATTCCCCTACGTTCTACTCCAACCCTGCCTGCATTCCGTCGAGGCCTGAAGACACACCTCTTCAGACACACCTCTTCAGACACACCTCTTCAGACTCCACCTTGACTGATATTCTAACCTAGGAATATCAGTTCCCTGTGTTTACTAGTTCCCTGTGTTTTTCCTGTCTGTTTATTATAGTTTAAAATAGTATTTAGAATAGAAGTGTAGTATTGCTGATTTACCCACAGCTTACTGTGAACTACAGTCAACATTCATTACTAGGGATAGCTGCTACATTATGGGAAGGATGTGCTTTGTCTTGTCTGTTCTGTAGTGATCTTGATGATGTCTCTGTATGCACTTACTGTACGTCGCTTTGGATAAAAGCGTCTGCTAAATGAATGTAATGTAATGTAATATATAGACACTCGTCTGAATATATAGACACTCGTCTGATTATATAGACACTCATCTGAATATATAGACGCTCAAGTCTGAATATAGACACTCGTTTGAATATATAGAAACTCGTCTGAATATATAGAAACTCGTCTGAATATATAGACACTCAAATCTGAATATATAGAAACTATATTTGAATATAAAGACACTCGTTGAATATATATAAAATCGTCTGAATATATAGAAACTCGTCTGAATATATACCCGCTCAAGTCTGAATATATAGAAACTCATCTGAATATATAGACACTCAAATCTGAATATATAGAAACTATATTTGAATATATAGACACTCGTTTGAATATATAGAAACTCATCTGAATATATACACTTGTCTGAATATATAGAAACTCGTCTGAATATATAGACACTCAAATCTAAATATATCGAAACTATATTTGAATATATAGACACTCGTCTGAATATATAGAAACTCATCTGAATATATAGACACTCGTTTGAATATATAGACACTCGTTTGAATATATAGAAAATCGTCTGAATATATAGGCATTCGTCTGAATATATAGACACTTGTCTGAATATATATACACTCATCTGAATATATAGACGCTCAAGTCTGAATATATAAACACTCGTTTGAATATATAGACACTCGTTTGAATATATAGAAACTCAAATCTGAATATATGGAAACTATATTTGAATATATAGACACTCGTCTGATTATATAGACACTCATCTGAATATATAGACGCTCAAGTCTGAATATAGACACTCGTCTGAATATATAGAAACTCGTTTGAATATATAGACACTCAAATCTGAATATATAGAAACTATATTTGAATATATAGACACTCGTCTGAATATAAAGACACTCGTTGAATATATATAAAATCGTCTGAATATATAGAAACTCGTCTGAATATATACCCGCTCAAGTCTGAATATATAGAAACTCATCTGAATATATAGACACTCAAATCTGAATATATATAAACTATATTTGAATATATAGACACTCGTTTGAATATATAGAAACTCATCTGAATATATACACTTGTCTGAATATATAGACACTCAAATCTAAATATATCGAAACTATATTTGAATATATAGACACTCGTCTGAATATATAGAAACTCGTCTGAATATATAGACACTCAAATCTGAATATATAGAAACTATATTTGAATATATAGACACTCGTCTGAATATAAAGACACTCGTTGAATATATATAAAATCGTCTGAATATATAGAAACTCGTCTGAATATATACCCGCTCAAGTCTGAATATATAGAAACTCATCTGAATATATAGACACTCAAATCTGAATATATAGACACTCAAATCTGAATATATAGAAACTATATTTGAATATATAGACACTCGTTTGAATATATAGAATCTCATCTGAATATATACACTTGTCTGAATATATAGACACTCAAATCTAAATATATCGAAACTATATTTGAATATATAGACACTCGTCTGAATATATAGACACTCGTCTGAATATATAGACACTCGTTTGAATATATAGACACTCGTTTGAATATATAGAAAATCGTCTGAATATATAGGCATTCGTCTGAATATATAGACACTTGTCTGAATATATATACACTCATCTGAATATATAGACGCTCAAGTCTGAATATATAAACACTCGTTTGAATATATAGACACTCGTTTGAATATATAGAAACTTGTCTGAATATATACACTTGTCTGAATATATAGAAACTCGTGTGAATATATAGGCATTCGTCTGAATATATAGACACTTGTCTGAATATATATACACTCATCTGAATATATAGACGCTCAGGTCTGAATATATAAACACTCGTTTGAATATATAGACACTCGTTTGAATATATAGAACCTTGTCTGAATATATACACTTGTCTGAATATATAGAAACTTGTGTGAATATATAGACACTCGTCTGAATATATACACACTCAAATCTGAATATATAGAAACTCGTATGAATATATAGACGCTCAAGTCTGAATATAGACACTCGTTTGAATATATAGAAACTCGTCTGAATATATACACTTGTCTGAATATATAGAAACTAGTCTGAATATATAGACACTCAAATCTGAATATATAGGAACTTGTCTGAATATATAGACACTCAAATCTGAATATATAGACACTAGTCTGAATATATAGACACTCGTTTGAATATATAGAAACTCGTCAGAATATATACACTCGTCTGAATATATAGACACTCGTCTGAATATATAGACACTCAAGTCTGTTTATACAATGACAGAGAGATTTCCATTTGTAGAAATTGTTGTACTTATCGACAAATGTATTTCCCTTTGGAAGATGAGTTTAACATTTTGAGTGTTTTAGGGCCTTTTTCAGGTGAAATATAGTGTTGTGCCAAACACTAACTGTTGTGGGGTTTGCACTTACAGTTTTGACAATGTAGACAGTGTTTCAGGATTTGTGTATTAGCAATTTAGAAACTGTAATAGCACTTTTTAGACACTCCCTTACTCACTGAATGTAATCACGGACATTAGAAATGTTATTTAAAATATTTAAAGGCAGTAACAGAGAAACAAAGTGTTGCGCTAAGGTGCACATAGTTTACAAATTACTATTTATGTGTTTATGAATGACCATGATCCTTATAGTTTCATTGACGCAATTTGACGTTTATTTAAAATTACATCAAGAAGAAAACAGGGGTTGTGCTACACTGTAAAAAGCAACCTATAGAATCTACTCAATAAAAGTAGGTAACAATTTGCACTCTATTTGTTTGGGTAGATTTCACCCCATGTTTTGAGTGAAGAGTACCTAAATTTAACAACTATGACACACAAAGAAATTAGGTAAAGTCTACCTAACATTTCTCAATACATTACACAACTAATTACTTATAAAAAGTGAGTAATATTAACTCTTGATTGTAGGCAATTGCTAGTAAGCAATTGTTCATCTACTTAATAATTATTATTAATAATTGATCAATATGACTAATTAACCATTACTTATTCAGGGAAGGTTCGCTTTACTTAAAAAATTATTGACAGACACAGGAGACAATATTGATCATGTCAGTTTTTTTTAATCGACCAAATGTTCAGAAAATAAAGAAAGGAGGTACAAAAGCACCCTCTTCACTCTGCATATTCAACTGAAACAACACTTGAACACTTCAAATGTGGATTCCAGTTTTGTTTTGTTTTTCAAACACAAACACTGTCTTATGGTCATGCCATTACTTTCTTAAACGGTTACAGTAACGGTTTGAGTAACAGCCTAGAGAAGGCTAACGTTACAAACTTAAATTCCTTGTCTAACACAGAAGCACGCCAACTACAAATCTTGTGATAGATCTTGCCATTAAATACGTTAACATTTGCATTCATGATATGATACACAGCAACATGTTAAACAAGAATCTTACCTTCAACCCAACAACTTGACACTCCAGAATCCCGCCAACGAAACAGATAGACCCTGGCCTGGAGCCAAGAACCAGCGCAAGAACCTATTTTTCAGTCTTTGAGTAGATTTTATAATGTTTTTTTATGGTGCAATTGTTACTGTTAAAAAATAGGTAGTGTAGGTACAATTTACCCATTATTATATATTTCACTTGCTGACTAATATAATGTCAATAAAATGTAAACGATTTGCATGGTTTGTATTTACCACCCTCCAAAATCCTTTTTTACAGTGTAGGCCAATATTCTTTTCCACCCTCTGATACCGAATCTGTAATTTTCAACACTCTTGCATATATCTTTATTATTTGTTATTGACACCGTAAAAATTAATATCAAATATAAAACTAACTACACCACAGTCTTTCAGCCGTGGATATAATAGAAAAAAAACTAGTAACACAGTTAGGCCTAAATGCGATCGACAAATTCATCCCTTCTGCCTTCTGGAAGACCCATTAGGTGTCTTTACATTATGCCGTATTTATCAAAGCACAAAAATGTTTTACGAAATCAATTTTTTAATGCACATTTTAATGGAATATTTAATAATTAACGCATAGATCAAACAAAACAAAAAGGTTTTTTTCCCCACAGGTTTAAACTGAAAATAAAACAAAAAAAGATATTTATGAGCAATGTAAAGACCCAAAAGACCATCCAATTATTGTGCCTGAGCTTGAGTGTCTATATATTCAGACTTGAGTGTCTATATATTCAGATTTGAGTGTCTATATATTCAGATGAGTGCCTATATATTCAGACTTGAGTGTCTATATATTCAGATTTGAGTGTCTATATATTCAGATGAGTGCCTATATATTCAGATTTGAGTGTTTATATATCCAGACGAGTGTCTATATATTCAGAATTCAGTGTATATATATTCAGAATTCAGTGTCTATATATTTAGACGAGTGTCTATATATTCAGACCAGTTTCTATATATTTAGACGAGTGTCTATATATTCAGATTTGAGGGTGTATATATCCAGTGCAGAGAGCACATAAGCTAAAGGTCTTACGCACTGGCCATACTCATGTACAAGAATAAATTGCATGTTGAAAAGAAAATGCAAGCTCCTTTATTGTTCATAAATCTTGCACATCAAATTCTAAATTTATTTTGCAAAAAGGCAGCATTTTTTATTGACTCTGATTCTGTCTCCAGTTAATACATCTCGATGATACTGCAACCATGTGAATGAAAGATTTTAGATTTGACAAGATATACAACTGGTGCTTTGCCCTATTGTTTTTTATTTTTTGCACAAGGGGAAGTGTTCAGGCATGCACAGTAGTGTTTTCAGTTAGCTTAGCAACTGAAGTTACATAATGTAGCCCAGGGGTTCCCAAACCGGTCCTGGGGGGGACCCCTGTGTATGCTGGTTTCCATTGCAACCACAGTTGCAATCCCAGAATTTGAACAAGCTGTTAATTTTTCTTAATTAGGTGCCGGAGGGGTCAATAGTGGTTCAGAGGAAGGAGTTTCTGGGGTTCTTAATCCAAATACTACATATGGTTAAAAAGGTGAAAGAAAATATTAGTAAGTCGGATATTACTTTGAATGTGGTTAAAGAGGCAAATACGTTTTTTGGGAAAACAGGGATTCAGCCAGAGGAGTTGCATTCGTATGTGGCATCGGTGGAGCGTAAATCATGGGAAGAGGCTTTGGAGGAGTGTTCATGACTTTTTATTTACTGCAATGGAACGTGAGAAGTTTAATAGCAAATGGTCAGGAATTTAAAAGGTTTTTAGGCACTTTTAGGCACAAACCAGAAATAATTTGTGTACAAGAAACATGGTTGAAGCCGGTTTTGGATTTTGTAATTCCAGGGTATGTTGCTCTCAGGGAAGATCGGCTAGAGAAGGCTGGGGGTGGTTGTGTGTTGTTTGTTTTGGAAGGTATACAGTATCGGAGGATAGGGTTACAGACGAGGCTGGAGTGTGTGGCAGTGGAGGTATGGGGTTCGCATGGGAGGATTAGTGTGATAAATTTTTATAACCCGTGCCTCCAATTAAACATTAGGGACTTGAACGACATTATGGAAGCAGTGCGGGGTGCGGTGATTTGGGCGGGGGATTTTAATGCTCATAACCCGTTGTGGGGTAGCACGCACAGGAATCGAAATGGCGAGGTGGTTGAGGAATTATTGGATTTATATGGATTGGTGTGTTTAAATGATGGGAGGCAGACTAGATTTCAGTTGAATAGTGGGACAGGTTCATGTATCGACCTGACACTGGTCTCAGGGGAGCTGGCGAGGAGGGGGGTTTGGGACACTTTGGATAGGTATTCAATGGGGAGTGATCACTGTCCGATTCTGTGTAGGTTTGGGGTTCGGTTGCCTCTGGAGAAGGATGAAAGGCCTAGGTCGTTTGATTGGAGCAGGGCTAGGTGGGAGGAGTTTGAGGAAAGGTGTACTGAAGGAATGGGTAGGGTTGAGGATGGGTCTGTGGATGTTTGGAATGAGACATTATGTAGAGTGATTACCCAGGCAGCGACTCACAGTATTCCTAGGAAGGGGCCGGCTAAAGTGCGTCGCATAGTGCCATGGTGGAACAGGGAGTGTGATGAGGCGATCAGGGCTAGGAATAAAATGTATAAGAGACTGAGGCGGTATCCCGTGATGAATAATATAGTTGAATATAAAAGGTTGAGGGCGGTGGCTAGACGGGTCATAAAGGCAGCTAAGAGGGAGTGTTGGAGGAAGTATTGTGGGACGCTGGGTATGGACACACCTGTTGGTGAAGTATGGGGAGTGGTCAGGAAGATGACGGGGGTCTATAGGCAGGTGGGTATGCCTGTGCTTCAATCAGGTGGTAGGGTGGCTATAAGCGATAGGGAAAAGGCGGATATGTGCGTAGAGGCGTTCCGTGTGGTGCATAGTGAGGCTAATGTGGGGGAGGAAGGCCTCAGGGCTCGGGCAAGGATGGTGGAGGAGATAACTGAGAAGCTGATGAAGAGTAGTGACAATGATGGAGCTGGAAATGTGTTTTTTAAATTGGAGGAGTTGCGTAGAGCTATACGAGGGGGAGGCAGCACAGCGCCAGGGCATGCCAACTTGTGCTACGAGATGCTAAAGCACATGGGGGATATGGGGTTGGAGGAAGTAGTAGTGGTGCCAGTATTAAAGCCAGGTAACGATCCAGCCTGCCCGGAATCATATAGACCTATAGCACTCACGTCTGTGCTTTGTAAAGTGATGGAACGGATGGTTACAGATAGGTTAGTATACTACTTGGAGAAGAGAGGGTTTTTTGCTAACTATCAGAGTGGGTTTAGGGTGGGGCGGGGTACTATGGACTCGGTGATGACGTTGGAATATGATGTGGGGAGGGCATTAGCAAACAAGGAAGGAGTGGTGGCAGTGTTCCTGGATATTGAAAGGGCATATGATATGTTGTGGAGGGAGGGCCTGCTGCTGAAGCTATATGATGCTGGGGTAAGAGGAAGGATGTTAAACTGGATCCAGGAATTTTTGAGGGGTCGTACTATTCAGGTGAGGGTGGGGGGGGCGCTTTCCTCAAAGGTCGCCATAGAAAATGGGATGCCGCAGGGCAGTGTTATCAGCCCAGAGTTATTTAATGTCATGGTGAATGATATGTTTCAGGAGGTTGGGGACGGTCTCGGGTTGTCCCTCTTTGCAGATGATGGGGCACTGTGGAAAAAGGGTAGGAATATGCCTTTTGTCCTGAAGAAGGTCCAGGAAGCGATGGGCAAGGTGGAGATGTGGGCTGGTAAGTGGGGTTTCCAGCTGTCGGTGGAAAAAACAAAATATGTGGTATTTGGCCGTAAGAGGAAAGGACTGGATGGGGGAGTATTGTTGTATGGTGTGCCATTAGAGCGAGTTAGGGTATTTAAATTTTTGGGGGTCTGGTTTGATGAGTGGCTTACGTGGCGGGTGCACATGAAAAAAATGGTGGGAAAATGTGGTAAAGTGATTAATGTAATGAGAAGCTTGGCAGGAAGCGCTTGGGGGGCATCAAGGGCAACACATATGATGATTTACCAGGCTATGGTGCATTCAGTCCTGGAGTATGGGTGTATGGCGTTTGGGTAAGCAGCGGAAACTACGCTGCGCAAACTGGATGTTGTGCAGGCTAAGGCACTGAGGGTTTGCAGTGGGGCATTTCGCACCACCCCGGTCCCTGCAATGCTGGTGGACATGGGGGAGTCCCCGCTGAGGTTGCGGCGGGCCAAACTAGGCCTAAATTATTATATCAAGGTACGTGGATGTCACCCATGGCATCCTGCGGGGAGGCTGTTGATGGAGGCGTGGGAGTGGGGAGGTAGGAGGGGAGGAGTGGGTAGGGGTGGCTATATAACTCAACTGGGTGGATGGGGGAGAGAAGTGGGGTTCGAGGGTGTGGTGGTGGGGCCCCCGGTATGCTGGCCATGTGTGCCTCCGTGGCTATTACCCGAGCCGGAGGTAGATATGGCTGTTATGGTAGCATTACATAAGCATTTGAGCTAGCCACCAGGAGCGATAATAGGCCAACTTAAGAATTCCAGTTTAGCTTCCGGGTTCTATTTTGTAGTCGCTAGGCTACAACAACAACGAGTATATCTCGGTAATAATGTGCAACATAACGTTTCCCAACATGATACAAATACCTAACATTTAACACGACAAAACAGCAGCAGTATAAACTAGAGAAATAGTCACAATTACGTAGGCTATTAGCTTTTATGAACCTCCTGACAGTAAATTTGCTAACGAGTATCATTAGCCTAGCTAATCGACTAACATCCACATTGGGTACGTTTACATGCACACTAATACTCCGATCTGAACCCGGTTATGGCAATACTCTGGTTACTGAAATGGTCATGTAAACACCTTTATCCGATAATGTAAGGTCATAATCCGTGTTTTCGAAACCCGATTAACACCGCTGGTTTTTCGGCCAAACTTTCGATTTTTTGGAGCATGTAAACACCTTTCTCCGGTTTCTTTCGGCTTTTCAAAACTACGCATGTCAGAAGAGGCGGTGTAACGTCAAAATGATTCCACCCGTCAACATTTGCTATGCCTGGGGTTCCTTCAGCATCTCACTTCCAGAATTTTATTATTAAATTTGCATTTCACCGGTGAAAATATATTGTTCAGTGTTACGTGCTTGTGTTTGTACTAGCTAGTTTGTGGCTAGCATATTAAATAACTGAAATTTTCGGGAAAGTCGCCAGATTTAGAGATCGGTAAAGCTAGCTAGTACAATAATATAAATCAACCACTACTAGCAATTAGCTATAAATAAGTAGCTATAATAATTACTAGCTAGCTATAATAATAATAATAGCCTACTAACGTAAATTTTTGACGGGCGGATCATTTTTGTCCTTACAACGGGAAGCAGTTAGTAGCTACGTTTTCCACAGAGCCGATTATGGAGAGAATCATGTAAACACGGCTTTTGGAGTAATCACATTTCTTATGTCCATGTGAACGCAATAAGTTAAATACTGGCATAAGCTGATCGTTTCCAGTAATCGGATATTGCTGTGCATGTAAAACGTACCCAATGTAACTTTACCAAAGTCCCATTTTACTGGAGGGCATCAGCAAAGCACAGTAGCCTATGTAAACTCATACAATTAATGTTTTAAAGCAGATTGTGTAGCTCCAGAGGGCTCATGCAAAACGTTACCATGCTGACAAGCGTATTTGGCTACTAACAAAATGATAGCATCAACCGGTTTGCAAATTTTGAATAAAACACATTGAAGCAACCGAACTAAGGGGATAATAGAGACCAGGTTATACGGATGTCTTAAATGGTAATACTGAATTTGGCGTCAACTTAGCTTTACATGACATAGGAATCCGCTTCTAGTAAACTCCAAGAAGTTCTGCCCGCAATGTAATCGCAATGGGCATTCCTCACACAAAACAAAAAACAAAATTGACGTCTGGGCTCATTTCAACATGTCATTTAACAAGGAAATCTACTAAACGAGAGTAGATGAAGCTATTAATTTGTTTCAGAAGTGTACTTACATTTCAACAATGTAATGTTTTTACTTTAGAAGCCAGAAATTATTATGCTAATTTGACTGTTTACGAGCATTTGTGCCTATACTTAACGCTGTACCGAAATCAATGGGGTCATTATAAAACATCCAACCACATTGAAGTCGTTAATACACATTTTATTACAAGAAAAACTCACTGTGAAATGTTTTAGGTGTCGATCGGTATGTATCGATACTTTCGTCTATTTAGGTGTCCTGAAAACGTTACATGTGCTGCGCGTCCTGCGGGACTTAGAATTCTACAGCCACTTCAGAAGCAAAATGGCACCGAAAAAATAAGGCGCTCGCCACCTTAATCGAAATAACCCCAGAAGGGATTTTGTAATAGTGACATGAAATGTTATTCAAATTGTGGCCAACCCGTCTTGACATCATGACGATTGTTCAAATCCGATTGGTCCAAGATATTCTGGCAAAGAGGTGCTCTGAAATGTTTTCTGATGTGGCTAGGTCAGTAAACTCCAGATGAACAACGACATTTTTACAGAGTGACACCTGGCTCCCAAAACCGACGTCGATGGCCAGAAGTGACTAGGCGCCTATTTGACCGACGACGTCGCTGTAGTAGGATCGATGTTCGCCGTTTTGCCAAGCATAGTATCGACGTTCGTCATTTTGCTAGGCATTCGTCGGTTGACAATTCCCTCCCCCTTTGTGCTAAGAATTAACATATTTAAATAGGGCGGGCTTTGTTTTGCCGTGTGTGTTTTTACGACATAAAGACGAATGATAGTTAACTTCTAACTTTGAAATGAGACATAGAGACAGCTAACTTAGGTGTTTGGGCTTCTTTTATTAGTGTAGTTTAGCGAACGTATGTGCGAACGGTAACTTTTAACTTTGAAATATGTGAAAGGTCTGTAAAAATCATATATTAGCCTATCATACTTGCAAGGTTTTATAAAAAGCATGTTGATTAGCGTTAGTATATTAGGCTATAGTCTATTTGTATAGAATTATTATAGGCTACAATCACTCAATGTTTAGGAGTGGGCTACCATGTAGGGAACTAGAATGTAATTTAATAACGCTAGTTCCCTACCACATTTTATTTTGTAAGTAAGCTATTGTATATGGAATATCTGGGTTTTATAGGATTTTTACAGAGGTTTTGCATATGGACAGAGACAGATAACCTCGTTGTTTGGCCTTATTTTATTAGTCTCATTCCTCACAAATTCCACAGGTTAGCTCACATAGGCTATATCTTTTTCCGAGAGAGCTTAATACACAAACAGTGATGGCTTTGTGCTACGTTGGTCGCTTCTCCACAATGGCTAGTTGCTCTCACACCGACGAGGCGCTTCTCCGGAATGACTAGGCGCTCTCAAACCGACGAGTCGCCGCTCCACAGCGACGATCGGCGCTTCTCCAAAATGGCAAGTCGCTCTCAAACCGACGAGACGCCTATCCACACCGACAAGGCGCTTCTTCACAAAGGCAAGTCGGAATAAAACAGACACGTCTCGCTACCAAAACAACACTAGTTGGTCCCAAACTGATTACTTTCACTATATGTAGGTGTAACATGATTAATTATGCTTCCACTTGCCACCAGAACTGTTTTTTTTTTGTTTTTTTTTATTGTAATGGTTTTATTATTCTAATATCCTGTAGGCCTATTATTCTGTAGCCTATCTTTCTGTATATTGTATATGTTAAAGGTATGCTATGTAACCTACAGTTATGAAGCGGTAGGCTATGTACAGTTATGAAGCAGATTTGATATATTTTACAAATAATAATTATACACTGCCCGGCCAAAAAAAAAGTCGCAGTTGCACCAGTCATGCATAGTGCCCACTGTACAAGCCTCTGGAGACAGTGTTATGATCTGGGGTTGCTTCAATTGGTCAGGTCTAGGCTCAGCAACGTTATGCAGCAATAAAATGAAGTCAGCTGAGTACTTGAATGTACTGAATGACCAGGTTATCCCATCAATGGGCATATTCCAGGACGACAATGCCAAGATTCATCGGGCTCAAATTGTGAGAGTGGTTCAGGGAGCATGAGGAATCATTTTCACACATGAATTAGCCACCAGAGTCCTGACCTTAACCCCATTGAAAGTCTTTGGGATGTGCTGGAGAAGACTTCACGGAGTGGTTCGACTCTCCCGTCGTCAATACAAGATCTCGGCCAAAAATTAATGCAAGTCTGGACGGAAATAAATGTTGTGACGTTGCATAAGGTTGTCGAAACAATGCCACGACGAATGCGCGCCATAATCAAAGCTAAAGGCGGTCCAACAAAATATTACAGTGTGCAACTTTTTTTTTGGCCGGGCAGTGTATAAGCTTCATAAATTGGCCATGAACATTACTGTAATGTTAAAGGATTATTCAGGAGTATAGGCTATAATGAATATGGCGGTGTTAAATGTTTTTGTTTGTTTTTTTAATAAATGTACATTATTTGTAGGCTATCTTGCTAACTTAGCTATAGCCCAGCTAACACGTTCGCTAGCTAACGTTAATGGAATTTAGTCTCTAACTTGAAACTAATTGGTGGTTTCTTTGCTGTTGTTCAACTGCTGCTGCCATGAGAGATCCCTGAGAGTGTTTTCTATGTGTTTGAATTCAGCAACAATAAACGGTAACATTTGTCAGACTTGGGTGTCTTCATTACCCACACAACACAACAAGAAATGTATGCTAGTTCTCTACCACATATTTATTTTATAAGTAAGCTATTGTATATGGAATATCTGGGTTTTTATAGGATTTTTACAGACCTTTTGCATATGGACAGAGACAGATAACCTCGTTGTTTGGCCTTATTTTATTAGTCTCACTCCTCACAAATTCCACAGGTTAGCTAACGTAGGCTATATCTTTTTCCGAGAGTGATGGTGATGGTTTTGTGCTACGTTTGGTCGCTTCTCCACAATGGCTAGTCGCTCTCACACCGACGAGGTGCTTCTCCGGAATGACTAGGCGCTCTCAAACCGACGAGTCGCCGCTCCACGGCGACGATCGGCGCTTCTCCAGAATGGCAAGTCGGTCTCAAACCGACGCGTCGCTTCTCCAGAATGGCAAGTTGCTCTCAAACCGACGATCGGCGCTTCTCCAGAATGGCAAGTCGGTCTCAAACCAACGAGTCGCCACTCCACAGCGACGATCGGCGCTTCTCCAGAATGGCAAGTCGGTCTCAAACCGACGAGACGCTTCTCCACACCGACGAGGCGCTTCTTCACAAAGGCAAGTTGGAATAAAACAGACACGTCTCGCTACCAAAACAACATTAGTCGGTCCCAAACTGATTACTTTCACTATATGTTGGTGTAACATGATTAGTTATGCTTCCACTTGCCACTAAAACGTTTTTTTTTTTTAAATTGTAATGGTTTTATTATTCTAATATTCTGTAGGCCTATTATTCTGTAACCTATCTTTCTGTATATAGTATATGTTAAAGGTAGGCTATGTAGCCTACAGTTATGAAGCGGTAGGCTATGTACAGTTATGAAGCAGATTTGATATATTTTACAAATAATAATTATATAAGCTTCATAAATCGGCCATGAACATTAATGTAATGTTAAAGGGTTATTCAGGAGTATAGGCTATAATGAATATAGCGATGTTAAATGTTTTTTTTATTTTTTATAAATGTACATTATTTGTTGTATCTTGCTAACTTAGCTATAGCCCAGCTAACGCGTTCGCTACCAAAACGACACTAGTCGGTCCCAAACTGATTATTTTCACTCTACCAAGTGCCTCATTGTGATAAAATGGATGTTAAGCGTTAATGCCTGGCATCAACATTGACACATTAGGGTCAGTGTTTGAAATAAGTGTTTCAGCTGAATCAATTGTGCAATGATGGCTTCCAATTGTAATTACAGGACTAGGGAGGCACTGAACAACCTGGGGTTGGGTGGTCTCCTAACTTCTGTAGAGATAGAGGTACGTTTTAATATGAAAGACGCTCACGCTTACAATATTACAAACATGACACATAGATTTCGCTAATTATAATAAAAACATAATAAGCTAAACATCACTAAAGATGGTTAGTCTTCTGTAGGCATGATATCACTTATAACACTTGTATGCATTACGTGTTATTCATCAACACTTGGCCAGACGGCAACGCTATAACGAGCAATGATTAATGCAAATGCTTTCCCAATTCAGAACCTGAACAGCGATCTGCTGTATGGCCGAAAGCTGTCACACCGCATTAATCTACAAGGGTCCAGAGGAAGACCGAGCTACCAGAAGATGATAAGCAGTAATGTGAGGTTTTGGACTATCTTCGGCGAGAATGAAGTAAGTATTGTTATTGTCTTATTGTTGTTTTTATTTCTATAAAAATAATGGCCTACATCAGAATATTCATATCAATTTCAATGCTTACTCCAATTAGGGTAAACCAAAATGTTAAAGAAGATGTAGGCTATAGGCTATATCTATGCAATGGGCTAAATGTCCCTTACACGTCTACATCCCCGGTCTATGACTTGCTGGAAAATCTGCATTTCTGAATTTGTAATGGAATGAATAACATCTCTTACCCTGTTTTATTTCTATCACCAGATGGAAGATTTCCTCACCATAATTTCTGAGAAGGCAAATATTGATAAGAAGGACCTTAACATGGTAGACTACATGTTGATCGTACTGTACCCTGAGGTAAATGGTTC
This sequence comes from Synaphobranchus kaupii, assembly GCA_029718625.1. Taxonomy (NCBI): domain Eukaryota; kingdom Metazoa; phylum Chordata; class Actinopteri; order Anguilliformes; family Synaphobranchidae; genus Synaphobranchus; species Synaphobranchus kaupii. The sequence goes on along the minus strand of CM056376.1, from coordinate 83,045,812 downwards.
ATTATATCTAGACAAATTTAGAGACAGAAAAACAGTAGCTTATAAACCCCAGAGGGCACTCACATTTGTGACATCCTAAAAGGCTTAATGTAGCTTAACAAGGTAAGAACACCTTTAACTTTGATCAAAATCCTTGACATTTTGCCCAGTTGCAGGGCACAATGAGTATCATCATTGATGAAAAGAAAAAAAATTCACCTCTAATAAACTCCTCAAAAAAAGTTTGGAAACGTTATTTTGGTCGATTATTCCTCCCCTTTAATAATACCAATTGGTATTGTATTTTATATCGCTGGAAAGCCTGATTAGTCACCTTTACAACGAGGTACAACTTGTAAGGATCATGCATTCGTGGAATGAGCAACACAGCTAACCGTGTGGGTAGCGGCCCAAAAAAATGTGCCAAAATCCCCTGCAATATTCTTCTGTTGGTATTCACTCTCGTTTTGAGCTTCAAGTGCTGGCAGGTGTATGCCAGTCACAGGTGTGTGACTGGCACCTGATTGGCACCTAATTGACAGCACTTGTGTGCATGGGTCCTGAAACTTTGTTGAGTTTGTGTGGGAGGAGTCTCTCTATGTTTCGAGAGAAGGGACTGTGCAGGGACTTTATAAAGGGAAAATATGCCACAGGGGAGCTGGTTGAATAATGATGGTATATTCCAAAGGCGTAGCTGTGGTTTGGAAAAACCTTTGGAAAATAGCACTTAAATGCTCATTTCTCGTGCCTTTTGAGAACAGTATTTCTTTGCTGTTTAAAAAAAAAAAAGACAAATAAAAGCACTCCAAACAAGCTAACAATACTGCAAAACAAACCAATCTTTAAAAAAATATCTAATTTCTGCTCTTGCTAAATTTACCTTCCCTTTTATGTAGCTGGATCGCAACAAACTAAGAAAAAACCATCATATAGCTATTTACATGTATATCATGGTTCAGATGTAGCCTAGTCATTTTTACTGCCTCTCTACTGTCACCATTACTGCAAACCTTCAGTGGGTTTCAACGCACTGGAGGGCAAGTTGTTTGGCTTCAAAAACCAATATAATCCTTTTTGAAAACGGGAAACTCAGAAAAGTATATGCTTACGGTCTCCGTGTATTTAGGGGTTGAATTTGTTTATTCAGAACATGTTTTAGTATATGTAAACAGTAGCCTAATGTCATATCTCGTGGATGTAACCCGGGCTGTGTCCGAATACAACCCCTTCGAGGGCGCATATTTGAGTCAACTTAGTCTTAGCTTTTGAGTGGGCGACTTTTTCTCATAAATGGGGGCACTTAATTCCCGGGTTTGAAACCCTTAATTCCCGGGTTTTGTTGAGGGAATTCAGGAGCACACTTATCCGCAGAACTGTGCACTCATCCGACAATTTCAATAAGTAACCCCTAAGTAAAAACGTACAAGACGTAGAGCGAGAGATTTTCTTATATAGAGAAAGGGTGTTATGGATCCGAGAAGGGACTGGACTCAAATGCATGACTCTGAGACAGGAATTGCAATACTTCAATAATTTATTACTTCCTCCAAACTCCAGAAGTAGAGGGAGAGAATAAGGGTAGGGACTGGATCCAGGAATGGCGTTAGCAGGGGGCAGAACGGGAGTGTGAGTTGGCAAGGGGCTGGATGGTGGCGGAATCCTGGGCAGGTGCAGCAGAGGAGGAGCAGGATGCGGGAGACAGGGGCTGCATGAGTGGTGCTAGGATAGCTGCAGGGTGGCAGACAGGCAGAGCAGAACAAGGCGTTAAATACAGCAAAGCATGAACAAAATAAGTAGCGTCAATACAATAGGCTAAGCAAAGCAAGGCATAAATTCTAGATACGAGGCAAGACAATGAATGAATGAATGAAATTTTTATTTCGAACATGTAAAATAAAACTAAAATAAATAATGATAATAAATAAATGATGAATGACAAAAACAAACAAACAGATAAAAGCGAACAATAGCAATATAGTAAATAAACACTAAACCAATAAACAAATATTCAAACAAAATAAATTGAATACTACATGTTCGAAAAGGAGTAGGTAGAAGTAAACATTTATTTGTTCCTACCCCTTTTTTATACATATATAAACAATTCTAAACAATTATCCCAATTCTATATACAACCCAATATAAACAATTCTAAACAACTATCCCAATTCTATATACAACCAAAAAGAATTTATAAATATAAACAACAAGACGAGTTATTTCAACAACAAGACTTAAACTGGCACAAGACAACGAAAACCGGGAGAATATATATGAAAGTTAATGAGCTAATGACTGCATGCAGCGTGAGAATGTATGCGAGAGTGATTAACAGAGAGGAGAGCGTGAGGAATGCAAGCGGGGAAAAGGAATGAGATAGGCGGAGAAAATGCAAGGGGAAATGAATGACACAAAGAGGGAAAACCACGCCCAGCCTGCAGCACGAGGGAGACAAACAGGAAACATGAAAACATGACAAGAAACGTGAGGGAGAAGGGTAAAACCAGGAGCACAATGGGGACGGGAATGGAGAGTGTCACAGAGGGTCTCTGATAGAGCGTATATGCATATCTATGGTACAAGAGCGGATCATATTACGAACTACTGTTCATTTTTGTTAATTCTATGATTCATAATCTGCACTTTGTAACCATAGTCATATGTAAACTGATTGATAGCCTACGCTCAATAAAATAAATAAAAATTACGAACTACTTGCGTACCCCACATCTGCTACGCCCCTGGTATATTCACTAATGGTCAAGAAGTCGAATTCTTGAAGAAAGGCTAGTACTTCGTTTCTTCAAGTGGTTCAGGTCCATTGTGTAATCCACTAAAATTCAAATTTGTAATTTATTTATGGTTATTTCTGTTTCTTTACTTCTGATCATTGCGATACAATATTTTTGTAATTTAATTATTTTTGTATGCTATTTTGTGTTAGTAATAAAGTGTGAATTGGAATTGCGCTATGCTTTCTCAGGGTTGTTCTTGTTGCCTCAAAGGATGTCTGGCCTTTTTTTCTCTGAAGAATGGATAAACAAAGTTCTTATCCTTATTTTTAATGAAAATTAATACGTGAAAAGAATCGTTGTAATTTAAAATTGTATTGACATAAGGAAACTGTAAACGGTAGCCTATATATAACTAATTATAATTGTTACCTTCAATCCCGATATCCATGCACTGTAATATAATAGCACATATAGTATATATAATATATACTGTACATACAGTGCCCTGCACTATTATTGGCACCCCTGGTAAAGATGAGTAAAAAGGGATATAAAAAATTCACCGTTTGGTGAATTAGCTTAATCTCACACTGAAAAAATTAGAAGAATCCAACATTCAATTGAAGTAAATTTGTTATGAGAAAAAAAAGAAAATATGCAAGCTATAATTAATGACAATTTGAGATTGAGATTCAAATTGATGAATAGAGTTTACTATACCAGAGACAAAATTCATAAATTTGATAGCAATACATCAGACAAATGTTTAAAATGTGAAATAAATAAATATTCTCTGATGCAGAGTATGCACCAAAGCAGTGGAAAAGCTTGATGAACTACTATTTAAATATTGAAAAAGCCCACTGTCCAAGAGGACAGGATAAAGGACATTTTTAACATTACTTGGGGGCAAATTTCTTATCAAATTACAAAAGCCAATGTCATCCCCAACTTCTTTAGAATTGAATTCACATGGTGGAAGGCACTCATGCACTATGATACCCTTACTATTTAAAACCTGTTAGAGGATAGTAGTCCAGGCTCCAAACTCCAGGCCATAACACACAGGGCTAGGTAAAAAAACATACACAAGAGATGGACGGCTAGGCCAGTGTTGTTGTGTGGACCAGCTCTGTGATTCTGCTGCTCTACTCCATCTTCTTGCAAATAACTGGGATGAATAAGGTGAGACTGTGCCATCACGTGGTAAAATTAATTAATTGCATGCAGTGCCGTCACTAGCTCTACCCATTATGACAGCGCATTAGTGGTAGCAAACTGGTGATAGTGGTGAGTGTTCTGGGACGCGGCACTGGGTAGAGTGAAAATAATCAGTTTGGGACCGACGAGTGTCGTTTTGGTAGCGAACGTGTTAGCTGTTAACATTACTGTGCTTTGGTTTAGTAATCAAAAATCTATGCATAATGATTTACGCTAATACCGTATAAGCAAGTAGGGTAACTGTCACCAAAAGGAAAGAAGAACCGTGGAGCACAGAGAATAAGAAAAGAAAGAAAAACACATTAGCGACCTAACCGTTAGTTAGCTTTAGCTATAACGGTGACAATTAGCTAGCTAACAGTTAACGTTACCTAACTAGGTTAGCTAGTCTAACGTAAACTAGTACTGTAGCTAGCTAGCTAACGTTGCGTAAAACCACCACCACTAAGCCCCTCAGACAGTAATAACACTAAACCACTAAAATGAAACAACAAGACAAGACTCAAAATACACAGGCTTAATTATAAACTTTTAAACAATAACTTTTAGACCTATATTATTTTTATTTATTTTTGCTGTGGGCAAACGTTAACCTCTTCAAGTGACAGACAAACACCGACAAATGTAGAGTGACAGCAGATCGGTCCGTCTCCCAGTTTTAAACTGCCAAACCAACCAATCAGAAATACATTGCCAAGTTGTTGTTTTTTGATATTTTGAATAGAACATTATGATTGGCTAAGTCTCCTGAACTGAGAAAGAATGCAAAATATCGGTTAAAAAAAAAAAATAATAACTTGGATTTTTTCTAGGGATCGATCAAAGCAATTGATTATTTTAAGTCAATGGTCAAAGTTTTGGGGGGGCACAGCAAAAATTTGGGGGGGCACGGCCCCCTCTGGCCCCCCCTTAGATCCGGCCCTGCAGCCAGGCCACTTCAATTATGCTTGAATTCCATGTTGCTGCATCCCAAGTGGGACCGTCACACTTGAATCAGGGCCACATGTTGATTTTGTCAGCTACTCCACCCATAGCGACGAGTCAGCTTCCTAAAAAAGGGGGTCCGGATGGGCGTTATACAATCACGACGTGTGGTGATAACGACGGAAACTTCACTGACAGGTTGGAGGGCTGTCTGCCAGCACCGCCCAGCTCAGGGAATATGGTCATGACCACATCAGTCTGACAACATCAATGTGCTGGAGCTCTGAGCAGTGTTTCTCGCACTAAGGCACTTCTTACCTGTGCTACGGGGCCAGGCTTGCCTCTCTTCATGCCATACACCTACCAGGTATTCAGAACGGTACAGCAGATGTTCTATCTTGCCAGGAGAGTCATCCCGGTGAATGGCGTGCCCACCCCGAAGTGGTGGAGGAGATATGGCGATGGTTCGGTCATGCTCAGACAGACCTGTTCGCCTCTCAAAAATCTGCTCATTGCCCCCAGTAGTTCTCGGTGAACGAGCATTTGAGCCCTCTGGGGATGGACACATTAGCGCATGACTGGCCGGACGGCCTGCTGTACGCTTTTCTGCCAGTATCACTAGTCAAGGTGACCCTGCACAGGGTCAGCACGGGCCGCCACAAGCTCTTGCTAGTAGCCACCAAATGGCCGATGAAACCCTGATTTCAAACGGTCCTCTGCCTTGTTTACGATCTGCCCTGGGAAACCCTGTTCCGGGAGGATCTGCTGTCATAACAGCCTTTGATAACTGGGTGCGGTTTCCCTGTCCTACGGACGCTACTTAACTCCAGAGCCCCTCTACGATGAAGGCCTGTGGAGCTATGCGGCAACTGTTCTGCATATGGTGCTCACAGGAAGGCCCGTACACTGTCCGATTCCTGGATTTTTTACAATCCTTACTTGATAACGACAAGGCAGCCAGCACACTGAAGGCCTATGCTGCTGCCATATCCAGCAGGCATGTTTGGGTGAACAACAAGCCTGCAGGGAGCCATTCCTTTGTCAGCTGGTTCCTGAAGTGTGCCCGGCGGCTGAGACCTGCAAGGTTCTTGGTAGCTCCCTCCTGGGATCTCCCCTTGGTGTTGTGAGCGCTCATGGGTCCTATGAGCTTCTCTAGATGACCAGCCTTAAATGGCTTTCTTTTAAGACGGCATTCCTGCTAGCAATGGCATCAACAAGGCACGTTGGTGAGCTCTGCGCTCTCTCTATCAGCGCAAAGTGTCTGAGGTGGAGGCTGGCTGACTCAGGTCACACACCAATCCATCTTTCTTGCCCAAAATCGTTTTGGCATTTCACATTAACCAGCCGGCAAAGACCTGGGGGACGCACACCTGGTATGTCCAGTACGTGCACTGCAACGCTATGTTGAAGCTACCGCTTCCATCAGACGAACAGGGCAACTCTTCGTTTGCTATGGTAAAACCAAAGGAAAAGCCCCTCGGCTCTCGAACCTGGAAGGTTCATTCATGGTTGACGACCCTAATGGTCATCCGGAATTCATAGAACATGGTTACGGTCGTACCCGTTCGTTCTCGAAGTTCAAGCTACATCCGAAGTTCATTATGTGCATTGTAATATTGATTATTTTGCCTTAATAATGACACTAAATACACAAAAGCTGTCAGGTTCGGAACCCATAGGTTCATGCATATTTTCCCTTGTTTTATAATGTCCTGCTTATGGAAATGTGACCAACCTGTGGTAGTTTAATATTTTAACCCTATTCTTCGTTCTTCATATTTCTTAATCACAGTGACCAGGTTTCAATACTTTCAGCAATTAAAACCCCGCTGATTTCACCTGTTATTCCATAACTAAAGAAAATTATTTTCAAGAGAACTAAGAATTAAGGAAAATAAACATTTGAATTTTAAAGAGAACTAAGAAACAAATTAAGGGAAATAAATATTTGAAAACAAATTTGTAGCACATTACACAATTAATTCAGAGAATTTTAATGCCATATATTCTCTGCATGTGCGCTTTAACTTTGTGCACGAGCAGCTCGGTTTGGTCAGCTGTAAATCGCTCTCATATAGCAATCCGCCAAGGTGCAAACCACAGGTGGCTTTTAAAGGAAAAGGGAGATGACACACTTGATTTGTTGTATGTTACTCTGTATCTTACACCCAAAGGCACCCCTATAATTAATGAAGACTAAGTTCAGCCCATTTGAGCGATCATCAAGATAGAGCCCTTGGTCTGCAGACCTCCATAAGTGGGACTGAATACCCATGTGGTGGTGTGACATGGATAGATTTCATATTACTACAGACAATATGTGCAATATCTTTTCACAGTGACATGAAATTTGCGGTGTTATTTCCAGTTAAAAAAAACCTGTCAGAGAACCAGATTTTAAAAAAAGAAATCTTAAAAACCTTGATGCTGTATTAATGCTTGTACAAGGTCTTCTACCCAGAACAATATTATTTAAAGTCTATAAAGCAGCCAGTTTTAAGAACTGGGGTAAACCTAATTTTATGATGTCTGAGTTAGATTGTTTTGGCAAGGAGCATGGTAAATACTGCCAGAAACGCACACTAAACGCATGCACACACAGTGTGTAGTATGCAGAGAATGATAGTTCTACTGAAGTCATAGAGGGAAGTAATACTAACCAGCTGTTGTGAGGATTATTTTTGGCTTGTTTTAGAAAGAGATTACTGTTGAGTATTTTTTTGACTGAATAATTTCACTTATTGTTCCAAGCAGACATTCTCTCTCTCTCTCTCTTTCACCGTCTCTCGTTAGGCTGTTTTGTCATTTCTTTGCGGTACATTTATGGTATAAATAGCCAGGAATTACAGTACATAATTGAATTTAACATAAAGGGGGCTGACAAGGACAGAAGAGGCCACATCAGAACAGGAGTGTTACTGAAATGCCCTGTCATATCTTTATGCCAGCACTGTCAGCATTCATTTGTAGACTCCACAACCTGGCATCCTGCCAAATACGAACAGATCTGTGCAAGTTTGCTTGAAGTTGTTTTATTGGAAACAGGTGTGTAAATGCTGTAAATAAGGTGTGTTTTATTATTTATGAGAGTGCAGATCCAACAGCAAAATTCCCAGTGAACAGCCTGTTTTGCACCAGGAATCCATAGGGTGAGTGTTGACTCTAATTAAGCACTCATAAATATGTTATTAGTATTCTGTTCATGTTTCTGGGAACACAGGCTCTCATTCATTAAAATGTACAGGCATGTCCTTTAAAACATGCCTTTCTGCAGATAATTGTTTTGAACAAACATGGGGCCACATGATTGACATGACACAAGTCACATAATTGAGTGTCAAAAAACATGTGTTGCATTGCCTATAATAGTGTTTGTTTAGTTACTGTGAAACATTGGTGAAATTTTGTTGTAACAACATAATTTTGATATCTATCATTTGTTACACAGACAGGTGTTTTCACAGATGTGCGCAAATATTGACTTGGAAAATGTTTTTCCTGAAGAAATAAAAATCAAAAGACCTAAACTATCAGATGCTAGTGATAATTGAGTCTTTAATGGAGGTACAGCCTTAGTAAAGTATGAGAATCTGTAAAATACTATTGTTTGGATACTATACTAGATGGTATGTTGTTAAATTATATGAAGACAGTTCTTTTTTGAAGACATGTTTCCAGCAGCTGGCATTGATAATCTGTTATCATTAATGGAGATCAGGGGGTTAAATTCTTCTTGAATCATAGTCATTTGTGGTCAGGCAGCCCAATTACCAAAATGTATAGTATTTATTTCTATCCTCTGTCAGGACTCAGTAAATTGAATTTCTTCCCAGAGTCCACTTGATCCAGGTATACTCCTCTCTAACCCCCTTTAACATTGATTTCTGTTTGCTGTTTCCCCAGGACAAATTGAGCAAAGCACCGTGTAAATTGGAGAAATCACTCTTATCTGGATTCAGACTCAGATGCTTGGGAGGCCTCTGCAGTCCTGCAGATGTCACCCAGCCTTTTGTTAAAATTCTCCCTGCAGTTATTATTCTATAGTTCAAACAAACACTGGAGAAACAACACATCTGCTAGATTCGGCCTCACTTCGGTTTCACTGCTACAGATAAGTGTGTGTTTTTTCATTTTTGGATAGTGCGGAGGATCAACTGCAGGTGAGGAGGGGTTTGGTGAATAATGGTGCCCTGTGTGCAGGTGACATCAAACTTTCTGGAATTCATAACTGGAACGGATGGCACAAAAGAAAATGAGCTATAATTGTACTGGTGGCCTCAGCCTGAGTTTATTGTCAGTGTCAGATATTATTATGTGTTCAAATCCCACTTACTTATGCTACCTGCAGACATTGCTGGGGGAGATGCACTGAAAATCACGTTTATTTGACTGAAGTGAGGAAATTTGCCTCTGACATCTGGAAGTCAGGAAATCAGATTTGTCATCCTTACACTGTATCTTGAAGAGCTCGGCTTTCTCGAATGGACTTTCGGTAATAATAACTTTCAGACTTTTCGGCCCACTGCTTGGAGAAAATTAGAAAATGTATTCCCTTTGAGGTTTCTAGTTTCTCCTAGTGAATGAGGACATTGTTTAGAAATTATTTTGACGTCATCTTCACTTGAGTTATCCCATCTGATTTACCACACGTTGACTCCGTATTTATTAAACTCACCAAAGCCACTTTTTTATGGGTAGTTTAATCTTCTCGTGTGAAGAATGGGACATGTTCTCTTAATTTAAGAGGAAATTTCAACACAACACAAACTTAATGTGCCATTTTGTGGCCTCATGCAGTGTTGCCAGGTTGGACAGATCCATGCTCATTTGGGCTATTTTTCATGTTATTGTATGGGGAAAATCACTTTGGGCAGCTTGTCATACTTTGGGCTATTTTTTGTTATATTGGGTGTTTTTTTATCATCCTCTTTCAGCTAATCATTCACATTCATTGGCACTGATGCAGTTTTTCCCTCCTCCGCCTTTTCCTCGGTTGTCACTGCACCTGAAACCTGTCAATAGTGGCTCAGTTTGTTTGATGTGCAGAGGCTTGCTGGCGGGTGGGGTTTGACTAGAAAAATCAGAAAGAAGTGACTTTCACTTGCTCGTGGAAATGTTTTCTTGCTCTCGCTCTCGCACAAGCTATGCTGTGTGTGTGTGTGTGTGTGTGTGTGTGTGCAGGTTCATTAACATTACTATCAATTGGCTACCTAATTCTTTCAGAGCACCCCCTGGTCCGCCATCTCACCGGCTACACTAAGTCATTGATCAATACACACACGCTTAACTGCTCTTATAGGACAAAACTCCAAACAGTAGTATAATGGGGAGTGAACTGGGCTTGTAATGCAAGAATTTAAAATTCTTAAATAACTGATTACTTTCCCACTTTTGAGTTTGCACAACTTTCAAGGTTAAAGGTTCTGTGGATTACAAATTCTATACTCTGTTGTCAAGCCTTTTATGTTGGCACAGCAATAAGCTGTATTAACTCATATTGTGCTGTTCAGCTAACAAGACATAATAGGTCCAGTACAATATTTAGTTTTGTCAACTACATTTTATTACTACATTTAAATACAAAACACTGGGCCAACAAAAAAATAAAGGTGTTTGTGGGGTAAAAATAGACAAGGCATGACTTTGACAAGGCAGTTTTCCCATGGGGTGGCACAGCTGTGTCGTGAATTGCCTCACATAAAGAAGATATCATGTTCGAATCCTGGCTCACCCCACCTAATGTACACTGGGATAGGCTCCAGCCCGCCCTCAACTCTGACCGTGGGTGGGTGGGTGGACCAATGGAATTTTTGTTTATTTTTACCCCATGACCACCTTTATTTTTTATGTTGGCTCCGTGTAAAATTTCTAGTTACATGAACCTGGTAGTTTTGGTTTTGTATTTGAATGGAGTAATAAAATGTACTTCAGAAAACTCCAAATATTTTACTGGGCCTATTAGTCTTGTTCTCTGAATAGCACAATATGAGTTAATACAACTTATTTATGGTTGTACTGCCAACATAAAAGGCTTCTCACCAGAGACTAGAATTTGTAATCCACATAACCTCAAAAGTGGTATTGTAATCAGTTACTTGAGAATTTTTTGGGATAATTGGGAGAGCCAAAATCTTTTATACAGTGTACCATTGTACCTGTAAGGGGGGTCGGGTTCGGAGGACCAGACGCGATTGAGAGGGGATCAAAAACATATCCACGAAACATGGATATGCACTAGAGGAAAATAGAGAAAGGAAATGGATGAAAAACTCCCGACTAAAGGCCCGAAATAATAACGACCCCAAAATAGGGTGAGGCTCGCAGACTCGAGCAGAAATAAAACAATAACGGTGTAAGCCGAAATTAATAGCGACCCAAGAAAATAGGGCAAAGCTCGCAGACTCGAGCAGAGAAATAGTTAGGGAAAATAACTCGGCGAAAGCCAAATGATAACCCAGAAAAATGGGCGAGAGCTCACAGACTCGAGCAGAGGGAAAACAAAACAAAACAGAGGCAAAAAGAGAAGGGAAGAAACCAAGGCACTGTCTAGAAACAGACAGGAGAGGAAAACTAAGGAAAGAAAAGAGTGAGAAGGGAAAAGAAAAGAGAACTCCTATCTCACTAAGGTAGACCCCACTTGTACTTTTAGTAGAAGGAAAAGAACAAGTGGTCGCCAATTCCTATACCGTCAATACCTGGCTTTGTGTAGAGACAATGAAAACACAAATGCACCGGAAGCAGGAAGCACCGTGCTTATATAACCAGCGAGGAACTCAACACAGGTGTACCTGGGGGTGGAAAAACCCCGCATGGCGGCGGAAAAAATGGGACAAGAGCGCCCACACATGGCTCCAAGAGGAAACGACCATAGAGATGGAAGGAAGACAGCCAAACCATGACAGGACCCTACCCCTCTAAGGGATGACCCCAGACAATCTCCCAGAACCATCTCTGCAGAAGTCCCTAATGAGTTCTGGGTCCAAGATGTTCCTAGAAGGGACTCAGCAGTGCTCCTCAGTCAACAAGAAACTGGGCTCCTCTGCCCACCCGTCTCTCGGCCAGAATGTGACAAACAGTATACACCGGACCTCCCTCCATAAACCAGGGAGGGGGCAGTGGTTTGTCAGCCGGACAAACCGCTCACTAGGGTGCTCATGAGCACAGGCTTCAATCGAGAGACGTGGAACGTAGGATGAATCCGCATGGAGCGCGGAAGTTGAAGACGCACCGTGACCGGGTTAATTTTCCAGGTGATTTTAAAACAGGGTGTCTGCAGGTATCAAGAAGTTCATTTTAAGACTTTTTAAGACATTTTTAATGCCACCTAGAATGAAATTTAAGACCAAACTTGCAACAAAAATAAACATGAAAAGTGTATACACTCTTCGCAACTGAGTATGTAATATTGTCAAGAATGAAGTTAGCAGAAGTGGTTCTAGTATTCCACAAACCACCGGATGCTCTTGAAAGGGAGCAGTACGCCTAACTGGAGAAGACAATGGGCGATATTTTCAGGCTCTTACTCCAGTGCGCTAAGACAGGCGGTGTGGCAAAAATGTGTAATGGAATGGAATGCTCTGTGTCTACTGCATGTGTACTGCATTCAATTCCATGCCACATTTTCGCCACACCACCTGTCTTAGTGCACAGCGCACTGGAGTAAGAGCCTGAAAACAGCACCCACTGGGCCTCAGCACCCAATTGGGCCTCATTCAAGTACAAATTTGATCGTAAATGGGAACATAAATGTGTAGATTAGATTTACAATTAATTTACATCGAGGTCAAACTTTTGATGAATGCAGTTCTAAATCAACATTGAGGCAAAACGACACATTACTTGAGTTTAAGGACATTTGTCCAAATGTTTATTACAGTGAAATAGGGGTCGGTGTGGCTACAGAACCTGTGGGGTGGGATCAGGTTTCAGCGGAGGGTTTGTAGCTAGATAGCTACTGCAATGGCGGAGGTGAAGAAGCTCAGTGAAGTGAAATGACAAGCCGACAGGGCTCGTTCAAAAACCAGAATCGGAATTGCTTTTCCTCGATGGCAACAGCTGAAGTTCAGCAAGGGGATAAAGAGCGATGTGGAGTTGGCGTGTTTTCTGTTGGACCTGTAAGTAACGTTACCTCTAGCTATGCAGCTAGCTATGGTGACTGGGCGGGGGTTGGATATATGATTGTAATATGAAGCTGAAAATAGATATTAAACCATTAGACAACAAAGCAAGCATTTTATAAACCCACTCTCTGTCCTAAAGGTCACACTGTTAAAGGAAGTGCTCCCGTTTAATGAATCAATCGCTAGGCCTAGGCTACATTATTGCCCTCAAACATCAAATGGCACGGAAAAAATGATGCCCTTCTTTGGACAACGAAGAATAATTCTCCTTCATCCCAGGAAAGTGGTTATTGGTGTGCAAGGGTCAGTTCAATCCTGACTTGACAGGGCAAATACAAGAAGAGATGTTCGAATTTGCGGCAACACGAGTGTAGGCTGTAACTCCAAATAAGCGCTGCAAAGAAAACCCGTTCATGACGCCAAAACAGCTAAAATAAACTGCGCGGTCAATGGAAAATAGCTTTGCACACAGACGAATTTCGCGAGATAATCAGCTATACAATAAAAAAAGAATCGCCACTACCTTCAGCTGCCAATGAGTGATCCCTGTAACAAATAAACATTAAAAGACTAAGAGCAGGATAAAGAACAGGAAAGTACCGAAATTGGTTTAATCTGGGATCGTATAATTGTGCAGAACGGAGCAATTGGAGTCTGCTGGCGTGCTCTTGAATATTGTTCGCTTTGCATATGGGATTCTACCGCCCTGAATCCCATTGTGCCAAGCTTGAAACATTTGCGACATATACTGCATCGGGCTTCGGAGACATTACCGGGCACGGGTTTTAACCATGTTATGGGTTTTAACCATGAGTATTCGCTTTTCTCAAGCCATTTATCGTTAAACTTGCATTTATCCATGAATCAGTTAGTTTGCTAGCTTGGCTATTACATATAACTTAGATTGTTACCTCCCTTGACTGAATCCGAAGCAGAAATATAGCAGAAAGTAATCTTGTCAGAATCGCTCCTACTGACAGTAGCCTACTACTGTGGAACAGTTTAGATTGCTTGGTAACGTAGAAGCACCCGCGAACTCTTGCGGTCACGTGACTTCACCTAAAAAGGATCCTTGCGTATTTTTAAAAGAAAATCTAGTTTCTATCGTATTTGGTTTTCTTTCAGTTTATCATTTGGCAAAACTCAATCACACCGTATAGTGAGATTGGGAACACATCGCCTCAAAAAATATTTAAGACCTTTCAAAAACGAATTTAATACAATTTAATACATTTTAAGGCCTTTTTTTAATAAATATGAATTTAAGACTATTTAAGACTTTTTAATGACCCGCGGACACCCTGTAAAAGGACCCACGTAGCATGGAGCAAGTTTGTGAGACTCCACCCGCAACTGGAGGTCTCGCATGGAGAGCCAAACACATTGTCCAACCCAGTAGGAAGGAGCCGGACAGCAACGCCTATCGGCCGAAGCCTTCTGCCTATCCATGGTGAGCAGAAGCGACGCACGAACGCGCTTCCAAATAGCTCAACACCTCCGGATAAAATAACCTGAGGACGGTACCTCCACATTCTTTTCCAAGTCAGGAAACAGCGGAAGTAAATAGCCCAACTGCGCCTCGAAAGGAAAGAGGCCAGTGGAGGCATTGCGCAGCATGTTATAGGCATATTCTGCCCAGGCGAGGTGACGACTACAAGAAGCGGGGTTGGAGATGACCAGACACCGAAGAGTGTTTTCCAACATTTGGTTGGTACGCTCCGTCTGGGTGAAACCCAGAGGACAAACTAATGGATGCCCCTAGCTGGGCACAAAAAGAATGCCAGAACCAAGCAGCAAATTGGGGCCCGTGATCCGACACCACGTCCTGTGGAAGGCCATGCACCCTAAAAACATGATCTACCGCCAGCTGATCTCCGGTGCTGATGGTAGCTTAGGTAGGGCGATAAACTGTGCCGACTTGGAGAACCTGTCCACAACCATTAGAATAGCTATGTTGCCCTGGAACGCAGGCAAACCGGTAATAAAATCTAGTGCGATGTGGCATCACGGACGGCTGGGGATGGGTAAAGGGCATAAAAGAGGGTGGGAGTTGAGACCCCTTGTTGTGAGCGCAGACTGCGCAGGCAGAAACAAATTTGTGCACATCCTTCTCCATGTTGAGCCACCAAAACGTCTGGACAGGAAATCCCTTGTCCGAGGAGCACCCGGATGAGCCGTAAGGTGGGAAGAATGACCCCACTGGAGTACCCGAGACCTTAAATTGAGCGGTCTTTGTCAGATCGGTCAAAAATTTGTGAGACGGCATCCGGTTTGATATTCGGGACGGTAAGTCAGTCGAAAATTAAACCTAGCAAATTACAGTTGGGCCTGCTGAGAGAGTGTCTTGGCGTATTCCAAGTTTTTATAGTCGGTCCACACCGTGAAGGGGTGCTCAGCCCCTTCCAAACAATGACGCCACTCTTCTAATGCCAATTTAACTGCCAACAGCTCCCGATCCCCTACGTCGTAATTTCTCTCGGCAGGTGTCAAAGCACGAGAGAAGTAAGCGCACGGTTGCATCTTCCGGTCGAGCGGTGAGTGCTGGGACAGAATGGCCCCTACCCCTAACTCCGAGGCATCCACCTCTACAACAAAAGGGAGGGAGGGATTGGGAGTAATCAAGATGGGCTCAGTACTGAACCTTTTCTTAAGCTCAGCGAAAGATGCCTCAGAGAATCTTTCCAGGGTTCCAGAGAAAATGTGAAGTGGACGTTTTCTTAGTGAGGGCCGTAAGGGGTGCGACCACTGCACTGAAATTGCTGACAAACTGCAGATAAAAATTAGCAAAGCCCAGAAAACGCTGAACCTGTTTTACTGACAGCGGAGTGGGCCAGTTAATACTGCCGAAACCTTATCAGGTTCCATACGGACCTCACCCTCCGTTATGATGAACTCCAGAAAGGAAACAGTGTTGGAATGAAATGAACACTTCTCCGCCTTGACAAACAACCGTGCTTTTAGGAGAGCCTCCAAAACCTGCCTGATATGACCAATATGAGTCGACTGGTTCTGAGAAAAAATGTTTATATCGTCACGATAGATGAAGACTAACTTTTCCAGCATCTCCCGGAGCACATTGTTCACTAATGCCTGGAAAACAGAGGGGGTGCTGGTGAGCCCGAACGGCATCACCCAGTACTCATAGTGGTCGCTATGCATGTTTAAAGCAGTCTTCCATTCATCGCCTTCTCGCATACACATCAGATTATAAACATTGCGGAGGTCGAGTTTAGTGAAAATAGCTGCCCCCTTAAGACGCTCAAAAACGGAATTCATAAGGGGCAGCGGGTACCGGTTTTTGATAGTTCAGACCACGATATTCGATGCATGGCCTCAATCCCCCATCTTTCTTTTTAACAAAAAAGAAGCCAGCACCTGCAGGCTACGTAGAGGGTTTGAATATTGAAGGCCTCCTGAATATACCTATACTCCGCTCGGGTACAGGTTAATTGCACAATCATAAGAGCGGTGTGGCGGTAGGGTGGTAGCTCGTTGTTTGCTGAACACTTCAGCAAGGTCGGTGTACTCGACAGGTACATTAGCTGGCAAGGGAAATTCAAACGTCCTTGCCACTTTAATGCTCAGTACTTCAGCAGGCAAATCAGGCACGGGAGACCACGCGATCTCGGAATCAGAGAATTCCTCAAGAGCGCCCTCCTCCCAAAGGGAGTTGCCGTCAGCCAGAGTCCCAAGCCAAACTCTCCTCCCCCTTCTCAGAGAGGGGAGCCGAACTGTCCTTGTCAGAAAGGAACTCAGCCTCCTCCAGATCTGAGTCGGAGCTGAGCTCGGACTGAATACTACGCCTTCCTAAGGCAAGGGATACAGATGACCGGCAGTGAGATCTGCATTGGGACCCCCATCTAAGAATGACAGCCTTATCCCCACCCCAATCAATATAAGGGCTGTGTTGAAACAGCCAATAAGCCGGAGAGTTCACCAAAAAAAACTGAATGTGCTCCGAATGAGAAACGTGAGAGACACATATTAACCCCTTTGCATAGAAGGTGACGCCGGCAGAACCTTTTTGCTCAACTGAGACATTCGTTGCTACTGCAGCCAAACTATTATTGGAAATCACAAACTCTGTTTTAAATTTATTGGTATACGGTTTTGACGATTTCTGCCAAATACGGAGTTTCTAAGTGTCACTATTTCCCCGTAGCAAGTCCATTTAACAAGCAACCCCCACCTAGTCTATACCTACCCATGCGTGACATAGTGGACAATAGCGTCTATGTTTGAGTTCATAAATATATTTATTCATCATATAAAATTAGAATAATGTCATAGCAACGAGATAAACCCAACAATAGCCTGATCGTATGCCAGAAAAGCCCTGCTCACTCAAATGCAAAATAAACTGTGAAAAAAAAGGTACTGTCTCATTCTACCATGTATTCTACTAGCAATATATGCTACTAAATATGAAATAAATATACAATCCTACCATTGGTTTTACACATCGAGATGTTCCTTTCAAAATTCAGTGGTCATTTATTGCCTGGTACAATCGGTTTGAGAAATATACAACACTTTATACCGCTATTACACTATCTGAAGAGTTGACACGTAATAACCCCCATTCCCTGTAAGCCTGTCTCATTCATTAGTTCATTCTGGTTTAATTGTCAGCTTTTTTATCCAATAGAGTACATTATGACCTTAGCAACGGTATATGCCATGTCTTTATGGGTGCTTTGAACAATTTACTACAGTAATATAGTAAACTTCTGATAGGCTAATTGACATTATTTGAGTCAATTGGAGGTGTACCTGTGGATGTATTTTAAGGCCTACCTTCAAACTCAGTGCCTCTTTGCTGATTTTCCCATGATGTCAAGCAAAGACCTCAGAAAGAAAATTGTGGACCTTCACAAGTCTGGTTCATCCTTGGGAGCCATTTCCAAACACCTGAAGGTACCACGTTCGTCTGTACAAACAATAGTACGCAAGTATAAACACCATGGGACCACGCAGCTGTGGTACCGCTCAGGAAGGAGACGCGCTCTGTCGCCTAGAGATGAACGTGCTTTTGGTGCGAAATGTGCAAATCAATCCCAGAACAACAGCAATGACCTTGTGAAGATGCTGGAGGGAACAGGTACAAAAGCATCTATATCCACAGCAAAACGAGTCCTATATTGACATAACCTGAAAGACTGCTCAGCAAGGAAGAAGCCACTACCCCAAAACTGCCATAAAAAAGCCAGACTACAGTTTGCAACTGCACATGGGGACAAAGATCTTACTTTTTGGAGAAGAGAAAATTACTGTCACATATTTCCCCATCTGCTCAGGGATGTTGGCATTTGGGAAAGTGTCATTACCTCCCGGAGAGAGGGAAGTGTGCAGCATTGTGTTCACTGACTTGTCTCAAATAGACGGAGCTTCACGACAAATGCTTTAAAGTGTGAGTACATTTGTGACACACGTGCATTACGCTCGTGAGGCTATTTTGCCTAGGGTGACGTTCAGCCTCACTCAGAAGCATTTCACATTGCAGTCCCTCTAAGTGGCTCATGTAGAATGAGATGGTACAAGCAGAGCCCATTGAAAATACTTTTCTGTGAGGCTAGCCTCAGCCACACCCCCATCTGGTGACAGGGCGAGTAGCCTACAGAAATGACATCTCATTTGCATATTGCACTCTGATTTGCAAAATATTCGGACTCCACCCACCATTTGCGCCCTTATTTTTTAATAAACAAACGAGGTCCGTTCTTTTTTCCGACTGGCGAACTCGCTAGTCACTTAAAGCCACCGCATTCCGGTGGAAGAACAAATGTATATTCTTGCAGTAATGTTAGAAGATAACCCTATACCTTTCTGATCAATAGCAGCAGGCGGTTTGCAGAGAGAGAACAACATTCATTTCAGGAGAGAGAAAGTGTAGGATCCTGAGACACAGTTACCCATATCAGGAGAGGGAATTCTACAGACACAGATGTTCAGAGAGCTGCACCATTACACTCATTAAATGGCAAGAGGCAAGATTTTTGTTATCAATACATCTGGAATAACATTGTTGGTATTCAAATGATGAGTGAGGAATGAATAGTGAGCCATTTGACAGCTGATTGGTTGGAACTGACAAAATCACCTGGATGAACCATTTAATAGTGTATATAACACCATTTAAGGGTTATTTTTATCAATTTTCTACAGGGAGCCATGCCTCCCGGACCCCCCTCATTTACAGCCCCCGCCAACCACCTACTACACTCGTAACAAATGCAGCCTCCCCTATTTCTGACCTCACCAGTTGCCCCTGATGCATGTATATATATATATATATATATATATATATATATATCAGATCAAAAACGTCTACGACGTAAAGAAAAAAGCCAAGTTACTCACGCATAGCCTACATAGTGCTGTCCATAAGTTCGTAATTCCAACTTGCAAAAACTAGGCCTGCCTTTAAAAGTCTTGATATCAAAATGTGGCCAAGTTACAACTAACAATATTGCCTATCGTAGCTCCCACTAAATAAACTAGCTCTATTCCAAAGCAATGCTATCCAAACTTTCCTAAATTATTTAATGCAACTTGGCCCTGTGTTTCTTCATCTTTCCATGTGAAGAGATTGTGCCTCATGGAACAACATATGATTTCAATTAATGTTTTTAACAGTTGATGAATAATTACACTCCAGAAAGGATATGGTTGTACTTTGTTGGCAAGTTTACTTTAGAAAATGTACAGGTTTTAAAATGTTAACTGCTGCTACAGCATTCTTTACAATTCACAAACAGACATTTATATGAAGAAACATCATGTACAATAGAGAAAGGGGTGATGAATAAATAAATGCAGATAAAAATCAGTAATATTTTTACCTAGAAAATAGCGTACATAAAGCATTTTTACAAACGTATCCAGACATGTTTGTGGGTCAGATGGTGGCAAATAAGTAATAGTACCAATTTTCTTAACATGATAGTATTTATGATATTTGCAAACAGAATTTTGTGAACACAAGGATATCTATGCTCTGTAGGACCACACAGGTTTTGATAGAAATCCAAATAAATCAATAAATACATAATAATAATAAAAACATTTTATTAATTCTGTGCTTTTCATAGACCCAAAGCCGTGGATGCAGACAATTGTTCAAACATGCCCTATAGTGTAGTAATTTTTCTGTTTAATTTCTAAGTGCAACACATCTGAATCAGAGTATTTCCACTATAAATTATTTTCATTTTTCAGTTTGATGTGGCACATACAGTTTCATTGACCACATTCTCTTGAGATGGTAAGATGACGAAACACAGGGCCAAGTTGCATTAAATAATTTAGGAAAGTTTGGATAGCATTGCTTTGGAATAGAGCTAGTTTATTTAGTGTGAGCTACGATAGGCAATATTGTTAGTTGTAACTTGGCCACATTTTGATATCAAGACTTTTAAAGGCAGGCCTAGTTTTTGCAAGTTGGAATTAAGAACATATGGACAGCGCTATGTAGGCTATGCGTGAGTAACTTGGCTTTTTTTACGTCGTAGACGTTTTTGATCTGATATCACTTATTTTATGTGTTATTTTATATTATAAGATAAACACGGAGATACATGCATTCCAAAGAAATGTATGCAGACATTCACTTAACCATAACGCCCTCTATTGACAAGAATGAGAACAGTTGTCCTATTACAGACAGCACACAATTACATTAAAAGAGTTTGTAGATGAGCAGTATTTAATGTGTAATGAAATACAATGAACAGCACCACCTGAGCTATGGATCATGAAGAAGCATGTAAATTATGTCTCTACATGGAGACATAGTACATGCACAATGGGCTAGACGCAAAGACATTCTAGCTGAAAGACATACAGCCTAAATAGCTAGTACAGCCTAAATAGTTTGCATCAGTAAAATATGGAAATACAGTTTTAAAATAGGGCTATTAGTATTCTATGAAATACATTTAACGTTAGGCTATTCAACACTGGATTGCCGGATGCATAACTCCAACCTTCCATGTGTGGGCTACGAGCTAGCGAGCTAGTGAGTTTCTGCACAGCAGAGTTTTTTTTCCCGGTAGTGTAGAACGTTACCTGAGGGAAATGTTTTGGTACATACAGCTAGGTTTAGTTTAGTTTTCTGTAGTGCAATGAATGTAGGTTATAATGCAAGTTGATTCGCTTCGTAGTAGCCTAGCTTGTTTCTGCTTCCTGACGAGAAGCAGGAAGTAACGTTGGCGAACAAGCTTAATTGGACAACGCATATTTCCCAGGAATCTTAGCCAGAAAGAAAACAGTAGATACTACTAAGAAAGTACATACCAGAGATTATTCTTCTTCTTATTATTATTATTATAATTAAGTGTTTGCAGTAAGCTACATTATCAGCAGAGTAGCATAGACTAGAGGCACATTCGGAGGCTATCTATTTATTTATAAGTGACTAACCATGAATCAGATATGTTTGGGGAATTGACGGTTTATAAATCTGATCGCATAAAGGCTTGCAGCTTAAGAGGCTATCCTCAATTCTTAATGTAGGCTATTATCGTACATTCTTAATTTTCCTAGTAGTTAATTTTATGGTGACCTTGTGTTATGTGTGAAAAGGATAAAGTGAACAGAGCTGAAGTGAAGGAATTAATGAATAAAGAAATGTTGGCCGAGGCAAGGGGTTTCCACAGTCAGTCAGTCATGACCGCAAGAGCAGAGCGTAACACCCTCCCCAAACCAGACAAAAGCGAGCGTCCGGTTTGGGGAGGGTGTGATAAAGTACAAGTGAAATACAAGTGAAACATTGAACAGTCAATATTGTAAACCTCTTTTGCCTTTGCAATAAAAATATGTTAATGTGTCAATGTGAAAATAATAACAGTCTAAGAAATGAAAAGTACTTAACAGTTGCACATGTGCCTTGCTGGGCTCAAACCCACAATCCACTGTGTGACAGACTGCAGTTTTAACCACTAAGCCACAGTAGCTTCTTGGAAAGCATGAAGCCATTAGCTAAATTAACATTAAAAAACATTAGTATGAAGCGTTTTTATTGGACAATAAGCTTGATGAGCAGGTATACGGACCATACCCTCAAATAATAATTCTCCCCATTGGATAACATCGCGACGGAGGCAGGCAGTTTGACAGGAAAATGGGAAGAATAAGAAGAAGCGGAAGAGGAAGGAGAAAAACGGCAAAAATAACCGAAGTTTGGGGCTTTATTGTGTGGATGTGTGAAGTTGTATCTGAATGCTGTGTGGTTACATGAGGTCAGAACATACAGAAGTTCATGTTTTTAAGGGCTGCGAGTCTATGGTCATCGTGGTTACTTCTGTAGAAAACCCTGAAAAGTGCCAAACTCTCGGTGCTGTATAGGCATGGGGCATGCCCCGCCAAGCCGTAACTTGGCGGATGGCATACCTGCCATCCCAATACAGGGTTATACTCCAGTATTTACCTTGTTGCATCCTGGCATTTCTTTACCTTCCTGGCATTCCTCAAGTGAATCCAGCAGCACAGCCGTTTTCTGACAGATACATTGCCTGAATGTAGCAGAAAGAATATAGTGTATTTATAATTTATACATAGTGTAGTGACCCTGTATTGAGACAGGTTGGAACTACACCACTTTCTAGTTAAGGGGCAGAAAGAACCCCAGGCTTTTGAGTTTAAAGTAGTCAAAGCTAAGGCTAAACACCCCACGGAGAACAATAGAACACTGAGGCATGAATTAGAAAAATAATTGCTTCTCTTTATTACAATGCTAGAAATACAAAATAGAATATTAAAACTATTTCAGGATCAGGAAATGTAATCTATGTGCAACACGCACGTAATCCTTATGGGCAGTCAGGGTCGGCCGTCCACGGTGCGCCCCACCCCAGCCAAGGGCCTGAGAGAAAGAGGGAGAGAGAGAAAACCAGAGAACACACTGCATGAAAACCTCATGAGCACCACAGCAAAATCATCCCTTATTCACTGCAAATTTGGGAGAGAATGATGTGATTAATAAATACCAATCCGATTACATACCAACGTGTCTCACCCCACACCTTCCCAAAGCACCCAAGGAAAGGGGCGGCACCCAATGCATCCAGCGAGACCTGAACTCCCCTTACAAGCATGTGCTGCTACAATCATATGAGCATTCTGATTTTAATGCAAAGATAAAAAGAAATAAGGAATGAAAACAATAAGCTAAAAAATTCAATTAAAACTAAATTGTAAATCAAACAACCCTAGAAACAGTTGCTGGCATGATTCCTAAAAAAACAACTATTAATATCAGCCAGGATATCACAAGTATCAGAACCCACATATAGTAATATACATACTTCACACCAACTAGTCCGCCGCTCATTGTCTCGTATGAGAAGAGGAAGACATTCACCTCTTACACCCATCTGCGGAGCTATTAAAAACACAGTACAAAATAAATATATTCACAACAAAATATAAAAAGTTTACATAGTTTTATGAATGTGCTTTACCCTTGACAACTTGTTTTTAAGACATTTATTATCTGATTCGCACGCAACCCGTCTTCCATTTAGCGCATTGCTAAACTGGCCATTTTATTATCCTGAGAGAGCAACGGACATCAATATGAAATTTTACAAGCAAGGCATTTCTTAAAACCAAATGTATAACATTGCACCATACCTGACCACAGAAGGAATGGGGGACGGATTTACCGACAGCAAAACAGCACATGCCAAGAGCAACCAGTATTGGGGAAATGATATTACTTATATAGGTGTGGCGCCCTTAGCGCACCTGTACTTGTTAATCCCAGTAATTGGTCATTATCTCAGGTACTCTATGTTTATTAATCCCAGTAATTGGTCATTATCTCAGGTACTCTGCGTTTATTAATCCCAGTAATTGGTCATTATCTCAGGTACTCTGCGTTTATTAATCCCAGTAATTGGTCATTATCTCAGGTACTCTGCGTTTATTAATCCCAGTAATTGGTCATTATCTCAGGTACTCTGCGTTTATTAATCTCAGTAATTGGTCATTATCTCAGGTACTCTGCATTTATTAATCCCAGTAATTGGTCATTATCTCAGGTACTCTGCGTTTATTAATCCCAGTAATTGGTCATTATCTCAGGTACTCTGCGTTTATTAATCCCAGTAATTGGTCATTATCTCAGGTACTCTGCGTTTATTAATCCCAGTAATTGGTCATTATCTCAGGTACTCTGTGTTTATTAATCCCAGTAATTGGTCATTATCTCAGGTACTCTGCGTTTATTAATCTCAGTAATTGGTCATTATCTCAGGTACTCTACGTTTATTAATCCCAGTAATTGGTCATTATCTCAGGTACTCTGTGTTTATTAATCCCAGTAATTGGTCATTATCTCAGGTACTCTGCGTTTATTAATCCCAGTAATTGGTCATTATCTCAGGTACTCTGCATTTATTAATCCCAGTAATTGGTCATTATCTCAGGTACTCTGTGTTTATTAATCCCAGTAATTGGTCATTATCTCAGGTACTCTGCGTTTATTAATCCCAGTAATTGGTCATTATCTCAGGTACTCTGCATTTATTAATCCCAGTAATTGGTCATTATCTCAGGTACTCTGTGTTTATTAATCCCAGTAATTGGTCATTATCTCAGGTACTCTGCGTTTATTAATCTCAGTAATTGGTCATTATCTCAGGTACTCTGTGTTTATTAATCTCAGTAATTGGTCATTATCTCAGGTACTCTGCGTTTATTAATCCCAGTAATTGGTCATTATCTCAGGTACTATGCGTTTATTAATCCCAGTAATTGGTCATTATCTCAGGTACTCTACGTTTATTAATCCCAGTAATTGGTCATTATCTCAGGTACTCTACGTTTATTAATCCCAGTAATTGGTCATTATCTCAGGTACTCTGCGTTTATTAATCTCAGTAATTGGTCATTATATCAGGTACTCTGCGTTTATTAATCCCAGTAATTGGTCATTATCTCAGGTACTCTGCGTTTATTAATCTCAGTAATTGGTCATTATCTCAGGTACTCTGCGTTTATTAATCTCAGTAATTGGTCATTATCTCAGGTACTCTGCGTTTATTAATCTCAGTAATTGGTCATTAACTCAGGTACTCTGCGTTTATTAATCCCAGTAATTGGTCATTATCTCAGGTACTCTGCGTTTATTAATCCCAGTAATTGGTCATTATCTCAGGTACTCTGCGTTTATTAATCCCAGTAATTGGTCATTATCTCAGGTACTCTGCGTTTATTAATCTCAGTAATTGGTCATTAACTCAGGTACTCTGCGTTTATGAATCCCAGTAATTGGTCATTATCTCAGGTACTCTGCGTTTATTAATCTCAGTAATTGGTCACCATCTCTGGTACTCCCGTTCCCCACAATAGATATGGAAACTTACTCACTGACCAAACAAACAAATTATTGTTGGCTATGTCTTCTTTAGTTAATGGGAGTTCTGTATGGTATTATTTTATAGAGCACATCAAGAACACAATCTTTGACCCTTGCCACTACTGCACCCAATGCCACTACTTTTTCTGGGGATTGAATCTCAAATACATCCAATAACATACCTGGTCTGGGAGAATACATGTAAAGTGTCTAGGTACTGTATGCTTTCAAAGATAAAATAGAAAATAAAATACTTACAACCAGAAACCAATGATGGTTTTCAGAGACGACACCAAAAATAATATTGTACCTGGTTGGATCCCACTAAAACACATAACACAAATTAATTCAAAATATGTTAGTTGTTCAAAAATTCACAACACATTACAATAATTGCACATTTAAAGTGAAAACAACCAACTAACCCTGAATCTCGGAATTTTGCCATTCCATACAGCAGTCATTGCAAATAAGTCGATGAGCAATGCCTTTTTCTCTGACCATAAATTGTGCTTTTGCTCTGCATAGGGGTCCGAGGACAGACTCTCTTCTCGACTCCCAGCGAGGGAGGAAGGGGTGTCTGGGTTGTAGAGTGACTCCGCCTCCTCAGAATCACTGTTTGAGCCGAGTTCAGAGAGACTAGGGGTGTGGCCCGAAGCAGAGAAGGTAACTGAGTGGCAATGCGATTGGCACTGAGAGCCCCACTGACGAATAGGGTTCCTATCCCTACCCCAACTGACATGCGGGTCATGTAACCCTAGCCATGAGTGTCCCAGCACTAGTAGGTACGACGGGGAGTCAATGAGAAAAAAATATTCTCTCTGAGTGGCCTTGAAAAGAAATGTGCATCTCCACCGAACTAGTTACCCACTCAATAATTCCTGAGCCTAAAGGATGACTATCGAGAGCAGTAACCTGACGAGTGCCAGTAAGTTGGTGCGTGGGAATTTCTAACTCCCTAGCCCATTTGGCATCAATAAAAGATTCCACCGCCCCGGAATCTATAAAAGAGTCAACGTTAACTGAGCGTCCCTCCCAAAACAGCTAGACGGGTAACAGGGTCTGAGAAATAGTATTATTTTGTCTCACTGAGGACCTCGGTCTCCCTAGTGAGACCCCCTCATTTCCCGCCAACTTAGGACATTGATCCTTTGAATGACCCCTGCGTTTGCAGTATTGGCACCAGTACCTCCGCGGTCTCGCTCTCCTAGATTGGTGGAGGGACGACCCATCTACCTGCATGGGCTCCTCCTAATCAGCGGAGGGGTGGGTGAGAATACTGGGCGGAGTACCTACTGATACCGCGGATTTAAAATGGACCGGGTGGATTTTACACTCACGTTCGCGTTCTCTAATCCGGTTATCATGGCGTATAGCCCTGGTAACCAGGTTACTAAATGTTCACAACTTTGCGGTCTCTTTACTGTCGAAAAGGAGCACCGAACTGTGTCAGCCTTCCCACTCGTCGCCTCACTCCTCCCCCGCACCATCTTCTCCTTCCCTTCCACGGTTGCCCTTTGAAGACCGCCTGCACTCTCTGATCAGTCCCGACATCTTCACCTCCGGTGAAGAGCGATGGTAAACTTTGCTGCTGCAGATCCAACGGACATTCCCGAGCATATGTTGCGACTGCTACTCCATGGTGACGACCACAAACAAAATGATCCTGGTTCGCCAATATCATCAAAACAAGCGGCAGAAGTGCCCAGAAAACTCTCCAGCCCGCCTCCCCGCACCACAACAGATACACTGCGCATGAAAAAACAAAAGACAAAAGCCCGACACAACAAAATACATTCAAATTAACAAACACGAACACGAGAGACAGCTGGACTACATGTCGCCATTACAGCACCATGTGACGTCAACGCTATGTTGACAATGAAGTTGGTAAGGTATAGGAAATTCGGTTTCTGGTTCGTACGAATAGGAAATGCAGCAAGTCCAGTTATAAGATTTAGGATTAGATTGGTTTTCTCTTTCCTTTCAAATCTTTTATCCTTTATTCATTTCACCTATTGCTAGTTGTGTTCAGCTCTTTTGCCACAAGAGATTTGGCTAACAGGTCTTTTCTATTCTTTTCCTTCACTCATTTTATCAAGTTTGTTTTGTTTCACCACCTCTTGTTATGCCTAATTATTTAGTGCGTGAGGTTCTTTTGTTAGTTATTCTCGCTGTTTATCGAGATCGCCTCAGTTTTTGGAGGTTGCTTTGTTTTGCCTTGTGCTAGGGAAGTTTTGCTCCCGATCCTGTGTTATCTCAGTCCTGGTGTGGCTACTTCCGTCTTTTGTGGCGTATCTCTCTAGATACGCTTTTAGAAATCCTTATCGGTTGCGTTTGGTTCTCCGAACCTTGCACTCCCCCTTACAGTAATATCTGATATGAAGTGAACAAAATGCATTTAAAAGAAAAACAGTTATACAGTATATACAGTAGTTAAATACATTGATACTTCTGTATTGTGCCATTAAGTCTCTCCACAAGTCCATTTGTCTGTGGATGATAGGGTGTGCACAGGCTCCTTTTGATCCCCAGTAGAGATGGGAGGTTCGACTCTTTTTACTAACTCGAGTTTGTATGAGTCACTCACCAAAGAGAGTCGGGTTTTGGAGTCACTCGAGTCATCAAGTCAGTCTAACTTCCGGTTTAGCCCTCCTGAATGGGATAAAATCATTTAATAGTCCGGCTCTTCGAGACTTTCCAAATGTTATCGGAATGAATGGATCAAATTCTGATAGTGAAACGAGTCATTTCGCGGGGGTTTATCCACCGTTTTACAGCCGCTCCTTTTCCCATGATTGTGTGCGAGAAAACTGCTTTTCGGACCTGGAAGTTGTAATTACACGGTTTTACCACTAAATTGGCTTCAAAGCCCGGCGCTGTTCTGGGGGCTTGCTCGAGTTAGCGAATCAGTGAGTGCGAGTCAGAGCTGCCCAACTCCAGTTGACAGCCACAGCCACAGTCACTCACCCGTACCCACTGAACCAACGAGTGCATATATGAAGGCAAGTATATTCGCAAGTATATTGTGAATACTTTCTACGCCATCACACAGAGACTAACATTAGCGGAGCGGAGCAGCGAACTCCAGCAGTCACAAACGAGACCGACTGACCAACACACACTGCAGCATTCAACTCTGAGGTGAAGAAAATAGCTCTTATACAAAATATTGGTAATAAAAAATAACTGAAATAACTGTTTTGATTTGAAATGGTTTTATTGTTTCCGTTTAAAAAAGTCCTTCATTCTGCTTAAAAGACATGAACTGCAGTCAGTCCCATAGATCAGAACGGCATCACACAGCCTGCTAATCAGAAATTACAGACTGTTGAATTTCATGATTGATCAATCAGAATTGAGTAGTAGTAAACTACTAAAAAGGGACAAATTAAAATTCATGGAAGGTTAGTGACTGTGGCATGGAACTTGTGAGTGAGTGGGTGATTCGTAGCCTACGTGCAGCCAGAACTTCAGCTCAGGGCAGGGGGCGGGTTCCGGGGCTGGGAGAGTGAGTACTGGGTGACCGAGTGAGTGAGTGTTTCGTGCAACCCGAGTCAGGCAGCTCCGGGTGGGCTGGGAGAGCAAGTGAGTGAGCGCCAAAGTGGTTGCTTTCTCACAGGGCTAGGTTAATACAGTGATTTACTTGATACATTTCCACAAATACAGTTAATATAAGAGTTGCACAATAGTGTGAGTAACACGTTGTCTCGCCTCGTCTTCGCAGTTCGCATTAGCAAGTAGCAGGCAGGAGGGGCGAGTCAGTGAACGAGTTAGTGGAGGAGAGGACTTGTCAATCCTGAGTCAGTAAAAAGAGTCGTTCATTTTGAACGATTCGTTCAAACTCGCACATCACTAATCCCCAGTGCTGCACACACCTCTTTGTTGATCTGTTAATATACAGTAACATTCAACACATTCGCTTTCAACCATTTATTCTATTGGAAATATAGAATTACCAAGTCACGATTAACTATTTACAAACAAGTGGAAATGTATAGCTGTTTTAATATAAATACATTATTATTACATAATTAGAATAACAATTACTATTACTATTCTCAGTTAATGACCTAATGCAATTAGTGTCATGGTTTAGGTGCTCACTTTTCCGGTGCTTCGGTATTGTCATTCTCTTTGTATTTTGACAGAAGCCAGTATCTGTCATGGTTTTCACCTATCTTCCCTCTGTTGCTACGGTTTTTATCTCTTTCCCATTTTTTCTTTTCAGTCTATCAGATTTTTCTGCGTTCCATTTCGGAGTTTTCATTCTCCCCGCTAATTATTCGTTTCACCTGTTCTTTTACCTCTCAGGTATTTAAACTCCTCACTTCCGCCTCCTGGCGCTTCTTTGTCATTTTGTGTTTTCACGAGGTTAGGGTTAGTAAGTTTTTGTCTCTGCTTTTGTGAGAATTAAGATTTATTTTATTACGCAGACGTTCTTCCACTTAGAAGCCTAGGGGAATTAGGGTTTAGTTTCCCTTATTGCTCTTCCCTCTCCTTCGCTCCCACTCTCATTTCTGAGAGTGTGAGTTTTATTTTTATTTAATTTATTTCACCATTTATTGGGCGTTATAGCCACGTACCGAAGGTGTCTTGTTTTTTCTGTCCTCTTTCGCTATCTCTTTAGCGTTAGCTATTTTGAGATTTAGCTGTGCCCGTGTTTACGTGGCTAGCCCGTTTTATAGGGGTGTGTTATTATTTGGCACTGCCAGGGACTTTCTATCCCTTTTTTCTGTTATCGCGTTTGGCTCATCGCAATTCGGCACAAACCCTCTCAGTATCGTTATAGGAGCCTAAAGGAGACCACTTTGCTTCATCGCTTTGCTTTGGAGTAACGCGGGACTTGCCTTTAATGCATTCGACTTCCTTTTAGGATTTTTTCTCTCTTTGCACTTTCTGTCCCTCGTTCTGGTTTCTTTTTCTGTTCTCGCTGAGACTTGTCTCTCTTTACCATTTCTTTCCTACCTCTCCTTTTCCTGCTCTCTCGTATTGAGAGGTTTTTTCTTTCCCTTTTCATTTTCACTCAAGCCTACGAGTCTATTTTGCCCAGTTATCCAGGTCACTTTATTTTCATTTTGTTTACCTCTCTTTAGTGTTCTCTCTTATTGAGAGTGAGAGGAACTTCCTTTTCTCTTCTCTGCTCAGTCCCGAGCCTCTGCCCTATTTGGCTGGGTTGATTTTCGTTGGCACTACGCCGGGAGTTTTGTTCCCCATTCTTTATTTTTTCCTCTCCTTTAGCAGAACCTAAAATGTAATGTTTACCACATTACATCTGTGAATTAACAAACCAAATAAATTTAAGTCAGAAATTGTGACATACTTTTATGGGGATGTATTCAACCTCCTGCTTAATTGTCACAGTGCTGGCCTGGCATTGCATACACTGGGCAATCTGGACATGAAACATTATGGAAAACAATGTGTTGACAATGAGCTATGAATAAATTCAAGAGTTGAAATGTTCCATTACTGGTCGGAAAACTTTGTTGTGTGAAAACCTTAAAAACAACAGTATATTGCCTACCAGTTGAATAAATGAAAAACATATATACTCACCCATTTGTCAATGTCAATCAACATCCCGGGCCAGTAGAACTGCCGACATATTGCATCCCTCATTTTGATAATGCCACAATGGGCACCAATGGCACTGGCATGAAAATCTTTAAATATGTCATCTGCCTCCTGCGAACCACAAAGCACTTTCCTCTTCTCAGAAGTCTTTCCCTTTACATAATAGAGGGATCCATCTGTAGATTACAAAAAAAAAGTATTCACTGCTTATTTATTACTGGCCATAAGCACAATACTGTTTTTGTTGTTGTTGTTGGAGCTCTTTTACATGTAGGGGTGAATTCAGGTATTGTGGGACATCAGGTAATGTGGGACAACTAAGCTTTGACATGTTTATTTCCTGCTCTGTCAAGAGCCAATCAAAATAATTGCTACTAGGTTCTTGCAGAGAAACTACATGATCAACGTCACATGATTTCATCATGTCATGATGGGTGTCATGGCAAGCTTCATATATGAAGATCATCGGGCAAAATACATGGTTAGGTCAATGACATAAGATTTTGCTTGAATTAATGTTAAGGTTTGACGGGATGTTGCCTAATGTCTTTTGCTCTTTCTCTCTCTCTCTCTCTCCCTCTCTCTGTCCCCCCCCCCCCCCCCCCCCCCCCCCCCATCCCTACCACCACCTTTTAACCTAATACCATGCCCATGTTGTGTTTAAGTCCCTTTTATAGAGTGTAGGTGCCCCGCCAAATACTGTTCCTGGACACTTCTGGACAAGTCTGCCCTATTCATGTGATTATTTAGACTGGCAATCCCGTGGACAGTAAACCCTGTCCATAAGGTTCCCCTGCATGGACTGACAGCGGTCATAACATGCAGTGCTATCATTAATTGTTCCGGTCTTCACATGTTGCTATGAGTGATAATGCCTAAGCCCTCAACTCCTACAGTCTTCTCCTGCCATTCCCTAAAGGACACCCACAGACACAAGTGCAAACAAGTGCAACTGGTCCCACGCCCTGCCGCGGGAAGCTAGCCTAAGCAACTGCCGTCAGCAGTCCACCCAATTGGATCCAGGCTAAAGGAGCCAAAATGGATTCTGACAGGGAAAGAGGCGCTTCCCCGCCCGTCAGAAGAGAGGTCCTGACTGCACTTTGCCACCTGTGGATCGTCCAGCTTCCTGTCACAGGAGACAGAGCCCCCGCACGCCGTGCAGAACTGGTAGAGACACTGTGGAGTAGGTTGCATTTCACTCACGCAATTGCAACATTAATGGAAAAAGCACTGCATGTACTGCATCTCTTGTCCCTTGCCAGTCTAGATACCCAGACACTGGAGAAGGAAGAGACTGAACCAGGGTGTCATAACCGCAGCGACACAAAAAGAGTGTCTAATAGAGATATCTCTCCGCACCACACTGGATCATCGTGGGACATACGTCAGTGTGTCCATATATCTGCTGGCCAGCAGATCACAAAGGGACTATTAAACTGGGCATGGACTAAATGTTTTAAAAATGGTTGGTGAACCATTTGGACAGTTGTTTTTGTTGTTAGCAGGTAACTGCATCTTCAATGTTCAAATGTGTAATGTGATTCCTATTTGGTGATGTAAGAATAGGTTTTTAGCGGGTGCATGTACCTATTCTTACAAGAGAGGGATGTAGGATATCTAATATTTAGATATATATAAGTCAAGCACCCCCCCCCCCCCCCCCCCCCCCCCCTGCTCTCTATCTCTGTCGCTCTCTGTCTCTCTCTTACACATTAACCCCCACCAACATCAAAGAAAAGCCAGTCTTTGTCATAAATGACCCCCCCCCCCCCCCCCCACACCTTAACCCAATCAGGGCATGGATCCCCTCCCTGTCAAGGTACTTTATGAGTTTACCGCAGAAAAAGAATTTAGTCAGTTTGGAGTTTGTTGGTGAAGAAGTCATTCTTTTTGGTTCCTCGTGCGTTTCCTTTTGTTCCTGTTCAGCTGGAGGGTAAATAATTTGGCAATATTTGGCTTATCTCTCTCTTTACTGGTATTTCCTAATTAATGTCTGGTTTAATGCCTTCACTTTTGTGAATTATAAGTAGTCAGCCTATATTCCTTCGTGAATGTATGATTCCCAGTCATTATTCTAATTGAATGTTTTCATTTAATAAAATTACTTAATCTCAAGACCTGATTTAGACTTTGTTTTGGCTTGTTGGTTGATCCACCAGGTTACTGTTC
Organism: Synaphobranchus kaupii; assembly: GCA_029718625.1. Taxonomy (NCBI): domain Eukaryota; kingdom Metazoa; phylum Chordata; class Actinopteri; order Anguilliformes; family Synaphobranchidae; genus Synaphobranchus; species Synaphobranchus kaupii. The sequence continues at coordinate 83,012,726 of CM056376.1, read as the reverse complement.
GACTTACCTATCAAAGAATTTGGCGATTTAATTGATGATTGTCATTTTTAATAATAATTATTAAATTAAATAACGTAAAACTTATTTTGAATGGTAATATACCCTATATACGTAACTGTAATGCAACTCTAATACTTTTTATATTACTGTCAAATTATTGTTAGGTCAGTGGTCACAAAAATTTTTTCAAGATGATTTACGTTATCATTGTTAATAAGTTAATGAGTTTTAGAGGTTATCTTTAGAGATAATGTTCTATCAATTTCCCCAAGAGAAAGAAATGGTATAATTAAGTTTATTAAAAATATCATTTAAATATAAAGAATATGTTTCAAGTGTACTTATACTTTTAATACTTAATTTAAAGTATGCTTAAAATGTGTAATTCATTGGGAAATACGTAATTAAATTGTACTTTAGTGTACTTCAAATAAGTATACTAAATATCATATATTTAGTGGTATTTTAGGGTACTTATAAAAGGTATAGCCTAGGCTGCTTTATTTTCATCCCTTGATAGCATACTACTTTTAATGCTATTTAAAGTATATTTCAAACACTGTAGTCATAATGTAATGGCGGCGTGACGTGTGAGGTAGGAGGAGCCAAACGCAGCAAGGGGATTCATTAAGCCCTAAGGCCACTAAGGCGGGAAACTGTCACACGCCAATAAGTAGAAGCGCAATGACAGGTTTCTCAGTAGCCAGAAATAATACGCACCCAGTCTCGGTAACGAGACCCATAAGAACGGGCAAGTAGCGTAGTGGCACAAGTAAAGCACACAGCCAACAAACAATGCAAACTAATACGAATTAGTATACGAGGAGGCGAAAGGAACGAAGATCTAACGTTCCAAGGCTACCCTCAGAGACTAGCAGTCAAAAGCAAATATGTTAACAAAATCGCCCAAGCTCCATATGAGGAGAGACATACCCAAGGGGGCGAACAGAACTACAGTTCCGAACAAAATCGTCCCGCAGGTAAAAAGGACGAAACAGGACAGCTGCTCCAGACATTTACCGGCTAAAAGGTTAACGCGAGTTTGATAGAAAATAAACACCCTGCCTCTTGGTAAAGAGGAATGTAACGAGGAGGCGAAGGAATAGATATAACATTCCATGGCTACTTTCATAGGCTCGCACTCACATGCAAAGACCAGGAAGCAGGAACAGAAAAGAGCCAGGGGAGATGTGTCCTAATAACTACATCTACATAGGCAAGTACGCCAGGGGGGAAGAGTCCGGATAACTACATCCACATAGGCAAATACACCAGGGGGGAAGAGTCCGGATAACTACATCCACATAGGCAAGTACGCCAGGGGGGAAGAGTCCGGATAACTACATCCACATAGGCAAGTACGCCAGGGGGGAAGAGTCCGGATAACTACATCCACATAGGCAAGTACGCCAGGGGGGAAGAGTCCTGATAACTACATCCACATAGGCAAGTCCCGCATTACTCCAGAAAACATAAAGAGGTAAACGCCCAATCTCCCAGGAGAGAGAAACATTTTACAGGCGAGCTGACGTAGCACCGTCGTCCCATAACTTTACTAGCAAAAATGACTAACACAGGCTTAGTAGAAAATAAACGCCCTAGCCTCTCGGTAAAGGAAAATGTAACGAGGCGAAGGAACAGAGAGCTAACGTTCCAAGGCTACTTTCAGAAACGCGCAGTCACACACAAACATGTCCACAACATCGCCCAAGCTCCATATAAGGAGAGACATACCCGGAGAACGAACAGAACTACAGTTCCGAACACAATCGTCCCGCAGGTAAAAAGGACGAACAGGACAGCTGCAGTCTAACAAACTAGCGCAAGCTAGGAACTCGAGGAACATGACCGCAAGGGAAAAAGGGTCATAAACCATGACACATAATTTAAAATTGTAAAAAATCAACCCAGATGAAAAAATGTGTCATGCATCCTGTGAGTAAGATATCTACATTTTTCCTTATTACCTGGTCACAACATCTTGTGGATTTCATGTGCTGTGTAAATGTGTTGGACATCGAAACAGACAGGCACAATTGCAAAAAGTGTCCCACTTTATATGAATTCACCCCTATGTATCAGCACTATTTTCTTATTGAATAATAGGCTATTCTAGAATTATTACTGTAATATAGCCATGCTTGTATTTACATTTTTTCCGTGATTAGCGATATGTCATGGTTTAAAATTCACGCGTATGTTGGAAAGGCCAGCTCCGCCCTGATAGGCTTGCCTGTTCGTTACAAATCACAAAACAATGACATAACTTTGAAAAGACAATAAACCTAAATAAACTAAATATGCTTACACTGTGGCATAGATTCATCTTGATTTCATAGTCTATAATTATATGTGTATTCGATAGAACTGAATGTTAACGGGCCAATCCCAAATTATATTGATGACATAGGCAAGAATGGCATCGGTGTGCGTCTAAAATCAACTAATGTAAAAAAGGAAAAAAACTGTATAGGCTTAGCATAGGCTGCCTTTGCTAGGTTTCACTCGTTTCACCTGAAACGGGCCTCTCAACTGAAAGGGGCCTCACCTCAATCATTAACTGAAAAAAGTATTTATATAATTTAAAAAATAAAAATCACCCGTTCAGCCACTGTAGGCACTGTTCCTAACTTCAGTGATGCCTTGCTTTTCCTTATTTTTCTATAGTCTATGGATCTGACCATTTCTGACGCACATCAAAACACTTATGCTGCTAGTTATGTCAGAATTATCACATACAGTAGATTCATAACAAAGAGTGTAAAGGAACGAAGAGGGCAAGCTTCTGCAAAAGTGAATGGGAGGCGATGTCATCAGAAACGCTCTGTGATGATGTCGTCGAAAAAGAAAAATATCAAAGAGGTCCTCGCTGATTCAGGCGTTAAGGTTAGGACACAGTTGTAGACAACCAACGTCGTCATGGTCTCTGCTTCTAATGCCACCAGCACTTCATAGAAGCATAGACTAGTAAATGCAAGTGTCGTTATTTTGATCCAGCACACAAACGTTTGCTAAACTTTTAATTTGATATTCAGCTGGCGTTGGCTACATTACCCAAGGTAGCTAAAGTTTGCTAGTTAAGAACGCCTCTGATTAAAAACCTTGCTCAGGTTCGGAGGACCAAACGCAACTGAGAGGGGATCTGAAAGTGATCCACGAAGCGTGGAATCACCACTAATAAGGACAAGGAAGTCTGCAAACAGAGAAAATAAACAAACGGGAACAAAAAGTCCCGGAGAGAATAAATAAAGACAACCCGAAAAAGCGGGCAAGAAGCTCGTAGGCTTGAGCAGAGTAAATAAACAAATGGGAATAAGAACTCCCGGCGTAAACCAAACAAAAGACAACCCAGAATAACGGGCGAAAAGCTCATAGACTCAAGCAGAAAAATAAAAGCAAAGAAAAGAATACCTCTATCTCTGGAAACTATCAGAGAGCTAAAAGAGGCAAAAGGAACAAGGAGAAACAAGCAGAGACGGGAAAGAAAACCAAGGAAAGGACTAGAGAGAAAGGAAATTAAACTTTACAAAAGAAAGAAATTCCTAAACATACACATGTATACTCGTATACCTCTCACGGGCCCAAGAGGCGACGCCCGAAAACAGAACCGAGCAGACAGAAAACCATGACAGGACCCACCACTAAGGAGTGGCCCCAGACAGTCCTTCAGAACCATGCCTGCGAAAATCGGCTATGAGCTGCGGGGTCTAAAATGTTCCTGGAGGGAACCCAACAGTATTCCTCCGGACTGTAACCTTCCCAGTCCACGAGGTATTGTACCCCACGGCCCACTCGCCTACTGGCCAAAATACGATGAACGGTATATGCCAGCTGGCCCTCGATGAGACGAGGAAGAGGAGGAGCTTCCTCAGATGGGGGCCAACAGACTCACAAGTACTGGCTTAAGGCGAGAGACGTGAAACGTGGGGTGAACCCTCATGGACCGGGGAAGTTGAAGGCGAACCTTGACCGGGTTAATCCTCTGGACTAATTTGAATGGTCCTACGAATCGCGGGGAGAGTTTACGGCTCTCAATGGGAGGTCCTGCATAGACAGCCACACCCGTTGACCCACACGATAGGAAGGTGCCGCACGGCGTCGCCTGTCAGTGAGCCTCTTCTGATTAGCCACCGCATGCAGAAGAGAGCCCCAAACCCTCCTACAGGCGGCACGGCACCGACAAACGAAGGCTTTGGTGGATGGTACCCTTATAGCCCTTTCTTGTTCACAGAACAAGGGAGGCTGATAGCCGACTTAGGCCATGAACGGGGAGAGGCCTGTGGACGTGATACGCAACGTGTTCTGGGCGTATTCCGCCCAAGCTAGGTGTCTACTCCAGGTGGTGGGGTTAGCAGATGCCAGACAGCGGAGGGTGCTTTCCAAGGACTGGTTAGTCTGCCTATTAGTCTCCGGATGGAACCCGGATGAAAGACTAACCAAAGCCCCCAAAAGCTAGCAAAATGCCCGCCAAAATGTAGAAATAAATTGGGGACCGCGATCCAATACCACATCCTGGGGAAGACCATGAACCCTAAAAACATGATTCATTTTTAACATGCAGTCTCCGAGGCTGAAGGCAGTTTAGACCCTTTTTTTGTGAGCACAAACCGAGCAAGCAGAAACAAAGTCTCGCACATCCTTTTCCATCCCGGGCCACCAAAATCGCCTAGCTAAAAAATCTTTAGTGCGGTGGATGCCGGGATGACTCACCAGACAGGAGGAATGCCCCCATTGCAATACCTGGGCCCGAACCTTAGAGGGCACGAACAGGCGATTAGGGGGTCCTCCACTCGAATCCGGCTCCTGCCACTGGGCCCCTAGCACCAGATTCAATGTCCCACGTGACTGTGGCCAGAATCTGAGCAGTGGGAACGATTGACTCAGGGGGATAGTCAGCCTCTGATCAGTCAAATATCCATGAGAGCGCATCAGGTTTAACATTCTTTGAGCCCGGTCAATAGGTCAACAAAAAATTTAACCGAGCGAAGAACAACGGCCAGCGGGCCTACCGCGAATTACGTCGTTTAGCGCCCTGAATGTACTCAAGATTTTTGTGATCAGTCCACACAGTGAAAGGATGCTCAGCCCCCTCGAGCCAATGTCTCCACTCCTCCAGTGCCAACTTAACTGCAAAATGCTCCCGGTCCTCTACGTCATAATTTCTCTCAGCCAGAGTCAGGCTTGAGAAAAGTAGGCACACAGATGAACCTTTTGATCCTGGAGTGAACGCTGGGATAACATAGCCCCTACCCCGAACTCAGAGGCATGAACCTCTACCACAAAGGGAAGGGAGGGGTTGGGAGTGATCAAAATGGGCTCAGAGCTAAATCTCTTTTTTAGCTCAGTGAAGGCTGCCTCAGCCTTCAGGTTCCATTGAAACTGCACGGGCGCATTCTTTTTAGTGAGGGCCGTAATAGGTGCAACCAATGCGCTAAAATTGCAAATAAATCGCCTATAAAAATGTGAAAACCCCAGGAATCGCTGCACCTGTTTAACGGATTCCGGGGTAGACCAGTTCCTGACTGCTAAAACCTTCTCGGCGTCCATCTGTAGTTTACCCTCGGACACAATAAACCCCAAGAAGGAAACAGAGTCAGAGTGGAAAACGCACTTCTCAGCCTTAAAGCCAAATTTTTGTGGTCACCAGGGCATCGAACGTAGCAGGCGGTTCTTAATCAGAAATGTCATGATCAAAGACTAACGCCATCTCCTCCATCAGCTTATCCGCATCTCTCCTCACAGGGGCGTTGGCCTGAATCAGGGGACTAGCCCAGGCAAGAGCAGTCCCAGTAAGTAGCGATAGGATAAAGGCTACCCGGGATTCCTGTCATGAGAACCATGAGGACTGGGATTTTAAAAATTTTTTACATCATGTCAAGAAGCCCAGACACTTTCCCGACTCCAAGTCATACCGAAGGGGCAGCTGAAGTTTGGGCTTCCTCACAGTGAGTAGGACGCGCAAAGAAGGAGCAGCCTCAGGAGCGGGTGCTTGTGTGACTGGGGTTTTAGCTGCATCCGTCAGTTGGCAAACACTTTTCAGCCAACTCATGGAACCAGCCCTCCTGAACGCGCAGCTGATCAACAATTTTGCCTTGTTGCACCGACATAGCTTGTTGTTGTGCCTGGAGGGACCGAATGCCCTCCTCAATGCCGGGTGCTGCATGGCTATAACTTGATCCTCTCCGAACGGGGTCGCTGGTACCTCCATATAGGCTTTTGTGTCCTGTAAGGGGTCGGGTTCGGAGGACCAAGCGCAACTGAGAGGGGATCTGAAAGTGATCCACGAAGCATGGAATCACCACTAACAAGGACAAGGAAGTCTGCGAACGGAACAGAGAAAATAAACAAACGGGATCAAAAAGTCCCAGAGGAAAGAAATAAAGACAACCCGATAAAGCGGTCTAGAAGCTCCTAGGCTTGAGCAGAGTAAATAAACAAATGGGAATAAAAACTCCTGGCAAAAACCAAACAAAAGACAACCCAGAATACCAAGCTCATAGACTGAAGCAGAAAAATAAAAGCAAAGAAAATAATAGTTCTAGCTCTAGAAAGAGAGAGCTAACTAAAGAGGCAAAAGGAACGAGGAGGAACCTAGGTACTATCTCAAACGGAGACAGGGTAAAGAAAACCAAGGAAAGGACGAGAGAGAAAGGAAAATGAAACTTCACAAAAGAAAAACTCCTAAACTCACTAAGGCAAGTCCCACATATACTTTTAACAATTAGCCAAAGAACAAGTGGTTGCCTGAATCCTATACCGTCGTTACCTGGCTTAGCCTGGCAAGAATGACACAAAACGGAGCTTAAGTAGGGCGGACGCACCTGTAGGAAATAATTAATTAGTCCCGGAGAACAAGAAATGAAGACGGGAGCGCCCTCTCACGGCCCCGAGAGGCAACGCCCAAAAACAGAACCGAGCAGGCAGAAAACCATGACATTTATGAAATAAAAAGTGACATCATAGCAATAGGCTAGGCTATGTGTAGCCTATGGTTATTATTTTGTTTTTTTTAAAGTGTTTCCGTGCTGTTATGGTTTTGAACCATATGGATGGCGCCAGTGTGTTTGGCAAGCCGTCGGTCTCGTCTACTGAGTTTACTGTTTGCCGCTGTTTTGTTTTTCTGTTTTTGTTGTCGGGATGTTTCTGCTCTGCTCGTCTATGATCGCCTAGCTCTTCTTAACATCCGAACTTCTGGAGAGACGCTGCTGCTGTTTAGGCATGATCTGGGAGACCAGACTATGAGTCTCCCTCCTGTGTTATCAAACATTCCCGCTCACCTGTGCCGCCTACCTTGCGCCCTTCCCCGAAAAAAGCGTTCTAGAAGACGCGGTAAGCGGGGTGGTGTGCTGGTGAGATTTAAGGCTTACCTGACATCCTCTCGTGTGACTGATCCTCGTCTCCTCTGCGGTGGATGCTGCTACTTTCCTGATGTTCGACGCGCATTGCAACTTAGAAGACGATGGATCCGGCCTGTCATTCCTGGTCTGCCTGCTGCTGTTCCCGGCCTGACGATGCTGCCTTGCCCGCCGACAGGCTCAGCTCCTCCTGACCTGATGACAGTGCCTGGTCTGCGTCCCACACCGCCTTTAGGCTTTGCTCCTACCGGCTTGTTGATGCCGCATGGCCTGCGTGCTGCTCCGCTGACGGGCCCAGCTCTTCCCGGCCTGTTGACAGCGCCTGGTCGGCGTCCCATACTGCCCTGAAGCCCTGCTTCATCTGGCCTGATTTCGGAGCCTCCTCTACCCTGGCAGTTGCGGACCCGTAGACGCGGCGTCGATCACACCAATCTTCGCCCACTGGGACGTGCTGCAACATCGGCTAGCGTGGAGCTAAATCTTCGTATGGCTCTGATAAATGTTAGGTCTCTAGCGAATAAAACGTTCTTGCTCAATGACTTTTTCACCTCTCGTGAGCTGGATTTTATGTTCCTGTCGGAGACCTGGCTTCATGCTGGTGAGTGCTTGCCTTTTTCCGAACTTCTTCCCCCTGACTGTACATTTCTCAGCACCCCTCGGACCACCGGTAAGGGTGGAGGGCTAGCTTCTGTTTTTAAATCTTCCTTTCAGTGTCGGCAGATTCCATCTGTTACCTACTCCAGTTTTGAGCTGCAGATTTTTGAACTAAACCTGTTTTCTCCCGTGCTCTGCGCGCTGGTGTATCGTCCTCCAAAATTTAATAAGGATTTCATACAGGATTTTGCAGACTTTTTGTCAGGGATTATGTTGAAATTCGACCATTGATTTTGATGTACATGTGTGCTGTGAAACCAAACCTCTGGTTAAGGACTTTCTGAATCTCATCGACTCTTTTAATCTCACTCAGTCTGTGTCTGGCCCGACACATGAAAAGGGTCACACATTGGACCTTGTGTTGTCTCATGGTCTGTCAGTTTGTATTAATGAAATTTGTGCCACATGTATATCAGATCATCTGCCTGTTTTATTTACTACTACAGTTCCTTGTTCTAGGGTTATAACTGGCCCTCCTACACGCCGCCTGCGTGCGATTAACCCTTTAACTACGTCGCAGTTTTCGGCTATTTTTAAAGAATCTGTGATTTATAAGCTGGATGGCTGTTGTGATCTTAGCGCTGAGGAGTTTACCACCCTCTTCAACACCACTTGCGCTGATATTTTGGACTGTGTTTCTCCCTTCAGAACTAAACGCATTAAACCATTTCCTGAGCCTTGGCTAAATGATTCCACCCGCGCTCTTAGACGCGCATGTAGACGTGCTGAGAGAAAATGGAAGAAGGACAAGCTCCAAGTCTCCTTAGGGATTTTACGGGACTGCCTATCTGAATATCAGAGAGCTGTTAAAACTGCTAAAACAGAGTTCATGTCTAAGCTTGTTTCTAACAACAGTCATAGGCCCCAGGTCCTTTTTAAAGCTTTTAACTCTCTTATAAATCCCTGTGACACAGCTTGTATTGTACCATCTCCTCTACTCTGTGAAAACTTTTTGAAATTTTTCATTGGCAAAATCTCTGCTCTCAGATCTGTACCCACCTCTGTTGCTATGGACTCTTCTGTTCCACCTATGTGCCCCGCTGTCTTCGACCAGTTTGAGCCTGTATCTCTCTCCTCACTATCAGAGGTGGTTCAGCATCTGCGCCCCACAAATTGCCCCCTAGACAGTATTCCCTCTCGTCTGCTTAAAGAACTTTTGTAACATTGTAGGGTCGAGTATTCTTGGTTTGATTAATTCCTCTTTTATCTCAGGATGTGTTCCAGCTGCTTTTAAACATGCTGTAGTGCAGCCTCTTATCAAAAAGCAAAACTTGGACCCTTCTGTTCTCGCTAATTTTAGGCCCATTTCAAAGTTACCTTTTTTGTCAAAAGTGTTGGAGAAAGTAGCTCTCATTCAATTGCAAACATTCTTAGACTGTCATGGCATTTATGAAAAGTTCCAGTCTGGCTTTAAACCACGTCACAGTACTGAAACAGCTCTTTTAAGAGTTTTCAATGATCTTCTCCTTACTGTGGATGCAGGGAGCTCTGCTGTCTTGGTGTTGTTAGACCTGACAGCTGCTTTTGACACTGTGGATCACAAGATCCTCCTATCACGTCTCGAGCAGTGTATAGGGATTAAAGGTACTGCCTTAAAATGGTTTCAGTCCTACCTATCAGATAGGAGTTTTTCAGTCCATCTAGGGGAATATGCCTCAGCTGCTGCCCCACTTATCTGTGGGGTTCCCCAAGGATCCATTTTGGCCCCCATCCTGTTTTCTTTATATATGCTGCCCTTGGGGTCCATTTTCAAGAAGCACAACATTACTTTTCATTGTTTTGCAGATGATATTCAAATCTATCTACCGTTAAAATCGAAATGTAAAGAGTCAATGCAGGACTGCTTAAAAGACATTAAAACCTGGATGGAGTTGAATTTTCTCAACATAAACGAAAACAAGACTGAGATAATAATGTTCGGACGCCCCGACTTATTGGATGACTGTGCTGGTTTTCTTGGCCCTCTAGCTTCTTACAATCGTTCAGCTGTTAAAAATCTTGGTGTGTTTTTTGATAGTTCTTTTAAATTTGAAAAACAGATTAGCTCTGTTGTTAAAGCCAGTTTTTTTCAGCTTAGACTTTTAGCCAAAGTAAAAGCCTATCTCCCCCCCAAAGATTTCGAGAGGGTTATTCATGCTCTTATTACCTCTCGGCTAGACTACTGCAATTCTTTGTATGTGGGTATAGAGCAGTCCTCTCTACGTCGTCTCCAGCTAGTACAAAATGCTGCCGCACGACTTCTAACTGGGAAAAGAAAGCGGGAACACATAACACCTGTACTGGCCACCCTTCACTGGCTTCCCGTCTGCTATAGGATTGATTTTAAGATTTTGTTGATTGTGTTTAAAGTTTTAAATGGGCTGGCACCTTCTTATCTTGCTGATCTCCTGCATTGTCACACTCCCTCCAGAGCACTGAGGTCGACAAACCGGATGCTTCTGGATGTCCCGAGAACAAGGCTCAAAAGCAGAGGCGATCGAGCATTTGCGGTAGCTGCTCCTAGTCTCTGGAATAGCCTCCCTATTCACATAAGGTCTGCACAGACCCTTACAATTTTTAAGTCGCTCCTGAAGACTCACCTCTTAGCATTGGCGTTCAATTTGAGTTGAGCTTGGCATCTCTTACTGTGTCCCTATTCTTTTAAGATGGTTATTGTTGTATTGTTATTTACTGATTGTGCTTTTATTATGTAACCTGTGCAGCACTTTGTCAACGATGGTTGTTTAAATGTGCTATATAAATAAATTTGACTTGACTTGACTTGACTTGAAAGCTCCGCGCTATGATGCAGCTTTGGCAAAAACTGGTATGCAGTAACAGCATAGCCTTTATCTTTTGTTTATTTTTTTGTTTTCAAAGAGGGAATTTCCCTATATAATTGCTGACTTGCTGACAAAAGTGCCACCGTGGTGATAGATTTAGGTTAACATCTGTCCGAGAATGTAAACAGGTCGTCGATTTTCACGGTAAGAAGAAATTTTATGACAGCGCTGTGCAAAGTTAACTTATACTTTATTGACCCCGTGGGGTAATTTGTCCCAACCTAACTACTAACTACCAACTCCAGTTCTTGCTAGTCCAGTTCTCATTCAAGAGAAACCAGTTGTAGAATCATTATGAGGTAGGATATTTGGTTCCTTAATCTGTTTATCAGAGATTTGTAGAAAACAAAATGTGAACGTTATTCCGAAAGTACATTTAGTAGTCGTAGCCTACATACAGTACACAAAGGAAAAGACACTGAATGTTTATTTGCAACAGTCATTTTTAATAATAGCCTATAGGCTAGTCTATTATTGTTAATATATTGGAACAAACATTTTTATAGTGTGTAGAAACTGTAGGCCTACATTTTATGCATGTTATTGTCTGACTGTGGCAAGATGGTTGTAAACGGGTTTTGTATGCACAAGCGGCGACACTGTAGAAATCCCGCATTGGAATGTTTTTGTTTACAATTTCAGAGAAATATGAATAGGCTACTATAATTGTGACATTGACGACTAGGCCAGCACTGTAGATAGGGCTAATGGAGAAAGAGTGCATTTCGCTTGATGCAGCATTTGTTGTAGTTATAGTCCAATGATTATTATTTTAGAAAGCTAAAGGTTGTAAATCTAAATAATAAACCGTGATACTAAAGTGAGTAGGATAATTTCAGTTCCAACTGTGGTTTGTTGTGTTATTTAAATATTTTAAACATGGTTCGACAGGTGGTCGTTGGCGGGGGGTGAGGAGGGGGGCCTCCAATTGGTTTTTGAAACGGGCCTATGAGGCTTAGCCAATGCCAGAGTGGCTAATCGGGAGAACTGGGAAGAATCCCAGTGGGCCGCTGGCTTTTGGGCTGGTGGCGAGGATCGGTAAACACAATAATTGTATTTAGATCATATATTTGCTGCAGTGTGGGCTGCCTCTCTGCCCCCTTTCTCTCCTCCTCACACACGCACGAAAAGCAACCACGGCCCATACCAGAAACTTGGATGCTGATAGGGGGGATGAGAGTGGCCCCTCCCAAATTCCATAATTGGTTGAACCCAAGTTTGTTTTAGATTATGATTGATCACCTGATGTAATTAGCTTAGTTTACGAGTTTGTGCCAGACGAAGATGCTAAAATGGAGAATAAAATAAGAAAAGGAGGAGCAGAAAAGGCTAGGATAAAAAAAAGAAAGGCAATGGAAGAAGAAGCGGACAAATGTGCCAAATTAACCAACATATTTTGAACACAAACACAAATGCAGCTGATGATGAGAAAGGTAGCATATAGTGTTAAGATGTCATAGGCGTGTAAAGCACAATATCATTGCATGCCAAGTACCACAATTAAAGTTTATTGTCAAGGAATTTTAAAGCATGACTGGCGTATTTACGAATAACTGCTTTGATAAATGCAAAATGGTTATGGGTCATCTAATTGTGAAAGGCGTTATAGGCTCTGAGCAGCCAGGATTTGAATTTTTTTTTTTTTAGCAAGGGGGGAGCTAATTGTGTTGGAAATTATTATTCTTGTTTATTATTATTATTGTTATTATTATTATTATTATTATTATTATTATTAGGCCATGAAAGGTATTATAATAATAATAAGTAAATTATTAAGTAACACTGTTTTAGATGTAGCTAACGTTAGCTAACATAGCCTAGCCTACTTGCTGTATCTTGCTGTCGCTTCTTGTTGGTTTTGTTAGCTAACGTTATTAAGGTTTTATTTATTTGACGTCTAATGTCACCCTTCAACCATGAGGTAACGTTAGCTATCTAGCAAAAGTTAACAGCCAAATGAAGTTAGTTTAACTTGATAACTTACTGGAGATTTAAATGTTACATTTTAAATCTACATTTTAAACGAGAGCTAACGTTTTATATCTTTCTGGCCATTGTCATGAACGTGAACATCTGCCAATTTAAGAGTGTTATTTACTAAATTAGAAAAATGATGACTAAAACAGCAATTAAAGGCCTTATGATAACGGTCACTTCTTAATGTTCAAAAACAATAATTGCAGCAGTTTTTATTAATAGTCAGTGTTAACATTATTCCAGTGAGTTATATATATTGTACGTGATTCAATAACAATTTCATATTGATGACCCCGGAAAAATATGGCTTTATTACTTTCCCAAACATTAAATGCCTAACGTTAGGACAATATGCTTTATTTGCACAGCATTAGCCTACTTATTGAAGTTGTACATTAGTATTAGTCGATGAAAGGTATTATTCTTAATAATAATAATTAGTATTATTATTATTATGTTTTAAGTGACAGAGCAGAGTCTGCTGTTAGGCCAAGTCATTGATGAGGCAGTGCCAGGACCAAGCCATGAGCCCAGAAGGATCCCTGCTGTGGACAGCACAGGTAGAGCTGCACCACAGTGTGTGCAAAATCTAAAAAGTCCAGACAATTAGTTCTAATATCAACAATATACAGTACTGTGCAAATGTCTTAGGCACCCTAGATTTTTTATGTAGATCTTTTCTTAGATGTTTATTTTTTGTCTTCTGCATTAGTGTGTCAGTAGAAAAGAGCAAATTGATTTCCAAACATTTTCCAAAAACTTAATTGACCTTTCATCAGAGAAAAAAAGAACAAGGAGTTCTGCAACAGATGATATGGTCTCCACAGAGGCCTGTTCTCAACACCACCAAGGCTGTCTGGGATTACCTGTCTGGGATTACATCAAAAGAGCTAAAATGGTCTATTTTTCATTGTGCACCCTTATATGTGATTCCGTCCACCTTGAATAAATTATGTATAATGTGTAGTTTAGTATTTGCTTCTTTTCATTATCAATTTTGTTTCCATCTAAGTGATCGGTCGATAAAGCCCCATTGTCCGCGATCGGTTCCGACAACCCCCCTGCCCAGTCCGCTATTGGTCCCCCCCACCCCCACCTCTTCGCGATTGTAAAGCTCCAAGCTGCCCCTCGGAGGGTTGGTGGGAGAGGTGTTGGTTAATTGTCAGAGAGCAAAGCAATTACTTGTCACGAAACAACATTGAATTCAATGACAATAAGAGTTTAGGGGAGTTTATAGGACAGTTTTCAATAGTTATGTGTTTCTTCAAAGTTGTCATTGTGGTGTCTGTATCTGCATATATTTTCTGGATCCTAGACACAGGCTATTACGTTTTACAGTACAGTACAAGCTGTTCTTATCATTCGTTTTCTTGTTAGAGGCTACCACTACTAATACTACTACTAGCACTGCTGCTGCTTTACTACTAGGATAGGCTACAACTACTACTACTACTACTAATAATAATAATAATAATAAAAGCTTATGTGTTCTTTTTTCTGGTGTTTCATTGTATAATTGATGAATATGTTATTCCAGTTATTCATTTCTGGGAGCATTTACATGAAACAAAAGTCAGTGTAAATGATTGTAGGGAGTGTTTATAGAAGTAATATTTTCCCTTAAAATGCATTACTCGAAGGCAGGATAGTGATCAAAAACACAAATAATTACATTTCTGGTATTTATTATTAATTTATGAAATTACCTTCATCTATCTCACAAACCTTTTAAATGAACGATTAATAAATTGAGGAAATGTCATTTGAACATTAAACACCCACCCAGCCACCTCTTTTAAACGCTAACTGAAAAAATGTGTTGTATTTTAAACATACGTTGCAGATTTTCACATTATAAACAAACAAAAAAATAATAATAACTTGGTAAACATTTGGCAAGTCAGATCATATTGTTCATGTACAAAAATCACAGTGATCACTTTGACTGCATGTCCAAAACAACATTTGGTTTTAAAAAGAAATCATGGTATGTGCAGCAGCCATGAATATAGTATTACAAACAGAAGTTGGTTCAGAATGAACAGTATGCGACAGAGCTCAATTCATGCTTTACCAATATTAGTTTGGTGAATGTGAGGCCTTCCTTTCTTCAGAAACATAGGGTGAACGGTATCTGATGGGGCTCAATTCAGCTGTCAGATAATGTTTCCTCCTTTTGAAATGGACAAATTTGGTGGTTAGATGGTGAAACTTGGTGGGTCTACCCTGTATGGTGAGATGCTTTACCAGTATTAGTTTGGTGAATGTCAGGCCTTCCTTTCTTCAGAAGCATAGGGGGAACGGTATCGGACAGGGCTAAATTCAGCCGTCGGATAATGTTTCCCCCTATGGAAATGGGCAGACCTGGTGGTAAGATGGTGAAACTTGGTGAATTAACTCTATATGGCGAGATGCTTTACCAGTATTAGTTTGGTGAATGTCAGGCCTTCCTTTCTTCAGAAACATAGGGGGAACGGTATCTGACAGGGCTAGATTCAGCCGTCGGATAATGTTTCCTCCTTTTGAAATGGACAAATTTGGTGGTTAGATGGTGAAACTTGGGGGGTCTACCCTGTATGGTGAGATGCTTTACCAGTATTAGTTTGGTGAATGTCAGGCCTTCCTTTCTTCAGAAACATAGGGGGAACGGTATCGGACAGGGCTAAATTCAGCCGTCGGATAATGTTTCCCCCTATAGAAATGGACAGCCCTGGTGGTAAGATGGTTAAACTTGGTGAATTAACTCTATATGGGGAGATGCTTTACCAGTATTAGTTTGGTGCATGTGAGGCCTTCCTTTCTTCAGAAACATAGGGGGAACAGTACCCAACGGGGGTCATTTTAGCCACCAGATTTGGATGTAGGTGCCCTGTGATGGATTGGCGGCCTGTCCAAGGTGTATTCTGGCCTCTCGCCCAGTGCATGCTGGGATAGGCTCCAGCACCCCCTGCGACCCTGATCAGGAATAAGCAGGTTAGATAATGGATGGATGGATGATTTGGATGTAGGATGGTGGAACTTGGAGAATCTACCCTGAACGAGGAGCCATTTCACCAGTATTAGTTTTTTGAATGCATTTTCTTTGGAAAATAGGAGGTGGGAAGGTGACAGACCCCACCTTAAAAGGTTTAAATTTCTTATAGCCTACCACTATTAGTAATACCACCTGTTACGTGAACGGATCACCAGAGTAATGGGAATAGGCTTTATTCGAGGTCAGACAGAAATGGGTCATGGTCCAGGAATTAGTGCAATACAGGGCAAGCAGAAATGTAGTCAAATCCAGGCAGGGGTCAAAGTCCAGTGAACGGGGCAATGCAGGATGGGCAAAAGCGAAGTCCAGGAACAGGCAGGGGTCAGAACCGGGGAATCCATCAGAGCTGGGGATCAGGAGGGCGAAGGGCAGGAGCAGGGCTCGGACGAGTAAGGGCAGGAGGGCTGGACAGGCTGGGCAGGAACAGGCAGGAATTCAAAAACGCTGGAAAGACAACACGAGTGCAAGGCACAAGACGATCTGGCACAGAACAAAGAAAAAGGGGCGCTTATATGCCAGATTACTAACGAGACAACAAGGAACAGGTGAAACAAAACAACATGAGGAAACACATATCAGGTGCGGGAAGTGGAGACACGAAATGGGGAAAAGGGAAAACACAGAACGGAATACACATAGAAACGGAAAACCAGGAAATCAAGGCACGGGACGTGACAACCACCGCTATTAGTACCACACAACCTCCTCTACTATTAGTAGGAATAATAATAATAGTACTACTACAACTACTACTAATAATAATAATAATGTTAATTATTAATAATTAATTCACTTTTTTTTCACACATATATAGACATACAATATATATATCAAATGCAAAAATATACTAAAAAAATAACCGTAGCATCACTTAAAACTTGTACCACTAACGTTTCCACTATTCGTAATACCACCACCATTAGTACCACACCACCTCCTGTTCAACTAGTAGGAATAATAATGATAGTAGGCTACTAATAATAATATACTCAGGCAAGGTCAAAAGAACTGTTGCATCATGTTTATTTTATATCTTACTCATAAACAGTCTGATCATGTTAATTGGGATTCATATATATTTCAAACAGTAAAATAAATAGTCGGTTATGTAATGTACACTTTACAAGAGTACGTGAATGAATGTTTTAACTAACCAAGTCACTGATACCTTACAAACGGATGAGCCACCTGAACACTTGCTGCTTTTTTGAATGTACACTACTCACAAAAAGTTAGGGATATTCGGCTTTCGGGTGAAATTTCAGGATGAACCCAAAATGCACTATAACCTTTACAGGTGAAATTAATTTGACCTTCTCTAAACTTTTGAATGCACATGTCCAACTATTCAATGTTTCAGTACTTTTTGCACAACTTGCTGTTCTCTAACAAGGAGCTGAACGGCAAAATTCACAACAGGTGTTTGATCCATGAATCGACCAATAAATTTCCTGGTTCAATTAGAATTGGTATTTAAACAGTCCTCTTCATCATGCTGTTCACATTTTGACATCATGAGACCAAGACGACACCTAACAATTGATCAACAGTACCTCGCCATTGCGAGGCTTCAAACAGGATGTTCTCAGAGGGAAGTGGCCACTGAGCTTAGAGTGTCACAGAGTGTCATCAGCAGGTTGCAACAGAGATACAGAGAGACTGGAAGAGTCACAGAAAGGCATAGAAGTGGACGTCCTTTGGCCACATCCCACACTGATGACCGCTTCATTGTGAACAGTGCCCTGCGGAACCGGATGATGAATGCCACTCAACTCCAGGCACATTTAAGGGAGGTGAGAGGCACCCAAGTGTCACGTCAGACCATTCGAAACCGTTTACATCAGCGTGGTCTGCGTGCTAGACGACCTGCAAGGGTACCTGACCACACCACCAGGCACAGGCGTCATCGTCTTGCATGGGCCAGGGAGCATTTACGCTGGACGAGGGACCAGTGGGCCTCAGTGCTGTTCTCTGATGAAAGTCGATTCACGTTGAGCAGAAATGATGGCCGCCAACGATGTTGGAGACGTCAAGGAGAGCGCTATGCATCAGCCACTGTTGTCACCAGACGACCCTTTGGTGGTAGCGGTGTTACAGTGTGGGCAGGTGTGTCTAGTCAATACAGAACTGCCCTACACTTTGTGAATGGTACAGTGACAAGCCCATACTACCTGAATAACATCATTAATCCAGTCATTGTGCCCCTGCATGAACAACACAGGCCTAATTTCATCTTCATGGACGACAATGCTCCAGCTCATCGAGGTCGCATCATTAGGGAAAGGCTGCTGGAGACTGGGGTACCTCAAATGGAGTGGCCTGCACTTTCTCCAGACCTGAATCCCATAGAAAACCTATGGGATCAGCTGACTCACCGTGTAGAAGCTCGTAACTCTGTACCCCAGAACCTCAATGACCTGAGGGCCGCCCTTCAAGAACAGTGGGATGCCATGCCTCAGCAGACAATAAGTCGACTTGTGAACAGCATGAGACGTCGTTGTCAAGCTGTAATTGATGCTCAAGGGCACATGACAAGTTATTGAGACATTGACATTTTTGTTGTGGTATACCCACCACTGTTGTTGGCTTTTGTTTCAATAAATTGTTTGAGATGAGGAAATCACCATTGCATGCTTCTACTTAAATGCCCTACTTTCATGATACGTATAATATCACTGTAGCGTGAACTTACATTTTCCATAAATTTCACCCGAAAGCCAAATATCCCTAACTTTTTGTGAGTAGTGTATTTCAATGTTTTACATATACTGACCTACATAGTGCTGCTTCTGATCTTAAGATTTCCTTGTCGGAAACGGACAAATCGCTTAAAACGTAGCCTAGATGTACTGAGATTCACACCAGTGGCACGAGCATTCCTCCTTGGGATCTGTCATGGTTTTTGACCCTTTTTCCCTTGCGGTCAATTTCCTTGGTAGCCACGCGAGGGCGCTGCCCGTTTAATGGATGTTTGCTCCGCCCCGTCTTGATTGCGGAACTTCTCTCAGCATCGCACCTGTGTGTGGTTGCCTTGGAGCTATTTGGGCCCATGTTTTCCTCCGTTCTGGGCTTTGATATTGTCTTGTATTGTCTGGTATTATTTGCACTGTTTTGTGTGTGGTATTATTTTGCCCTTTGATTGCTTAGCCAGTATGATTAGGTCTAGGTTTTTTTAAGGAGACCCTTTTGCTCCAGTGGGTTATATTGGAGTAATGCAGGACTCTTCCCCCCTGGCTATTTTCTGTCTCTGCTTCCTGGTCTTTCCTTTCTTCCATTGCCTAGACCTTTTTGCCTTTTCTGTCTCTTCCTCCTCTCTCTGTCTGCTTTCTTCTGTGAAAGCGAGAGGAGTCTTTATTTGTTTGTGGGTGTATTTGTATAGTCATTTCTTACTAAGAGACCGGCGTTTTTTTTGGCTTTATTTATTCTGAGAGGCAGGGCGTGTATTTTCTATTAATCTCGCGTTAGTTTTTTAGCCGGTAAATGTCCGGTGCAGCTGTCCTGTTCGTCCTTCGGTACCTGTCTCCGTACATGGAGCTTTGGCGATTGTGTTCGGAACTGTACTTCTGTTTCGTCCTTCGGTACATGTCTTCCTATAGGGAGACCGGGCGATGTTGTGGACATGTTAGCGTGTGACTGCGAGTCTCTGAAAGTAGGCTTGGAACGTTAGCTCTCTGTTCCTTTCGCCTCCTCGTTACATTCTCCTTTACTGAGAGGCTAGGGCGTGTATTTTCTACTAAGCTTGTGTTAGTCATTTTGCTAGTAAAGGTATGGGACGGCGGTTTACCGGCGGCTCACCTGTAAAATGTTTCTCTCTCCTGGGAGATCGGGCGTTTACCCCCCTTTATGTTTTCTGCGTGTGACTACGGGCTTATGGAAGTAGCCATGGAATGTTGGATCTCTGTTCCTGTCGCCTCGTTACATTCCTCTTTACTGTGAGGCAGGGCGTTTATTTTCTACTAACTGGCGTTAGTCATTTAGCCGGTAAATGTCCAGTGCAGCTGTCCTGTTCGTCCTATTCGGTACCTGTCTCATGGAGCGTTGGCGATTTTGTTCGAAACTGTAGTTCTGTTTCGTCCTTCGGTACATGTCTTCCTATTGCGAGACTGGGCGATGTTGTGGACATGTTTGTGTGTGACTGCGAGTCTGAGAGTAGCCTTGGAACGTTAGATCTCTGTTCCTTTCGCCTCCTCGTATACTATCTCGTATTATTTTGCAGTGTTTGTTGACTGTGTGTTTTATTTGTGCCATTATGCTGCTCGCCTGTTCTTATGCGTACACTAGTCCGACTGCCTTGTTGCAAGAGACAGATGGAGAGAGGTAGGACAGTTCTTATTTTCATATTCTATTCTATTCATTTATGGCTTGGTCATATATTGATTGGTCATGTAAAGGCATGTAAAGTTGGCCGTGTGTGTGTTTTTTGGCTGCCATGTGCACGTGTGTGATTGTGTTTGTATGGCATGAATTGCATCGGTAAAAGACAGCTAATGTACATAAATAGATGTAAGCTAAATTACATTATTCTTTCTCAATCATAGTTTTAATGCCGCGGTTTCCACTGCTCGTTATTAGCGCAGGACAAATCATATGTCTGTTTGTAAAATTATGTCTGAAATTTAATTTTTTAAGTTTTATTTTTGGTTTGGCAGGGGATAAATTACATAGGCCTACAGGTAAATAAACTGTGGTGGCCTGTAAACTGTAATTTGTTCCGCTACTGTTTCAGAACAAGGGCGACCTGTGCCTAAAAAACTGAGGGGGCACAGAAGAATAATGATAGGAGTTGATAACAATATCCTGTTTGGAGAATAGTTTTGAGGGAATATACAGTCATGTTACAATATTTTTGGATGTATAATAACATTTGGAAATAAAATAAAATTTACTTATTTATACAGTACCAGTCAAAAGTTTGGACACACCTACTCATAGAAAGTTTTTAGTTATTTTTACTGTTTTCCACATTTTAGAATAGTAAAGACATCAAAACTATCAGATAACACAAATGGAATTATGCAAAGACCCAAAAAGTGTAAAACAAATAAAAAAGGTTTTATATTTTAGATTCTTCAAAGTAGCCACCCTTTGCCTTGATAACAGCTTTGCACATTCTACCTAGAAATAAGGTATCAAGAGTCTTTTGATATCCTTTTATACAGTCATGATAGCATCACCTGTTTACCTGTGGAATACCTGTTTACCACATAAGTTGGTTGAGAGAATGGCAAGAATGTGCAAAGCCGTTATCAAGGCAAAGGGTGGCTACTTTGAAGAATCTAAAATATAACACTTTTTTTGATTTGTTTGCATAATTTAATTTGTGTTATCTCATTGTTTTGATGTCTTTACTATTCTAAAATGTGGAAAACAGTAAAAAAAAACTTTAAAAACCTATGAGTAGGTGTGTCCAAACTTTTGACTGGTACTGTATGTAGATAGCGAGAGCTGTGTCCGGGTTATCGGCAGTAAGTCGGACTCGTTCCCAGTGGGGGTTGGCCTCCGCCAGGGCTGCGAGAAGGCAAAGCTCTCGATCTACCGGTCAATCTTCGTTCCTACTCTCACCTATGGTCATGAAGGGTGGGTCATGACCGAAAGAACGAAATTGCGGATACAAGCGGCCGAAATGGGTTTTCTCCGGAGTGTGGCTGGCATCTCCCTTAGGGATAAGGTGAGAAGCTCAGTCATCCGTGAGGGACTCGGAGTAGAGCCGCTGCTCCTTTGCGTAGAAAGGAGCCAGTTGAGGTGGTTCGGGCATCTTGTAAGGATGCCACCTGGTCGCCTCCTTCGGGAGGTGTTCCAGGCACGCCCCTTGTTAACATTTTACAATTCGAACCCTGTGTACAGGTTTCTATTTCATCACCGGGAGGAATACGTCAGCTGGATGAAATTTCTGGCCAATCACAGATTGAACGTGCAGTACCTAATGTTTTACCACTAGAGACACTTTTGAGCCAGATTCTTAAAGTTTATGCTTTTTTGCGCTGACTGCAGTAATTTGTCAAGATTTGGACCAGGATCAATCAGTAATACTTAGAAAAAACCAAATGTATCCATTATCATCTAAAATAAGTTGATTTAGTGCTTTGTTTACCCTTTAACTAGTTGCGTTATGTAATTTAATAGCTTGCAAATTGCATTGCAATTCATATATACTAAGATATCTAAAGTTAGCTACATCGTTAAGCTAGATCCACAGAACTATATAATAACTAGAAAGGAAATGTGGTCACGTGATTCCATTCAACCCGATTCAATTTGGTTCTTCCGCAAGTGACACCAACGCAAGATGGCTGCCACGGCCCGGAAATAGTATTACCGATGAGCTCTGCCATGTATTTCCAATGGAGCACTGTGAGTCGCCCCAGCGCAATCCAGGTGCCAAAAGCTCATAATATGGTAATCAATAGAAGCAGGCAATCACATTTTACATTTTTCCTGGGTCAAAAAGTTTTCTAGGCTGCACAGAAAACAGAAAGGCATGATGTAAAAAAGCTCATCGGTGAGTGTTGAGTAGGCGCACTGAACTCTGATTGGTTAAGAATGAACTGATGAGATTTGGAACATGGTCACATGGTAATCCTAGTTACATCACAGTACAATCATGTGAGGAAGCCTATTCGCATTTTCGCCTCAAATCCCATGTCCACTGTCACTGAACTATGGGTAGCCAAGGAGCCTTCAGCTGCTCGGTAGCTGGCCTGTAGCTACAGGTTAGCTAACTGGGTCTACAACTAATGGTAGCTAACATTGTTGTTTATTGTTTATAGATTTTAGCATACACCAGCTATAACTGCCATGGTTGTCCTATACACAAATGATTTGATTGTCAATGGCACTAGCTAGCTGTCGAGTTACGTGAATGTTAGCTAGCTAACAGCTAACGTTGCTAGCTAATAGCTAACAGTTAACGTTGCATTTAACGTTAATCGTATACTCCTGTTATGAATCAAATAACTTTAGTAACATTACAAGCTTCACTGTGGTGGTATAGGCAGTTGCTATATAGGCTATTACATTGTAATGACGTTATGTTGCTAGATAGCTAACATTAGATGGTAAATCTAACATTATTAGTCTGTCAGATTTCAATTTGAGATACCGTGTGTGCTCATCTTAGCATACGGCTACTTGTGGTCTGTTGGAAACAATCACAGTCCACATGCAACACGAATCGGGAGCAACGTTAGAGGTTGCTGCTTTCTGGGGGGGCTGATGTTGGCTAATAAGCCGGCTTTGAACAACATAATGACGAGTAGCGCTACAGTAGAGTTAACGCTAACTGAACAGCTTGTTAATAACGTAGTTAGCTAACGAGCTAGATATTAAACATTTTTAGTAACAATTCGCGGCTCATTTATAGAAATTTGCAATTGTGGTAACGTTAGGCTGTGAGGTGATTTCAACAAGATAGCTGCTACGTAGCCTTCGACATTAATCTGTCTAACACAACGTTACGTTACAAGATCACCATAGTTCATTCCATGAGTCTAACATCGTACATTTTCTTTGTAGTTTTTTTTTTACAGTTTTGTAGAAACACTCCCAGTCCCCACACTTTTACTGCTCAGTTGAATCCCACATAAATGTTGTCCCTCCTTTATTTCAATCTTCGTGTTTTTTTTTTCATTTTCAAACTTAATAATATAATATTAGCCTATTACAAATATTATTTTATAATATATCTTAGTAGGAAACAAATCTAGCCTAATGACAGTTAAACCGGGTTTCAAACTTAGACTTCCTTTCACACCAATGGTTCTAAAGTCCGACACGTTATCAGTGAGCTAAAGGGTTGCTTGCTGCTAGCTAGCGGCAACTTCGTTATTTTGAACCTGAGGATTGCGCCTCCACTGCAGGTGGAATTTGTTCCAGGTTGTAATGATTTAGCTGCTGTAAATTATTTTTACCAGCAGGTGTAGTAGTGTATACTGTGTTGAATGAGGCTTCAAGTAATTCATCTATTTGCGATACAATTGGCTGCAAAGCCTCAGTTATGGAGCTCAATAACTGACAAAAGTATTTGAATATTAATTTAGTATATTTGAATTATATACGTGTGACTTTTCATAAACTAGAATTTGTTTGTGCTGTATTTCATAAATTTGCATTTAAACAAAGATTGAAATTCAGATTTTCAAAATTCAGATCCATAAATACAAATCTCTCTTATTCAAATTTCTGAAATTCAGATTTTCAAAATTCAGATCCATAAATACAAATCTCTCTGATTCAAATTTCTGAAATTCAGATTTTCAAAATTCAGATCCATAAATACAAATCTCTGATTCACATTTCTGAAATTCAGGTTTTCCTTCCCAGGAAAAGTAGAAGCATTCGGAACTGTCGAACTCGCATTTAGCCAATCACAGTGCTGCTAGACTTCAGCTAGCGGCGGCAAGTGCAGCAACGCTGTTATTCACGCCGTGGTGCAGATGAAGAGCCGTAACGTTAACGAGGTAATTATATCGTTACATAGCCTACGTTAGTTATATACAGGGTTGATAAACACTCAAAGTGCTGTATTGCTACTAGTGTGATATATTTTGCGTTAGCTAAAGATCGGATGTAGCTACCTGCCTGCGGAAAACATTTTACAATTCGACCACTGTAGCTAACCATTGACAGCAAGCAAACATAGCCTAAGGCTGGCGTAGGTAGAGAACATTAGCTAACGGACCAGGTAAGTATATATATACGTTAGTTAGCTATATACAGGGTTGATAAACACTCAAAACGCTGTATTCTACTAGTGTGACTATTTTGCGTTAGCTAATGTTCTCTACCTACGCCAGCCTTAGGCTATGTTTGCTTGCTGTCAATGGTTAGCTACACTGGTCGAATTGTAAAATGTTTTCAGCAGGCAGGTAGCTACATACGATCTTTAGCTAACGCAAAATATATCACACTAGTAGCAATACAGCGCTTTGAGTGTTTATCAACCCTGTATATAACTAACGTAAGCTATATAACGATATAATTACCTCGTTAACGTTACGGCTCTTCATCTGCACCACGGCGTGAATAACAGCGTTGCTGCACTTGCCGCCGCTAGCTGAAGTCTAGCAGCTCTGTGATTGGCTAAATGCGAGTTCGATAGTTCCGAAGCATCTTCCTGGGAAGCCCGGATGCTTCACCTTTGGCCTAGTTAACATAAAATCTGAATTTCAATCTGAATTTTTGAATTTTGAATTAAAGAGCTTTGTATTTATGGATCTGAATTTTTAAAACCTGAATTTCAGAAATGTGAATCAGAGATTTGTATTTATGGATCTGAATTTTTTTAATCTGAATTTCAGAAATTTGAATCAGAGAGATTTGTATTTATGGATCTGAATTTTGAAAATCTGAATTTCAATCTTTGTTTAAATGCAAATTTATGAAATACAGCACAAAAAAATTCAAGTTTATGAAAAGTCACACGTATATAATTCAAATATACTAAATTCAAATTAAAATACTTTTGTCAGTTATTGAGCTCCATACTAAGTGCTTCAGGAAGTCTAATTTCGCCATCACTGCAAACAGGTGCAATAATCATTATTTAAGTATGTGACTGTAATCATACCGTAGACCTATTGAATAATTTATCTATGTATTTATTGTTTTGATTTTCACATAACATTGATTGTTCTCACGACACCCTCTCTGCGGTGGTTCTAGATTTACAGAGGCAGCCATTACTCTGCAAAAGGGACAAAATTAACTTCACGTGACATGTCATGTTGGCCAATCAGAGAAATAACTTTGGGCTGTGGAAAAAGCGTTGTTTTGAGAAAACAGTTGCCTTTCCAGTTCCTAGTGTTCGCAACTGTGGTCCGCCATTAACATGGCAAATCTTTTGTATTGGGACCTTTTTCTCGTAAGGAATTATGGGAATTATCCTGGTCAGGGCACGTATCGATGCATACTTCACATTTTGGGCAAACGGAGCACGCATATGGGTAGTTTATCCATGCTCTGCACTACCGTACTACTGTACACTCCAACATGGATGCATGCTCGCTATGCGTGCTCGGGGCATGGAAGTATGCAGTTTGAGACACAGCCATAACTCGCGACAACAGAACCCAAACGCACTTTTATTATGAAATCATTTTTACGCTCAGTAATGACGGGGAAACTAACCCTGCTTCATGAGATTTGCTACAACGGAGGAGATATTTTAATAAAAACATTTTGTAAGTTGCCTATTTGTGTTCCAAATCATTTGTGTTACGCCCTCGTCGAGCCGGGGTTGTAACATAACGATTAGAAAATTTTTCACGGGAAAGTTGCAGTGATTGAAAAAAATGCAAGCTCTTGCAACTTTCGCAGAGTTTAGTTGATTTTGCGTTAGTTGCGTTTGCGACATGGCGAAATCCTGGAGGGACTGAAATATGCCACCAGAAGATGTGTGTCTTTGTTCCCGGGACCTGATGATGCCACCTTTAGAATAGGTGACTTGGACATCTTAGGCGACGAAGTCACCTTATCCTGTGCTGCCGTTTACATCACCAATAACAGAGACTTTCCTGCCCTAATGAACTGGAGACATTTTTCCATATACCAAAACTTCTTTGGAGAAGGCAACCAAGACCCTCTGAACCGAATGGCCATATGTCAATTCAGTTACCCTTATGTTGTCATTTTGTGCGAAGAGGGTGAGTGGTGTCACTGAGAAATATCATGTCTACATTAAAATTGTAATAAAACTTGACCCGCCGACTCAACATACTTTTTTCTAGACCAAATGGCAATGGCATTGCAACCTAACAATTACCTATCGATAAATATTGCACTATCGATAGCGCCTCTTGCATCAGCCTGGTCACTTCTCTTGGTATGGGCCGCAGATGGGACGGCAGCAGGTTTCACATAGGTCATCTTTTTATGGTGGAGCAACTCATCAGGTGAAAATGTTCACTGCATACCCATTGCGTAAGTGGAAATATAGCTTTATTTTATGTTTGGGTGAACTGCCCCTTTAACATGGCTAGAAAACCCCGACTGTGGCTTGTGAAAAGTAAAGCTGCAATCAAATCTATGCCATCGTGGAGATGCTCGTCCAAAGAACTAAAAAAGAAGGGGAGAGAAAGATTAGTTTAAAAATATACATTTAAGCGAAGTCTGAAAAGTTTGGCTGGGTTTTTGTTCTCTTGTGGAAGACAGCCAGTGATTCTGCCTTCCTGACCCTGAATGAGGGAAGAGGCCGCAGGGTGCCTGAAAAGATGGAACAGCCAGCTGGCTGGAGGAGGCCTAGCAGAAAATTGTGGTTGGAATGTATGGTGTAATCAGTGTCAGAAGGAGGGTGAAGTACGTCTCACAGCCTCTTATGCCTGCACCACTGACTTGATTTGGAAGCAGTAGGTTACCAGAAGCTTGCAGAGTCAAACAAATAGTGGAGTGATGCGTGCATCCTACGTGCAGCAGCACTCTAGACCAGTTACAACGGCCTGATGGCACAGGCCAGTAAACCAGCCAGTAAAGTGTTGCCGTTGCCCAGACGAGAAATTACCAGAGTTTGGACCAGTACCTATTGTACTTGTGCTGTGAGAACAATCATGGCACTGCAATCTTCTACACCACGATCCAGGGGACACATTTGTATTTCAAGGTAGTTTTTGACCTACAAGAGACCATAATTCATCCATCAGAGGGAGTAACTGAACATTGGTTTCTTAGCAATGCACATCCCTGGAATATTGGCAGACATATGTCATAGTTCCATAATATGAGCCAAGTGAGGCAAAACAATTCCAGGCCTGGGTTTGTACACTGAACTGGACTCCATATTCTGGGGAATACAGATTTCTGTTCCCTTCCACTTTATCACTGGAATGCCCTCCCTGACCACCTGAGGCTAGTCAAATACAGCTGTTAAATATGATCTTAAAGCTTATTTTTATAATTTAATTTTAATCCAATTCAGTGTCTTTTTTTATTTGTACTCATGTTTTTCACCTTATTTAAGAGTTATTATTTTCTTTTACATTATTATTTCTTATTTTCTTTCTTATCGACTCGTTTAAAGATTATATTGGAGTTGTAAACTGTATTATTATGAATCATCATCATTATGATTAATTAACTATTGGCTTGTTGCTTTCAAAGTATTCCTCTAATGATGACAAATACTAATCCGCTTAATAAATTTACCTACTGCACATTATGTCCATTCAATAAATTATTAGTGTTCACTTATAAGTGACGTTACAATTTATATATATGTAGCATTATTGTTTATTCCTCAGTAGTTTATTCTGTATATACTGAAAATATGTTATTGAACATTCAGAATGTGCATACGGCAGCTTGATTTTTATTAAATATTTTTCTTTAAAATCATAACATTTGAAAGACAAATTACATTTTTTTTCTTTTTTTTTAACAAACAAAAAAAATATTTTTTTTTTCAACCATTTTCTGCTTCTTTTCCCCTCAGTTTGGTGTTGGAAATTGGTGTCTCTTGGTATAGAATAGAATAAACATTTAAGTGGGCCGTCGCTTTGATATTGTCTTTGCTATAGAATAGAATAACTTTTATTTTCCCTTTCGGGAACTTCCGTTGTAGCCCCAGCAACAACAAAAAGACAAGACCCACAGCACACAAACAAACATATCAAATAAAGACATTCAATAGAATAATTTCATTAATCAAGGGAATTAGTGAATAAGTGGAATACAGCCATGCTGTCATGATTAAAAATAACTCCCACTGTCCCGAGATGTCCAGTGGCATTAAGCAGTCCAACTGTGCCTCTTCCTCCATACACGTAGTGTTGCCTTTTGTATTGAGAGGAAGTAATATAGCGTTAAATGATTATATTTAAATTATTGAAGGTTTGTTGAAAGCAGTGTGTTATTAGGAGAAAGAGTGGGTAAAAAAAAGTCCACACATGATTTTAATATGTACTATTGGGATGGAAGTATATATAAAATATACACGATACTGATTATAACCTTATGGAAACACTGGGCTAAAATAATGTTATACTTACTAATATTTATTTATGTTGGATTATGATGTTAAACATTTATTTTTCCAGAAGTATAATTTAGTCCTTAATGCTATATTAAGCACGACCAACTCGACTGTATCCTATGGCGTCTCAAAATGTAATTTTTACACACAAATGTAAATTTGACTTTCGCAGTTATCTTTCATGTAAACATTTTGAAAATAAACACACATTTTCATATTTCCAGGGGGTTTTTATGGGATCCTTTTAAGAAGAAATATTTTCCTAAGAGAAGCTTTGAACAAAAACATTGGAATCATTAAACTAATGTACACACTATGTTTGTACGACAATAATAAAACAAATGTAATACAGCCTCACATTAAAGACAGACAATATGAGAAAGAAAATATTTCCATTTGAGCTCACAGGTTTTAATGAGGAAAGAAATAAACCTGGAAACCAATACAATAAAGATTATACGCAAGCGTGACTTGTTCTATTGGATTATGCCGTTTCCATTCAATATAATCCTGTTTATGCAGGATTATAAAAAATGACCTTTGCTGGAAAGCTGATAGCTCGGTCACAATAAAGACAATGTCAACAACAAAAGCTGGGATTAAAATAAAACACTGGCACTGATGGTTGATCTTAAGATGATTGATCAGAGCATATGGTCATTCAATACTCATTTGTGGGAGACTGGGGTAGGGTGCATTAAGTGAACATGTCGGGTCTTTAATCATTGTAGTATGTTCAGTTGTGCGATTGGAGCATGTAGCCTATTAAGTTAATGTGCGTGATTAGTTTGACCACTCGTCTAATTTGTACTGTTCTTTCATATATATTTGAAAATATCATGTTTCTGTCTTCAGGTAAGTCATCCATTTTTAAATTGCTCAGTGAAAAAATGTCTACTATATTATCTTACAACTATGCGGTTAAATTGGTCTCATGAGTGCTCTGTCTCTCTTTCTTGTTTTTATTAGCATGAGAGCCAAGAGATTCTCAGAGACTGACTGCATACATCCTGTGGTCACCATATTTTTTATTCCTGCATCTGTTCAATGACGTCTTGACGAATTCCTGAAGTTGTGCATTGTCATAAATTGGAGAAACCTTCTGTAAGTGCGCTTTTTGTTCCTGAAGCACTTTCCATGGGACAGTGTTAAGGCATATGCACAAACTGTAACAAATTATTTACGCTCCCACTGCAGAACTGAGAACTGTGTTCATTGTCTCGCTTAGAAACCCCTCAGTTATTTCAATTCCATTTCAATTTATTTTTTTGTTTGCATTTTTACCAGACAGTTTTGATGCAAACTCGCCATTTCTAGAGTATCAGTGGCTGGTGTTTTATAAACACAGAGCTGGAGGAACCCAGACCTTTCTCCTGAAGTTCATTGCTTCTTTACCAATGACCACAGGTACACCCCGACAAAAAGTGGGCACAATGACAAAGTCCATGTTATAAAGTAGGCAGCCAATGGATTAGTGGGGGCCTTTTTCAGAAGGGGTTAGAGCTGGTCTTTGATCAAGGGGAGATTAAGGTCTTGTTGCTTTTGGACAGAGCACCCTGTAACTGACTCAAACAGCTCCCAGCAGTGTTTGAGTCTAAGCAGTCTGCCTTCAATGACATGAAATACGCAGAACCCCACAAGCCTTATATCCTCTTACTGCACTACATGACTGCTTACACACTCGGTTTATCTTTCCTTTTGTCAAATATACCCCCTCAATTCCATTCCAGTCAGAAAGCCAGAGAGGGATTCGGTTTATAAACCGAGAGATTCAATTTCATTTTCCAGCTGGAACGCTATAATAAAGATTTATTGTCAAAAATAAACTTTTTTTGTTAAAAATTGTAGGGAGGGTTTCAAATTTCCGAAAGCTCGCTGTGGGAATATCAATTCAGAAATTTGACTTGGAGTGTAAAGTTGACTTACGTTTGCGCAAACTCTGAAAGAGAAAGGGAGAAAAAGGTTTCACTGTAAGCGCTCCAATTATAAACCTCTCTTTTATCGTTAAGGTTCTGTGAGACCGCCAAAGGGGCCGTCCAAACGGAGGCAGAAGAAAGAGCCGCGACGTTTCCGTTGGTCGGCCGCCTCCCACACATGTCTGCCTTCTTAAATCAAAAGTCATCCAATGTTTATGCATGTACACTGTGCACAGGTACGAACAAGAAAATCCCTGTTAAGTTGTCTTGTGGCACTTTGTTGAGAGCAGTCTCGAGAGACCGTTGAATGTGCCGGAACCTCGTGAAGCCCCTGGGCAAAGTGTCGAGGGAGCGAGGGTCAGGGGCTTTCAAGCGCAGGTGAGAGTTTCACTAACGCCGCCGGGCGTCTCTCTGTAGTGCGTCCAGACCTCCCGGCACCCGTTGGATGATACGTGCACCCAGCCCTTGAAGGCTCCCTCCCTGCCATTCGTCTCACTGGGTTTGTCTGACCCCAACATCTGACACTCCCTTTGGAGATGACCTGCCGCTTTTATACCTGTCTCTAAAACACATGCACATGCAGCCAGACACAAGGACACAGGCAAAATGACGAGAGATATAGGTTTGCACACTAAATACTGAAGGGGAAAAAGCCCTCTCCTGGGCCAGATTGATAACAGAGGTTGCAATTAGCAACGACAGCAACGTGTAAATAGTGAATGTGAACTAATGGGATATACATTAAATATAGTCATAGTTTGAATGCATTTATTATTAAAAATGCATTTATTGAATAGACCTTAGATCTAATGGATATAAAAATTTTTTTAATTCTTTCCACATTTCTGAATATTTGTATGGTTGTGAAAAATAACTCAAAATATACAATTGAATTATGTTTGCTAGAGGTATGAGACAGACTGACAGATCACAGAAATGTATCCCTGTTGTCCTATTTCATTTTGGACTGCACTGCTTTATTTAGGTTGCTGATATAGTGAGCGAAAGATTGTTTCACATTAACTTGGTCAGAATGTCTCTGTATCTGTGACTGCAGCTTGTCTTAGTTAATGTGGACTTCTGTGGACTTTAAACACGTCCGTATATACACAGAAAATTTTTGCAATAATGTCATATTAAGTACACACACAGTGCAGTTTCCAGAGTTTATGTATTTACGACATTTTATTTTAGTGATCCTTTCATTGGAGTGCCTATAAGCTTTTACGCCTGGTGCCACAATTTGATTCACTAAAAGATATCAAGTTAGTTAAAGGCAAAATTTACCCCCATTTCATTCAATCCAATATGTTAGTACTAAGGTTATTGTGGTAGTAAATTAACCAATATATTGTTTGATTATGTTCACATTTCAGGCTTTACCTTTCACAAGCTCAGATGCAAAAGGTGAAACAGTTGGATGCAGCAACACATTTTAAAGACTGCCTGCCCTCTTGTCCTTTTTTCCCCAGTAATTAGGAACATTTACCACTGAGGGAGGGGTTGTTTATATTTTATGTATATTTTAAATCCCCCTCACACACACACTAGTAGGACTCACGGACTGACATAAATGAAATGCATAACTTATTTGTTTAATGCATGATCGTCACATTGCACGGCGGTGTGTTTTTAGTTATTTTCAATGGCAGATTTTGTGTTGGTGCCTTTGAAATCTGAAGGGGAAAGAGGGATATGCAGAACTTTCACTCCGTTCTAAGACAAAATGTCAGGCTCCGCAGGCATGGGAACAAATGTCAAGCATGAGGTTTGTGTTTGAGAGGAGATTTACTTCCTTGTAGCTGTGGAGCCTGTTGTGTCGGGCATGTCAGATAATCAGCTGTGACTGAGTAGGACCGTAGGGTCTTTATTCTATGCAGATAATGCACGATCACATGATCAGCTATGATAAGGTACATAAGGGAGAGTAGTCTGCCATTCAGGGGCTTTCCTCTGCATGGGTATGCTGCATGGCAGGGTGGGAGGTACATTTAAATCAACTGTGGCTGGCTGTACATTGGGAGGGGGTCTGGCATTCTGTCCTTTGTTCGACATACTGTATGTGAGGTGGGGAGGGTGCACGCAATTAAATTCACTTTTCGAGTTCCGCAGAGGTGCCCATTGAGACAGCCAGGCCTGTCACACCGAGGCGAGAGGCAGGCTCAGAGAAGATGAACATGTCCCACTGTGTACGACTCTTAAGTTGATACATTTGCTCTCTGTTTAACCCTGCTGGGAATAACATTCGACAGAGGTCACAGAGCCCAGTCTATGGCCGTGACCGAATACGATCCCTGTGCCCTGCCCCCTGTCCACTCAGACCCCTGTCTACTATGTGCCCTGTCCCCTCACTTTGCAAGCAGTGTGCAAAAGAAATCCCGCAAAAGTAGTTTGTAATATTATAATTTAAAAAAAAATTTTTTATTGAGAATATCAATCGGTTTACATATGATGATGGTTACAAAGTGTTGATTATGAATGAAGATAGAATTAACAAAAATAAAAAGAGAGTCGCTCGTAATATCACCCGCTCTTGTACCATAGATATGCATATACACTCTATGTCTTGTACGTTTTTACTTCCGCATTACTTACTGAAATTTTCGGATGAGCGCACAGTTCTAGGTAAGTGTGCTCCTGAATTCCCTCAACAAAAAAAATAAGGGTTTCATCCTGATATTTTAAGTGCCCCCATTTGTGAGAAAAAGTCGCCCACTCAAAAGCTTTTTGACGAAGTTGACTCAAATATGCGCCCTCAAAGGGGTTAAGGGATCGTATTCGGTCAGCCTCTACTGGGAGACCTCAGCCACACAGCCGAAAAAGGTCATTCTTACTTATCAATCCCTCCCTTGTAAGATATCATTAAGTGGGTATCTGTGTCTTAGTTTATTACCTGCTTTGAGTAATATGTGCCTCAATTGTACTACAGGACCTGTGACTAGAGGCAGGAAACCTTGAGAACAGACCACAGCTGCCATCCGCCATCATACGAGGCCCAGCTCCAGAATTATATGATGGACAGGAATTTGAGGACATGATGGACATTAAAAGCATCGATATTCCATCACAAAGATCAGTGCCTTGTTTCACTATGTCAACTTAAATAATCCAGGATGATTTGACGTGCGCTGTATCAAATTACCTCATGAATTAAATTTGGGTTTGCTCCATTTCACGAACGTGAATTACGACTTGATGAGTCAATCTAGATTCAAATTATCTCAGATTACTGCCCATACTTGCAGTGGTATAAAGGGGAGATAAATTGCATGGCAAAAACAGGATCGCACTCCTTATATAGACCAAAAGGGAGGTTTTTTTCCTACTTTTTTGTTGAAAGTATCAATCGGCTTACATGAGGCAATGGTTACATGGTCTGAGTATGTATGAAGGTAAAATAAATGAACAAATAAAAATAAATTAGAATAAAATAGCTGCCAGAGGTAGGCTCCATGTAACAAAGTGTGAAAGGAAGGATTACATAACCACATTATATGTAGACAATAAACATCATCATTTTTTGATTGCTCTTTTACAAGTATAGCCTACCACAGAGTCTGCATATTAAGTCCACTTGGAACAATTACAGGTAGTGCGGTGAGGCTACCCTTTGCAGGATCATGTAACACATTGAAATTGAAAGCAGTATTTGTCAAACTCTTATAATGTATATACAGTATGTTGTTTTTATTAAAAAAAGAGATCACTAAATTATGACAACACTGGAGAGGGGACATTTTTTTCATCTCAAAACAGCAAGAACACTGAGGGTTATGAAAAAGAGCAAAAGCAATCCTAAAAAGCAAATCAAAGATTGCCAGAGTGGTGAAAAGGAGAGGAAGCCAGGCAGTGAATTGTAGATAAATGAAATGCGTCAGAAGACTTTTATTCACTTATTCATTTTATTCTGCTAAATTTTAAAGTGGTGGGAAGCCCCTAATTGGACTCTTGTGCTTTCTGATAATGTCACCATACTTGAAACATTAAATTATATTGTTTTTCATAACTTCCCAGGGCATGTGACAGCAGCTACAAAACGACCTGGCAGCAGGCCAAAGTCAAATATTAAAATATATTGTAAATAGGTAGCCTCTCTATTACGATTCTACATTTTCAGCTATGTAATGTACAAGTAAGTGGTTAACCTCCCAAAACTAAGAAGAAGAAGAAGAAGGCTGAGTTAAGGAAGACTGGGGGGACCAGGAGCTTGGTCATTGGTGGAGGGCATACCTGGGAGCACCTGCTCTGAACCAGTGGCTGGATTAGTGGTAGATGTAGTTCATCCTTCATTATGTAGTTCACCCCCCCCCCTCTCTACTGACTCTCATTTGGATGAGTAGGTGCTTATCAAAAATATGTTTACAATCCTGAATACATAATAATGTAACATGTAAGTTATTTTTACAGCTCCCAGTAGAGGCCTAATTTTGCTGGTGGTGCTTCTGCTTAAATCTCCCAATTTTTACTACTGTATTCAACGTTTAATTTTGTATCCTGTTTTGTTTACTTTTATTTTGTTTGTATTATCATTGTCCTCAAACGTAAGCACTTTGCATTGCATTTATGTATGAAAGGTCTTATACATATAATATTGATAATTACTATTATTATTATTATTATTATTATTATTATTATTATATTTTCTTTATATTTTTTTTGTCGCCAGCAGCATATAAAAATGTGCCAGTGTGAAGATGTGGAGCCAGTAGTGTGTCTATGTCACTGTTAGTTTCTCTGCTTTGCTCCGAGTTGGCAATGTGCACTCCTATTAATTGCTGGAGGTAAATAATTTCCTCACAACTAAATTGGTAGCGCTCATAAAGATAACTGTATGTAAATGAGGGGGTATGGTCCTCCTATCAATCAAAGCAAGCAGGGTTGGCCTCATACAGGTTTAGTGCAGTAGCACTTAATGAACACTAGGGAGAGCATAGCATCGGGATGGGTAACAGTCTATGCTTGATACTAACGTGACACAAGACACAAAATGCTCTCAGGGCACTCGTAAGTTTTAATGGATGAAATGATTAAGAATCTGAGCAGTGTTATAAAGTATTCTTGTTTTATGAAAGTAATGTTATTCATTCATATTCATTGTCTAAAATGCTTCTTGTTTTCTTCTGACGTGGTCGCCTTTGTTCATTGTTCAGTGTGATATGACGTAGTATTGTTTTTGTTTTGTACTCACAAGTGGGCTACCACTGACTCAGATACCACTACGCTATTCTCTAACTAACACACAGTCAGGAGCTAGCTAGCCAGCGCTACACTGTGTAGGCTATAGGTCAAACCTGCAAGGTGGAAAATCCAGGTTCAGGAAAGTGAAAGTCCTTGCTAGCTGTTTATTATCCTAAAATAGCTCTCATAAGTGTTTCTGTTACCCATCTATCGTTAATTGTGTTTACTGTATTACACACTTCATGTGTGTGCATGAGTAGCCTACTGGACCGTTTCAACTTTTAACCTGGTTCTGATAGATCTACCTACTTCAAACGAACATTAAGGCAAAGCTTCAAAAAGTCTATCGATAGCTAGATTCATGACGGTGGTCAAAAAATATGGTTGCAAATATGAATAATAGGCTACGGCATGAAAGATGCGTTTTTGCATTTGATTTAATATGAGAGAAAAAATATTGCTGAAGACAGCTGAAAATGGAACGCTAAAAATGGTGCTGTGACGTTTTATTCTATCCGGTTGTTTTAATACACATCGGAGCTAGAATCCTGAGAAATAAACGAGAATGTCAAAACTTGGAAGCTGCTAAGTGTGTCATTGGTTTTTCCCTGAGGGAATTTCACGAAGCCTAGCTACTAAGCGAGATTAATAAGAGTAGTAATAGTTAGAGAGCTAAAACGGTCCAGTGACTCATGCACACACATGAAGTGTGTAATACAGTAAACACAATTAACGATAGATGGGTAACAGAAACACTTATGAGAGCTATTTTAGGATAATAAACAGCTAGCAAGCTCAAATAAACAGTCACACTTTACCCTAAACATATCGCATCCTCACAACATAGGAGGCTATTGTTAGGTAACTTCTCCTAGGCATATTTACAGTGTTCATCGTGGTGATGCGGCGTCCGTTTATGTATCCGAAACGGCCCTTGTAGGCAATCTCAACCTTAAAGTCATTTCGCTTTCCAAAAAACTAAATTAATGGAAGCTGTGGAAGTAAGTCCTTTACTGTGGAAGTAAGTCCTTTGACTCCCTCCTCGTTAAATTCAATTTGAGATGGGTTTTTCGAGTGGAAGAATACTCAAGATAAAGATGAAGGAAATAGCAGAAGTATAATCTTTTATTAAATGGTCAAATGTTGATTCAACATGGGAAAACCACAAACCTACGCAGAGGATTCAGAATTCCCCGAACAATAACAAACATTAGTCTTTACAATATCATAACTCCTCCTTTACGTTGCTAATACACCAATCATATGTGGTAACACCTTTTCATAATATCTTATTTTATCCAATAACAAATTAGGCAAAACATTAATATGTTATATGACCTGTTCTTACCCTATGCGCTTGGGGGCACTCTTGATCTATCAAATAAAATTGTTTGTGAACTCTCCTCCCACCTGTTCGGTCAGCACGATCTATAAGTACAACTCCTGCTTTGTTATGGAACACAGGAGGAAAACATTCCTGTTTTGACTGGTGTGCTAGATGCCCTCGTCCTTGCTGACAGAACTATCCTGCACCCTCTCACAACCCCCCATCTCAGTACTTTTCCACTAGATCTTGACTGTATTATTTAATTATTTATATATTTGCATATGAGGCTTTCTTGGGCCTACGGCTTACTTCCACATTCCCCCCTTTGAGACCGTCCGGTCTCACACTCTCTTGTTGATACTTCACCTGGTGGTGGAGTTATGTTATGACATTAGTATTGTATGATAAAAATAAACATTTGTAGTTGATTAGTTTCATGCATAATTTACCTAAGTTAATATTTCCTCTAATTAACAATTAACAGATGATCTCTCACAGTATTATGTCCCCTTTGAGTTGTTCTTTTCTTCATGTAGTCAGTGTATGTAATATGTGTGATCATGGGCAGTGTCAAATTATTATTATTTTAAAAAAATTTTTTATTTAAAACTAGTTTTTAGAACCATTGTCGCTGCTCAGGGTCTGACAGACCCCGAATCTGGGGAAAATTTATCTTGCCAAGGCTTTAGCTACAGTTTTAGAATCCGCATGCGCATCTTGATATCATGCTAGTATAAACCAATGTTTCTGTATTTCTCTCATCATCCCCCCTTGCAGAGTGGCCAACACCATGGGCAGCTCTGCAAATGACTTCTATTACTGCGCTTGGTGCAATTGCTTCCGTCCACAAAAAAACACGTGGTCCGGAGCCATCAGTGGTTCTTGGTGTAGGTCTTCTCTTGCTCTTGCTTCTGCTTCCATCACTCTTTCACATTCATGTGGTTGGCCTTCTTCTGGGGTCATCATTAATTTTGCTGGGTTCGCAGCTTTGCATCTGATAATGGTCAATCCTGGCTGTGTGAGTAGGATCTCGTTTCCTGATACTCTCCGATAAGTTAGGGATGATTTCCCTCTACTGAGTAGTGCTTCTACTGCATGTGACACATACAGGGTAACTTCATGCCCTGCCGTTATTGGCGTTGCTTGCCTTCTCTACTGCAAAGGCGGCTGCTGCCCGCCCTTTCTCTGGAGTCCTCTTTTTGCAGTACCCCGTCATTCCTAAGAATCTCTGCATTTCTTTCACCGTTCTCGGTCTGGGCACCTTCGTAATTGCTTCAATTCGTTCTGCTGAAATATTTTTGCTCCCTTCCTTAAGAGTATGACCCAGGTATTGCACATGTTCTTGACAAAACTGTAACTTTGACTTGGATACTTTGTGGCCTTTTAGTGTCAGTTCTTGTAACAGTTTCTTACTGTCCTCTTTGCATGCGGTCATACTTGGGCTGCATAGGAGAAAGTCGTCCACGTACTGGATGAGAGTGCTTACCCCCTTTGGCGCAAAGTCCGCTAGGTCATTTCTGACCATTTGATTGAATAGGCTAGGGGATTCTACATATCTTTGCGGCAGTCTCTGATAAGTGTACCGTTGCCCCCTGTATCTATTAAAAAGTTGCATGTTTTCCCTCTTATGAGAATATCAATTTGTGGTTAATTTGTGGCACAGCTGGATGTTATAGATAGCATTTCCTTTGCTTCACACTCTCCCTCTGCTCCTAGGGGTGTAGGATTCTCAAGGCATCCCTATTGAAGGGGATTCTGTTAGGGACTCATTCCCCATTGTTGTTGTGGCTGCTATGGCTGCTGTGGCTGCTCATACATGTTTTGCTGTGGGATCATCGCTATCTGGTTCTCGGGTCCTTGATATGATGGCATTGACGGGTACGATGGCCTTTGCGGGTACGATGGCCACCCAGGGTTTGCTCCTTGGTTCATGTGGCCTCTTGATTGGAATCCTCTTCCTCTGTGACAGTTCCTGGCCCAGTGTCCCATCTTTCCGCATCTCCAGCAGTCTTTTTGCTGCCACTGGCCCTGGTTCGTCCATGGCCTTTGGAAATTTGGTCCAGCCCATTCGATGGATGGGCCCTGTCCTCCTTGGACTTGTTGTGAGGGGGGGGGTTCCTGTATCTGCTGGGTTATCATTGCTGCTTGAATTTGAATTCCCGGATCTTCTTTCTCCCTGTCGGCTATCTGGAGAAGTAAGTTTCTTCTTTAGGGATGTATTCTGCCCTTCTGAGGTCTTCATACTTTCTCTGTGCAGCTTCATGTGGTGGACAAGATGGGCTCTTTGTTTATCCCAATTCTCCTGGGGAAGCCCCACAACCTTGTTTAGGGCCTTTATTACTGGTTCGGGCAATACTTTACACAACATGTGAAAGAACATTGTTGATATTCCTTGTGATGCATCAAATGTCTGTCCCATGTTTGTTTTCCATGTCTCCTGCATTCTGTTGATAAAATCATGGATCACATATCTTCTTAACATCTCCCATGCACAGGGGCAGGTGAGTCGTCCTCATCTCTACCCTCGCTTATCCATGGCCCTTCTCCATCTGTTATTTTTGGTAAATCCTTAACCATGTTTTCCAGGTCCATTGATGACCATGGGGTATACTTAGTGAGTGGCTGTTGTCTCCCTGGTTGGGGTAGGACTTGCAATGGGGCCAGGAAGGTTTCTTCATCCTCTTCGTCTCCTTCTTCCCCTGGATTGTATTGAGCAGGTGCTCTCCTTCTTCTGCCGCTCTTCCTGAGGATTTTGCTGGCACTGTTCTGGATATCACTACTGATATCGTAGACCTGCTTCAATTCTTGAACTCGTTGCTGCGAGTACCCTCCTTCACGCAGGAATGCTTGTTCTGCTTTCTTCACCTCCTCTAGGGTTTGTTTCAACATTTCCTTTGTCACTTTCTTTTTCTTCCTTATTGCACTTTCATCTGATTCTTCACTATCAGAGGAGCTTGATTCATCTTTGGGAATGGCAGTTGACTTTAGTTTCACTTTTCCTTTGATGTCATATTCTCCTCTCCTTGGGTCTCTTCCAGCTCTTCTTGCTTCTCCTTTCGGTTTCGTTTCTTCTGCTCACATTTCTTCTTCATTTCTTCTTCTCACATCTCACATTCTCACACCTTCTTCTCACTTCTCACATCCCTCTGCTTCTTCCATTGCCTGTTGATATCTGGTGGCACATCCTAGCTTGCTGCTGCTTTCAGATTCACATGCCCCCGACGACTTGACTGTTTCTTTCTTGCAACTTGTCATTCCCTGATTCTCTGGCCCGTCATGAGGTGTGTGGAGGCATGGGAATGGTGTGCTATTTGCGGGATTTCCCTCATTTCCTCGGCGGTCACTCTGGGCTGTCTCTGATTCTCCTTCCTCTGGGCCTGTTGCTGTAACTTTTGATCTTATTAAAACAGTTTCCAAATTACCTTCTACTTCCAGGGTCCCTTTCACTTTCACCAACTCTGGTCTCATCCTCACAGTAGTCTCAGGCCCCTGGCTCAAATCTTCTTGTTCCCCAGTGCTGTTCAATAGGGGATACAGGCCTGTAGCTCCATTTGCTTCCACTGATGGCAGGTATTGAAGTCCAAAAATACCTTCCTTAGGCCATACCAAGGGACCACCTCTTGTCCACTTTTCCCATTTTTTCATAGTCTTCTCATAGTCATATTTCAAGTCTCATAGTTTGAAATAATTCACTCATGCAGAAGAGAGGTGTCTTTAAAGTCTCGCCCTTCCGCGTTTTCAAATCTTTATTTTTCTTTAGCCCATGCAAGCTTATTCTAGTTAACTGAAAGTGAAATTAAAACTGAAACAAAAATAAAAAATAAAAAATAAAAACATTTTAGTTAACTGAAATAAAAATAAAGTGACTTTTAAACTTTTAAAACTAACTGTAGTGGTGCAAAATGAACTGGAATAAAAATAAAAATGAATCATGAATTATTTTTAGTTTCAGTTTCTGATTGCATATAGAGTAATTTAAAACATTCAAAACCAATATTAATAATTTACACTTTCTCTCCCTCTAAATTAGAAAGTGAAATTAAAAACTAATAAAAAAATAAAAACTAAATGAAAAACTTACAACTATAATAACTTTGCCTCCATGTTTTCTTTTTAAAATAAAAAATTAAAATAAAATAAAATAATAAACAATAAAAACAAAAAATAATATTTTTTCTTAATTGATTTTTCTTAATTGATTTATAATTCATTAATTTACAATTCATTAATTTATTCTTAATTGATTTATTATTATTATTATAATTCAGGGGACCACTCTGTTCTTGGTAGCCACGCCTTTACCTTTAATCCTGTTAGTTCCCAGTTAGTGACTGTGACTCGTGTGGCTCCTCCCCCTGAATGCCCCTGCTCAACTTCCCCTTCTACCTCCTCAGTTCTCAATTCCCTCACTGGGGTACACTCCAGCCAAACGGCTCCGTCTGCCCACCAGTCTAAACATATTTTAAATATTTCTCCTGTTTCTGTGGCCTTGGGTAGGGATTTATTAATCCCTGGATGGCAGCACAGAGATTTTACTCCATATAACTGTTCTCATGTTAATTATCCTCCCACTGTATCTTTTCCCACAATAACATACACAATAACAGACACATAATATTTCCACTTTTCTAGTGGAATACTATCTATCTAAGTAAAACCCTGTTATTTACATAATTTCCTTCAGCATTATATACAGCATATCCAAAATACAACAAATTATATTATAACGTTATTATTATAACGTTAGTACACCACCTTATCTTTTTTCTATTGTTCTCCTGTTACAGTATTGTTTAATCGATTATCTTCAGTTTGATTGTACAACCCGTGCAATGGATCTATTTGTTCTAATTTGATCAATTGAGATATATGTATAGTACTATTTACAAAAAATTATAACTATAGTATTATTAACAACAGTAAATTATTTGGCCACACAACATAACTTGTTTTAAAAATAGTTTTTTTTTGTCTTTTAGAAAGATTATTTTCTCACAACACTGTTTCCCTATTTGTCCCTACCGTAATATAGCAGTGGCAGTATCTTTCAACTGCTTCACTCTATTCACCGTTTGTGGCGGACTTTGAAGGGAAAGGCGTCCCTTTACACACAACCTCTACGCGACCCACAATCCGGAATTGCTCTATATTGCTCAAGAGTTGCTCAGAGTTTTTGGTTAGCTAACTTGGAGTTCAGTACTCCCCCACAGTGTTGTCATATTCAGGCTATCTTTCAAGCTCATCTTTTATTCAGGCTTTCTTTCAAGCTCATCTTTTCTTCTCAGCGCTCACAACTCAAATCACAAAATATATCACACTCAGAGCTCAAAACACAAAATATCACACTCACTCAGAGATCTTGACACTCAGAGTCACTTCTGCTTATTTCTACTTCATCACAATAATTTTTCTACCTATTTATCCTCTCTATTTTGTTTTTATAATCAATATAATTCAATTAATCCACTCACCCACTGGAGCTCCGTCACCGGTGTAGGACCACACTTGGGGCCAACGGAGTGCGGGTAATTCCTCTCTGCAGACTTTTTTTAAAAAGGTGTCTGCTTACCTCTCACTATTGACCGGTCTCTAACTTGAAGAAAAACACCGCACGCCGTTGGTTCCCTCCTGTATCCCCCCCGGGATCTTGGACTCCTGGCTGGCTCGCCAACTGTGGAAGTAAGTCCTTTGACTCCCTCCTCGTTAAATTCAATTTGAGATGGGTTTTTCGAGTGGAAGAATACTCAAGATAAAGATGAAGGAAATAGCAGAAGTATAATCTTTTATTAAATGGTCAAATGTTGATTCAACATGGGAAAACCACAAACCTATGCAGAGGATTCAGAATTCCCCGAACAATAACAAACATTAGTTTTTACAATATCATAACTCCTCCTTTACGTTGCTAATACACCAATCATATGTGGTAACACCTTTTCATAATATCTTATTTTATCCAATAACAAATTAGGCAAAACATTAATATGTTATATGACCTGTTCTTACCCTATGCGCTTGGGGGCACTCTTGATCTATCAAATAAAATTGTTTGTGAACTCTCCTCCCACCTGTTCGGTCAGCACGATCTATAAGTACAACTCCTGCTTTGTTATGGAACACAGGAGGAAAACATTCCTGTTTTGACTGGTGTGC
This sequence comes from Synaphobranchus kaupii, assembly GCA_029718625.1. Taxonomy (NCBI): domain Eukaryota; kingdom Metazoa; phylum Chordata; class Actinopteri; order Anguilliformes; family Synaphobranchidae; genus Synaphobranchus; species Synaphobranchus kaupii. The sequence continues at coordinate 82,969,349 of CM056376.1, read as the reverse complement.
TAGATGCCCTCGTCCTTGCTGACAGAGAACTATCCTGCACCCTCTCACAACCCCCCATCTCAGTACTTTTCCACTAGATCTTGACTGTATTATTTAATTATTTATATATTTGCATATGAGGCTTTCTTGGGCCTACGGCTTACTTCCACAAAGCCTGGGGGGAATTTCACAAAGCAGAGGGGTGTACGAAGCGAGATTAAGGGTTTCGCCTATAGCAAGCTAATTTAAGATTTAACCCTGGATTTTTTGTATGATGAAGCCAACTCACTTTCAAATAGCCTACATTAACATTTCTCATTTTGTATAACATATAGAATAGAATCTGGCTGTCGATAGACTTTTTGAAGCAATGCCTTAATGTTCGCTTAAAGTACCGGAGCCAGGTTAAAAGTTTAAATGATCCAGTGACTCATTTGTGGTCTTTTTATTTGTTTTACGAGAGGATTTCATTTATTTCCAGCAGTCCAACAACTGATCCAATCCAACGTTTAACCTGGCACAATGTAGCCTATCATAGGCTACTACCAGGTTTGCAGACGTGGAAAGTCCAGGGGTCAGAAAGTAAAAGTCCTGCCGTGTTTCTTCCACCCATGAACTCACGATTTCACTAATTAGCCTAGTGAGCTCCTACCTCTTGGCTGAAGAATTGTGATAATTAGCAAATCCAGGTGATTGGAACAAATGATTGGGGAGGACTTTTACTTTCTGAACCTGGATTTTCCACCTCGCAGGTTTGACCTATAGCCTACACAGCGTAGCGCTGGCTAGCTAGCTCCTGACTGTGTGTTAGTTAGAGAATAGTGTAGTGGTATCTGAATCAGTGGTAGCCCATTTGTGAGTACAAACCAAAAACAATACTATGTCATATCACACTGAACAATGAACAAAGGCGACCACGTCAGAAGAAAACAAGAAGCATTTTGGACAATGAATATGAATGAATACCATTTCTTTCATAAAACAAGAATACTTTTATAACACTGCTCAGAGTGCCCTGAGAGCATTTTGAGTCTTGTGTCACGTTAGTATCAAGCATAGACTGTTAACCATCCCTATGCTATGCTCCCCCTAGTGTTCATTAAGTGCTACTGCACTAAACCTGTATGAGGCCCACCCTGCTTGCTTTGATTGGACCATACCCCCTCATTTACATACAGTTTGCAAATTAAAACTAAAATGAAAATGAAAAGTTTTTACTTTTCATTTTAATTTTGGGCTGAATAATCCTCCATTTTAGTTTTCATTTTAATTTTAATTTTAATTTGGGCTGAATAATCCTCCATAGTTTTAAGCGTCTCTCCAGTATATACACTACTCACAAAAAGTTAGGGATATTTGGCTTTCGGGTGAAATTTATGGAAAATGTAAGTTCACGCTACAGTGATATTATACGTATCATGAAAGTTGGGCATTTAAGTAGAAGCATGCAATGATGATTTCCTCATCTCAAACAATTTATTGAAACAAAAGCCAACAACAGTGGTGGGTATACCACAATAAAAATGTCAATGTCTCAATAACTTGTCATGTGCCCTTGAGCATCAATTACAGCTTGACAACGACGTCTCATGCTGTTCACAAGTCGACTTATTGTCTGCTGAGGCATGGCATCCCACTCTTCTTGAAGGGCGGCCCTCAGGTCATTGAGGTTCTGGGGTACAGAGTTACGAGCCTCTACACGGTGAGTCAGCTGATCCCATAGGTTTTCTATGGGATTCAGGTCTGGAGAAAGTGCAGGCCACTCCATTTGAGGTACCCCAGTCTCCAGCAGCCTTTCCCTAATGATGCGACCTCGATGAGCTGGAGCATTGTCGTCCATGAAGATGAAATTAGGCCTGTGTTGTTCATGCAGGGGCACAATGACTGGATTAATGATGTTATTCAGGTAGTATGGGCTTGTCACTGTACCATTCACAAAGTGTAGGGCAGTTCTGTATTGACTAGACACACCTGCCCACACTGTAACACCGCCACCACCAAAGGGTCGTCTGGTGACAACAGTGGCTGATGCATAGCGCTCTCCTTGACGTCTCCAACATCGTTGGCGGCCATCATTTCTGCTCAATGTGAATCGACTTTCATCAGAGAACAGCACTGAGGCCCACTGGTCCCTCGTCCAGCGTAAATGCTCCCTGGCCCATGCAAGACGATGACGCCTGTGCCTGGTGGTGTGGTCAGGTACCCTTGCAGGTCGTCTAGCACGCAGACCACGCTGATGTAAACGGTTTCGAATGGTCTGACGTGACACTTGGGTGCCTCTCACCTCCCTTAAATGTGCCTGGAGTTGAGTGGCATTCATCATCCGGTTCCGCAGGGCACTGTTCACAATGAAGCGGTCATCAGTGTGGGATGGGGCCAAAGGACGTCCACTTCTATGCCTTTCTGTGACTCTTCCAGTCTCTCTGTATCTCTGTTGCAACCTGCTGATGACACTCTGTGACACTCTAAGCTCAGTGGCCACTTCCCTCTGAGAACATCCTGTTTGAAGCCTCGCAATGCGAGGTACTGTTGATCAATTGTTAGGTGTCGTCTTGGTCTCATGATGTCAAAATGTGAACAGCATGATGAAGAGGACTGTTTAAATACCAATTCTAATTGAACCAGGAAATTTATTGGTCGATTCATGGATCAAACACCTGTTGTGAATTTTGCCGTTCAGCTCCTTGTTAGAGAACAGCAAGTTGTGCAAAAAGTACTGAAACATTGAATAGTTGGACATGTGCATTCAAAAGTTTAGAGAAGGTCAAATTAATTTCACCTGTAAAGGTTATAGTGCATTTTAGGTTCATCCTGAAATTTCACCCGAAAGCCGAATATCCCTAACTTTTTGTGAGTAGTGTATGTGGCATTACGTGCACAGGATGGAGATTTGATGAAATTGAGGCATGTCTGCAAGTCGTGCAAGATACGCGATACGTGAGTTTTCACTTAATCATTTCCCTGCAACTTTGTTCTGAAAAAAAGGTAGTTTATGTCTAGCGCCGCCAATAGATGATTATAAAAAATACAGCATCTTTCGCAAAAATGGATATTAGAATGAGTGCATGTTCTTTGAAAATAATACTGGTCTTATTTCCCTTTGCCTAGCCTACTTACAATTATCAAAGAGTTGTTATAAAACGAAAAATATGTAAAGGTAGGCTATGATTGACCGTCTGGTATATCACACCAGACTAATATTAGATGGATTAATGGATAGACAGTGTCTGGATCATATTCGCTTTGACAGAGAGACGATTTGTGTCAGCACAGCTTCTCCAAAATTATGTATATAGGCTATTGTGTTCAACCACCGTAGGCTACATGACTTTATTAGGTAAATTGTTAAAAAAAGATTCGATTTTTTAATCTTTTTTTTTTTCAGTAAAGCCAACGATTAATTTGTATATGTAATAATATTGCGTGCAACCACTGTCCAGCAATTATTTATTTTGGTTGTGTTATGGGTATATCCAAGTTGTCAATAGGAGCTATGATGAATTTTATCAATGCGATGGATTAATACCTTCACTGCCTTCCCCATCACACAAGAGCAACTACGATGGTAGGAATTTGCAAAGGCAAATGCGGTTATTAAAGGCAATGTCACTGACAGGTTGAAAATGTATACCCCCACACACATTGTTTAGTAGAAAGCTGGCAACCCAGGGGGAAGGTACAAGAAACAGGTCATTACAATATCATGCCCTGTGCCACCCACATTTTGAGAAATACACCCGCGTAGCGCAGGTTAGAATACAGTGTATCTCATCCCGCGTTAAATCCACGCAGGAGAGGCACTTATGCGCATGACTTAAGGTGACCACACAGTAAATTCACAGCAAAATGTCCAGTGTTAATTGAACTCTAACTGCTCTGGCCAGATTAGGCTCATATGCACACTGTTACAGTTGAATTAACACTGGACATTTTACTGTGCATCTCTGAATCCGACCTTATATGTTTTCCAGCTAACTTAAGCTTAACCCTGAGTTTTGGCAGTTTTGGGCTTAAGACACTGTTGCCCCGGGTACCAAGTCTGGCTAAATTGTAAACTTGCTTTGTGAAACTGAAAATCCTGTATTTATCCTAAAATGTCAACACACTAATCAGGTTAACTCAATGAGGCACACATGTGAAACAGGGCCCTGATGCACTCCAACAGCTGGATAAATGAGTCCCACTCCTTTTATCTGGACCCAGATCTTTAATATGACAACTCATAGTTTCATAGTTTGTTTTTTTCTGAATTCAAATTAATCTTTGTGGAAACTCCATGGGTATGGAGAGTATATATTGATGCAAAAGCTATGAGGTTTCAACTAAGGACTCTAGAGCCTGCCTTTTCAGTGAAAAACATTGAAAGCAGTTCTCCATTTTGTCTGATCTTCACTTACATGTTGTCTCTGGGTTAGTTGTTCCACTCCAATGAGGGATGAGCTCGACCAGAAAACAGAGAGGCTGCCACTTGCCTATGTTTCCCAAGGACTCAACAAGCCACGTCTCACTATGGAACCCCTGGCATCCCACATCATAACCAGACTGGTGCTGTTCAATTAGCATCAAGCGCCTGGCCACAAGCACACGGTGAGCGCTGGGCTCAAAAGCCTCAAAAGGTAGTGTGAGTCACAAAGGAGTGATGCATGTGTTATATTGCTTGGGTCAACAGTAAGGATGCAACCTTCTTAAATGGAGGAGGAAGGCAAATATTTTACATTATGCATCAGAACCTTGTAATCACTGAACAATCCTTTCACAGATACAGGCAACAAGACAGAGAATTGGGATATAATGGAAAGTATCCAAGCCCTTAGTTTATCAGTGTGTGCTGCTTTGTATTATATGACAAGCTTGTCTTAGAAGCTTAGTGGTTAATTTGCTCAACAGCTGTACTGATAGGACACCAGGGAATGGCTCTTTATTAATAATTTCCTCTCCTTCAATTTGGCCTCCAAACAAAACTCATGAACTTACACCCTGGTTTTGTGTATTGGCCCTGGTCCTGCTTATGATATCAAATAGAGTGTGGTGTTCAGACAACATTCTGGTTATTGGTGTCCATCTGCTAACTGTGGTGAAGAAAGAATGTTGGATGGTTCCTTCATAATACCATTTATAGTGGTGTTTTGCTGGCTTCTATAAAAGGCAGTCCACAGAGCAGCCCTTCAGCTTACTCATCCAATATTCCAATATTTTGCAGAAAATGCCTTGTTATAGCCAAGTTACTTTGTCATAAACCTCAGTGATTTATTGGCTGTGTGGTTGAGATTTTTATCACAGAACAGTGAAACACATTGTCCTATTGTCAGGGGCCAAAAAGGAAGATTATTGAAACCATATATTATCTCTATAATACAAATATGTCTATATTATTATATGCACCCAGGGTGATAGCTCAATAACAAATATATTTCACTGAGACAAGGAATAATGACTTGCTTTGAGTCAGTAACAGCTCTTTATGTATTTAATTAATAGGTTCATATATTGGTCTGTTGTCATTTGTGGAATGCAGTCCTGAGTGAAAAAACCTCCGATCAACTTCATAAATTTAGGCCAACTGGCCAAATACTCCTTTATACTGTTTGCACATCTGTACTCGTATCATAACCATATGGTTGAATATCTAAAAGGGTTCCAGGGAACGCACTTGCCAGAGTCACATCTCAATTAAAATGTATTATTTTCTTTCACAGGGTAAAACAAAGTGCCCAATTAGGATGACCACTTTGGATAAAATGGATATTCGCAGTGCTTTCACAGCCAAATGGATGGGCAATGACATCCCAGTGCATACTGGATGAATAATCACAGTAAATATGTTCCATATGTCCCTCCTCTTTTCCAGCACCTATAGAGTCCCTGCTGCCCACATGACCCATGATATGGTTCCCTCATCTCTCCACTACACATCTGCTGAAAGGATCACAGAAGGTTCTGGAACAAAAGCTCTGTTTCTGTGGGCATCTTGTGAGAGGCTGGCATAGACCTTCTCCTGCCATGCACTGCTCCCTGAGATTGTACATTTCACAATAGCACTCTTGTTTTTGTGCCAGTTTCTTTCTTATTTCCTGGGTAATTCTGTTGACTGTCACCATAGGAGAAAGCAACTATGAACTACAACAAGCACTGAAGTTATTTATTTTTTCTTCTTTTCTTGGTTGCTTCTATGTATGTAATAAAGGAGTGCTTTTTTTGCTTCAAATGTCATAAAGAACATATTCACATGTTCAGTTTCCTTGGTGATACAAAAACAGAAATAGATCAGTCATTAAAGCACTGTAGTAAATTTCATTTTAGTAACCATAAGGGCCATTAAAAAAAAAATTATGCTTATGTGTGAGGGAGGGGAAGGGGTCGGAGAACCAAATGCGACTGGAAGGGGATCCAAAAGCTACCCACTAACATGGGAACCACAAGAAGGGAGAAAGAAATGGAATACCCTGACAGAACAGAAAAAAAAACAAAAGGGGAAATAACCCCCAGCATATAAGCCAACAAAAAACAACCCAGAAAAGAGGGCGATTACAGGCTCGAAGACTCAAGCAGAATAGGTAGAACGAGAAAGAAAAAACCTCCAGCTCAATAAAATACAAATGAGCTAAAACGAGGAGGTAGGAGAAAAAGGTAACCAAGCCTCCACGAGGACTGAAAAGAAAACCGAGGACAGAACTAGAAAAGACAAAGAGAAAAGGAAAAAGTAGTCCTATGGAACTAAACCTAAACTCAAATCTAAAGAAGTTTCTGCGTGTCTTTGCACAGAAAGTCCTATACCAGATTACCCGGCTTGTGCGAAAACTGAGTGATACAAAAGCACGGAACAAAGAAGGTGTGGCGCTTAAATAGCTGGCCCACACCTGAATCCCATAACCATAATTGGTCACGGAATGCGGAAAAAAACGACAAGAGCGCCCTCTCGCGGCCCCGAGTGGCAACACCCGCAGAAAAGGCAGAGCAGGCTGCAAAACCATGACTGGACCCCTCCTCTAAGGAGCACCCCCAGACAATCCTTCCAAACCACGCCTGCGAAAGTCAGTTATGAGTTCCGGAACTAGAATGTTCCTAAAAGGAACCCAACAGCACTCTTCCGGACCATAGCCCTCCCAATCCACAAGGTATTGCACCCCACGGCCCACACGTCTACTAGCCAAAAGACGACGGACAGTGTACGCCGGCTGGCTCTCGATGAGTCGAGGCGGAGGTAGAGGCTCCTCAGACGGGACCAGCGGGCTAATGAGTACTGGCTTAAGGTGAGAAATGTGGGATGAACCCTCAGGACCAGGGAAGCTGAAGGCGAACCGTGACCGGGTTGATCCTCTGGATTATTTTAAAAGGTCCAATAAAACGCGGGCGAGCTTACGAGACTCAACCCGTAACGGGAGGTCCCGTGTAGAAAGCCACACCCATTGACCCACATGATAGGAAGGCGCCAGATGGCGATGCCTGTCAGCGAGCCTCTTCTGTTTGGCCACGGCGCGCAGAAGGGAAGCCCGCACTCTCCTCCAGGTGGCACGACACCGTTGAATGAAGAGTTTGGCAGACGGTATCCCTATGTCCCCTTCCTGTTAAGGGAACAAGGGAGGCTGGTAGCCGACTTGAGCCTCCAACGGGAAGAGACCCGTGGACGCATTACGCAATGTGTTGTGTGCGTATTCCGCCCACGCCAGATGTCTAATCCACGTGGTAGGGTTCGCAGAAGCCAGGCAGCGGAGGGTGCTCTCCATAGACTGGTTAGTGTGCTCAGTCTGCCCATTAGTCTCCGGATGAAATCCGAAAGAGAGACTAATAGACGGCCCTCAAAGTGAGCAAAACGCCAGCAAAATCGGGAGATAAATTGGGGCCCACGATCCAAAACTATGTCCTGGGGAAGACCATGAACCCTGAATATGTTATTGATTACCAAACGCATGGTCTCTGAGGTCAACGGCAGTTTAGGCAGTGGAATGAAATGGGCAGCTTTCGAGAACTGGTCCACTATTACCAGGATCACAGTGTACCCGTCGGATGGTAGTAGACCGATCACGAAATCAAGAGCTATGTGGCTCCATGGTCGACGCGGGACAGGCAAAGGACGTAAGAGCCTGGAAGGCAAGAGCTGTGACCCTTTATTATGGGCACAGACTAAACAGGCCGAAACAAACTCTCGCACATCTTTTTCCATCCCAGGCCACCAAAATCGCCTAGCTAAGAAATCCTTCGGGCAATGGACGCCCGGATGATCCGCCAGATGGGAGGAATGCCCCCATTGCAGTACCTGGGCCTGTACTCTAGAGGGCACAAACAGGCAATTACGGGTCCTCCACCCGGATCCGGCTCCAGTCACTGGGCCCCTAGCACCAGGGATTCTATGTCCCTCGTGACTGGGGCCAAAATCCAACCCGTGGGAACAATAGGCTCGGGAGGACGTTCGTCTTCGGACTGGTCAAAGATCCGGGAAAGTGCATCCGGTTTCACGTTTTTAGAGCCTGGCCAATACGTTAATAAAAATACATTAAAAAAATGTGAAAAGAACAGCGACCAGCTGGCCTGATGCGAGTTGCGTCATTTGGTGTCTTGAATATACTCGAGGTTCTTATGATCAGTCCAAACAGTGAAGGGATGCTTGGCCCCCTCGAGTCAATTTCGCCAGTCTTCATGCGCCAATTTCACCGCCAAGAGCTCCCGGTCCCCTACATCATAATTTCCCTTGGCCGGTGTCAGGCCTCGAGAAAAATGCACAGATGCACTTTCTGGTCCTGGGGTGAACGCTGGGACAATATAGCCCCTACTCCCAACTCAGAGGCATCAACCTATACCACAAAGGGGATTGAAGGGTTGGGAGTGATCAGGATGCGCTCGGAGCTAAATTTTCTTTAAATCCGTGAACGCTGCCTCAGCTTTCAGATTCCATTGAAACCGCAAAGGTGTGGTTTTTTTACTCAGCTGTGATGGGAGCGACCACTGCACTAAAATTGCGGATAAAACGGCGGTAAAAGGCTAATCCCAGAAAGCTCTGCACCTGTTTCACAGATTCCGGGGTAGGCCAGTTAGTGACCGCTGAAACCTTCTCAGGGTCCATTTGTATCTTTCCTTCCGCCACAATAAACCCCAGGAAGGAAACAAAGCCAGAATGAATGGCACATTTCTCTGCCTTGACAACTGAGCTTTGAGCAGCGCCTTTAATACTTGCCTGACATGGTCAATGTGTTCAGAGAGATTACCGGAAAAAGGTTTTATGTCATCCAAATAGACAAATACAAATTTCTCCAACATCTCCCTGTGCACATCATTCACTAGTGCCTGGAAGACAGAGGGGGCACTAGTGAGCATGAACGGCATGACCAGGTACTCATAGTGTCCGCTATGAGTATTAAAGGCTGTCTTCCACTCAACTCCCTCATGCATACGCACTAAATTATAAGCGTTACGGAGGTTGAGTTTGGAAAATACAGATAGCCCCCTGGAGACGTTCAAATGCGGAATTCATGAGAGGCAGTGGGTAACGGTTTTTTACCATGATATTATTTAACCCTCTAAAATCAATACAGGGCCTCAACCCTCCGTCTTTCTTTTCTACAAAGAAGAAACCCACGCCAGACGGCGAGGTAGAGGGCTTGATGAAGCCATTAGCCAGAGCCTCCTCAATGTACTTCTTCATAGCGGTGCTTTTGGGAGCCGACAAGGAGTACAAAGAACCCATAGGAGGGACTGTGCGAGCATGTAGGTTGATAGCACAGTCATAGGGTCGATGGGGTGGCAAGGTGGTGGCTCGCTGTTTGCTAAATACCTCTGCAAGATCCGCATAGTCAGTCGGTACGTTAGCTGGCAAGGGGAAATCGAGCGCCCCTACCACTCTAGTATCAAAACTAGAGGGAGAACGAGGCGGGGACTCAACCTCGACTTCAGAATCAGAAAACCCATCCACGGAGAATTCGTCCCAAAGATAATCCCCTTCAGCCAATGAGTCCCAGGCCAAACTCTCTTCCCTAACCTCCGAAGATGGAGAAGACCTAACTAGATCGGCCGGACAATCCATTTCCTCATTATCACTGACCGAACTAGTCTCAGACTCGAACCCACAACCACCAGGGGTGGGCGATGATGTCAGCAGACATTGCGGTGCACATTGGGGGCCCCATTGAAGAATGGTGTTTTTACTCTTGCCCTAACAGACATGCAGATTGTGCTGGACCAGGAGTGATTGATGCAACCAGGCTGCAAAACCATGACATTATGACAGTAATGACCCAAATATCAATGTAAAATAGAGTTAATTAGAGGATTTTATTAAATTTATTATGAAAGCACTGTCATGTGATAGTTAATCCTCAATGTCATTAATTCTGTTTCTGACGCATCATTGTTTGACAAAATCTAAACTCACATGTTTCTTCAATAGCCAATCTATTTATGTTATTGCACTGTAACACCTGTGTTATTACCATGTAGTGTACATATATATCGTTCATGATGTATATATCACGTCTGGTGACTGAGAAGGCCATGCCATATGTATAACGTGAATGGCATACTGTTGTATTCGGTGGACAGAGGAACTAAACTCTCTCTGCCAGGAAAAATTACTTTAACATAGGATGAAGATGATATGCATCCAAACTATACCAAAATGTGCCGAATGCCATTACCGATCCATAAGAACCCTTCTGTAGCACTGTTTTGTTTCTATTTTAGATTCACTACCTCTATACAGCTGTCCATACAACAGCACCAAGTGTATCCCAGATCCCAGCCGTAAACCTTCTGCAGAGCTAAGGTTAACACAACCCTACCCCTCTCCTAACTACACAATTGTGCAAACAATGTCTGCTTTTATGACAGTTTCAGGCTACATTATTAAGGCTGTAAAGTGTAATTTACAGAAATATTAAGTATTAAGTCAGAAGTTTGGCTTGGCCAAACTTAAGCTCTCTAATCTATCAGGGATGTCCAGTACTCTGTTTTTTTATATCTGAGTGCTATACAGTTCTGTAGCTATGTTAGTCTTGTAAGGGGACGTGACGTGTGAGGTGGGAGGAGCCAAACGCAGCAAGGGGATTCTTTAAGCCCTAAGGCCACTAAGGCGGGAAACCCCGCAGTTAAGGGAGGAGACAAGACAAGACCACATGTACCAAAGCTACAAACCGGCTCACTGTCACACACTAAAGAGTAGAAGCGCAAACGCCAAGTTTTCAGCAAGAAAACCAAATAAGGCAAATGGAACAGAGCACAAGGTTCCCATACTTCTACGAGCAAAGTGACAGAAGAAAGAGCCAGAAACAACAAACGCCCTGTCTCGGAAACTAGACGCATAAGAACAGGCGAGTAGCATAAAAGGTACACATAAAACACACACAACCAACAAACACTGAAAACGAATATGAATTAGAATACCAAGAGGCGAAAGGAACGGGGATCTAAAGTTCCAAGGCTACTATCGAGGGCTCGCAGTCAAACGCAAACATGTCCATAGCATCGTCCAAGCTCCATATAAGGAGGGACACACCCGGAGAACGAACAGAACTACAGTTCCGAACAAAATCGTCTCGCAGGTGAAAAGGACTAATAGGACAGCTGCACCGGACATCACTGGCTAAAAGACCAACACGAGTTTGATAGAGAATAAAAGCCGTGCCTCTTTGTTAAGAGGAATGTAACGAGGCGAAGGAACAGATATAACATTCCATGACTAGTTTGATAGGCTCACTGTCAAATGCAACGACCAGGAAGCAGGAACAGAAAAGCCAGGGGAGATGAGTCCTAATAACTACATCTACATAGGCAAATACGCCAGGGGGGGACGAGTCCTAATAGCTACTTCCACATAGGCAAGTACGCCAGGGGGGAAGAGTCCGAATAACTACAGCCACATAGGCAAGTCCCGCATTGATCGAGAAAACGTAAAGGGGTAAACGCCCGATCTCCCAGGAGAGAGAAACATTTTACAGGCGAGCCGACGGAGCACCGTCGTCCCATAACTTTACTAGCAAACATGACTAATGCAAGCTTAATTGAAAACACACGCCCTAGCCTCTCAATAATGGGAAATGTAACGAGGCGGAGGAACAGAGATAACGTTCCATGGTTACGTTCATAAATGCGCAATCAAACACAAACATGTCCATAGCATCGTCCAAGCTCCATATAAGGAGGGACACACCCGGAGAACGAACAGAACTACAGTTCCGAACAAAATCATCCCGTAGGTGAAAAGGACGAACAGGAACAGCTGTAACAAAAGACCAACGCAAACTTAATCGAAAATAACCGACCTGCCTCTAAGAATAAATAAAACCCTAAAGTCAGTATGATACAAACGCCCTGTCTCTTAGTAAAAGGCAATAGATCTAGGTAAAAACGACAAACAAAGGACAGACCAGAAAGCGGAGACTGAAATAAGCACACCAAACAGGAATTCAACCTGAAGCTCAAAGCACAAAGGCCAGTACCGCAAAACTCCAATAAAAGCACAACGGAGCAAAATTGTCTCCTTAAAAACCTAGATCTAATCATACGTTTAAAACTTTAAAAGGGCAAAATAAACCGCACACAAAACAGCACAACTAATACCAGAAAATACACCACAGAACAAACAATCACAATGAACAATTAATATCGAAGCCCCAAATGAAGGAAACGGAAGGCTTATAAAGCTCACCGGCAACAATGTACAGCTGTGCAACGTTGATGACTTCTTTGTGAGAAGAAGGAATGGAGCCAAAACATAACCAACCAACGAAGCAGCGCCCACTTGTGGCGACCGAGGAACACGACCGCAAGCAGGGGCGGATTGGGACTATAAATCTAACCGGGAGTTTCAAAACCATGGCGGCCCAGCAACATTATTATTATTATTATTATTATTATGATTGTATAGGCCCTACATGTCGTATTAAGTTATTGTGCTGCTGTTGTTGTTGTTGTTACACGATGACGAGAGCGTGCATGTAGGCCTAGTTGTACTCGCAATCAGACACACCCACGGTGGCATGAAAACGATACTTGCAATAACGGCCATGGTTTACTTTTGCTACTTAGGCTATGGTTTACTTTTGCTACTTGCAATAATAACTGCCACGGCGGGCACGACAAATCACATTGAGCTGAGTGATCCACTTCCAACAACACAAAACTAAACACACATATAGCATACTTTTGCAATTTGCAATAATAAATGCCACGGCGGGCACAAAAACACAAGTGTGTCCTACCTTATTACACTGGGTACGTTTACATGCACAGCAATATCCGATTACTGGAAACGATCAGCTTATGCCAGTATTTAACTTATTGCGTTCACATGGACATAAGAAATGTGATTAGCTACTCCAAAAGCCGCGTTTACATGATTCTCTCCATAATCAGCTCTGTGGAAAACGTAGCTACTAACTGCTTCCCGTTGTAAGGACAAAAATGATCCGCCCGTCAAAAATTTACGTTAGTAGGCTATTATTATTATTATAGCTAGCTAGTAATTATTATAGCTACTTATTTATAGCTAATTGCTAGTAGTGGTTGATTTATATTATTGTACTAGCTAGCTTTACCGATCTCTAAATCTGGCGAATTTCCCGAAAATTTCAGTTATTTAATGTGCTAGCCACAAACTAGCTAGTAGCCTACAAACACAAGCACGTAACACTGAACAATATATTTTCACCGGTGAAATGCAAATTTAATAATACAATTCTGGAAGTGAGATGCTGAAGGAACCCCAGGCATAGCAAATGTTGACGGGTGGAATCATTTTGACGTTACACCGCCTCTTCTGCCTGACATGCGTAGTTTTGAAAAGCCGAAAGAAACCGGAGAAAGGTGTTTACATGCTCCAAAAAATCGAAAGTTTGGCCAAAAAACCAGGGGTGTTAATCGGGTTTCAAAAACACGGATTATGACCTTACATTATCGGATAAAGGTGTTTACATGACCATTTCAGTAACCAGAGTATTGCCATAACCGGGTTCAGATCGGAGTATTAGTGTGCATGTAAACGTACTAGCCTACCGGCCCACGCACAGCACCGGCCCACCGGGAAAACTCCCGGTGCTCCCGATGGCCAATCCGCCCCTGACCGCAAGGGAAAAAGGTCACAAACCATGACAAGTCTACAGTATTTAAAACAACATGTACCCAGGAAAATGAAGGATGTGACGTCAAAGCGTGATCCCGAGTGCCTTCCCTCTCCCTGGCTAGCCCGCCCCCCACAGCACCACAACATAAGGGCTAGCGAACTGAACTAGTGTAACACAACACTAGCTATTTAGCTGCTGAGAAATGAACCAGTCAACCAGCAAACGACCGGTGAAGTCCACCAAAGGTGAAGATAAAAGTTTTATCGACCGAAGCCCGTTTGGCCAAACAGCAGTGTGACCGAAATCGGGCAAAAACAAGTATGAACATCGGCCGGGCATTCCAGCCTACGTTTGTTGTTGGGGATGAAAACCGACCCCGAGCTGGCGTTCTTCTTATTGGACAGGTAACGCTACTGCAAAGCATGTGAAATATATTGTGATGTTCCTGATGCCGATGTGAGCTTGGAGAGGTGTGTGAGATGTTGCTTACTTGATTGCTAAGCTAGCTAATTTACATCTAGCTCTCTAACGTAAGCTAACTTGCTTGCTAACATTATCACTAGCAAAATACTGTCTGAGTGGATAACGTTAGCTAGCAAAGCTACATCGATTCAAAACCGACTCCCGGGGCTGATCTGACTGGTAATGTTAGTTGGCAAAATTACTTTACCACCTAATGTTATGAAGCAACACCGGATCCAGGTAGTCCGGGTAGTAGCTAACGTTATCCAGCCATCAAATGTTGCTCGCTCTTGTTGCACGAGTGTGAGGAAGCGCACTAGCAGCAGGCTTACTTACAGCCACCGGTGTCAGTAATGAGAAGGATTTTCTGTATTTTACAGTTTATGAAAATAGAGATCCTGAGCTTTCAAATGACGTATCATTCACTGCAATATGAGGACATTTGAAGAAGATATGCTTCTTTGAATGTTGGTACACCTTAAAACACTTTCTGAGAAAACAGATTTGCAAAGAGTCACACCTGGCTTGCGAACTTAATGGGCATGACAAGTAGCTGGCTATTCCCACCCCCAACCACTCCCTGGTAGAGGAAAAGACTGGTAGAGATACGAAAATGACGATGAACATGCTTGCAGATACATTGTTTGGACATGCGGCTAGCTAGAAGGCTAACTGTTAGCTTAGTCAGCAAGGGCTTGGTTTGTGTTAAAGAAAGACAGACAGATAAGAATATCACAACAAAAATGCTTGCAAATGATACATTGTTTGGACATGCGGCAAGCTAGATAGCTGTTAGCTAACTTGGTTTCTGCTAAACAAAGGATGTGTCCCAATTGGTCTGAATCAACGCCTTTCTATAGGCTACTATTTATCCTATGCTAGCCGTGAGAAAATTGTTAAGTAGGCAAAATGTTATCTCAATGTAGTGTACTTTAAATCCGCAAATGATATAGGCCTACTTATTATGCTTAGGTTTTCACTGATAATAGTATTGAGGATATTTTCCGCATAGGCTACTGTATGTCACTAAACAGTAGGCTACGCTATAAGCAGTAACGTTAGCCTACATTATCAGCTACACAGGAGGACACAGTAGATTCGGACCATTTTTATACGGTCTATGATTTGGACACAGCTCGACAAACAGACAGATTGATTTAACTTGGCTAACAGAATTATTTTTGTTGCATTGTGACTTAAAGTTACCGAAAACAACTCCGAATAACGTTATTGCTTTTTAGCTGATAAACCTTTCTTATGTTGTTAACGTTAGCTATATATAACTGAGCTATATTGGCAAAAAATGTCACCATAAGTTATCTTAAAACGCTTTTGACTTTTTAGGTTAAAAATAGGTAGTAGCCTATGGTCGGTTTCTGTACTGTGGCAGTTTAGTGAGAGCGTCAGAGACAGAGCAAGTAAAATTAGACTCAGGAGGCTATTGTTGTTATAGACTGTTGTTAAATGGTAGTTTGAACTTAAAATTAGCCTCCAGTTGCTTTTAATTAATAATTTTTGCCCCAATGTTAAGTCAACGGACAATTAATTTCCGGTATTGTAGAATTAGAAAGGTTTATTTAAAGATTGTACAATAAACAGAAATGTGACCCCTCAAAAGTATTAGTTCATGACATGCCCGCTATTGCTATTTATATTTTAGCAATTAGAGTTGTAGAATTTGAGCTAGGTTGTTGGAAAAAAAAGTCTTAATCTAAATACAATTGTTTTTAAAGTACTTAACTATATGAAAACGGCTGAACAAATCTTTCCCATATTTGTTTTATGGCGAGATATTGGTGAGATGTTGATCTGCCAAGTGGCTTGGTAATTGGTGCTAAAACGGCTGAGATATTGACGGGAGAAATTTGGGTTTTAGCAAGCAAGTTGTTTAATGTTTCCCATACGGAAGTTTTCAGGTAGCACATCCAGCTAAAGCACTAGCTCATGATGCAATTACGAGTCTGTGGCTTCCTGTTTCTTTGTCACTATTAGTGGCTCCCACATTTGTGGGTTGCTTTTGGTTTCCCCTCCGGTCCCGTCTGGTCTTCCGACCCTTTCCTCTCCCTGATAGAAGGTGCTGTTCCAATCACTACTCGGCTCAGCTGGCGGAACGTGAGGTGAAAAGATGCAGTGCTTACGCCGGTCTTGGAGAGCATCTGTTCTGGTGGACGTTGCATTGATCAGACCTATGTCTATGATTGAGCATTGAAAACCCATTTAAATGTATGAAATGTACCCATTACTTCGTTTATCAGCTTCTCAGTTCCTGCTCTTTGGTTACTCCACTGACAGGAGTCACCAGGATGATGCATTATCTCAAGGGGCCGATGAAGGCTGCACCGGAGGGCTGACACAAGGACCACAATGCCATCTTCCATCAGCAAGGGTTCATGTATTGGATGTGACAAGCAGTCCCTTCTCGTTTATATTGGCAGTCCATTAACATCTCTGTGTTTTGCACACTGCCCCTGCTGTCACCAGGACACCTTCTCACTGTTAGGGAATTGATCAGTTTAGTTATATTTCTATTTTCTTTGGTTTTATTTCCTGTTTCTTGGAAATATTTACCTGACTAATTTATTTTAAAGTTCATTTAACCTTTATTTTTCCAGGTAATACAGTACATGACAACAAATTTGTTTTTATGAAGGCAAAATAGTAAAATATAATTTATTGGTGGATGTGATATTTAAAAAACAGTTCATATTCATCCTGTAATTCATCACAGGAGGATCCATCTGACTCTCTGTCTGTCCTCTTTAATGTGTCACCATCCTGTCATGTGACCAGCTGAGGAACAGTTTTTGAGTAGAGTTACTGTACCAGCAGTCACAGGATACAAGATTCTCTATTTCTTTTTGTTATATTCCTGTTACGATCCTGATACGGGACGAACCCAAGTGCAACGACCAGGAGACAGATTACAGAAAGTGGAACTTTATTAAGCGTTGGGGTGGTCCCAAAGCTGTACACGGGAGCAAAACAGGTTAGTTAGTTAACACAGGATAGCGTCCAACTGAGGACTGCTCCAAGCCGGAGCTGGACTTGAGGAAACACGGAACTGTTCCAAGCCGGAACTGGACTTGAACGGAGGTGTCTAAAACACCGGAACTGGACTGGAACTGGACTGGAACTGGACTGGAAACTGGATCGGAACTGGACTGGAAACTGGACCGGAAGGTCCACTCAGGAAACGGGAACGGCACGGAACTTGTTCCAAGCCGGAACTGGACTTGAACGGAGGTGTATAAAACACCGGAACTGGACTGGAACTGGACTGGGAACTGGACTGGAAACTGGACCGGGAGATCCACTCAGGAAACGGGAACGGCACGGAACTTGTTCCAAGCCGGAACTGGACTTGAACGGAGGTGTATGAAACACCGGAACTGGACTGGAACTGGACTGGAAGCTGGACCGGAAGGTCCACTCAGGAACACAGGGGACGGCACGGAACTTGTTCCAAGCCGGAACTGGACTAGAACGGAGGTGTCTAAAACACCGGAACTGGACTGGAACTGGACTGGAAACTGGACTGGAGCTGGACTGGAAACTGGATCGGAACTGGGCTGGAACAGGACTGGAAACTGGACCGGGTAGCTTGAGTAACCGGGCAGAAAGCAGAGGTTAAAGGCAGGGTGTTGTGACAGGACTGTAGCTGGTGAATGCACCGCCGAGTTGGAAGGTGCGGCGTAGCTCGGGCAATACTGGCGTAAGCCGGCTGGCATGCAGAGGTCCTGGTACTGCAACACGAGTACGGGAGGTACGTAACACGGGGAGGACAAACACAGCTGCGGGAAGACTGGAACTGCGGCGTCTGGAGGTTTTGAAGGGAAACAGGTAAATGCATGCAGCAGCGAAAGATTAGCAGAGATAGCTACCAGTCAGGAAACCAGGCGAACAGGTATGAACCAGCAGGTTCACAAACACTGGACCAGAAACGGGATACGAAACAAACACGGTAGGTTAGTCAACGAACTGGCGCTGAATAGCAGCCAGCCAGGGGTTTAAATGGTGCAGGAAGTGAAGGAGAAAACGAGAAACAGGTGTGATGTTAAATCAGGAGTGATTGCCGAAGCACAGCAGTGAGGAATGTGAGTAACGAGAGGGGCGAGTGATAGGCGGAAGCTAAAGTGGAAAATGAAACCAAAAGTACCCGAGGGAGACGCCCAGTCCACAGCCAGGAGGGAAACACGGACAAGGGATCCAACATGACACGGAAGGAAACAAGGAAAACATGGAAAACGGACAGGACGGGAACGGAACGTTACAATTCCATTACTATCACTGAGTATACTGCAATATACTGTGAATATGTGGACCTTTTTGAAAAGAAAAGGAAAAATGTATTTCATAATATTGTATTTTCAAGTTAAAAAATTTGAAAGCAGCAGTAATTTGTATATGTGACCATATACTGTGAAGCATTCAATTATCTTCAAAATGTATGTTTTATTTAGGGCTGCCCCTGACCAAAGATTTGCTTCAACCTGTAGTGGTCAGTTCAATCCCATAGTCGACTGTCACGTCCCGTGCCTCTACTGTCATGGTTTATGACCCTTTTTCCCTTGTGGTCATGTTCCTCGGTCGCCACACGTGGGCGCTGCTCCGTTGGTGGAGTTTTGGCTCCAACCCTTCTTTTCACGGAGTAAGTTTAATCATCGTTCACAGCTGGGCATGTAATTCCGGTGAGCTATTTAAACCCATGTTCCTTTCGTTCTGGGCTTGATGATTGATTGTTGATTGTTTGTTCTGTGGTGTATTTTCTGGCATTATTTGTGCTGTTTTGTGTGCGGTTTATTTTGCCCTTTTAAAGTTTACTCGTATGATTAGATCTAGGTTTTTAAGGAGACCGTTTTGCTCCGTTGTGCTTTTATTGGAGTTTTGCGGTACTTGCCTTTGTGCTTTGAACTTTCAGGTTGAATTCCTGTTTTGTGTGCTCATTTCAGTCTCCGCTTTCTGGTCTGTCCTTTTGCCTAGATCCTTTGCCCTTTACTAAGAGACAGGGCGTTTGTATTATACTGACTTTAGGGTTTTAATTATTCTTAGAGGCAGGTCGGTTATTTTCGATTAAGTTTGCGTTGGTCTTTTGTTGCAGCTGTCCTGTTCGCCCTTTTTACCTGTGGGACGATTTTGTTCGGAACTGTAGTTCTGTTCGTTCTCTGGGTGAGCCTCTCCTTATATGGAGCTTGGGTGATGTTGTGGACGTGTGTGTGTGGGACTGCGTGCTTCTGAAAATAGTCTTAGAACGTTAGCTCTGTTCTTTTCGCCTCGTTACATTTCCTATTATTGAGAGGCTAGGGCGTTTATTTTCTACCAAGCTTGTTAGTCACTTTGCTAGTAAAGTTATGGGACGACTGTGCTCCGTCGGCTCGCCTGTAAAATGTTTCTCTCTTCTGGGAGATCGGGCGTTTACCCCTTATGTTTTCTGCATTTGACTGCGAGCCTATGAAACTAGCCATGGAACGTTATATCCTTCGCCTCGTTACATTCCTCTTTATCAAGAGGCATGGCATTTATTTTCTATTTAACTCGTGTTTGTCTTTTAGCCGGTAATGTCTGGTGCAGCTGTCCTATTCGTCCTTTTCACCTGCGGGACGATTTTGTTCGGAACTGTAGTTCTGTTCGTTCTCCGGGTGTGTCTCTCCTTATTTGGAGCTTGGGCGATGCTGTGGACATGTTTGCGTTTGACTGCGAGTCTTCGAGAGTAGCCTTGGAACGTTAGATCTCCGTTCCTTTCGCCTCTTGGTATACTAATTCGTATTCGTTTTCAGTGTTTGTTGGCTGTGTGTGTTTTATGTGTACCTTTTATGCTACTCGCCTGTTCTTATGCGTCTCGTTGCCGAGACAGGGCATTTGTTGTTTATGGCTCTTTCATCTGTCACTTTGCTCGTAGAAGTATGGGAGCCTTGTGCTCTGTTCCATTGACCTTGTTTGGTTTTCTTGCTGAAAACTTGGCGTTTGCGCTTCTACTCTTTAGTGTGTGACAGTGAGCCGGTCAGTAGTTTTGGTACGTGTGTTCCCTGTCTTGTCTCCTCCCTTAACTGCGGCGTTTCCCGCCTTAGTGGCCTTAGGGCTTAAAGAATCCCCTTGCTGCGTTTGGCTCCTCCCACCTCACGCCCCATTACATCTACATCTTAGTCTGTTCTTGGTTTTTCCATTTATATGTATTTTCAGTATTTGTAGTCCGTGCCGTGTTTTCCCTTTCTCTCCATTTTGTGTCTCTGCTTCCCACACCTGATATGTGATTCCTCATTATGTTTTTCTCACCTGTTCCTCTTTGTCTCTTCCTTAGTCTAGCATATAGTCTCCCCTGTTTCTTTGTTCTGTGCCAGATCGTTTTGTGCCCTGCATTCGTGCTTGTCTCACTACTTTCCAGTGTTTATTCCTGCCTGCTCCCTGCCTGTTCCAAGTTCCTGTGTCTAGGTTGCCTACGTCATCACTCTGCTCTCCGGGAAGGCCAGTGACTGGGGTACGGCGTGCTGGGAGTTGGCAGGTTTACACACTGCCACCTATCTGTCCTTCGCCGCCAAGATAAAGAAGGTCTTCGACTGGTCCTCAGTCGGTCATTCGGCGGCGGTCATTCGGTCAACTCCTATGTCAGGAACAGCAATCCAGCTCAGATTACTCCATTGAGTTTCGGACGCTGGCAGAGTCTGCAGGATGGAACAACAAACAATGAGACATTTAACATTGTTATTTTTATTTCCACTCTTTATAACAACACACAACTTAAAAATAGTGAATAACTAAATTAAAAAAGCAGCCTTTTACCCGGTGATACGACAGAGCAATAAAAAGCTAATTTAACAACTTCACGGGTATCAAAACATGGGAAGAAAATATTTTCTTTTCTTTTTAAAATGCCAATAAATAGGCTATAATTTATATAAACAAACGAATAAATAAAAAACACAGCAAACTGAAACACTTAAAAGAGAAATATCAACAACAGGCCACACGAAACATTAATTGGACTATGGGCTATAATCTATTAGCAAAGTAAAAGTGTGTTTCAGCCTTCTTGTGATTGTGACCAGCGAACCTCGTCACATTAGGCCTACTCACTGCTGTTTTTCCTCTACTCACTGCTGTTTTTCCTCTACTCACTGCTGTTTTTCCTCTACTCACTGCTGTTTTTCCTCCGATCGCAGTGAGGTTTGTTGACGTTGCTCTGGAAAAGTGCGCTCCACGTTTTGCTGACAATGAAGCCGGCCTTTGAGAAGATGCGCTGAATGATAGGCAAATTGTTGCTTGCAGAGTTTACATTTTACTTTTTTGGGGTCATCCTCTAGACACTCGAAATGCTCACATACTTTTTATTTTCTCTCAGACATTCTATACAACTGATCTCTTCCTTAATTAATAGACACCAATTGTTCGTTACAAGGCGCACGCCCGGAATGAATAGTTCCACTCTCACATTTTTTCACACTGTGACGATTCGACCAATTAAAATTTTGGTTGACTAAGTTCTTTTGATCAACTAATGGTTTAGTCGACTATTTGGGGTCATCCCTAGTTTTATTTGAGTATATTTACAGTATATTACATTTACAGAAGGGTTGTACCTGCATTGCTAAATGCTTATGAAAGTCTACCAGCAGTAAAAAAAAATCTGCTGGGTTTTCATACTGATCACAAAAAATGCCATTTATTCAGGACAAAAATCATCCTTTCCATTCTTGAATAGTGATATAGGCAGCCATAAGATTATAAGCACCAGTCAACTATGTTTAGCAGTGATCCTTCCTTTTAAGTTAGTTCCTCTGATATGTTATCTGAGATCAGTGGTTTTATCAGCTGTTTTTCTACCAATATAGCACTCAGACAACAGTGTGTAGATGACATCATCACTCAAAGGATGTAGGGCCCTATAGCAGGAGAACATATATGACAAGATAAAAGGAACATAATGAGGATAAATTTCTGCAATTTCATTCATCAGAGATGTTCTACAACTGAGACTGGGCCTGAGGTAAAGCTGTCAACATCTTCATCCTTTCCCCAGTGGGAAGCAAGACTGTGGCTGTGTGTGTGTCTCTTTCACTGCACCTGGTACCAGGCTTATGTTTTTCATTGCTAATTGTCAGCAAATTTCACTGGGTGCAGGGTAGGATGAGAATGCTCTTCAAACTTACGCTCATCCTGAACCTGCACAGCGAAAATGGTGGGGGTGTTTATATGAGTCTGTGGATGTTAAATGTATACCGGCAGTGTACAAATTTTCATTTTTTGGGGGGTGGTTAACAAGCCTGTCAGTTTTGCTGAGGATGGTCCATCTGCAGGCGATTCCTTTTTTCTTTAGTGTGACTAAACGTCCCCAACATGCATCTTTTTTTTAAAACATACTGGAGTTTCAGTTTTGGGTTTAAAATATTGTTTCCAAGGTTGATTGTTCTTTTCTTTTTAAATTAATGCATACATCATCTTTTTATATTCCCACAAAGTAAAAAGCATGAAGGTAATGACTAAACACACCTAAAGAACACAATCAGAAACATACACAAGAGAATTGTGTGTTTAAAGATGAGCTCTCTTTCTCACAGGGTGCAGGTCACAGTCTTAATGTGAACAGCATCACTATCAATAGTGTCAGTCAGTAATACCATCATGTTCTCAGCTATTTTGATTGTGACTAAATACCTTCCTGAGTTTTTTTCCAATGCAATTGACTTTAATAAAACCAGTAGTGAATATCAATCTAACTTCAGTGCTGACTAGTACTGTGATGATTTGCTACTACATACCATTTCAGGAGGTAGGGTAAGAGAACTGAGCTAAACAGAAGGCCATAATGTCATTATACCATTGAGGTTTAGTTGCTTACCCTCTCTCTATCAGATGTGCTAAATAAATGAGTTGTTTAAGTCTGCTACGCAAATAAATGATGTTGAGTATAACAAAATAATAATAACATAGTATCAGCAATTCCCAGTTTATCTAATAACATCAGCAAAATCGGTTTCTCATGTCTGTGTTTGTCAACGTGTATTAATACAATTATAATAATGTTCACCTCCAAAGCAGGGGGGGGGGGGGGGTCGTTGTGAGCAAAAAATTATAATTATAGTGAATTATGTTGTTTAATATACTGTCAGAGAATGATAATTATTCAAAAAAATAATTGCAATAAGTGTGTCTAGTAAATGAAAAATTATAGCAATTTCCCAGGCCTGTGATTTCCTTCACCTTCTCTTATAAATATTTTAAACCAAAATCTGAATCCAGAAATCTTAAACTTTGTTAACAGTTCTATGAAGAAAAAACAACTGAGCACCTTGGACATCCTTCTACATAGTCCTGTTGGTGATAAAGTGTATCCCAGATGGGTTTATTTATCCGTTTGTATATTTATACTAGTGCCTTTCCATTTAGTATTGATCTTTTTAAACATCTGCAGAAACATCTTTATTTGTCTATTGTAACAATGATGCCGATATAGTACACAGTACATGTACAACACTTACTATTTTACTGCTAGTTTAATTACCAAACAAAACAAAATAGATTTTCTTCAGCACTAAAATTATATAAAAACAATGATATTCCAGTGGCAACTATTTTGAGTTGCCCTGCAGGGATTGGGAAAGTAAAGGGAGATTCTAGGTCAGGCACGATTGCCCATAGCATCACCCAGTGTCCTGCTTTGCCTCAATGTCTGTGTGAGTGCAACCAGTGTACTAAGGAGTGAAAAGAAACAGCGCTTTGCATCATATGGTTTTGCATCACGTGTGCTTGTCTGGGGTGGTCACAGCAATGAGCATTATTTTAATTTATTTTATTTTTTTTACCAGGAAAGTCCCATTGAGATTAATGTCTCTTTTATAAGGGTGTCCTGGCCAAGCAGCAGCAAGCAATAAAATATGTAAGAACAAAACAAGACAACATTCAAACAATACAGTAATTGAGAAAAAACCCTATGAAGAATTAATCCCTATAAAGTGAGATGAAAGATAAGGAAGGTTACCTAAAATAGCTTTGTAAATGAAGACATACCAATTGCACAATCTATGATTCTTTAGAGAGGGTAGACCCACACTCTGATAAAGGAAGCAGTGATGGGTAAGTGACCTAGCATTTGTAATAAACTGTAAAGCACCATGATACACTGAGTCTAAGGCATGTAAACAGATGATGAGACATGCATATGAATGACATTGCAGTAATCAATCATTGGTAGGAATGTAGCAAGGACAAGTTTATGTTTGACTTCAGAGGAGAAACAGGATTTGTTACGAAAATAGAAAACTAGCTTTAATTTGAGCTTCTTTTTTTTTTTACAAGTTTTGCAACATGATCTTTAAAACAAAGTTTTTGATTAATCCATAAACCTAGATACTTATAAGAACTAACATGGTCAATGCATTTCCAATTTAGTTATATCTACATTTAAAAGTAATTTCAGTTGAAAAAACGTGAAAACTTGTAACATTATAGAATTAAAAACCTTGTTGTAAGTCTTGTATTTCCTGATTCACTGTGGCAGCAGTGATGTACAAAACTATATCATCAGCATATAGATGGATATTTGTATTCGAATTTTGTACTACAAGATCGTAAATACATTTGGACCAAGAATGGATCCTTCAGGTACCCCATTTAAAACTGCTAAGCAGCTAGAGTTCTGACCATCAACAAATGCACATTGGGAACGATTAGACAGATCATTTTTAAACCAGCTAATTGCATTGGAGCCGATGGTCTGTAATCTTTTTATCAGGAGGTTGTGGTTAACTGTATCAAAAGCTTTGGAAAGGTCAATGAATAAGGAGGCACAGTGTTGTTTATTGTGAAGAGCATGAATAATATAATTTGCCAATAACATAGCAGCAGTGGTTGTGCTTGACTTAAAAGGCTGTTTTTATTTAAAAATTCTTTAAGTTAATCATTTGTCTTTGACTCCAAAATCTTAGCAAGACAAGAGAGCTTTGATATGGGACAATACTTATTGCAGGTCAGAAGGATCCCCCCCTCCCTTTTTAAGAAAGGAAGGACATGAGATGATTTCCATACCTTAGGAATAGAGCTAAAAGAGATAAATTACAATAATACAATAATATATGTCAAAGGTTCAGCAAATAAGTCAGCAGACAGTTTCAGAAGACATGGGTCCAAATTATCCGGCCCAGCTGATTTTTTACTTTTCAGAGTTTTATGGACCTCATTAAATGTTATATGGTTAAACATTTATTAACAGAAACACAACTGGGCATTCCATTAGGTCAAAAAACAATGACATTACACATTATTCTGGTTAATTCAAAGTCCCTCTCATTTTCCGTGGGATTTGCTATGATAATGTAAGACTGGGTTAATACGATGCACAAATATGATTACCCAGAATAGGAATGTGACCTAAATCCTGTTTTTTTTTTTAAATTGGAAGGTATAATTTCAACAACTATTATTTCAACAATAAAAAAATAGGTCCTATGTTGTACTAATTGGGGAAAAACACTAATCAGTGAAACCATATGAACGGTTTTTTGAATAATATCATAATTTCCTTGAGAGTTTGAACAGTTTCTTTTCTTTTTTCAACCAACCATAAAATTTGTCTCTCGGTTGGTTAATGAGTAACTGCCAATGAAGCTGCATTCTATTAGCATGTTGGTAGCTGACGGTTACATAGCTCGTCTGATGTGGTAGCAGCCTAACACAAAATGTGATTTTATTTGAGCAACATAAATCTTTAACAATGAAGGAGATGCTATAGGACCAACCAATCAAAATACTTTATTATAATTATTATGATTATTATAGCTGGCTGGAGAGCACAACAGGCAGGGCATCATTTTATTCCATGGCTTTGTGTGTTTTGTGATGACCGTGACTCATTTTGGAATATAGCCTAATGCACCGCCCCCCCAAAGGGACACTAAAGATCTTATGCCAAAAAGAGTGTGGAGTGCATGGAATCCCCCCCACCCATGCATGCCAGGGTGTGTTAAGAGTAACTATGCAACTTCACTGAGTGTGGGGGGGGGGGTCAGAGAGAGAGAGAGAGAGAGTTTGTGGAGTTCAGAAAGACAAAGAAATCAACATTGTTGCCCTGAATTCTGGCCCAGTGTGAATAAGCTGAGGTCATCTTGGCTTCTGCAGATGCTGAGAAGGGAGAAGCTTAAGGGGACCTGAGGCTTTGCCAGAGATTACTTAAATAGCAGTAGAGAAAGGGAACTTCTTTTGATGAAGGGTGATGATATCAATAACTCTATTGTATGCTGTACATAACATACAATAGAACACAAGCTGATCCTATCAAACAAACATAGCCTTTACAGTCTTATATGGAAATTCCATTTAGTTGACCTGCCCCTGCTTGGTTCACCTGGATTAGTATTGTCTGGAAGTCTCCTTGGGTAAGCTATTGGTAAACTTGGGTAAGATGCTTTTTGGTTCCAAATCCCAGCTTCTTCCTGGAAAACCCTTCTCCCTGTTCGTTTTACAATGGTAATGACGTTGGAGACACACCTATAGCGCAGTGTTTTACATGAAGGTTTGCCATAGGGCACACATACACCATAGGTACCATTCCACCATGAAGAACTGAGAGAGAAATAGAGAGCATGCACATGTTGTGTTGTTATGGTGAACATGTCCTGTAAATACCTTGAGTTCTTTTCTGCAAAATAATGTGCTTCATGACTCATCATAACATCGTCACTGCTGACAACTATCATTCCTAAAACTCCCACATGCCTCGTCTTTTCATCCTTACGTTTTCCTCCTTTCCTTCCTTACTCTATGAGTGATCTGGAGTAATTGTTAGATTAGTGAGGACTGTCAAATCCAACAAAAATTTGGAAGCTGACACATACAGATGACCTCTCTCTCTCTCTCTCTTACACACACACACACACACACACACACACACACTCACACCTCACACGTGCACGCACACACACGCGTATGTATGAAGATTAAAGAGCACAAAGAAGAAAGACCAAGCTCCATATGTGTCGCAGTCTTGTGCAGTTCTCAAACTGTGGACCACTAGTGGTACGCAAGAACCCCCCTGCTGGACCATAGGCAACGTTGCAGTTTTATGAAAGCCTTTGCTCAGAAGAAAGCTCAAAAAAACACATTCAACTCAACCCATTCATAACAAAACTTGTGTGCTTATTGTGAATTTCAGATATGCTAGTTTTACTGTCATTAAATATTCAGTTGGTCCACCAAGATCTTCATAAACGTTTTAGTGGTCCTTGGAAAAATATAGAGAGCCACTGTAACAATGATACCTAAACAAAGAGCTCACCATATTAAACTAATCATCTTTGTGGGGTTCATATATTTTTTATTGGACAGTCGTATTATTCAAACCCACCATTTTCATATGGATGTGTAAATGATCTTGCAAATCGTGTAATCCTCATTTTAGTATGCCAATAGCTATATCAGTCATGTAATACCAAGATATGAAAAGAAAGTTGCCCTTAAGTGATGCACAGTGCTTTGCGATACACACCTAAAATAAATATTGATACAATCTAGCTATGGGGGGTATGACTGTTACAGTAAACTCAGTATTGTAAAGTTAATTGAATTAACCCACAGCATACTTAGGTAGTATTTTTTTTTATCTATCTTGTTTCTGTTTGGTACAATTTTAATTATTATTATTATTATTATATCTACGTGTTGTAACTCATTCGGCTATTACCTTAGATTGCGAAAAGGAGCATGGATTTATGCCAGGATACGTTTTATTTCGGTTGAGAAAAACTGCTTGAAAGCCAAGCAAAAGTTTATGCGTTTGATGAGAAAGTAGGAGGGAGACTTCAAATGTGCATTCTGACCTGTATTGTTCGCCAAATGGAGAAGACGGTTTTAATAAAGTCGGTTTGATGTTAACGGCCGTCAATTTCTACGTCTTATTAGCACCTGGTTTCTCCTACAGCATTTTAATCAAGGGCCAATCGTAATGACCAACCAAAAGTGGTAACACAATACGGTGATTAAAAACAGACAGCCTCGAGGCCTGTTATAAAGTAAGATTTTATAAGTTTTTAGTCCCTATATTACACAATCAAAAGGGGTTTAACAGTTTTCTTTTCTTGCTTATACAACTGTTAGCCTATAGCCAGTCCTTACTTCTGTCATGAACACTTAAAATTTAAAAAGCAGCATATAGCCTATCTTTTCCTAAACGCAGTAATAATAAACACGGTTAGTCAAGCCTATATTATGTTTTTAAAGAAGTTTACAAGTTATTAAAAACTTTTTTTTTGTCTGTTAATTTTATAGTGTTGGCTACGGTTTTCAATTTAATTAACTGAATAAAATGTCGAATTTGCCATGTAGCCTAGTAGCCTGTTGTTGTTGCTGTGTTTTGTCAAAAAATGAATTAAACCATATTATTAGGCCATGTAAAAAAAAAAAGTTGTTGATCGTCCCCGCCCGACATGCGAAAAAGGCCCCGACGATTTTAAAAAATTTTTTTCGTGACGATGGCCAGAAGTTGCAGAAAACACGGGGAAATCCTATTTCTAAGCCATTTGGATAGAAAATCGTACTCACACCGCACTAGGAGATCCTATCCGATCCACTAGGCCTAGCCCTCTATCGACCACCACGCAAAATTGTTAGAGCGCATGTGCAGCATACGGGTTGCTAATGAACAATGCACGCCATCTTTGATCAACAATAGCGAGAGTTCACACATGCGATTGTCTATGGTATATTAACAAAACGTTCTACAACAATGCCTTTTATTGTACTAACAATAGTCAATTCTGGGTGCAGTACACCAATTAAAGATTCGGTGGAGGTCGACATGACTTTATCGCAGGTGTTTGATGAATTCAATCAAGGAACATTTATTGACCAAAAATACATGAAACATTACAATCAATATGAGCAAAACTGATGTTGACAGGCTACAATTAAACAGAAGCAATTTGGTCGAGAGACGCAATGTTCTATATATTCTGTCCTCTTTATTTCTCTTTACGGTCCGCTGTACCTGGTGCTTAAATAAAAAAAAATTTTTTTTAAAAACCTCCCTCCCTACGACTTAAAAAAAAAGGACGATCAACAACTTTTTTTTTTACATGGTTTTATTATTATTAGGTGATAATAATAATAATGTGAAGAAATAAGAATATTGTGATGTCACTGTCTGCCCTCGGGTTTTTGGTTTGTTTAATTCAAATGTAGGCTAATGTTCATGGGTTTTATTCATTACCCATTTCGTAAATATTTGAATCTCGTTTATATTTAATATTTCATGAGTTTGCATCTCGACTGAAGCTGTGAAAAAAAGTTACGCACAAACACTTAAATTGGCATTTTAGTTTGCACTATTTGCATAATAGGCTACTAGCCTAATTTGCACAGTGAGCAGAATTTTTTAATCGATTAGGCCTATCAGTCCTTGTGATAATCAATTCATATTTTACTGTATTTTCTAGGGCCTTTAAAACTCCCGTTCTATTGTGTACTGTTTGCCCCTTCAGATCATGTTTAACTTTATTACTTTAGCTGCACTTCAGTAGCCTAATCGCAAATTAGGTTGACAAGCAATCTTCCCACATTTGCGCTTCCTGACCCCGTGCCAACCTCATTGCCTATACTGTGTGACTGAGAACAAAAAATCTCTGCTGACCCTCCAATTAACTCTAAGAATCGTCGAGACATGAATATTAACTACCAGTTAGGCCAATCGCAGTCTTGATGTCAGAAAAGGGGAACGTTCCACGCTGATTCCACAGAACCTGGATAAAAACTGGACGTTTCCGTACAAGGGATGAAAGCTAATTTTGTTACGCATCTACAATACGGTCAGATTGTGAAACCCCCGATTGCAACACGTTATTTTAATGGATGTCATAAAAAAATATTTCAGGAAATACGTGTCGAAACGACAAGATTCAATATAGCTAGCTAAAATGTAACATTACTGAAAATGTTATATTTCTGAAGATGTTATAGTTGCCACACTGTAGCCTAGTCATATGAGGTGGTCATGGAGAATCCGACTTCTTATGGCATACATCAAATCTGTATTATATCTATTTTACTATGTTCTCTCTGTCCTCAACATTGCCGGGGCAGCTGGATGTAAGTAGTGAGCTATTTTGATCGATGTAGTTTTATTTAAAAATGAATTCAGAAACTTATTAATTATTATATCCACTCGGAGCCTATATTTCAGGACATGCAGGCGACTATATTGCATGGTTATATTTGATTGTGTAGCCCACTTGCTTTTTATAAATAGGCTGTTTATCCTGTTCGTTGGTAATAGGTGGCTCGGCATTACAGCTGTGGGAGTGCCTGAGAAGATGGGATGCACAAATCTACCGCTTACAAACAAACAGAAGATTCTATGTAAAAGAAAGCCTTATCTATTGCCAAGCATCAAAGACGGCGCGCGCCTGGGTATTGCCGAATGCCAGACGCAGTTTAAGCACGAGCGATGGAACTGTTCTACCACAAAAGAGCTGTCTGTTTTCGGATACGAGTTAACGAGTGGTGAGTAGTTGGAGTTTTCAATATGGTGCGGTTAATCTCAGAAATTTGTTTAGGAATTGTTTACGAGACCCGTTCAGCAATATATAGCGTACATTTATGAGCAATACAGTTATTATAATGCTATGATTGCATGGTTTAATCATTAACGCTATGGACATTTGTGCAACAATTTTTGTGAGAGTGCAATAAACGACAAGTCTGTTATTTAAACATTGCGAGTAAGTGTACATATGACAGACATATTCCAATGGGTCATTTCTCTGGACCTCCCCAAATTTAAAATATAAGATAACAAGACTGATTTTCAGGTAGTGGTGAACTCAGCCCAGCAGGATTGATTCTTAGAAGTCAAGTGTGCCAATAAACAGCGGCTCAGGTTTGATTAAATTTTGGTGTCATCCACAAAAGCAGCAGCCTCAGGCACATCCACACTTCCGTAAACACACTTTAACAAGACCTTACAAAGTGCCTCTCATAAAACCACAGCACTATGTCAGGGTACAATTTACACCCAAACAGCATCAGAGAAAACTATTGTCATCAGAAAATGTTATTTTAAAGCCAAGGAGCTAGATTTTCATCAGAAAAAAAGAATTAGACATGTCTGTCCAATCTAAATTCACATTATACAGTAGAAGGAAGATTCCCTTCTCAAAACAGATGAATTGATAGGAGTGCTTTTGGCATTTATACATTTGTTATAAATAAAATAACAATGAAAATGAATCAAAGAAAGAGATGAGAACACTGCCCCAGGGAACTCCATAAACTCAAGGGTAAAGTATACAAGAAATAAGAAGTGAAATAAAGGAGTACGAGATGTTTGGAACATGTCAATAAAATGAGAAAATTGTGAGCAGATATTATTGAAGCAGTGGAACTGTTTGGAATTGAAAATAGTCAAATGTATTATAACATGTTACACCATTTGAGCGCGTTTAATATCAGAGCTTTGTATAAACGCCTGTTGGGGGGTTGTGCTGGGCTCAATGGGGGCTGAAACCATATACACTCAGCTGTTACCCTCCCAAAAAAGCTCCAGCCATTTTTTAAATCAAAATTTAGACTCATAACGCATACAGTCAACCAGGACAAAAATATATACACTCTTTGCATGTATCTTAATGAGAATCACCTGGATAAATAAAGTGTGGATAGGTAAATAGATAAATAAATAGATTTTTTTAAACGTACTTTATCGAGAAATCTCCATTTCAACCAATCCTGAACATATTCACAAGTCTAAAGAAATTAATTCACAACATAGAAAAGAACAAACAAGATCAAAAAACATCAACAAGATAGATAAATAGATGGATATATCGATCTTTTAATTAAAAATATTAATTAATTCATTAAAAATACAATGTTATGTATATATATTAGCCCTAACTGACTCTTGCTTTGACAGTCCACTAGTCTTGGATTTTATTCATTTTAAAAAGCTGGGGCATTTTACTAATAAACAGAATGTTGTTGGCACAACTGATTGAATGATGTATTACTCTCCCCTTATGGAAAAAGAATATGCTGCAGTATATTGTAAATATATCAAAATTATCTTCACAATATATTTAAAATATACTGCAGTATATTACATTTCCATAAGGGTCAACAGTGCAGAGGGGAAAATAATAGTGTAAAATATTTTAGACATTAATATTGCTATACATATGCAAAGCCTTTCAAACAATTTCTTGAGGTGAAAGATTAATATATTTTTCCATGACACAATATGGATATATTTTGATAAATCTTCTGACTTGTCCACTCTCTTAACTACTTCTAAGTTCTCCAATTTACCATATCCTTGCACAACCCGTGATCACCACATCAATATGAATATAATTGCCATTTACCCTGATTGCTTTGATGGCAAATTTCTGGAGTGAAAGCAACCGAATTCTGTTGTTGATTTTATGTTTTTGTTGAACATTTGCTAACAATACTTGATAATCTGAAAGAGAACAGACATTTTAGAAGGTTGAGAAAATAACACAGTGCATTTTGAATTTCAAATTGGTCAACCTTCCTGATGCAGAACAAATTTCACAGATATTTGCTCTATGTGCACAATGCCTGAGGCTGAACTGAACTTATTTTATTGCCACGGAACATGAATCATAAGGGAATTATTGTAAGAATACTTATTACTGATAACAAAATGTTTGATTCACATTTGGATCTGAAAAATATTTTATTAGCAGCAGCTGCTATAATGTGAAATGCATGAAATGGTGCACATCTGTTTCAATTTACCATGCTCAACACACCACTGATCCATGGTAAAGTGTTTTTGTTGAGATATTTTACACTGCCCATTTTAATCCAAGGAGATTTCAATAATTACAAGGAATGGCATGTAATATTAAAAACAGGTACTTTGTACTCTAGAATGCCATGCCAGCATTCCCAAGATTTAAAATCCAAGGAATTGTGTATATAAACTATTTATTTCTCTTTCTTTTTTAAAACAATCCGATTTTATCATAATTACACCACATAATTAAGTTAAAATTGAAGTTCTTTATAAAAAAATTCAGCATCTTTAAAGAGCAAGAACTTCATGACTCATAACCATTTAATATAAAACACCCATGGCATTTATTTCGAGATTGTGCCATGTTGCAGAGATAGAGTGTTCCTATATCACTTGGAGTACAAACACCTCTGTCTCAGTGTGGTCAAGTGGGACATTTTTTGTCAATGAGATAATGGCTTAATTGGTGACAACCTTCTTTTTAAATTAGGATTCAAACATGGGATTAAAAATCTCTCAAAATAAATGGTTATTAAAAAAAGTTTAATCATTGTTTTTTCAAAAGCAATATTAGGGGTCCTAGGAAGATACACCACTTCGAATCTTTTGGATCACCTTTTTAGTCCAATCAGATGTTGCCGAATATTTCATTGCTTTTATTTTTTCTTCATTATACATTGCATTATATAACTTTTTACATGCCTTCACCCTGGAGGAGATAACCGTATATTTTGCTCCTTTCTAATTTATGCATTTATTATTTATAATAATTATTTGGAATGGAATGAAATAAAATTAACCCCTTAAATGACATGAATGTTCAGGACTTATTGCATAATTCCGTTTTTAGACCATTTTCAAAAGGATTCATTTAAAATCATGTATATACATATATTTAATATATGTATATATAAATATGTACGTTTATTTTTTGTTTACAAGTCGCATTCATCCATCAAACTTAGTGTATACTAACATATGTGTACATTTTTTGACAGGCTACCATTTGGTTATAGCCTTGCGATAACACATAAAAACTTTTTGCTTGTTAAGTTCAAATATTTTTTTGTGTTTTTCCTTTTTTCTTTGTTGTTTTGATTGTTGAGAAGTAAAAGAACTGTCTTATGACTAACTGAAGATATTTCAGCTAAATCATTTTCACAGCAGATTTTTGTTTCTCTAGTAAGATATCACAATAGATTTGTTTCATGGCAAGATATCACAGAATTATGAGCATGAGTAACTGTAAATGACCACAAGGTCAAAGTCTTTTGGTGTTGTAGATTACGGACCTGCTGTGTTCTCGGCGGTTGCAGGGACGAAGGAAACGGCCTTCATCTACGCAGTGATGGCGGCAGGGCTGGTGCACGCGGTGACCCGCTCCTGCAGCGCTGGCAACATGACCGAGTGCTCCTGCGACGCGAGCCTGCAGGGCGGATCGGCCGCCGAGGGCTGGCACTGGGGCGGCTGCTCTGACGACGTCAAGTACGGCACCTGGTTCAGCCGCAGGTTCATCGACAATTCCGTCAAGAACATCTCCGCCAAGGGGGGCGACGCCCTGCTCACCATGAACCAGCACAACAGTGAGGCGGGACGGCAGGTGAGCGAGAGTCGGGAGAGAAATAAGAGAAGGGAGGAAAGGACAGGTGAGAGAGAGAGAGAGAGAGGACCATTACAAATGTGCTGGTATTAGCACAATGCAGAGAAAGGCATTTTAAGGAAGGTGCAGACATAACATAACAGTGCACGTGTATTTCTCATAACACCATAAAACCCACCGGTGCCATTTCTCATCGCTGCAGGTAGCAGACACTGCGTGAGTGAATGAATGGGTCAGTTAAACATAGGCCTGAATTCAATTGACATTTGTCCTTAACAACATTTGTTATGATTAAATGCACATGTTGATTTTGTTCTCCAGAGACAGTTTTGCGAGTTTAATAAGCAACAGAATTAATTCGTGAAACTGTGTTTGTGAACAATGCAATGAACACTTATTTACACATGTATTTAACACACATATTTAATAATAAGTCAAATTTAAGAGGAAATGATGATTGAATTGAGGCCATAGTGCACTGTGTCTATACTGGGTGGTTTGCACTGATATCTAATAAGGAATTAGGAGGTAGTATAAAGTCCAAGGGATTTAATGTTTTCAAGTCCAAGGGATACCAAAGACTAAAATCAGCACTTTTGAAAACATTTGACTTCATGGAGATGAAAACAGGCATTAGCGTTTGGTAAATTTGATTTCATACTGGAGTCCAAGTCCAGCATGCTGACAAACACTATGCCTGCAGAGTCAACTCTGCTGTTGAGCTTAGCTATTCCCAGAGTGCATGCTGTCACTGTGCTGTTCCCTGACTACACTGACTTATGTAGATCCAGTTCACTGTAAAGATCCCTTCAGGAAATGCTAAGCCTTTATTCAGGAGGGAAATTAAATATTACTAAAAGCTGAATTGTGGTTGACCCTTGCAAGAAGGAGCACTATTTGATATTAAAGTGCGGAAGCAGATATTAAGGACTGATGGTTAACATCAGTTTTGTGTGATGCAGTTTCACTCATTTATTTGATTCTGCAAATTAACTTACTTTAGCATTGACGTTGTTTAGTGTGCCCATGCCATGTAATCTGGAAACTTGAGAATAAACATCTTACATCACAAAGGTAACACGTTAAAGCAATCACGTTACCTTTAACAACGGCCAAACAGGGTCTGGCTGTATCCACACCTGAGCAGCAGAAGACCTCGGTGGGGCATGTCCAATTATAGGCTTGTGTGATGCTGCAGCCAAACTACAATAACCAATAAATATGTATTTTTATCATATAATTTGCCCATAGCTTTATATATTGAGACTGAGCTTTATGATTATTGAAGATTTACATGTGCCGGCCCTCATTTAATTGCATTATGCAGCTATATCTCGTTTTTTATTTTAAGAATTGTATTCATGATAATACTCATTTCTGTATACCAAAATCTATATCCAATAGGTTATGTCATTAAATTATCTTGTATATTTGGCTAAACTAAGAAAACATATAGTATATATTATTAATGTACATAAACATAACAAACTCCATATATGCCTCATTTATTTATACCTCCTTGTATCAGAGTTTGTTCTTTCTGGTGGTGTAAGCGCCCAATCCTTGGCTGGTCCTTCAACCTGCTTGGTGACTCCAGTTAATTTTTAGTTCCATTTCCAGCGGAAATCCTAAAGGACTGGTCTCAGTTTCTGGGGAGAAGTCCCACACCCACTAAGACCAGCATATGTTCCACAGGAACTTTAACCAGTCACCACATGGTGAATTTCACACCAAAGTAATAGAAGAGTGTCATTCACTGCACATTTCCAGGTCCCACAAGATAGCTGTGTCTGTCCTGCATTGTCTGTTTGCTTTACAAACATACTGTTTTTCCACTCTCCTGATGGAGCAGGTCATTTGGGGTCATCCAGTGTCCCTACTCTCCAACCGTGACGCTTGAGTTCAAACTAATTTTTCTTGTACGTTCTTCAAGCTGTCAGGAAAACAATAACAAATTGGAGTATGTTTCATACCACTCCTAACAAATTGTGTGTCTTATGTCTCTCTCTCTCTCTCTCTCTTTCTTCCTCCTCCTCCTCTTCCACAGGCTGTGGCAAAAACCATGTCCACCGATTGCCGATGCCATGGTGTCTCAGGCTCCTGCGCGGTAAAGACGTGCTGGCGGACACTGGCGCCCTTCGAGCGGGTGGGCAACTTCCTGAAGGAGCGCTACGAGGGCAGCATACAGGTGCTGGACCGTTCCAAGAGGAAGGTCCGGCGCAAGGAGAAGGAACAGCGGCGGGTGCCCATCGCCAAGGAGGAGCTCATCTTCCTCAACAAGTCGCCCAACTACTGCCTGGAGGACCGACGGGTGGGCGTGGCGGGGACGCGGGGCCGCCGGTGCAACCGCACCTCGGCCGGGCCCGACGGCTGCAACCTGCTGTGCTGTGGTCGCGGCTACAACACCCACGTGGTTCGCCACGTGGAGCGCTGCGAGTGCAAGTTCGTCTGGTGCTGCTACGTCCGCTGCCGCCGCTGCGAGAGCATGAACGACATGCACACCTGCAAGTAGGGGCCCCGCGGGCGCCAGGGTCCAGACGCGGACGGGGAGGGTGCGGACCCGTCGTGGCAGCGGAGGTCTTCCCGGCCACAGATAACGGGGGACCGTCACATTGTAACTCCTTTGTGCTAACTCAGGAAAAAGAAGTACTTTTTTTTTTTAAAAAGGCTTAGAAAAAGTGGGGCTGGCCATTCCCACACCTGAGTGCACGCTCCACGTTAGACAGGAGGGGGCGATTGACACAGCTCAGCCGCCAACAGTGGGAGAAGTGCTGCCCGGGATTTAAGGATCTAGACACAGGAGTTTATTTACTCCTGCATGGATTCAGGCTCATTCTGGGAGAGACTGGGAGAAGCATCTGCAGAATTTCAGTGAGCCGTGTAAAGGGAAAACAAGCACAAACTTGACAACGGCTGGTCTGTGAAATTAGAGGAACCGTGTAAATTCTGTAGATTTCATTACTGTTATTGCAGGTGAAAGAGCATGAAAGTTCTCATCTGCACTCCCCACGGCTCAGCTCAATTTAGGGAAATAAATTCATTCATGTAATGAACTGCGAGGTTGAACAAAGAAAATAATATTTTTATAAGTTCTGCTCTGCTAATGAAATGTTTCAAATCTACTGAGACTTTTAAAAAGATTTTCACATGTGATTGGTCCACAGATCATTTCCATTGAATTATTTTCAATTATTTTTTGATATTTTACATAACGTAAAGCTGTTTATTTTTCAGTTCAATTAAATATTCTGTGTACAAAAAGCATTGACAAAGTAAAGTGATAAATAAACACACATTTAAAAGAAAGAAAAAATTTACTGTACATTTCCTAAATGCATATACAGGCCAATATATAAAATTAAGTAGCATCTTTTTGTAAACTGCATTCAATTGTTTATATAGTGTAAATATTAAATTATAAATTATCTCAAAAGGAAAAGCCTGCTATAAGCAACCTGTATGCTGTACATATTATTTTAGCTTATAACCATTGCAGTGTTGTGATGCCATTTTGACAGACATATGCCTAATTACATACCAAATTAGGAGATAAGTACGTACTGTATGTTAAACAAGTAGCGTCCTAATACATAGTTTGTCAAATAAGATGCATTCGAGTTCGGCTCTTAGGAACAGATGGTTTGTTTCTAAGTGACTGTCTATGCAAACTATGGGGCTCTCCTCCTCTCCGTCTGTCTCCAGTGTCCGAATCCCTTCTCTTTGCTGTGAGAGTGGGGCAATGATTTGTGAAAAGTTGCAGACCTGTGCTAAATACCACACGTGCCTTCTTTTAAAGGGGGATTAAAGCTAACCAAGGTTATTTCAGCATAACACAGTAGAAGGCTAAAGGTTAAAAACTGTGTATTCATGGTGTTTCTTAATTAGAACACATAACATATACTGGACTTTGTTTGGGTGAATAGGTGTTTACCTGAGCTATCTCTGAATGCTCAAAAATTAGCCTTTGCGCCAGGCTTTTTTGGAAACAGCCAGTGTTCAGTATTTTCTACCAGTCACTTTTTACTCTGTTGCTTTTGAAATTATTTTTTCAGTTCTTTATTTTTTTTAAACAGTTGTATTTAATGTCATCTCAGTGGACGTGGTTCAGTCTCAGTTTCTCACACATGGCTCATGTTATGGCTCTTTTGCTGAGAATAGGCTATATTTTTGTAAACTGAAATAAATACTTGGTTTCAAATCTCATATTCTCTTGAGTGTTTCATTTCATAAACTACTACCTACAGACTAGCCGCAGTT
Organism: Synaphobranchus kaupii; assembly: GCA_029718625.1. Taxonomy (NCBI): domain Eukaryota; kingdom Metazoa; phylum Chordata; class Actinopteri; order Anguilliformes; family Synaphobranchidae; genus Synaphobranchus; species Synaphobranchus kaupii. The sequence continues at coordinate 82,930,264 of CM056376.1, read as the reverse complement.
TAGATAGATATATCTAAACACAAAAATATTGGTGTTTAGATAGTTTTTATATGCACATTGGTGTATTGATGGAGATACAGGTGCATTCAGCAGGGTTTCAGTTCATTATTATCAGTCAGGCAAATTCCAATCATCAGTGACTAACTGAATCAACCACCCCTGAAATTTATTGGCAGTTAGTGCTGCGTGGTGCTTGAGAAAACAGCTTAAAAACCAATCGTTTTCTAGAAATAAGCTTTACATGATCCCCACCACAAATTGCAATAGATTAGAAGTACACCAGACACTTCAGTGCAGGCATATTATATACATTTTTTTTATTACGCTGCAAGGATCAGGGAATACAGAGCTATGGCTTTTTATTGCCAGGGCTATCATAATGACATTCGGCCAATGACATGCCAGGTGTCACCTGATTGATGCTAGCTGTCCTGTACTACTGTGTGGATGTTCATTTTTGGAAATACAATGATGGGGTACAGCGGTAGCAATTCAAATTTGGGGAAAACAACTGGGGTGATAATGTTCAAATTATGTATATCAGGGAAAGAATCTCAATGTCAACATGTCCTAAATCAAAAAATATATTGAATAACATGCAGGTATCATCTGTGATGGGAAGACATTATCCCTGCAAGAGATTTACAGTCTTTGTGGTGGGGGATAAATGAATATGAAAAGCAAAAAATAATAATAATAATAATAATAAAGGGTATCACTAGCAAATTATCTGATGCATATAGTGATGTATGGGGGTCCATTTCTGGTTGACAAATTAAAAGTCAGTGAAATTACTTTCAGGTACCGATGTTATTAACTCAAACATGGGAATGCAAGTGAATTCAGTTACCCGCTGGAAGTCATAGACACAAATCCTTCATGCTGTCATCAAGAGGATAAAAATCTTGTGTTCCTGCCAAAATTTCCTCCCTGGGCTTTACAAGCTACTCCAACAACAGCTGGCTTTGAATAAAACAAGACAACAGGTTTGTCAAATCAAAGCTTTTAGACAGAACACATGTTTTATACCTTAAGGACCTGCTGTGCTTTGAAAATAAATTATACAGAAGCATATTGTGTTACCAAAAGAAAGAAGGTGCAAATATAAAATATGAATGCCCTATAGCATGCTTCAAACATGCTTCAAATGGGTGGCATACTGACCAGTTGTGTTTCTACTGGATTATATGATACAGTTACAGTACAAAATAATCCGCCTTGTGCAAACTAGGTTATTTGGGGTGTATCTGCCAAAAGTTATACACAAGACTATTTTTCAAGAAGAAAAAATGCACTCTTTCCATTTTAAGATTGATTTAATATTGACATAACCATCCCTGCTACATTTCCTTCATTAGTGCACTGACTACATCATCTAAGTGTGTCTTTAAGTGCACACTTGATTTATAGCACTTGATTTGATTTATAAAAAGTTACTTTTTTAATGCAATACAGCAATTCAGAGCATATACAGATAGCCATTAGTAACTACTTACAGGCCTTATTTTTTACGTAAATTTACCCATCTCACTAAGTTCTTGTTGCCTTGAATTGCCAGAATTCAGAGTATTGTCTCTTTCATACCCAACAGGGGGGCACAATGAGCAATGTGGAGATGACAGATGAGTGCCCTATTTATACCAAAAAAATAAATTGATAAATGTTTTATCTTTACCAAATGAAAGTATTTAAAGTACTTCGAGATGTTTGCATGAAGAGTGCTGTATAAGACCTTGCGGTGTTGCACTGCATTGCTTTGCGAGTGAAAAGATTGCAAGTTTTTTTGTACACAAGTCAATTTATCACAATAGTTATCTCTCAAGTATAGTGATGTGACTGTGACATTCCATGATATACTGTAGACATAATATTATAAACAATTATTCATGTCTGAATATTACAAACGTACTAAATAGTGCATTTTTGTTTTATTACTGAAATTATTTGTATTGTGAACCACAAATATGTACTTACATATTTACATAATTTTACAATGGGTCCTATAATAATAGTTGGCAAAACCAGAATTGTTTATTAAAAGTACTCATTTCACACCACACAACAGCACATAACAGCCCCAGTAAACTCTGGGGGTCCTGGGAACAAGTTTACCTGTTTTCCCTCCTAATACTTGAAGTATTGGAATTGCTGAGGGAATCTATATTAAAATATTGAATAGTGAAATAGGGTCTGTGAATATACTGTGCCCGGCTGACAGCAAATTCATTCAGACACATTGTTGGAAACCTGCTGAGAATTGGAAACTTCTTCAACTGTGTAGAATGGTATCAACTGCAGATTTCAAGCAGGGTATAACAAGCCTGTCCCATATTGTCATATGGGAGTGCAGCTTTAGGGAGACTTAAGTTCAGCCAAAAATCTGAAAAAAAAATAAAATACCCACAACACACAAACAAACATATCAAATAAAGACATTCAATAGAATCATTGCATTAATCTAACTATTTAAGTGAATTAAAGTGGAATACAGCCATGATTAAAAATAGCCCCGCTGTCCAGAGATGTCCAGTGTCATTAAGCAGTCCAACACACAAACTCCGCCTCCACGACTTTCCTCCATACACGCAGTGTTGCGGTCTCTGTACACTGTCGAAACGGACCACTGAACGGCATCAACCTTCCCAGTCGTCGCCTCACTCATCCCCCGCATTATCTTCTCCTTCCCTTCCCTGGTTGCCTTTTGAAGATTGCCTGCACTCCCAGATCAGTCCCGACATCTTCAACTCCAGTGAAGAGCGATGGTAAACTTTTTTGCTGCAGATCCAATGGACATTCCCGAGCATATGTTGCAAATGCGTCTCCATGGTGACGACCACAAACAAAATTATCCAGACTAAACAATTCGTCAATATTATCAAAACAAGCAGCAGGAGTGACATTCAAATCAACAAACAGGAACACGAGAGACAGCAGGACTACATGTCGCCATTACAGCACCACGTGACGTCACTCACGTTAATAATCATTCAGATATTACTCACAGCCATTGTTTAGAGACTCTTCCAAAGGTGACTCTGCCAGATCAAATGACATAGGCCTACTCCTGCTTTGGACTAAAGTGTAGAATTTGTCACATGAAAGAACTTACATCAATTGTTCTCAAGCTGAGGAAAAAATATGTGTTCGGAATTTTGTGTTACATTCCCTTGTAACTGGGCAGCAAACATAATGTGTTACAAATAAAAATGTCTAAGAATTGAAAACTTTCTAAAAATAAATCATGTCAAGGATACAGTGTATTGTAATTTGAATAATTTCAGTGCTTTTAACAAACATAGAGCCTATCATCTTTAAGATAGCATTCTTTACGGGAGTTATAATTAGTATAAGCAAATAAATCCACAAAATACTTAATGTGTTAATGCAGAAGATGGCAGTCTCTCCAATTTAGTTTTCTAGCCTGCTTTTATGAAACACGAGTTTAACATCTAAATGAAACAAAATAGGATATAGTAAAGGATATACTGTATAAGATTTGTTCATGAGAGTCCCCATGTTTTGAAAATTTTGATGCACACAAACCACGGAACAATGCTTCCCTGTCTTACAAAGATAAAACGTGCAGTAAGAAAAGAAAAAACATGCAATAATGTGACACTGCCTATTGTTCAACGTTTATTCACTTGGTCCAAGTTTATGCCATTTCAATTGGCTATAATTGCTGTGTCTAATTTTTTTTTTTTCATGACCAGTTCAACCAAGCATAAAACACCAAGCCTTGCCAAGAACAGTTTGCCCTCCGGCACTTTTCCCACTGTATGCATTTTCATGTTTTTCCCAAGGAGAACTAGAGCACATGTCAAGCTCTCCAGGGCTTGAACAATAAAGACTGGATCTAACAAGAACACTGTCTCCCAATATAAGCAACACAGAGTAGAGTTCAAGACTGCGTATCATCCTTTTATACAGTCTATGGTATCATCGCAGTTTAAGATTCTCAACACAACTACAGGACTCCCTGTCCCCTTGTGGTTGTAGGATTATATTTTAAAATATCACTGTGGTGCTGTGAGTTTTCTGGGGCAGTATAAGTAATGATGAATTGAATGGACTCTTGGCTGGAGATAGCTGTGGCTTTGTTGAGAGAGACAGGGCTTTTGTATTTCTCACGGAGTCACAATCCTGTATGGGGGCCTGTGTCTCATCAAAACTTTCTTCTTCAATTTTTTTACCCATTTCTTTTCTTTGTAGCATGTGCCATAAAAAGGCTTCCTGCCAACAGAAACCCAAAAAAGCTCCTCTGGAGATACATCTCTAGATGTATCTCCAGAGTGACTGAGTCAAGACAGAATTGTATTCTGAAAGACAAGGCTGTGTATGTGTATACACTTCGCTCTTGATATCCATCCGCCTGATAACGTGTGAAATTGGATATCTCACACTTCAGGACCATTCACCATGAAGCTCCTATGTTGAAAATGTGGTGTGGTATAACACAAACACACACTGTAAATGTGTGCCTCTATTTGAGAAAAATAAAACATATTAACGTATTTTCAAGTATGCTCCGAGCACGTTCACCCGTTCTGCTTCAATAATGTTCATATTACTATGATTATCACTATTCAAGTTATCTGAAGGTCAGCAAAAGCGAATGGAATATTGTTTAAGATATTTTTCTTGTTGCAGGTTCGCACTATTCAACTTTTTTGGGTTAGTTTACAACAAAGAGGAAGAATAAATGCAGTACAATATAGTCTATTTATAAGTCACTGCAGCACATGGCCATCCATAGTGGAGCAGAATGGTATTTCCATACCTTGGCTATGGGGACATGAGAAATCTGGGTTAATATTCTAGGTGAGCACTCAACCAATCAGATGATTTGCATGCCAATGCTGAGAGCCATTTTCCCCCATCTTGTAAATTTGATGCCATAGTAACTCCCATAGGAGCTACCGTTCCGTGTGGTTTGGTTTTTAGCTAGCACTAAATGCTGCTGTTGCAGTAGTGTAGTGAGGTAGTGAGGGACTGAGGAAAGCACTTTACCTGGGTATTTTGTGGGAAAACAGAGGAAAATGTCATGGAAGGAATCACACTCATCTTCAATTAAGTGGTAGTGGCATTCAATTTAAATGTCTACCCATCTTGGTAACACGTATATTGGTTGTATATTCACCAGGGTATAGGTTTATAGGCCATTAGAACTTATTTTGGAAGAAGAGGGACCTGTACAAACAAGACAGGTTACAACTCAATTGGAGGGAATCATTGCACCCACGGCATATATTTAAATAAGGAACCTGGACTGAAAGGAGATTAACTAGTGTTAAAGGTAGGAATGTGCAGACAGCCCAGGTGGCGGGTATAAATAGTGCTTAAAATAGCATCAGGGAGGACATTCGAAATAAATACCACTGATTGCTGATTTTTAAGGAGGGTATTTTTGTTGTTCAGTTGGGCATGGGCGGGAGGGGAGAGAAAAATGTGTCTGGTCAAATGCTAAAAACATAAATATATTTGTATCTAACAAATAAGGCACCTGGCCTCATTGCCATATATAAATTAGTACTCAAAGGATGACGGGACTTTGAAACTCCCAACATGGCAATATAACTGCCTACTCAACTGACCTCAGTATACACCACAGACACCATGGTAAAAGAAAATGTCTTTGTTAGAAAATGGAAGGAATGAAAATGGCACATTGAAAATTTTGTTAAAGCTAATGTTTACTTCTCATTTTTTATGATACAAAGGATATTTTTGTTTTGTGGTAAATTGTACACATCTGAGTATGCTAACAACCCTACTGACACAGAATAATTGCTTTCTCCAAGACTTTAACAACAACTAATGACTTTCAGATATCTAGACTTGGTAGCCTTGATAGCTCTCTGGTGGTAGAGGAGTTTCAGGAAGTCATTAAATGTATGCAGTCTGGAAAATCACCAGGGCCAGATGGGGTCTGTATGGAATTATCTAGGACTTTTTCAGGTGAACTCTCCCTCTTGCTCTTGGAAATGTACTAAGGGCCTCAATCTGCCTTTTAACCGAAAAGGATAAAGACCCTTTACTTTGTGAATCTGAGCAACTAATCTCGTTCAATGTTGACTATAAAATTCTTGTAAAATGCCACGCTGTAGGCTTTAAAAAGGTCCTGTCATCCCTCATGATCTGATCCAACAGGATTCCTGATATAAATGTGTTCGTAGGTTGATAAATCAGAATTAATCGTATATTAGGAAGCGCGTGCACATCATTATGAATTACCATATGCTCACACCCATTTACTACCATATTTGGCAGGGCCTTTTAAAACACACATGCCAACGTGGTTTTCTCCAGTATTATTGGCCATGGCGGGCAACAGGAAAGCAAAGAAGAAGATTTTTTTCTGTGAGGGTAAAATTTAAATGCTTATGAATGAACATGAAAATAAACATGTGCTTATTGGGAGAGTTAGTAGTGGTGTGCAGCCTAGCTCAAAAGCTGCTATGTGGCAGAGGATAACCAGGGCTAAACTTCTTCCCCTGAATTTCGAACTACAGCTGAGATAAAATAGAAAAAAAGAAAATAACCATTCACAAAAAAGTTCTGCCAGTACAGGTGGAGGAAAGGGCATCCCGGACCTCCCGCCTGCATAAGAAAGGATGGGGGATATCATTGGGAAAGCGGCCATGGAAGGAGTGATAGAAGATGGCAACTGCGAATTGATTCGTCAAGTCTTCAAGTTTCTCTCACACCGGGTTTTGACGTTTTCTAGTTCTTCTAGGCTAATAAAGCTATATCGGATTTTTAGAAGAAAAAAAAAAAAAAAAAGGTTACATCTTGGCATACAACATGAGGGTGATGCGTAATTAGTTTCATATGGCTGTCTTCAATAAAGCCTTATACAGAAGCTATTTCCTCATTTAATAATTTTAACCGGCTTATGCTTCATTCCATTTAGGCTGCATGTGATGAGAAGCTAATAGCGGTGTCAAATTAAAAATCAACTTATTAAAAGTCAACTTAGTCAATCAATATCATTTCTGCCAATTAGGCTACACAACGTACATCTACAGCCACAATGCGTAGGCTAAATGCATTTTTAAATATTGCCCAGATGCATTAACAGCTTTTAATATTTTTTTATATACTCATACTCATTTAAAGCGAAATCTGATTTTTAAGCTCACATAACCTATGTTTTCCAAAGAGCACCTTTTTGTTTATCACCTGTTGACTCCACAGTGCTCTGAACAAAAGTTATGTTTTTCATTATTTAGGCTGCACAACTATTGTTCCTTTACATGCAATGTCACTGGGAAAAAGTCTATGCAAAGTCAAGAGCTGCTGTTGCATACTTTACGATCAGGTTTGAACGTAGGCCTATTTATGATAAATGAGGCCCATTGTGTCTTTTTATTGTTTACATTTATTTCTTCAAACTGTAGTAATATAGTAACTGTCATGAGGATCCTGGGATGGGTCAAGAGGTTTAACATTCAAACTCAGATTTATACAAAGTAATGATCGAGCCATTTACAGTAAACTCTAAGCAAAGGGTTTTGAAAGGTAATGTCACTTTCATATTAATAACAAGCTTCCGACAATAAGAAGAGGTTGTTGATAAGGTTCTCATGCATAAACCACAAGGTGTATTCTTGAAATGTTACCTCTGGAGTAACAAGATTGACAGCTGTGAATACTTTGATGGAAAGTCTTTGTCTTGAAACTTCAGTACTGCATCAGCATCTGGCATGACAGTACCAGTAACAACCATTAAAAATTGATACAGCTCAAGCAATTAAGAGCAGCTCCATCCATGGGTTAGGCTATAAGCACTTGCATTAATTTCAACTTGAATAAAACAATATACTGTATATGCAATCATATTTCTTGCCTTTTTACATTTGCTTTGTTGTGGGAACAAATACAAACAGAATAAATTATGAATCAACCTTTGAAGTTCAAGCTAAAGACCATTAAGACCATAAAGAACATTATTTTTTATAATTTACCAACAGCTAATTCGAATTAATGGCATAAAAACAAATGGTAGTGAGAAACTATCGATATGCAAAGGTTCATGACCTGGACCTTCCTTACCTAGGGTGCGTCCCAATAGTCGAAAAATGCCCCGGAAACAGATCTTTGTGTTTTAATCTAATGTTGCTGATTACATCTTAATTACGTATTAATGGTTACATATTAATGTCTCGACGCAAACCACAATGGCAGGTGCATTGTATATTGTACATGCAAATACTTGTACTCAAAACGTTCAGGCAGTTTTGCATATTTCCGGGTAGGAGAGGAGTGGTAGTGGAGGAGTGGAGGAAAGGAGGTGGGGAGTGAAAAATATTGGGACGCAGCCCCAGAGTTGAGAACCTCTCTCAGAACTGCTCTATTTATGCAGTTATGCTGCTGCCATCTAGTGGACAAATCTCATTTTGTGAACAGAATGTGAAATGGATGCCCCCACATGTTATTTTGGTCATGAATTATAAAGCCATTCTGTGGACAAACATGACATTTACATGGGACTAGATCCAAAATTACAGGAATAGATACAACCACGAGGCATCAACCATCTTTAATAAATAATTGTAGCATACATTCAAAAAGGTTAAACAAAGGTAAAACTTAACAGCACAGAGAATGAAACATCTCCACTGCATTTCACGCACATGAAACAGAACTCAGATTGACAGTTAAAAGTATCAGTATTTGCTTTTGTCCTGAAGAAAAAAAACCTCACAATGATTTCACCCAATATTTGTAATTTCAACAGCATAATGTGCTATGTTTATTAGACTGGTTTTAATAATACAGGCCTTAGGAGGTATGCTTGTTTTTCTTTTGGTTCAATTCCAACATACAGTATATGAAAAAACCTACATTTCTGGATCAGTGGCTTAAAAACAGTTGGTTATACAGTTCCATAGTTTAAATGCAGAATACTTGACAGCAAAAACTATTCACAATTATACAGTACCAGTCAAAAGTTTGGACACACCTACCCGTAGAGTTTTTTTTTTGTTTTTTTTACTGTTTTCCACATTTTAGAATAGTAAAGACATCAACACTATCAGATAACACAAATGGAATTATGCAAAGACCCAAAAAAAAGTGTTAAACAAATAAAAAAGGTCTTATATTTTAGATTCTTCAAAGTAGTCACCCTTTGCCTTGATAACAGCTTTGCACATTCTACCTGGAAATAAGGTGTCAAGAGTCTTTTGATATCCTTTTATACAGAGTCATGATAGCATCACCTGTTTACCTGTGGAATACTTGTTTACCACAGAAGTTGGTTGAGAGAATGGCAAGAATGTGCAAATCCGTTATCAAGGCAAAGGGTGGCAACTTTGAAGAATCTAAAATATAACACTTTTTTTGATTTGTTTGCATAATTTAATTTGTGTTATCTCATTGTTTTGATGTCTTTACTATTCTAAAATGTGGAAAACAAGAAAAAAAACTTTTAAAAAACCTATGAGTAGGTGTGTCCAAACCTTTGACTGGTACTGTATATCAATAATTTATATATACAGTATATATTTTAATGAGGTGATATACAGTATATTGCAATAAAAAAGTGCTAAAGCGGAACAAAAAAATACGTTCTTCAGAAAAATACGGCCATCTTCATGTGAAACAGAGTCGTTACCAAATACATGCAAGGAAGAGGATATTCAGTAATTGAAAAGTGCATTCAGTTAGGCCTACTGTGCCCACCCACATCGACCCTCTCCCCAATGTGGTACGACCTTGTAATTCTCTTTTGCAATTTTTTCAATGCATAGACGTTTAGCATTGTTCCAAATGCTGAAATGGATAAACGTGAGCAGTGTCAGAAAATAGTGCATTGCTGAAGCATTGCCTAAAACATGCACTGCGCCCGGCGTAAGGCAAAACACTGAAAAGGTCAGATCTTTTTTTCACAGATCTCAGAACGTTTCCCCCTGCCTTCAGTTCCGCTTCCTCATACCGCATTTTAAGGATCCCATTTTTCCTCAATCATATATAGTGAGGGTACACATTTTGAAAAGGGAGGACTACGAACTGGCTCTACAGCACATTAAAGCACTGTACACAAATCCCTCAAAACACAACGGAGCGAGAGGCCACTTCATACTGCAGTTATACAGCGCAACACAAGGGTCACGCATGAAACCACATTTTTTAAAACGTGCACCAGAACCTTTAAACACACGTATCATATCATTGCTTTAGATACATAGAAATTTTGCATGCTTCACCAGTCCAGCTAACTTCTCCTGGGTATAGCTTTCCAACACCTGGTGTATCCTTCCCCAAGCCTCTTTTGAGCATATACTTTAAAATGTGTTCAAAATAGCAATATTGTAAAGCACTGATATTTTATAGTTTTTTTTGGAAAATTATCAATGCATTTCCCTTTAAATGACAGTATGTAAAGTGCTGATATTGTTCAGCAGAACTAATATCCGGGGACTTTAAAAATATTGTTTCCCCTATTAAACCCTAAAAAAAACAAATCACACTTGAAAAAAATGTTTGGCTGGACACAAAGGAACAGTCCAGACAAGCTGCACTGCCTAAACATTGTGCCCATTTTGAAGATGCAAGTGCAGAGAGTTCTGGGGATCTCGAGGGCCCCTCTCCGACCCAGACAGCGTCACCGTGCGTGCGCGCCCTCCTACTCGGGCGTTACCTGGGCTACGTTGGCCCGGAAAGGGATCTTCATGGCGCCAGCGCTGGTCTGCTCGGGCCAGAAGGGGGGCTCGTGCTGCAGCGGGGTGCGCCGCGGGAAGAAGGTGTGCCGCAGGTCGTAACGGAGCAGGCAGCTCAGCGACGCCATGTAGATGTCGGCAAAGCGGGACAGCCGGCGGGAGAAGTAGGTGGGGTTGTGGTAGGTGCGGAAGAGGCTCCCGAACTGAGAGTTGAAGATGGTCTTCGTCCGTGACCTAGGGGCAAAAGGAGGGGAGGTCAGTTAGTTAATTATTAACTAATACTAACATTTTAACTCCGGAATCTTCCATCTTCAATCGAGAATGAGCCGGTGTGGTGTGGGTGCAGGATTTTGTTCCAACCAAGCAGTAACACACCTGATTCTACTAATAAAGATCCTTAGCAAAGACTCTAGTGGTTGATTAGTAGAATCAGGTGTGTAACTGCTTTGTTGGAACAAAAGCCTGCACCTACACTGGCCCTTTCTGGATATAACTTGCGTTTTGATGGAAAGACAGTCAACAAAGAAGCAATGCACATTTACTTTTAACATAAAATTCATTCTTTTTTATTTGTATATGCACATATGTCAGATTTCTTAGAACCCCTGTAGTGGCTGTTGCTGATGTCATGGCACCTGTCAATCATGGAACAATGTATCCAACTCTACGAGCGTGATATTCTTATTTCACCAACTCAGATTAATTAAGGTTTATGGTCCAGCACATCATAATTAAATAACTTATTTAAACTCATAAACTAAGCAGCGGATTGTTGCCCCTCATCCCAGCTTGCTCTGCAATACCTCATTTCCTCTCGCTCCTTGATCCATTCCTGGACGACTGCTTGAGAGGCCGGGTCTCTGTGGACCTGCATGTTGGATAGCAGAAAGAGCCTGTAAAACACTACTGAGACCTGGTTTTGAAATAAAATGCCTCTTGAATGGCTAACATGCTTGATACTCTGTAAAAAAGTAAAGATCACCTGGAGCTAATATCACACATTTTGGCTGATAAACATGATAATGACTCCATTTAAGATAAACAGAAAAAATGCACTTATAATAAAAATGTATTGTCTTTTTTTCTTTATATTTTAAATTAGGCATGTGTCAAGCACTTTTATCCAGAGCAACACACGTTATTAATATAAACAGTGTGAGTTGTATTTATGTTCATATGCACTGTTTGTTATCCTCTCAGGTGTCCCTTGAAAAAGATATTAGTATATTACCTCCTATTTAAGGTTCTAACTTCACCACGACGCAAGTGTAAAACAAATTTAAAGAGGTTGGTATCCAGAATTTAAAGCAGTGCCCCCTATCTTCATACACTGGGGTCAGCACCATGCTTGAAGTTGCGGTGCCGGGTGTAACAAGCCTTCGGAAAGTCCTAAAAAACTGAAACCGCTCATGCCGGTGCTGACCCCAGCATGACCCAGCTAAGTTCAGCCTGTATGAAAAAGGCATAAAGCCTTCACCCCCCCCTCACCCCTCACCTGCATGTGCTCCACCAGGCCAGTCAGGCTCTGCAGCCAGGTCATAGTGTGGACGTACTCCTCCGTGTTCATGATCTTGATTTCCTTCCTAAGCTCCGGAATGATGGCCCCTGTCCGCCAGCCGTGTTTCAGTGTCAGGTCCTGGGAGTCACAATGGGGTCAGACACCCAATCAAGCAAATAAGGCTCAAAGTGAAGTGGTGATCTAAAGAGAAGCATCTTCAAACTGACATTCAAACTGAGGCAGGATGGTTGGGGATGCCGCTCACGAGCACTGAACTGAGGGACACCAAGACATATTACAACCCCCAAATGCATTAGTCTATCACTGTATAATAGTGACATATGGATAAAAATAATGCTTGGCATGCTAGCACTCACAGCCAGGTCACTGTAGATGTGATCTCCGAAGTACAGCACTTTAGATCCTCTCCAGCCGGTCAGTCGCAGAAATTCATACAGGTTACCCTAAATTGTAGGGGAAACAGCCGGTAATGTGCATACAGTACAAACCCAATTCCAAAAAAGTTGGAACAGTATGTAAAATGCACATAAAAGAAGAAAGCAGTGATTTGTAAATTCTCTTTTCCATATATTTAATTGAACAGTACTTTTGGGGTTGTACATGTAGGCAAGTGCAAACATGGTCAGGCTTTGTGTGTGTTTTTTTAAAAATGGTATTACTTAAACAAATAAAATCTATATATTTCAATTTCTAGACTGACAAGCAACCAACAAACAAACATGCAGGCATATTAAAGAACTAGGCAGTAACATATTATGTCACAAACATAAAAGACTAAGCTACCCATGTGCCCGGCTCAATAGAAAGCAAGCTACTTTGCCCGGTTTGTACAATCAATTCAGAAGTTGAGAACATGGGACAACCTGATGAACATTGCTAGGAATTTGGAATATTGACATCACACTCTGATGTCCCTGTTATCTGTCTACAGCCTGAAGGATCTGTGTTTTCCCGTGTCATTCTGAGGACAGTGTTATTTATGGAGACTATTACTACAGATTACGTGGTTTGTACCTGCTTGTAGATCTGTCCTTTCTCCAGATGATGAATTCTGTCCCAAAGTAACACACCTTTATCAGTTAACCGCCGGAAGGGCCTGCATTCAGACACAAACGGTCAAAGTCAAAGATGATTCTGTGGAACTTGGTCCCCTCTCACTTGTGGACACATTAAATGCAAAACATTTATTTACATTAGTATCAACAAAAGGCAGCACATTCATGGGGACATATTAAATCACTAGAAAGAAGTGGGATATCCAATTAATGCTATTGTTCTTAGTGCAGTGAAAATTCCAACAGATGCCACACAACTATGGTTAGGTGTACAAGACGCATAACTTGTTATAAAGCCACCCAAGCGGCATCAGATGCTTAGTCCTTTAGCACAGTGAATTGACAGGTGATTTGGTGGATTATGACAGAAAGAAGCGAGGGCTGCCTGCACACATTTCAAAGGACCAGCACACTCCCCAATTTATGGAGGCCATTGCAGTGATGGGAGGGGCCTGCAATTACAACTGGCCTTTCCAAATTAGGGGTGAAAAACCTTAGGATAATATGTTGTTCTAAAAAAAAATAAAAAAGCTATTTGTAAGACTTAGATTTCATATCATAAAAGGTATCATAAAAGTATCAAGAGTAATACAGCCATCAAAATAAATTTCCTCACAGTTTTCTTTGAAAAGTTAATGATGACACACATTCAGTTAATTTCTCATAATTCTTTTGTAAACGTTTAAATGTTTCTTACAATTTTCACAAACCACAACATATTTTCATACTCCATCAGCATATAAATCAAGTGAAGTTCATTCGTTTTTGTAGCCCACACTTACTTTCTCCTGTCGTTGAAGAATCCAGGCTTGTCAGCCTGCACAATGACCACATCGAAAAGGTCCCTCCAGTCTTTACCGACAATATATTTCATTCCACGATCCCTGAGGAGCCACAAATCAAAGCAAAATCAAACAATGCCTGCAGTGATCACTGTGGTCATGAAGAGCCCAAAACAATTACCTGTACTGGCTTAATGATAGCAAGGCTTCATTAACCTACAACAGGATGAACATTCGCATGAATGTGTTACCCATAGTTTTACCACACTGTAAGATATAAGGTTAATTTTAAGGTCTAAAAATAGAAGAGGTGCAGATTATGTTTTTATATAATTTTATTGTGACAATGACAATCTGTTCAAGACTTTTATTATATTTATTATTACTTTTATTATAAGCAGTTTTATTATCTTTGTGGTTGTCACTTTATGAGGCAGGTGTGTGTGTGTGTGTGTGTGTGTGTGTGTGTGTGTGTGTGTGTGTGTGCGTGCGTATACGTGTGCTCCTCTGCCTTGTTGAGAATGCTGGTTATACTCACACAAAGTCAAAGGGGCTGTTTGTGATAAGGAACATCTTCTTCCCACTCTCTGATAGCTTTTTCAGCACTGCATGTGTCTGTTCACCATAACAGATATACTTCTCTACAAGCGCAAATAGTCGGAATCACACAGAGAGATACACTAATTTACAAAAAGTGACACAAACAGTTAAGGTAAACCATTCTACATAAATAATTTTGAACATAGCAGCCACGTATGCCAAGAACACAAAATGTATGCATTTGGGTAAGGGGTAATAGGGTCTACTCAAATAGGGATACTCAAATCTTCTCGTCAAGGTCAGTAGTACTGGTGGTTTTCTCTTCTGAATGATGGTCCATAGTCCAATAATGTCACTGATTGGCCAGAGATTACACTCACCTGATGTGTCAGGTTTAATTCAGTCCCTGATTAGAAGGGAGGAATGAAAACCAGCAGTACTACTGAGCCCAAGGGTCATATTTGATTATCCCCAGTCGAAAGGATAAGATCAGCATAAAGGATTTTAAGACAAGCTATAAAATACATATGGTACACATCTTTTTTTCTCCACAGAACCTTTTACTGTTTCTTTAGAGTATTATCCCAAACATGACCTAAGAGTTAATTTATACCCTCTTCCATTCCCAGCCCCCCTCTGTCAACTCCGGGCAGATGCAGAGCCCATATTGATTACCGATGTCAGCCTCCACAGCTCGATACATGATGCCCTTTATGTGCACGTCTCCTATCGCCGCCTGTCAATGAGAGAGGCCTGAGATTAGCGAGCATGAAAATGGAAGCCAATCAGGCACAAAGAATAGAAGGAACAATACCGATATTTCACTTGCTATGTTTTTTGACATGACTTTGCGCTCTGATCCATCAGGGACTAAAGAAGAGACACGGCATCCAACTGTATTCAGTTGACTTCACAACAGGACCCAAATTAAGGGTGATTATCCCCATTCTCAACACAGTAGATATCTTCAATAATAATTCACAATTTAAATAGTCTCATATTTTAATACATGTACAGAATTTAGGAGTCTTCCGTTCCCTGTTCCTCTGGGTTATCTTTCAGAGGGGTACCTGTTAAAAGAATATGACTAATGGTAGAGATGCCACATCCTAAATTTAACCAAATCAAACTTGCCCAACAAGAAAAAAAAATTATTATATGAATGAAAATGATGTGAACATGAAAATGTTTGATGAGAACAGGTCATTTATCCTACCTAGGCTTGTTATTTTGCCTACTGTCTAGAGAAATACTGTTTTTGACACCATAAAGGTCTCCACATCTACAACCTGGCAGGTTGTTCCACACATTCATATCTCTCTGTGAGGAAAACATGCTTCCTGATATTGTGAACTTCACCTTCTACCTATCCTAACTTGTTCTGTTGACAGCGCTTAACCTGAAACATATTTTGTGGTCCTCTTTGTTAATCCTGTATAAAACATAAAAAACTTAAATTGAATCCCCCATTAAATCTGTTAAAGTACTATGCCCCTTGCATCCACATCCCTCAAAAAAACTGAACCAGACCCAGTCCACCCACCCAATGAAAGAGCTGAAAAACAGGCATAACAATACGAACCCTGGGGTAAACGTCCTTGTGCAGCGTTGTACCCCTCCAAAATATCACGTCTTTCCTTGTAACTTCAAAATGACACCTGGTAACCTGCGGCCAGGTATGAACCACTCAGAAGTGCATCATTGGAAGGGAAGCCATGCTTCTTCCGGCCTACAGCACCTGAAGCCCTGTCTCACCTTAACGTCTTTATAGAGATGGACAGGCTCATAGTCAATGTTGTGCTTCATGAAGTAGTCATTAACGCAGGAAAGCAGGTTCATCTCAGGTAAGGAGAAAATGTCCATGAACTGTTTCATGGTGAGGCCGTGGGAGCTCTGAATGAGAGGATGCACACTGGGTTAGGTTCGACACTGCAGACATTGGTCTAATCACATGATCAGGGGTCTACTGTGGGTAAGTCACAATTGGGTTAGATGGATTCACTGTGGATCAGCCACACAAAGAAATGGTTGTAACTGGACTAAAAGTCGTGTCTGTTCACTTCATCCGAGACCGTAATACATACATAGATAATTTTCTGCTGTGGTCTCAAACTCACTCAGTGTGATTTATTATAACCTGGCCTGGGGAGGTATGGTAGTGTCAGAAACAGCCTGACCTTGCCGTAGAAGTCACTCATGATCTCCAGGGGCACGTGGGATCCTTCATACATAGCGATAACTTCTTTATCTGTCACTGGATGAAGGCCCCTGAGAGACACAAAAACCTCTGTCACACTTCTGTTATGTCAGTCACATTTTACATTTGCTTAAGAATGCCGATTCTGAGTTTTCTGCAACATCCAAAATGAAAATCAGCATTGCATATAAATTATGGTACGCACTGTTACTATAGTGACAATTTGGAGAAATGCAAAATAAGTATGGTTGAAATTCGCACAAAACTCACCCCACACTTTGGCTGCATTAAAATATTAATCATTATCAATGTGCTTATGATTAATTAAGTTGTTGCCGACTTTGTCACTCACACTTACTTTATCTTGCCATTGAAAAAGTCATGCTTGCAGCAGCCTGTAAAATGGTCTCTCCAATCCTTACTTACAGTATAGTTCATTCCCCGATGGGGCTTGCTCAAATCATGTAATACTACTTATCAAAAACAAAAATCATTTGGAAACACCTTTCTTTGTGGGTGCTTTGCAGACTAGTAAAAGCCTTTGTTTTTAGCGGTCCAAAGTAAATTTCTTGTGTCTTTCTAATGAAAACGGGACATATACTAAGAGATACATTACTTTACACAGAAACAAAGTTACTGTTTGGGACCACACTTACCTATGAACTTAATAAAGGGAGAGATTACCTGTAAACTGTTCCCAATTGAATGTAGTGAAATGCATCGATCTTCATTAATAAGGCCTGAGACAAAAGAAAATGGCGAAGGGCATTCTTTTGATTATCATATATACATAACATAAATACTTAAGATTGGGCAGCATGGCAAAGTAATGGCACACTGAGAAAGACTTACCTTCTGAACATCATAGTGCAGTCCACGGATGGCAAAATCAGGGATATATTCATATTCCCGTAGCCCCTCAGGGTACTGTAGGAAAAGGAAAAGTACATGTAAAAGAAACATGTATGGATGCATGGATGAGCCTCATGGCCTCGGATCGAATATGGACCATGCCAGTGCCGACTGGCCGACAGCTCCACAAGGCGACGCAGCCTGCATCGCCCAGGGTACGGGAGGATTCAGTCGGACAAAGTCGCATGTAAAAGGCACCTCCTCTGATGCCGCTCTGCGAGCTTAGCTGCGGTCTGCGACGCGAAAAGAAGTAGCTGTTGACACCATGCGTTTCTGAGGAGAACTATGGATGTCCCAGCTCTCCAGAACTGGCAGGGTGGTTCACACATGGAACACGGTTGCAGATAGTTGGACATTCCTGATTGGGGTGGGAATTGGATATATACAACGCCGGGTTGAGTGGAACATTTTTAAATTAAAATTTAAAAAAAGAAACATTCTTCGAAAGGCGACATGCAATACTTGCTCATAAGGAGAAATGCACATTTCTGGAATAATAAATTGAATAAGCTCTTGGTAACTCCAGGGTATGATATTACTTTCCGAAACCAACTTATAGCAGCACATTACATTTACTAGCTATAACAGAAATCTTTCTCCTGTGTTGCAATGCCTAGTATGTTCCTTGAGTATAATGAGCAGAGACAAATTCTAAGGTGAAATCATCAAATACATCATATCTCAGACCTCCACCAAGTGGGCTTTAAACATATTTCAGTGCAGTCTGAAAATACCTTGAACATGACAGGTCACAGATAAGATTATAGTTGTCTTGATCACAGATTTACCCTTATAATGATGTTGCTGGTTTCCTTTTCCAGTGGCTGCACTGGAATATCACGTGCAATACCAGTTCCTGCATTGAATGACTACTACCTCTGCCGCAATCAAAGTCAAAAGTACAAACGTGCCACCATAGGACAGTGATTTTAGTTTAATTCTCATCTTGTCCATTAACCCTTATTATTTTCACCAAGATAATGCTTGTGATTTATGGCAAAGATACAGAAGAGGTACTTACCCTGTGCTCCTGAATGAGGATATCTCTTGCGATGTTGAATATCAGTGTGTGTAAATGGCTAGAGTAGAATGCCAAGGTGTAGTCATAGTCAAAACCGTAGATCTCAATATCTTGGAGGCTTATCTCATTGTTTGTAAAGATTGTATCAGGGTTCACAAAGTTACTTGATATTACTGGGATTAAATCTGCAAAAATAAAAAAAAATAGCCTATGTGAGGATACAACCCATCCATCCATCCATCCAATATCCAACCTGCTTATTCCTGGTCAGGGTCGCGGGGGGTGCTGGAGCCTATCCCAGCATGCGTTGGGAGAGAGGCAGGAATACACCCTGGACAGGTCACCAAACCATCACAGGATACACACACCATTCACTCACACACTCATACCTATGGGCAATTTAGACTCTCCAATTAACCTAACCTGCATGATTTGAACTCGGTACCCTCTTGCCATAAGGCCACAGTGCTATCCACTGCACCACAGTGCCACCCCAAGGATATAACACCATCTATTATTAGCTATATTCAATTATTTGTTAATTTGTATGTCATATATGTCATTATGATTATAAGAAGACACAATTGTCCAAGAATTGAGTCAATTATATGCACAATTTATCTCCAGGACACAAAGTAAAATAAGGCTTTAAGTACAGTGCCCACCACAATTATTGGCAACCATAGAAAATATGAGCAAAAAAGGCTATAAAAAAATGTCTTTGGTCATTTATTAGCATGACCTTACACTCAAAATACTAACATTTAATGTGTAATTTAGGTAAAATTATTCAAAGAAAAAAAAAAAAGTCACAATTATTGACAAGGCTAGAAATAGTTACGAACAAAATCTAATTGAAGTAGGCTATATTCCCATAAATATTTGACTTTTTTTAAGCACACCTGAGTCTTTAGGAACTTTTTGGCAATAAATACCAAAGGTGTGTTTAATGTAATAAGAGGCATGGGCTGTGTCCGAATATGACCCCTACACCCTTTTGAGGGCACATATTTGAGTCCACTTCATCAAAAAGCTTTTTCCTCACAAATGGGGGCACTTAAAATACCAGGATGAACCCCTTATTTCCGGGGTTTTGTTGAGGGAATTCAGGAGCACACTCATCTGCAGAACTACTACAAACTACTTTTTTTAATTTTTGTTAATTCTATCTTTCTATCTTCATTCATAATCTACACTTTGTAACAATCGTCACATGTTAACTGGTTGATATTCTCAATCAATAACAATAAAAAAATAAATATTACAAACTACTTCCTCACTTCCTCACTCACTTCCTACTTCCTACACTGCTTGCAAAGTGAGGGGACAGGGCACATAGTAGACTGGGGTCTGAGTGGACAGGGGACAGGGGACAGTGGACAGGGAACAGGGGTCATATTCGGACACAGCCCTTGTCATACAGAAAAGAGCCTTATCCCCACTGTGAAGTGGTGGATTTGTGATGTTGCGGGGGCTGCTTTTCCTCCAAAGGTCCGGGGGACCTAGAATACATGGCATCATGGACTCCACCAAATACCAGGAGATTTTAAACAAAGTACTGAATACAGGGATGCCAATAATTGTGACACACATCTTCAGGATAAAAAATATTTTGCATTAAAGTTTTGTTTTTCCTCTCATCAATTAAACGATATAAATTTCTCATTTTTCATAGAAGACATTTGATAAACAATAAACTGAATTGAATCCTGCACGACTTGCTTATAATTGAGATTGCCAATGGCAATCATTCTGGTGGGTACTGTAAATACAGTATAATGCAGGTTCTCGAGGGACCAGTTTAACCATACTGTAGGTAGGCTACTTGAGAGCAATACGGAGAACTGCAACAGTAGCTGTCTAGCTGGTATCCCTCTCTGAAGTAATTTCCCCCAACTCATTTGTCAATCTGAAACAAACGCAAGCCCATATTTTCCGCAACGTCAACACAACACAATATTTTGCTACCTAAAACATAAACAGTTCAACGTCCCTTGGCCGCAAGGCAAATGGGTGTGTATTATTAAGTTACATCTTTAACAAGGGTTGCAGTTACTGCATTCAGAAGAGTCAATATTAACAAACCAAACTTATAAACGCGCCAAGGCTACCTGCCATTACACCTGACCAGCTAACTCGCTAGACTAACTACATTTTGTTTTATTAGATAAATATTTCCTAAACCACCGCCTTACCTTCGGTCTGTTTTTTAGTTTCATTATAAATAGACCACAGCCAGTTGGTCATGTCGCGATCGCCATCAGAACTTGTGCACATTGCCGCCGATCTCTGGCTCCCGCTATGGAGTGCCAACTTCTGCTTCATTCTATTTGACACATTGCACGCAGGGAAACTCTGAAGAACCCGCGAACTACACCTTCTCGACTGCTGGGTCCTTTGGCAGTGCTTCCATGATCCACAGTGTGAGTCCACAGCGTTGCTGCTAATAACCAGTTTCTGCAAATTTTGCTTACTCCCAAGTAAACGAGAAAATGTCATAGACATGGACGCCATGATTGCCTCGTGAGCTTTTGCCGTATCCCCAAATCGAAACACATGCACTCAACTTAGGCTACTGTCCCCTGTGTAATACCACTCATAGACCGTATGTCTGTGGAATAGTGTCAGTTCTCAATTTAGCATTACCGCTGTCTGCCTGTCTCCGCATTGTAAACGTCACTTCCTTGATTTAGCAGCCTGACAGGCAATGGTGTGGTTGGGTTTGTATTTTTATACAGTCTATGGTTTGTCCCAAATTGACCTCCTCTTATCAGCGTACACTTTTCATCAAATAGTAAACGTGAAAAAGTACAGTTATAAATGTCAAGATGCATTAACATTTACATTTTAAATGTCACGGTCCAAAGTTTTATGCCTATTTATTAAAACATGAAATACAAAAGCTGTATAATTTACTGTGCTTGGTGCTTAAATCTATCTCTGTTTAATTACAATTAATTCCAGTTGTAACGTGCATTGATTAAAAATATAATTCATAAGCACTATTTTACAATATGTTGTATGTTGTACTATAACGTACAATAACGTTATTTATTTTATTTATTTATGTTTATTTAAGTAGGGACAGATACAGAGAACATAGACACATTGCGTTAACAACACACTGATGCCCTGTATAAAAACATTTGTAGCTTGGGCTAATTTTCAATGTTCGTCCCTAGTTAAGCATTAGGTATGAGTTGCATACATATGCAAAGACTCAGTTTCATCAATAAATTCAAACATCGGTGCCCTGCTTCCCTTTAGCAGTAATGATGATTTTTCTTTCTCATTGCATAGGCTACACATTGATGTATGGCATGTAATAAAAAAGGCTCCATGATTTAAATTCATACTTCTAAACTGGAATTTAAAATCAGTACAGTAAAAAGCATAGTGTGTTTGTTTTGCTGCTTGTGTCAATGCCATACAAAGACATGGCAAGTACTGGAAAACATTGAACCCTGCTGAAAACAAGGACCCTGAATGAACAGAATTCTAGGCCACCAGGTGACATACATATATTTGGATTTAGCAGAGTTTGTTGTGGGTGTGTTGTACAGTCTCAAAGTGTGAGGTCACACTAATTGCTTTTGAAAAAGCCAGAACAGGCATTTGATGTTTCCTGGTATGAACTGAACAGACCTCTAAAATATTGTTACAGATACAGACAGACACGCCTTATTTTTGTAACTCATTTTTTCTATTTAAGCACGTTTCAGTGTCATACTACTTTATAATTTTCTACAACTAAGATTAATTATAAGGGCTTCCCTTGGGTTTATAAGGGTATTTTAATTATATAATTTAATTAAAGATTCCTGTAACATAATCCAGGGAAATCCAGTTAAATATTCTCTGGATATTCATGATCCACCCTGACTAATTTACGACTGTCCAATTGATGCTGGAAATATTTCAGCCAAAGTCTGTCTCAGAAGTGCCTCCTGTGGATTACTGTGGATTACGATCTGATTGGCTTGTAGAAGCTCAGCCCACTACATATCTCACATGCATACAGTATACTGGTTAGGATTCAGCCAGAGAAGGTAGACCTGGAGTTTAAAGATGGTTAAAGTCCACTGTAGGCATTGCCATTTCAACTAAAAGTAGGCTATATCCCAAAGACACCTGAGAGAACAAAAGGGAGTAAGAAAACAATGGGATGGCTAAAAATGCATTAGAGGTTAGAGAAGGATGTTCATTCTAAAGTAAACACTTTTAAAAAGGCCACATATTAATTTTGTAGGAGAACATTTTTATGAGGCTACAGTGAATAAAGTGGGTAGATTAAAAAGCAGTCTGCTTCTGCAGATTTGGCCGTTAAAGTAAACGTATTTCGTTACTGAGATGTTTTTCCTTTACAAATATAGAGCAATATGCTAATTTAAGGAATAATGGTATATTTTCATCGTCACAGATAATACCGCTACCTTCACAGTAGTCTGTGGCTCTATTAAGAAATATGTTTTTTTTTTTTCAGCCAATGGAGAGGAGCCACGATTTCGACGTATAAAGATGGACATGGACAACTACGATTGGCAGACTGGAAAGCCAAATCTTTCTTTAATTGGCTGCTTGTTGTGCGTGGTATCTAGCAATAGGTCCATTGTCGCGTTCCTCTTCTTTAAGTCTAGGATTTCAGAAAAGGAGGTTCCTGTTAAAATATTTGCCGGCGATAGGAGATACGGCTATCTGAGCGAACGCTATCATCCCAACTAGCTACAACTTTAGCTAGGAAAACCTTTTACAGATATGAAACGGTTGTGGATCATTGGCTTCTTTTGCGCTCTTCTAGCCTTTAGTAAGTAATTGGTCCTTTTGTGCGCCTTGCGTAGCGACGTTAGCTAGGCTACTTTAACTTGTCTGTCCACATGACCGAGTCTATCAAACTACTGCCGCGTTATTGTCAGTAGCAGCTGACAACAATGGTATTTAATGGTCTATTATTCAGTTTTCTTTTAGATATGAAAGTAATGTTATGTGAAATATTGATGGGCATCATTAAGTTACCTGCTTGGTTAATTGAGATTATAACCGCCTAGCTTCGTAGGTGCATATTTAACGTTAGCTACCGCTATAAACCGTAATGTACATTCACGATTTCTATATCACGTTAGTTTCTTTCATTTACTTAAATTAAACGATACAACTTTCGAATGATAGCAAACCATACGGCTATTGCCTGATGTGTAATGTTACTTTATAGCTAACGTTATTAAATGCAACTAAGTAATTTAAATCGGCGTAACACTAAACCTTGCAGGGATGTTGGCAGCTGAAGTGGCTATACCTTTTCCTAAAACGTGTTTCGCTATTAACGAGAGAGTGTCATTAGCCATAAATTAGTTGAAGAATTTATAGGCGGAGAGTTTGTTTTTCCGGTAAATTATTTCAATGAAGGTGGTGGTGGCTCTCTGGGATTTCTGCTTACTGCCTTTTCTGGACTTGGAATGGCTATCTGGATCGCTGCTCTGGCAATACTTCGGCACGTGCACATAAATGGGCAGTGGCTGCAAGGACACATTCATTTTGGCGTCCATGTCTAGCTATTCGGCTATTTTACAACATTGTTTTTCTTGCTTGCCTTTTTAAATGGTGTAAATGATGTCAAACCCACGTGAATAGTATACAGTACAGTACATACCCAAGTGTTCATTAGGTAACTACTGTGCACTGAATTACAGTAACATTATAAGATGAGATGTGGACCAAACAGCCTGCCGGTGGCATGATCATTATGTGTTAACTGCACATTTATCAGCTTATCTCTCGTATTTCCAGCCATGCTGTTCTATTGTGATATGCCCACACAAGTGGCCCAGACTCTATCCGTGTGGTTACCTAAGCATTTCCTATGCAGTGAAGGTGTGCTGCATAGGAAGAACAGAATCCCTTCTTGCCTCTGCTCTGTGAATGTTTGCACAGATGCTGTGGTTCAGGTCGATGCTTTAGCTGGTGATCACCTTAATTGTTTTAAAGTGCACCCCTAATGTGTTGGTTGTCATTTAGCTTAGCTGAATTTAATGTTGCTGTTAAATATTTGCTGACCAGAAAAGCAAACAAAAGAACTTACTTGAGCAGGCAAAGGAGCAGTTTTGTTTTAAGTATTCATCTCCCATACACGCATGTTAAACCAGTTGTATAGGCTTGCCAAAGAAAGGAATGGCCACATTTTTGCCACTGCAGATCATTTCAAGGGCGAAAATCATGGGCAACACTCTTCTGTTCACAGCTTCTGTCAGAGCAGATGACGATGTAGACATCGACGCGACTGTGGAGGAGGATCTGGGTAAAAGCCGGGATGCGTCCAAAACAGATGACGAGGTGGTTCAGAGGTTTGTGTTGAATACAGAAGCCACAGATAATGTGTGCACATGACAACTGGCTGTTATACCATGGTAGCAGCTCTCTTCTCCCTTCTGTTGTCATCTTTCCTGAAATTGCACTAAATCCCTTGCCTAACAGATGGTGTACATGGATAAACACTTTTCCCCTGTGGACAAATCAGCTTGCAGGAAGAAGAGAAATATAAATTATTCTTATGCTGCCCTGAGGGCAGTAAACTAGTTGCCAAGGTGAACTCGTTGGGTGTTCCAGAGGAGCAGCAGGAGCTGTTCATTGAGGCAGGGACAGGAGCTTCCTTCCTTGGCTTCGAATCAAAGGTTCTGGGGCCTGTATTACGAAGCCTGGATTACTGAGTTTGCTGGATAACTGCACTGAGTAAAAACTGGAACAGCTCTTTATTTCAGTCCATATTCCAGATTTGGGAGGGTTCCGGGTTTTACTCAGTGCAGTCATCCAACTGATACAGTAATCCTGCTTCATGATACAGGCCTCTGAGTTTAGCGGAGGCATGTAAAATGCATTTTAAGCCATTTGATCCACATGCTTCATTATAAAATTTTACAGGTCCAGATAGATAAACATTTTTCTTTCATTGCTTGGCCTGTTCTAGGGGGACTGTAACATATCTCCATGTACAGGTGCCACGCCAAAACTAAGTGGCTGCATTACTTTTCATTGGTAGTTGACTTCAATTTTGGCACTAAGTGGATGCATCACATACAGTATCCTAACCGTATTTCAGTTGCCCTAGTGCAGGATGGAATAGGTTCTCCTCTGTGATCCCGACTCTTGTATTTTGTGCTCACCATAGGGAGGAGGAGGCAATACAACTGGACGGCCTTAATGCTGCTCAGATAAAGGAGATACGGGAGAAGTCCGAAAAGCACGTTTTCCAGGCTGAGGTGAACAGGATGATGAAACTGATCATCAACTCCCTGTACAAGAACAAGGAGGTGAGCGCTGTTGATGCTGTAACATCAGATAAGAGAGCCATGCAAAGCATTACAATCATTTTGCAGATGCTTTTATCCAAAGCGACATACAATAAGTGTATACAGAAAGGTCATCGAAGCAACTACAGAACCGATAAGACCAAGCACATCCTTCCCATAACGTAGCAGCTATCCCTAGTAATGAACATTGAATGTAGTTCACAGTAAGCTGTGGGTAAATCAGCTATACTATAATTCTATTCTAAATGCTATTATAAACTATAACCGCAAACAGTTAGACAAGAAAACACGGGGAACAAGTACCATGAGAAAAGGTCTTAGTTTAGTATATTAGTCAAGGTGGAGTCTGAAGAGGCCACAACGGAACGCAGGCAGTGTTGGAGTAGAACGTAGGGGAATGGGGAGAAAGCTCCAGCTGGAGTTGATCCTTTCTGCTCTGAATTTAGATCTTCCTCAGAGAGCTGATATCCAATGCTTCAGATGCCCTGGATAAGATCCGGTTGCTGTCCCTGACCAATGATGATGCTCTTTCCGGTAATGAGGAGCTCACGGTCAAAATCAAGGTGCGTAAAGTTCCCTTTTCTGAAATTAGTTTGGTGAGCTGTGCTGTGTTAATGCTGTATGTGGAACTTTCCATCCTGAGGACTGAAAGCTTTTAAAGCAATTATTGACTTGGTTGAAATTTACACTGACTGAAAATGCACAAATATTGAACTTGGTCCTGAAAAATGCATTGAATTAGATTTTTCATCTTAAAAGATGGGACACAACATTTATACGTTTGTTAAAGGTGTAATGAACACTAAATCGCATATTTTGAGTTATAAAGCTGAGTATCTTGTCTCCATTTCATAAATCACATATCCTATTGTAAAAAAAAAAACTAAAATGCAATTAAGCCATGCCAAAAGAGGCTTTCGCTGCAACCGAAAGTAAAAAATTGTTTGAGCTGTAAGCAAGTCAACGCCCCATCTCCTCCTCTTGATTGATGGGTATTCAAACTGCACGAATTAATGTTGGCCCTTTCATTTCAAACGGTTTTCCCCCCTGCTGGCTCCGCCTACTTGCCTATGACTCGTTACCAAATGGATCTATCCCTCCTCCCCACTCCCGTCTGTGCTCACTCGAGCCCAATTTGCATCTTTTGAAATTGTGAAGTGGGCGGGGACTGGACAAAAGCCGGTGTTTATTACCCCTTTAAGTCTTAGTTTATGCTTGTTAAAATAAATTTGGTTTGCATCAGTACAGAATTTTTACTTAAGTCTACTTACATTTTCACTATCCAACTCCTAAAAGTACAGTGCAAATGAGTAAATCTCATTTAAATTTCAGCAAAGGGGGGGGGGGGGGGGGGGAAACCTGTTCCATTTCCGTCATGTTCATACACATGTACTTTTCCCTGCAGTCCGACAAGGAGAAGAACATGCTGCACATCACTGACACGGGTATCGGCATGACCAAGGAAGACCTTGTGAAGAACCTGGGCACCATCGCCAAGTCTGGCACCAGCGAGTTCCTCAACAAGATGACGGAGATGACGACGGAGGGCCAGTCCACCTCTGAGCTCATCGGCCAGTTTGGCGTTGGCTTCTACTCCGCATTTCTGGTGGCTGACAAGGTTATCGTCACGTCCAAGCACAACAACAGCACCCAGCACATCTGGGAGTCTGATTCCAATGAGTTCTCTGTCATTGAGGACCCTCGAGGTGACACCCTGGGCAGAGGCACCACCGTCACGTGAGTCGCAGCTGCCGATCATGGTTTCAAGCCCATCATAATTATTGGTCTGTTTGCCTTGCCTTTCAGGATCCATATCAGTAGCTTGCCTATGTTTTCAACAGATTACCTGGTACCTGGGTGCATCTTTATGCTTGTTGTATTGGTAGTACTATTACTATTTCAGTGCTCACAGAACTGTAATCCAGACTATTCATGTTTATGAAAAGTGACCGATAACAGCATAACAGTCCAATCATGTGCATTGCACTTGCAAAAATCCAATAAAATCATTACTTTTTAGCGACGGTACTTTCAGTAATGTGTAGGTGATGTGAGTGTGGAATGGCTGTAAATGTACTGGCTTTTTTAAATAGGCTGGTTATGAAGGAGGAGGCATCGGACTACTTGGAGCTGGAGACTATCAAGAACCTGGTGAAAAAATACTCCCAGTTCATCAACTTCCCCATCTATGTGTGGAGTAGCAAGGTGAGACTTCCGGTTTGAGAAATTTGAGAAATCTTGAATAGAGTACCTTGTGGATGAGACCTAAGTGGTTGCGTGAAGCTGTAGAAATATAAAGGGACTTCTTCCTGTTCAGACCGAGACCGTGGAGGAGCCTGTTGATGATGCGGAAGAGGCTGAGACTGAAGCCGACAAGGACGCCACTGAAGATGAGGCTGAGGTGGAGGAGGAAGAGGAGGACAAGGACAAGCCCAAGACTAAGAAGGTAAGAGCAATGGGGAGGCCTTGCTCAAACCCCCCCCCCCCCCCCCCCCCAAGCTTTTTATCCGCCATTTGTTTTTTGTGTTTTTCCAATTTTGGAATACAAACTCGTATTTATTAGCTTGTCCTGTATGCTATGCATACACTGTCATTTCTGGACTGTGGTGACTAGTATGTGTGTTTGAAGTGCGTTCTGCCAGTCATTACCGTCCTGCCCCCCACAGCTAGGTTGTGGCGTTCTTTGTACCCAAGACAAACTGAAGTAAACATTTATTGGGTGGCCATTTTCTCTCCAGGTAGAAAAGACGGTGTGGGACTGGGAGCTCATGAACGACATCAAGCCTATCTGGCAGAGACCAGCCAAAGAAGTGGAGGAGGATGAATACAAAGCATTCTACAAGACCTTTTCACGGGTACGGCTGACTGCATGCTGACCTGCCGCCAGCTTCAGCTTTTATTCCATGAATATGATGTAGTCATTAGCGAGGGTAGAATTGCTTTCAGCCAGTTAAATAGGTTTCTTTGGGACCATAGCTGATGGTCCGGTACTCTAATATGTCTATTATATCAAATATGAGTTGTGTGTGTGAAGCCCCAAGAGCTGTGTGAAAACAGGCCAAGTTATGGTTTTGCCAAAATTCTCCTCTTGCTCTTTTGAAATGGGTTCTCTGGCTCTGTCTCATCTGCAGGATACAGATGAACCCATTTCTCATATTCACTTCACTGCTGAAGGAGAGGTCACCTTCAAGTCCATCCTCTTTGTGCCTGCAGCAGCACCCCGAGGGCTTTTCGATGAGTATGGAACCAAGAAGAATGACTTCATTAAGGTACTGTCGTGGAAATTTATGTAAATACCACCGAGTGTCAAACAGAAAGAGTCTCCTGATAACAATCCAGCACAACAAGTTAAGAGTATTCCTTTAAGACTTTATTATTCTCGCGAGTCAAACAAAGAATGGGGATAGAGTGCTTACCAGCTCTCTTCCCAAAGTCACAAGGACTAACATGTCCCTTTTTATATCATCCTACACAATATGTGACAGTCATAAATCATCCATACATGACAGTTAGTTGTCCCGAGTCCAACTATCTGGGCACCCTTAATTTCTCAACACAATGATGGCACCGGGCCAAAAATGCCCACATAACCCATGATGGACCATGAGACATCCTTTGTTTTGCTGGCCTTGACAGTTTTGCAGAACTGACTATGTATCTGGGTATTCCACATATCATTTTCGCACCTGGTAATCCAGGCTTCGACTCCCCTCCTCGATCGCATGGATGCATTCTCAGGAAGTCGTCTCCTTCCTGCCTTCGGTCTCAAGTTTACCCATCAGTGAACGCTGTAATTCTGGCACAAAGGACAGACCCTCCCCAGGATTTCCTCTCATGGGAGGCTGACTGCATTCAGGCACATTTTCTTAAGGACAGGCACATTTCTTTAAGGACAGGCACATACCGGAATGATGAGGTATATATTCCCTCACAGGGCAAACAGTTAGTTATACATTTACAAAAGCTACAAAGCATGCATATACATGTGTACTGATATATTTCATAATACATTTGTACTGATACAGTTGTATTGATACATTTCCAATAATAATACCTTTAATATTGCCTTTAATATTGCTTTTCAAGCTTATAAACCATCAGAGACAAAATCTCCTTTCACAGTACCTTATTATCCGCTGCTCACTGGTGCTTATAGAGGGAATTTCAGTCATTTTTGCGCAACTGTAACCCACCGTCCTTCTCTCCGTCCCTCTCTCGCAGCTTTTTGTCCGTAGAGTGTTCATCACAGATGACTTCCACGACATGATGCCCAAGTATCTGAATTTCGTCAAGGGTGTGGTGAGCATCTCTGAGTACTTCGTTTTTTTTTATTGCATTTACAGTGCAGTCCGTAAGTATTTGGACACAATTTGTTTTGGCTCTACTCCAGCACATTGGATTTGAAATGACCAAATGAATATGAGGTAAAAGTGCAGACTGTCTTTGCGGTTTACATCCATATCGAGTGAGCCATGGAATTTCAGCCCTTTTTATGCATAGTCCCCCACTTTTGGGGACCAAAAGTAATTGGACAATTGTCTGCTCAGCTGTTTCTTGGCCAGCTGTGCGTTCTTGCATTATTGGTTCATGCACAAGAAAGCTAACAAAAGGTCTAAAGTTGATTCTAGGTATGGAATTGTCTCAATTGTCTGTTGCTGTTGTCTCAACTTGAGGCCCATCGAAGTGTCAACGCCAGTCAAGCAGGCCATCATGGGGTGGAAATTGAGCTAGAATGCTCTGATGAGCTTGGCTATAGGAAACAACCGAGTAGACCATTAAATTCCTACATGGATCACTAGATTTGGGCGTAAAATACAAATATTTGTACTTATGCACTGTATGTATTTAATTGTGGAGAGGTAGTTGTCTGATTGGTCCAGGGTTCATCACTTCATGAGGTTACTGAATGCAGTGTGTGATCTCTGGCATGTTTAATGTGCATTCTCCCTTCAGGTTGACTCTGATGACCTTCCCTTGAATGTGTCCAGAGAAACTCTGCAGCAGCACAAACTGCTCAAGGTGAGTGGGGTAACTTTTTAGACTGTTGTGGTTTGCGCCTGTGGTCATTCAGCCATGTCTCGTGTGACCATCACTTGTAAACAATAGCTGTAAATCATTGTAATTGCTTTAGCATAGTAAGTAGCTGGGGTGGTGCAATTGGGATAATTGTTTTGCACATGGCTGGCAAAAAGGCTAACTACCTCTTGTTGGGGGCAGACATGCGAGAAAACAAGCGGAGACCAACTGGTAGTCCTACCTAAGGGTACCGTTTAACCAGCTGGCACTAATTACTTGCTTGTTTTGGTGATCGTCAGGTCATCCGAAAGAAGCTTGTGCGCAAGACCCTGGACATGATCAAAAAGATTGCTGAGGAGCATTACAACGAGAAGTTCTGGAAGGAGTTTGGCACCAACATCAAGCTGGGCGTGATCGAGGACCACTCCAACAGGACACGGCTGGCCAAGCTGCTGCGGTTCCAGACGTCCCACAGCGAAACGGTCCTCTCCAGCTTGGAGCAGTACCTGGAGAGGATGAAGGAGAAACAGGAAAAGATCTACTTCATGGCTGGGACCAGCAGGAAAGAGGTAGGAGCACCTGCTTAACACAATACTTTACAATTATAGTTGTTAAAGCACGACTAAACCTTGGGTTGTGTAGTTACCTGGCCATGAGTCCAAATAGTGGCAAAATATGTTTGTTAGTTGCTCTGTGCTCCCCTGGGGTGTTAATCTAGAATAGGGTATTTGTCGCTCTCCATTCACTTCTATGGGGCAGCTAAAACTGTCTCAAAATGACACTTCTAGCACGTATACGACCGCAAAAGAAGCAGATTCTGTCAATACAAAAAATAACCAGTCCACGTATGCATTTTTTTTTTGTGTAATTAAAATTATTTATGAAGTACCATTTTCTTTAATGCTGTTAGCAAGCTTGTTACGTTCCTATGCTGCTTTGCGAGTGTGGCCCTTTAATTGTCTGCAAGTCGTTTCATTCGGCTCACCTGGGTAGCAATTGGCAATTGAAGACACCTGTGCCTGATTACCAGGGGGGCATATACTTGTGGCGTTTCTCTCATTGGGAGGTGATTCATCCTTTTCTTTGGTTTGGGAATCTGCTTTCGATGTATATTTTGGGAGGAAGCTCTTTTTTAAATGTAGTGTTGCCTTTTGATAGAAAGGAAGAAATTAGCTTTGATACTAAAGATTAGGTAAGTTAGTTTGAGCTTCCTCTAGTTTTACCTACCATTTTTGCTGCTGAGTTCTTGCAAATTCAGCAAAACTATGGATTTTTAAGAAGGCTTATTTGAGTTGGCACACATTTGTTAGACCCTTTGTAACCACTTGGTTATTGTAACGCGGGTGGGTTTTGGGTCGTAACAAAGCTACCAGAAAACACTACCAAAATGTCGGCAGGTCGGACCATAGATATATTCTAGTACTAGCAACGTTTTCTTCTGTGGAAGCAAACGTTAGTTTCTTTGCGTGGTTTCTGACGCATTGGCGCATTAACTCCGTTTCTGGCGCAAGAACATAGCCTACCTACCGGATCTACGTTAAAATACGAAAAAGCAAGAAAAGGGCCATTTAATAAAAAAAATTGTAAACTCATACAAGGACTGGTTAGTGTTTGTATTGATAGAATCCACTTCTTTCGTGGTCGTATACGTGCTAGTGTCATTTTGAGACTGCTTTAGCTGCCCCACAGAAGTGAATGGAGAGTGACAAATACCCTATTATGAATTATCACCCCAGGGGTCATATCCTGGCCAGGTAACTACACAACCAAAAGTTTAGTTTTAGTTGTGCTTTAAAAGGGTAACTACAGGTGTACCTGTATACTTTATAATAAGATTAATTTATTTTCATGTCCATGTACTCAGGGTTTGTCAATTTATGTATTTCGGCTTCTGGACTGGTTAGAGCGGGAGCAGATGATCAGAATTGGACTTGGAATTAACTAAATGATTTATTTTTTTTGACTAATAAAAATCATAGATTTTTGTCAGGCAGTGTTGACAGTGATAAAATGCTCACTATTCTTAGCCAGACTAATCTTTGGTAAAAATCAGTCCACTTCCCCCTGCTGCAGCCAAGCAAATGACATTTGCATAGCAACCAACCAAGATGCCGTTAACAGATATGGGCAAGTGCACAAGTGCTGCCATGCAGCCAGTTGATACAATGTTTTTGTATTGTAAATTATGTTGTGAAGAACATTGTGCTATGCTGCTGGAAAGGTGATGGTCTATACAAATGGTTATAATTATTATTAACACTTGAACAACAGGAACGGTCATTTGGCTGCTTTTGGAATTTTGAACGTTGATATCTCCTAGCGGGAGTCACACTGCAGCCTCCTTTCATGACTTTTCCTAAATTTGTCTCATCAATGTGTTCCTTTATTAAATATTTTTGATTTATCACACCTCTGTCCTGTTGCTGTGGGTGATCGACATAACTGCTTAGTTGAATAAAATTTGTTTCATAAGGGAAGATTTATTTTTTTCCCCACAATTAAAATTATTTTGGATGTTTAGTCTGCTATAGCGTTATAGTATGGTAGATGTGCATACTATATGCCTGTTGCCTCTATCTTGCATATTTCTGAGTAATCTCAGAAATTCAGGGTTTTCTCTGAATATTACTGGCTGTGGTTTAAAAAAATAGATAAAAATAAAAATCATTCTCCTACAACGGCCCTAATACGTCATAAAATGCATTGTGCTTTTTTTTTTTTTTTCTCCATTTTATTCACAAGAAAAGGTGCTTTCATCAGGGAATGTTGCATAACTGCAATTGGGTTCAAAAAAAATTTATTCCACGTACAATGTTTTGTGAGCAATTCATTATGAATTAAAATGTAGCTACACTATATTGTTGTTCAATTTAAATATGGTCATTCAGAATTAAAAAATAAATTTTTCATTCTGTAAATTTGACCTGGTATGATGTGTTCTTGATGGTCATTGTGGGAGCAGGCTGGAGCAGGATAAAGAAAATGTCCCCGCACAGCCTTGTGTCAAGTTTTTAGCGGGGCCCTGAAGAAGGGGACCTTCGCATGCATCCTCATGTCAACCCCCCCATCCCACCAGGCGGAGACCTCTCCCTTCGTGGAGAAGCTGCTGAAGAAGGGTTATGAAGTGATCTACCTGACGGAACCTGTGGATGAGTACTGCATCAGGCACTGCCCGAGTTTGATGGAAAGCGCTTCCAGAACGTGGCCAAAGAGGGAGTGAAGTTTGATGAGAGCAGCAAGGCAAAAGAGAAGAGGGAGACCCAGGAAAAGAATTTGAGCCCCTTACCACCTGGCTGAAGGACAAGGGCCCTTAAAGATCAGGTACTTTCAATTATTTGTGCAGCGTTACTTTTGTGGAAAAATCATTCAGTCCCCGATTCTGGAAAAAAGTATTAAAAATCCCCATAGTATCTGTAATTGTGTATAAATTACCCCCCCCCATATCAGCTGCCACTGAAGATACCTTGATGGTACGGTGTCTGGATGGTTTGGGACACGTTTACACCACTTTGAAGGTAATTGTCTCATGGTTTTTCAGATTGAGAAGGCTGTCCTTTCCCAGAGGCTAACCAATTCTCCCTGTGCCCTGATCGCCAGTCAGTACGGCTGGTCTGGAAACATGGAAAGGATAATGAAGGCACAGGCTTATCAGACGGGAAAAGACATTTCCACAAGTAGGCCCCATAAATTAATATTGTCTTTCTGCTAATCCCTGCTGTACAGATGAATACATTTGAATTCCTGAATTTAATGCTCATTCTTAATGTTTTTACTGCATGCCTGTTTTAATACCCATTTTATTTATTTTACTTTATCTACCAGCTACTATGCCAGTCAGAAGAAGACCTTCGAAATAAACCCCAAACATCCTCTCATCAAAGAGATGTTGAAGCGAGTCTCTGTAAGTTTCTTCTCATTCAAATGCAAAGCCTCTAGCTAATCTTTAATGAACAACCCAATATTTCTATGGGTTAACCAAATATCTTTGCTT
Source organism: Synaphobranchus kaupii (assembly GCA_029718625.1). Taxonomy (NCBI): domain Eukaryota; kingdom Metazoa; phylum Chordata; class Actinopteri; order Anguilliformes; family Synaphobranchidae; genus Synaphobranchus; species Synaphobranchus kaupii. The sequence goes on along the minus strand of CM056376.1, from coordinate 82,895,266 downwards.
CCAACGATATGTCTCAATTGTGCTTTGTATTCAGTAGTGTAGCAGTGCCAAAGTAGTTGGAGTTCTAGTTTTGACCATGGGAGTCATGGCATTGTTTTTTTTGTTGTTTTTTTTATTCCTGCTGTGTGATTGGATGTGGAATGGTAGCAATGAAAGTGTTCTGACGCAACACAAACTGATTTCTCCTACAGGAGAGCCCTGATGACCAGACTGCTTCAGACCTGGCTGTGGTTCTGTTTGAGACGGCCACGCTGAGATCTGGCTACCTGCTGGCTGACACCAAAGCTTACGGGGATCGGATAGAGAGGATGCTGAGACTCAGCATGAACGTGGATCTCAACGAGCAGGCATGTACAGTAAATGGCTCATATTCTACAACAAGCAGGGGCATATCGTAAATGGCTTGTTTCATTCAAGCAAGGATGTACATTGCTTCTATAGGTTCAGATCATGGACTGATCCTTAGACAAGATAACAAAACCGTACTCTTCAGTTTCATCATTGTTTTTAAAAGCAGCCGGCTAACGGATAAATAGTATGTGTCAAGCTCATGAATCAAACCAATGGCTGAGGGGACAAGGCAAAAGCAAGGTCAAAAGTATGTGGGGAAATGTTTTGGCCACTTGTTGGCTCAGCTGTGCCCTTTCACCCCTCTTCCACAGGTGGAAGAAGAACCAGAAGAGGAGCCAGAAGAACCAGCAGAAGAGGATGAGGATGATGATGCTGAGGATGAAGAAGTAAAAGCAGAAGATGAGGAAACGGTGAGTCAATAAGTAATTGCAGGCCAGTCTAGCTAGCTGTAGGCTACAGCATTGAAAACGTTAAACCAGGTCAGAAATGGACATTCTAAATCAATTTCGAAGTCCTAGAATGTGGCTATGTATAGCCTGCCCATGGTCCTTAAAGGTCCCTAATGGGACCCCATGCTGATCGCCAATTCTCTGGCTGTTCATTTTTTGGCCAGGGAAGAATTGACCTTTGACTTCCTCTTTCTGAACTCATGCTCCAAAGTATTTCTGTTTGAAGAAGGACACGAAGTGTAGAAGGCGCCCTAGTATTTTTAAATCCCTTTAGGAAAAAAAAGATTGGGGGGAGCTTATAAAAGGTAGGAAACGCTAAAACACATTTGAGATGTTAACTAATATCTATGTGTTACTTCAGATGGAAGAGAACAATAGTATGCATTTCGTCTACAATTTTGGGAAGAATGTTGAATTTCCAGTATTTTAGCCATTACATCGCCTATTCTCCTCTTCCAGGGTTGAAAATCAAAAATGGGTTTTCAAAAAAAGTGCAACTCTACGTCACTTTACCACCCCTAATATAAATACATTCCTGAGAAGGTGTGGCCATATCCATTTGACAATCGTTTTTTAATTGTTCCTGTTGCCTTTATCTTTTTCAATTTACGTTTTACTATTAATAGGTTAGCCTCTTTCAACGTTCAATTTATTTGTTTTTTCCCGATTCTGCTAGTTATATTATCAACTATAAGTTAGTTTTCAATTGTACTGTTTTCAATTTCCAAGCAATGAGCGATGGGTCGCAAGTGTGCTTTCTCTGGGTGCAAGACCGAGCATCAGCGGATTACATGCTTTCCCGAGCGATGCAGAGATAGTTTGTGTGCAACATGCATTTTGCATGGGACTGTTACGAGAACTAGTAACACCCGGCGTTGGGCGTTACTGGGCAGAACGAGAGAGTAAAGTCTCTCTAGCCTACTTCAGCCGGTTGGTTTTACTTGGCATTGATTACATATTTTGTCATGTTCATGTACAGGTACCCTACGTCAGATATATAGATGGCTTAAAAAAAAAAAAAAAAGAAGCTAGCTAGTTTGACAGGATGCTTTGTATTTACAGCAGTTTATTTTCACTTGGCATTAATTGTTTGTTTACTTTATTCTTTATGCATTTCATGTACGTGTACAGGTAGGTCAGACTTAATATGTGCTGACAATACTGGGCACAACACCGATTTAAGATGAAGGAGATGGTAGAGTTCACAAGTGGGATAAAAGATAAAAAAGATTTGGGGTAAAAGCTAGACTACCACTCAGACTTTGCCTAACGGCTCAAACTGATAATGCTCCGAACCATTTTTATCTTTATCCTCCTGGTAGGTGGAAAGCCCAGGGGAGTCTGACGGGGAGAAGTCCTCCACCACAAAATTGATTGATACAGACTCCCTATCACTCCCATCTTTTCTGTAGTAGGCGTGTCTTAAGGTGGCGAAAGCCTCTCCCCTCGTTCTCGCCCCTCCCCTGCTGCTCTCCACGCCCATTTTTCAAATTTGTGGTGTGGGTGGAGAGAGAATAAAACTGAGGGTTTCATAACCCTTTAAAGGGGAATTCCACCAAAAATTATGTTTGATTCGTAGAAGCTCTGATTAAAATGGGCTCTCGGCCCACTCTTTACCTGTAGTGAGTAGAGATGTAACCCCAAACTACTGCGCATGTTCCAGGTACCTGTTTTACTGTAGACTACCAACTGTAAACAACCAGGGGCTTACAGTTTATGGGCGGGTGTCAGACAACGCCAGTCACAGGTTGCCACTCCGACGGAATACAAACCTGAGGAACTGGGTAGCCGTGTTGCTATTTTTCTACGGTCTATGTTTAGTACTAATCCTGGAAGCCGCTCTTTGAGAGGCCAACTTCACTCACTGGGAAGCTAGCCACACTAACGTTACAGTTCTACTGAAAAAATGTCACCACCATTTGCTGGAGTCTCTGGAGAAAAAACAGGGGAAATACAGCCATTCATTAAGTTTTATTTAGAAAAACAGCCCTTCATTTATCTGCTTTTGGTATAGTGAAAACATATTGGCTACCCTAGCCCGAAGTCTGCAACACTTGCGCCAGAAACACACCGGCAGTGTCTTGCGGGATCATGCGCACCAGAAGCGAATGCTTGTGACATTGAGAACATACTGAAAGTGCCTCACGTGTCTGTGCTTCTTCAGAAAACAGTCTGCGAACTTCAGGAGCATTTTTCTCTAAACCACTGTTTGGTCATAGTCCAGGTGTAACAGGACGTCTAATTTTTAGAGAAATTAAATCATGGTTTTATTTGATTGGCTACAATGAAAACAATTTATTATCAAAGTGCTTGCTGTGTTTACTTTGTACCTGACGAATGTTGGCTGTTCAAATACAGTAGCTTAGGCTATGTATGCAAAACTAGATTTTGATGATTACCATGAACACCTATAACCACACATAATGATGATGGCTGTTCAAATGAGATGGGTAGGCCTATGCAAAACTAGCCCTGAGAACTATTTCAGCACCGGGATCCATTTCTTCATTGTAGTTATGCATAGAAACGTCCTTGTTTTCAGTAGAGTATCGCATACCAATTTTGGAAATGTATTATTTTTGTACAGGTAACAACACTGCTTGCTTATCACACTTATTAAACTTGGTAACTAAAACAGTGATTTTGTTCTGTACAATAGTAGTTCCATGGCAGTTTTTAGTGAAGAAAACCAACATTATCACAATATAACACACCATCTGCCTCAACAACCGAGACAATTGCATTCCAAGCTTTCTTTTCTTATATTGTCTTTGAAGAAAGAATCCTGTGCGTCATACAGCTCCCTGTATTTCTCCACTTTATACAGTCGTCCATCTTCTCTTTGCTTTCTTCACAGTTTCTGTCCGCATCAAGTCTCATGTCACAAAGTTGTTTAGGCTACGTTTATGTATTTTTATTTTTTTTGCAAGTTTCACTCTTGATTGTAAATACATGGTAAGCCAATAACCTGTTCTTATTTTGGCAGTATAGCTATAGCGCAGTGCACGAAAGTGGCGCTTCGCAGCGCGCCCGGCTGGTATGTTCTTGCTTGTAGGTTATAATGGATGCTGAAGTGGTGGTGGTTCCTTATGCGCTTCGCTTTCGGTTTGTTTTTGGCCTTAGGGCCGAAACATAACTTACACTAATATGCGAAGTTGGACGCTTCGAGCTACGCAAACTGCTTTTCTTTTGCCATGAGATTTGTGAAAGACAAACCAGAGGAAAGCACAGATCGAACAAGAAAGTTATTTACTGTTGTTGCCTGCTATAGCGTCCCTCGCTGCAACACTATACCAAGAATTTCAGGTGACACGTTTTAGAAGGAAATCAACTTTGTGTTGCTGGAAGCATCCTCGTTCGTGCATTTGCGTTACTCTTCTCCTCCCGGTCCACCACCGTTTACCCAAAGCCCTCCCGGGTCGGCTACCGCCTCACGCCTTCGGCTAATCTCCTCAGCCGTGTATTTGGGCTCAAAACTGTAGCCTTCCGCCTCCAATTTAAGCAAAATTTCTCAGAATGTGTTGTCATCCAGTGCATCATCCACAAAATCGTTAGAAGCGATTGTACTGGGAATAACTGGTAACTTGGCTAAGAACTTTTTGAGCTAACTCGCAAGCTAATCCTGTTTACAGTTGTAACAACTGGTTCACCACCTCTCTGGCCATGTCCAAATCGGCGCACTTGCCGACTTGAGTAACTTATGCCATCAGAGTAGGCCTATGCTTTAAAAAAGAAATGAAGCTGTTAAGTGCATGACAAAAGTGAGCAGTAGCTATACAGTATGCTAGTACACAGGGCTCTGACAGACACAGACACAGCCTCTCACTCCCTCTGAGTTCGGTCACGCCTCCTTCAGCATGACTTACCCACCCTCTTGTAGTTTTTCAAAAATGAGGAAGGGTAGAGGTATGTCATTGACATATACTTCCATCAAATTTGTAACTTTAGCTGTCAATATTAAAGTTCACAGATTGTTTTGACCAGCGACAAAGACTTATTCAGTTGCACATTGATCTGTTAAATAAACAATGTTGTTTTTCAGTGGAATTACCCTTTGAAGTTCCTGTGCATGTGTCATTGTCAGCCACTTCCATGTGCCTGTGTTCTGATGTCTTCCTTTTGTCTTGCAGGCTTCGACACAGCGAGTTGAATTGTAAAGCACTGAATCGGGGAAGGGTATGGGGAGTAAGGCTGGGAGCAGAACAGACTGGAACCATCAAAGCCAATCTTCACTCTGCTGTGGGAGGGGGCTACCTGGGATTGGGGTTTTTTAAGAGGGCTTTCTGTTTGTTTTTTTTACATTCCTCATGATTGTAAATTTGTTAATATTTAACTTACCGAATTATGGAGTGATATCATGTTGTCATGTGAACCATTAAATGTTTCCAGAAAGAGATATTGAGTGTTCAATGTGTCTTTCCAGTTGTAGTACAATTATGTCTAGGCCTAATGGTATATGCTAATGTATACAATGTTAAGCTTGTTGCTTAACTACCAATTCACACTATTTATTTTTGAACAGTTTATTGATATTCTTTAGTTTCATTCAATCATGATGTGCAGGAATGTATTGTCCTAGCACAAGACAAACCGCAAAACGAAAACAAAAAGATTCCACATAAATTAATTGAATCGAATTTACAAAAAAAATTAATAAACTCAGCAGATCTTGTTGGAGGTTAAATGACATTGCAGAAAGTAAAAAAAAAAGTACATGACGTTATACGTACAATGGGCGAAATAATAAATTGGGATGGCAGGTATGCCATCCGCCAAGTTACGGCTTGATGGGGCATGCCCCATACCTATACAGCACCGAGAGTTTGGCACTTTTCAGGGTTTCCTACAGAAGTAACCACAATGACCATAGACTCTCAGCCCTTAAAAACATTAACTTCTGTATGTTCTGACCTCATGTAACCACACAGCATTCAGATACAACTTCACACATCCACACAATAAAGCCCCAAACTTGGGTTATTTTGCTGTTTTTCTCCTTCCTCTTTCGCTTCTTCTGCTTCTTCTTCCTATTCTATTCTGCTTATTTTCCACAAAAACAATGCAACTGTTAAGTACATTTCATTTCTTAGACTGTTATTATTTTCATATTGACACTAACGTATTTTTATTGCAAAGGCAAAAGAGGTTTCTAATATTAACTGTTCAATGTTTCACTTGTATTTCACTTGTACTATATCACAGCCTCCCCAAACCGGACGCTCGCTTTTGTCTGGTTTGGGGAGGGTGTTACTCTCTGCTCTTGCGGTCATGACTGACTGACTGTGGAAACCCCTTGCCTCGGCCAACATTTCTTTATTCATTAATTCCTTCACTTCAGCTCTGTTCACTTTATCCTTTTCACACATAACACAAGGTCACCATAAAATTAACTACTAGGAAAATTAAGAATTTACGATAATAGCCTACATTAAGAATTGAGGATAGCCTCTTTTAAGCTGCAAGCCTTTAAGCGATCAGATTTATAAACCGCCAATTCCCCAAACATATCTGATTCATGGTTAGTCACTTATAAATAAATAGATAGCCTCCGAATGTGGCTCTAGGCTACGCTACTCTGCTGATAATGTAGCTTACTGCAAACACTTTTAATTATTATAAGAATAATCTCTGGTATGTACTTTCTTAGTAGTATCTGTTTTCTTTCTGGCTAAGATTCCTGGGATATATGCGTTGTCCAATTAAGCTTGTTCGCCAACGTTACTTCCTGCTTCTCGTCAGGAAGCAGAAACAAGCTAGGCTACTACGAAGCGAATCAACATGCATTATAGCCTACATTCATTGCACTACAGAAAACTAAACTAAACCTAGCTGTCCGGTACCAAAACATTTCCCGCAGGTAACGTTCTACACTACCGGAAAAAAAACTCTACTGTGCAGAAACTCACTAGCTCGCTCGCTAGCTCGTAGCCCACACATGGAAGGTTGGAGTTACGCATCCGGCAATCCAGTGTTGAATAGCCTAACTGCTGTGCTTATGAACTCGCTAGCTCGTAGCCCACACATGGAAGGTTGGAGTAATGCATCCGGCAATCCAGTGTTGAATAGCCTAACGTTAAATGTATTTCATAGAATACTAATAGCCCTATTTTAAAACTGTATTTCCATATTTTACTGATGCAAACTATTTAGGCTGTACTAGCTATTTAGGCTGTATGTCTTTCAGCTAGAATTTGTTTGCGTCTAGCCCATTGTGCATGTATGTCTCCATGTAGACGTGGTTCATTAATTTACATGCTTCTTCATGATCCATAGCTCAGGTGGTGCTGTTCATTGTATTTCATTACACATTAAATACTGCTCATCTTCAAACTCTTTTAATGTAATTGTGTGCTGTCTGTAATAGGATAACTGTTCTCATTCTTGTCAATAGAGGGCGTTATGGTTAAGCGAATGCCTGCATACATTTCTTTGGAATGCATGTCTCTCTCAGTGTTTATCTTCATGCATTATTCATCATTAGTTAGCTAAAAAATAAGTGATATCAGATCAAAAACGTCTACGACGTAAAAAAAGCCAAGTCACGCATAGCCTACATAGCGCTGTCCATAAGTTCTTAATTCCAACTTGCAAAAACTAGGCTTGCCTTTAAAAGTCTTGATATCAAAATGTGGCCAAGTTACAACTAACAATATTGCCTATCGTAGCTCACACTAAATAAACTAGCTCTATTCCAAAGCAATGCTATTCAAACTTTCCTAAATTATTTAATGCAACTTGGCCCTGTGTTTCTTCATCTTACCATCTCAAGAGAATGTGGTCAATGAAACTGTATGTGCCACATCAAACTGCAAAATGAAAATAATTTATAGTGGAAATACTCTGATTCAGATGTGTTGCACTTAGAAATTAAACAGAAGAATTACTACACTATAGGGCATGTTTGAACAATTGTCTGCATCCACTGCTTTGGGTCTATGAAAAGCACAGAATGAATAAAATGTATTATTATTATAATTATTATTATGTATTTATTTATTTATTTATTTGGATTTCTATCAAAACCTGTGTGCTCCTACAGAGCATAGATATCCTTGTGTTCACAAAATTCTGTTTGCAAATATCATAAATACTATTATGTTAAGAAAATTGGTACTATTACTTATTTGCCACCATCTGACCCACAAACATGTCTGGATACGTTTGTAAAAATGCTTTATGTACGCTATTTTCTAGGTAAAAATATTACTCATTTTTATCTGCATTTATTTCTTCATCACCCCTTTCTCTATTGTACATGATGTTTCTTCATATAAATGTCTGTTTGTGAATTGTAAAGAATGCTGTAGCAGCAGTTAACATTTTAAAACCTGTACATTTTCTAAAGTAAACTTGCCAACAAAGTACAACCATCTGGAGTGTAATTATTCATCAACTGTTAAAAACATTCATTGAAATCATATGTTGTTCCATGAGGCACAATCTCTTCACATGCAAAGATGAAGAAACACAGGGCCAAGTTGCATTAAATAATTTAGGAAAGTTTGGATAGCATTGCTTTGAAATAGAGCTAGTTTATTTAGTGTGAGCTACGATAGGCAATATTGTTAGTTGTAACTTGGCCACATTTTGATATCAAGACTTTTAAAGGCAGGCCTAGTTTTTGCAATTTGGAATTAAGAACTTATGGACAGCGCTATGTAGGCTATGCGTGAGTAACTTGGCTTTTTTTTACGTCGTAGACGTTTTTGATCTGATATATATAAACATACCACACTCACTATAGTAAGCATATTCAACAATTGGGGCATTTAATATTAACTCCTTTATGTAGAAATATGGTGGACCAATTGCCTGTTACTGGTGGTTTGGCTTTAACTTTAGCGATAGATCTTTCCAAGATAAGAATGTCAAAATAATAATGAAGCCATGTTGGTTTTAAATCAATCCCAGCATCAAACCAGCCTTTGAATATGGATTTATTACTTGCAGTTAGTCCTGCCATAAACAGTTGTTTATCATATTAAGATTTAAATGTGTCACCCCCTAAAATAAGTAAGACTGGACACTGGTGCATCCATATTCCAGAGGATATGATTTTTTGGGATTGATGTTACTTATTTCCATAGTTGATTCACAGCCGGGCACTCCCAGAACATGTATAAATGGGTTCCTATAGCTCCAAGAGTACATATAGCACACACCTTGTCTTCTGTAAGTTTCATTGGAAACCAGTGTAATGGGGTGAGGGAATTTTTGTGAGTAAATTTAATATGTATAAGCTGATAGAAGTTTTATGAGGATGATAAAATGTTGGCCCATATAGTGGCCCAGTCTAATTCCAGACCCAATCCCTGTACATTTCTTCCCCCAAACTGAAATGATTGGGATAGGGCTGATATTGTTACCGATCATCTTCTCATATATGGAGTTGTGGGAAGGAGTGAATCTACTATCAGATCTGTCCATGGAACTCCATATGTTTTTAAAGCAGTAGGCTACGAACTTAGAGATAAAGAAACTAAGAAGACCCCGGGGGCTGTAGGATTCTTTTAGTCTTGAAAGAAATGTAAACCCTTGTCAAAAATGTAATCTGACTAAAACATGGTTTCCTCTATTTGACCATTGTCGAAAACGAAAAGGTTTGGGATGTACAATTACCTCTTCTATAGCTTGCCATGGTGTATTAGATGTCACATCCGGCCATGTTGCAAGGGATTTCAATTTGAAGGCCCAGTAGTATTTTTATTTTATTTGGTAGAGAAAGGCCACCAAAGGCCTTGGCGTGTTGTACAGTAGGGAGTAGGGAAATGTATAGGCTACTATATATATGTATAACGTCTCCCGTTATATATAGCAGGCCTACCTTTGGTATTGATTGAAGATATATCTGTATATGACCTGTTGCGCCAAGGTTCAAAAGAGATAGCGAACAAAAAAAGGGAAAGAGGGTAACCCTGTATTGTACCTCTTTGTTGCACAAAATTTGAGGAGCCCGGGTCGCCTATTTGGATGCGTGCAGTGGGACCACTGTAGGCTATAGCGCACGAATCATTAAATATCTAGGTGAAATTTCGTCTACTCTCCACAAAACATTGCAAATGAAATGATCAGATCATAATTAAAGCTAGAATAAAATATTCCACAATATATTTCTCCTGCCATTTAAATTGGTCTATATATACAGAATGAGAAAACGGTTAGGTTTACACAATGCATAGCTAATAGAGTCAGAGCATAAATCTAAGTATGAAGCCGGGGGCCTTCTAAAGAGTTTTATGATACGGATACGGCAGGCGTATCAGACCGTATAGCTATGCAAGCTCACTACGCAGTAGCCTATGTCAATAAATCGAGAGCAAATGGCTGTTTTAGCAACATTCATTGGGCTATATTTCAGCGAGATATATGTCGTCGAGATCCTGAAATCCATAATCCAAATATTACTATCTAATAGCAAGATAGTAGCCACCTCAGAGTACACCACTTCTTTTGTCTTCCCAATTCACAGGCAGCAACATTGGAACCCCGGAACATGTTACAATGAACCGATAATCGCATGGGGGGCATAAATGCTTCACACGCCACATTATTCTGTAAAAGTCCCACTAGCTGAAAAAATATATTTATATTCAGTCAATACTACACTGTTTCAAATAGCGATATATTTTGACGTTGGATCATAGGCTACTTCATAAATCGTATTAACAATTATACAATAATACCCCCCTCCCATGTACTATTGGTAGCTTCTGGTGTCAGTGTTTTTTTTTTATTGCGGTCCTGGCTTATCTTGGATTTCTGCATCCTAAAAGCATCACTTTTTGCTAAAGGGTTTTAAATTACAGCCACACCGCCTTTTGCGAATAACAGACATTTCGAAACATTTTATATGGCAGGTGAGTCATTTTTCATAACATCCTTATGTATAGCATATGATTTCGCGATTTTTTTTTAAATTTCATTTTATTGTTTGGTTAATATGAGATTACCATGTTATTTATCATGCTTGTGAGTGCAAACTGAAATTAATCAATGACAATCACACTCAGATGTATGTTTATTCGTTTTTGTTTTGTCAACTATCTGAAATAAAAAAGATATCTGTTTAACGTTGCAGAGGTGGATTTGGCAACCTAACTTAACGTCAACCTGTGAATATTATTATATTTAAGCAAACCCAACATAACGATGGAAGAAAAGCAGTATGCATCCTTGACGGTTCCTACGGATTACCTACAGCATTGGTGAGTTTTTCATAAAAATAAAAAAATAAACGTCTGGCATACGGTTTTGCATGCATTGGTCACTGTGACTTTTTCCTTGTGTGTTTTTATGCTGTCAGAACAGACCTTCAACTTGAGAAAAGAAACTTAGAATTCTGACTTGAACCAACACAGAATGTGTTTATCTTTTAAAATGAAAAGAAACGCTTTATTATTGTGGCATTTACAGGTTTGTCATACAGCGTAGGTAATAGCCTAGTGACAGCGGGTAATGTTTTAAATGTTTATATTTCAGGTCGATTTGTGGTTTTCCTTTTATTGTCCATACAGGTTTGTTAACTCACATTTTTGGTGTGTCTATTTTTGTGAAGGTTTCAGTCCACTGATGACATTGAGCCCCTCCAGAGAACGGAGTACGAGCAGATGACCAATGCAACTCACTTGCTGGATGGCCTCAGTGAGGAGCGGGTTATGACAGAACTAGCTGTCCCACAAGAGTCCGATTCCCACATGCAAAATGATTCTCATCTGGAGTCTGAGTCGCACCTGCTGTCTGAGTCGCACCTGCTATCTGATTCCCACACACAGCCTGATTCACAGCCTGCCCAGGAACAAGGTATCCCATCCCATCCCACCATACATACATACATACATACATACATACATACCCAACATCTTCCATTGCAAAGGAGATCTTTGCATTTCCAGATTACCTCTGCCAAGTACAAATACATCTACTTATATTTTCAGATGATAAAAATCAGATATTATTTATTTGCAGCCACAGTTTAACCATTGATTATGCTGGGTGTTTTCCTATTTTTAGTTTTTTCTTTCCTTTTGGAATGGCCAGCTGTGCTAGCAACATGCAGAAGCAACACTGTGGCAGAGGTGTTTATATCCCTCTGATACTCTTGCCTGGAAGCAAGTGACTGTTATACACCCTACAATAGGGATAATCATCCCTTGTCCACAAGAGTTTCTGGTGTTTGTTCCATCTAGGTTTATTGCATAATTTGATCAAGTATTAGGAATCTAGCCTAAATATTTAAAGTCTGACTGGTCAAACAACAAATACCCATAGTACACATCTGCTTTCATTGGTAATTAATTAACTTGATTACTAATCAATTTACAGAAAAAACTTGGCTCATCGGAGTCAATTGGAAGCCCATCGCACTTGAGGAAAGATGCATTTGGTAACACTCTTCTTTTCCCTTGTAGCTCCAAGGAAGGGGAAAAGAGGGAGGCCTCCCGGCAAGTCCTCCAAGGCCAAGCAGATGATGGGTGAAGCCAAAGCAAAAGTCCAGAGAAAAATGGACCGCTTCAATGGAATGTCGGTGGCTGAGGTCATGGCCAAAACCCTGCCCGATATCCTTACCTACGATCTAGACATCTTGATTGTGAGTTACCTTGGACATATTTTGGGGGTTAAGAAGAGCACTGATGTTCATATTCAAAATCCAGGAGTTTCTTCTGTCTCTCTTGGACATTAATCAGCTGTATTACTTTTTAAAATTCACCGTTTAGTCATATTTATTTTAAGTCCACTGTCCCTGCATCTCCCTCCCACTACTCTCTAACCACCATATTATCTATTAGATAGGAATCAACCCAGGATTAATGTCGGCCTACAAGGGACGTCATTACCCAAATCCAGGAAACCATTTCTGTAAGTTGGATTTTGTAGGATGACTTTGAATAGTACAGTGTATGCTATTGTACAAGCAATTGAAGTTCTGTACACTGCTGTTTGAAATATATTGAACAAATGATTGTTATTTTGTTAAGGGAAGTGCCTCTTCTTGTCTGGTCTCACCGAAGTACAGCTCAATCACATGCATGATCAGACACTACCAGAAAAGTATGGAATAGGATTCACTAACATGGTGGAGAGGACCACACCAGGAAGCAAAGATCTCTCAAGGTAAGCAAGAGTTTGTTGTATATCCTAAATTGTATATCCAGCGACAACACATTTTTTATTCAGTAGTGCACCCCACGGTCCGGAGAAAATCCTACCTATGCCAGAATATGACCATGGGGGTGGCACATAATTAGCCATAGAGTTGACTAAGATGGGAGGGTGGCAGTCAGCAGGTTTTTCTCTGTTTCATCATCTAATCAGACTTGTGCTGGTTATGCAGTCCTTTGCACAGTGACTGCATAGCTCAGCTTGTGGATTGCAGAGAGAAAAGAAATGGCAGCTTTATGAGTATGGTATGTCTTTATGTCTTTATGAGGATTCATGTGAGCGTCCACCTTTCTGATGTTTAGCAATATGTGAGCCTGTTATCTTGATTAGGTAGTGCAAATAATGGGAGAAAATAAAATAAATAAAAGACAAAAGATATTAGGCTGCTGGGTGGCTAATTCAGATAAGGCACCACGTTGTGTTGCATGGATGAGCCCCAATGTCAGATCAGTGACATTGTGACTGTGACTGATTGTTCCATAGGGCAATGTGTAATTGGCGATTACGTCACCCAGGAAATAGGAAGGTTCAGTTGGTTAGGTCTGCGTTCCATCGCTCTTTAGTGACCCCGCTGGACAATCAGGTGCCCATGGACTGCATGTGATAGCCATATATGAAAGGTCTTCCTCTGACACCACTCTATGCAAGCTTGGCTGTAGTGTGCAGTATGAAAAGAAACAGATTGGCAACAGCATGCGTTTCAGAGGAGGACCGCGGATGTCTACACTCTCCCGAATCAGCAGTGGGGTTCATGCGAGAACACAGGCTGCAGTTGCAGATAGTTGGCTATTCCAAATTAGGGTGGGAATTGGACATGCTCAGCCCCACATTGGGCACCAAATTTTTTTTTAAATTTGAAGGCAAAAGAGCTGCACACTTTACAGAAATTGCAATGGGATCCTTTACTTCAGTCACTGTAGCTATGCTGTGTTAATAAATTACACAGTGTAATTGTCATGCACAAAATCCAGTCAATACTCTCCCACTGTGAGAAATATGTGAACAGTCACTTAAAGGGCAATTCCACCCAAAAACAACACTAACCTTATTGAACAGATCAAGGTGCAACTAATTAAGTCTTTCTTTGTGGCTGGCCAAAAAAAAACCTGTACTGAGTTATTTGAATATAAAGTTGAAAATTTGGTAGTGGTATACGTCAAAATAACGTATACCTCTACCCTCTTACATAGGCAAGTAGGCGGAGCCAGCGAGGGAAGAAATTCTGCCTGCATCTCACTGTTCTGAATAGGGACACATTGTAGATCAAGCTAGCTATCATAGCTATTTTATTATAACGTCAGAAAATGATAGGCTACGAACATTGATAGGCTACGTTATTTCCTAAAGACGTCTTGGCAAACTCAACCGAACAGGACTCGAGTGGATCTCCTCCGGTATTCCATGATTCCCTGTAGTCTACATCTTCCTCTGCCTTATTGAATCACCCAGTAAGGAGCCATGTCAACTAACGTTACATTATGATCCATGACCATTACATAGACTAACATTAGCTAGCTTACCATAATTGAACGGTTTCACTTTGAGCATTTGATTACAGAAGCAATGTATTTTTTCTGGGCTAGTGTGTTAGCTGTTGTTAGCAACGGATTTCTTGGCATAAAACAAATTCGTTTTTAACCCCTTGGTGCAGATGGCAAATTTAACCTATTTAGGGGGTGCTCTGTTTAAGGCTTTATAACTCCAGGTGTGAGCATCACATAAACTTGGTAAATGGCTTAAATGAAACAAGACAGGTGTACCATTTACAATACAAACTTGATTAATTTGTTTATTTTCATAATTTAAGTCAAAATAAAGTGCCACAAATGGAAAGATTTTTAAAAAACAATTTATTTTTTATTTTGCTGAGAGCTACATAAGTGAAATCGGTAATATATACAGTCAAGCCGGAAAGTCTCCCCACCCTTATACTACAATAGATTGAGTTCATTTTTTGCCTCAAACATCTACACACTATAGCCAATAATGACGAAGTGAAAACAGGTTTTTAGAAAATATGCAATTTTATTTTACTGACAAAAATAGGTTATTTAGGGGTTACATATCTATACACACCCTTAGCATAATACTTGGTTGCTGTACCTTTGGCAGTGATTACAGCTTTAAGGCATCTTGGTAAAGAAGCTACGAGCTTGGCACACTTGTTTCTGGACATTTTTGCCCATTCCTCTTGGCATATCCTTGCAAGCTCCGTCAGGTTGGATGGGGAACGTCGGTACACAGCCATTTTCAGCTCTTTCCACAGATGTTCAATTGGATTCAGGTCTGGGCTCTGGCTGGGCCACTCAAGGACATGCACAGACTTTCTCCGAAGCCACTCCTTTGTTCTCTTGGCTGTGTGCTTCGGGTCGTTGTCATGTTGGAAGGTAAACCTTCGCCCCAGTCTGAGGTCCAGAGCGCTCTGGAGCAGGTTTTCTTCAAGGATCTCGGTGTACTTAGCTGCATTCATCTTTCCCTCTATCAGGACTAGTCGCCCCATTCCCGCTGCTGAAAAACATCCCCACATAATGATGCTGCCACCGCCATGCTTCACTGTAGGGATGGTATTAGCCAGGTGATGAGCGGTGCCTGGTTTCTTCCAGACGTGACGCTTGGTATTCAGGCCAAAAAGTTCCATATTGGTTTCATCAGACCAGAGAATCTTGATTCTCATGGTTTGAGAGTCCTCTAGGTGCCTTTTGGCAAACTCCAAGCGGGCTGTGATGTGCCTTTTACTAAGGAGGGGCTTCCGTCTGGCCACTAGCATAAAGGCCTGATTGGTGGAGTGCTGCCTGGATGGTTGATCTTCTGAAAGGTTCTCCCATCTCCACAAGGATACGCTGGAGCTCTGTCAGAGTGACCCTCGGGTTCCTGCTCACCTCCCTGGCCAAGGCCCGTCTTCCCCGATTGCTCAGTTTGGCCGGGCGGTCAGGTCTAGGAAGATTCTTGGTGGTTCCAAACTTCTTCCATTTACGAATGATGGTGGCCACTGTGCTCTTTGGGACCTGTAAAGCTGCATAGATTTTTCCGTACCCTTCTTCAGATCTATGCCTTGACACAATCCTGTTTCTGAGGTCTGCAGATAATTCCTTTGACCCCATGGCTTGGAGTTTGCTCTGACATGCACTGTCAACTGTGGGACCTTATATAGGCAGGTGTTGGCAATCCCCAATCATGTCCAATCAATTGAATTTATCACAGGTGGACTCCAATTAAGTTGTAGAAACATCTCAAGCAGTATCAGTGGAAACAAAATGCACCTCAGCTCACTTTTGGGTGTCATATCAAAGGGTGTGCACACTTGTGTACATATGATATTTTACATTTAGATTTTTAATAAATTAGCACAAATGTCTAAA
This sequence comes from Synaphobranchus kaupii, assembly GCA_029718625.1. Lineage (NCBI taxonomy): Eukaryota > Metazoa > Chordata > Actinopteri > Anguilliformes > Synaphobranchidae > Synaphobranchus > Synaphobranchus kaupii. The sequence goes on along the minus strand of CM056376.1, from coordinate 82,878,948 downwards.
AACCTGTTTTCACTTTGTCATTATGGGCTATTTTGTGTAGAATTGTATTTTGAGACAAAAAATGAACTCAATCTATTGTAGAATATGTCTGTAACGTAATAAAACGTGGAGAAGGTGAAAGGGGTGGGGAGACTTTCCGGCTTGACTGTATACATTTCCTGGATCATAAACTCCATGTCCACAAGTTTTGCAAAATCTGAGGATGATATGCAGAACTACTAAAGGTCTATGATGCAAAATATAGCAGTGTACCCTGTTGTCCATTAGTGTCTCCAAATCTATCCAAATGGCTAAATTGTGCACTGCTCTAAATAAAAAAAATTGTGATATATTTAATTACAAATCAACGGTTTTGGCTCATAAAACTCACTTTTGCATAATTTTCAAGTGGGAATTACTATACTTTCATCAGTATAGGGGGGTAGATATCTATGGGTCCAAAAACCCTATGCAAAACATGTCATAAAATGAATAAAATTTGTTTTGTCCATTATAAAGCATATACATTTGCTCCTTCTGATGGCTTAAGATAAAAAAACATTGATATTACAGTGTTACATATACCTAAATATGTTGCCTAATCATTCACTATTGTACCTCAATAAAACATCACTTGTCCCTGTACTCTACAGTATGTATACTTTTGTCCTGGGATTGCATTTTTCTGTATTTTTTAAATTTTCCTATTCATAATGACTCCAAGGAAATTTTTACCTTAATCTACCACATATCAGCGCACAGTAAATTTGAATGAGCATTTGTCATGCCCTAAGAGACAAGTATATATACGCCATAGCCTATATTATGTACGATAACATGAACATAAAATAGTATTCCACCATCTGCAAAATGCTTCCAAATGTTCTATCTTCAATGAACATCGGTAGCCTACAGAAAAAATACATTTAACAATTGCACTACACTATGTGAAATGCACTCAAAATGCGAAAATAACAATAGGGCTATCAAACATATTGGAAAGACAGTGCTCGAGTGGAAACACGAACGTACATATGTAGCCAGCGAGACCAACGGTATAGAGCTTGCGTAATACTAGACCGTTAAAATGAAAACTGCCGTTACGCTGGGCTGTAGTAAATTGTTCAAAGCACCGAAAAGACATGGCATATACCGTTGCTACTGTAATGAATGAGACAGGCTTACAGGGCATGGGGGTATTACGCGTCAACGTTTCAGATAGTGTAATAGCGGTATAAAGTGTTGCATATTTCTCAAACCGATTGTACCAGACAATAAATGACCACTGAATTTTGAAAGGAACATCTCGATGTGTAAAACCGATGGTAGGATTGTATATTTATTTCATATTTAGTAGCATATATTGCTAGTAGAATACATGGTAGAATGAGACAGTAGTTTCACAGTTTATTTTGAATTTGAGTGAGCAGGGCTTTTCACGGCTTTTCTGGCATACGATCAGGCTATTGTTGGGTTTATCTCATTGCTATGACGTTATTCTAATTTTATATGATGAATAAATATATTTATGAACTCAAACATAGACCGTATTGTCCACTATGTGAGGCATGGGTAGGTATAGACTAGGTGGGGGGTTGCTTGTTAAATGGACTATGGGGAAATAGTGACACTTACATGCTGTTACTTCCTGAAGTCTGTGACCATCAACATCAAAAAACTGTCGATATCTTATTTTCAGGTACTGTTACAAGCGATACTATAACCTCTCTGCATTTGAATGGATCTCTATGGAAATTGGGGGGTGAGACTAGATTCAGCTGTAAATTACACTGGTACAGTATGGAACACATGGCTGGCTAAATGGCTGTAAGTTATCAAGGGTCTGAGCTATCAAACGAGCCCCAAACCATCACTCTGTTGCCAGATATGGAGTAGATGTGGATGGATCACTGCAAGGGTTATTTCTCCGGACTCATTTTCCTATAGAACTCTATGGGGGGAAAAGTCAGGAGAAACAACCCTTAAAGTGATCCATCCACATCAAATGGAACGCCCTTGCTCAATCAAGCGTCAGCATCATATTATGCTCACGTGCTTAATTATAATGCTTTTTAGCTTTTTCATGGTGCTTTTGTTAGTTATAAACAATGAGTGTCATTCTGGATTAGCACTTTATAATAAATGGAAAGGAATGGTAAAATTGCATTTGTGTATGGGGTGTGCCTGCGATGTGGCAGGTGTGAAGAGTGCTGGATAATTTATACAAGTCACGCGTTCCGAGAAAAGGCTTCCGCAAAGGCTACACTTGTGTTTCCTCACTGAAGCTCCTTCCGGGAAACTTCTCGTTCCCCACTCCTCGCTCCTCCGAGGAACATTTAGCAGTTTGGAATGTCCGTAAAGATGGCGAACCTCGATCGATTTCCGGGTCAGGTGAGGACCGAGGGGAAGAGGACAGATAAAATAAGCGATTGGAATCCACCCAGTGAGTAAAATGCCCAGCCACTAGGCCTCCGCTTCTGTAACATCATTCAGTGGGCGTGGCAACCTGTTGCCTGAACTGTAAGCGTCTTGGCCATTGTAGTTTATCATAAACCATGTACCTGGTACACGCACAGTAGTTTGGGGCTATATCTCTGCTCTAACTACAGGTAGAAAGTTGGCCGAGAGCCCATTTTAATCAGGAGGAGAGCTACTTTTCTACAAACCAAAATTTTTTGGGTGGAATTACCCTTTAAAATTGTATGTTGTCTGCTTTTGTACAGTAAAGAGTTTCGTGAAGGAGGAAGACTTTTAGTGGAGAAGTTGAAGAAATACAAGCCTCTCATCGCTGTTTTCAATGGAAAATGTAAGTCTTGATGTTTGGATGGAAGATGCAAACAAAGTAGTTTTTTTACAATTCTGCCAACAGGTCTGTTTCACTATTGTTATTATGATTTAAAAATAACTATTACAAATATAAGCAATAACATGTCCTTTTACATTCCTTTGTCTTCAGGTATTTATGATATCTTCAGTAAAGAGATTTTTGGAATCAAGGCAAAAAACCTTCAATTTGGCATACAGCCACACAAGATCCCAGAAACAGAAACAGTAAGTCCTCTCATAACAATCATATGAATCTTAAATATGGCCAAAACTGAAAATTAAACTGAAATTTGGTTTTAAGCACATTTATTTTTGGCCAAGGTAAAGTGGATGGTGAAATTCCATTTGCTTTCAATGTTGAAGTGCCCAAAGTCAGCTCAAATGTCAGGTCCCTAGGTTGCTGGGATAGAGAAACCTCTGAGGCCAAGCCACTGAATTCAGTGTAATCAAAATGTCTGTGTTGGAAATGGTGCTTCTGCACTGTTTCTTACTCAACCGCCCATCTGCTCTCTCTCTGCCTAACCCTTGGAGGTGTGCTATCTGATGCCCTCATCAAGTGCCCGCTGTGCTCAGTTCCCACGCGCCCAGGACAAAGTGCACTTCTACATCAAGCTAAAGGAGCTACGTGACCAGCTCAAGGGTGTCATTCAAAGCGAGGAAGTGGAGGAAATGGAATACTCCTTTGATCTGGACATGGCCAAAGGTAATGTGGTCATCAAAGACTATAGCCACAGCTAACAGGAACAGCAGCTTAGTTTTCTTATAAAGCCATATGAGTGCATTGCCGAAGGCAGGTAGGAGACTTCTGTGTTAATATAATACAATGTATATCTGGGTAAATTGCTTAGTCAATTGTTCCATGGTGGACATGTTCTCCTATGCAAAAGTGAAGAGGTATTGGGGGCACTCTTCCCTCAGTCTGGATTAAATAGAAATCCAATGCCCCAGCACACTATCAGGGCGAGACTTTTAACTGAAGTCCTGGGACACTGTGGTCATTAAAGGGGTGTTAACCTTAGAGTATATAATATGTAGAGACAGTGTAGTGTCGTATTGTACATTAAGAATTTGGTAGTGAGGACGTACAGTTAAAACGTGTACGTCTTAACAGTCGTCACATGGAGGCACCAATGAATGTGCAAAATATATAAATAAATTTATATCGCTTCACATTGGGTTACCAGTTATGTCGGTAAAATACCCTCACACGAGCAGCAACTAGTGTTGGGAACATATACAGAACCTCATACGGTGACCAAATGGTGTAAAAGTAAAATTAATCAGTCCCATAAAATTAATTATTAAATCATGATTATGAATTTCAATATTAAATATTAAAATAATAACCAATAACGTAATCTGAAGGCATAAGTTCTTTGAAAGGATAGGCTCAAATATTTATCCAAACAACAATCAGATCGACGACCAGGTTTAACAAAATACAATTTATTAAACAACAAACACATCTAAAACTAACATCCTAAAAGCGGTGAATGATATGGAAAGGAAAACGAAGTGTAGAAAATTAATGAAGCATGTTAGAATACACAGTTCTGTTTCTGTATGTGTGGTTTCACGCCAGAACACATGGTGTACAGAGACCATGTGGTGTTTCGAGAGAATTGTGAATCAGGTTTTAGCATGAAGGTAACGTGGTCTGAAATATGGCATGTATAGAGGTTACAGAGATTTAGCTACAGTGAGCACCTTTTTTTGTTATTTTGGTTCTATGCTCTAGCACTTTGAGTTTTAAAGAATACAATGACAATGAGTTGGAGTGCAGACTGTCAGCTTTAATTTGAGGGTATTTTCATCCATATCGGATGAACCGTTTAGAAATTATAGAACCTTTTGTAGATAGTCCCCCCATTTCAAATAATATTGTACAGTTTAACATAATGTAGAATAAAGTAATAATTTTTAATATTTGGTCGTATATCCTTTGCATGCCATGACTTCCTGATGTCTGTGACCAATATCAAAAGACTCTTGATATCTTATTTTCTGGTACTCCTACAAGCGATACTATAACCTCTCTGCATTTGAATGTATCTCTATGGGAATAGGGGGGTCAGACTAGATTTAGCTGTAAATTACACTGGAACAATAAGGAACACATGGTTGGCTAAATGGCTCTAAGTCATCAAGGGTCTGACACACCAAACAAGCCTTAAACCATCACTCTGCTGTCAGATATGCAGTAGATATGGATGGATAACTTTTTTTTAAGGGTTTCTTCTCCTCACTTATTATTAGAGTTCAATAGGACAATTTGTCAGGATAAACCACCCATATCTGGCAGCAGAGTGATGGTTTGAGGCTTGTTTGATACCTCAGATCCTTGATGACTTACAGCCATTTCGCCAAACGTATTCCATACTGTTCCAGAATAATTTACAGCTAAATCTAGTCCCACCCCCCAATTCCCATAGAGATCCATTCAAAAAATATTTGATCACAGAAAAATAATATACAATTTTTAAAGAAGTTCAGAGTTAACATCAATATATGAGTGGAGGTATTTTATTTTTGCTGTCAATAATGAATAGGGAAACTAGCTTTTTGAGCGCACATTATACACTGCCTGGCCAAAAAAAAAGTCGCACACTAATATTTAGTTGGACCGCCTTTAGCTTTGATTACGGTACGCATTCATCATGGCATTATTTCGACAACCTTATGCAACATCACAACATTTATTTCCGTCCAGAGTTGCCTGATGAATCTTGCCATTGTCGAATCTTGCCAATATGCCCATTGATGGGATAACCTGGTCATTCAGTACATTCAGGTACTCGGCTGACTTCATTTTATTGCTGCATAATATTGCTGAGCCTAGACCTGACCAATTGAAGCAACCCCAGATCATAACACTGCCTCCAGAGGCTTGTACAGTGGGCACTATGCATGACGGGTGCAATGGCGACTTTTTTTTTGGCCAGGCAGTTTAGATATCAGCAGAGGGAAACAGGGTGCTGAGTTTGAGAGCTGAAAGCCGGCTCCTTGGTGTTTACCCGGGTACTGCCAAATCCCCACATAACTAGTTATGACACAAACATTTGATTGGCTATAAAATCCCTTGTGTTCCATACCCATTTTGATTATCCAGGTGATCACTGTAAAAGAGTACTTGGTTGACCCACCTGGTTAAATAAAGGTTAAATTGATGACATTCAATTTTTAAATATTTTCTTTCCTGTCAGAGGATGCTAAGAAGATCTCTATCAAGAAGGAGAAGGACGACCCCAGGTACGAGGCAGCCTATGGCCAGGCATGTGGAGAGCAGGAGCCTGAGATCAGCAACAGTCACTGTGACTTCTCCTTCACGGAGACTTGTGCAGGAGGACCTGGTGAGCAGCAAACACCATCACTGTACACACAACCAAGCTATGTTGCTGTGTCACGTGACAAACATCACTCTGAACATGAATCATTTGCATCATTAAATTTGCATGTCTTGTTAAAGTAAAATTGTCCTATGATAGATGATTCATTGTGTATTTAAATCTGTAGGATTCACTATCTGACAGTCAGTCTGTGAAAGATATTAGCAGTGTTTTATTAAAAGAAGAATAGCATTAACAGACATAATGACAGACGAATAGTATTAAAATAATAACTAGCAGCTAGTTCACATGAAGGTCTTGCTTTTCTGTGAACTCCACAAGAAATTTGAGGTGTCTACTTGGACTGGACAAGTCATCATGGGTGTGACATATCAAACAAGCCTTAAACCATCACTCTGCTGCCCGATATGCAGTAGATATGGATGGATCACTTTAAGGGTTGTTTCTGACAAATTTTCCTATTGAACTCGATGGAAAAATAAGTCAGGAGAAGGAACCCTTCAAGTTATCCATAACACAACTTATGTTGCTATTCAGATATCTTTATATATAATAGATGCCAGAATTTAAACCTGCTGTTTCTAATTTCACACTCATGACCATGGTAATTCTGTAGGATACATAAGTGGTGTGATGCTACATTTAGGTATTGGCTTGGACAATCAAAAACATCCTTTTTAGGAGTACACTGTGTATACTTGAGGGAAGGCAGCTGGTGGCACCTTTGAACTGTGTGGTTATTTTCTTCACAATTCATAAAAATCATCTGTACCAACAAATGGTCAATAATATTTTAATCAACACTCCTCTCTGGTACTGAGGCATTAAAATCATTTTGATGGGATTTATTCTTTGCAGAAATGGCAGTTAAGGAGGATACGCTCTCTGAAGCAATGGGCTGGGTCTCAGAGGACCAGTGGATGATGCAGTCATTTGCTGATCAAATTCCTGACATCGGTGGTAGCAGCACACAGCCTCAGCTTTGGGCAAAGAGTACATGAAGTCTTGGGGAGATTTCCCAAGACTATTTCCAAGGAGTCCAGGACTGCTACAATTTCCATAGCTATGTTTCCATTAGAATGATAAAGTAAATTTATTTTGTAACACTAAAAACATCCCTTCAAGTTGTGCACCACACTCACCAAGATATGTGTTTCCATGGGAATGTATTTTACGTGGAAAAAGTGAAAACTTGTAATCTGAGGGAACTCCATATCTTGAAAGAGAAAGGTGATTTTTCTTTTAGCGCAGTCAAGGTGTAGGGCACACTTTGTGTCAATTTTCAACTATTTCCACGTATATTTTATGTAGAATTTTCCAAATTGCCACCTTACATGATTAAATGTTGTGTTTTTATAAAGCCTACCAACTTTTAATGATGTTTTATTTATTATTTATTTTATGCACACATATTTATTTTAAGTCACATTTCCATGAGTAAAGTCTCACAGACTTGTAAATCAACTTTGTAATGTTGCATGAACTCAAGCTAATGGAAGCATAACTAATGTAGTTGGGACCACTAAGATGCCATACCTCTGTCCCCAGCAACAGAGTCTTGAACCACTGGGTCTATGCTCTCAAGATACATAAATCAGAGGAGGAAGGGCATTTTTCTGAACTGTTAATTTTGTTAAACAATCTCAAGTGGAGTTATGGAACATGGTGTAATGATTGTAAATATTTTTTCAATTCTTTAGCAATGGTTTGTTTTTATTTTTTAGTTTAACATAATTCATGCATTTTTGTAACATTTTTAAAAATAATGATATTTAAAGAACGGGAACATTTTACAAAGTGCAATTTAGTTTTTTGTCTCACAATTGAATGTGTGATTGTGCTGCTAATTGTTTTTGCCTTTATTTGTTTTAATAGCTGTGTTAAATACAATATGTTAAGTGACAGTAACAACTGGACACTGTGTGATCAATATGAAACTTGAAGAAGCCAAGGTTATTATGTAACAGTTGATAAAACATTAAGATAGAGATTGATTTTTGCTAAAGAATTTTCTTTTACAGAAAGCAGGTAAACCTCTGTGGGATAACATTTCTTGTTAATAAAAAAAATAAATACTGGATCTATGTCTTGGCTGTGTACTAACATCACATAAGTGCAAGACACAAAGAATGAAAAGTATTTTCACTATAACAATGGAAGTAAAAACTTAAGTCAACCCAAGACTGAAAAATGCTGGATTGTTTTTTCTTGACAATTGACAATTGAAACTCTGGTTTAATATATGTAAAGCAGAACAACACAGCTCAAATCACACAACTCATTTATAGTCCTCTTTAGTAATTTTCTACTCTTAGCGTACTGAATTAAAGGTACTGTTGTCCAAGGTTTACAACAAAATTTCCTTTGGTGAATTCAAGATACATGTACATCTCATAGTGTTTTGTCCACAAATTGTTACACGTTATTTTCAATTCAATATAATGAGTTGCAGTTCTGTTAACCATTTAATCCAAAGCAAATACAAGATCATAAAATTCTTAATTAACTCTGTGTAAAGTAAAAAAACTATTGAACCTATGAGGGTAAAAGGTTTGCATATGAGCAGTGAGATGTGCAAGGACATCAAAAGGGTCAAGGGATTCTAAGAGCAACAAACAAATTGAATGACATCATATTGTTAGGTCAAAAAAAACGTGAAAAAAACCTGCATCCTCTGAGAGGAAGTACCCAAAGCAAGCTACAGATCAAACCACGGAAAGATACCCCCAGGGATGCCCGAGAGGGGGGAGGATGAGCATCCCATCAGGACAGACTAAAGGAAACTGACACATGGCAATGGAATTACGACGACGAGTACGGAATGCGTTTGCGGCAAGGTGTGTAAGAACCCGCGTGGTCTGAAGATCCACCAGGCCAAGATGAAATGCGTGCAGACGGTGCATGTGTCACAGCGCTCAGGAACTACTCCTGGTGAGACGCAGGAGGAGCCAGGCCCGGAGTCACCCCACAGTGCCCGGAACCTCCAGGTGACACAAGCCCCAGACCCACGCAGAGCAACAGAACATCGTCGGGTCAAGTGGCCCCAAGCTAACAAGGAGAAGGAGTGGCTCCAGTTCGACGAAGACGCCGATTCCATCTTGGAAGCAACGGCTAAGGGTGAAACTGATCGACGCCTCCAGACAATGACCACCATCATCGTCAGCCTAGCAGCTGAGAGGTTCGGGCTGGAGGAGAAGAGAACAGCGGCAGTTCAAGGAGGCGAGAGAGGAGCAGAGGGGACTTCTCACAGAGCTGCGCAGCATCCTCCGCAAGAAGCTCATGACCTTGAGGAGGGCCGAGTGGCTTAGGAGGCGGAGGAAGGAGAGGGCCAGGAAGCGAACTACCTTTCTAGCGAACCCATTTGGGTTTACAAAACAGCTGCTAGGGCAGAAGCGCAGCGGCCAGCTCACCTGCTCCAACGCTGAGATTGACCGCCACCTCAGAGATACCTTCAGTGATGGATCCAGGGAGCAAGAACTGGGCCACTGTAAGTCCTTGATTAATCCACCTGCACCAACTTTGACGGGAAGGAGCCTGGCTGGAAGGAGGTCCAGGACGTGGTCAAGAAGGCAAGAGCAAGCTCAGCCCCATGACCGAGTGGGGTACCTTACAAGGTTTATAAGAACTGCCCAAGGTTACTCCACAGGCTCTGGAGAATCCTGTAGGTGATCTGGAGGAGGGGCAAGGTAGCTCATCAGTGGAGGTATGCGGAAGGGGTGTGGATTCCAAAGGAGGAAGAGTCGAAGAACATCGATCAGTTTAGATCCATTTCACTGCTCAGTGTTGAAGGAAAGATTTTCTTCAGCATTGTTGCCAGGTGTCTGACAGACTACCTCCTGAGGAACTCCTACATTGATACCTCAGTCTAGAAAGGAGGGATCCCGAAGGTACCGGGGTGTCTGGAGCAAACAGGCGTGGTCACACAGCTGATCAGGGAAGCCCGGGAGAACAAGGGGGACCTGGTTGTGCTGTGGCTGGACCTTGCAAATGCCTATGGGTCCATACCCCACAAGCTGGTCGAAGAGGCACTGAACCGGCACCACATCCCAGGCAAGTTCAGGGACCTCATACTGGACTACTACAACGGTTTCAGTCTGAGAGTCTCCAGCAGAGTGGCACAAGCTCAAGAAGGGAATTATCACGGGATGCACCATTTCAGTGATCCTTTTCACACTCGCCATGAACATTCTGGTGAAATCTACTGAGGTTCAGTGCAGAGGGCCCGTCACCAAGTCTGGGGTTCGACAGCCACCTATTAGAGCCTTTATGGATGACCTGACTGTGACAACAACATCTGTCCCAGGGAGCAGGTGGATCCTGAAGGGCCTCGAGGAGCTGATCACATTGGCTCGTATGAGCTTCAAGCCGATGAAGTCCAGATCCCTGGTGCTGAAGAAAGGGAAGATCATCAACAAGTTCCGCTTTGCACTTGGCAGCACCCAGATACCATCCATCACTGAGAAACCAGTGAAGAGCCTGGGGAAGGTGTTTGACTGCAGCCTGAAAGACACAGCATCCATCCGAGCAACCAACTAAGAACTGGAAGCCTGGCTAACTGCAGTGGACAAGTCAGGCCTACCTGGCAGGTTTAAGGCCTGGAATTACCAACATGGCTTCCTCCCATGGATTCTCTGGCCCCTCTTAGTCTATGAGGAGGGTCAGCAGGTTCCTTCGGAAGTGGCTGGGACTACCTCAGAGCCTGAGCAGCATTGCCATGTACAGGCAGAACAACAAGCTAAAGCTCCCCATCAGCAGCCTGAATGAATAATTCATGGTGATCCGTACTAGGGAGGTACTGCAATACCGAGAATCCTGTGACCCAAAAGTCTCTCAGGCTGGCATCGAGGTCAGGACAGGATGGAAGTGGAGGGCAGCAGAGGCCGTGGATGTCGCTGAGTCGCGGCTAAGGCACAGGGTGCTGGTGGGCACAGTGCCTCATGGAAGGGCTGGCCTGGGTAGCAGCATAACACCTCGCTACAACAAGGCGCAGGGGAAGGACAAGAGGTCGCTGATCCAGGATGAAGTGCGAGCATCTGTCGAGGAGGAGCGAGCCAGCAAAATGGTTGGAATGCGGCAGCAGGGAGCCTGGACAAGATGGGAGCAAGCGGTGAAGCACAAAGTCTCATGGGCCGAACTTTGGAAAGCCGAGCCCCAGGCCAGTCCCTCTGCAGGGCCTACAACATGCTGGGCATCACAGGGGGCAGTAGACGAAGGGCCATCAAGATGGCCACCGAGGCAGCAGAAGTTGCTTCAAGGTGGCTGTGGATCAGGAGAGGAGAGCCGTGGGTGGGGTAGTGCTACCTGGACACAAGCCGGGACTTGATCAACCCCAGCTGGGTCGCCTGGGCGAGGGTGTCTGATTGTTGAAAGACCCGAAACGCCCAATGACCCCAGGTAACATCACTGATGATGTGTCCAGGTGCATCACAAGATGATGTATGTCACAAGCAAGTGGATTTACATCATATGTGAAAAAATCAATGTTAGTCATTAGGATAGTTCACGTAACGTGTATACATCAACACATTTCAGTTTTATTTCGTTCCTCCAACCATTAGGGTCGTCAACCAAGAATGAACCTTCTAGGTGCCAGATGCATCGAGACTCTTATACCAAGATTTGTCATGGACATGACCTCCACGTAGTGACGTAATCCCTCCCTATAAAGGGAGACACGTCAATGCGGAAGTCCTCTTATTTTTCTTGCTGATGCAGAGATTGTTTGTATCTTGCGCTAATTCCCTACGCCTTGTGACTTCAGTCGGAGCTACGATTCTTATCGTCCTCCAAAGGTGGTGATAAGCACTTTGCATGCGGTATCCGCTGGTAGTGTTGCTATTTAAATACGGGTATCATTTTTTGGGTATTTTGCTAGCGCTAAACTTTTGTTTACATTTAGCATATATTGTTTGCGGTTGGGCACACGGTGCTGCCGTGTTTATTTGTTCACTCCAGAGAAACATATTCTACGCGGTGAACAGGTTTGTATACTTCTGTATTTTCACTGATTCCAGATCTATCCTGGGCATGGGTGCACCCCAGTGAGATTTGGTTTTCTACAATCAGCAAGCTGAGGGCTCCGGTGATTGATTCTAAGTCTGTCCTGGCTGCGATCGCGCCCCAGTAAGACTTTCCAAATCGGTGAGCACGGACGCTACATCGATTGTGGCAGAGTAGCAGAGTGTGGCAAAGTAGCGTGTGCGCTACACTCCTGCCCCGGCTTCCCCTACTCAAGACCGCCCGCATCTTTGGGTGCTCTTTATCCTGCTAAGGTATAAGCGCCTTGTGCACGGAATGTGGGGGAGCCCTGGATATAGCTGATGGGCACACCCGGTGCTGCCTGTGCCTTGGCCTAGGGCACCTGCAGGAGGCGTTCTCAGACCCCTGCCTATGCTGTATGGGTATGTCTCTGGAGACCAAGCAGGCCCGATTGGATGCCTTTATGGGCCACATGCCCCCCTCAGGCAGAGCGCCATCCGTGGTAGAGGTTTCCCGCAAACACAAGGGTATTACAGCCACCGAGGGCCCTTCACGAAAAAAGGGCAAACCTGGCAGGGGCAACAACCTCTCCGCAGAAGTCACGCAGCTTCGTGCTGCAGTACAACAACTGACTGAAATGCTGGAAGACCGTACGAAGGTGGAAACGGCTCCCCAACACGGTCCCCTGGAGGGGCCTCCAGCAGAGAAGGATTCGTACAGAGATCTGAATTTGGAGGGACTTGACACGCTTTCCACAGCGGCATCTACCACCCAGTTTGCTCAGAGTCAGTCTGGCACATTGGACTAATCTGACAGAGGGTCGTGGAAGGCTCAGGTTCCACTGAAGGTTCAGTGGGCTACTCAGCCTCTCTAGAGACAATTCGTTGTGCAGCCCTGGCACGCATGGGTTGCGATATACCTCAGGCTAGTACTAAGGACACGTCTAGATTTCACCGCCGGGCCCCCCAGGGGGCGCACTTTGCCATGCCAGCACCTAGCGATTTACTGGCGGAGCTACATAAGTGTTGAACACGCCCTGGTTTACAGCGGATGGCCAAAGACTGTAGGACATTTGCGTCCATGTTGGACGCTGGGGTCCATGGGCTGGACCGTATGCCCTCTGTTGAACCCGCCATTGCTGGTAGTGTCCCCAGTGGAGGCGGTCCGGGCAGACGGCCGTTGTCCTAGGCCACAATGCAGAGCAACAGATGATCTGCTCTGTAAGACATATGATGCGGCTGCCAAGACAGCACGGATTGGTAATTCACTTTCTTGTCTGATGCTCGCGCAGTTGCAGATGCTGCTTGATGCGGGGGTCTACACTTCAATCAGTGACGCATCTCTGCAGGCATTTGCATTCATGACATGTGAACTGGGCCGAGTGATGTCCTTGCTCACGCTGATGGTGTCAGGTGTGGTTGGCTCAGTCCCCTCTACCGGACGCCACAAAGAGAACCATCAGTGACCTGCCGGTTATTCCTGGCCAGGTTTTCACCGAAGTAGCCAGACAGATGTTTGATTGTTCTGTGGAGGCGTTAAGATAGAGGGAGCAGCAGATCCCCCCCCCCCCCCCCCAACACTCTTTTGTTTGTTGGTCCCAACCTATGGCTAGAGGTGACGCACAGCCCTCGTATGGGGGGGAACCCATCATCGTCTGTCCGCCCATGTACCGCCATTGGACTTACGACACAACCCTATGGGTCCATCTGGCGGGCAGGCTAGGGGACAGCAGGCTAACCGTCGCCCCCCCCAAACAGGGCCCCAAACAGGCATGAGGTCATGGTGGGACAGTATCGTCGAGAACAGCTGGCTAATTGGGCAGCCCTCACAAGAGACCTGTAGGATCTTTCCACTATTTTAAAAAGTTACCGCCTCCAGTTCAACCGTCGGCCCCCAATATTTTCCGTGGTCAGATACACACACGGCCTGGACCCCATCCAGTTGGGAAGGCTGGGGCAGGAGCTTACAGGCCTCCTTAAAAAGGGCGATGTGTCACTGGTGCCTCCCTCCGAATGGCCCAGTGGCTTTTACTCAACCTATTTTCTAATACCGAAAAAATATGGTCTCCTCCAACCAGTTCTGGATCTTAGGGACCTGAATGCGTATCTAAAACGATACACATTCTGGATGCTCCGGACATCGGATGTCATACACACCATGAGACCAGGGGATTGATACTTCCACATCCCTATCTGTGTGGGGCATCATCGTTTCCTACGTTTTGCATTCCAAGGTTGGGCATACAAATTCAATGTTCTCTGGCCCCCCGTGTAGTTACCTGCTGCTTAAGCGTGATTCTATCACTGCTCCGGCTGAGGGGGTTAAGAATCCTGCAATACCTAGATAATTGGCTAATATGTGCCGAGTCGTACAGTATGGTGCTCACACACACTGCCCAGACATTGGAACATATATCCAGCCTAGGCATCAATGTCAACTATGGCAAGAGCCAGCTAGTGCCGAAACAGTCCATCGAGTACATCGGACTGTTGCTCGATTCAAGGAGCATGAAGGCATCTTTGACGCCCGTCGCATAGCTACTGTGCTTGACGCAGTGTGTCAGTTCCGAGTGAACCGGGTCCTCGAAATGAGGGTTTTTCAGAGGCTTATGGGCCTAATTACGGCCACCTCAGCAGTCGTGCCTCTCGGACTCCTGACAGCCAGACCTCTTCAAGTATGGTTGCATCCCAAGTGGGACCGTCACAATCGAATCAGGGTCACGCGTCGGTTTTGTCAGATACTCCGCCTATGGCGACGAGTCAGCTTCCTAAAAAAGGGTGTCTGGATGGGGGTTATACCATCACGGCGTGTGGTGGTAACGACGGACGCTTCGCTGACCGGTTGGGGAGCTGTCTGTCAGCACCGGCCAGCTCAGGGAGTATGGTCACGACCATATCAGTCAGACCACATCAATGTGCTCGAACTCCGAGCAGTGTTTGTAGCACTGAGCTAGCACTTCTTGCCCATGCTGTGGGGCAAGCATGTAATTGTGAGGTCAGACAACACCTCAACAGTGTACCACATAAATCATCAGGGCGGAGTAAGGTCCTGACAGTCCTTGAAAGTGACCCAGTGTCTTTTAAAATGGGCACTTCCCAGGCTTGCCTCTCTTCGTGCCATATACCTCCCAGGTGTTCGGAACAGTACAGCGGACTTTGTATCTCGCCAGGAGATTCATCCTGGCGAATAGCGTCTCAACCCTGAGGTGGTGGAGGAGATATGGCGACGGTTCGGTCATGCTCAGACAGACCTGTTCGCCTCTCAGGAGTTTGATCATTGCCCCCAGTGGTTCTCGATGAACGAAGATTCGAGCCCTCTGGGGATAGAAGCATTAGCACACAAATGGCCGGACGGCCTGCTGTACGCTTTTCCACCATTATCACTGGTTAAGGCGACCCTGCACAAGCTGGTGGCCCCCAGGTGGCTAATGGAACCCTGGTTTCCAACGCTCCTCGGCCTTGTTTACGGATCGCCCTGGGAACTCCCGATCCGGATAGATCTGCTGTCACAACAGAGCGGCTCTGTTTGGCACTCTCGGCTAAGCAAGATGAAGCTGTGGGTATGGTCACTGAGGAGCCCGACCCTTTGTTAACTGGGTGTCGTTCCCCCGTCCTGCGGATGCTACTTAACTCCAGAGCCCCCTCCACGAGGAAGGCCTATGGATATATGTGGCAACTGTTCTGCACATGGTGCTCACAGAAAGGCGCGGACCCCGTACATTGTCCGATTTATGTCTTACTGGATTTTTTGCGGCCCTTGCTTGATCACGCCAAGGCAGCCAGCACACTGAAGGTCTATGCTGCTGCAATATCCAGCAGAAATGTCTGGTTGCACAACAAGCCTGCAGCGAGCCATCACCTTGTCAGTTCCTGAGGGGTGCCCGGTGGCTGAGACCTGCGAGGTCCCTAGTGGCTCCCTCCTGGGATCTCCCCTTGGTGTTGTGAATGCTCAAGAGTCAGCCCTATGAGCCTCTCGAGGTGACCAGCCTTAAATGGCTTTCCTTTAAGACAGCATTACTGCTAGCAATGGCGTCGGCTAGGTGCGTTGGGGAGCTCTGCACTCTCTCCATCAGTGCAGGAGGTGGAGGCCGGCTGACTCGGGAGTCACACTGCGGCCCAATCAATTTTTTCTGCCCAAAGTCGTTTCGGCATTTCAAATTAACCAGCGGATCGAGCTCGCTGCGCTTCGCCCCCCACCAGGCAAGGATCTGGGGGATGTACACTTGGTATGTCCAGTGCGTGCACTGCGAAGCTACATCAAAGCTACCGCTTCCATCAGACGTACAGGGCAACTCTTTGTTTGCTACGGTAAAACTAAAAAGGAAAGCGCTCTCAGCTCAGGGTAGTGAAGGCGATAGCTATAGCTTATGAGGCTAGTGCTAGGCCCTTGCCTACGAATATCCAAGGTAGGTCAACAAGAAGTATGGCTAGGTCATGGGCAGCCCTGGAAGGTGTACCGCTTAAGGAGATTTGTGAGGCGGCAGCGACTTGGGCGTCCCCCTGCACATTCTCGAGGTTTTATCACGTCAACGTGGCGCCGGGTTCAATGATCGGATCGGATCAACCACCCTGCCGGCGGCCTTTTTATCCAATTAAAGGTATGACTATCCCTTGTGACGTTGTTGGTATTAGTCATCCATGGTTGATGACCTTAATGGTTGGAGGAACAAAATAAAACAAAGGTTATGACTGTAACCACGGTTTTATGAGTTCCAGATGACCATTAGGGGTTATGGTCACTCAGGACGCTTTAAGGGCGAGAAAGGTTCTGGGCGGCAGTGTAGCACAGTGGTTAAGGAACTGGCTTGTAACCGAAAGGTTGCAGGTTCGATTCCCAGGTACGACACTGCCGTTGTACCCTTGAGCAAGGTACTTCACCTGCATTGCTTCAGTATATATCCAGCTGCATAAATGGATACTATGTATAAATGCAAATGCTGTGTAAGTCGCTCTGGATAAGAGCGTCTGCTAAATGCCTGTAATGTAATGTAATGTAACTTTCACATTAACGTGCCTCCCTTTATAGGGAGAAATTATGTCACTACATGGAGGTTATGTCCATGACAAATGTTAGTATAAGAGTCTCGATGCATCTGGCACCTAGAAGGTTCATTTGTGGTTGACGACCCTAATAGATAGGGTCGTCAACATAATAATCCGGAACTCATAAAACCGTGGTTATAGTCGTAACCTTTGTTAATCAACAAAGCTGTAGGGTACCAGGTCAAACATGCACATTCAAAAAAAATAACCGCTATTAGGTACATCCTGTGTTGATAAATTAAAAAAACATACAGTGCCCACCAGAATATGAGTAAAAAAGGCTATGAAAAATGTCTTTATCATTTATCAGCATAACCTTACACTGAAAATATGAGAGAAATCTAATCTTTAATTTAGGTAAAGTTATTCAATGAAATAAAATTCTCCATAAAGCAATAAATATTTTCTCAACAAAAACATGTCACATTTATTGGCAACACTAGAAATAGTTACAAACATAACCCAATTGAAATATATCCCATCATATTTTACTGTTTTTTAAGGACACCGGAGTCTCGATAGCAATTATGAAAGAATTATACTATGTGGTAATTCTCAACTTCATCTTTCACTGGGGTATGAATATGAGGTGAGACACAGGCAAAAACACCTTGGGTGCATACTAAAACCCGAAAAATGCACCCTCCCTTCCTCCATTACCACCTCCTCTACTCCATGCCCCGGACACGGATCTTTGTGTTTTAATCGAATGCCGTTGATTACATATTAATTGCGTATTAATGGTTACAAATTAATTAATGTCTCGACGCAAACCGCAATATCAGTTACATTGTATGCTGTACATGCAAATACTTGTACTCGAAACTTTCAGACAGTTTTGCATACTTCCGGGTAGGAGAGGAGTGGTAATCGGGGAGTGGAGGAAGGGAGGTGGGGAGTGAAGAATATTGGTACGCAACCCCCAGGTGCATCCCAATATTCTTCACTCTCCACCTCCCTTGTTCCACTCCCCCACTACCACCTCTCTGCTACCCGAAAGTATGTGGAGGAAGGGAGGGGAGGAGGGGAGTGGAAGAAAGGAGCCGTGAAGAAAATTGGGACAGCAAATCTGCTTCACCATCCTCAAAATCGCCGTCGACTACTGATGAAGTTGCCCGATCATAACTTTGACGCAGAGCCCACAAATATTCCCAAAGCCAATCACAGATCTTCCCCATGGTCAGGCCATTTAAAGCTGTAAAATATACAGTTGAAGCCGAAAGTGTACATACACCTTAGCCAAATCCATTTAAACTCAGTTTTTCACAATTCCTGACATTTAATCCTCATAAACATTCCCTGTCTTAGATCAGTTAGGATCACAACTTTATTTTAAGAATATGAAGTGTCAGAATACTAGAAGAGAGAATGATTTATCTGGGCTTTTATTTCTTTCATCACATTCCCAGTGGGTCAGAAGTTTACATACACTCTGTTAGTATTTGGTAGCATTGCCTTTGAATTGTTTAACTTGGGTCAAACGTTTCGGGTAGTCTTCCACAAGCTTCTCACAATACGTTGCTGGAATTTTGGCCCATTCCTCCTGACAGAACTGGTGTAACTGGTGTAACTTTTCGCACCAAAGCACATTCATCTCTAGATGTCCTGAGCGGTATGACGGCTGCGTGGTCCCATGGTGTTTATACTTGTGTACTATTGTTTGTACAGACGAAAGTGGTACCTTCAGGCATTTGGAAATTGCTCCTAAGGATGAACCAGACTTGTGGAGGTCCACAATTTTCTTTCTGAGGTCTTTGCTGATTTTCCCATGATGTCAAGCAAAGAGGCACTGAGTTTGAAGGTAGGCCTTAAAATACATCCACAGGTACACCTTCAATTGACTCAAATATCCACAGGTACACCTTCAATTGACTCAAATAATGTCAATTAGCCTATCAGAGGTTTCTAAAGCCATGACATAATTTTCTGGAATTTTCCAAGCTGTTTAAAGGCACAGTCAACTTAGTGTATGTAAACTTCTGACCCACTGAAATTGTGATATAGTGAATTAAAAGTGAAATAATCTGTCTGTAAACAATTGTTGGAAAAATTAGGTTAGCTTTTCTATTTTTTTATTTTATCTACTCAAAGCTGCCTTTACATGCACAAAGTAGATGTCCTAACTGACTTGCCAACACTATAGTTTGCTAACATGAAATCTGTGGAGTGGTTAAAAATGAGTAACTTCCTTGAAGTCATCCTTGCTGGCTGGCCATATACGTAAGTTGGCTATCTACCGTGATTGCCTAGCTAACGTTACTAACGTTAGCCAGCTGCTTCAACTAGAACCCGGCTGGATAGATTTTTTTTCGGTCCCAAAATAAGAAAATGTGCAGGGAATAGAGCATATCTAGTCAGAGTTAGCAGTATATTTGTAGCTACTGACTCAATACAGGAATGTTTAAAATAAAACTAGTAAAAGAATACGGAGTTTGTGCATTTGTAAATGTTTGCAATGTTTGTGATTATGTTACAGGATGCAGATGAAAGTTAATGCCAGCTACGATGTAGCTAATTTAGCTACTGTACTTTAGCTAGCATGTGCACCCAAGTTTTCAGAACGGGGTTTCATCAGATGCTGCGGGAAACCGTGACAGATGGCTCTGTCACAGTGCAGTTAATTAGCGGTTAGCCAAAAAGATAGTGGTGGTTTGCTCATTTAACAGAATTTGGGGACAGCTTGCTACCTTTCTAGCAGTGCTAACCCAGTGTACAAAATGCCACAAAATGTTGCCAAAAAAGGCTCTTGGCGTTTAAAGAGTGAGCTGACCACTAGGTCCCCTAGGCCCCTGGGGCTCAAAGCGTGATCTGACCACTAGGGCCCCTGGGCCCCTCGGCACCTACAGTGTGAGGGTCCCTGGGCCCCTCCGCGCTTAAAGCATGAGCTGACCACTAGGGCCCCCAGGCCCCTCGGTGCATACATTGAGCGTAACACCTGGGTCTCTTGGTACATACAGTGCATGCTTAAAACGACAGCCTCTCGGAGAGTACAGTGCTTCTGTACAACTGAGCCACTGGTTGGCACGGTACAATATGCTGCGACATGATACAATATTCACCAACAAGTCAGTTCATTCTGCATAACAGAACAGTTTTAAGGGCATCATATTATGGAAAGCCGCAAGCCGTTCGTTATTTGACTTACCGTAACTAGCTATCCCTTTATTTTAGCTAGCTGGCCATTTTCCCTAGCTAGCTGCTCATATGATTCAGCTTGTTAACAGAAATTAGTTAGCTAGCTGCCATTTTTGCCAGCTAGCTGCCCTTACAACCAAATTAGCTGCACTAAAATGCCAGCTAGTTAACTAGCTATCGGCCTAAAACTCAGCTGCCTAACTAGTTAGGTGGCACACAACTTAACTAGTTAGTTAGGTGGCATTTGTTTGCGGGTTGTCTGTGTGAAAGGGGTATAAGATAAAAGGGTAGCTAGCTACAGTGGGTTGAATAAATGTTAAAACAGCATGCCATAGTCATGATTCTTAAATCAAAGCTACTAGCTAGCTAACTATTAGTGCTATTCAAACTACTATTAGTTCAAAACATGGGATGCTGTAGCCATAGGAATAAAAACCTCATTGAGAGCTTATTAGCTAGCAGTTTTGTGAAACATTAAAAAATAAGCCAAAAGCTATATTTTTTCATACACTAATGCATATATAAGCTAATAAGCTCTCAATGAGGTTTTTATTCCTATGGCTACAGCATCCCATGTTTTGAACTAATAGTAGTTTAAATAGCACTAATAGTTAGCTAGCTAGTAGCTTTGATTTAAGCATCATGACTATGGCATGCTGTTTTAACATTTATTCAATGTTTTGTGAAACATTAAAAAAATATGCCAAAAGCTATATTTTTTCATACACTAATGCATATATAAGAGACCCAATCCATACTTAAAGATTAAGGAAAACCCCATTAATTTTTTCCATCGACCGTGTTTTTAGATCCACGGAAGTAGATAATGCTAACGTTGACATGCAAATTGTCGACAGCTCTTACGGTCTTTTTTTCCCCTCCCCATCGATGGGGTGTGGCCTATGTGCATAGTCTCCACCAAATCATTTCACTGACTTATCAGAAACCTTTGTTGGTTGTTCAGCCAATGAAAATGCCTGTTTTCTTGCTTGGTACGCCACAGTAATATTGTGATGTTCTCACTCCCGTCCTATTGTTTCCCGTGTTTTCCCTTTCCCCCTGTCTCGTGTTCGTCTCTCCATAGTCCGTTTCCCCCTTGCTGCAGGTTGGGCGTTTCCATTTCCCCGTTTTGCATGCATTCCACACTCTCCGCTCTGTTCATCACTCTCACATACATTCGCACGCGGCACCTAATTGATACCAACTAATGTTTGCATTTAGTCACCCCGTGTTCTCTGTCCTGTGCCAGTTTGTTAATGCTCTTTGTCTGAAACCTCTGGTCTGTCTTGAGTCCTTGTATCCAGTCTAGTCAGTTAAATCTGAGTCTTGTTCGGTACCGGCGTAATTCGCCTTACCAGTCTGTTTAAAGTCGAAGTCTGCTCCTGTCTGGAACGGCACTTCCCGCTGTTCAATATTCCTGCCTCGCTATACTAACTTTGTCTGCTTCAGTCTGCCAGCCTGCAGTCGTTTGTTATCCCTGCCTGTGTTGTGGTTTCCCTGCCTTCCACCTGACGTGTGTGCATGCAGCCTGGGCTCCTGTTCCTCCACTCTGCGGCGGTGCCCGCCTACTGCCAGTGTTGCGGTTGCTGTTGATGTGCTGTCGCTTCTGCCTCTGCTGTCGCTGCTGCCGCCCTGCTGCTGCTGTGCTGCTACTGCCCCGCTGCCCTGCTGTAACGCCTGCGTCCTGCCCGGACTCCGCTCCACTGTCCTGCACCTCTTCTGCCACTCCGCTCCGCCCTGCTCCCGCTCATCCCCTGCTCCACCAAACTGGTTGTCCGTCTCCATCTCCTTCCCTGGCCTCTCCTGCTCTCACTGCTCCCCCGCAGCCTTATACCTGGACTGTCTGTCATCTATGTTCTCCCTATGCTTCAGGAGTATTAGTCGAAGCATAATTTATTAAGAGCTACGCGCTCTGTTTGTCTGTCCTGTTCATCCAGTTCCGGCTTGGAACGCTAACCACCTTTTGCCTTTCTCCCCTTGCTCAGGACTACCCTGATCAAACAATAAAATATTGAGTTTTGGCATTCCTGTGTTCGAGTCGTGTATTTGGGTCCAGTCCATTTCCGGGGTCGTAACAAATATAATATAAAAGGTCAGACTTTTTTCATCTTTTTCTAAAACAACAGCCTTCTAAGGGCTATTTTCTAACAGCCTTTTTCAAGGGTTATGGTTGAACTATAGTATTGCTATCGTTATCTTCTAGAAAACTATAAGAATATTATAGTTTTTTCACCCACTATAATAATGCTATAGTATGTGTCACTATAGTACAACAGTATCACTATAGTATTTTCACCCCCTATAATAATTATTTAGTATTTACCCATATAGGACAATAGTATGACTATAGTGTGTACGAAAAAACTACATTAATACTATAATATTTGTATAGTATATGCTGTCGACATACTATAGTTTTACTATAGTTCATTTTCGTTAGGTTAGCTTTTCTATTTTTTTCTTTTATCTACTCAAAGCTGCCTTTAGGTACAAGTAGTTTTTCTTATGATGGGAAAGGACTTTGTATAAGCCCTCTGGGCTTCCTTCCTCTCCCAGCACTGTATAGATCGTTTTTTTCTCGAAACAATTGTTTATATTTGTTTATGGTGCAAAATAAAAATAAATAAAAAATAGACTATAAAATACTACCACTTGATTGTTTTTTCCAACAACAGTATTTGAAGGGTGTTGTCATTATTAATATATAGTCATTAAATTATTATTTAATAAGTATTGAGATATGCTATAAATATATTCATATAAATAGCATACTATTTCTGAAATATGGACCACAAACGTTGGAATAGTGGTGCTTCCAAAAGGAAAGCCGAAAAAGAAAAGGAGGCAAGAGAGGCAGTTTTCCCCTATGGAAAAAGAATATGCTGCAGTATATTGTAAATATATCAAAATTATCTTCACAATATATTTAAAATATACTGCAGTATATTACATTTCCATATGGGTTGCTTCAAAGTGTTCCACTCATTGCCAACTTCTTTCAAAACCCTCTGATAGTAATAATGATGACAGCAGCACTATTGTCAGCTGTGAGGAAGGAACTAGCACTAGTTCAGTTTCCAGTAATGTTGTCACTCCTCCGGAGCCATCCTTTGAAGGCAAACCCTCATCAGCTAATGGTATACAAGAACCTCCGGTTTACAAGAACCACCTCAGGAGCAGTTGGGCAGTTCCCAAGAGTCAAATCAGCAACCAAGCCATTCCTAGTGCTATGAGGTCACTGACCCTGCATTATGGCAGAGCACTTCCAGTGACATTGTTAAGTCAGTGCTTATTGAAAGAAGAGCAGTCCCCTTCCAAAACCGCAGTGAAGCTTCAGTCCGAGATAGAGTGCTTGGTGGAAAGACTAGAAGTTTCAACAATTAACTTCTGAACTATATATTGTCAAATGGGCAGAATGTTTCTAGACAGTGGCTACTGTACTCACCCTCAACAGGTTGTCTGTACTGTTTTGCATGCAAACTGTTCTCCAGCAAGCTCGGTGGCTTTAGTCAGGGGTTTAGTGACTGGAAGCAATCTGAAAGAATAGGGGAATACGAAAAGAGTGCAGAACACAGATCATGCATGCTTGCCTTGCTATAGATGCAGATTTCATGCAGAAACTTGATGGGGAAAGTAAATACTCAAGAGACATTTTGAAAAGAGTTGTAGCAGTGATAAAGTTCTTGGGTGAAAGAGGACTTGCGTTTAGGGGAGATGATGAACGGTTTGGGTCAATCCATAACGGTAATTTCCTTGGCATCCTAGAATTGTTATCACAACTTGACCCATTCTTAGCTGAATATATTTAAAAGTTTGGCGGAAAAGGAAGAGGCACAGTGTCCTATTTTTCATCGACAATATGTGAAGAACTCATTGAGCTAATGGGTCAGAAAACTCGCCAAACAATAGCAGTTGAGATTCGGAATGGCAAATATTTTTCAATAATTGTTGACTCCACCCCAGACCTGTCACATGTGGACCAATTGACATTCATATTCTGGTTTGTTAACAGCAGCGGGAATGTGGTAGAGCGATTCCTGGGCTTTGAGCCAATTGAGAGCCACACTGGTAAAAGTTTAGCAGACTGTGTGACTTTGATGGTGGAGGGCCTTGGGTTGGACCTCTCAAACTGTAGAGGTCAGTCATATGACAATGCAAGCAACATGTCAGGAAAATACAATGGGCTACAGGCCCACCTGAAACAAAAAAACCCTCTGATAGAGTATGTGCCTTGCGCAGCGCAATCACTTAACCTAGTTGGTGTTAACACCTTAGACGGCAGTAGCCTAAAGGCTGACGAGTTTTTTAATATGTTGCAGTCACTGTACACATTTTGCTCTTCATCCACACACAGATGGGCGAAAGTCTTTCGGAAGACAGATTAAAATCGTTGTCCAGTACTTGGTGGAGTGCTCGGGCAGAGTCAACCAAGGTACTGTGGAGAAATTGCACCCACATTAGAGAGGCCTTCGGTGGTATGTGCAATGATGATAATGAGAAAAGAGATATTCAAATTGAGGCCGCTGGACTATGTGCTAAATTGGACACCTTAGAGATGGTGTTCATGGCACATTTCTGGTACGTCATACTTGACCGGTTCCACACTACAAGCATGCACCTACAGAAAAGTGACATTGACACCTCTGTAGCAGCACAGCTTTTGTCTTCATTGAGGGATTTTGTGGCGGGACAGCGAGACCAGTTTGAGGCTTTTGAAAGGGCAGCCTTTAATGTGACAGGTGTTTCTCAGTCATATAAGCACGATCTTCAGCGAAAGAGGAAACGCAAAACATTTGCAGATGAGAGCTCAGAGCCAGGTGTGACACTTGAGGGGAGGGAGAAGTTCAAAATAGAAACATTTTATGTGGTCATTGATAAGCTAGTGACATGCCTTGAACATCACTTGGATGCTTACAAGCATTTGACCAGTCTCTTTGGTGTTCTGTTTATGTCAGATCAGGTGTCTAACAGTGATGTCATAGTGGAAAAGGTAAATGCCATCTCCGCCGCATATCCATCAGACCTGCACATGAAGTTTGCCAATGAACTCATCCAATTCAAGTCTTTCATGTCTGATTCTGAGGGTGAGAAGTGCCCAACTAAATTGCTTGAGATGTTGTAGGCACTTAATCTGCATGCAGTCAGTGTTCCCCAATGTTCTCGTGGCACTTCGGATTTTTCTAACTTTGTCAGTGACAAACTGCCAGGGTGAACGGACATTTTACCTTTTAGGCAGAATAAAAAATGAGCTGCGGAGTAGCATGTGGGGGGGGGGGGCTCATGACCATGACCCTGGCTATGCTGATGTTAGCTGCATATAAATTGAAGATAACTGAATGAACGTTAATCCTGAATTTCACACATTCAATGCGAATAAATAACACAGTGAAATCAAGGATGAAAATTAAATTTTATATTATAAATGTCATGGTTTTCAACCCTGTTTTCCCATGCGGTCGTTTTCCTCGTGGCCACGCGAGGGCGCTGCCCTTTTGGTAGATGCTTGCTCCGCCCTGCTGAGTTGGCGGAGTTTCTGTTAAGCATTTACACCTGTTTGTAGTCACCTGAGAGTTATATAAGCCTACCGTTTCCTTCGTTCGGGGCTTCGACATTAATTGTTCATTGTTTTGTACTGTGGTGTTTTTGTTGGCTGTGAGTTCTCGTACCATTTTGGCTACTCGCCCATTTTTAACGTCTCTTTAGAGAGGCAGGGCTTATTTCTTGCTGGCTTGGTAGTTGATTATCTCGTAGAAGTTTGGGACCGTAAATCTCTGCTCTATTTTGCCTTTTTGGTGCTTTTTCTCCGTGTATGGAGTTTTGGGCGATTCTGTTCGGAACAGTAGTTCTGCTCGCCCTTCGGCACATGTCTTCCCATAGGAAGATCAGGCGTTTCCCTTCTACTTAGTTTCTTAGCTCGTAGAAGTATAGAGTAGCAGTTTCTCTGGTCCATTTTTCGCCTGTTATTTGGTTTTCTTACTGAGAGACCTGGCGTTTTGCTTCTACTCAATTCCGTGTTACTGTGAGCCAGTAAGTAGCCTTGGTACGTTTTTCCCTGTTTGGTCTCCTTCTCGTGGACTACGTTCCCCTTTGTTGTGATTCAGGGTTTTTATTTATATTGAGGCTGTCGTGCTATTATGTTTGCGTAGGTCTTTTGTTGCAGCTGTCCTGTTCGCCTTTTCTGCCTGCGAGACGATTTTGTTGTGAACTGTTCTGTTTCGTTCTCCGGGTGTGTTGTCTCCTTATGTGGAGCTTGGGCGATGTTGTGGACGTGTTTGTGTTTGACTGCGTGTTTCTAATAATAGCCTCGGAACGTTAGCTCTGTTCCATTTCGCCTCGTTACATTCATCCATTTACAGAGAGGCTAGGGCGATTGTTCCTATTTAAGCTTGCGTTAGTCTGTGGATAGTAAAGTTATGGGACGACGGTGCTCCGTCGGCTCACCTGTAAAATGTTTCTCTCTCCTGGGAGATCGGGTGTTTACCCTCTTGGTTTTCTGCATTGGACTGCGAGCCTTTTTATTTCGCCATGGAACGTTAAATCTCTGTTCCTGTTCGCCTCCCTTATTGAGAGGCAGGGCTTATATTTGTGTTTGTGTTAGTCATATAGCCGATAGTTTCGGGGCAGCTGTCCATTTGTCTTTTGTGCTTTTTCTCCGGGTATGGAGATTTGGGCGATTCTGTTCAGAACTGTAGTTCTGTTCGCCTCTCGGTGCACGTCGTCTCATGTGGAGACCGGACGATGTTGTGGACATGTTTGCGTGTGACTGCGAGCCTCAAACTATGCCTTGGCCCTTGGAACATTAATTACCTGTTCCTTTGCCTCGTTTCATCTCCTGTCTGAGAGGTTAGGGCGTGGCTATGTTTTAAGCTTGGTCATTTTTGCTGGTAAGGTTATGGGACTGCGGTTCTCCGTCGGCTCGCCTGTAAAATGTTTCTTCCCCCTGGGAGATCGGGCGTTTACCCTCCTTTAGGTTCCGCACATGACTGTTAGTTCTAGCTTATGGAAATAGCCACGTAACATTATATCTGTTCTTTCGCCTCTCTTATTAAATTATATCTTCATTTGTTGACTTTATTTGTGCCTTTTCGCTACTCGCCCGTTTATTGTGTCTCGTTGCCGAGACAGGGCGCCTATTATGTCTGGCTGTTCAGATCCCTGTCATTGCGCTCTACTTAGCGTTTGACAGTTAGCCGGTTAGTAGCGTCTTAGTGTGTTTGTTGTTCCTTGTCTTGTCTCCTTCCCTTATCTGCGGGTATTCCGCCTTAGTGGCCTAAGGGCTTAATGATTCCCCTTGCTGCGTTTGGCTCCTCCTTCCTCACACGTCACGCCCCATTACAATAAAACATTAGCTACTTAAGGAAGTTTACCGCATGTTCATTTTAAGATAAAATGGTGGGTTTGGTTAAGATCAGGTCATGGGCTTCTCCACCCCGAACTGTCAATCATACGGTGCCCGGACCATGATGACCATATCTGTTTGACCCTGCTCCCGACAACGTCACTTGGGCTCCACGGAGCAGACGCAGTTTGTACAAACGGTGGCGAAAAACTTCCAGAGACTCAAAACGTTTTTTACGAGGCCGTGGGAAGGCAACGGGTGATGTCACAGCGACTTTTGTCCATATTTTTACAGTCTATGCTTCAAAATTGGCTGCTCCTCCCCTCCGGCGAAGCATACATCGATTTATCCTACTGCGGATGTTTTTTCACATTTTTTGGTGACATCATCGTGCTCATGCCCACAGAGATTTAAGAAAAGATATATATGAATTTCCCCAGGATAATGATGCCCCAATGCAAGATATTTAGCCTAAATTGTGTGTGCTTCAGTAGGTTATTAGCACACAAAGGACATAGCATCCTACAAGAGATAACAAAATGCCGGTCCGTTTGTGGTTCATATCCTACATAAAGATTTGGCAATTTAAGTTGGGGGAAACAGCTTTATTTATTTGCTTGCACATTAATGTTGCTTATTAACGAACATGACTATACATAAATATAGCCTAAGCATGACAGCTACCATGTGAATATGCATTAATGAATGTATTCAACCATTCCAAAGGACGTTTTTAAATTTGATTTCAGATGTTACAGTGGGAAATAGGCCTGTTTTTCGGTGTAACCCCTGCGATACTATGAACATTGGGAATGATAGGCCTATATCCGATAATAGGACGATAATTCGTTCCACTAATCTATGGACATGTTTCCCAATTTGGCTGCCCATGTGGAAGATCTGTGATTGGCTTTGGGAATATTTGTGGGCTTGGCGTCAGTCAAAGTTATGATAGGGCAACTTCATGAATAGTCGATGGCGATTTTGATAACGGTGAAGCAGATTCGCTGTCCCAATTTTCTTCACGGCTCCTTTCCATCACTCCCCTCTTCCCCTCCCTTCCTCCACATACTTCCAGGTGGTAGATGAGTGGTTGTGGGGGAGTGGAGGAAGGGAGGTGGGGAGTGAAGAATGGGACGCACCCTTAGTCATCCATCAACATGGGGAATAGCAGAGAACATACTACATATTTCCACCATTAAGGTTTAATGCAACTGAAGCTCTGATGAACCTGCCTGTAAGATGAGACAAGTGTAGTTTTCCCCCATGCACAGTGAGGAGGATGGTTTGAGAGGAAATAATTTATCCAAGGATCACAGTTGAAGAATTTCAGAAGTTAGTTGCATCTTGGGGTCACCAAGTCTAACTTGGAACTACAATTAGATGCCACCTCTATGCCAACAAGCTATTTAGAAGACTTTCCAGAAGAAAGCCTCTGCTGTCATCATACCACAAATGTAAGCACCTGTTTGCTAAATGTTACCGGAATTTGGAAGCAGGTGCTATGATCAGACGACACAAAATGTTTGCTTTTTGGCAATAAATATCGAAGGTGGGTTTGGTGTTATAAGAGGCATAGTTATGCAGAAAAGAGCCTTATCCCCACTGTGAAGTATGGTGGTGGTACTGTGATGTTGTGGGACTGTTTTTCCTCCAGTGGCTCTGGGAATCTTGCTAGGATACATGGCATCATAGACTCCATCAAATACCAGGAGATTTTAGACCAAATTCTGGCTGCCTCTGCCAGAAGACAACACCGGTGTGTGACCTCATCTATGAAGGAAGGATATACCATCTCAGGGGGGAATTTGGCACCCAAAACTAATCTCATATTCCCTACATCAGATATTTATGTGCTTGAGATCCTATGGTGGGGCCCTATTGCAGAACATTGGGAAGTAAACCTTTATATCTTTCTTTGTTATAAAGGCAAAAGCCCCCATCAATTTCCCATGCATATGATTCACCTTCTCTTTTCCGGTGGTGAGAGTGTGCCATTACCCTCCTGAGACCCGGCAGAAAAAATATATACAATTTTTTTGACATATCGTACAAGTGTCTTGGGTGACTAAAGCTGCTGCAGTAAAAATATTTTCAAAAATATCCTTGATTTTATTTTTATTGTAGTGTGGGTTTCAGCATAGTAGAGTGTTGAATATGGTTCTACTATGGCTGGCTCTGCCAGAAGGCTAAAAGTTGGTCGTGATTGGATCTTCCAGCAGGACAGTGGTCCAAAGCATTCTTCAAAATCTACCCAAGATGTTTCACTGACCACAGAATCAAGGTTTTGCAGTGGCCATCCCAATCCTCTGACCTGAATTTAACCATTTAAAACCTGTGGGGTGAGTTGAAAAGAACAGTCCACGAGCGAAGACCAAGCACGCTGAATGATCTGAAGAGATTCTGCATGGAGGATTGGTCTCAAATCCCTTGCTATGTGTTGACCAACCTCATCAAACATTACATGAGAAGACTATGTGCCTGAACTGCATCTACTGCTGTTGCTTATTCTTAGCACTAGGGTGCAGCATAATATTACAAACAGTATCTCAGGTTCAAGGACAGTTCACCAAACCTAGTCTGGCCTAGTAATTGTGCCCTAATTAAATTAAATGATTAAAAAGTACACAACATAACACAACACAAAAAAGCATAATTAAGATGCATTATCCCCAATAACAGTCTGCTTCATGTGACTGAAAAATTAGAACCACTCAAATAGAACTCAAACTAAATCTCTATGGCACCCAAAACTAATCTCATATTCCCTACATCAGATATTTATGTGCTTGAGATCCTACGGTGGGGCCCTATTGCAGGACATTGGGAAGTAAACCTTTCCATCAATGTCCCATGCATACGATTCACCTCTTTTCCAGTAATGAGAGTGTGCGATTACCCTCCTGAGACCTGGCAGAAAAAAAGTATTTAAATTTTTTGATATATAGTACAAGTGTCTTGGATGACAAAACATATTGCAGTAAAAATATTTTCAAAAATATTCTTGATTTTATATTTATTGAATGTCCCTTGTAGTGTAGGTTTCAGCATAGTAGAATACATGGTTCTTGAGAATAAGACCAAAGACTCTTGTCCCCTACAGCAAAATTAATTGCTGTGTATGTTTTCTATTTCAGTAACTCAGGGTGTTAGGGTAGAGGATAGCACCATCAGGCCAGAGGTCTTTCTGCGTGGAGTTTGCATGTTCTCCCCGTGTCTGTGGGTTTCCTGTTAGGATCCTGTAATCTGTCTGATTAGTCTGTAATTATGTTTCCTGATTTATTTTCCTATTTTCCTGCATTACCCTCGCGATTGTCAGTCCGGTGTGTGGCCTCATCTATGAAGGAAGGATATACCATCTCAGGGGGGAATTTGGCACCCAAAACTAATCTCATATTCTCTACATCAGATATTTATGTGCTTGAGATCCTATGGTGGGGCCCTATTGCAGGACATTGGGAAGTAAACCTTTATATCTTTCTTTGTTATAAAGGCAAAAGCCCCCATCAATTTCCCATGCATACGATTCACCTTCTCTTTTCCGGTGGTGAGAGTGTGCCATTACCCTTCTGAGACCCGACAGAAAAAATATATAAAATTTTTTTGACATATCGTACAAGTGTCTTGGATGACAAAACATGCTGCAGTAAAAATATTTTCTAAAATATCCTTGATTTTATTTTTATTGTAGTGTGGGTTTCAGCATAGTAGAGTGTTGAATATGGTTCTACTATGGCTGGCTCTGCCAGAAGGCTAAAAGTTGGTCGTGATTGGATCTTCCAGCAGGACAGTGGTCCAAAGCATTCTTCAAAATCTACCCAAGATGTTTCACTGACCACAGAATCAAGGTTTTGCAGTGGCCATCCCAATCCTCTGATCTGAATTTAACCATTTAAAACCTGTGGGGTGAGTTGAAAAGAACAGTCCACGAGCGAAGACCAAGCACGCTGAATGATCTGAAGAGATTCTGCATGGAGGATTGGTCTCAAATCCCTTGCTATGTGTTGACCAACCTCATCAAACATTACAGGAGAAGACTATGTGCCTGAACTGCATCTACTGCTGTTGCTTATTCTTAGCACTAGGGTGCAGCATAATATTACAAACAGTATCTCAGGTTCAAGGACAGTTGACCAAACCTAGTCTGGCCTAGTAATTGTGCTCTAATTAAATTAAATGATTAAAAAGTACACAACATAACACAACACAAAAAAGCATAATTAAGATGCATTATCCCCAATAACAGTCTGCTTCATGTGACTGAAAAATTAGAACCACTCAAATAGAACTCAAACTAAATCTCTATGGCACCCAAAACTAATCTCGTATTCCCTACATCAGATATTTATGTGCTTGAGATCCTACGGTGGGGCCCTATTGCAGGACATTGGGAAGTAAACATTTCCATCAATGTCCCATGCATACGATTCACCTCTTTTCCAGTAATGAGAGTGTGCCATTACCCTCCTGAGACCTGGCAGAAAAAAAGTATTTAAATTTTTTGATATATAGTACAAGTGTCTTGGATGACAAAACATATTGCAGTAAAAATATTTTCAAAAATATTCTTGATTTTATATTTATTGAATGTCCCTTGTAGTGTAGGTTTCAGCATAGTAGAATACATGGTTCTTGTGAATAAGACCAAAGACTCTTGTCCCCACAGAAAAATGAATTGCTGTGTATGTTTTCTATTTCAGTAACTCAGGGTGTTAGGGTAGAGGATAGCACCGTCAGGCCAGAGGTCTTTCTGTGTGGAGTTTGCATGTTCTCCCCGTGTCTGTGGGTTTCCTGTTAGGATCTTGCAATCTGATTAGTCTGTAATTTTGTTTCCTGATTTCTCTTCCTATTTTCCCGCATTACCCTCGCGATTGTCAGTCCATGTTCCTCAGATTCCACTCCCTGTCTTTGTCATTGCACTATTCGGGTGATTTTGGGAACTGTAGAGACCTACTCACTCCAAAGGTCTCTGGGACCTCAGTTGGATATCTGGCTTCCCTGCCGAACATGAGGTAGAATGGGGAGTGCTTGGTGGTGATCTGTACTTTGGTGCGCAAGCCAAACATAGCTGCACTGAGGTGCAGATCCCAGTTCCAAGGCTTCTCATCCACCAATTTGGTGAGAGTTTTGAAACATATTGGCATTGTTATGAAATACTATTTCAATTGTAAAGCATAGCTTATGATTGCGATGTGTGACCAAAATCACACTGCTTAATACAATACCAAAATAGAATACTTAACACAATGACTATAGTACCATTTAGTGGTGTAAATGGGTCAAGGTCAGTTTAGTGTCAAGTCCACATTACCTTGTCACTGTCCCATTCATCCTTTCAACCAATCCATTGGTCTGCAGATGGTAAGGTGCGCAGAAGCTCCTCTCGATGTCCAGCTTTTGTCAGAGAGCCATATTCAGCTGAATTTTATGGACAACAGTCAGTTAGTACAAAAGTAAACTGAGTGAAGCCATGTTTTTGGGTAATGAGATGGACTGTGTCACGATTCGAAGCGACAGCAGAGTATATTAAGTAATAGCATATTATTAAGAGACGTGATTAAGACACCGTAGGCTACTGTATGCTAAGTTCGTTGAGTGTCAGGGGATTCACGTGGCTTACAACATTGAAAGTAAAGTCCAAGCTACTGTCATGGATAATGGTAGCAATTTTGTAAAAGCTTTCAAAGAGTTTTCAACAGCAAGTGATGACCATGATGAGGCGGATGACCAAGGTGAATTCCAGGATTTGTATGCTATTCTTGCTGAAGAGACAGATGAAGACCTGCATTTCTTTCTACCACCCCACCAGAGATGTGCACCACGCACAATGAATCTGATAGCCTCCAAGGATCTTGTGAAAGGTTTAACACAGAGGCCAACGCGCAAAGTGTACTACAGTGCAATGGCCAAATGCTCAGCCTTATGGAACAAGGCCCACCGATCACCATTGGCTGTTGAAGCTGTGGAATACATAGGGAACAATGAAACATTGTTCCATGTGTTACTCGCTGGAACTCAGAATATAATGCAGTGCAAAAAGTTGTCTTTCAGTGAGGCACAACTGGGGGAAGTTTGTGACCACCTGGAGATTGCCAGGATGCTTTCCCATAAGATTGCCTTCTTGAAAGAATATGCTGAGGTCTTGAAGCCACTCACCTTCGCTCTTGACCTTCTGCAAGGAGAAAAGAAATGCTTCTTTGGACTGCTGATATCCACACTACTATGCGAGAAGAGAGCTGCAACACGCTTTTTCTCTGATGTCATTGGAACTATCCTGGCAGCAATAGACACACACTTTGCACAGTTGTTTAACAGTCAGGATGCACAAATTGCAACAGCAATTATGCCACAGTTCAGTTTGTGGTGGCTGGCAGAAGCTGAAAGGAAATGCGTGCAGTGTTGGTGTCAAAGGCAACCCACCTGGTGATGATGAGTCCAACGACAGCAGTGTGAATTCTACATGGTCAGATGAGGGTTTCTTCAGTTATGGACCTGGAAACTCCAATGTCAAAGGTGGTGTTGCTGATGAAGTCCGGAAGTATCTAGAGGGGACACGTAAGACTCTGGACTGCCTTAATGACTTTCCATTTTCCTTAAATCCAACACCATCTTACCCTCGAGTGCACCTGTCGAACAGCTCTTCAGCCATGGTGGCAAGATCTTTACCCCCCCAGAGGAACCGCTTGACAGATGAACATTTTGAACAAGTGCTCCTCTTGCGTTACAATAGCAAACTCCTCCCTGTGGCTTTTGATTAAAAAACATCAGCAACAGAAACTTAAACAAAAGAAACAATACAGTACACCTGTGTACGTTTATGCCAGGATTTTTTTGTAAGGACAATTTGATTTGACCAATTCTAAATGCAGAATATGTTCAACTGTATATCAAAGTAAGTTGCTCCTCTCCAGTTGCCAGTTTTGTTAATGGCGACTTAACTAATATTTGTTTTTGTTTTTTAATGATGATTTATAGATAATGTAGTTTTTATTCCTTTTTATTTACATTGAAAATGGAAGATGAACATTTTGAGTAAGTGCTCCTCTTGCGTTACAAGAGCAAAGTCCTCCATGTGGCCTTTGATTAAAAACAGCAGCAACAAAAACTTACACAAAAGAAACATCATCCCACATGTTGTAGAATACACACAGTACAAATGTCTGTAGTTTGTGCCCGTACTGTTTTTGTAAGGGTAATTTGATTTGACCAACTGTGAATGCTGAATATGCTAAATGCATTATATTTCCATTGAAAATGTTTAAAGAGAAAAAATCATATTTTGGCTGCGCGCCCATTTTTTAGTATAAGGTGCAATATTTTCAATGTTTGGTTTTGAAGTAATCCAAAAATATTCAGATTAGATTACATTTTTTTTGTAATCCAATGGATTACGTTACTAATTACAAAAAATGCCATGTAATTTGTATTCAGTGACTGACTACACTTCAAAGTAATCAGTCGTTGTATGGCTGTCTGAATCTGACTGCTGCTTTGCTTGTGTTTCTCGGCGTGCCTGTGTGGCAGAGGGAGAGGGCGGAAGGAGAAGTAGTTCCTATCCGACACAATTATTTGCTACAACATTTAATTTTTCACTTTTTCAGCAGATACGCATTCAATTTCCTTAAAAAATAAATATTAAAATTACTGGATAAATAAAACACTTGATATTTTTACTTGTGGATCGATTCTGAAAAAGGAAACGTCAGGGTCGAAGTATCGATATTTCAGTATCGATCCTCCCATCACTAACTGCAATACATATCACTATTTTTCATGTCTCATGCCAAACATAGTGTGGGAAATCTGGGAATGGTGAGCCTCAATTTTTTTAAATATTCTGTGAAGAGTGTGTGTGTGTGTGTGTGTGTGTGTGTGTGTGTGTGTGTGTGTGTGTGTGTGTGTGTGTGTGTGTGTGTGTGTGTGTGTGTGTGTGTGTGTGTGCGCGCGCGCCTGCGAGCGTGCGTGGTAACATGGTGCACGGCAGTTATTTGAAACATGAGTTACTGTGTGGATTGGCCATTGCAATCAGATCAGTAAAGGGGGGTAGCAACCTGCTTTTTTTCTGATAGGAAAGGAGCTGTTCACGTGGAACAGTGTCATTGATTAATCGGGGAAATACATTTCCCATGGAGTCTTCAGCATCACTGTGCATGCATAGCCTATAATTTACAGATTACCAGCCTATATAACAATTTCGTGTCTATATGACAGAAGCAAGCACAGCACAACATATTTATTTTGGGTCCAATATGGTAGAATTAGCTCTAGCCAATATCTTCAATCTGAGCGACGACAGCCTATATCTGGCGTAAGCAGGAGAAGCGCAGGGTTTTTAGACAGTGAGACATTGTAGGGGTCAGATATTCCGATTAGAGGATAGCCTTGAAGGATGACGCTCTTCTAGATTTGTTAAAAACGGTTGAAGCAAAGAGGACTACAGTGAACATATAAGGGGATGTGAGCGCCATATGTGATGCAATTTTTATACAGTCTATGGATGCAACGTTAGATAAACAGTTGCAGTAGCCAGAATTTCCGACATCGCGCTGTCAAGAACTAGCTGGCTATACTGGATAGTGCTGTTTGTGTAGGCTCACTAGGCTGCAAAGCAGTTTATGGGACGGAGGAGTTTTAGCCTGCCAAAATAAACGTTAGCCTAGCGGTTGTGAATCTTTAAAAAAAAAAAAAAAAATCTGTTAGGCTACTTGCTTCGACGATTTTTAATCTACGTCATTATGAGTCACATTCATGAAGGATATCGTGAATTAGATTCCCACGGCGAAGAAGCTAGCTAGCCACATGGACTAACGTTTGTTGTTTTAATTTGACGAGACCTATAGCTAATTAATAGATTCAATTTAGCGCCGCTTAGTTAATTTGTTTAAGTGGCTGATTTGCGATTTACATTCGGCTGCTAATATATTTATAATAATGTTGAGATGTCCCAGACGCAAGTTGTCGGTGTGGGCTGCCCTCTGCGCTTTATTAATGCTGTGCTGGTTTTACATCTATCCAGTTTATAGGCTTCCTAGCGACAAGAAAATCATAAATGAAGTCTTGCAACTGGGACAAGCATGGAAGAAAAACGTAACGGGGCTCCGCTTATACAGGTAGGCTATTGTATTTTCTCTTATTTTCCCGATATTTTAGGCTAACGTTGCTGATTTTAAGTAAGGTGTAACTTTAGGCTTGTGAAAAGTAGCATATTGCAAACTTAACGTTACATTAAAACCCAGAAAGCCATGCAATCACTGTTTCAGTTCGAGTCTGCCAGGGCTGTCTAAAGGCTAGCGCAAACGTTATCATCATTGTCATCAACAGCATGTCATTATTATTTTTTAATGTGTTGGGGTTTTCTCGAAAAATAACATAACGCTATTGGGCGTAGGCTAGCCTATGTTGCAATGCTAAATCTGCGGTTCCTGGCCTTGAACTTAATGGCAATGGGGACCATTACACGAAAGCGGTTTTTTATTTTTTCACAACAACGAAAGTTTGTGTTTTTAGACTTTAACAAACCACAACTCACCTGTACTGGGCGTATAATATGTAGCATATTTAACAATTAAGTGCTTAGGTTTAAACTTTCTTCCGCCAAATAACAAAATAGGCGAGTTAATGGGACGTTGGACGGGCTAAAGCCTGATACAGGCAACGTAAAGTTAATGTTGCCACACGTTGAAGCCCACATGCAATTGTGGGCTCTTCATAAGCCACATATCAGTAATTTTACATTCATTTTCCGTGTTATCACAAAATGGAGAAAAATTGTAATAACTTCAGTTGTTCGTATGTATTTTTTTGTATAGTATGGCTAACGTTATAGCTAGCTACTCACACGTTGCGTGTAAAATATATTTTATGTTGTAGGCTATATAAAAAATAAAGATGATCGATGCTACATTAGATCCATCAATCGACATTTATTTTTTAGCATCAAAATAAGCATAGACTGATATTTAGGCCTAATTAACAGAGCGCAGCGCCGTAAAAACAAGCAAAGCCACGTGTATTTTTTAAAGTTGATTTGGCACATACATTAAAATATGACCTAACGACTGTCTATTTAAATTTTACGTGAGAGGTTCTGATTCAAGGGAACGTTTTGTAAAATTAAGGCGTTCAAACTGTCGCCTACAGCAGTGTCCCCTAGTGTTGTGTCGTTCGCGAACGATTCGTTCAAAAGAACGAATCTTTTGGGTGAACGAACTGAACTGAATCACTTACTGAAAAGATCCGTTCATTTCTCAGTTCAGTTCAGTTCACGAACGGATCTGATCAGCAGCGAGCGTGCACCGTGCAGGGAGGGGGAGGGACTGCCGCGAGCGAACGTGATTCGTCCCTTGCGAACCAGTTCTTCTGTGCTGAACGAATCATTCGCATTTGCTTCTTCCTATTCCATTTCGGACGTATTGTTCTAAGTATTGTATAGCCGAAATGAGTACCGTGTTTGCGTGTTGTATACTAGAAAGTTTTTTTTTCTCTAATTTGTTTCCTAAATTGTTCGAAATAAAGTTTATATTAAAAAAAAAAAAATTATTAAAAAAAATTCGCGGGCGGGCGCCGAGCGAGGCAGCGAGCGTGCAGAGTGGACTGATTCGTTCACTGCGTGACGTGACGTGATCCTGAGTGATAATCAGCGGCTCAAACTGCCAGAATCAGGCCCAGCAAGTTAAGACTTAAAAGTCATTGAAAACCAGCGTTCACCTCCAATATTGATATTCAACGAGGAAACTTTTAAAATATCAAGATTTGTAAACGGAGTTTGGCGCATTTGTCAAAGCGACAGCACTTCCGCATGAACTGTTCGGCCGTCAGTTCACTGAGTGAACGAACTGTGACGCAACGGTGCAAGTTCAGTGATCCGTTCACTGAAGCTACTAGACACAGTGAGTTAACGTGACGTGATCCTGAGTGATAATCAGCGGCTCAAACTGCCAGAATCAGGCCCAGCAAGTTAAGACTTAAAAGTCATTGAAAACCAGCGTTCACCTCCAATATTGATATTCAACGAGGAAACTTTTAAAATATCAAGATTTGTAAACGGAGTTTGGCGCATTTGTCAAAGCGACAGCACTTCCGCATGAACTGTTCGGCCGTCAGTTCACTGAGTGAGTCGGACTACGCAGTACGCAGTCGGAGCTCCGCCCAAGCACTGAACGATTCGGTGAACGAATCTTAATTAACTGATTCTAGTGATTCGTGTCACTGAAGTGAACTGTTTTGCCCATCACTAGTGTCCCCTTCATTGTGCTGGGGCATTGGGGTTTTTTGTTTGGTTCAGAGGTAATACTGCCCTCCTACTGGTCAACCAAAACCACTTCCAGCAGCAACTTTGTTTACCAGGAGGTCCCCAACCACGTAGGCTACTGTCTAAACCAGTGGTAGTCACTAACTTTTACCAGGGAGACACATTAGCAGAACTCAATCAACAAGAGAACCGCAATAACATGACATGACCTGTGTCTGCTCACATAATCATTTTTTAAATGAAAATAAACTCCAAATACAGCGCACAACTTTAGAATAAATGGTCAAATTGTCCTCTTTTGAAGAGCGAACCTGCTTGTTAGTAGTTTGATGAACGAAAGTGTGCCTGCTGCTGCTTGACTCTGTTCATGCGATACGTGTACTTTCACATGGCAATCCTGGTAAGGAAGTCCAGATGTGCATTGGTCAGTCTGTTCCTGTGTTTTCTCTTCACAGTGTTCATTGTGGAAAATGTTGATTCACAGGTGTAGCCGATGTGCTTACAAAAAAGGACCTTTTGCACACACTGCTTCACCACTGGGTACACTGTCAGAGACCATATTCCAGAACTGTGAAACACCTGCTCTGAGCTCAGCTTTGAGGATCTCATTTGACTGCAGTTCAACAACTTCACATTCCACTGCAGCACAGTCAGGGGAGAGGCATGCAATGACTCGAGTCAGAGATGACACTGGCACTTGGAAGGGGTTCTCAATGAAGTTAGTTGTAGTCCTGCACATGTTTAAATCTTGATCCAAACTCCTCCTTCAGCTCCTCCAAACTTCCAGAAATGCATTGTAGTTGAAATGTTGCAGTTCTGGGCCATTTGTGGTGACTGCTCTGAGTTTTGGGAAGTGAACAAATTGCTTGTCAGGAATGAACAGTGTGTTGATTTTGTTTTGGAAAGTTGTGACCACACGCAGCATGTTACCTGCAGGGAAGGAATTGAAAAGAAAATCACTCTGGGAACTCTGTAAAATCTTAGGCCCTTATGGAAAAAATTAAATGATATTAAAATATTTGATGATTTCACTTCCCCCTTCCCCATTCAAACCCTGCTTACCTGGATGTTTTTCTTTCCCTTGGAGCTTGAGTTTCAGTGAATTCAAGTGACAGGTGATGTCCGTCAAGAAGGGCAGCTTTATTATCCACTCTGGATTCTCCAAGTCTTGCTTGTAAGGAAAGGAATTCACGGACTTGGGGGAGGAGACTCAAAAACCGCTCAAGTACTCTGCCACGAGATCATCGCACATCATTGTGCATCAACAAGTCACCAAACTCTGTCTTATATTTTTGCAAAAGTTCTCAAAATTGGCGATGATTCAGTGCAATGATGTACACTTGTACAACCAGCTGCATCACTTTCTTCAACTCGCTGTTTTTGATTTTGCAAGGAGCACCTCTTGGTGTAGCCTATGATGCAATGGAACGTCGTGAAATTGGGGATATCCTCCCTCTTCCTTATTAGGCCGATCAGCCCCATTTCTTTCCCATGCATATTTGGGGCGCCGTCAGTGCACACGCATGCGAGATTTGCCCCGTTCAGATTGTTTTCATCAAAAAAGTTCTGAAGTGCATTTAACACATCCTCTCCATTCGTTTGGCCTTGCATTGGTAGTAGGTTAAACACAGCAGTTCTTCTCGAAAAGAGTCATCCTTGGGGAACCGGACCCAGGTGCATAATTGGGTGACATCACTTGGAGCTGCTGATAAATCCTCGTTCAGCTGCTTGCCAATGTCTTTGCCGATTTCTTCTCCTTATAATAGTTGTGTCTGATAGTTGCAGTCAGTGGCGTCATTTCAGCAAATATTAGGGTGTGGCAAGACGGTGAGGGAGGGAGGGGGGGGGGTGAAGGGTGGGTGAAAACCCCCTTTTTTTTTTAAGCCCTTTTAAATAGTGGAGAAAATAGTGTTTTTGGTGACTACTAAAGATTGTTCCAAAATATATCTACCACTACTCTACTGTACTCTACCACTCATTCACAGATTTTCAAAAAGCCAAATTCAAATAAGACATGCAGTTGACTTTAAAAACGTTTCTTTTTAAGAAGCACAAGAAAAAATAAATATCAAAATAATAAAATATTTATTTAATGTAATAAACAACATCCAATTTGGACCACAATCCTTCTATTAACTTATAGAAATTCACATTACTGCACTCGTTCCCAAGACTAAATTACAGTAGAAACCCCCAAGTTCATGTCAAATCTAGGCCATTCAAAAGCAACACGTAAAATAGCCTACAGTATGCAACTTGCATCTATAGCTAATCTGAGAGGGGAAAGCGGCATGGTCTCAGTCTGGCAAAGTCTGTAACCAGCTCGTCCAAACAGGGTAACGCCGCAGTAACTCCTAGGTCTCGGTGTCCCAATGGAAACTCAACACTTGTAAGCCGTCTTCTTATGAAACGGAAAACATTTATTTAAACCAAGAATACTATTCGGAAGGAGGAAAATACTGGGAAGGGAAATACTTTGTGCTGTTAATTTAAGACTGTCATTTAAATAACACAAAAGGGTAGCCTACATTTTGTATGCAACCAAATACTAAACATGAGCTAATGTTGGCTTGTCATGACAAAGGTTATGAATACTTATGCAATGAAGACATTTCTGTTTTATATTTGTAATAAATTGTTTTAATGTACTATCATTTTTCTTTCACTTTGAAAGTGTAGTGGAGGTTGTGTAAATCACTGGAGAAAAAATCCTAATTTAATGTGTCAAAGTTCCAGCCTGCAAGGAAGCAATGTGAGGACTGTGCTAGGGGGTGAATTCTTTTTCAAGGCACTGTAGGTCTCTCCAGTTTAGGCATTTTCATTACAGACCTTATAATCGACAATTCTTTGGTTTAATAAACACCAGTAATTCAACCATACAAAACTGTTTCATTGCTATTTAAACCTGTCATTTTTCATAGAGATGTAACGTTAACATTTTTATAGAGACCAGGACAGTTTGTTTTTAATGTGGAAAAGGGAACAATAACTGTCTCTTTGACATCATTGAATTGGTTCATAAACTAAGATGTTTAGATATGTTTTATACAGAGTCGCCCATCTTATAAGTATCAAACATTGTGTAGCCTCAATGCTAGAGGAACTGGTCTAAAAATTAGATCATATCACAATGTATTCACAATAACCAGCAGACTGTGTAAGCACCATTGCAACCAAAAAAGCTAAACTACCTTGTTCATATATGATGTGATTTACTTAGCTAGAATGTCAAAAACATCAAATGTCCACTCGGTTACATTTTTATATAGTTCGATATAGATAGCTATAGCTAGCTCGCAATGATTAGCTGACGTTAGCAGGCTAGTAGCTAGCTAGCCACCAGCTTATCTTGGAAATTTCAAAATGAGCTCACTGACTGAAATTTTCAACAATAAACACATGAATCGTCATATACTATTGATTACATTAACTAGACTAGATATGCCAATGATGCTACCAAGGTTTGGGGAAATTAGAAAGCGAACAACCGCTTTTATTATCAATTGTTGAGTTTCTTGACATAGCATACTAACCTGTACAGCGACCGATGAAGCGCGTACTGACAGAAATTGCTACAGAAAGCGTTATTTTTGAGGATGGTCGGGACTCTGCAGTAACACGCCTTCCCATTGGCTGTGCTTTCACATGTTATCACGCTGTCTGCATGCCGAAATATAAGCGAGCGAGTGACTTATTGCGAGGCGGACGATTTCAACTTTACAATTTGACTACGTTGGAAGGAACGTTGGTTAGCAGGGCAAGCAGCAGCACTGTAGAAGTGCGGCGACTGAACTGCGCTCGCTGAACAGAAGCTGTAACATAGCGGACTCGCACGGCAGTAACAAGCAGCCCACACGCAAAAAAAACAAACAAATATTGGAGGCTAGGGTGTGGCAACGGCCATACCCTGCCACACCGAAATGACGCCCCTGGTTGCAGTCCCTTTATTTGCTTCAGTATGGCCTCTCTGTTACTAAAGTCAATGTACATCATTTCTGTTGAGGACAGAAAACACTCTTACTATGTTTGCATCTGTAAATGCCTTCTTGTGCTTAGCCAGAATCCATGCAGTCTCATATGTCGACTCAATTTGTCAGTAGAAGCCATGCATTTTTGTTTCCCTTTCAGCAAAGCAGTAAGTTGCTTGATTTTATGCTTTTTGAGTTTACTGCCAGGTGGGAATTTGTCATTGATGTTAGGATGCATGCTTTTACGTTTTAAATAACAACATGTTAAACTAAAGCACATCTTCTGGCTCAATAAACAAAGTGGGTTTGAGTCATTATCTACAAAGAAAAATTCAGTTGTCTGTCTTTCCTGGAATTTTCGGTGTTTATCTTGTATGGCTTGTACCTTTCTCTTTTTTTCTTGCTCCCTCTGGCTCGTTTGTATGTCCCCTCGCTTCCTCACCATCTCCATCCTCATTTTCACATTCAGCCTGAGTCTCGGACGGTTGCTCATTATTTTCAGTGCGCTTTTGTTTGACTATGAAGCGATTCATCACTATTACACATTGGCTGAAATTTTTATACGATTGTGACTAGCCAGGTGCCTCCCGCCTCTGTAGCTAATTGCACAACAATTTACTCGACTAGCGTAGCCTACTACAGCGGCTCAACATTATACTGCAATCTTGTGGGCGGATTTCTCGGAAATTAGCGGTATTTGATATTGCACTGAATTTGGTTGTATGTATGTACAATAGACACAATTACCGTGAGCCGCCAATTAAGGCTGAACGAGCCACATGCGGCCCGTACAATAACTATAACTAGTCTAAACACACGCATTCTTAGCTTCAGCCATTTAGCAGGAGCAGGGAATAGCCATAACAAACAGACAAAAACAGAATAGATGTTTGCAACGAGGGATATGAACTTGCAACCATCTTGGTACACATAGGGAAGGGATTGAATAACCAATACAACAAAAAATTAATACAGAGCCAAAACAACCAAAAATGTGTCACTGTCCAAATACTTTTGGACTGTACTGTATATTCATGCATTTAATTAGCATCATTTCATCAGTAAGTTCAACTTATTTTAAAAGGCTTCACATTGGTCTGTATGCTGTGGGGAAGAAAATGAGACAGGCTTGATCTTTACAGGCATGAGCACATTGTCCATCAAGCTTGTAAATTTTGAACTTGGTTGATGGAGATGAAGATAATGCCTTGTTCTGCATTTCTCACCTGTTTCCAGAAGTTCACCTATATTCACTGGTAAGATTTCATGAAGTAATTTTCTGGTTTCCCCACATTGGCTTAAAGGGTAACTACACTCTAGATCACTTTTTTTTACGCTGTGAACGTGTTGGTATGCCTACCTTATGATGAAACTTATTCATGCATTCCGTTATTTTAACAATTCTGAAATAATATATAATAATATATATAATAATATAATATATCATAAGAAACTGGTAGAAAAGCGTCTTTGTGCTGCCCCTAATGGTTGAAATTTCCTTTCTGCTCCCCACACTGCCCCCGCCCCAATCGTGATGTCAGAGTACCTCTTTGGAGGTACCTCTACGTTATATGGATAATTGTTGTCGCCCACAACGGAAACAGCCGGCACCTGATTGGTTAGACCCGCTACGTTACTTTCGTTTCGTCTCCACATTTTTAAACCAGAACAACGTGGCATCCTGTTCAATTCTCTTATTCCACCTAAATAGTCCACTAACATATGTTTCTGAAAATATTTGAGGTGAAAAATAGGCCATGCAGTTGCTGAATCTTGATTCATATTTGATGTGCAATGTCTAGTTTGACAGTTTGATCCGAGTTATACAAAATCATATATAAATCATAATGGACACAGCTCCTCCGCCCCCACCCCTCTCCCTCGCTCACCCCATGAAGTATTTTTCAAAATTGTGTAGTAGGTGGAGACAGGCTGAGACAGTGGGTGTAGTTACTCTTTAAGGAGGCAAATATATTCTATGTTGCGCTGTGTAGAGTAGGATAAAGATTGACTGATTCATTAGAGGGACAGTAGTGATGGATTTTTAA
The DNA here is from genome assembly GCA_029718625.1 of Synaphobranchus kaupii. NCBI lineage: Eukaryota > Metazoa > Chordata > Actinopteri > Anguilliformes > Synaphobranchidae > Synaphobranchus > Synaphobranchus kaupii. The sequence continues at coordinate 82,834,034 of CM056376.1, read as the reverse complement.
TAAACACAGAGCATATCCCCCTGTCTCTTCCTCTTTCCTCAGGGAGCTGCTGAAGGAATGCTGTTACCCTCAGAAGATGTTTGCAGTTACAAGGGAAAATGCTCCGTTGGGGACCATCTTGTGGTATGATGGGGAGATCTTCTACTTCCGCACAGTCAGCAATGACACCTACCCACTTTTTGTTGAGGTACCAGCTTCACCCCCCCCCCCAAGCAATGAACTAACCATTTTACAGGCACAATTCCAGCAGAGCTCAGTAGGTTTTACATGGGAAAGGCCTACAAATACTAATGGATATTCAGAATTGGCAGACAAGGGGTAAAAATTGATGTGCACAGCAGGGCAATTTCACGGTAACTGAGGTTGCGGATTTGCGTGGTAAAGTCTATTAAAAATAAATAAAAATCTACTATTATGTAGATGTATTGGACTTCACCTGGAAAATATACTGCATTTGTAATGTCAGTTACCATGGACTTGCCCAGCATTATGCACAGGTGATGCACAGTTGATGCTATCTTTGTTGGAGGACTTTTTGATCCAGCGTGTATAACCAGGGACAACTGCCGGGGTTCCTGGGGGCCTCAGTCGGTAAAGGCGCTTTCCTTTACCGCTAGCATATGCCCGGCTATAACATTAGCTAAGTGTTCCTGGTGGGAGTCTGTATCACTGGCCAGTAGGGCTGGGTATCGAACCTCAATACTTTTTGTGCACCGACCGAATCACGTCCATAGCACCGAGTATTGAAAACCTTCAGAGTATCGAAAAAGTATTCGGCACTTTTTGGTAAAATATAAAAAATGATCTGTTAAAGGGGTAATAAACACTAAATCATATATTATTATAAATCATATATTACATATATTATAGTTTTCCAGCGTGTTTAACCAAGGAAAAGGTTGCATGTGAGTCCCCCATGCAAAACAAACTAAAGTTGAGCTGGAAGAACGAGTTGAACATGACTGGCTAAATACCCAAACTAGTTTTTTTTTCCCGCAGGTATTTGTGGATAGTGCTTGAGTATACTGCTGACATTTGCAGGTCTTGTAGTAAGTACGTTGTTGTTTTAGAAGTTTTTATGCTGTTGTAACAATGTTAAATAAAGAGGTTGCATCGTCGGTTTCTCTTGAAAGGGACAACAAAAGCCGGTGTTTATTACCCCTTTAAGTACCAAATTTTTAACCCCACCAGGGGGACTTTATTATTTTTTTCTTGATTTAAATAATTATTTTCTTTATTTTATACAGCTGGTTGCATTGACAACATTAAACACTGAAGCATTTGAGAAATTTTGGCTTTTTGTTTTGTTAAATGACAAATATTTTTTGGGATATTGTTGAAAAATGTGTTAACTAACGTTTCCGTTTTGTTGCTTCAATTTGCAAATGGGAAAATCCATACCCCCAGCCAAAGAAATGCAGCCTATCAGCGTAGTTTCCTATGTTGTCAGGAGCCGCCCCTTAAGGCGCCCTTGAAGAGGTGCGCTGTTGTCGGCAACGGAGGCATCCTGAAGCATAGTGGCTGTGGCATTGACATCGACCGGGCGGACTTTGTCATGAGGTAAAAGGGAGATCCACTGCTTGCCCTGTCACAACCTGTATCTTACGTCCATGCCTGGTGGGCAAAATCTGGGAGGAAGCAGACCATATAATGACTAAGGCTGGGCATTGTTTCTTTAACAGGGCCAACCAAGTCTTGATGTAACTAGTGTCCTATTACTTTCCTTAACCCTCATATTATCGTTTGATCCGATTCAGTGTTTGACGTCTCCTAATCCTATCCACGGTGGCCCCCTAGAGGTAGTCATCAAAGTCAAAATGACAGTATTCATGTTTCTCTGAAATTATAAACTACAGTTTTAAGAAGATCCCCAAAATTCAGACGCAGGATTGTTAAAAAGTGTTACCGCTTGCAAAAACATCAACGTCCCTCAAGTTGCAATGCAGGGCAATAAAACAGCAGAGGGCTAATAGCCCAAACCATGTTTATAACCTTCATCTTGCCACAGTCGCAGACAATAAAATGCACCGTTTCTACACCAGGGCTCGACATTACCATCTGCCCGGTGGCCTGGTGGCATATTTTGAACCCTCCGGGCCACTACGGGCCAGCTGATTAAACTTTTCAATGGCCCGTGGGGCCAGTAGCCAGGCAGGCTATACAAAAAAAATACAATACAGTTAAAAATACAATACAGTAAAAGACAATCTCACACTATTTTCCTTCAATACTAATGATGCGATGTGAATAAACTTCGGTGAAATATGGAGTAGATGTGGATGGATCACTTTAAGGGTTGTTTCTCCTGACTTTTTTCCCCATAGAGTTCTATAGGAAAATGAGTCTGGAGAAATAACCCTTGCAGTGATCCATCCACATCTACTCCATATCTGGCAACAGAGTGATGGTTTGGGGCTCGTTTGATAGCTCAGACCCTTGATAACTTACAGCCATTTAGCCAGCCATGTGTTCCATACTGTACCAGTGTAATTTACAGCTGAATCTAGTCTCACCCCCCAATTTCCATAGAGATCCATTCAAATGCAGAGAGGTTATCGTATCGCTTGTAACAGTACCTGAAAATAAGATATCGACAGTTTTTTGATGTTGATGGTCACAGACTTCAGGAAGTAACAGCATGTAAAGGATATGCGACCAAATATGAAATATGATACTTTAAAAATACGTTAAAGCAAAGGGTATGAATACTTATGTAAATGAGAAATTTTATTTTTTTATTTTTAATAAATTTGCAAAAATCTCAAAAAAACGTTTTTCACATTGTCATTATGGGGTGTTGTGTGTAGAATTTTGAGGGAAAAAATTAATTTAATCCATTTTGGAATAAGGCTGTAACAGAACAAAATGTGGAAAAAGTGAAGCGCTGTGAATACTTTCCGGATGCACTGTATATTTATGTACTACTTTTTTTATAAGGGCAGGCACGGATCGACAAAAGCAAGAGCACTCATTTATTGAGTTTCCTCACACTTTTGCACACAGTGGGCTGCTGTGCACTTTGCCCACTCTTCAGGTTATCTCCAGCACAGTTTTCCAGAGCCCACCCCTTCCATTTATCACACATCATGTTTATTGGTGTTATTACCAGTTCTGTAACACAAGAAAACACAGAAGATGTTGCCTCAAATGCAAAAAAATGGAGGGCTGTGTCTTAGCCTACCCACTGAGTACCAAGCTAAATGGAGAACCAAAACAAAAGAAAGTATAGGCTACATTTTAAACATAAGCTTTTGAAATAATTGGTTATTTATAGTTTATGTAGGTTGTAAATATTTGGGAGAGATTTTCCAGTTTAAGGGAGGTACATTTGGAGAACTTCTCATTCTCAATTCCCTTAATACCACTGGGCTTCAGGACCACACCTGAAGTTTAGCTCATGACAACATTGTACCATCGAGGTCTGATTCACACGCCAAAAAAAAGATGTCCAACAACCGAATCGGTTGCTGTAATTGACAAAATTGTTTGTGCTCTTGCGTTTTGCACGTCTGCAGGTGCAACCTCCCACCGCTGTCTGAAGATTACACAGAGGACGTGGGCTCCACGACACACCTGGTGACAGCGAACCCAAGCATCATTGAGAAGAGGTACTCTTGCCACTGGTCATCCATGTTGTCAGCGTTGAGATGTCAAGAGGCGGACATCTGAAGTGCATACACCAGAAACCCATTTGTTGTATGTGTAATCTGATCAAAAATGCCAAGTTACTCAAGCATAGCCTACAAAGCAGTGTCTCTAAGTCATTAATTAAAACTTGCAAAAACTAGGTCTGCCGTTAAAAGTATTGATATCAAAATGAGGCCAAGTTACAACAAACAGTATTGCCTATCGTAGCTCACACTAAATAAACTAGCTCTATTCCAAATAAATACTACCCAATCTCTTAAATTATTTCATGTAATTTGGCCCTGTGTTTTTTCATTTTACTGTCTCTGAATCTGTGGTCATTGAAACTTTGTGGCACATCAAAGTGTAAAATGTTGATTATTTATAGTGGAAATAATTTGCAATTCACATGTGTTACACTTAGAAATGTAAGGAAATTAGTACAGTGTAGGCTATGTTTGAGTTGAACAATTGTCTGCATGCAGTGCTTTGGGTGTATGACAAGCACAGCATGCATAAAATGCATAATAATAGTAATAATAAATTATTAGTATTATTTGTATTTGAACATATGTCTGGATAGGTTTGTTACATAAAATATTTAGGGTACGTACATATTTAAATTTTGTATCTGTATTTTTTAATCCCCCCTTGCTCAATTGTAAATGATGTTCCTTGGTATAAATGTCTGTTTGTCAATTCAAATGTTATATGTTGCTAGAAAATTCCTACCAGCATAGAACATTTTAAAACCTGTACAATTTCTAAAATTAACTTGAAAACCAAGTATATAAACATATCTTTTCTGGAGTGTCATTTCTCCTCAACTGTGTAAAACAATCATTGAAATGAAGTGTTCTTCCATGACGCAATTTTTGTTAGTTGACATCTGAAATCTGATTGACCACATTCTCTTCAGATGAAGATGAAAAAACACAATGCCAAATTGCATTAAATAATTTAAATAATTGGGTAGCATTGATTTGGAATAGCTAAGTAGCTAAGTAACTAGTAGCTGATGATATATAAATGTATGAGTCATAAGATAAGGAAATGTAGAGAGACCTGCACACACAAGACATGCAAGTGCACATGCATTGACATAGGTGTGGATTCTGTCCTTTACCATGAATGACAAATAAATGAAAGTGCAATATTATGGCATATTAGCGAATAACAAAGTCACTGCGCTGTCAGGGGTTAAGTTACAAATTCAGTCCGAGGCTTTATGGCCTACCTTGTATGAATGTAGCTATCTGAGTCATGAAACCATATTATGTGTGATTTTTATGTGAAATGATAGAGAACGCATCTCAGACATATAAAAAAAATATCTCTAGCAAAGCAGCAGTAAGCTACGTAGCCACAACGAATCTGATTCTCTAGCAGAGACATTTTCCAAGTGGGTAAACTACCTCCAAGCGCCCTAGCAAATTTCTCCCACAGACGGAACCCGACAGACCGCTGTCTGGGATTAAGTTACAAATTCAGTCCGGTGCTTTATGGCCTACCTTGTATTAATGGAGTCATGAAACCATATTATGTGGGATTTTTATGTGAAATGATAGAGAACGCATCTCAGAAATATAAAAAATAGCTTCCCACATAGATAATTCAGGTGTAAAGGTAATAGTTTAAATTTCTTTAATTAAAACAAGCTAACTGCTGCAGGAAACAAAGATGGCGAAAGCACAAAGCACAAAGTAAAGCATTCAACGATAGTTTGACTTGAAAAATTATGGTACAATCACTGAAAATAACCCTGATAGACTGTCGTCGTATTTTATTTGCTTTGGGTGCACTGTGGAGTGTTTAAGTGCGTTTGGTAGTGGATGATACTCGATACCTTAGAGTTGCGCTAGAATTAGCAATGTGCATGTCCAAAAGAAGGGACAGCATGGAATTATCTGAAAATGGTTTCCATCAATCAACTACATCATGGGTAAGTCGTAATTGAGACATTATGTCCAAAATTCCGAACTATCCCTTTAATGTTTTTAAGGGCTGAGTGTATGTGGTAATTGTAGTCATTTCTGTAGGAAAGCCTGAAATGTGCCAAACTCTCGGTGCTGTGTAGGTATGGGGCATGCCCCTTCAAGCCGTAACTTGGCGTATGGTATACCTGCCATTCCAATCACAGAGAGAACAGGAAGGACTGTTCAATGTGTTCTAACTGGAAGGTGTGTAGTGCAGGCTCTAACATAATAATAATAATAATGCATGGCATTTATATAGCGCCTTTCTAGATACTCAAAGCGCTTTACAATGATGAGGGGGAAACTCGCCTCTACCACCACCAATGTGTAGCACCCACCTGGGTGATGCAACGGCAGCCATTTTGCGCCAGTATGCTCACCACACATCAGCTGAGGTGGAGAGGGAGAGAATAATTTTTTTAGCCAATTAAACTGGGGGATGATTAGGTGGCAGATTGAATGAGCCTGGGTTGGGAGTTTAGCCAGGACACCGGGGAAACCCCTACTCTTTACGATAAGTGTCATGGGATCTTTAATGACCACAGTGAGTCAGGACCTCGGTTTAACGTCTCATCCGAAAGACGGCATCTCCTACAGCACAGTGTCCCCATCACTGCACTGGGGCATTGGGGTTTTTATTTTGACCAGAGGGAAGACTGCCCCCTACTGGCCCACCAACACCACTTCCAGCAGCAACTTAGTTTTCCCCAGAGGTCTCCCATCCAAGTACTAACCAAGCCCACAACCTGCTTAGCTTCAGCCATTCAGCAGGCGCAGATTGCATAGTGGTATGGCAGCTGACCTTCAGAGGTTTTCTTTTATCTTTTGAAAGATAAAATATCAAGAAAATGTTATTCTAATATTGATTAATAACATACTGTTATTTTGCCTTAATGATGACATTAAATATACTAAAGCTCTCAGGTTGGGAATAGGCTTGGGACGATGGTCGATGGAATCGACTATTGACAATGGTTAAACCCATCGGCGATGACTATCTTTGTCGATGCTTGGACGATTTTTCTTTTTTTAATTCTTAAAATAAAAATTTTGCCTCTCATTCTGTGTTTTTAATAAATTTTCTACTCTACCATGCATTTACAATGTAACGTGTTGTCTGCGTCTTTGAAATGTGATCGCCTATGCAGCGCAACGGCGCCATAATTTACCTGGGTTGAGCAAAATCACGCTGGTAGCCTAGCTTCTGTTAGACCACAGTGCAACTAACTATATAATTTAATTCAGGCCTAATTAAACAAATTATATTTCGTATTCAATAGTGCTATTGATAAACTATTGTTCAGTCTAGAACGGAGTGTAGGCTTAGGCTACGGAGTGGTGAGCTGTAGCCATGTATCCTTCAACTGCCTTTTTATTCTAACAGCACAACAAGCTTACCGGTGTCGGACTCGGGGCATGGAAACAAATATAGCCTAATATTGTACAATCTGACTGTAGACTAATGAAAGATGTTATCAGAGAAATAAACTAGATTGGATGAAAAGGTGGCCGCTATATTCCTATATTGATACACGGAATGTCTTCGTCGCTCAAGCAAAACATTGAAACGATTTAGGAGTTGAGGCTATAATCTCAAATTGATTCAACAGGCTTATGTAGAATAGTAAATAATGTAATTTACAATGTAATATAGCCTAGCTTAACCATTTCATCAGTGAAAAAAGTCCCCTATAACAAAAAAAAACCTCAGTCAAACGTAAGCCTATAGGTCTTGTTGTCTCTATTTCAGAAAAACAAGACAATGGCATATCACATTTGATCCTCTATGGCCAGAAATAGAGATAGGCCTATAGAAAAAAACACAATTTTTAAAACGGAGAAAAACATTGTCAGCAGCGTGCAAGCAGAACAAGATGCCAATTGTAGACAATTTTTTAATTAAAAATTTAAATTAAAAACCGTTGGACAACGGCCAGGTGAGATAAATAGCCTCTACTAGCTAATATAGAATAGACGTGAAATCTGTTGTATATTATTCTTTATTATATTTGGACAAAATAGTGAATACAATTCGCAATGGTATGCCATAATAAGTAAGCAAAAGGCCCGCTGTTCAATAGCCCCGCCCCCGCGCACCCCTCGATAGAATCGACCATCGCCGATGGCTAGAGGGCTCGATGGGACGATGATGCCTTGCACGCGATGGCCCAAGCCTAGTTGGGAACCCATAGGTTCATGCATATTGCCCCTTGTTTTATAATGTCCTGCTTATGGAAATGTGACCAACCTGTTTTACTGGTATAGCATAATGCTTTAAAAGTCCACTTTCCCAGGAAGACAGTGAAAAGTGTGATTTACAGCAGGGGAAACAGGCCTGCTCCTGCATGAAGCGCACATGCAGAGAACGGCATTAAAATGAATTGTGTAATGTGCTGCAAATTTGTTTTAGTTTCTAATTAGACTCTTAATTCTCTTTAAAATAATTTTGTTTAGTTATGGAATAACAGGTGAAATCTTTTTTTTTAATAAGCAGAGAGTATGGAAACCACTGTAATTAAAAAAAATATGAAGGACGAAGAATAAGGTTAAAATTCAGTTAACATGGTGAAATTTTTATCTGTTATTTAACCGTAGGCTATCAAAAAAACCTTATGCACAGCGAATCCCGGGGACTGTAGCTTATACTATTTGAAACACAATACATGCAATATTCACTGGGCAAGGTTTTGAACTTTTTCCTTCAAAACCATTCTATTTACTTACAGGCTGTAGGTGGAGAGGGCAAACCGGAGCTTTAGAACGTAGACAGCAGTGAATTCACGTGAGCTTGACAATACATTTCTGACAGAAAACGCAGTTTATTGACTTTTTTACTTCACTGCTGTGGTGACAAAACTTACAAGAAGTGCTAGTGCATTGTTAGCCTTTATTGTTCGCCGTATGAGGCTAGAATGATCAAGCTAGCGGAAACCAATAGCATTAACCCATAAAAAATGGACTTCTAGGGCCCTATCTTACACCCGGCGCAAAGCGGCGCTAACGCAAACGCAAGTGTCTTTGCTATCTTACACCCGGCGCTAGGTCCATAATAACGCCTAACGCTTACACCGTCAAACTAGCATGTTGACGGCGTAACTCTTGCGCCATCATTAGTGAACTGGGCGTGTTGGTCTTAAGATGAGGAGTGGCCAGGATTCTTTTTGGCGTATTGCTATCTTGAGCCAGCAGAAAGCGCTTGCGCTAGAACCACCACAAACCTGGTCTAAAGTCATGTCGCAGTTGTTTACATGCTATTTTAACGGCGCATATAAGTGCGTCTACATAGGCGTGTGCACAACGCGCATACCCTCCTGTCTGTTACACACAGGGGCGTGCACAGGCATGACTAAAATATCTAGATCACAATGTGAAATATTATTATTGTGTAGGCTATATCAAAAATGCATAATAATAAAAGGTTCCATAGGTCCACATACCTTTCCCTCAGCGTAGGGAAACAATGCCACATTACATTGCTCTCAGCCCACTCCTTCAACATCCAGGCGATGTGCGATGGTACGGGACAATGGCTATCCATTAAAAAGGAGCTGATAACACCTATAGCTATCAAGCCTAATGCGCGAATTGTCTTTGCACCTAATGCGTGAATTGTCATTCAATGGAAAACTCGCGCACGGCAATAGACGGACATTTAAGTTCTGAAAATGCGCTTCAGATGTCATTACAATACAGCTCTGTTTATCTATGAATACAGCCTGTAAGTAAATAGAATGGTTTGTGACTGAAAAAAGTTCAAAACCTTGTCCAGTGAATATTGCATTTATTGTTTTTCAAATAGCCTAGGCTACAGCGAATTCGCTGTGCATAAGGTTTTTTTCTATAGCCTATGGTTAAAAAACGGAGATGTCACCATGTTAACTAAATTGTAACCTTAGCTATTCTTCGTCCTTCATATTTTTTTTAATTACAGTGACCAGGTTTCCATACTCTCACCGTTTAAAACCCAGCTGATTTCACCCCTTATTCCTTAACTGAACAAAACGATTTTAAAGAGAACTAAGCGTCTAATTAGAAACTAAAACAAATTTGCAGCACGTTACACAATTAATTCACAATTAATTTTAATGCCATTCTCTGCACGTGAGCTGCATGTTCTCAAGTCGCACGTTTCACGGTCTTCCTGGGAAAGTGGATTGTTTTAAAGGATTACGCTACGAGTAAAACAGGTTGGTCACATTTCCATAAACAGGACATTATTAAACAAGGGGAAATATGCGTGAACTTATGGGTTGCGAACCTGACAGCTTTATTGTAGGCTATTTAGTGTCATCATTAAGGCAAAATAACGGTATGTATGTTATTAATCAATATTAGCCTACTATGCAGGTAGCCTAATGAACTTTGGATGAAGCTTGAACTTCGAGAATTCCATGAGAACAGCCTCTTGGAATTGATGTTTGATACTTTCATTGCATAATCAAACGAAATTCGCTGAACAAGCAGGCTAATTTGGCGTTTTCTAAGGTGAGACTGAAGCCATTGATAGCTTATTCTCAGCTGTTGCAGGTCCTTTTAACGAAATTTAACCGCACATATTTTGTAAAATAACAGCCCTGTCTGGAATTACCGGGAACTCATAGGCTAATGGTTAGTCCGAATAATATTGATCATACTCCATTTAGCCTATTCCTTGATCACACTAAACACGCACGAGCATGTCTGTTTCGCCATCATAAGCAATCCGCCAAGGTGGAAAAGCAGGCTTTTAAAGGGAATGGGATATGACATTTTGATTGGTTTATTGAATGTCACGCCCAAGACACACCTATAATTAATGAAGCGACTAGGTTCAGCCCAGTTGCGCCATGCGCCGTGCTTAGCGCCAAAAAAACACGCCGTTAAAATAGCAAAAGTGGACTTGGACACGCCCTAAATGGACTTAGCGCCATGCGCTTAGACTAAGCGCCAAGATCGCCAAGATAGGGCCCCTAATGTTACTTGTTCAATCGAATGTTAAAAGGGAAACCATTCGATTGTGGTCAGTGGCACAGAAATTTCTGTCACACCCTCGAAAAAACAGCAAAAGTCCCAGTAGAAGATGGAATTAAATCTTTAAAAGTTATATATTTTCTGAATCGTTATCAACATCCCTGGGTCACTGTCGATGGGCCAATGTGATCTGGGCATAGAGTTCCTATGTAAATTACATCAGAAGCGTTCAGCCTTGTTCTTTTCTACCTAAACATTATAGTGCGCTCGTCACCGTTAACATGATTGGACCGTGAAATGTCAATCTTCAGAATCCGTTTAAACCTTTCAGCAATAAGCTGGGACTTTTAAGTTATAAGGCGGGATATACAGAGTGTCCAGCGAAAATACTGACCTGACAGTCTTTCAGAATTCTAACAGATTGACCGCGAGACACTGAATACAACTGAATACTGGCTGCGCTGATCTGTTTTCGGTGCCGTCAGAGTCCTACTCTTATCATTGATCGAATGTTGTGAAAATGTGCGTTTAAAAGGTGCAAAAACAGTCCGTATATCACAGTAAAATTACATATAAGGACAGTTTTGTCCATAATACATTTATTTAAGGTTAAACTGACATTTTAAGCACAATATTTATGTTGATTTCCCGAAATACATTTTTCGGTTGTCCTGCCTACTGTAGGCCTAGAGAGCTGTACTGTAATGATATCTGAAGGGCGTTTTCCGGACTCAAATGTACGTCTATTGCAGTGTGCGAGTTTTCCATTGAATGACAATTCACACATATTGTTTAGGCTTGATATAAGTGTTATCAGCAAAGTTTTTAATGGATAGCCATTGTCCTGTAACAGAAGATTGTCCCCCCAGAAGATTACATGAGTTATTGGCAAATATAGGCATAGCTTGATCCAGTATAATTACGAATTGTCTATACATGTAACCTTACACGTACCATCGCACATCGCCTGGATGTTGATGGAGTGGGCTGAAAGCAATTTAATGTGCCATTCCCCTTCGCTGAGGGACAGGTATGTGGTCTTTGACCTATGGACCCTTTTATTTTTATGCATTTTTTGATATAGCCTACACAATAATAATATTTCACATTGTAATCTTTTTACTTGTGTGTGCCAGACACTGTGTGTAACAGACAGGAGGGTGTAAGCGTGTTGTGCACACGCCTATGTAGACGCACTTATATGCGCCGTTAAAATAACATGTAAACAACCACGACATGACTTTAGACCAGGTTTGTGGTGGTTTTAGCGCAAGTGCTTTCTGCTGGCTCAAGATAGCAATACGCCAAAAATTATCCTGGCCACACGTCATCTTAAGACCAACCCGCCCAGTTCACTTGCTATGGGCACAAGATCACTTGGTATTTTAAACGATGTGAGTGCTAGGGGCTATAATGAACCTGTGCCGGGTCCATGGTTTCAGCTGGATATTGTATGATGTGATTTGAGTTAAGTGCATATAAAAGGAGCACATCTACCTGGATTTGAGCGAGCAACCTGCTGCACCAAAAGCCAGAGCCAGTCCCCTTCACACTTCTGCAATCAATTTGAGAGTGATGGCCTAACTTGGCTTGATGATAGAGCAGGCTATTGCTATGTGTTGTAAAGGCAGCGCTGCTAAAAGTCTCTGTGGTGGACTGGACAGAATGGGGATGGAGAGGTACCTTGCCATCCCTATCACCTTGTAGCTTGCAGTCTCACCCTCTCCCTATTTAAAAAAAAATGTTTTTGCATTCCATTCAGTGCAGTGCTCTGCATTGTAGTCATAAGGAAATTCGGTCCACTGCGGGTCTCAATGTTTGCTAGGTAGGGCTGGTTATTATTTGAATTTTTTTTTATACCGGTCCCGATACCAGTACCTGGTGTTCGATGCCGATGCCAAATCGATACTTTTTTCAATACCTTTCTCTGCTGAGTGTAAGCACATTTTTCAACAATATCCAACAAAAAAGCCTGTTCAATGTTGTCACATCAAACAGCTGTATAAAATACAGTATAAAATGAAGCAGATTCTTATTTAAATCAAGAAAAATCTGATACAAGAATAACAACAAGAAAGAGTCCCCCTGGTGGGGCAAAAAATTTGGTACTTAACAGATAATTTTAGATATTTTTGCCAAAAAGTACAGAAAATTGGCACCGAATACTTTTTTCGATACTCGGTGCTACGGACGTGATTCGGTCAGTGCTCAAGAAGCATTGAGGTTTGATACCCAGCCCTATTGCTTGCTGTCTCCTCAGGTTCCAGAACCTCATGTGGTCACGGAAGGCGTTTGTGGAGAGCATGAGGGTGTACGGCAGCAGCTACATCTACATGCCAGCCTTCTCCATGAAGCCCGGGACGGAGCCCTCTCTGAGGGCTTACCACGCCCTTGCCGACTCGGGTTCCAAGCAGACGGTGCTCTTCGCCAGTCCAGACTTCCTGCGGAGCGTGGACAGGTTCTGGAAGGGTCGGGGCATCCACGGCAAGCGCCTCTCCACGGGCATGTTCCTGGTCAGCCTGGCGCTCGGGCTGTGCGAGGAAGTGGACCTGTACGGATTCTGGCCTTTATCGGTGGACCTGAAGGGGGAGCCCATCAGCCACCACTACTACGACAACACGCCGCCTCACTCGGGCTTCCACGCCATGCCCGAGGAGTTTCTGCAGCTCTGGTACCTGCACAAGAGCGGCACCCTACGCATGCATGTCGGGAGGTGCCCCGAGGAGGCCAGCTAGCCCAAATGTGCCCCCGCACCGGCACCGCTGGTCTCCTCACCAGCCTGAGAATTTGCAATCACCCTCGTCTCTGAGCTGACGTAGCTAGCCGCTGGCGCAGATTGGGCATCGTGGATTTCTGTTCGAGTCCTGTTAATGTGACAGGCTGCAGCAGCTTGGTATTACCCAATCAGGTGGGTGACAAAGATTTGAAAGATTTGACAGGAAATTTCAGCAGGAAAGACCGTGTTTGATAGCAGCGGGGGCTCTGTGATCACCCTCAAATTAATCCTGTGGCAGTTAAAAAAATATATACAGTATATATATATATATATATCAGTGGCGGCTCCTGAGCTGAAAATTGGGGAGGCAGAAAACTTCCCTTTAAACTGATTATTGGTCTTAATCATTTTTCAATCAGTTTCCTTGATTAACAATAGGCTACATCAGCGTTTAATTCACCAATTACTCAATGCCATCAAATGTAGCCAGTTCTTCTCAATGAGGCTATTAGGCAAGTAATAAAATTATTTTCACTTGCATCGCATAATTGTGCACATTTTAATCAACATTATAATTGTGGATACATGTGCTCTTCGTTCTCCGCACTCTTAATTACGAAAATATTCATGGAAATTAAACGATCTGAAAGCTCAGCTTTTGTTAGATTCTTTTTTATTGCAGGTTTAGCACAACCTCATCTTTTGTTAGATTATTTTTAAAAAATAATTAAAAAAATTATCTAACAAAAGCTGAGCTTTAAGATCGTTTAATTTCCATGGATATTTTCGGAATTAAGAGTGCGGAGAACGAAGAGCACATGTATCCACAATTATAATGTTGATTAAAATGTGCACAATTTTGCGATGCAAGTTAAAATAATTTTATTACTTGCCTAATAGCCTAATTGAGGAGAACTGGCTACATTTGATGGCATTGAGTAATTGGTGAATTAAACGCTGATGTAGCCTATTGTTAATCAAGGAAACTGATTGAAAAATGATTAAGACCAATTAATCAGTTTAAAGGGAAGTTTTCTGCCTCCCCAATTTTCAGCTCAGGAGCCGCCACTGATATATATATATATATTGTTTTAGTATTTTAATATTAATAAGATCATAAAAATGTCCCGCGGCCCCAGATTCCCCGAAAGCTTTGTGGTGATAACGTGATGCGGCAGAACAAGGCAAATCTGCCCTTGAAAGGACAAAGTACCACGAGTATCCACTTCCTATTGCGTCAGCAATAACCTTGGTGCTTTCTCTGACCCTTTCCTTATCACTGCACCTTGGAATTGACTTCTAGGTGCCCCCCCCCGCCCCCCCTCCCCCCACATAAAGTGGTCACTGACCCTCTAAAAGATTTTCTTGTAGAGAGGGTTGCTGCCCCTGTGAGCTGGGGAACGGGAGCGTTCACACTGTTTCAGGATTTACGGGACGCACAGTTTAAACAGCAGCGTGCTTCTCCCATTTTTTGTGTTTATCCACCTGCTGCGTCATTTGATTTTATCATTCCTGCAGCATTTCACCTGGTTCAAGTGAAAAGGTTTGGAGTGCCTTTCATTCTCCTCACAGCAAAAAGCAAGACATTTTAAGCAAAGAAAGGGCCGAATTAATTGGCCAAAGTGAAGGAAAGCTTCATTTGCAACCCAAGAGAATATATGTTTTTATTGTTTCACTTTTCAAAATGTTCATACAAATATGGGTTTTATTTTTTCATGGCAGGTAACAGTTTCATATGGAAGCATAGCGCAGGCAAAATTCAAGTGAAAATGCAATACGTAAAATGGCAATGTAATCCTACATTTTCATTTCAATTTTCCCACTCATCTGTTCATATTTTGTCTCAAAATTTTAATTCAAATTCAATAATTTGAATTTGCATTTGCCATTTCATATACTACTATACACATTTCATTTAAACAGATATGCACGCTTTATGATGAGCTTTATTCAAATGGTACAGCAAATTAAAATGTATTTCCTGAACTGCATGGATGTTTCATGTGATTATGCAATAATGGTGTCAAAATGCTAATTAAATGTCATTTACCTCATGTGCATTTGCAGCCTCTAACAAGGTATTTGAAATTTCATTCTCAAAGACAGTAATATGCTATAAAGGTGGCACAATTCTAATGGTTATCCAAATGTAAAAAGGGAAACATCACCTCCCGTGCTGCATATCTATTTAAATGAAATGTCAACACTAGTATATGAAATGGCAAATGCAAATTAAATTATTGAATTTGAATTAAAATTTTGAGACAATATATGAACAGATGAGTGGGAAAATTGAAATTAAAATGTTGGATTACATTGCCATTTTGCTATTGAATATTCACTTGAATTTTGAGAATAATGAGACATGTTGAAAATGGATACAAAAATCTCTATTCAATTTTTGTATTGGCTAGAATTTCACCAATAATTCATCATTTTTATTAGGGAGCCAGGAGCCTGACTGGTAATGCATGCAGTCTTGTAACAGTATAGAAAATAGTGGACCACAAATAAAACACGGATATTAATTTGTCACAAATTTCAGCTGTATGGTTTAGAGTAACTAGGATGTATTGTGTTCAAGATGGCCATATATATAAATACCTCTGTTGACTATTTTGACTAGTCTGTTGTTCCGAAATGACTGGTAATATTACTGTTTCACTGTGGAATATGATTGTGCTTGACCTGTACTGTATGAGGCCTAGTTTAGATGAGATGTGTCTGTTTGCCATTCACCATTAATTACAACATGTTTTCTTGACTTATCTAGTGTGATTTTGTTCCTCTATTTCCTCATGTGCCAATATTATTGAAGCAGAAGCTGCTCAGCTAACCTTTATATAGAGAAAACAGCATGAATGTGTCTTTGGTGCCACCATAAACACAGTGTGTTTGCCAAAAGGATAAAATTTGTGTGAAATAAATACAAATGTATATTTATGGTACTAGGCATGTCTTTTTTTATTTTGTATTTTAACCTAAAAATTGATTATTCAAAGTGAATATGTTTTCAGTATTACTTTATTGTTCATATTACAAAAGCTGACTAGGGTTATAATTAAAGTTCTGGGAATATCTCCCTTTTTGAGGAATTTTGAGGTAATTTTGGGAATTTATATTGTTAACAATATTTTTCATAAATTTTAAGTATTTGATTCTTAGATTTTTTATGTATTGAGCCTATTTCAGGGGTCACCGCAAATGCTTTTTACCCATTGCTAAGGGGAAAACCATGGGTTTTAAGAAATGTCAAACAAACATGATGTTGGTTTACCACAATGTGAACATATTTATTTGTACGTTTTTCTTTCAGATTTTTTTAACAAAAAGCATACTTAAATAAGGTAACAAACGCAAAAATATATTTTTGTAATTTCCTTCCATCTAAGACAGCAAATTAGATGGGCCTTATTTAACCTTGTTTTAGTAAAAAAAGAATATTCTGAATAAATTCATCTTTTGACTAAAGTATGATTAAACAAAAAATTGTAACTTGACTTGCTTGACGTAGGTTAATTATTTATCTCAACCACAACTAGCTTCATCTTCAATACCGGACTGAAGATTCAATTTGTGTGGTGTCATCTTTGATGGGCTCAGAGTTTCAAGTTTGGCTGAATAGCTACCAGCTTCTTAACTCTTGTTTGTCAGCCTGTTGCACCAAACAGGGACCAGTTTTGCTCTGATGCAGCTGATGTTGGAGGGATCTGGAGAATAATTGAAGCAACAGACAGAGGTCATGGCTTCACACTTAGGGTCGGATTTACTAAGGACACAGTCACAGCTCAAAACTATAACCTATATTGCGACTCTTGTGGTCGCAAATACCGCAACATTAATGACCGATTTACTATCACCCCTAATTACACAAAGAAATTAAATGCCCCCATGCGCAGTTTTTGCGGTAGGAGATGCCTATAAATATGCGTTAGGAGACATCTATAACAATGCGCTAATAAATTATTACGGAGAAACCATGCAGGCACAAGTCGCAAATTCACAATATACCCACAAGAAAAATAAAACTTTAATTTACTAGGTGGGCTACACTACGCCGTATTACAGCATATACAACAATAACTGAGAGGCAAACATTATGGAATGACGTCACATAGCCTACAAAATTTATTTATGAACCGCCTAGAGGATGTAAAGAAAATATGGCATGATTTTAGAAAATCTTTCCTACAACATAATGCAGGAAAATCACACAGGTGGTGGTCCAACTAAAGAAAGACTGATAGAACAAAAGGTGGAAGGTATGCAAAATGAGCAAGTCGTGGGAGTGGGAGGAATCGACACGGGTGAACTTGTGACGGAAGAAGACCACAGAGTGTTGGAAGGGAACCGTATTCACTATTCATGATACTGTAAGCCCTACTGAATACATATAGGCGCAATTGTTTAAATTCAGAACTACGTTTTTATACTAACTGCTAGCTGTTGACTTCAATGGAAGTCTTGCGTCCTTTCAATGAAACAAATATAATGTCATATAAGCATATATCTGAAAGTGAGAAGTGATTAGTAGAACACGTGTGAAACATTTTAACTCCTATCTCCTTTCGAGTGCTATGCATTAGAGGATGCATTCGTCCTACAGCCCAACACCCTTCTCATGCTGAGCTAGACCAGGGCAGACAAATTACGCCTGCTTTCAGGAGATCTAAATTCTCACGCAAAGGGGAGAGTTGCTATTAATGCCTGTTTTAGTAAATCAGACGGAATATTTAATTGGCCTATTACACAATCTCCACCCAGTTTTAGAGCTTTCACTCCAGGTACACATATGCATGAACACATTTAACTGCATCACAGAGTGACATTACCCCCACAAATGACATCCTAATAGCATCCTTTTACCCATTGCAAACGTTTAGTAAATCCGATGTAGATGTTACGACTTTTAAGCGACTGCTTTTGCGTTGGAAAAGCAGTTGCAATCCTTTAGTAAATCTGGCCCTTAGAGTCCCGTCCACCAGGTTTATGCCTTGATGTGTTTGGCTGCCTCCCAAAAGGCATCAGCACTCCACACCCCTTCCTTGCAGGACAATTTACCAAAACTTCCAAGGACTTTACCTTGATCTAGATTAATGTGCTGTGCAATGGCAGTGATGGCACCACATGCCGCAGAAACCTGCTCTCCAGAAAGGACCTGGGCCTGTTCAGCACTTACAGTAGCTTTGTTTAAGAATGCGATTGTTACAGTGAGTGGTGATTATCCCTGGAAAATTAACAAACGTTACCTGGAAAATTCCTTCCCTTTGCAACCATAAAGCTGACAGGAAACCAGTTCAGGGACCTGTTTAGATATGGTACTTGATACAGGCAAATGTGAACACCTTAATGTAAATTTGGAACCATTCAGAATACATCTCTTTCCAAAAGGAATAACAAGAAACACTGATCAATTATGAAGCTGAAACTAAATTAAAGATAGCAATACCATTACCATTCTCTGCATTTTGAGTTCATGTTCCAGTAGACGTTCACTTTAAGGCAATGCCAGGGGAAAACATAAATGACTAAAAAAATGTATAAAAATGAAGTTACCTCATTTCAATTTCAGACAAAAGCTTTGATTGCATTTAAATACCACTATTTACAATGGCTAAAAAATGTTTGTTTTGTTGATAATTTCACCATTCCTTTCAAGCATGAATATTAGACTGTAGAGGTACAGACTATTTTTGTTTTCAATAATTTTAAATCTATTTGCTTACATTTTATATAACACTAGTTATATAACATTAGTTTCCCCAGTATCGATTAATTTTATTCAGGTTTGCCTCACAGTAATTGCATTCGTTGTATGGTTTTACTTTTTTAGCATGCTGCATGAGTGCACATTTGTAGATTTTAAAAATGTACACTGACAAGCTAGCTGTCATTGTATACAGTATGAAGATCTGCAAAAATGTGTTGGGAAATTTTTCATGTAGTACGTACAAAAGCTACAGCTAACTTAAATTGCAATAGATTTTTCTGTCTACAGTCCTGATGATGACTTCTGAAATTGTGGGCTGAAATTGTGTGACCGCATATTAGCTGAATGAAGATTTGCATTCGGAATTGGATCTGTTACATAAGACAAAGGGCATAACCTTTGTGTAAATATTGGGAGGGGGTTTGTGAGCTGTGAGACTGAAACCAGCATGGACTCTAGAGCAGTGTGTTTACTCAAAAGGCACAAATGTCTACAGAAGAACCACATGATGTTCTGTATGAGATGAACAACATAGCTTCTTTACGACAAATTGAATTTAATTAATTTTACACAGAACATTGTACAGTGGGCGAGCCAGGCTAATATACAGCCTTAACAAGAGACTAGTTAGCTATTAACTTC
Source organism: Synaphobranchus kaupii (assembly GCA_029718625.1). Taxonomy (NCBI): domain Eukaryota; kingdom Metazoa; phylum Chordata; class Actinopteri; order Anguilliformes; family Synaphobranchidae; genus Synaphobranchus; species Synaphobranchus kaupii. Next base: position 82,814,413 of record CM056376.1, on the reverse strand, counting down.
CTGTTACCCAGCTACAGTTTGCAAGCTTGTATTGCACTCTGGATTTGCCTTTTCATGAGCAGACTGGTATGACGGCAAACATTAACAAATTTATTTGTTATAATTTTTAATTAAATAATCAAAATATAGAGTGGTGGGCCATCAGCTTCCCAACTCAGCTCTGACACTGTCAACTAGAAGAGGAAACATTGACTGCAGAGGCAGGAAAGTTGTTGTAAATGACATGTCATTGACTAATAAATAATTGCTATTTCACTGTTGAACTACTACTAGTTTATGGTTGGTTTTTAAAGCATGTTGGGTCGATTGCAGCGTGCCTCCAGTTTTTAGTATGCAGCTATGTATTTACCACGGGTTTCTAAAGTACCTTACTAACATGGGATTTGTTGCATATTAAGTATATGAAGGTTTTGATTAGGGGTAGGAATCGAGAATCGGTTCCAAGTTGTCCGATTCCTCGGAATCTTATGCCTTCGAGCTTATCAATTCTCTTATCGATTCCAGCATGTATTCCTGACAGCTAGCCTACACATAGCAAAACAATGTCACGTCATGCTGATGCCGTTTTTCATTCAGTCAGCGCAATAAGAGAAGTCAGCTTGCCTCAGGTAACGTTAAAGATCTCATCTTTCTTCCATGTATACATGTATAGGCTAAATGAGATAGGGGGAGAATGGTGACAGTTGAAACTGTTCTGGTAATACAGAAACCAACGCAAATGTTACGGTGCAGCTTTATGAAACACGCCTAGAAGCATAACTAACTCACAAGTAAAGTTTGCGATCTTCGTTACTGTATTTGTATTTGAGGCAATGCGTTTTGTAATAAAAAACAATGCTTTATAATACTAGAAAGATTGCACTCAGTAGAGTGCAGACATCTGCCAATGAACAACAATCTCCCCTAGCATGAATGTGCACAGCAAAAGTCTTGGCAATCTGTTTATTACTTTTCAAGATATGTTTGGCCTGATGGTAGCACTAGAGGAGAGATCATTGGTCACCAAAATCAATAGGTTTCTTCCTCCTGTGAACATGAATGTGCACAGCAAATCTCATGGCAACCTGGCCATTACCTTTCAAGATATGTCGATCACAAATTCAAAGTTTGGCCTGATGGTGGCACTAGAGGAAAGGTCATGGGGTCACCAAAATCAACAGTTTCTTTTCCAGATATGTCTGTCACAGACATATGGACGGACAGACAAACGGACAGTTGTGATTACATAACCTCCTTGGTATCACTCTGCTGCCAGATATGCAGTAGATATAGATGGATCACTTTAAGGGTTGTTTCTCCTGACAAATCTTCCTATTGAACTCTATGGAAAAATAAGTCAGGAGAAGAAACCCTTCAAGTTATCCATCCATATCTACTGTATTTCTGGCAGCAGATTGATGATTTAAGGCTTGTTTGATGCGTCAGACCCTTGATGACTTAGAGCCATTTAGCCAACCATGTGTTCCCATACTGTTCCAGTGTAATTTACTGCTAAATCTAGTCTCACCCCCAATTCCCATAGAAATACATTCAAATGCAGAGACATTATAGTATCGCTTGTAAGAGTACCAGAAAATAAGATATCAAGAGTCTTTTGATGTTGTTGGGTCACAGACATCAGGACGTCATGGCATGCAAAGGATATGCGACCAAATATTTTAAAAATTTAAGACACAGTCAATGTAGTGTATGTAAACTTCTGACCCACTGGAATTGTGATATAGTGAATTAAAAGTGAAATAATCGGTCTGTTAACAATTGTTGGAAAAATTACTTGTGTCATGCACAAAGTAGATGTCCTAACTGACTTGCCAACACTATAGTTTTCATGAACATGAAATCTGTGGAGTGGTTAAAAATGAGTTTTAATGACTTCAACCTAAGTGTATGTAAACTTCTGACTTCAACTGTATAATGCCAATTCTTCTGTTTATTGATATCTTGCTATCCACATTTTTTTCTTTTAAAACGTATATAACACACATTGCTAGTCTATGTTGTTCTAAACTTATCAATACTTATATTGTGTTTTATTAATTTCCGTTTAGTTACTGAGCTATTGTAACTGGATTTCATGCATCACAAGCAGTCCAATCAGTTATTATGAAATCGATCATTCACCAAACCTTTCAGCACCTTTCAAGTGGACAACGGTGCTAAAGATACAGTATTGTGCACGTGCTCTCTGGTTAAGTGTTGGTTTGGGAAACACGTGTAAAAAATTAAACACATCCTCAAGATCGCACTTTGAAAACATTCTTTACCTCTAAGATCATTAAGGTCATTCGGTAACGGGAAACAAGACCCGGGACTCTAGACACTGTACTATCTTGCTGTTGCATCAGCATTTTCATTATCATCCAGGGCTTGGTTTTGCAAATCAAGCATTTGTAAATCTGCCTCTTAAAGGCAATTGATATGTGCTCTTGCTATGTCCAGTGGTTTATTTAACACTTATTTACTGTTTCAGAAAACTGTGACACTGTCCGGTTCAGAATACATGGCTTGGCTACTACTACATTTCCTTTTGTGCATAATGTTGTCAGGATCCTGTACTTTGTCTGTGTTTATTCTGTGTAATTATTTTTCCTGATTTCTTTTGCCTATTTTCCCCCTATTTTACCCGTCGACGGAGGAACCATTTTCCACCCGTCTATGTTCGCCAGCACCCCGCCTGTTCCCCAGGCTGTCACCCTCGCCGACGCCCTGCCTGTTCCCCAGGTGGTCGTGTCTCCTGTCCCGCCACGTTCCAGCCCTCCTGTCCCGCCACGTTCCAGCCCTCCTGTCCCGCCACGTTCCAGCTCTCCTGTCCCGCCACGTTCCTGCCCTCCTGTCCCGCCACGTTCCAGCCCTCCTGTCCCGCCACGTTCCAGCCCTCCTGTCCGGTCCCGTTCCAGCCCCTCCTGTCCGGTCCCGTTCCAGCCCCTCCTGTCCGGTCCCGTTCCAGCCCTCCTGTCCCTCTGCAGAGCCAGCTACCCGCCTGTCCCGAGCTGCAGAGCCAGCTACCCGCCTGTCCCGAGCTGCAGAGCCAGCTACCCCGCCTGTCCCGAGCTGCAGGGCCAGCTACCCGCCTGTCCCCGAGCTGCAGAGCCAGCAGCCGCCTCCTGTCCCGCCACGTTCCAGGGCGATGCAGCTGTGGCCACCGGCCTCCAGGGCGATGCAGCCGTGGCCGCCGGCCTGCATCCGCCATGGCCGCCGGCCTCCAGGCCGATGCAGCCGTGGCCGCCGGCCTCCAGGGCGATACAGCCGTGGCCGCCGGCCTCCAGGGCGATACAGCCGTCCCCGCCGGCCTCCAGGGCGATGCAGCCGCCTCCTGTCCCACCACGTTCCAGGGCGATGCAGCCATCGCCGCCGTCCTCCAGGACGATGCAGCCGTCACCGCCAGCCTCCAGGGCGATGCAGCCATCGCCGCCTTCCTCCAGGACGATGCAGTCGTCGCCGCCGGCCTCCTGAGTGGTCCTGCCCGTGCCGCCGCCGTCCTCCTGAGCGGTCCTGCCCGTGCCGCCGGCGCCAGCCTCCAGAGCGGTCCTGCCCGCGCCGCCGCCGCCGGCCTCCAGAGCGGTCCACCCCGCGCTTTTAAAGAGAACATGATCAAACTTCTTTTGATACTCGGCTTACAGATTTTAAAGTGATTTATGAGTTAAACAATTTAGTGTCTCCATGGGTAAATATTAATGCTTTGTTGCAGAGGCAATTTAGAGAGTTAGTTTTGTACTGCATACCTACATTTATACTGGTTTTGCCTCACTTGTCTGGTTTGTAATCGTATGGCACTATGAGCCTGACCAGGTTGAAGGAATGAAGAACTAACCACAACAGCCACTGTAAATAAAAGGGAAACAAAGTGTGAATCTGTACAAACCAAGGTCTTGCGGTAACAAATATGAATTTGGACAGACAAATACAACATGTATTTGAAGGTGAATGAAATGTGTGATCTTTTTCATTTAGGCAGTTATGTTTTTTAAGGTGATTTATAATAAGTGGGCCCAGTCCTAACCACATCTAATGAATACAGCTGTGAGGTTATATAACAGTGGACCTGAACATAAAGGCCTGTTGATCAGCTGTCATGGTTTGTGACCTTTTTTCCTTGCGGTTGTGTTCCTCGGTCGCCACTAGTGGGCGCTGCTTCGTTGGTGGAGTTTTGGCTCCTTTCCTTCTTCTCACAAAGAAGTTCTCATCAACGTTGCACAGCTGCACATGGTTGCCGGTGAGCTATAAGCCCATGTTCCTTTTGTTCTGGGCTTCGATATTAATTGGTCATTGTGATTGTTTGTTCTGTGGTGTATTTTCTGGTGTTAGTTGTGCTGTTTTGTGTACGGTTTATTTTGCCCTTTTAAAGTTTTAAAACGTATGATTAGATCTAGGTTTTTAAGGAGACCATTTTGCTCCGTTGTGCTTTTATTGGAGTTTTGCGGTACTGGCCTTTGTGCTTTGAGCTTCAGGTTGAATTCCTGTTTGGTGTGCTCATTTCAGTCTCCACTTTCTGGTCTGTCCTTTGTTTGTCGTTTTTACCTAGATCTATTGCCTTTTACTAAGAGACAGGGCGTTTGTATCATACTGACTTTAGGGTTTTATTTATTCTTAGAGGCAGGTCGGTTATTTTCGATTAAGTTTGCGTTGGTCTTTTGTTACAGCTGTTCCTGGTCGTCCTTTTCACCTACGGGACGATTTTGTTCGGAACTGTAGTTCTGTTCGTTCTCTGGGTGTGTCCCTCCTTATATGGAGCTTGGACGATGCTATGGACATGTTTGTGTTGGATTGCGCACTTATGAAAGTAACCATGGAACGTTATCTCTGTTCCTCCGCCTCGTTACTTTTCCCGTTATTGAGAGGCAGTGCGTGCTGTTTTCTATTGAGGTTGCATTGGTCTTTTGTTGCAGCTGTCCTGTTCGCCCTTTTTGCCTGTGGGACGATTTTGTTCGGAACGGTAGTTCTGTTCGTTCTCCGGGTGAGTCTCTCCTTATCTGGAGCTTGGGTGATTCTGTGGACATGTGTGTGCGGGATTGCGCGCTTCTGAAAATAGTCTTAGAACGTTATCTCTGTTCCTCCGCCTCGTTATATTTCCCATTATTAAGAGGCTAGGGCGTGTGTTTTCAATTAAGCTTGCGTTAGTCATGTTTGCTAGTAAAGTTATGGGACGACGGTGCTCCGTCGGCTCGCCTGTAAAATGTTTCTCCTGGGAGATCGGGCGTTTACCCCTTTACGTTTTCTCGATCAATGCGGGACTTGCCTATGTGGATGTAGTTATTCGGACTCTTCCCCCCTGGCGTACTTGCCTATGTGGAAGTAGCTATTAGGACTCATCTCCCCTGGCTTTTCTGTTCCTGCTTCCTGGTCGTTGCATTTGACTGCGAGCCTATCAAACTGCCATGGAATTTTATATCTGTTCCTTCGCCTCGTTACATTTCCTCTTTACCAAGAGGCAGGGCTTTTATTCTTTATCAAACTCGTGTTGGTCTTTTAGCCGGTAATTCCGGTGCAGCTGTTCTGTTTCGTCCTTTTTACTTGCGGTACGATTTTGTTCGGAACTATAGTTCTGTTCGTTCTCCAGGTATGTTTCTCCTTATATGGAGCTTGGGCGTTTTTGTTGACAGGTTTGCGTTTGACTGCGAGTCCCTGAGAGTAGCCTTGGAATGTTAGATCTCCGTTCCTTTTCGCTTCCTTGTACACTAATGCTTATTAGTTTTCAGGGTTTGTTGTGTTTTATTTGTGCCTTTACGCTACTCGCCCTTTCTTATGTGTCTCGTTACCGAGACAGGGCGCGTATTATTTCTGGCTATTCAGAGACCTGTCCTTGCGCTTCTACTTATTTGGCGTGGGACAGTTAGCCGGTTGGTAGCGTCTGTAGGCGTGTTCGTTGTATGTTCTCCTCCCTTATCTGCGGGGTATCCCGCCTTAGTGGCCCTAGGGCTTTAAGAATCCCCTTGCTGCGTTTGGCTCCTCCTACCTCACACGTCGCACCCCATTACATCAGCACACTATTACGGAGCCATAGCCAAACCCACCAGAAATTCAGTCAGGGTCAAAAAGGAGGGGGGTTGAGCAAACTCAGCATCTATGAATGGATCTGTTATATTTATTTCCACGTTCATTGTCCATGGGGAAATTAATGCAAGATGTGGGAGCATATGCACCTGTCAAATAATAGAAAACCTGTTGCAAACTGTACACAGAAAGGAGAGAGAGATTAAATTACATATGTTTGATGGTACATATGTACTGCATAATGTGAATGAAAGTGATGATCTGGTTTGCCGATTCCTTATTACTATCATATCTTGACATAGGCTAATTGAATTGTTTCCTTTCCCAACCCCACATTCTTTTTATGTATTCCAGTCCCTCAAGATTTTTCAAAACATAACATGAAAATGCAGCTTTGATTCTGCTGTATTTTATGCTTAAATTTAAAAAATATATAGCTTTTGTTACTTTTGTAAGAAGTGAGTATTAAAAGAAACTATTTCCTGAAAAAGCCAGGTGTTATACACATCCATATAAGGTGAGGTATGCACAGTTAGCAAAGCTTATTGGTTCACTATACATTTGACGTTACATTTGCTTTTGTGGACTTCTTAACGTAATGTCATCAGAGGTGGCAGTCATTGAAGACTGACCTCAGTACCCACTTCAGGTCGGCAGACCATGTTGTTTCCCTTCAGAATGCATTGTGGCTCTGTAGGTATATCAGAAAAAAATTGAATGGCAAGGTCATAATAATATTTGAAAGAAAACTGAAAATGATATCTTCAACATTTCCTTCCATGTATAAAGCTATTCTGAAAGATAGTAATTATAGTTTATAATTACAAATAGCCATTATTACATTTAAACATTGTTTATTTATTATGTAATGACAGTATTATAACTCATAATAAGAAAGAAACTCCAGCACGGCAAGCACGCTGCTATAATGCTCCTAAGTGGTAATTTTATTAGAGCTACATACGTGAGCAGACAATTTTTTGACCAAACATTGTCTGCTCACGTATGTAGCTTTAATAAAATGACCCTTTGGGAGCATTATAGCAGTGTGCTGGAGTTTCTTTCTTATTCTGCATTATCCTTTTTACCCAGCACCTGTGCTGAATTTTTGGATGTGCATATGTCTATTCTTTAATCAGCGAGTATTATAACTCATACCATCCACTAATGAGAACAAATTATAAACCCCAGGTCTGAGATGTCAGTATATCTTGAACAACAGGTAGAACAGGTGTTGAACAATTATTACAGTATAGTGTAGATAATCAGTGGTCCATGGTCTGTCTTGATTTGACAGTTTATAGTATTTAGTTAATATTCATAGTGAATATTATAGCTAAAGCTATAATGAATCAAAAATGGCTCAATTTTGTTACCTAGCTGTTATCTCTGAAAAATGAATTGCTCAGTGTGGATTTTAGTACTCATAATTGTATTTATACAATAATTTACCTCTCCACATCTGCCATGTGGCAGGTACACCCCTACACAAATGCAATTTTACCAATCCTTTCCATTTATTGTGATGTGCTTTAATCCATAATGGCACTCATTCTTTATGAATAACAAAAGCCATCCCAGATTACCAAATCCAGGAGACATGGAAAAAATAGATGGGAATTGTTCCTGAGGGAAAAGACTAAAACAGGTTATTTGAAAGACAGGTTTTTTTATATAAAACATTTTTATAAAAAAAGAAAAAGGTGTTGGCAGCTGGAGAAATCATTTTTAGTGGAGCTGGCTCAGCTTCAACAGTTTGTACATGTACAAAAACCCTGGCAACCGTTTAAAACAAGAGCACCCTTCATATTTAGGACACTCCAGAAACAAGTGAACCGGGCCAGAGCAATTACCACAGTGCTGTGAGCCAGGGCTCCCCAGACCATTGCACGTAATGAACACACTCAATCAGGTGTTCAGTTTTTGGTTTGATCGTGTGCCTACACAATATGTGCCATTGTCCAGTGTCTAAAAAAGGCCATTGTTGACCAGTAGAATCGTGGGAACATCACTAAATTTTGAACAGAACAGAATGCTGAAATGTTTTAATCACTGCGCTTCAGTAATGCTGTGGACATCAGACAGAGCATTTGTAGTTATGGTGGGATTTGTTTGTCAGGCTTGTTTCAGCCATTACTTCCTGGCCCTTGTTTGTAGATTTAGCCCAGACTGCTGGCAGGGTGTCCCCTGTCATTTGTTGCTGTGTCTCTTGAAACAAGAGGTTCACAGCCTGTCACATGCCTAATCCTTTCAGGTTTCTTTCTTTTTTTTAAACTCTATAAATGAAGTGAAGCTGCAAATGTATGCTTTACTCTTTCACTAAAAAGATAAGGGGGAAAATGAACTTTTAATAGGCTTCTCTATTTCCATATCCAGCATTTCTGTAATGGGGCGTGACGTGTGAGGTAGGAGGAGCCAAACGCAGCAAGGGGATTCTTTAAGCCCTTAGGCCACTAAGGCGGGAAACCCCGCAGATAAGGGAGGAGACAAGACAGGGAACACATACCAAAGCTACTAACCGGCTCACTGACACACCAATAAGTAGAAGCGCAAACGCCAGGTCTTTACTAAGAAAACCAAGCCAAGCGAATAGAACAAAGCACTAGGCTCTCAAACTTCTACAAGCTAAGTGACTAGAGAACGAGCCGGAAATAACAAATGCCTTGTCTCGGTAACGAGACGCATAAGAACAGGCGAGTAGCATAATGGCACAAACAAAACACACAGCAAACAAACACTGAAAACGAATGCGAATTAGAATTACCAGGAGGCGAAAAGAACGGGATCTAACGTTCCAAGGCTACTCAGAGACTAGTAGTCAAACGCAAACATGTCCACAACATCGCCCAATCTTCCCCACAGGAAGACATGCACCGACAGACGAAACAGAACTACAGTTCCGAACAAAATCGTCAAACTCCATATAAGGATAAAAGGCACACAGGGACGAAAGGACAGCTGCACCGGAATTATCGGCTAACTGACTAACACGAGTATAGAGAATGAAAGCCCTGCCTCTTGGTAAAGAGGAATGTAACGAGAAGGCAAAGGAACAGATATAACGTTCCGTGGCTAGTTCCATAAGCCCGCAGTCACATGCATAAATAAAGGGGTAAACTCCCGATCTCAAACTCCCGATCTCCCAGGAGGGAGAAACATTTTACAGGAGCCGACGGAGCACCGCAGTCCCATAACTTTACTAGCAGAATGACTAGCTTAAATAGAAAACACACACCCTAGCCTCACAGTAAAGGGAAATGTAACAAGGCGAGGGAACCAATAATTCAAGTTCCAAGGCTATAATGAGGCTCGCAGTCACACGCAAACATGTCCACAACATCGCCCAATCCTCCCCACAGGAAGACATGCACCGACAGACGAAACAGAACTACAGTTCCAAACAGAATCGTCAAACTCCATATAAGGATAAAGGTACAAGACATGCATCGACAGACGAAACAGAACTAAAGTTCCTAACAAAATCGTCAAACTCCATACACGGATAAAGGCACACAGGGGCGAGAGGACAGCTGCACTGGAATTATCAGCTATCTGACTAGCGCAAGCTCAAACACTAATACAAGCCCTGCCTCTCAGTATGAATAGAGCCCTAAAGTCAGTATGATAAAACACCCTGTCTCTTAATAAACAAACTCCTCTTGCTATGACGAAAGACAGCAGATAGAGGAGAAAGAGACCGAAAATGGCAAACGATCTAGGCAAAACGACAAACAAAGGACACACCAGAAAGCGGCAACTGAAATGAGCACACAAAACAGGAATGTAACCTCAAAGCACAAAGCCAAGTCCCGCAACACTCCAACAAAGCACAACAGAGCAAAACGGTCTCCTTAAAACACTAGATCAATCATACGACTAAAACTTTAAAAGGGCAAAAATAAACCGCACAACAAAACAGCACAAATAATGCCATACAACACACTACAGCACAAACAACAAACAATCAGTATCGAAGCCCAGAACAAAAGGAACATGGGCTTAAATAGCTCACCGGCAACCATGTGCAGCTGTGCAACATTGATGAGAACTTCTTCGCGAGAAGAAGGAAAGGAGCCAAAACTCCACCAACGAAGCAGCGCCCACTTGTGGCGACCGAGGAACACGACCGCAAGGGAAAAAGGGTCATAAACCATGACAATTTCACCCTGGGCTTTCCCATCTCACCTATACATGAATATTTGTTTTAGGCAAAGTGCCTTAGACATGCTTTTAATATTACCTGTCTGACAGCCCTGTGTTGGCCGCCAAATTATTTAAAAAAAATATATATATATTATCAGTCTGAGAAACAGAAGACATTTTGTTTGAGATTAATGATTATGTTCAAAATCAGGTGAATGCATTTATGTTTTCTTACATTGTACTTCACTCTCAACATTGTAATAACAGTCTGCAAAAATTGAGTGTAATGTAATGAATAAATTAACGTTATAACAGGTCATGGGTACACAAAAAAGACTTTGCTGGTGACTGGCACAGCTGACACCACCAAAACTAAAACAAAATGTATTTATCCTAATGATCTGTCCAGTGAAGAATAGTTTGTGTATTGTGGAACTGCACCAGTTACATGGTGTAGGAACCATATCAAAGAGTATGCATACACAAGCACTCTAAGAGCAGGACACTGAAAAATGGGTCCTTCGTCAGTCCCTGGCACTGATGGAATTTTTCCTTTGGTGTTTTCTCCCATTGGCTTTATATAATGAAATGGTGTTTTGTTCCATGTGCACAGAGGCAGGCTTTCTTTAACTAGTGTTGCTTTGGCTGCCAAATTAAGCCTTTGAAGTGTGCGCCCTGCTTTTAATGCACTGTAGCCAATCTCTTGAATTGTCAATTCTGAGCTCACTTGAAATAACCCAATCAGGTTTTCCTGTACAAGGAGAGCTGTCCCTGTGTCCTTATTCACCTGTGGTCTGGTGTCACCGTTGCTGTATGTCATGCTGTATGTCTCAGTGTGCCCACCGAATGAGTCTATTTTTAGGCTTGTGCTAAGACACTTGATGTATCACCCCCTGGGGGACCACACATGGAAATGACATAACATATTGTGCAAATCCTCCCTGCAGGGAATGATTATCTGGCCCTGACTGTAAATCCACTTTGCATTCTTGGAGTGAAGGGCCAAGAACAGATGGTTTATAAAAGATTGTGTGCCATCTTGCTGTCCATTAACTGAAGGCAAGGGAATGACTGGCACCTGGGCTGCAGAGCAGGGTTACCAGATTACGTCTGCACCAGTGGCATTGCCAGACCTATTTTAGGGGGCTTTAGCCCCCCTAAAATGTACTGTAGTCCCCCTAAATATTTTTTAAGCCACTCGTTTTAATCTTTATATTTTTTTCAGATTGGCGCATTTTGTCAAATCATCGACACTCCAGAATCATAAGGCACATAGAAAAGTCTGGCGCTAGGACCCTGGGGAGGATTAATCTACTGCAGCCATTGGTTAGAGTGCAGTGTGGTGCATGCACTGAGGTCGCTCAATTCAAATGACCGCTACAGACTGGGTTGTAGTATGAACGTTCCATGCTGCTGTAACAAGCACTAGTACTACAAAAGCATTTGCTCCGTAGGTCTGTTCTCAAGTGCTACTGCTAGGCTGGATCCATACCATGTAGAAAAAAATAAGTAAGTTCAAACTGCTTATCAATTGTAGCCTACACTTTCCACTATTCGTTGGCCTGCCAGAGTCTACGATGTGTAAAACAACTCGACTATAACGTTGTTTGTATCAAGTAAAATCATGCTTTGATTCTTATTCTTATATTGTATGTATTATGGGTATAACTGGGTTGAAAATATGACCGTAAACCCCTTAGTTTGGTAGAAAAAGGCAGGAGTTTCTTCATTATAGCCTATGGGAACCACATTAGTTGCTGAAACCACTGGCTCCTATCACCTCTCCAGTTCCTATAGCCTATATCCTATAACAGTTAGGCTACTGGTTCTGTAATGGGGCGTGACGTGTGAGGTAGGAGGAGCCAAACGCGGCAAGGGGATTCTTTAAGCCCTAGGGCCACTAAGGTGGGAAACCCCGCAGTTAAGGGAGGAGACAAGACAAGTAACACACACACACCACAGCTACAGACCGGCTCACTGTTACACACCAATGAGTAGAAGCACAAACGCCTGGTCTCACAACAAGAAAACCAAACAAGGCGAAAGGGAACAAAGACTGCTACCCCATGCTTCTACGAGCAAACTAACTAAAAGACGAGCCGGAAATAACAAACGCCCTGTCTCGACAACGAGATGCATAAGAACAGGCGAGTAGCATAATGGCACAAATACACACCAACGTACCGAAGCTACGAACCGGCACACTGTAACACGCAAAATAGTAGAAGTACAAACGCCTGGTTTCACAGCAAGAAATCCAAATAAGGCGAAAGGGAACAAAGAACTGCTACCCCATACTTCCACGTGCTAAGTAAATAAAAGACCAGCAATAATAAACGCCCTGCCTCAGTAATGAGGCGTAAGAATAGGCGAGTAGCATAAAAGGTAAACACACAACCAACAAACACTGAAAACTAATGCAAATTAGTATGCCAGGAGGCGAAAGGAACGGAGATCTGACGTTCCAAGGCTACTCTCAGTCTCGCAGTCAAACGCAAACCTGTCAACAAAAACGCCCAAGCTCCATGTAAGGAGCCATACCTGGAGAACGAACAGAACTACAGTTCCGAACAAAATCGTCCCGCAAGTACAAAGGACGAAACAGCACAGCAGCACCGGAATTACCAGCTAAAAGACCAACCCGAGTTGAGAATAAAAGCCCTGCCTCTTGGTAAAGAGGAATGTAAGCAGGAGGTGAAGGAACAGATATAACGTTCCGTGGCTACTTCCATAAGCTCACAGTCATATGCAGAACATAAAGGGGTAAACGCCCGATCTCCCAGGAGGGAGAAACATTTTACAGGCGAGCCGACGGAGCACCGTCGTCCCATAACTTTACTAGCAGAAAGACTAATGCAAGCTTAACTAGGAAACACACGCCCTAGCCTCTCAGTAAGGGGAAATGTAACGAGGCGAAGGAACCGATAATTAATGTTCCAAGGCTAAATTGAGACTCACAGTCACACGCAAACATGTCCACAACATCGCCCGGTCTCCCTATGGGAAGACATGTACCAAAGGACGAACAGAACTACAGTTCCGAACAAAATCGCCCAAAACTCCATATACGGAGAAAAGCACAAAAAGACGAAAGGACAGCTACACCGGAATTATCGGCTATCAGACTAGCGCAAGCTCAAACACAAATACACGCCCTGCCTCTCAGTATAAACAGAGCCCTAAAGTCAGTATGAAAAAACGCCCTGTCTCCCAGCAAACAGACTCCTCTTGCTTTCACAAAAGACAGCAGACAGAGAGAGGAGAAGGAGACAGCAAAGGGCGAACGATCTAGGCAAAACGACAAACAAAGGACAGACCAGAAAGCGGTGACTGAAATGAGCATACAAAACAGGAATTTAACCTGAAAGCTCAAAGCACTAAGCCAAGTCCCGCAAAACTCCAACAAAGCACAACGGAGCAAAACGGTCTCCTTAAAACACTAGAACAACATACTGGCTAAAATATTAAAAGGGCTAAATAAACCACACAAAAAACAGCACAAATAATGCCAAACAACACAACACAGCACTAACAACAAACAATCAATATCGAAGCCCCGAATTAAGGAAACGGAAGGCTTACAGTGCATCCGGAAAGTATTCACAGCGCTTCACTTTTTCCACATTTTGTTCTGTTACAGCCTTATTCCAAAATTGATTAAATTCATTTTTTCCCTCAAAATTCTACACATAACCCCCCCATAATGACAATGTGAAAAAAGTTTTTTTGAGATTTTTGCAAATTTATTAAAAATAAAAAAATAAAATTTCTCATTTACATAAGTATTCATACCCTTTGCTTTAACATATTTTTAAAGTATCATATTTCATATTTGGTCGCATATCCTTTACATGCTGTTACTTCCTGAAGTCTGTGACCATCAACATCAAAAAACTGTCGATATCTTATTTTCAGGTACTGTTACAAGCGATACTATAACCTCTCTGCATTTGAATGGATCTCTATGGAAATTGGGGGGTGAGACTAGATTCAGCTGTAAATTACACTGGTACAGTATGGAACACATGGCTGGCTAAATGGCTGTAAGTTATCAAGGGTCTGAGCTATCAAACGAGCCCCAAACCATCACTCTGTTGCCAGATATGGAGTAGATGTGGATGGATCACTTTAAGGGTTGTCTTTCTTGACTTTTTTCCCCATAGAGTTCTATAGGAAAATGAGTCCGGAGTCATAAACTCATAAATCCCCCCCCCCCCCAAACCCCCATTGAAGTAATGCAATTTTTGTGCAAATCTCAAAACATCTTCAGCACAGGATGTTTAGCAGAGGCACCACAGAACAGAGAGAGTCTGAACTATAGCCAGAGTACACATACACAGATATACAAATGCACACACTCATGCAAACGCAAATGAGCATGGCCATACGAACACACACAGACACTCACACATTCTTACTTGTATAAGGTGAGGGGCTAAAGCTTAAAAGTTGATTTTGCTTTTACTTGATAAAAATACCCTAATTTCTTCACAGTGGGTGCATGAAGAACAGAGAGAGATAGTGACAGAAAAAAAGAGGCTCCAATGAAAGCTCTGGTCAAGGTATTCTGTCATCAAAATGATTCAACTGGTCACCAACTTTTTCATACAGTTTTAAACCTTGCAACACAATGTAGCAGTGTAGCTTAATGTTTAAGGAACTGGGCTTGCAACTTCAAGGTTGCAGATTTTATACACGGGTGGGAATCTTAAGCAAGGTACATACACCAAATTGCTTCAATACATATTCAGCTTTAAATGGTTTGTATGCACAAATATCATAAATTGTGTAAGTCCATCTGGAGAACACAATTTAAAATATAGTAGTAGTAGCAGCAGCTGCAGCGGTGCTTCAATTTAGAATTATGGCCCAGAAAAACAATTTTTTAAATACATTTTAGGGCATTTAGGATTCCATTTTTACGGAATCGCGGAATTGACCTTCAAAAGCAGAATCTTTTGCGTGGAATTTCAACATTAAAATATTGTGGCAAAACCAGTGGACTGATAATAGAGGGGAGATACAGTGAGCACCATAATGTATTGGACAGTGACACATTTTTTGTTATTTTGGTTCTGTACTCTAGTACTTTGAGTTTGAAAGGATACAATGACAATGAGGTTGAAGTGCAGACTGTCAGCTTTAATTTGAGGGTATTTTCACGGAACAAAGGAAAAGCAGGTGCAAACCATGACACTCCCATACAATTTTCTCACAATTCATCCCCCATTTCTCATTTTAAAATCCACCACTGACTCTTTAAATGACACCATTTTAAAAAAAAATATCCCTTAATTTAGGGGTAAATCCCCAGTCTGGCAACTGTGTTGGGCGAGGGTACATGCCATCGCGTTCTTGGAACAGAACTTGGCTGTTTTAAATATTACGTCGCACAATTTCACAAGTCCGCAAGTACAGCTTACGCCAGTATTTAACTTATCATGTTCACAAGCACGTCACACTGAACAATATATTTTCACTGGTGAAATGCTAATTTAATAATAAAATTCTGGAAGTGAGATGCTGAAGGAACCCCAGGGATAGCAAATGTTGACGGGTGGAATCATTTTGACGTTACACCGCCTCTTCTGCCTGACATGCGTAGTTTTGAAAAGCCGAAAGAAACCGGAGAAAGGTGTTTACATGCCCCCCAAAATTGAAAGTTTGGCCAAAAAACACCAGGGGTGTTAATTCGGTTTCGAAAACAAGGATTATGACCTTATGGATAAAGTTGTTTACATGACCATTTCAGTAACCAGAGTATTATGCATGTAAACGTACCCACTGTGAGTTCCAACAAAGAGTTTCTTTTGTGTATGACCATTGACTGTTCGAGAACCTATTTGGAAAATAGATTTGTGCCTTGTACTTTGACTATGATTTTTGGATTAAGATTTGGCTTTGTTTGTTGAACTGGTAAACAGCTTAGCTGCCCAGTTATAGGGAGGGCTGACGGAGAAAGTACAGCTAGGCTCGACATACAAGCTAATATTTCTTTTCTGTTTCTTGTGTTTTCTGTTTGTCTTTGGTGCAGCAGCTTATCCAAGACAATTTAACACAACAAACAAGGCATCAGGAATTGATGGAAGAGCAGAGAAAACAGACTTCTCTCCTCTGTGCTGAAGTTCTAAAATTGCACACCTCCCAGGGGGAAGTAGAACCACAAATGGCAACAATGCCCAACCCTGGCCATTTTATCCCCAAGCTCACTGAGGGAGACCACACTCCTAGCCTTCGAGCAAACAGCCGTGAGGGAGAAGTGGCCTTGAGAAACCTGGGCGGGACTACTGATTGGGAAATCTCAGCGGGCCTAGAGATGGAGGGACCGGCCATGATGGAACGGGTGGTGATGGACCGGTATGTGAGGGCCCTTCCCTATGAAATGAATATGAAAAGCCAGTCTAGCTAACCCCAGGAGTGTGGGTGAGTTGACGTCGAGTTGACGTGACAGCTGAGCTGCTGAAGTCTGACCGGAAGGAGAAGAGGTCTCTGAGCCACAGGTCCAGCGTGAGAGGGGAATAACCAAACCAACTGAAAGTCAAATGAAAAGGAAACACAACACCACCAAATACTTGGGAGTTTGGAGGAAGCCAACCTCCGTACTCACCTCCCGTCCGCTCTCTCATTTCACCCCAGGTGCGCTCATTATAAAGCCTCCAGGACCCCCATGGAGCCCCATACATTCCCACGCTGATTTTGCCCCAATTACTCAATTCCCTAATGAGTACCTAACATCCTGCTGTTCCCTCCAGTCCACCTTCCTTACGTTTCTTTTGTGCTCCCATTCCTTATGTTTCGTGTCATGTTTTTTATCCTGTGTGTCTTTACTTTCTGTTGTTTACGTTGCAGGCTGGGCGTGGCTTGCCTTGCCCGGTTCCTCCCCCTGATTAGCCCCAGTCTCTCCCCTCTCGTCACCAGCCAACCACCACACCAGCTCACCTGCATTCCTCACTTTTTTTAGTAATCACTTGCAAAAACCAGGTGTAGGGAACTATTTAGTTTCTGCCCACGCACCTACCTTTGCCAGGTTGTTTTCTCATTTTATGTTGAGATTTACCCCAGCCTTTTTCTCCTTTACTAAATCCTGTTTGCCATGTTCCCCTCCTGCCCGATTCCAGTACTGCCCTGACTCCAGCCCTGTTATTTTTTCCCAGCCCTGTTTCCTGCCTGCCCATTTTTCCCTTTTCTCCTGCCTGCTGCCCTGTGTGGGTTTTTCATATTAAATATCTCCTGTGTGCAGTTCAACCAGCCTTCTGTCTCTGAGTCCTACATTTGGGTCCTATTCTGAGTATCACTGTAACAGAACAATCTGGCCAATGATGGACCCAGCGGACTCAGAGCACATCCGCCATGCCATTGCCTGCCAGACGGCAGTTATTTGTCAGCATGAACAGATACTCTGAGACGTTATGGAGACCTTGAAGTCCATCTCCGTACAAGTGGGTCAGATGGGGTCCCAGGTCTCGCAGTTGCCCACCAGCCTGCCTCCTCCAGTTCCTGTGGCACCACCCAGTCCTCCCGCATCCGTGCAGCCTGCATCTCCGCTGCTTCCCCAGACCAGAGAACCCTGCATTCCCCACCCAAAATGCTACAACGGCGATTTAGGGAAATGCAGGGGTTTCCTGATGCAGTGTGATCTCGTTTTTGGCATGCAACCCAGTTCCTACCACACTGACTAAGCGAAGATTGCCTTCATCATGGCCTGTCTTGGGGGAGGGACAGCCGTTCTGGAGATGAGAAAGGTGTTCAACCACCCTGTGTGCGGAAGGGATGCTGCTGAACACCTTCTCCATCTCCGTCAAGGGTCCGGCAGCGCTGCCGAGTTCGCGGTGGAGTTCCGGACCTTGGTGGCGGAGTCCGGCTGGAATGACGAGTCACTCCAAGGGGCGTTCTGTAACAGAATGAGGGATGCCCTGAAGGACGAGTTGGCGGCGAGAGATGACGCCAGCTGCCTTGACCTGATCTCCCTGTCTATCAAGGTGGACAATCAGTTGCGAGCGCGCCAGAGGGAGAAGGCGGGTCGTTTCACCCCTACAGACTAGTACTCCCGTACCAATCCGGGCTCCAGAGTTCACGCCCCAGTGTCGGCGCATCCATCAGTCCCTGTAACTCCGGCTGAAGTGCCCATGCAGCTGGGCAGGGCACACCTCTGCCCGGAAGAACGGCTCCGAAAAATTCAACGGCTCCCTCAGCAGCCCAGTCCAGATTCCAGATCAATGTCACGCTCGTGTGGAACCACCAGTCCGTGCTGTTGTGCGCTTTGGTGGATTCTGGAGCGGACGAAAACTTCCCAGATGCCACCCTGGTCAGTCAAGCCGGCATCACCACTCCCCCTCTCGCCGTCGCTCTTAACACGCACGCTCTGGACGGGGGCTTATTGCCCGGGTCACTCACACCACGAGCCACTGCACCTGATCCTGTCAGGCAATCACCGTGAAACCATCCAGTTCCATATCATAACCTCTCCTCAGTCTCCCATGGTTCTCGGCCAACTATGGCTTAAACACCACCATTTCAATTGGGCCACGGGCAAGATCCAAAGTTGGAGCCATATTGCCACTCTTCCTGTCTACAGTCTGCCCTAGCACCTACAGAGGCCACTGTTTCTCCGTCTAACCCCCAGCCATCTAACCTGTCTTCTGTTCCACCTGTATCATGACCCAGCTCAAATTTTCTGTAAATGCAGTGCATTGTCATTGCCTCCCCATGATTCCTGCATTGCCCTGCTTCCAGGGGCTCCACTGCCGTCCAGCCGCCTGTACAACCTATCTCGACCGGAGAGAATAGCTATGGAGACTTACATCCACGACTCACTTGCAGCAGGTATTATCCGCCCATCATCATCCCCAGTCAGTGCCGGGTTCTTTGTTTCTAAAAAAGATAAATCACTACGTCCCTGTATCGATTACCATAGCCTGAACGCCATCACCGTGAAGAATAAATACCCTCTGCCTTTAATTAATTCTGTGTTTGAGCCTCTTCGAGAAGCCACTGTGTTTTCCAAGCTTGACCCCAGAAATGCCTACCACCTGGTCTTTATCCGGGACGGAGACGAATGGAAGACAGCATTCAACACCCCGCTGGGGCACGTTGAATACCTGGTGGTCCCGTTCGGGCTTACTAATGCTTCAGCTGTGTTCCAGGCCAAGGTACACTCAGCACTCACGACAGGTATTGCAGCGGCTTCTCAAAAACAAATAATTTGTCAAAGCAGAGAAGTGTGAGTTTCATGTGACCTCTGTAAGCTTCCTAGGCTATATCGTGGAGAGTGGGCAGGTGAAGCCCGACCCTGAAAAGATCCAGGCAGTGGCAGAGTGACCAACCTCCCTCAAACAATTGCAACGATTCCTGGGCTTCACTAATTTTTTATCGAAGATTCATCCGGGATTACAGCCAGGTAGCCGCGCCTCTAACCAAACTTACTTGCTCTTCCACTTAATTTTCCTGGACCCCGGAGGCTGGCGCCGCCTTCACTAATCTCAAGACCTGGTTCACCTCCGCTCCTGTCCTGGTTCATCCTGATCCAGGCTGTCAGTTCAGTGTGGAAGTGGATGCATCAGATTCCGGGGTCAATGACATCCTGTCTCAGCGCTCGGCGGCACACCAGAAACTTCATCCCTGTGCCTTCTTCTCCCGCTAAACATAACTACAACATCAGGAACCATAAGTTACTGGCTGTGAAACTCGCCCGTGAAGAGTAGAGACATTATCTGGAGAGAGCAGAACAACCATTCATAGTTTGGACCGACTATAAAAATTTGTCTGACATCCAATCAAACGCCTCAACTCCCAGCAGACTCGTTAGGCACTCTTCTTTGGAAGGTTCAATTTCACCCTCACGTACGGATCCCGCAACATCAAACCTGATGCCCTGTCACGCCAATTCTCCTCAGAAACCAGTCCTGCTAGTCCTGACACCATCCTGTCTCCCTCCTGTGTGGTGGCTGTGGTAACCTGGGAGATCGAGGGTCTGATCAAGACCTCCCAGGAGAACTAACTGGACCCCAGAGCTAACCCTAATTCTTGTCTCTTTGTCCCTGACTCTGTCCGCTCCCAGGCTCTGCAGTGGGTGCACTCCTCCTGTCTGGCCTGCCATCCTGGAGTCCAACACACCTTGTCCCTCCTAAGACAGAGTTTTTGGTGGCCGTCGATGGGCGCTGACACCCATGCATTCGTGCTTGCCTGTACAGTCTGCACCAGGAGCAAGGCTTCCCACCAGCTGTCCTTGGAGCCACATCAGGGTCAACTTTGTCACTGGACTGCCACCTTCAGAAGGTAACACCGTAATTCTGACGACTGTTCATCGGTTCTCCAAGGAGGTCCATTTCATCCCTCTCCCCAAGCTTCCTACAGCCTCCGAGACCGCTGAGTTCCTGGTGCACCACGTGGTTCATTTGCACGGGATCCCCACAGATGTGGTATCCGCCCGTGGTCCTCAGTTGCCTCCCATGTCCGGAGGTCCTTCTGCCAGGTCCTGGGGGCTTCCGTCAGTCTGTCCTCCAGCTACCATCCCCAGACCGAGAGGGCCAATCAGGACTTGGGAGTGGCCCTGCGCTGCGTCACCACCCGGAATCCCTTCTCCTGGAGCCAGCTGCTACCCTGGGTTGAGTATGCTCACAATTCATTAACCAGTTCTGCCACTGGTCTGTCCCCTTTTGAGTGCTGCCTGGGGTACCAGCCACCCCTGTTTCCGGCCCAGGAGGAGGAGGTCTCCGTCCCTTCGTTGGAGGTGCACCTACACCGGTGCAAGAAGGTTTGGAGGGACACCCGCACCGCACTCCTTCTCTCCACTGCCCGCACTCAGCGCCTGGCGGACCGTTATCGCACCACAGCCCCCCAGTACTTGCCAGGACAGCAGGTTCGGCTCTCCACCTCGACCATCCCTCTGCAAGGAACCTCTAAGAAACTTCACCCCCGGTTCATCGGTCCATATTCCATTGACTCCATTGTTAACCCCTCTGCTGTAAAATTAAAGCTCCCTCCGGCTCTCAAAATTCATCGTCTTCCACGTCTCCCAAGTTAAACCGGTTACCACTAGTCCATTAGCCTGCTTGTTCAACTAATTTCATTTGATTATGCAATGAAAGTGTCAAACATCAATTCCATGAGGCTGTTCTCATGGAGTTCTCGAAGTTCAAGCTTCATCTGAAGTTCATTATAGCTACCTACATAGTAATATTGATTAATAACATGAATACCTTTATTTTGCCTTAATGATGACACTAAATACAATAAAGCTGTCAGGTTGGCACCCATATGTTCACGCATATATGTCCTGTTTATGGAAATGTGACCAACCTGTTTTACTCGTAGCATAGGCTAATGCTTTAAAACAATCCACTTTCCCAGGAAGACCGTGAAACGTGTGTCTTACAGCAGGGGAAACAGACCTGCTCCTGCAGAGAATGGCATTAAAATTAATTGTGAATGAATTGTGGAATGTGCTGCAAATTTGTTTTCGCTTCTAATTAGACGCTTAGTTCTCTTTAAAATCGTTTCAGTTACGGAATAACAGGTGAAATCAGCTGGGTTTTAATAAACTGAGAGTATGGAAACCTGGTCACTGTAATTTAAAAAATATGAAGGCCGAAGGTTCAAATTCAGTTAACATGGTGACATTTATCTCCGTTGTTTAACCGTAGGCTATGGAAAAAACCTTATGCACAGCGAATCCGCTGTAGCTTAGGCTACTTGAAAAACAATAAATGCAATATTCACTGGACAAGGTTTAGAACTTTTTTCACTCAAAACCATTCTGTTTACTTACAGGCTGTGGGCCTAGAGAGCTGTATTGTAATGACATCTGAAGCGCATTTTCAGAACTCAAATATCCATATTGCAGTGCGCGAGTTTTCCATTGAATGACAATTCACGCATTAGGTGTAAATGACAATTCGCGCATTAGGCTTGATATAGGTGTTATCAGCAAATGGAAAGCCATTTTTTAATAGATAGCCATTGTCCCTTAACAGAAGATTGTCCCCCCAGAAGATTACAGGAATTATTGACAAATATAGGCTAAGTCATAGATTGATCCAGGATAATTGCGAATAGTCTATAGCCTACATGTAACGTTACACGTACCATCGCACATCGCCTGGATGTTGATGGAGTGGGCTGAAAGCAATTTAATTCGGCATTCCCCTTCGCCGAGGGACAGGTAGCTATGTGGTCTTTGACCTATGGACCCTTTTATTATGAAATAATAATATTTCACATTGTAATCTTGATATTTTTAGTCATGCTTGTGTGCGCCCCTGTGTGTAACAGACAGGAGGGTGTATGCGCGTTGTGCACACGCCTATGTAGACGCACTTATATGCGCCGTTAAAATAACATGTAAACAACTGCTACATGACTTTAGACCAGGTTTGTGGTGGTTTTAGTGCAAGCGCTTTCTGCTGGCTCAAGATAGCAATACGCCAAAAATAATCCTGACCACTCCTCATCTTAAGACCAACACGCCCAGTTCACTTGTAATGGGCGCAAGAATACATGGTATTTAAACAACGTGAACGCAAGGTGTTATAATGAACCATGCGCCAGGTGTAAGATAGCAAAGGCACTTGCGTTTGGGTTAGCGCCGCTTAGCGCCAGGTGTAAGATAGGGCCCTGCAAGTGTATCGTAAGGGTTTTACTGTGCTCAAGTAAAGAAATTAACCAGGGTGATTTATAGAGCTGTCAGAAAACTAAAACTATGGTAATTGGTTGGAACAGAAACCAGCACACAGCCCAACCCACCAGGACCGGAGTTGTGCACCCCTGCTCTATTTCAAGCCACAAGTCAAGCAACGCTTCCAACAATTGCAGCAATCATCTCAATTAATCTTTCAGTTACCACTTAATCAGGGATCAGACAAATGACAGTATTGTTTAGGTTTGTTGCTACGTGTTGCACTCACATGTTTGTGACAGTGGCAATAATTAAAAATATCAAACACAGTACTTTTTTCTTTGAGGAAGTGGAATATTGATATAGAAAGAGTAACCTCCTCTATAGAGTTACTTTGTTGAATGTTTTACTGCATTAACAGTTTATTGTTCTGTCTGAGCTATGAAACTCCTGTGCCAGTGTTTGATATGCATTCATCAGGTGTTTGAGGTCTGCTTCATAGCAGTGACATTTTGTTGTGCTCTAATGAACACCTTATAATTGCTCCCTGATTATATAATTTGTCACTGTGTGTCCCAGTCTTTCAAACATGCAAAGAATGAATCACTGAAATCAACAAAGTAATTACAATTCTCCACAGTATCTGGGCCTTGTGGACAGAGCACGAGTGACAGTGCAAGCAGGAAATACAGGGTATTTCTGCACAAGTTCATTAGGGCACTTAACAAGAGGTACAGAACTCAACCACCAGTTAAGTCATTCCCTAAAATGTAGGATACTTTTCAATCATATTGGAAAGACAGTGCTCGAGTGGAAAAATGAACGTACATATGTAGCCAGCGAGACCAACTGCATTTTAGAAACAGTGCTACTTACATATCGGGAAGGGAAGCCGATATGTAACACGTGGAACACTTTTTCTCTACAGCTTGTGTAATACTAGATCGTTAAAATGAAAACTGCCGTTATGCTGGGCTGTAATAAATTGTTCAAAGCACCCAATAAGACATGGGATATACCTTTGCAAAGGTTATAATGTACTCTATTGGATAAAAGAGCCGACAATTAAACCAGAATGAACTAATGAATGAGACAGACTTGCAGGGCATGGGGGTATTACGAGTCAACGTTTCAGATGTGTAATAGCAGTATAAAGTGTTGTATATTTCTCAAACGGATTGTACCAGACAATGAATGACCACTGAATTTTGAAAGGAACATATCTATGTGTAAAATCAATGGTAGGATTGTATATTTATTTCATATTTAGTAGCATATATTGCTAGTAGAATACGTGGTATAATGAGACAATAATTTCACATTTAAAAATTAGAGTGAGCAGGGCTTTTCACAGCTTTTTTGGCATACAATATTGTTGGGTTTATCTTGTAACTATGACGGAATTCTAATTTTATATGATGAATAAATATATTTATGAATTCAAACATAGACGCTATTGTCCACTGTGTCATGCATGGGTAGGTATTGTTGCAGGCGAGACTGGGTGGGGGTTGTTAATTGAACTTGTTACGGGAGAATAGTGACACTTAGAAACTCCGTATTCGGCAGAGTTGTCACAAATCGTATACTAATAAAGGTACAACATGGAGTTTCTTTTTCCCACTCGTTCCCACTAGTTTTGCTGCAGGAGCAACGAATGTCTCAGTTGAGCAAAATCTGTGCAAAGGGGAAAAACTACTTACCCCATTGGAACCAGGGGGCCAAGACTGGGCTTTTGTTTTGAAGCTCACTTCCTGGTTGGGCTGGGAGCGGCCATTGTGCCGTTGCTCACTAGCGCCACTGCGGTTGGCTCCAGTATAAGTCTTTCACCATGGAAGTCAATGGCAGCAATGTGGTCAAAATACTCAGTCAATAAATTTTACCCACAAAAAAATGTAATTGCAATGGGTGCCTTTCCTTCATCTAATGCCTCTGCATGTGCTGATTGTTTTAAATATTGTGTTGTCTGGACAGGGTATTAACATTTGTTCAGGACCAATCAGAGGGACAGGTTGAGTCCTGGGGTCACTGGCATAGATAGGTTCTATAGGGTTCTCACTGCCCTCACTTGGAGGGGCGGGACCAGAAGGGGGAGACAACAATCATTGGTCTAAAACGCGCCCTGGCGTCTTGGGACCTTAATACAGTCTATGCTTGGGACAGGGAGACACGCTGTATTAAGTCGATGGAGAACATCCCTTAGTAGCTTACCGTGAACAAGCTGTTGTTTTGTGAATGCAGTTCGTAACATAATAAATTGACTGCCTTGTCGCTCGTCTTCAACATGTTTGTCATCACATATTCATTTTGGAGCAAGCTATAATGTGTCTATTATGAAAAAGAAATACTGTTTCGTGAGCTGAGAGACAGCAGGGGATGTTGCAGCTACAATCCAGGCCCAGAGTCTCGGAGCAAGCAGCCAAACAAACCGTGGGTTAAGTAAATTAAATCAATTGCTCCATACCTGTATAACCTTATCAATTTAGATATTAATTTAGCTATTCCACCCCCTCCCGTACGCAATCACCGTACTCCCGCTTAGCAATGCTGGGTTAGCTAGCTAGCAAGCTAACGATAGCTCAAGGCAAGTCGTTTTAACATTTAGCTAGAAAGCTAATGATAGCTTATGGCAAGTTATTTGACTTCCTTAAAGTCATCCTTGCTGACTGGCCATATAAGTTGGCTAGCTAGCTACCGTGATTGCCTAGCTAACGTTACTAACGTTTGCCAGCTGCTCCAACTAGAACCCTAACCGGATATTTCTACACCTGGATAATTTTTTTTAAGTCCCAAAAATTAAGAAAATGTGCGGGGAATAGAGCCAAAGTGTTAGCGGTATGTTTGTACTGACTCAATACAGGGATGTTTAAAATAAAACCAATAATGTATCGGAAAATAATATGGAGTCTGCGTTTGTAAATGTTTGCAATGTTTGTGATTAGGTGACAGGATGCAGATGAAAGTTAATGCCAGCTATGATGTAGCTAATGTAGGCTACTATGCTTTAGCTAGTGTGTGAACCCACTAACCTAGCTACAATGCCGACTTTATCTGGAAGTTTTCAGAACGGGATTTCATGCTGTGGAAAACTGTGAGAGACTGCTCTGTCACAGTCGAGTTAATGAGCAGTTAGCCAAAAAGGCAGTGGTGGTTTGCTCATTTAAGACTATGGGGACAGCTTGCTACCTTTCTAGCGGCGCTAGGGACATTTATAATAAAAGTAGTCTTGTCAAAATAACATATGTGATTGATTGACCGTCAATATAGTTGATGGCAATGGCGTTACCCTATGTTCGTCCGTATGTGATGCAGTGGGTCAAGCTTGGCTACCGAGCTCAGCTGGTAGGCTATGCTATCTAGCTAATCAAATTAGCTGATTTAGCTGAATATAAATTGGATAACTGAATGAACGTTAATTATGTGAGGAATACCACACATTCAATGTGAATGAATGACACAGTAAAATTGAGGATGAAAATTAAATGTTATATTGTAAAATATTAGCAACTTAAGTTTACCGCGAGTGCGTTTTGCAAAATGGTGGGTTTGGTCAGGTCATGGGCTTCTCCCACAGAACTGCTTCTCCACCCCGAACTGTCAATCATCCTGTGCCTGAACCATGAAGACCATATCCGGTTGACAACGTCAACCATGAAGACCATATCCTGCTCCTGACAACGTCACTTCAGCTCCACGGAGCAGACACAGTTTGTACAAACGGGTGGCGAAAAAGACTTCCGGAGCTTCAATTCGGTTTTTACAAGGCCGTGGGAAGGCAATGGGTGACGTCACAGTGACTTTGTCCATATTTTTATACAGTCTATGATTGGAATGTGTTTTTCTGGGCAGAACTCATTTCAAGCATTGTGATTTGTTGCTCTGCCCTCAACGCTGAGATTAACGATGACTTGTTGACTGTGCTCTCGCAGCATGCCTTTCAAACTAAAAGTACATGGAAAACATTATTTTTTTCCAGTACAATTTCAATTTTGGACAAGTTTAACCGCTTCCTATGTCCCATAAAGGGTCACATCAGGCACGTGGAGCAAAAAGGGCAAAGCCCCCCCTCCCCCGCACATGCCTGCACAGTAGTGTTTTTGTATTGTTACATAAATTACCTGATATGTAAAATATTTGAAATAAAGTAGGCTATCTATTTTTATACTAACATTGAATAAACTCAGAAAAGACCGAAATGCTGGTTTTAGGTCCAAAAAAACAAAGGGAGAAATTGGGTACATCTACTTAAAATTTCGATGGTTGTTTAGTTGTTCCAAACTCAGCTGTGAAAGACCTAGGTGTTACTATAGACCCAGATCTAACCTTTAGTGCGCACATAAAAAACATATCTAGAGTAGCTTTCTTTCAGTTAAGGAACATAGCTAAAATAAGGCACTTCCTATCAGAAGGGGACGCAGAGAAATTGTTCCATGCTTTTGTTACGTCTCGGCTAGATGACTGTAATGCCCTGCTATCTGGCTGCCCTTGCTAAATAATCTCCAGCTTGGGCAGAATGCAGCCGCTCGCATTTTAACCAGAACTAAGAAATATGAGCATATTACCCCAGTACTAGCATCACTTCATTGGCTACCAATTAAGTTTAGGATAGACTTTAAGGTTTTGCTTCTGACCTTTAAAGCTTTAAATGGACTTGCACCAGTGTATATATGTAATCTGCTTTTACCATATAAGCTGAAAAGATCACTTCGTTCCCAAGACACAGGCTACCTAGTAGTCCCAAGAATATCTAAAAACTTGACGGGTGGTAGAGCTTTCTCCTACAGAGCACCACTACTGTGGAACACCCTGCCAAAATTTATAAGGGAATCTGACACAGTCTCAATATTTAAGTCTAGATTAAAACCGCACCTTTATGATCAGGCTTATAACGAGCTATAGTCTGGAGACAGGACCAGAGAAGCATTTAGCCATAGAGTAATGTGGGTTGGCATCCTATCCTTACTGTCACCTGTCAACAGCTGTGACCCCATCTTCCTGGGCTGGCTCTTGATAGGTGGGTAGGATTGTTTTCCCTCTCATGACTGCATGGTTTCTGAAACTCTGTCTTCTTAGCTATGCAGCCATAGATTACAGATTACTCCTGGTGGGGGCACTTGTCCAATCCTCCAACACCCCCCCCCCCCCCCCCCAGTTGATGCTCCTGCTGCTCTATTACACTTAACTGTTTTCTCTCTCTCTTTTTTTCTACATTCTGCCGGCGGGGCTTATGCCCCGCATCTCGAGAGTTGCTGTCTGGCTTCCTGTCCGTTGCCGCTTGCCCCTCCCTCCTTACCACCGCTGCCGGCTGCTCCCACCGTCATCGGCGCCCGATTCCCCACCATCACTGCCGCCACATCTGGACTGTCATCTAGCTGCTGCAAATTATATTATCATGGACATTGGTTGTTTTGACCATGCTGGTCTTTAAGCTCTAGACCCTGAGCTGACCAGAGGAGTATGGGTTCCCCCCCTTGAGTCTGGTTCCTCCCAAGGTTTCTTCCTAGTTATACCAGGGAGTTTTTCCTTGCCACTGTTGCCTTTGGCTTGCTCTTGTGGGGGGTCTAGGCTGGGTTTTTGCTGTGAAATGCATTGTGACAACTAGTTGTGAAATGCGCTATATAAATAAATATTGATTTGATTTGATTTGATTGTCCAACAGATGTACAATATTTCACCAATCTTGTTCGATACCATATATCTCTTAATGCACTGGCACTGTTTTGCATTTACCAATTTAGATGAAATAGGGTTCTGCTCTTTTTCCGGAGATAAACCTGAAATCATTAAGGGACAGCAGCTAAAACATCTGTAAAGTTCCCTGGGAAATTCTGGACTGAGCTCTGATGTCCTTATTAGAGCAGAATACCCTTGTGGATACAGTCATTTGTGTTCCACATAATATCAGAGCCTCTGTCATGCAGAGAAATATCCAGTAGTATGATGAGTTTCCCCAAGTCTCTCAGATAAGACCACAATGTGTCCGGCTACTGAGATAACTTTATTATTTTGGAACTTGTGGCTTAACATTGTTACATTTGGTACTGCACACTGTTGCTGCATGGAGCTACAATGTGTTAATGTTACTGTATACTGTAACATTTAAGACAAGGACATCTCACCAAGAATCGTGACAAAGTAAGACTGTTGGAGTAGACACACAGTACAACATTGTTAAACAGTGTTGGTAAACATCTAGGAAATTTCTTCAAGCAAACTTTTTTTTATAACATCTTTATAACATGCAACCACTTGATGGCACTAGAAGGAAGGTAGTACAGGCGGTTTGCATCTATTACATAAAACTACAGAAATGAGAGTTGAGCAGTGCATTAAAAGCACAGTCCAACGCAGTGTTTGACCTTGGCATGCAGACTTCCCATTAAGCTGCATGAGAAGAAGTACAATTGGATAGTTTTATAGTTGCACACTAACAATTCTTTGGAGTTGGCCTGCTAGATCCATTTCCTCAGACATTTCCATGTTGTCTAATTTAAATGAGGATCTAGCACCAGAGGTTTTGTTTAACTTTTCTAACTAGAAATCATCATGTACAGTTGTAGGGTTGTTTATCCATATGCTTAATCTCTGTAATATGAGTCCTGGTCATGTGTCCCAACTTTCTCAGAAACCATTCCATGATATAACTGATGCTTTTTGCGCTATAATCTGATAATTTTGAACATTTCTGACTTTAATCAATTATGCTTCAGGTAGGAAAAAACCATGTAGTACTGCTGGCCTTGAGGGCCAGTTTTAAGCATCTGTGTGTTAAGTGATAATATAACCACATCCTAATTGGCTATGATATGGATAGACCCGATAGGACCTTTCTTAGTATGACTCCTTCACTGTTCAGGAGCAAGGATATAGAATAAAATGCATCAAGTTGACTGATTAAAATCCTGCATATTAACTATGAAAATCTGTCATAGGAATTACACAATTATTGTTACACAAGCACTGTTAAAAAAAACTGTTCAGAGCTGGGAGAAATAAAGATATAAATCAAATGCTGTAAGATGATTTGTTAACTCTCCCAAGCTGCTTAGCTATGTTTTTTTAATTATACAATGATTTTTTTTAAAAAGTGCCCTTACTGAGTAGGAAGGGATTTATTTGGATTTTGTTTCCGAAGTGGCATCTCTGAAAACAGATCTGGCACAGGGGAAATTTCCCATCCTTGTGTACTGGCATGCACCAACAACAAATGTAATGGTCCCAAGGTCAACTCTATCTGCCATAAATATCTATAATGGTGCCTAAAACAAATAACAAAGTAAAAATCTGTAAATTAATGGTAACATTACCTTTTGACTGAGCCTTAGTGTTTTCTTAAATGAAAACTAGAACAATTCTTAACTTGTAGTGGGTGTTGCTTCTTACAAAAATTCTTATAGATCCTTAACAGTATGACCAAATGGTGAAACTTAATATTTTACACTGCCACTAAAACAATACTCTAGCCCTGAAACACTGGCCCAATAAAAGCACATGGTGGTGCTACAGAGCTCCAAATATGAAAATGTTTCCAAGAATTCACTTAGAATTACTGTTACCTTACAGAGATATCAAACTTGCTGCAATGACCCCTTGATATGTCAAAGCAAATTTTTTTATGCACAAATAAGTTTGTAGATTTCAAAACGGTGATATACAATATCTGCACAACAAATTTAGATGAAGAACTTTGTGTACTGATATTGGAAACTATTTTTAATTGCTAACCTATTGCAAAAAGTGCTGTAAATGGCTTAACTGGGGCCATTTGAAAACCTAGGGTTGGGCTACAGTACAAAGGTTTGCCATATTAGTTTGCCGTATTACTTAATGCAAAATGTAGCTTAATTCTTAAATCTGGACACTCCTTGGTATGGGCCTGTTTTTCATGGTTCAGGGGCTAGGCCCCTTCTAGTGAAGGCAAGTCTTACAGCTACAATCAAATCTTAATGCTACAAAATGGAACAATCTTACTACAGAATACAGTGACATTCTAGATGATTCTGTACTTCCAAATTTGTGGCAGGCCCTTTCCTGTTTCAGATTGACAATGCCCCTGTGCACAAAGCGAGGTCCATTCAGAAATGGTTTGTTGAGATTGGTGTGGAAGAACTTGACTGGCCTACACAGAGCCCTGACCTCAACCCCATCTTTGGGATCAATTTGAAAGCCAACTGTGAGCCAGGCCTAATTGCCCGACATCCGTGCCCAACCTCACTATTGCTCTTCTGGCTGAATGGAAGCAAATCCAGGCATGGATGTGGAACATCTAGTGGAAAGGCTTCCCAGGGGAGTGGAGGATATCATAGCAGCAAAGGGGAGGACCAGATCCACCCATGACTTTGGAATGAGATGTTGGATGAGCAGGTGTCCATATACTTTTGACCATGTAATGTAACTTATATATAACTGGTCTATACCAGATGGACAGTGACTCAAGCATTATTTTTTAGCTTAGTTGGACTGTGCTGGAATCTGAAATTTGTAGGGGGGGTTGTACATCAGCTGGGGATTTTGGGGCTGTGAGTCTCAAGAGCTACTATGCACCAAAATAAATAAAATAAGGAAATAAATCATGGAAAATACAATAGTACAGACGGGGGGGGCATTTTTAAATTAATTTTGTTGTTGCCAGTTGCGGTCTTTTGCATAATTAAGAGAGAAAATAAGGACAAGTAGAACAACCACCACACAAAAAAGAAAGGCTCAAATAAATAATATTAGGACAGGGGTACTCAATCTTATCCAGAAAGGGCCAATGTGGGTGCAGTAACACACCTGATTCTACTAATCAACCACAAGAGGCTTTGCTAAGGGCTTTGATTAGTAGAATCAAGTGTGTTACTGCTTGGTTGGTACAAAAGCCTGCACCCACACCCCTTTCTGGATAAGATTGAGGACCCATGGATTAAGGTAACAAAAAGGTTTGCACCCTTAAATGATTGATACATCTGATCAGATTTCTCTGGGATTTACTGTATTTCCATACAGAGCATTTCCAGTTGCCTTTCAGTGGTACATTGAAGGAACCAATTGAATCATCTTGTGGTGAAATGTGAATTGACTAGAAATATTGTTTTTCCAATTACAGTCAGTGGCTAAGGGATTACTCATGATTCTTTCATGTAAAGCACAAATTCCTTTCTGGTCTCGTTGAAGTCCTTGGAGAGTTGGGTGTGTAGTCACACTTTAGTGTCTAACAGGGCTCTCTCAATTGCTCTCAGCTCCCATAACTGTCTTCTCATTAATCTGTTCGAACTTTATAGTGGACAAACAGAACTTTCCTGTTTGTTTCTTGAACAATTTACATGTTTTTCTAGTAATTCTTTTATTTGTTTCAGCAAGGCATCTGACAAGGAAAATTGAGTGAGCGGATGTCCTGATATCATAGTATCATCAACTTTTACTATATAAAATATCCCTTTATATAATATTAAATTGTATCATTATTTCCATAATTAAGATTCCTGTCTGTTTGTTAACAATCAGGGCCCTGTTTCCCAAAAGGATCTTCGAGTAAAGATCATCTTAGGCTATTTTGTTTTTATATTACTTTTATTGCTTGTTTGTTTTTCGTCATTTGTTTTTTGTCTTTCTCCCTCTAAGGGCGGCAGTGTAGTGTAATGGTTAAGGAACTGGGCTTGTAACCGAAAGGTTGTAGGTTCAATTCCCAGGTAGGACACTGCCGTTGTACCCTTAAGCAAGGTACTTAACCTGACTTGCTTCAGTATATATCCAGCTGTATGAATGGATAAATGTAATAATAATTTAAAAAAGTTGTGCAAGTCGCTCTGGATAAGAGCGTCTGCTAAATGCCTGTAATGTAATTTACTATCTTTTTAAGTAGTGTCAGTAAATTTGAATAATTGTAATCATACAATTAATGAAATACATACATAAAACACTCTAAGATGATCTTAACTTTAAGATGCTTTTGGGAAACGGGGTCCAGCAATCCCAAACACCTCTTTTCAGTCAGTACTGGCATTTGAGGTCCATAGTTGGAAGCTCTGCACATTTCTCTCTTCTTCATCTAATTATGAGTATGCGCCTTGTTTCAGGGGAAGTGAAGGCATGCAACCTCTGATTGAAATGCACTTAAATGAAGACATGCAGAGGTCTTTGGATTAGCATCACCCTCAAAGCTTATAAGGTAAAACATATCCGTGCATTTCTTTTTTCCACCCACCTGTGGTGTATGTTATAATAATGATGATATGCAGTTAACCAATAAATATTAAATCAAGTACACATGAGTCATTCACCTCCGCTCCACGACCAAGGATATATTGATATAAATGTGTTTTTCTTTCAAAAGCAAAGGTTCTTATTTCATCTAAAGCAGTTAGGGCCTTTTGATGTAACAAAATATAACCTTTAAGTTTTGCAACACTTATACAGTCAATTCTGGCCTACTTAATTGAATTATATATTTTGAAATGCAGAAGTATTTTTAAGGAAAACTTAAAATGTCTCATGTTGGGCAAAATGTCATCCTTGCACATCCTGCAGGGGCAGTATTTACCAAATCTTAATAAGAATTTTAGGGCCCTATCTTACACCCGGCGCAAAGCGGCGCTAACGCAAACGCAAGTGTCTTTGCTATCTTACACCCGGCGCTAGGTCCATAATAACGCCTAACGCTTACGCCGTCAAACTAGCATGTTTGACGGCGTAACTCTTGCGCCATCATTAGTGAACTGGGCGTGTTGGTCTTAAGATGAGGAGTGGCCAGGATTATTTTTGGCGTATTGCTATCTTGAGCCAGCAGAAAGCGCTTGCGCTAGAACCTGGTCTAAAGTCATGTCGCAGTTGTTTACATGCTATTTTATCGGCGCATATAAGTGCGTCTACATAGGCGTGTGCACAACGCGCATACCCTCCTGTCTGTTACACACAGGGGCGTGCATAGGCATGACTAAAATATCTAGATCACAATGTGAAATATTATTATTGTGTAGGCTATATCAAAAATGCATAATAAAAGGTTCCATAGGTCCACATACCTTTCCCTCAGTGACAATTACATTGCTCTCAGCCCACTCCATCAACATCCAGGCGATGTGCGATGGTACGGGACAATGGCTATCCATTAAAAAGGAGCTGATAACACCTATAGCTATCAAGCCTAATGCGCGAATTGTCTTTGCACCTAATGCGTGAATTGTCATTCAATGGAAAACTCGCGCACGGCAATAGACGGACATTTAAGTTCTGAAAATGCGCTTCAGATGTCATTACAATACAGCTCTGTTTATCTATGAATACAGCCTGTAAGTAAATAGAATGGTTTGTGACTGAAAAAAGTTCAAAACCTTGTCCAGTGAATATTGCATTTATTGTTTTTCAAATAGCCTAGGCTACAGCGAATTCGCTGTGCATAAGGTTTTTTTTGATAGCCTATGGTTAAAAAACGGAGATGTCACCATGTTAACTAAATTGTAACCTTAGCTATTCTTCGTCCTTCATATTTTTTTTAAATGACAGTGACCAGGTTTCCATACTCTCACCGTTTAAAACCCAGCTGATTTCACACCGTTATTCCTTAACTGAACAAAACGATTTTAAAGAGAACTAAGCGTCTAATTAGAAACTAAAACAAATTTGCAGCACGTTACACAATTAATTCACAATTAATTTTAATGCCATTCTCTGCACGTTTAACGGTCTTCCTGGGAAAGTGGATTGTTTTAAAGGATTACGCTACGAGTAAAACAGGTTGGTCACATTTCCATAAACAGGACATTATTAAACAAGGGGAAATATGCGTGAACTTATGGGTTGCGAACCTGACAGCTTTATTGTATGGCTATTTAGTGTCATCATTAAGGCAAAATAACGGTATGTATGTTATTAATCAATATTAGCCTACTATGCAGGTAGCCTAATGAACTTTGGATGAAGCTTGAACTTCGAGAACTCCATGAGAACAGCCTCTTGGAATTGATGCTTTGACACTTTCATTGCATAATCCAAACGAAATTCGCTGAACAAGCAGGCTAATTTGGCGTTTTCTAAGGTGAGACTGAAGCCATAGATAGCTTATTCTCAGCTGTTGCAGGTCCTTTTAACGAAATTTAACCGCACATATTTTGTAAAATAACAGCCCTGTCTGGGAATTACCGGGAACTCATAGGCTAATGGTTAGTCCGAATAATATTTGATCATACTCCATTTAGCCTATTCCTTGATCACACTAAACACGCACGAGCATGTCTGTTTCGCCATCATAAGCAATCCGCCAAGGTGGAAAAGCAGGCTTTCAAAGGGAATGGGATATGACATTTTGATTGGTTTATTGAATGTCACGCCCAAGACACACCTATAATTAATGAAGCGACTAGGTTCAGCCCCAGTTGCGCCATGCGCCGTGCTTAGCGCCAAAAAAACACGCCGTTAAAATAGCAAAAGTGGACTTGGACACGCCCTAAATGGACTAAGCGCCAAGATCGCCAAGATAGGGCCCTTAGTCTTATATTTACGACTTTAGAATCTTATTTCTGTTACTTTTTTGCGACATAAGAGAAAAAGATTTCCAGTAGGGTGAGTTTCACAATACAAAAAGTACCTTAAAACAAGTCATTTTCCACTTTAGAGAAGTCTCATTACAAGACTAAAACACTTAATCTCTGTACATTTTTTTGCAGTGTACAATACTGTATGACACCATTTGAGTGTTTGCTAAATAGTGTTTTATAACCCCATATGCACTGGGCACCCTGACAAGGTGCAGGAGACTTAAATAAATGAAATCAATGAAAAATACAGTAAATGTTACATTTAAAAATTTTTTATATGGAAAGAGTAATAATTCTTTGTATGTGTCTGTCTTTCTTCATCGGATTTCTTCGATATCACACTTGTTCGCGAAGCTTATGAGTAACAACCCCCCCCCCCCCCCCAGGTCTTCACAAGTGTTCTCTTCACGTCCTCTTACCTTGTTGAAAAGGAATGTGGGACTCTACGTGAGTTTTGGAAGGTTCTCCGTCTGCCTTTGCCAAAACCACATGACAGATCCCAATGAACAAAGATCACGGGGCTCAGACCCTTATGTTTAGAAGTTACTTCAGAATGATATGCTGACCTCGAAACAATTGAATTGTTTCTTAATTATCGGCACCCCCGCCCTGTACATCTGTTGCAGTCACTGAGTTTAAGTGTTCAGCTCTCTCTTGCTTGGCTTTTATGCTTGTTCTATCCTCCCATGCATCCGTAAACCTTATTTGGTCTGACTGTTGACTGGAGCAAAGAAACTCCCCAACATCAACATCAACCAGCCATCCATTTACAACCTCAGTTTGTTGGACCCCACACAAGTCTCTAGAATAATGAGGTTCCACATTTGTGAGTGAAAGGCACCCATTTTTGTTGCATCATCACAGTAATTCACTTCATGGTGATCCACTGACAATCACTTGTAAAAAAGATACCATTAGATAACCACTTAAGTTATGTAATATCGAACAGGCTTGGAGATGAATGTAAATATTTTGGCAGAAAGGAGTTAAGGATGGAATGTTGTGTTCATTTGTGATCAGCTGCTGGGTCTGTCTTTTGTCCGTGTGCGGTGTGCTAGATGGGAAAATTCACCTTAATAGTGATTTAACAGCATCGCCCTCTTGCGTGTGAGATGTTGACTCCACAGGTGGCCCGGATTTACGCTGATTATATAGTATATTTGTGAAAAGCGTACCATATGAGTGCAGTGGGCTGCGATGTAAGGCTTAGAACAGGGCTGTCTAACCCTATTCCTGGAGATCTACCATCCTGTAGGATTTCACTCCAACCCTAACTAATGCTGCGTTCCATTTGACCTGGGTAGTCGGAATTTCAGAGTCGGAAAGTCGGGGTAACTTCACCAACCCCCGACCTCTTCTGTCTTATTTGTGTCTCATTAAATCGGTCGTACACACAGAACTGTCCAACTTCTATTTGTGGACATGTTGCTATGGTGTTTGTATGTGCAAAATACCGCGTAGTGCGTGGTTATCTACTGGTATTGCTAACAATGGCTAACCTGGCTAGAACTGGTAGGCTATTGCTAACAATGAGATCAGCTAGGTTTTCCGGACTTGTTGTACTGGAACGCGGTCAACTCGAGTGTGACATCATTCCCAGCTCTGACTTCCGACTTCCGAGGTAAATGGAATGCAGCATAAGCACACCTCATTTAACTGGTACAGATCTAGTTGAGCTGCTAATTAGTAGAATCAGGTGTGCCAAATTAGGTTTGAAATGAAAAACCTAGAGGAAGGTAGATTTCCAGGAACAGGGTTGGGCAGCCCTGGTTTAGAAGCTACTGTGTCGAGCCTGACCCAGGTAAGAAGGTGTAATGTGATGGGAAAAACGGCATGTTAACACAGAATGGGGTTCAGAGTGATTAGGTTTATATCCTGCACCTCTTCCCATGAAATATAGTTTGATTTTCCACCTGTATTAATAAAATATTGGAAAAGGGAGAGAGCCTAACAGGAATTACAGTTCTATACTGTCAAAGGAAGGAGACCTTTCTGAGCTGGAAGTCTTGTTTATGTGTATATACTGTAAAGCCTCACTAAATAGATAGTTTCTTTCTGAAGTGGGTTCATCCCACATTGTGTGATGTGATGAACTGTGCCTTTGCACATAAGACATTGATACAGTGTTGTTCTGCACCATAATCTATAAAACTGGCACATGCCGGGACAAATGTTCAGGGACAAATCTTGTGGAATAATATTAGTCCGAACAGACCTACATTTTATAGAACACATCCACATGTGTGCCGTTTTGAAAAGATCTTTTCTTGTGGTATTTTTTTATTAGTCTCTCTTAGACTTGCTTAGTTGGTATCAGTTTCTGTTTTGTATTGTGACCTAAAAAGGATGGGCTTGATTTTTACATTCATTTGTGTGATTTCTACATTCATATTTTCATTGTTCCTTTCAGATGTCGTCATTAGAATTTTATTTCTTCAGGATATTTCTTCAGGATAAAACCCCTTGAAATGTACCAACTAATTTTCAAGGGGGTCCTGACGAAAAGCACAACATAATATAGACGATTAACATATACAGTTACAATTAAGTACATGATCCTTATTATGGAAGAACAAAAAACAAACGCATACACGCACCACGCACACCAGAACCCTAGATACCCACACCCTTGTTGTAGCAACAATTAATAATGACAATTAGCAGGAGCGGTCTGATGTGAGATGAGTTAAGTGCATGTTTAAATGATCCTAAGGAGCATAGAGATTTCAGAGAAGTTGTTCCAGTCTGTAGGGGCCTTTTTTTGCCTATTTGAAGAGAAGCTCTTGGGACCTGAAAGAGGTGATTTTTATGTCTTAAGGAATAATGTTTGTGTACATAATGAAGAATGTTTGTTTGACCATAAATGAATTAATCATTCATTCATGAGCTTGTGAATCCTTGTCTGATTAAACGTATTGAACTGAACAAATTGTCTTAATTAAATTCAATGAATTTAATTAAGTTGAATTTAATGACCAATATTTCAGAACAATGGCTGCTGTCTATGGCCACTTCCTGCTGTTACCATCAATATATCAAAGTGATATATACGTGTGTGTGTGTGTGTGTGTGTGTGTGTGTGTGTGTGTGTGTGTGTGTGTGTGTGTGTGTGTCATTCATGGAAAATATCTGAGTATTGTCTAGCTTTGCGGCAGCATGCTAAAGAGCTGTGATGGTATATTCCGTACTGAGGGTGGCAGTGCCCTGCTGCCATGGTTACTGCTGGGCCGAAGAGGACGTGAGTTTCAACAGGAGGAAAGTTGTGCTACAGAGGGTAGTCATGCTGTGCTGTTTGTTTTGGATGAATAAGAAAAGTGGATAGTGGGAATGTCTAAAAGGAGCTCTCTTAGCCAGTGCGTGCCGGATGTCACGTACATTGGTAGCGTGGTTACAACCACAAATAGTTTTTTTTTTGTACTTGGGCTAAATTAAACCCATTTTATATTAAACTCAGAGGTGCTTATCAACAGACCACCTTTGGAAAGAGAAATTCAGTGTTTTAACATAGTTGGAATAAAGACTTGTAATTCTGTATTTGCCTTGAAAGTTTAGAATTTAATCTAAATCCATCGACATTACACAATTAGTTGGAACACAAATGAATTAACACATAAATAATGAATTCATGGCTTCTGTATTTCAATTCATTTGATGCTTTAATGACATATTCAATGGAAATGACAACAGAATAATATACTGTATACTATAAAGTTTCAGGAAAACATTCCTGTGACATCCATAGTATTAATCATTTGCAAACTTTGGCATCAAAACTTCTCACATATATTTTTTTAGATATGAATAGCAGGAGCATTTATTTCTGAAAATCAGGGCAGATGTGCCACACATTATGGACAATTGTGTGAGAGGAAACGTCATTGTCAAGTGCAAGATGTCA
The DNA here is from genome assembly GCA_029718625.1 of Synaphobranchus kaupii. Classification (NCBI taxonomy): domain Eukaryota; kingdom Metazoa; phylum Chordata; class Actinopteri; order Anguilliformes; family Synaphobranchidae; genus Synaphobranchus; species Synaphobranchus kaupii. The sequence goes on along the minus strand of CM056376.1, from coordinate 82,775,253 downwards.
CAGCCTCACATCTTTTTCACAAGGCCTTAGCCGCAAGCCCAGGACTACAGTGTAGCTCACATGATGCATGGGAAACAGCTTGGGTAACATGATAGTGGCAATTTTAGTAACAATTATGTCACAGTCCTTCTATCGAGCCAGCAGTCAAGCCCTGAGGTGGTGGGTTTCAGGGGAGTGTCAAGTGTAACCCTATGGGAATCAACATCATCCATGGTGACAGCAGGCTGTACACATAAAATTTTATGGGAAGAGTGTTAATGGCGTATTTACAGCTCCAAGTCCAAGTACCAGCACTTTATGGATTCACAGCAGCTTCCCCCAGTGTAATGACAGTATGGAGAGAAGCAGAAATATATGTGGAAGCCAAAGCTGGGGCTAATGTTATTCTGCCCTTTTCTTTTTCCTGAAGGTAGGCCAGGAGTTCAAGGAGGAGTTCAATGTTTTCTTTTCCTACTGAAGGTACTCCAGGAGTTCAATGAGTCCATCCCATGTCATTTGTGGAAGGGGGGCTTTGCTTGGTGCTGTTAACATCTCACTTGACAGTACCTCTTTTCCAGCAGCGATCAATAATGGCTCTTTACGGCACTGCATAACCTTTGTACAATACTGTCACTACAGAGGGGGGGGGGGGGGGGGGGGGGGGACGTGTCATGCAAAGAAGGACTTGTCATAGGAAACTACAACAGACAGACTGAGTAAGAGGAAAATATAAGTTGCACATGATAACTTCCTCTTAATCTGTCTGCTGTTGTAGTTTCCTAAGTCAACACATACAACACACAAAGAGGATGTTATAAATTGTACATGATAACGGTTTTGTCCCAGTTCAATCTAGGTTTGGGCTGGATTGTAAATTAAAGTAGAAAAAAAAAATGGAATATACATTTAGTCAGCACAATTGACTGTTCTTCCTTACGACCGTACGTGTAGCACTACATTACAAGCTTGGAGGTGTCGAGTTGTTCATGCAAAGGGTGACCAAAGGTCAAGGTCACCTCACTTTGGCTCCTGCTCTCCCATACTCGGGTCCTGCTGCTCTGCTCCAATCAGATGGGCAGATCACTTGTCACATGAGCCAAATCGGAATATTCATTTGCCACACATTAACAGCTGTTCCAGTCGATTTGTTCCAATAGAACTTTGATTGCACTGCATGACCGTGGTGTATCATTTGCTTGCATAGCATTTAAAAAAAATCATTCCTGTTTGTCAGGGGAAAATGGTGCCAAAGAGAACCCGAATGTAACTGTATGAATGCAGCACCCGCAGGGAAAGTGTCCGGTCCAACATATCTATAGTAGCATTTATCAATCAGAAGCATAATTATGATCATACTGATACACCCGCAGGGAAAGTGTCCGGTCCGACATATCTATAGTAGCATTTATCAATCAGAAGAATAATTATGATCATACTGATACACCCGCAGGGAAAGTATCCGGTCCGACATATCTATAGTAGCATTTATCAATCAGAAGCATAATTATGATCATACAGATACACCCGCAGATCATATGCAGCAATTTTCCTTGTTTATAAATAATAAATGATAATAATTGAGTATATATTGTGATGTTTTTTTCAGGCAGTAATCCTTGATTTATAGGTAGCGAGAAAATGAAAAAACTGAAAATGTTTTGTAACAATTTATATTCTCACATGATTGTTGAAGGTATTGCACTCCGTAGTGAGTTCATTGATTCTAGTGTACAATAAGTGTTGAGGATAGCTAATTAGACAAAGCTGGCTAGTTCAGTGTTTCTGGATCTGCTCAGACAACAGAGCAAATTGACAAATTTGGAGGATGCCTCCACAGTTGGTTCAGTAGTAATGATAGACACCTGGCCAACATTGCTAATTAGAGATGGGCCCGGTATTTGAAGTAGAACAAAGTTTTATGTTAATCAAGTTTTTCATAGCCAGCTGTGAGAACTTGTTCACTGACCATAACGTGTCTATAATGTTTATACAGTTTGAGGGGAAATTGCACAAAAGGCAGTAGGCCCCTATCTTATGTGACAACTGTGATGCTGCTGTTAGAAGATGTTTCCAGAATTGATCGGATGCCGAGGTTTCAACTGCACATAAAACACTAAAGAAGTTAAGAGCAAAAACAACGAGCATTCTCAGACCAAACATTGTGTTTCAACCACATGACAACAACATGGAGGAAAAACTTGCATGAAACATATGAAGTGTAATGATACACAGGGACATATTGGGACTCTGGCTTTGTGATCATGGGACTGGGCCCCCTGCTGAGTCACATTCACAATTAACACTCCAGGGGCCACATGTATAAACAGTGCTGAGCTGAAAAATGCCCTCAGAAAGTGAGTTTCCATGCAGTAATTCAGATGTATAATATAACACCATACGTACGCAATGTTTGTAGTTCGTGTAATATGGCGACACATGCTTTTTTAAAGCAGATTTCCGACTTTCACCCTGAGTGTTGTTTTACGCATTATGTGGCCCCTGATCAACTGACTAAAACACCTTCATGTGACCCTGAGATGAACTCACATACCACTTGACCAATCAGGCACCAGTTTGGACAGGAACTCCCCCCTCTTTTGAGAAGGAGAGGGGAGACCCCAATTTAACACACACATGCTGTCATGGTTTTTGACGATTTCTTCCCTTGCAGTCGTTTCCCTCGGTAGCCATGCTAGGGTGCTGCCCTGTTAGTGGATGTTTGCTCCGCCCGGTCTTTTTTGCGAAGGTTCTCTCAGCATCCACACCTATGTGTGGTTACCTCTGAGCTACTTAAGCTCCCGTTTCCTTCGTTCAGGGCTTCTGTATTGTTTTGCACTATTTTGTACTGTTCAGGTACTCAGTGTTTGTTGGGTGTGTGTTTTTTGTTCCGTTGTGCTACTCGCCTTTTCTTACGCCTTTCTTTACTGAAGCAGGCCGTTTATTTTTTCTGGTTCTGCTTTTGGTCACTTAACTCGTAGAAGTATAGGACAGCAGTTGTGACGCTCTCATTCCCGTCCCCTTTGTGTCCCATGTTTTACCTGTTTCCTCTCGTATCATGCTGGTTTGTATTCCTGCTTGTTTCCCCTCGTGCTGCAGGCTGGGCATGGTTTTCCCTTTTGTGTCACTCTGTTCCCTTGCTCTGTGTCCCCCTGTGTTCCTTCTCTCTGCATGCATTCTGCACACTCTCTGCTCCGCTAATCACTCACGCATACATTCACACGCTGCACATTATTGATACCTATTAACTCTTGTATTTAGTCACCCGGTGTTCTTTGTCCTGGGTCAGTTCGTTAAGTCTCGTTGTAGTAATACTCTGGTCTTGTCTCGTCTGATACCTTGTATCTAGCTCTGTCTTGCCGTACATAAATGAACTCTTGCCAGAAACTGCGTTAACACGCCGTTTATCCAGTCTTGCCTTGCTGTCAATTAACTCTTGTCTGCTTTCCTAGTCTACCAGCCTGCAGCTGTTTGTGCATATCCTGTCTGTGCTCCAAGTCTACCAATCTGCAGCTGTTCGTGCCCACTCCACGCTGCCCCGTCTTCCGCTCCCCGCTCCTCCTCTGCTTAACCTGCCCGGATTCCTGCCACCATCCAGTCCCTGGCCTCTCCCGCTCCCGTTCTCCCTCTGCTGATCTATGACTGGTTTCTGTTTGTCTGTCTCTCCCTATGCTTCAGGAGTTCTGGTCGAAGCAATAAATTATTGGATTATTGGAATTCCTTGTGTGTGAGTCGTGCATTTGAGTCCAGTCCCTGCTTGGAGTCGTAACAGCAGTTCTTTGTTCTATTCGCCTTTTGTTTGTTTTTTTCTTACTGAGAAACATGCTTCTACTTATTTGCGTGTGACAGCGAGCCAGTTAGTAGCTTCGGTTCTTTAGTTCCCTGTTTCTTCTCTCCTTCTCGTGGACTACGTTCCCCCCTTATTGAGAGTCAGGGCGTTTATTCCGTTTTCATGTGTTGCGTGTTGCACTGGTGCCGGTAGATGTAAGGACTTGGAGACTGCTTTATAAGGTGATCCATTTGTGTTTTATTGATGGTTCCAAGAAAATGAGCCAATCAAATGCATGGGTGCCCTAAAGCCATCTACCAATTGGGATCAAGGGAACGCACATGGGGTTCTGTTGCGTCAGTGACTTTTGACCATAAAAATCCATCAAAAATTACCAACGTTGCTCTGATGGAAAAGACATTGTCTAACCCTACCAGACGGACTTTGCTGCGTATCCCAACCCGCATCTCGCCTGATCACCAAGACAGAATTGGCCTGACACCTTCCACAAAATAAGCCAAGTTGGTTTATTTTCCTTCAACAGCTGTTTTGAGGACACGTTTCTTCAGACTGTTCCTCTACTATCTCCACTTGGGCCCGTGTACTATCTCCCTTGCGGCCGGACCCAAGTGGAGATTTGTGCACGTCCATGTCGCCCCGACTGGAACCCCATCGCAACCCCGACTTCGGTGAAGAAGTCTCCCAGGAGTCCACGCACCTGCTGGGACCTTGGACCAGCTGACGTCACTTAATGGAATCGTAAGTAAGTAATGAAACACGTTTTATTTAGCACTGACATCAATTAATAGACTAGCATAAAACTTGTAATACCTATTTGAGGTCATTTTACTGCTGGTTTCTATTGTTGTATTTTGTTTTGCTATGTGTGTTTTGGTCGGGAATAGCCAATTCCCCTGACCTTATAGTTTTACATTGTTAAAACTTTATATTTATGAGACTGATAAAACAAATTAACTGCAAAATATAGTTTGGCATATCACTAACCCATGACACAAACTAACCCTCGTTAATGGACTGTTAGCTTCTATATTTAGCCATAATTATAATTTCCTCTAATTAAGATTAAGTCATAGAATACTATTCCTCATATTATATAAATGATTGTTTCTATTATTCATATAATCATAATTGTAGCCAATAAAACATATGTGATTTTTCCAAACCATTGTCGTGTCTACATCATTTCACTAAGTTGGGCTCTACTGACGTATAGATGTAATTGAGTGTTGAACTTAATTTGTTCTGAATACAACTGACCAAACCTCACTCCAGAAGTTATCTTACAGGTCCTCACAATGCAAGCATTGGGCAGACCAGGCTGATTACATGCCACTGCCAAGAGAACAGAGAGACTAGACTACTGCTGAGAGTGTACTTTTGGCCAGTAAAGACAAAATGATTGATGGAATAAACCAGGCTTTCATCACTAGCAGAGGTGGGAAGGGAATTTGCTGTGGGACCTATCAAGTTAAATAATGATTGTAGAAATTACACTCAACTGATGTAGAATCACAATTGTTTTATTTAAATACTAGAGCCAAACATCTATGCATGCATGCGCTCACACACGCACACACACACACAAGACGCACACACACATACACACACTCACAAGCTTCATAAAATGGACTGCATAAAATAAAAAAAACACATTATATTTTTTATCTTACTACAAAGTAATTCTTTATTTTTCAGATTGTCAAGGACATTGCCAGTTGCTAACACATGCTTAACTTATGTTCAAATGGCTGTCCACTTTTCCTTAAAAGTACATCGTCTTTACTGTCGAAGTAGCACTTTGAAAGATATGTATCACGTCTGTGCAGGAGAAACATGAGTGATAAATATTTTCTTTGGTGAGATACACATACACGTACAAATTTCACTTAAAAACAATACTTTTATTAAATATTACAGCTAATATATTAACAAAGCGTACAGGATAGTAATGATTCCATTGCCTATGTCATCCACAACTCTGTATGGATACCGTTTAAAATACATTCATACAGACGTTTATGAAATGCATTATATACAACAAGACTTTAACTTATCATTAAATAACATGTCTTAAATTCAAGTCACTAAACATATTTTATACTTGCTTTAAAGTGCTTTAATGTCTTGCTGGACAAAACAACTGACCTTTCATTATGGGAACTTTAATGTAAAAAAATAAAAATAAAAAAATAAAAAAATCTGGCACTTGGAGGGGTTGGATAACAGATTGTTGTAGTTCACATGAATAGGATGTACTTTATACAGTCCTAAACTGTGTGGGTGTGTTTGCGGAGGGTGGGGGGCGTGTTACAAAAGTCCATTCCAGTAGATTCTGCGTATCAATGTTGGCCTATGGGTTGTATAACAAAAGCCTATTCTCGCAATCTACCTGAATTTAAACTCTCAAAACAAGAAACCAATTCCTTAGGCAACATTTGTCAGTGTACAGATGTTAGCCCCACCCTTGGCAATATAAAAAAAAGTAAATTTATTTATTAAGACGCTACCGGTGTGGGAGAGTACACAGTATTTTTTTTTTTTCATTTAGACCAATAATTTAAAAAAATTTTGACCTCAAAGCATCATGCTCAATATATTGAAAAGCAGCATTTTTCAGATTGTAAATTGACCATGGACAGACCAAAATTATACACCGACAGGAAGTGCATGCTATGGTTCAGCTCAACAAGCCACTGGTCCCAGATTCTGACACAAACCCTTCAGCAATAGTTAAAAGAACGTAGCAGTTGTAAGAGTTAGTTTATTTAATCTAATGTGATTTTTCCAGCATCCTCTCAGGGAAAAGGGAGAGGTTAAAGGTTTTAAAAACCTGTCATAGTGCCTGTCTGGCAAAGTGTTTTAAATACACACCAAGTGGTGCTGAGAACTATTGGTGCTATTGGTGTAACGCATCCCAACAAAACTGTCATTTGCAAACTAAAAAGAACACTGAGGTAATTTTAAGTGGCATGTTTGACTGTATTTGGAACACACCCAGACACTCTTGGGCATTATAAAGTACAGAATCCAACAGGTTTTCAGCATTTGAAAGCATTTTAATTGTCAGTCACGAGACAGCGATTTGATCCATCACAGCACAATGAATCCAGCAAGCATGCAGAAGGCTCGTGGACAGGTTTCCCGAAACCAAACACCACAGATTATAAATCAGGCTGCTACCATTACCATGAACTGCCAAGTGCATGAAGGCAAAGAGAGTCGATTAAGCAGTGACCTTTGGTCAGTGAAAAGAGGTGTCTTTCTCGCTGTATGGTTTACTTGTGTTCCCTGAAATCACATGACAGACTTAAGAATAATTTGTGTGATGCTGGGGAAAATATGTATCAAGAGACTGGAATGTTGACAAGTGATGTAAGACCACTGAGGAGTTTCGGCTGGAATAATCAGAATTGGATAGAAATTGATGTTCAAGGTATTGTCACATACAATGTTAGGGTGCACTGCAAGTCAAATAAGCATTTTGTAAATCATTCCCTAGCAATACAATTGGGGTTCATCAATAAATTAAATTCTGACTCAACCAAGAATATACACTAGCGTTCATACTTAGTGACCTTTGAACTTTCTGAAATGCCCTTGGAAACTGGTATTTTCAGTGATATACTGTATATATATATGTGCATGTGTGTGTGTATGAGTGCAAACTGTAGCAGAAATCCATGTTTTAAAAGCATCTATTTGTACAAGACTCGTGCTAAGCTCAGTGTGGGAAACCATGACTGAATGCAACGGATTACATTAACCATCTTAATCCTCTGTAAGCGAGATAATTAGGTCTGTCATATTTTCAGCCACATAATCATGGAATTACAAACCCTGGAAATGTTATGGTGCTACTGCATGTGCTTTGCAGTACTCTTTTCCCACCAATGAATAAGCTAAATGAGTTAAAACCACATTCACTAATAGTAAATATAATTAGATTCCTCCATCCTCAAACTTAGTAAATCCATGGAACTTAGTTTAAAGCCCACACCGTTTAACATAATGTCTGCATATGGTGGTCAGTGCAATATGTTTGGCACACAAGGCACACATAACATTTTATTGTAGTTGAAAATATACTGTGCCATTTTTGTGTAGAGAACAATAGTTATTCTTTGGATTGGCATTCATACTTGCTAATGTACCATCCATGGTTTGGCACATTATGGTTAAGGCATCTGCTTGCAGGACCAGGATAGTTGAATAACATATCTTTGAACCCCATGTCCTGCTACTTCCTCTTTCAGCCTATAAACTATTGATTCCATATTCTCTTTTAAATCTTGCAAACAAACATTTAAACTATGTTCTACTGGCTATGAAGTTCTGTTCATAGACCCTGCTGGGGAGTCCTGATGTGGAAATATAAACTATCCTGACAGTGCTCCTATCAATTTAATTTCATGGGTGTTTCTTTTTTTATTTATTTTTGTTACTTTCAATCATAGCAGAACCTGCCTTGCACCCACGTCTATAAAACCAGCAGACACAACCTTTCTCAAAGCAGTTAGTTTTAGTCAAGACACAATAAATAGATACAATGAAAGCAGAAGGCTTGAAACGCCCCCTCCTGGTCATGCAAGTGGAAATAAGACAGCTCCATAGTGAATGACGCTAACTTGATTAAATTGGCCTCGACCTTGATTTGATTTAAACGTAATTTTGTACTGTGAATCACAATTTTTAAAATTGTAGCAAATTAAGAGACAACTGAGTTTAGTGCCATCTTTTTTAGTTGGACTGACAGCCATATTAAAAGGGTTTGCTTGAAAATGTCCCCAAGTCTTCAGTCCCATGCTGTAAAAACTGTACTCGTTGTGGTTGGACTTTTTCTTTCTGAACAACTCAATGCTCTGTTTTTCCGTAGTTTCCACTGCTTAACATCCAGCGCAGAGTGCACCCCCCCACGTCTGACCGCATTATTGAGTGTCAAGGCCAGGATTTCAGTGATTGCCTCTAAATCCAATATTTATCTTAGCAGTCACAAACTAATGATGTGGGACACCTACATTTCAACAGTCCACTTTTAACTGCTGCACACATTCACATTTGAGACATGTGATCTAGGTGTTTTTGGCCAGATTGACACAGATGGATGGTCTCGGCACCCGGTGTCAGGCTTCAGTCCCAGGCCAGCATGGCAGATATATGGGGGACAGTTGCATTGAGGTCTCAGAGAAATTAATTATCTTCACCAGTTCCTGGAATCCAATGGTCTAAGATTTGAAAGGGCTTGAATCTCACCTTTAGTTAAAATCCACATTACAAGCTTGCACACTTGTTAAATAGTGAGTAAGCTAAAAAGCCTCAAGAACAAGCTTGCTGTCTGTTTTCCCCTTGCTTTCAGGGTTGGGGAGGGACATTTGGCATTTTGCGATCATCTTGTGAAGGTTGGTGAACCATCCTTTATTCTTAAATAGGATTTGGACATAAAGCGAACATAGTTCACAGTGTTTGAGTGGCAGGTGGAAAAGTCCAGAACATGTCTCAATGAGCTCAGTTGAAATGAAGGCAATGTTTCTCAAGGACAGTCAATAGCATCATCAATCAGGAGGTTATGAATAGGTCCAGCCCACGTGAGTCATCCCAAATACTTTCCCAAGAGACAAATTGCCATTGCCGATGTTTACTGGTTGCTTATGGAGAAAGAAGACTGCAATCATTTTAAATAGAAGGTTTTTTTTTTCAGAAACAGGAGAAAAGTAGTGGATTACATCCACCTCTATGCGAAAGCTATTTGCAATACAAAAGGGATAAATATCTAAATTGACACGCTGCTATTTTTTTGTGTCTGCTTTTTGAGACACTTCTTCCTTTCCTAGCTCATCCGTAGCTATGCGGACTCTTGGGGTTCATGGGGGAGGTGTCTTCCCGGCCACTCTGCCCAATCAGCTGGTAGAGGCGGTGGCTGAGGTTCTGCACCTGGCAGGTGCCGAGGACGCAGCCTACGCGCATCAGCTGAGCGTGGTGGTGACCCCTCCCCCTAGCATGGGTGTGGCGCCGCCCCCTCGGCGCCCTCTGCTGGACGCCAGCATCCGCCTGCGGGGGGCTGTCGTTTTGAGCGGGAGCCTCGCTGGTCCTTCTCAGTGGGGGAGCTCTGAGGAGGAGGCGCTTCCACCAATCGCGGCCGGCCTCCTGGACGGGGCTGGGGGAAGCGCTGGGGCTCTGGACGGTTCCCTGGTTGAAGCTCTCCCCCTCTTCTCCCTCCTGGACCCTCTTTAGGAAATTCAACCTGAGAGACAACAAAGAGAGATGACATGAGATTCGCGGTGCTTTGGTTTTAGGGCGCCTCCTGCTGTCACTTGTGCGCATTTTGCAAATGAGTGATGTTGTACGACCGCTGCAGGAGTGACAAAGGGTAATTCCCAGTTGTATGGCTGACTGACCTCCCAGCCACCACTTAGATCAAAGAGGTTCACCTGGCTACAATGAATATATGTGTCAATCTCTAGGAGCCCTCCCTCTTAAGGTATCAGCAGCTATTTATTACCCAGTAATTGCCGCTGGCCCTTTTACCACAAACGTAAATCTTTGTAGATCAAACAGTGAACAGGTTGTCCACTCCCCACGTGTGCTTGCAGTGTGATGTTGCCAGAGCTAACTGGACTAAAAGGTGTTGTAACCCATCTGACAGGAACAACAAGTTCACCACACATACATAAAAAAAGCGCTATATTCGCACAAGCTTTTCTGTTGCTAGGCGTCTAGACCAGCTGTTCTTTGTTTGGTGTGATATTGGCTCCTTAAATCGGGCCGTAATTCCTCTCGGAACGTTGGGATCTGTTTGTACAGTGAGCCTAACTCATGCGTGATGAGAGTTCTGGTCTCCTGCAGCCTCTTCCAGTACACTGACGGGAGATTTTGCCTTAAAGGGGCCATTATGATAGAGGACCGCATTACCCAGACTCCGTGCCATTAATCGCCTTCTGTCTAAACAGTGCTACTTTGCACAGCGCTGAGAGCTGGGCATAAGTTAAAACGGCATCTCAATCCAAACAACCTGTTGTGATCTCGGCGGGAAACCAGAGCAGTAAGCATAATGTTCAACTGGCTGCTGTGAATCTGTCTTTCGCAAGCTGGACTGAGGAACTCTAGGGAGCTGGGAGAAGGAGCGGTGGTGGTAGGGAATGAGTGCAAAGGTTGTTATATATTAGCAGCCATGTTACACACAAAATAAGGTCTTGTAAAATAATATTATATGGCCTTGATCTTCTGTCATCCATTAGTATGCAATGCAATTTTTTTCTTTGTTATTATGCTTATCACAATAATAAATCTTATTTATGGAGCTGCATGCCTTTAATCTCTGGTTATCACAAGCAGGAAATCCCTGTGCTGAGAAACTGATAATCATCACATTTATTTGTCAATGGAGATATTTCAATGAAGGTATTTCTTCTGTTTGTATATTTTAAAATAGATTTCCAGTCGTAAGACATAATTTATACTGTTTCCTCTGTTTTGTCTTGATTTGGTTAAATTATATCAGAACTCCACTATGACCTCCAAAGCATAAATATTCTTAATGAAATCATACCATTGATATAAAGCAGAATATATATTCTTGTGATATAAATGGCTTTAAAATCTTTTTAAAAAGCTTCAACTAGTTCCAGCAGAAATGCATTGCCTACTACTCAAATGCAAAAAAAGCCTATAATGCAACCTTATACAATGCTTCTAGGCTGCAATGTATGCTAAAAGTGTATAAAAAATTACAACAGAGGCAGCTAAATCTTGTAAAGGTTTCATCAGATAATTCTAGGAAAATGCACACACACATGCACAAACATATGTACAAGGCTGGGAGGTCATTTGTTTGCCAAGAAAACACAAAGCCGCAGGGTTGCATAGGGCCTTAATTGAAAAATGAGCTCTTGGGTTCCCTTTGAGGTTTTCTACAGAACGGGTAAACGCCCGAACAGCGGGGTGATAGTGTGAGGGAGGGCAAGTGAAACGGCTCCAAGGAATCTTTTTTTTTGCAGCAACAGCAACAGCACCAATCCATCTTGGAAGCGTACCTCTCCAGGCAAACACAGGAACCTGGCCTGGAAAACAAACCCAGCTGCCGCCTTCGCTGGTGTATGCGGACAGGCGGCCTGGATAGACGGCCAAAAGCCGGGGCCTTTCAAGCCCAGCGATGATGTTGATGTGATAGAAATAGACTGCTAACGCCATGGCTTCTGTAAACAGTGCTATTTTCAGAAACCCTTCATTTCGCCAGACATTTACTGACTTTGAAGACTACTAGAGCATGGTTTCGGCCGGTAAGCCCTGTTTGCGGAATGCTCAGTCAGGTCTGCACTTAAGACGATTTTTCGCAGAATCGCAACACAATAGTTGTCATTAGGAGGAACAGTTGTCATTAGGAGGCTTTCTCTGTTTTTTTTTTGTTTATCAGCAACAAGTGGTTGATTTCTGAGTAACTGGTGACAGACCGGTCTGAAATATTATCTCCATAATTTAGTCATTTCAGCGTTTGCTGTGTCTTCAAGTGCTAAAATCAGGTTTAACACCCATACAAGAAAATTCTGTCTAGGGAATAAAAGGAATGCAACAGCACAATGGATAATGGGTATTAATAAAGGTGCTTTACCGCTTGGACAAAAGAGACTGCAATCTTAAACCAGTCCGTGCTGGCCCGTTTTCCAATGCCATTGATCCTGTCCATTTGTCTCACATGTGACAGAGCTTCTATTTTCATTTAAAACTTTTCCACTGATCTCAGAACAGCATGTACAGTACCACATCAGTCAGCCGACAGCATGTGAACCCTGGCCCTTTCCTCGTGACTAGTTCAATAGGCACTTGCACTCACCAAGCATGTTGCGAGTGCTCTCTGCTTTCAATGTCATTGACAGATGGTGACCGGTCACATTAGATCCGGCAGACAGCCATAAAATCCGTGCGATAGCGTTGGCGAATCATTTCTTAGGAGGTTAGCAACTCAGTAACTGATCGGAAAAAGTGACCACAAATCATGAAATGACACAAAAATCTGAGGTGTTTTATCAGAAAATATATTTTTTGAGTATGTTCATTTCTCTTTCTGTTCACAAATATTTTGTGTTTCTGAGAAATTGCCATTCATGTTTTTCTGTTCATTTATGAGTTAGTGTCTGTCCACTTCACTTTGTCACCATTGTCCTACATTAGTTATAGGTTAATGCATATAAACTGAGCACATAATGTACATATTAATTAGTAATTAGCAGGTCATTTCCAGTCCCAATAATGTATTTGGCAGCAATATTGCTGTAAAGTTATGAAAGGTGTTGGCCAACATGATGGTCATTGTGGCTTACAAGATGTACACAGACCTTCTCAAACTGAATGCTTCGCTTCGTTTTGAAACCAATGTTTATGTAGGCTACATCTTGCTTAACTCTCGGAAGCCCTGAAAGGCTGCATCTACGTGTTCAGCATGGCGAAAGATGGAAGATTAAGTATGGCTGTTTGATGTACTCAACTTTTGTTGTGAGATTTGTAACAGGTTATATCTTTTTTAGGTTAGAAATCAGCAGAATGTATTCAGTTTGACTCAGGTTTTCACTTAGCAATAAGTCAATTTTCTCAGGATTTGACAGTTTGAAAAGAGCGTAAACTAATTACTGCTTATGGTGTGTTATTCATTATGCATTGCTCTTTTCTTCCTTCACAGTCTAGTTTGAGATTGCATCAAATCGAATCATTGATTTAACCCTACCGGTAAATCACAAAACCAGGGCTGGTGCTAGGTGTTCTCATTGCCCTTCATGTAGAAGTGCATATTTTACATGTCTAAATAACCATAAATATCAGGCTTTGTTTCAAACTTACTTGCACTAAATGTGTATCCGTATGTAATTTTTTCCTGCCAATTTGGAATTGGAAATTCTTCTTCGTACTGCTGTGCTATCCTAACCTGTGCAAGAGGGAGCCTTACAAATGAAGGACACTTCTCTGAGTCACAAGCCACTTTATTTCTGAGTCATTTTATTTCTAAACCACAAGTGGCACAAGAGAGTTACTGCCAAACAGAGAAGAGACATACAGTATCTTTCACCTAAAACTGACAACCAGTTGCTCCCTGACCAGGCCTTGTTCCAGCACATTTTGCTTCAGGGGGCCAGGTCAACTATTTATTGTGTGTACATTTAACACCTGTCTTCGGAAGTTCACCCCATGATCATTTGTTTTATAACCATTTGTTATTGTAATGCTTGCATGCATGCTTGACAGCTAACAGTTTAGTGGTGTCATAGACTTTAAGATGATCATATGTAATCATTACCGCTCAGTACAGCTACCTAGTTAAACTGACAAATGATGGGCTGCGTTGAAATAAATTGTACATTGTGTATCACAGCAGGTCACCTTGGCTTTGACAGTAATACAAACTATTAAATTATCTTATAAAATCATGTAATGTTCTTTATAATGATTGAGACATCAGACTTAGGCTTCAGGCCTCCTTAGCTAGGCCTACGTTTAGTTGGGCTTGCAAGATCTAGTGACAAACTGTAGCTATGTGCAGCAAAGCAGCAAGGTCTGATATGCGGTTCGAATGCACTCACAACAACAAATTCACAACTTTTACTGTGAATTTGTTGTTGTGAGACCTTTAAATAAACATTTAAAATCAATGCCCTTTTTTGATAGCTAGCTACGTGGCACTTTCAAATTTAAAAAAGCTGTTGGTGAGATAAAAACAACTGCAGGTCTCTTCTCAAAATGTTTGACATGGCTAGATAGCTACCGCTGCTTAGCTGTTTCATATTGCAGTGATCTTCTCCTGAGGCTGCCTAACTGCAGTTTGACTGTTACAATATGTGTGTGTTGTTCTGTAGTGTTACAGTTTACTGACTGTTTGATCTCTGTACACAGAACTATGCTGAGCAATTTCAACCAGTAATTGCCCACTTGAAAATTAGGCAAAATTACGGTAATCAAAGCTGTTGATAACTGGTTGCCTGCACCAAAAACTAGCATGGCCCCCCTGTAAAACCAGGCCTTTCCCTTGCACATCTTTGAGAGCAGGCAAGGGTAACCCTAGCCAATTTATCAATTTATCATGCTTTTCAGTTTCGACAAACTATGATGTCATTCATCATTTATGGTGTATAATCCATCTAAATTTTACTGGTAATCCAAATAAATGCATTCACAATTTTATTGGGAAAATGTCTCTTCTATTTGTGTTTTGGCTGTGGGGTAGAACCACAGAGCATCACTAAAATACTCATGAAATTCAAGTAACCGTGCAACCACATGCAAATACCTAGCCAGTACAGTTCTCGAGTGCAGTAATATGTCATGTTTTAGTTCCGCAACATGATATTTTGCCCGCCAGATCAGCCTTCATATGACAATTTTTGATCGAGAGTCATGCCAGGTTTCATCTTCTCAGCAGCATTAGTTTACATCTGAGTCTGTGCCTCATCTCAGTTGTCTAAGCACACTTTTTATAAACTCAAAAACGAGTCTTGTTGTCAAGTTGTCTGTGAATGCGGCTAGTTTTGCTCACATCTATTCAATAATTCACCTGTAATTTGAAAAGGGATTCATTTTAATATGGTGCACACATAATGGTGAAGGAAAAATGATGACTAAAAAAGGAACCATTGAGCCACAGAAAAGATTGTTTGAATGATCAGCAAATGAACCACTTCAAGAATTCTTGTAATAACTTAGCCTCTAATTTCATAGAAGTGCGCCATTTCAAATGAATGATTTTTATTAAAGTAACGTGGTTACTGGAGTAGCCTACAACATACACAAATTTAATGCCTAACATGTTAGCGGTGTATTCTTCTTGCAGCTATGATAGCTACCATGGTCACTGATAAGTATATATTGCATAGCTTTTAAATGGACTGCGCCACTTCACTGCCAGGTTTTAGGTTGTCTAAAAAGAATCTATGCTTATTGCGAGTGGTAATTTTATGGACATTTTTCTCAGTCAGTCACGCCCTGTATTGAGCTGCATTTGCATGAAAACTTGCCATTTCGGTGCTGAAATTTATCTAGTTAACACAATGTCCACATGTATGAACCATACAGTGCTCTGTGCAGGATTGTATGCAAAACTGTGCAAAACATTACCACATGATGATGGTTCTAGCTCAGCAGGTCTTGTACAGAGGGAACAACAAGCTGGGAATTGCAGAGCATTGCTTGAACTAAGAACATTTCCTATTGCATACAGAGGAAGGTACAGCAACCACTTTCTCTTCTACTTTATCCCAGAATCATCTTCAACCTGGTTTAAATTAGGCCATTTTCCCTCACTAGAATAATGGAAAGAGATGATTGACCATTTGCTTTCATTTGTGTATATCAGTCTAAATTCACACGCAAAGCATAAGCTGATATTAACAGTTATTTACCTCAGGACCTACATTCCTATTATTGGAACAATAAAGTGTGCTTGAAATAGTGTGCATCTATATAGGCTATATTAGGGCCAATGTTATGAAATCACTTGGCAGCAACATGTTTGTGCTTTGGCCTAATTGATATGGTCTTCTATTATGGTACCATAATTTTCAGTCCAGTTAATCTTAGCATTTTATTATGGCCATAAAGCCATGTGTGTTGAGTTCTTTGGCACATTTAGTTATATAGGCTAACGTTTGCCTCTTTCACAAACTATTTCCATGCCTTTTAGAATGCTTCTGGGATGCTTTTGCTTTCATGCCTTTCGGTAGAACAGTACATTGCACCCCCTGTTTAGTTTATGTGTGCACAAACTATGTTCTATAAGGATGCAGAGGGTGGAATTTAGACCTTATCCACTAATCCACAGTGGAATGTTCCTCAGAGGATCAGTTCTCATGTTGTTTGGACTAACCATAATGACCCTACAGTTAAATGAGTATGGAATAGCTACATGTTTACGGGGGCCTTGGCAGGAAAATATATATCTCTGGCAGCAGGTCTATAGTCACGCATATTCTTGGAACTGAGCACACATACAAAATACGTTTTTAAAACACCATATATCTGTTGAAGACAGTTTAATTATTTCAAAATATATACATTTGTACGTTGTCCATGATGAGTAGTACACTTATGAAAAAAAACAGACCGTGTGACAGCTTTTATAAGATAATGTTGGCTCATACCATAATGCTTATATGAGGTACATACAGTACCTGGGTAATTCATCAAGCTCATCCCTGTAGTGTGAGGGAGATATTCTATTTCAGGAGACATTGGGAGTATATTATGGTAAACATATTATCAGCTGCTAAGTGCCATTACAAGCTAAACGCTATCTTCAAAAACTTTGATAAGACACAGCCCCGGAATTACTGGCATGTTGTTGATGTCTCTTCCAAGTGCAAAAATATCAGTAGCTTACAGTGGTACTATATTTAGTGCCCCTTTGTCATCTGATTAAAATGCAATTTAAAAAAGTTTGATGAACAGCATTATTTTCTTAAAGTCAGAGTTTATTCATCCTCTTCTGTTGATTGGTAGGAATCGTTTTCACTTTCAACTAGTTCATGCAAATAAGAGTATTTTCACTCATAATAAATTAAATGTCTATGATTGCTACGATATACATGCTGATGAAATGATAGATTGTAATAGCATGAACTATACATTTTGTCTCAGATGTTTAATGGCCTTGACACTGATATAAAGAAAAAACTCCTCGAAATATTGGCATGAATCAAAACTGATTTTAAATGTCATGGGAACGGCCATCACTATTCTCTAAGACAACAACTGTCAAATGAGTGAGCATATACACTGCCTGGTCAAAAAAAAAGTCGCCGTTGCACCCGTCATGCATAGTGCCTACTGTACAAGCCTCTGGAGGCAGTGTTATGATGTGGGGTTGCTTCAATTGTTCAGGTCTAGGCTCAGCAACATTATGCAGCAATAAAATGAAGTCAGCTGAGTACCTGAATGCACTGAATGACCAGGCTATCCCATCAATGGGCATATTCCAGGACGACAATGCCAAGATTCATCGGGCTCAAATTGTGAAAGAGTGGTTCAGGGAGCATGAGGAATCATTTTCACACATGGATTGGCCACCAGAGTCCTGACCTTAACCCCATTGAAAGTCTTTGGGATGTGCTGGAGAAGACTTTACGGAGTGGTTCGACTCTCCCGTCGTCAATACAAGATCTCGGCCAAAATTGAATGCAACTCTGGATGGAAATAAATGTTGTGACGTTGCATAAGGTTGTCGAAACAATGCCACAACGAATGCGCGCCATAATCAAAGCTGAAGGCGGTCCAACAAAATATTAGTGCAACTTTTTTTTTGGCCAGGCAGTGTACATACAACAAAGCAGACTCTTGATTGGCTTCCATGAAATAAGACTATTCGGAATGTGAAACATTCACATTCAGTATCTTGTGGATTAACTGAATGATGGAATATACAGGTCTTTCATTCTTAGAATGATCTGTAACAATGAGACAAGGAAATAACTAAATGACAGAAATGGTTAGAAATGACATGACACTCAAAAAATAAACACTTCAGGAAACCTATCAGAAGTTCTAAATCATACATTTTTTTCATAAGTACAAGAAATATTTATATGGACTATAAAATTGTCTAAATTGGAAACTGTCACAGGAATAAACTCGATTGCCCCAATAAAAATATTTGGTGCAGTTCTTAACTACCGGCTGAATGCGCACACACCATACATAAAACATGAACAGTCTAAAGCCCATTTCTTGACTGACCATAAAATGGATGTAAATTTTTATGGGAAAATTTCAGCATCGACTACGATGTCAAAGACCTTAGAAAGACATGCAAAGAGGTCATCCAGTCATATTCCATTACGCTGAACAGTATGGTCATGCTTGGGTACCTGCATATTGTGACGTTAATGGGCAGAGATCCTATCTTTGACACTGTAAAAAATTGTCCTATGGCTTATGTCAACAGAAGGAAAAACACACCAGAAATGGTCCTCTGGATATCTTAAATGCAGGCTCTGATACACTCCCCCACGGAGAAGTAACGAAACAGTTACGGGTCAGGTCTCCACCCCTGATTCAATCGGAAATTTCTGCCCTGAGAGTTGTATTTTCTGCTACTGTCTTTTCTCCTGCGTACCTCTGTAGGACAAACTTCTGTCCTTTAACGCTATTTTATGTGATTTTGGCAAACTGTAATGTAAGTATTCTGGCCTTGCTCCAACATTGCTCAGCGAAAACACATGTTATGTAACACAGAAGCCTGTATTTATCAGAAAATTCCATTGTAAGGGGCAGCACCTAAAATGTAGGTTATTTGATTAAGCAGCATAGTTTCTACAGTGCATTCCATTCTATTTCATTCATGTCCCCTCTACTTTTGTGATCTGTCCACATTGTACATTTCAGAGCTGATATGAGTTCCTTTCCGATTAGCTTTTACTGTCATGTGTTCTTCCAGAAGCTATAATAATTTATTGCCATCCTACCTCGTAAAAGAGGAACTCACAAACACTGTGCATGGTACATGTTTCAGTTTTTCTATTAATCAATAAATAAAACTCTAAAATAACAACAATATATTGTTATATACTAACATAACATAACATAATGATGAGAACAGGCCATTCAGCCCAACAATGCATGCCATTTTTCTACCACTAAAGGGTACCTAGTGCTCACCGTTTACCTACAAGCTCAATAGTATCTGGCACCGAATTCAGTCTGGTCTTGAAAACCCCCAGAGTTTCTGCCTCTATTATATCTCCTGGCAAGCTATTCCACACAGCGACTACTCTCTGCGTGAAGAACTTCCTGATGTCTGTGTGGAATTTTCCTTTTGCTAATTTCCATCTATGCCCCTCGTTCCACTGACAGAACTCAACTTGAGGAATCTCTTGTTAACTTTATGAATCCCTTTTATGAGTTTAAAAGCCTCAGTCAAATTGTCTCCTTTTACTAAACTTGAAGAGATTAAGTATCTTAAAGTGATACTGCAGTCAAAAACCGACTTTTCCCGTTGAAAACCTATGTTTTGAGTTAGATTATGATCATACACAACTGTTTATGTCCGAAAATTTAATGTTTAGTCAAAATGGTTTTATCTGAGTTTTTGTGTAGACTTACCAATATGCTGGCTTCCGGGGATTCGTGACGTCACGAAATCCTTAACATAAAAATGGGTGGACTTGAGGTGGTCCTAGGGCTGGGTCTTGGCTGGGCACGTGGTATAGAACAAAGCAGAGAACGACGATTTTTTTTTTTCCTTCTGAGACTGAGACCCTTGTACTGCTAATTAGCTAGTTCAAGTTCAAATGCGAATTGCTTTGTATTATTGCTAACGTTAATATTACGACTTATATCGAGCTACAGTTATTCATATACGACGTCTTACTACTTGGTATCTTTAGCTAACTTGCCTGCATTATGCCAAGGAGTCAGAGATGTATCGTTCCTCGGTGCAACGCCACCGGCTCTGCTAGCTTTCATGATCTGCCGAGAGACCCAGCGCTACTTAGCCAGTGGCTTCAAGCTATCGGTGTAGATCACGCGGACTTGCCGAAGAAGCGATCACACCGGACGCGCTTTGTAGGCTTGAAAACGCGAGGAGCACTACCTGTCTTGATTTTACGAAAGCCTACTCTGAAAAAGCAGTTGGAGGCGTCTTTTTTGCTGTTGCTAGGCAACCGAACTCCGTTCCTGTCAATCACTTAGCTGACGTTGTTAACGGTGTTAGCGAACTAAATTTACCCGAAAGTTTGCTTCGTTATCTGTCTTTAAAAAGCCGCGAATAAGTGGAGTGCCTTGGATCGCTTATTTTTATCATGGTATTCACGATTATTGAAATCATATAACTCCTGGTAGGCTGAAATGGCAACTAACGTTACCATTTTTTTCCTCAATCGTCTTCGTTTACACGGAACCGACAGGGAGAATCAAGGTCCGCCTCTACTTTCGTGCGATTGGACAGAGGAGAAAAGAGTGACAGTGACGTGGCGCGCATTTTTCCTCAGAGCGCTTCAAGTTGAGATATTTTCAACCCTGTGCGCACCGAGCATTTTTCGAAAAACAGCCAGGCGCCTGGAGCGGATAAACGCGAGGCGCCCGGGGCGCAAAAGCAGCGTGGAAAACGCTTCAAACTCATTGAAAACAATTCGAAAAAGGCGCCCCCAGCTGTTAAAGCGGATCCGGTGTGATCGCGGCCCTAGTGTGCAACGCGCACTTCACACCGGACTGCTACCACAATTTAACTGGCTTTGAGATGGGCTTCTATAAAACTCTGTCGCTGAAGCCAGGTGCCATCCCAACAGTGATGGATGTAATTTTGTAATCATTACATCAGCTAAGTAAAACAGCTAAGTACAATATACCTATTACATTGTATTTGTGACATTGTGTAATTGCACATGTATTGGCCACTATTATACAGTTGGGCCAAGCATGCCCGACTACGGCACAGCAGTATTAGACAAATCAAGAATAGCTTCATAACTACGCTGACATAACGTTACCTCAGTAACCTAACGGCAACATAGGTTTTCTGGAGGGGACAGGTTAGAGCAGTGGCCACAAGCACACCTGTTGGGACATTAGTTTGTTTCTGTTTACATGCAAGTTATCTGTACAAACTACAACAAAAATGCTTTTGCAAACGGTTGACATTACTGATAGGTAATAGCTAATGTGGGGTTGAAGGCAACCTATTGTGTGAGCTATCTTTTTATGAATACATAACGTTAGCTAATAAACGATAGCAATAATACATTTGATGTAGCCCTAGCAAAACCAGTTGGTCAGTAACTCGGACGGAATGTATCGATAAGTTAGGTAATGCAAGGCAGTCTATTCTGTGTGAGTTTAGCCGCGTTTGGTCCAGAGAGAACTGGTAACTTAGATAGCTAGTTATATTAGCTATATCATTTATGAATAATGTTAGCTAATAAATGATAATTCTCTCCGGACCAAGTGAAGTTATGAGGGCGCTACAACCAGCCATGTTCAATATACTAACGTTACTGTGTGACTGGGTTTTGCTGAGTATTTGAATGTATTCAATAGTAACGTTACTTTAGGCAGACAAACAAGCTAACTTAGCTAGGTAACGTTAGCTTTACCATTCGGTTACATCCCGGGTCCTCTCCTCGCGAAGACGTTGCTCAACTAATACAGCCATTTTATTTAGTTGTGAGGAGAGAGCTGGAAGGGGGCTGAGTCAGTTCACCAAGACACACCCTTTCACTCCTTGACCGTATGAATATTCATAATATGACTACGTGGCATCATCGTCATATGACCACATCTGCTCACGAGTTTCAGTTCAAATTGAAGCGGGAAAAAGGGCCTTAGAAAAGCCTCTGCAGTATCTCTTTAAGTCTTTCCTCATAACCAATTTAGTTGCCCTTCTTTGAACTTTTTCCGGAGCCTCTATCTACTACTACTACTACTAATGATAATAATAATGATAATATATTCATAAAATCCCTTTCTAGATCCTAGGTCGCTGTGCAGAGAATGTCAACAAAACACACAATAGGGTAAGGACAAGCAGGTTAATTTTTAAAAGTAGGTACGGTAGTCAAAGCACATGAGAAACATAAACAAGAAAATACAAAGCATAAATGAGAACACTGCTATTCAATGGCTTTTGTGGAGAGAAAGAGTAAACAAAAAAGTAAAACTATTATATCCATACATTACTTATTTAATTGTTTCCACTACCAAAAGGCACAAAACTGGATTCAGCTGCTCTTCTGGGTCCGTGACACATCTGACAAAATGGTCAAGGTCCTCGAGGAGGAGAAAAAAGCTTTGTGAGCACAGTGAAATAACTGCCAGCTAAGTGTGAGTTATTGTCAGATCATACAAGTAGCTTTGTGGGCTTGTTGGACTGGGGTGTTCCGCAATAGTCAAAAGCTCCTTTTGAATGTAAAGAAATGAGCTATTCCCTTGGGATCAGTGTCCTGAACAGAGAATGCATAGGACCTGCTGCCTTTTATCTTTACGTCAATTAAATTGTCTGTTGCTGAATCTCTCCCAACAACCCAGAGAAAATAATAATGAGAAAATGCTAACCTTTTATTTGAGTAAAAATGGGTTCTTTATTTTATTTTATGCCTCTGTTCATTAAAGAAAACATGGCAGCAGCATGAAACCTAATGAACAGACTGGCAGGGCCTTGCCTTTTCAATCACCTCCATAAATTGTATTGGAATCCTGTAATTACCATAGCAATGATTTAAACTCACAGAGCCATGGGGCACTACAGAAACAACATACAGATGCTTTATCATTCAAATTTCAAGACCTACTACAATGATTCTAGAGAAAATATAACATGTTTGGTTGGATATGCAAAGAAACTATTAGAGTAGACAAACAAAGCATTCATTAACTACATTAACTATTTTGAGGGCCATTCATTCAGGTGTTCAAGTGTTTACAGTTTTCTAGCCAGAAAAGGACATATAAAGCTTTGTGGATTTAAAAATGACAATATTCTCATCAACTAGTGAGGGATTTTAGAGAATGATGCCTCCGTTTCTGTTACCCTGAGCCATAAGAACAGTGAATTTCAGCATTAAACCTGTTTGCACTGTGTTTCATCGTTGATAGCACCTGATCTGTAACTATGGCAGAGTTTGACAAAGGTGCTGCTTCTGCTTCCAGGACCAGCCTGGAGTTCTATTCAGAACAGAGCAGGCCCCTGTGGAAAAGCCATTGTCCACAGCTTGCATTTTCATCACAATCAGATTTAGGCCATCGACTCAAGGCCCCATTTCTCAATGTATACAGACTTGTTCCCCTTCCTAGAATCCTTCCTAGAATGTTGAAAACAGCTAATCTGATTACAACTTTGCAGCATATGGAAAGTAGCAAACCTGATCAATTCCGTACTTCAGTGTCAATACTACGGTCCCCTAAGATTTTTTTTGTTGTCTATGCACATGCACAGTTGGTTAAATCCTACCTAAACAGTACAGTATGTGTCCTAAGTCCTGGCAGCAGACATTTTGTTTGTTTTCTTTGATAAGGTCATCTCATGATAAGTCTGAAGGAACATCGGTCACAATGGAAAAACGAACAGGTAGAACCAGATCCAGCAGGAAGACCCTTGAAGTACTCTGTATTTCAACAGTAATATAGGCCTGGTTTCAATCAACATTTAACTTTGACTTAAAGTGACTGAACTGCAAGTGTTTGTATTCTTTATGAGAAGTTTGCTGAACTCATCATACTGTGTAGGTCAAGATAAATACTAAAGCTTTCATTTCATTGTGAGTCACCCTTACTAAGAAATTACACGTGAATTAAATATTTCCACATGTGATTAGCTATTTTCACATGTGATTGGCTATTTTAGAAATTTGGAAATTTTCATCCACATGTGAGAAGAAAATAAGTCACATGCAGTCATGTGAACTTTGCATATTCACATACGGTCACATGTGATTGCCTTTTTTCACGTGAACTACAATTTTCACATGCGAAAACAAAACTTTTTTTGCATTTTTCATATGTGGGTGTTCACATGTTAAATAATCACATGTGGAAAAATCAAGATGGAAAACACGTGTTCAAAAACCACATGTGATTTTCACGTAATTTTTTCATAAGGGCGACTTTAAGGTCAAATGGCAATAAAATAAAGTCTATAGAATCCATTCACGCTGTTAAAAATACTTTAGATGCTTCAGAGATTATTCACATTCAAAAATTTTAATTAATAAATAAAACAAGGTTGGGAAATTACGCAAAATTCATTCTAAATGATTAGAACAGTAGAACAGTTTTGAATACATGCATCCATATCACACCTGACACATTACTACCAGTTGTGATTTTTTGTTCCTAATGTACCATTTACCTATTTAACTGTTTGAAGTTAACATCATGTGATTTGGAGTGAACTGAAGATATGAACGAGACAAGCATATTTTACTACATGAGCTCTGATTATTCTCCTGACATACCCCCCAAACCTGGGGAGGAATCCACAACAGGGTAAATCCCATATCTTTCGTCACACCACCATCCTGTTTAACTATAGGCAAGTGATATGAAATACTGGATTGAGATCTCCATCTAAACATTTACCCTGGAGCTGCAGGACTTCAGGCTCAGGAGTGAGAAACAATGCTGTTGGAACTGTGGCTAAAGATCCATGGGGATTAAAACCTATTTAGATGTAGCCTGTGTCTGTGTGTCGCCTTGAGAAGGTGCTCCAACTTCCTTTGCATGTCATCGTCATTATCTTCATCATTATCATCGTCATTATCATACGAGTTCCAGAGGACAGCCTTATCTTTAACAACTCGGTGTCGGACCCGCAGCTGTGTCTGCAACAGCTTGCATGGAAAAAAATTTAATGTTGGAATTATTTAACCAAGTTATGTCAACAGGCTCCACATAACTGAGTTGAGTAGCATCAAATCTGTATTATTTAGTTGTTGGTTTAACCAAACAATACAATTTTGATGCTACTCAACTCAATTACATGGAACCTGTTGACATAACTTGGTTAAATAATTCCAACATACATTTTATTTTGACTGTTTGAATGCTGCACCTGGACTCCTCATCCCGTCACCCCATTAATGCTCATGCCAACATGGGATTTTTATATACATCCACTTCAGTTACAGTACACTTGCATTACTCTGATATGAGAGCAATCTGTTTTTCCCACAGCTGTGAGAAAGGCTACATGAGGGAGTCCCGTGGTCTGTGCCCTTTCCCAATGGCCTTCTTAACCGAAACATCAATATCTGCCACGCAGAGATTTTAGCAGGCTTGTTGCTTGCTTCGTCAGTCCCAGGCAATTTGGGTTTCATTTGGGCCTCGTTTGGCTGTCAGCTGACCCACAAAGGGCCTGGCAGGCCTTAGTTTAGGGGCCTTGGTGTTCTGTACGGCCCATAAAGTTTCTGCTGCGAGGGAGGGTGGTGTTCCCTGCTTGGTCTGCCATTGGCGAGGCCCTAAGAGCTGGAAACGTAGAGACCCTCAAAACATTCTCTACAGGCTACAGCTCAGCGTGCAACCTGTTTTTCAGTAATGTTTGGCTGCTCCGCGTTCAGGTTTCTAATTTACGGCAGGCAGGATGGCTGGCCAGGAGCGGGACAGCAGGGTAGAATCCACTTTAATCAACACTCCGTCGCTGTGTACACGGTGTAGGTAGGAGTGAATACAGAATCATTATTAGTTTCTTTTAATTCAGTTAAATTTTAAATGATTATAAGCAGACCTATGTACTTTCTGTAATTCTATGTACTTTCTGTAATGAATACATGTCGGCTAGTAAAATAGTTGTCAGTTTAACAATGTCAGTGTGACATCCATGCTTATTGATATGGCAGTGATATGGCATCCATGGATCATGCATGCTAACAGCCCAAAGGCGGAGGGAGGGACGCTTTTAGGCCATACAAGGCATTGAGAATTATTATGCATGGCTCAACTGAAAAAAACATACATATCCTCATTATACAATGTTTCTTACAGAAAGTCTGCGTAAAGGGCATTCTACCCTTGTTATAAATCTTAAGGCCTTAAATCTTTGTAAATGCTGAACTTTGGGCTTCAGTACACCAAATTCTAATTAAATATCCTGGACAACTTTTTTTTGGCATTTAGCCATTGAGATCTGTGAAAGCCCACAGTTCATCAAAAGCCACTGTGATGTGGTTTTATGTGACCTTGAAGTGACCAATTGCTGTCTGAAACAGTGTTTCCAAAAAAAAAATTAATGAAGAAAAATTAAAGCATCAAATGTCTTTAAAACTTTATTTTGAAAGTAATTATATAATTCTTAGAATATAAAATTATGAACGTAAAATACTTTTCCCAGACCTCTGTAAAAAGTAGCCACAAGTAGCCTACTTGCATTTAGCAACACCAAACCAGGAGAGGGCATTCAAATACTGTGTTATTCAATATTCTTCATAGGCTCATAGTCCCAGAGCCCAAACATCAGATCTTTTTTACAAGCAATTTAATGAGTCATCATATTTGAAGTGGTAAGAACCAAGCTAAGTGTCTAATTTTAATTCATTTATAATTGTTTAGGCTTGGCTGTTGATTCATAGGATATTGTACTGATTATGCATTTTTGCAGGTTACGCAATACTGCCAGGTATGATGGAAAAATACAAATGCTACACTGGCTCACTCTGTAATTACTAGGTATTCAATTCTGCAAATACAAACAGTATAGGAAAAGACTGGTTTTTCAGGTTCAATACTCCTGTTGAACTTTTGAAACTAGCGTTATGTAAAAATAAATAAATAAAACAAATATGTGCATAACGAAAAGTAGAGTTAATTTTTATAAATGGCTACACTTTTCCATTCTTTGATGTACTTTTTGGCTAGTGTACCTCTGAGATAAAGCGGCCTGATTCATCTGCATAATTTTCATATTCTAGTTTCTTGAAATAGTGATTTGAAAAGCAAATTCTAACATTTTTATTAACATCTTGTCTCAAACATATTTTTTAAATAATGTCCTTTATTTTATTCAGTGCGAGATCAAATAAAAATGGTTGCAGGATTTAAAACAAATCTAATGCGCAAATTTAAAAAAGTTGCGAAAGGCTATGGAAAGGTAGGCTATGACTGTGACATAGATGAAATACCAAGTTAAATATGCGTATAGATTATTGCACGGCTCATATAGGCTATTAGATTATTGCATAGCTATGAGCCTCTTACCAGATCCCATAATTATTTCTGCTTGTCTTTTCGAAACAACCTTGAAATCGGACAATGACGCAAGCGTTATCAGTTTTCACGGGACAAATAAAACGAAATGTACAGCAGATGTCAAGTTCGATGACCAGTGGGTGAAATGATTTATCTTCGAAAAATTCTCTGAGATGTCAGCTAAGAATAATGCTTCCTTTTAAATAATGCATTTTAATGTAAACCTATCCAGTGTTCATGAATGAATGGCGCGTCATACAATTTGAAAATTGTACACCAAAGAGTTTGTGGCGCAGTGTTTCCTCTGCGCCGTGCTTTACAAATCATATAGGCTACTTTGGATTTGAATCAAGGGCAGATAAGTGTAATTTATCTAAATGTACCGTAGTTTGTTTTCTGTCCCTTACTGTTATATTAGGTTGCTGTCGATACCGCTTCGTATATCTTACTTGCACACGCTATGGGGAGATAGCGCAAGATGCAACAGTGATAAACTAAAGTGCTCCACAATCGGGAAACGTGTAAGGTAAATACAATTGGCCTAGCATTGGTATTCTAGGCTTAAAGGCAGCGAAACAATAAAGTGACAGTAATAGTTACAAACCTGTCATAACAGTCACAGTAGTGATGTTCCCTACACGCGTTATTTTACGCGATCAGAGCATTTCTTTTCCAGTGATTGAGTTCACTCTAATTGAACAAATCCTGAATAAGCAGCCTATCTGATCTTCTGACTTGGATCAGCACATACCTTCCGTAGCCTACTACCGATTTTCTTCGGTCTGGGTTTTTGGTTTTCCAGCTGTGTAATGAGTAAATCGCACTCACTCGAGTGTGTGGTCAATAAAACGCTGTGCGTATAGGGTATTTTGTTGCGCGTCTCCCTAGCTCTGCCCTTCGCCACATCGC
This sequence comes from Synaphobranchus kaupii, assembly GCA_029718625.1. Lineage (NCBI taxonomy): Eukaryota > Metazoa > Chordata > Actinopteri > Anguilliformes > Synaphobranchidae > Synaphobranchus > Synaphobranchus kaupii. The sequence continues at coordinate 82,746,941 of CM056376.1, read as the reverse complement.
CGCTGTCAATACATTGTTTGCATTAACAGAGGTCTATAAACAATAGACCTCTGTTAACACAGTAACCGCTTTACGCATGATCAGCGTAGTTTTTGAAATAAGATTTATGTTTTGAGATTAGTCTGACAGGTGTAGCCTATGACAATAACCGGTGAAATATAAATATTCACTTTGATAACATGCGCTGTTATTATACATAGTGAATACGCCAGTCTGTACAACATTTATAGCTGGAAACCACAGACGAAATTAAACGAGATGCGATCCAAACTAAAATTTACAGTAACGCCATCTGTGTTGCATCATTTTTGCTACCAAAATAATTGTAATTGTTCATATATACGATCTCCCATATAGCTTACCCTTTCGCAAAGTAGTGTAGGCTCGCCACCACATTTTTCTACAGGTTACAGTCTAGTTGCATCTCCTTTGTAAAGAAAACTCACTTTTCAACTCCAATATTCTGTTACTGTTGCTGCGGGTATCTGAATCAAGCCCGCCTTCGCCCAATAAAAGCGTGAAAGCGCATCAAAAAAGGAAGCCAAGTAATTTCTTACCTGTGCCTGTCCAGGCGGGTTCCAGTGGGTAAAGCCAGTAGTTGCTGCTGCAAAAAGAGCAGGCTGATGCAACCCAGCGTAACCGGGAAAAGTGATCGCATCATGGAATAGGTTCTCACAGCACCCGGTGAAGGAGGGGGCTCAAACCACTTGGACAAGGTTCAAATCCCAGAAAGAAAGAACTCCAGAGTTCCGGCAAGGACCAATATCCTTTCAAAATTTAGCTGGTAGTATTTCAACAAACCTGTTAGCATAGAAAAAAAGAAACTTATTCAGCCATTCAACTTTTTCAACTGTTTACTTAGTTTACTTATTCTATTCGTGAGAACTAGAGTTATAAGTTCAATTGCCATTGTTTTGCAGTGGAGGAAAGTGCTAAATTTGTTTTCTAATGTTTACATTGTTTTTAATACATATAAGCCAAAAATTATAAATTATAAAGTGTTAATATGTAAATATCGAATCATATTTCATTTTCAATTGTGAGCCTTTCCAAACCTATGCAATTCCAAATTCTACCATATTTGCATATGTAATCATTTAATTCATGAGAAAGCGTGAAAGATACCGACCGTTTGCTTAGTTGGAAGTTCTCAGTGCGTAAATCTAATCTCTAGAGGATTTTCGCACGGACCTTATACGCGATGGCCAAGATCACAGGACTCTCTGAAGCGGGTCTGCCGTTTACGAAGTATATTTAAATATTGAGTGGGCGGAGCCCGAGACCTGTGCGACAGCCCCAGTTTCACAAGTGTTTGTGATGCTTTATGTAGGTGCTTTACTCTTTTATGATTCAATCATCGTTATAAAGTCTCTGGATGCAGTGTCGTTTGAATCTCACGGACAGTGTGTGAAATTCTCATGAGGGTGTCTCTTGGATGCACTTGGGATATTTTTCCAATGTCTTGAAGGTGGCAAACATGACCTGACATTTAATGAACGCATAGTTATTATGTGAAATCATTGTCAGCACAAGCCCGATCAATGCATACACTTACAAGGTAAAGGCCCATCCACCATTACACTTAAAACAACCTTTTGCTTTATGAACTAAGTCCGGTGCCTTTTCTGCCAAAGGAACAGAAGTTTGAATATGTGTTCCAGGCATAAGTTATATTCTTCACCTGTAATGTATTAATTGATACATACTAAAATGCATCAAAGTCCCCCTGTATGGTGGATCTTAATCAATATAATGCGGATCTCACTCATTTATTTCTGTGTTTTTTAACATGAAAGTGTATCTTTGAAGGTCAACTGAAATGCTATGACATGAGCATATAAAATAACTGTCTAAATCTTATTACCCTGGGTACTGGAAAAAATCACATTCCCAACAAATTATTTCATACTTATGTTAAAATATGAACAATGCTAAAACTCCTTTGTACTCCTCCTTCATGTCTTCTATTATCTGTTGTCAACCCCAAAGGTTTAAATCTGATAAAAAGGGACTAAGACTGCTCCCGATTTAGGGGACCCACCCAAGATTACACCAGCTATCTGTCCGTACCGGTAATAAAGGCTTCCTCTCTGTTTATTGCTATTGCCCCTGATTGTCTCTTGTCCTTGTTCTACCATGTTCCCAGCTCTCACCAGGAAATATTCTTTTGCACTGAGTTTGTCTCACGTGATTTATACTCACTGATCGGTGGTAACACTGTGCAGAATGTCCATGGGGCTGGCACCGAAGGGGGGGAAAAAATCACCCACGTTGCTAAGACACCTTGAATAGAGCTGTCAGTTTGAACTGAATTAAATTAGAGTTACCATACTTCATTAGATGCACTGCTATTGTGTAACAGCATGCGGGGGAAAAAACAAGATCATCGAGTATGTATTGTTGTCCCACGGCAACTTTTTAGTCATGTCTTCCAAGTCCAAAGCCTAATTATGTGAACATGGACATGGTAATTCACTGGATTCCAAACCGGAGCCCTTTTGAATTGTGTGGCATGTATTCACCACTATGGTAGTAGGATGAATGGGTTGTCTGTTTCTCAGCTCATCGGAAACAAATCCATTGTTTGACGGTCAAACCTGATCTGAAATATGAATGCTAGGTAGCTTTCATGGCAGGTATTCACAATTCTGGCTTAGACAAAACCTTTAAGAATTATGTTCTGTCAAGTATGAAGCATATCTCCAGGTTGCAATACATCCATTTACTCTTTACCCATTTACTTTCAGGTTTTAAAAAAGGCTATTTTCAGGAATTAACAATATTAAGTTGGGCTTGAACAGGAAAATTGATGCAGTTAACTCTTATGAAAAGAACCCATGGAGAATCAAGGATGTATTATTTTAAAATCTCAGGCTACTTGATGATTGGTTTTCAGGGAAGCAAAAATCCATCTTTTTTTTGTCTCGGGCACTGAGGGGGGAGCCTTTTGAATTGCTTTAAGGACACAAAACACATTAGTGTCACTTTCAAGCAGTGCACCTGTAATTACAACTCCCAGCTCATCCAGTCTGAGAAAAGACCTGCTGTTAATCTCCTTCCAGGCGTCTTTTCCAGAGATGGTCGTCATGGGACAATCTCACAAAGACTCCAGAAACAAACATTTTTTATGATGTCAGTCATCTGTTTTTTGTGTGCTCCTAATCTCCACGTAGGGTGCAGCCTGTAGTATTGTCTCAGGGGAACAGATAGCAGCGTCAGTCACATTGGTTCAAATGTATTCTTTCCCAGCACTGTGCTCTTTGCCTTTGAGGTGCTTCAAACCAATGTTCAGATGCAACTGTGCATGCCGCTGTTAAAAATCCATTTCAGGGAAGGTGCCAAAGTGGCTCAGTCGGTAAAAGCACTTGCCACGAGCGCAGGCTAAGCCACATAACCATATCGCCGTTTTTAGTCTGTGCCATGTCATTAGTTGGGTTACAGCTGTATAATTACCATATCTGCCTACCATAGCATTGAGATGAGAGAAGTGTCTCTCCTCCTCACTCCAGTAGTTTACTGCATGGCCTGTCACTTGCTCATAGACAATTAAGTCATAGGAGAGCATGTACTACAAATGCAGCTCTCCCTCGATTGATATGGGTTACATAGAGGCAAAGTGGGAGCATGGTACCATTACAAATGGGTGAAAAGGGGGGAAAATAACTGTTTTTATGTTAATTACTGTTTTTTATGTTAATGTGGTGCAGAGATCAACGTATGGTTCAGAAACAACTTGAGCTCAAAGCACCATTATTTATTTAGTTATCAGATGCCCATTAGCAGTTCAATTACAATACTTGAATGGCAAAACATCAGTGGCACACAGAATTTCCCAGTCCATTAACGGGCACTGCACTGTTGCCTGGCCTGTTATAAGGAAGCAGGAGGCAACCATTATTTTAACTTTCTATTCCATCAGCAAGGAGATTAGACACTTATCTTGTAAGGTACAGGAGTTCTACGGTTAGAAGATACCCTGTGTGAGCCCAGTTTTACTCAAGAGGAGATTATTCAGAGCAACCGTGAATATTGCCTTTGTATATCGCATTAGAGAGCGTACAATATTGCGCAGCTACAAATTACACTGACAGAAGGTGGGAGGTTTTTGATGCTGAACTGGGTCAATGTTCCTTACACGTCTGACCCATTTAGTTGTGCAGAAGCATGTGACAGTAACATTGTGAATCAGCACTAGAGGACCAGAGTCCTCTAGTTAGAAAATGATCATGCTTTTGTTCATTCATCAAGGATTTTGTGTTGACAGTGCTTATTTCACACAGGTTATATATATACAGTGCCCTCCACTATTATTGGCACCCCTGGTAAAGATGAGTAAAAAGGGTTATAAAAAATTCACCGTTTGGTGAATTATCTTAATCTCACACTGAAAAAATTAGAAAAATCCAACCTTTAATTGAAGTAAATTTATTATGAGAAAAAATAATCCCTCATGAAGGAATTATTATTTTTAACAAAACCATGTGTGCCACAATTATTGGCACCCTGCATTTATATATATAGAATAAAGTAATCATTTTTAATATTTGGTCGTATATCCTTTGCATGCCATGACTTCCTGATGTCTGTGACCCAAAAACATCAAAAGCCTCTTGATATCTTATTTTCTGGTACTCTTACAAGCGATACTATAACGTCTCTGCATTTGAATGGATCTCTATGGGAATTGGGAGGTGGGACTAGATTTAGCTGTAAATTATGCTGGCACAGTATGGAATACATGGTTGGTAAAATGGTTGTACGTCATCAAGGGTCTGAGGTATCAAACAAGCCTCAAACCATCACTCTGCTGCCAGTTTACTAGTGTTTACTAGTGTTTACTACTGTTTACTAGTTCCCTGTTTACTAGTTCCTTGTATTTTCCTGTCTGTTTATTATAGTTTATAAATAGTATTTGGAATGGAAGTGGTGTTGCTGATTTGCCCACAGCTTACTGTGAACTACAGTCGACGTTCATTGCTAGGGATAGCTGCTACATTATGCGAAGGATGTGCTTTGCCTTGTCTGTTCTGTAGTGATCTTGATGATGTCTCTGTACGCACTTACTGTATGTCGCTTTGGATAAAAGCATCTGCTAAATAAATGTAATGTAATGTAATGTAAGATCTGCAGTCGATATGGATGGATCACTTTAAGGGTTGTTTCTCCGGACAAATTTTCCTATTGAACTCTATGGAAAAATAAGTCAGGAGAAGAAACCCTTCAAGTTATCCATCCATATCTACTATATTTCTGGCAGCAGAGTGATGGTTTAAGGCTTGTTTGATACGTCAGATCCTTGATGACTTAGAGCCATTTTAGCCAATGTATTGTTCCAGTGCAATTTACAGCTAAATCTAGTCCCACCCCCAATTCTCATAGAGATCCATTCAAATGCAGAGACGTTATAGTATCGCTTGTAAGAGTACCAGAAAATAAGATATCAAAAGTCTTTTGATGTTGTTGGGTCACATCAGGAAGTCATGGCATGCAAAGGATATGCAACCAAATATTAAAAATGATTACTTTATTCTATATATAAATGCACGGGTGCCAATAATTGTGGCACACATGGTTTTGTTAAAAATAATTATTTCTTGATGAGAAAAAAAATAATTATTTCTTGATTTCTCATAATAAATTTACTTCAATTAAAGGTTGGATTTTTCTCATTTTTTCAGTGTGAGATTAAGCTAATTCACCAAATGGTGATTTTTTTTATAATCCTTTTTACTCATCTTTACCAGGGGTGCCAATAATAGTGGAGGGCACTGTATATATATATACAGTATATATATGAAAGGCTATACGACGGATGAGTATAGAACAATGGTATACAGGGTTCTATTGGTATAGAATTGTACATGTATGAAGCGAAGTACATAGTGAGCATTTAGAATAGTAACAATCTATATCTTCCAGTGGATTTGCATACAACCCAAAATTGAGAAATCAAACAAAAATACCTTTGATAAATTATGAGGGCCTTCACAAAGGAAAGAATATAGATTTTGAAAAGAAGGTTAAATCAGGCTGAGTCTATACATTAAGACTAAAATGCAGCACACATTTATGCTATTAAATGTACTGTAGATGCCACACAGAGTCAGAGTACACTAAACATATTGAATAGCTTAATATATATTGTTAACGCAATTACCTTATTCTATATGCATGATGTCATTCACTTACATTTCTACAGAAAGCAGCAGGTAAACAAAGGGTAGGTCAGAGCTCTTGATTCCAGGCAGGATTTTATTGACAAACACATTGCATCTGTGAACTATGTGTTCTTAAGATGCCTGAAAGAAGTGAGAACAATTTTAAACATCACTTTAAGATTCGTGTACATGATCCCTGTCCTTACACACTCGCTGATTTTCTGCTGCGCCTTCTCAAAAAAACTATGAGGAAAATTGTTAAATATTATTTTTAATAGTCTTCCAAAATGGAAATAACGTTAATTATTTTTTCACCACTAACCTGGTGCTATGAACTTTAGGCAATACATTTGCAATGATACATGCAATGCATTTTGGCTCTTTGTCCCTGAGTCTCATAGATTTCAGCAGACTGGTTTTCTTAAGATTGCTGCCATCTAGTGAACTTGAAGATAGCAGTTCCTTCTACACCAGGGTGAAGCAGACGAGCCTCACATTGTGAAGACCAGAGGCAGGAAATGTCTAGAAGCTGTCTTCTCTCACAGGACCAAACTGGGATTATATTTCCCAGTGAAACTGTAATTCCCCAAGAGTCCTTTTGTATTGTCAAAGTTGTTTAATCAGTATTATCACAAACATTGTAGAATTAATTAGTGTCCTTGTAAAGCTCAGTAAGCCTTTTTAAATACACAAACAAGACAGCATGAATCCCCAGTATAAATCCATTGAGAGTTTTTCATGTTTTTCTGTGCTTCTGTTCGTGGGTATGTATATTTGTTAGAGTTTACCATTAAGTTGGTTTACCCTGCTGGCAAACTAGAGGTGATTACGTGCCAGTGTGCCCATTCCAGGGGCTAACAAAGGATACCTCTGAAAGAAAGGTGGTCTCATTGAGCAGTGCTTTTGGGCGAGACCATGTGAGCAAACAATGCCACCAACAATGCTGACAAATCCACCACTGACTAGACTTGAATTTGATCTCAATTACCCACAATTCCCTGGAGATGTCCAATTCCATTCTACTTCACCTCACCTAACCACTGGTGTGAAAGTACAGGTTTGTATTCACAATGTCCTACTGAGTGACTCAAGACCCCAGTTTTGAATGGCAGGCATATAGAAAAAATGGCAGGTGGTGTGTCCGGCTAAAGAACTTATTCTCAATGACACAACCAACGTAAAATCCTGACCATAGCAGTGCCAATTGCGGCTGTGGCTTTGGCGCTAACTAGGGAGGGAGGTTTTCTTTACGTTTGTTCGGCCCTGCAGTCTGCCTGGCTTTTTCATTTGTTTTGTGCAACTTGGTGTTATTGCTATACATTTCGTAATATTCTGTTTGGGAAATGCTTTTATGTTGCTGCCAGTCAGTTGTGGTTGCTTTGCATGATTTGACCCTACCGAGCCTATTGAAGCGGATTCCAATTAGCAGTATAAACCATATATACAGTGTTGAGCGGTGCATGCCAATGGGTAAATGGTGGCAGAGTGATGCACTGGTTAGGGAAAGGGGTTCCTAGAGAGTTGCATGTTCATGTCTTATAAATATTTGCTAACACAGGGCATTTAAACACAAAGTGGAGAGGGGGAAACACATTATCGCATTGCCCTTATGACGTAAAGCCTTGCGTTTATAGGCAAACAAAAACTGTTACAAAGGAGAAAGCTGGAGTTTACTGTAAACAAAGCCCTCTTGCGTGAGTCAAGCGGCTGCAGGTACGTAGCTCTCGCCAGTATAGGGCAAGGTAAATGTCCCATCTGATCCTGTGATACCAGCCTCTGGCTCTTGTGTGGTCAACAGGTCAACGTCAAGGTTTCTGGGACTCGGTTGAAGTTTATCAGGATCTGACACTGAGCAAATACAAACGTCAGACCAATCAGGCCAGTCTTCTTAGCATAAGATGGCCAATGTTTTGCCATTGAAAAATGTGTTTGTCTGGAGGCTGGGATGTTTTAAGCTCAATTTTTTTACAGGACATTTGTAGGTCAGAGTGGCATTGTCATAAATGTGAGAATAAATAAGGACCATTATAACAAGTCGGCAGTGTATTTGTATGATGGATTACAACAAAAGATGAAAATTTTATTTAACCACTAGCGCTTTTGGATAGAGTTGATATTAATCATGGTTTCAGCCCAGCAAAAAATATAAAACTAAAATAAGTTTAAAATTACAATAGAAAAAGATACTAAAAGAAGGCTAATTTTCCTAAGGGGCATCAATATTATCACTGTGAATGACGACTCATTCACTCCTTGCATTAATTCATGATTAAAAGGTACAGCTATGAGCAATGATTTGAGAAGAGCCATTTACCCACTTCCTGCCTGTTCCTGTCTATTGGTTTTCTGGCAGGAAATCATGTGACTGTCACATCCTGTCTGCCAGTCTTGTTCTTTGTGTGTATAGCATGTTGTGCTGTGTGAGACAGCTATAGACCTTTTGGCAGTGGAAACTGTTCCATGCACACATTTTCATCCCTCGCCTGTTCCCTTTGACTTCATTCACTTCATATTGCTGCTGTCTTTGTTGACACACCCCCATGGATGTGAGTCACAATTGTTACCCATGAATCACGATTTTTCTGAAAAAGGTGTGCCAATGAGCAGACAGATTCTTGGAAATCTTCCACGTATTATAGAGAGCAGGTAACTCTCCGCAATGTTGTAGATATGCTAGCGGCTAGAACTCTGCTAGAATGACTAGATAGTTTTAGTTTATCGTTCACAACTACATTTAATTTTGTTGTTTTGTGTCAGTTTTGGTAATCTGTCAAGATGGTAAATTGCTATTCATTTGACTATGTTCATGTCGTGAGAAAAGGTTTAAGCCTGAAGCAGATTGTTCTTGGGACAGCTCTGTAAGCAATATATTCTCAGAACCCGTTAAACCTTCTAAACATGGGGACCTGGAAATTCAAACTATTTTCTGGTGCCAGTAGCATTAGAACATAATATTTATGGAATAAACACAGAAACAGACACACACATACATGTTTTATAAAACAACAGATTGTAGAGTCATCAAGGGGTTTTGTTCTACCAGTACTCCTACTCTGTCCTCAAACTCTGTGACAGTCTGGTAAAGCTAAATTTACACTTGTGGAGTTGGCTGGTGTACAAGTGCAGACTATTGGCTCTGTTCAAACTACTACATTTCAATTTGGATTATACATTTAAGCAAGTATTCCTTTTCTCAATTCTTAAAGCACATTTTTTAGCCCATTTCAACCCCTCTGCTATGTTGTACTAAATGAAATATGTTGCTCAGTTAGCACCAAAATATTAAATCATTACTGAAGCCATGGTCCCAGTGCCATGGTCCCAGTAGGACATTAATTACAGGTTTCTCCATTGACACACTCCAGTCATGCTGTTGCTCCACCCTTCAAGTCAGTTGTGTTTCTTGTCACAGCTTGTATTCAGATGAATGAGAGTACTGTATATTTAATCCAGTTGGCTCTTGTGCATATTTTCTTGTGTGGTGCATTACAATTTCACAATAGTGGTGTGTACCTTGGTTGTTCAGATCAAAGTGCAGCCCCTCAGAAAGCCAATAACAGGGTAGGCTACAGACTGGAGTGGGGTTCAGCTAACCAGACCTACAGAGTCAGTGTTCCTGGGCATGTGGACCCCCTCTCCAGAGGGTCCATGACAACAACAAAGAGGCTCCTAAGGTTCTGCCTGTCCAGTTGTAAACAACTACAATGACTTCCTCTGAGATTAAATGCCTTTTCTGACATCCATCCAGAAAAATAGATGTGTGTGGCCTCTGTGTTTGGATGAGCAGGTTAACAATATTTGACTTCTCTCCTGCTTGACAATATACACTTACATGTTCAAACTGCCCTGCAGTTTACCACCTAAACTGGACTAAGTGAATCTATTAGCTACAATTTTTAATAACTACAACAAACTAAATGGATGTGCACTGTACAAAAATCTAGCATTTTAACTTGCATATCTATTGCATTTTATGTTATTTTATCTGCTTACCATTGCATCAGTCTTATACTTGAATATTCCTTTTCATTTTGTATGTTGTTTTTTAAGTTTCCACTGCTCTACTGTAATGCAATGCGACAATGCCTTATTCTACAAAATGTAACAAACTGATGGATTGGATGATTTACTTCTTGGTATTGTACTGATATAATCCTCCATGTTTAAGGTGAGGGGATAGAGATATAGTGGATAGATAGTGGGATGTTTTCTGTGGCTACTTAGGGAACACACATCTACAGTGGGATTACAGCTGGATTCACAATAGATCAATTAGTCTGTTTTGCAGGGGATTGGATATCCAGCCAGCGCAGCTGCTGGGAAGACTTAATCAACACTAACGATGTTTTCCAAGGCTCTCGGGAAACCTGATAAGCCCGCATTGTGAGGCGGGGGACGAAGAAAGCCTCGATTTCAGGCCTCCTTTCAAATCTCTGATTAAACGCTCAGGGTTCCCCGAATACGGCTCCAGCTGTGCTTGCCCCTTTGACCTTTATCATGTGGCCTTTAAGATATTTATACAGTCCCATCACCAGGTATATGAATACATAAACCATTGCATGTAGTCCATAATAATGCGGGCATTCCACGTAAAGCAAACACTTAATTTTTGTGAAACATACAGCTCACTATGAGTTTGGCCCGTCCTTGTTTAAGCTTTATGCATTGAATGAAACTGAACATTGATTGTTTGCTTGCATGTGCAGCATAAAACCGTTTAAAGGAACCCCAAAACAGAATATTCCACTCAACAGTTAATAAAAGTCAACAAAGAATGTCCAAATCAACCTGGTCTCACAGCCCATTCGTATCTATTCTACGAAATTCCGGTCCCCGAAAATTCGTACTTATTTTACGAATCAGCGATTACACACCACGTGACTTTACGATTTTCTCCGATGAATTACGAGACAAAACGGAGATCCACCATTTTTATTTCACGGTCAAATAAAGCGAATGGGTAAGCTGCCAGTATTGTACTTATAGTTTATACTTATAGTTATAGTACATTCATAGAATACCTTTCTTATTTTGTAATTGCATTTTAATGCAATATGATATATAATTCTCGAGCTTCTTCGTCTCTGCTTTATCTGTGTGGGTTGCTATTATAGGCTAGTCTTGTAGGCTATTACTTGTATTATACTAGCTGAAGTTAGCTAGGTCTGTTCAGATCAGTACATACTGCATAGGCTGCAATATGATTATTAATGGATTTAGCTTGTGAACTAGCCATCAGAGCGTGTCGTTTTCGGTTCTTTTGAGACATATAACATGAGAAAACCGAGCATATCTGTAATGGAAACAACCGCGTCTCCCCGTTAACTTCTGTAATGAACTGCGATTCCCATGATTCTGTGCGCTGTCTGTGTATATTTGCCCATAGACTGCAGAGACGTGACGGGTTGACCACTGAATTGGCTTCATGCCCCAATGAGCAGCTCCCATAGGAATCCATGGAACTGGTAAGCGGAAGCTGCCTCCAGTTCTTTTTTTATCTCGATGGTTGAACTTCATTCATAAAACCAACAAAAAAAGTCTGCCAGTCTGCAAATAACAGGATTCCTAAATGCTATATGCAAATCCCATATGCAAAAGGTCAATAAATCTTTTAAAAATCACATATGCCATATACAAAACTTAAATAAAATAAATATGTGGTAGAGAGCTAGCATATACATTTCTTGCTAAAATTAAATAGTTCCCTAATACATGGTACTCCTCATTGAGAGATTGTATAAGAATTGTATAGAAATATATAATATAATAGGCTACTAATCAACATGCTTTTTTATAAAAACTTTGCAAGTATGATCATATATGATTTTTACAGACCTTTTGCATATGGGATTACCTTCGTAAGCATTTAGGAATCCTGATATTTGCAGACTGGCAGACTTTTTTTTGTTGTTGTTAGTTTAAGCCAACACAATTTCTCAAGCATGGTACACAGCAGATATAGAATGTACAAAATACGCACTGTTGTTATTTATAATAATAATAATAATAATGCAATTTTATTTAAAGCTTTTTTTTACAGCAAAATCCTATTACACAGTTAAAGTAAAATATATAAAACAATGGATAAATAAAACAAAAGACTTATTAAAATGAACATGAAAAAAATTCTCAAATCCAGAAGCTTGAGAAGCAATGCTATAATAATGGTATATAATGTAAGGAAGACTTAAAATTCAGTAATTAGACTATCAGTTTCCTTTTCAATTTAGAATTAAACAAATTTTGTAGGCTGATAACCACAACGATAATTTTCCATGCCAAATAAGCGTTCATGCGCGGCTCTCAAGCCTACAATACTTCGGCATAACCAGCAGGTAATGTGCGTATGTCAAGTGAAGACCTGACGTGGAGCTACGACCATTTCCACGGTCAAATGGAGTCACGTTGAAATTTTATAAATCACTACTTTGTCGTGATTTTTTACGTACGCCACACGTAAGATCAAATTTGATCGAAACTACTTTTTATAAATGAGGCCCCTGGTCTTGGCCCTTCTGCCCTTCTGACCATCTTCTGGCGTAGACTCAAGACTCGCCTGTTTAGTTTGCATCTTTGCTCCCTGAATTAATTGTTAGCATGCAAGTCTTGCTTTCTGTAATAGCATTTTAGGGGCATGTTAACAGTGATTTATACATCGACACTTGACATGTTACTGACATTTTGGTTAATGTATTATTTAGACTTGTACTGTTTTTTTTTCAGTATACCATTGTTTTTTTATTGGACATTTCTCTTATATAGCACTATTTCTCATTCCCCCTCTACCTAACAGGTCAAGGAGAGGATATCAGCCTGCCTGGCTGACATTTCTATGTGGATGGCTACTCATCACCTGAAGCTCAACCTTCACAATACGGAACTGCGCTTCATACCTCACAGGACCTCCCCACTGCAAGCCCTCTCCATCACCGTCGATGGTACTATGGTGGCTGCCTCCCGCTCTGCAAGGAACCTGGGGATGGTCCTGGATGACCAGCTGGATGTCATGGAGCACATCAGGGCAACAGCACGGTCCTGCAGGTTCCTCCTGTACAACATCAGGAGGATTCGACCATACCTGACCACCTATTCGACCCAGCTTCTCGTCCAGACCTTGGTTATCTCACGCCTGGATTACTCCTCCCAAAGTTTTCACACATCACCCCCCTGCTGAGGTCAGTCTACTGGCTGCCGGTCGCCGCCAGGATCAGGTTCAAAGTTCTGACCCTGGCCTACGCTGCAACCAAAAGGACAAGCCCTTCCTACCTGCAAGACATAATACAACACTAAACTCCAGCTCGACCACTTCGCTCTGCTCGTCCGGACTGCGGAGCTTCTCCACCTTAGCTCCCCAGTGGTGGAACGAACTCTTCACTCCTCTATGTTTTGATCAAACACTGCCTGCACACCTCTTCAGAAACTCACCTTGACTGTTTTTCGCTTGTTTCCTGTTCCTTAATTCTTTGTTGATTTTATAGTTTTTAATGCCTTGTTGTCTTAGCCATAGCTTACTGTGTACTATACTCAATGTTCATGACTTTGGATAGCTGCTATGTTATGATAAGAAATTAGCTCTATCTGAACTGATGTCATTGACCTTCGGTATGCACTTATTGTGCGTCGCTTTGGATAAAAGCATCTGCCAAATGAATGTAATGTAAATAAAGTTTATTATTATTATTATTATTATTATTATTATTATTTTATGCAAACTTATGCACTTTTTGCCTTGTAAGTCGCTCTGTATAAGCGCATCTGCCAAATGAATAAATGTCTGTATTGATCCACTTCTGTAATGTGATGGACCCTTTCTAGATTAAATAAGCTAAATGTCCAGCTAATAAAAGCTTGAAGACACTGAAGTTCAATACGTCTCTGAGTGAATTAATACAACATTTATTTGACAGTGCATTGTGTACACTATATATTGATGTATTGTAAATGATCTCTTCTCTTTCAAAACCTGATGGCCAATATACAGCATATAGTAATAATAATGTTTATAATTTTAGTCATATAAAAGTTAGAAATTGTATATACCACAACATCTGATATTGATTACAATGAAAACACCGATTTAAAATGGGTAGAAAATTATTTTTATATAATTACCAATAAAATCTCAGATCATAGGATAGACTACATTAACAATTTTCTTTTTTGAATATATATTTGTTTTACATACAGCTGACATCCTCCCTTGTCATTTTTATGTATTTAAAGGGAATGCTTTCATTCCTACAAAGCTTTCACACTAGGCTACTGCATGCTGTTCACTACTGTCTGCTTATTAATTATCAACCTGCTGGATTTGGAAAGCATTATAAATGTCTAGAAGTAGCTAAGATAATTATCTAAGTATTAAAAGTTGGGTTCATGTGAGTAGCGTGATCCCATTCGCAATAAACGGAGGGCATCTTCGTGTGTGTTTACGGTTGTATCAAGCGGAACTACATTTCGGCGCCATTTTATTGCTTTGCGCTAAGGAAAGTATTACTGGGAATTGTAGTTTTTTTTTGCAAATATATTCCCTGTACGTAATTATCTAGGAATTGCTCATGTATTATCTATCTAGCAAGCCAATTATGCTAGCTACGTTCAACCAGATCTAGGTACCTAGCTAGCTACGCCTGTTTTAGCTGCTGGTAGACAGGCTGGTAGATAGCTTAATATTAATATTAATAGTCAAAAGTAGATGGCAGTCCTATATTGTCATTTTTACTGAAATGTTCTGACTGATGTTTTCTGACTCGGCTTGATCCTAAGAATCACCTCGGAAAGTGTTGTACATTAATTCTGAAATTTAAGTGGCACCCCCTGTTGAAAGCATATACTGCACTTTTTTTTGTAGCTAGAGATCTGGTTCTGATATTTTTTGTAGTATGTCTAGAGGTGGTCTAGATTCCGACATTTCAGCATGATACATCATTCGGTGTACAAATGGCGAGTGCCCAAAATGTTCAAAAATCACATTTTCAAGGGGGCGCTACAGAGTCTGTGTTCATGCTAGGGGTCTAATTTTTGGTGTACATGCTAGAGGCCCTGATGAGACTCAGTTAGCAATTTCATGCTTCTACGATTTTGGGAAGCTGACTCCAGTGTTCAGCAGTAACCCAAAATGACCTATGAACATTCTAACAGCCTTCATAGACCTATTGTTCATCATTAGTCAAATTAATTAGGACAAGTTTAATTCATGCTTACATGCAAATATATATGTCACAGGGGGTGCTGGGTTGTCCTTGTATACTAAATTTGGGATGCTTGGCTGCCTTTGTGCTTCAGGTAGGAGGAGTCAAAGTTTTTTTTAAATTGAGATTTGTAGGTGGTGCTATAGAGCGTCTATGTGTGCTAGGGGTCTGTTCTTTTGCTTATGCAATGTAGGCCATGGATATATTCATAGTTCCAAATTTCAAGCCTCTAGATTTTAAGGAACCCATAACCCTAATCCTACTGTTGTGACCTTTGACCCTTCCATAGCTCTTGTATTTAATTTCAAAGTTTCCAATTTGGGTATATTTATATTCTAATTAATCCATGTCAGGGTGGTCAACATGCCAGAAAATTGCAGTATCTAGCGTAGCTAGCACAACTGGCTTGCTAGCTAGATAATAGATTAGCAATTCCTAGATAATTACGTATATAGGGAATACATTTGCACAGAAAACTACAATTCCCAGCAATACTTTCCTTAGCGCGAAGCAATAAAATGGCGCCGAAATGTAGTTCCGCTTGATACAACCGTAAACACACACGAAGATGCCCTCCATTTATTGCGAATGGGATCACGCTACTCACATGAAACCAACTTTTAATACTTAGATAATTATCTTAGATATTTCTAGACATTTATAATGCTTTCCAAATCCAGCAGGTTGATAATTAATAAGCAGACAGTAGTGAACAGCATGTAGTAGCCGAGTGTGAAAGCTTTGTAGGAATGAAAGCATTCCCTTTAAATACATAAAAATGACAAGGGTGTCAGCTGTATGTAAAAAATATATATATTTAAAAAAAAAAGTTTTTAATGTAGTCTATTCCATGATCTGAGATTTTATTGGTAATTATATAAAAATAATTTTCAACCCATTTTAAATTGGTATTATTTTCATTGTAATCAATATCAGATGTTGTGGTATATACAATTTCTAACCTTTATATGACTAAAATTATAAACATTATTACTATATGCTGTATATTAGCCATCAGGTTTTGAAAGAGAAGAGATAATTTACAATACATCAATATATTGCGTACACAATGCACTGTAAAATAAATTTTGTATTAATTCACTCAGAGACGTAATTTACTTCAGTGTCTTCAAGCTTTTATTAGCTGGACATTTAGCTTATTTAATCTAGAAAGGGTCCATCACATTACAGAAGTGAATCAATGCAGACATTTATTCATTTGGCAGATGCGCTTATACAGAGCGACTTACAAGGCAAAAAGTGCATAAGTTTGCATAAAATAATAATAATAATAATAATAAACTTTATTTACATTACATTCATTTGGCAGATGCTTTTATCCAAAGCGACGCACAATAAGTCCATACCGAAGGTCAATGACATCAGTTCAGATAGAGCTAATTTCTTATCATAACATAGCAGCTATCCATAGTATAATATCCACATTGAGTATAGCACACAGTAAGCTATGGCTAAGACAACAAGACATTATAAATTATAAAATCAACAAAGAATTAAGGAACAGGAAACAAGCTAAAAACAGTCAAGGTGGAGTCTGAAGAGGTGTGCAGGCAGTGTTTGATCAGAACGTAGAGGAGTGAACAGTTCATTCCACCACTGGGGAGCTAGGATGGAGAAGCTCCACAGTCCGGACGAGCAGAGCGAAGTGGTCGAGCTGGAGTTTAGTGTTGTATTATGTCTTGCAGGTAGGAAGGGCTTGTCCTTTCGGCTGCAGCGTAGGCCAGGGTCAGAACTTTGAACCTGATCCTGGCGGCGACCGGCAGCCAGTGGACTGACCTCGGCAGGGGGGGTGATGTGTGAAAACTTTGGGAGGAGTAATCCAGGTGTGAGATAACCATGGTCTGGACGAGAAGCTGGGTCGAGTAGGTGGTCAGGTATGGTCGAATCCTCCTGATGTTGTACAGGAGGAACCTGCAGGACCGTGCTGTTGCCCTTATGTGCTCCATGAAGTCCAGCTGGTCATCCAGGACCATCCCCAGGTTCCTTGCAGAGCAGGAGGCAGCCACCATAGTACCGTCGACGGTGATGGAGAGGGCTTGCAATGGGGAGGTCCTGTGAGGTATGAAGCGCAGTTCCGTATTGTGAAGGTTGAGCTTCAGGTGATGAGTAGCCATCCACATTGAAATGTCAGCCAGGCAGGCTGATATCCTCTCCTTAACCTGTTAGGTAGAGGGGGGAATGAGAAATAGTGCTATATAAGAGAAATGTCCAATAAAAAAATAATGGTATACTGAAAAAAAAACAGTACAAGTCTAAATAATACATTAACCAAAATGTCAGTAACATGGCAAGTGTTGATGTATAAATCACTGTTAACATGCCCCTAAAACGCTATTACAGAAAGCAAGACTTGCATGCTAACAATTAATTCAGGGAGCAAAGATGCAAACTAAACAGGCGAGTCTTGAGTCTACGCCAGAAGATGGTCAGAAGGGCAGAAGGGCCAAGACCAGGGGCCTCATTTATAAAAAGTAGTTTCGATCAAATTTGATCTTACGTGTGGCGTACGTAAAAAATCACGACAAAGTAGTGATTTATAAAATTTCAACGTGACTCCATTTGACCGTGGAAATGGTCGTAGCTCCACGTCAGGTCTTCACTTGACATACGCACATTACCTGCTGGTTATGCCGAAGTATTGTAGGCTTGAGAGCCGCGCGTGAACGCTGATTTGGGATGGAAAATTATCGTTGTTGTTATCAGCCTACAAAATTAGTTTAATTCTAAATTGAAAAGGAAACTGATAGTCTAATTACTGAATTTTAAGTCTTCCTTACATTATATACCATTATTATTGCATTGCTTCTCAAGCTTCTGGATTTGAGAATTTTTTCATGTTCATTTTAATAAGTCTTTTGTTTTATTTATCCATTGTTTTTATATATTTTACTTTAACTGTGTAATAGGATTTTGCTGTAAAAAAAAGCTTTAAATAAAATTGCATTATTATTATTATTATAAATAACAACAGTGCGTATTTTGTACATTCTATATCTGCTGTGTACCATGCTTGAGAGATTGTGTTGGCTTAAACTAACAACAACAAAAAAAGTCTGCCAGTCTGCAAATATCAGGATTCCTAAATGCTTACGAAGGTAATCCCATATGCAAAAGGTCTGTAAAAATGATCATACTTGCAAAGTTTTTATAAAAAAGCATGTTGATTAGTAGCCTATTATATTATATATTTCTATACAATTCTTATACAATCTCTCAATGTTTTTTTTATAAGGAGTACCATGTATTAGGGAACTATTTAATTTTAGCAAGAAATGTATATGCTAGCTCTCTACCACATATTTATTTTATTTAAGTTTTGTATATGGCATATGTGATTTTTAAAAGATTTGTATAGACCTTTTGCATATGGGATTTGAATATTGCATTTAGGAATCCTGTTATTTGCAGACTGGCAGACTTTTTTTGTTGGTTTTATGAATGAAGTTCAACCATCGAGATAAAAAAAGAACTGGAGGCAGCTTCCGCTTACCAGTTCCATGGATTCCTTTGGGAGCTCATTGGGGCATGAAGCCAATTCAGTGGTCAACCCGTCATGTCTCTGCAGTCTATGGGCAATACACACAGACAGCGCACAGAATCATGGGAATCGCAGTTCATTACAGAAGTTAACAGGGAGACGCGGTTGTTTCCATTACAGATATGCTCGGTTTTCTCATGTTATACGTCTCAAAAGAACCGAAAACGACACGCCCTGATGGCTAGCTCACAAGCTAAATCCATTAATAATCATATTGCAGCCTATGCAGTATGTACTGATCTGAACAGACCTAGCTAACTTCAGCTAGTATAATACAAGTAATAGCCTACAAGTCTAGCCTAAAAATAGCAACCCACACAGATAAAGCAGAGACGAAGAAGCTCGAGAATTATACATCACATTGCATTAAAATGCAATTACAAAATAAGAAAGGTATTCTATGAATGTACTATAACTATAAGTATAAACTATAAGTACAATACCGGCAGTTTACCCATTCGCTTTATTTGACCGTGAAATAAAAATGGTGGATCTCCGTTTTGTCTCGTAATTCATCGGAGAAAATCGTAAAGTCACGTGGTGTGTAATCGCTGATTCGTAAAATAAGTGCGAATTTTCGGGGACTGGAATTTCGTAGAATAGATACGGATCGGCTGTGAGACCAGGTTGTCCAAATGGTTTCCATTCAAATATTAACATTGGTATACAGTTGAGGACAAAATGATTGGCCCCCCCTGTAAAGATGAGCAAAAAGGGTTATAAAAAATTCACCGTTTGGTGAATTAGCTTAATCTCACACTGAAAAAACAATAAGAATCCAACCTTTAATTGACGTTAATTTATTATGAGAAAAAAAAATCCCTCATCAAGAAATAATTATTTTTAACAAAACCACATTGGACACAATTATTGGCCCCCCTGCATTTATATATAGAATAAAGTAATAATTTTTAATATTTGGTCACATATCCTTTGCATGCCATGACTTCCTGATGTCTGTGACCCAACAACATCAAAAGACTCTTGATATCTTATTTTCTGGTACTCTTACAAGCGATACTATAACATCTCTGCATTTGAATGGATCTCTATGGGAATTGGGGGGTGGGACTAGATTTAGCTGTAAATTATGCTGGAACAGTATGGAATACATGGTTGGTAAAATGGCTGTAAGTCAACAAGGGTCTGAGGTATCAAACAAGCCTTAAACAATCACTCTGCTGCCAGATATGCAGTAGATATGGATGGATCACTTTAAGGGTTGTTTCTCCTGACAAATTTTCCTATTGAACTCTATGGAAAAATAAGTCAGGAGAAGAAACCCTTCAAGTTATTCATCCATATCTACTGCATATCTGGCAACAGAGTGATGGTTTAAAGCTTGTTTGATACGTCAGACCCTTGATGACTTACAGCCATTTAGCCAACCATGTGTTCCATACTGTTCCAGCATAATTTACAGCTAAATCTAGTCCCACCCCCCAATTCCCATAGAGATCCATTCAAATGCAGAGATGTTATAGTATTGCTTGTAAGAGTACCAGAAAATAAGATATCAAGAGTCTTTTGATGTTGTTGGGTCACAGACATCAGGAAGTCATGGCATGCAAAGGATATGTGACCAAATATTAAAAATTATTACTTTATTCTATATATAAATGCAGGGGGGCCAATAATTGTGTCCAATGTGGTTTTGTTAAAAATAATTATTTCTTGATGAGGGATTTTTTTTTCTCATAATAAATTAACGTCAATTAAAGGTTGGATTCTTCTTGTTTTTTCAGTGTGAGATTAAGCTAATTCACCAAACGGTGAATTTTTTATAACCCTTTTTGCTTATCTTTACGGGGGGGCCAATAATTTTGTCCTCAACTGTATGTATTTGAACATTGAACAGATGCTGAAATGTATTAGTGAGCTACAATGAAATGAATGTCAACGTAAAACTTTGTTCTCTGTTCTTGAAAATATATCTTTTAATGTTTTTATGCACCCCAATCGCTTAATTTATTACAAACATTCAGTAGGAAGTGTGTCACCTCTCAAACATGAGTCTCAAGGCATATCCGTACATGGCAGGTGATTATTAAGTGGTGTAATTTCACATATGACATCATCCTTGTGTCCTTCATTCTTGTTCACAGGGTTAATAGAACAGGGTTAGGCCAGACTGTGACATATTCACGCTCTGATACTTATTTCCAATTTCGCATTGATGCATGGATAGATCATAGTTATTTTATTTTATTACATGTTCCCCACTTGTACATAGATGGGGACTGGCAGCACTCTCTGGGGCCGTCACTGTTTCCCAACACAGGACCAAGCGCCCTTGCTTTAGCGTAAAGGAATGGAAGATACTGAGTTGCATTCATGGCCTATGTTTCCTGAGCATGAACATGCAGTCCAGTTACAACTCATTTACTACAATCATCTCTTTTTAACATTAAATATTCTACTTATTAACATTACTGTATTACTCTGAAAAACAACTCACTGTACTTTTTTCGCATTCAGTAATATATCAAGGTTGACAAAATGATGGCACAACAACATGAAATGATAGGTGAAAAAAGTCTAAATCAGTGGTCCCCAACCCTGCTTCTGGAGATCTACCGTCCTGTAGGTTTTCCTTTGAACCCTAATTTGGCTGATTCTGCTAATTAGCAACTCAACGAGATATCTAGTTGAATGAGGTGTGCTTTGTTAGGGTTGGAGTGAAAACCTACAGGACCGTAGATCTCCAGGAACAGGACTGGGGACCACTGGTCTAAATAATAGCCTGCCAGTGAACTGCCTTATCCCAGAGTGATAAGTATTTTGAGTTAAAGGGCAATGCACAGGAAGTGTTGGAATTCTTTCACTGTTTCAGTCCTGATATCGAAGGTCACATGGCTCATTGAAAGACAGGTTTCCTTTCCCAGAGGAATTCTCGGATGGATTTCATAGATTTGCTCCAAATACTCATCCAGCAAGCACATAACATTCTCATCACCTCCCTGTAACCCTGATTCAAATGTTCCCATGTTTCTGCAAGAGCAAATGAGATGCATTATAGTCTACCCCTCTTTCAAGGAGCAAACACTCAGAATGTTGCAGTCAGGCTGAAGCCTAATGGATTACCAGCTCAGTGGGTGTCCTGGAAAACTGTACCATGTGCCACCAAATAATACTGCCATGCCAGGCCA
Source organism: Synaphobranchus kaupii (assembly GCA_029718625.1). Classification (NCBI taxonomy): domain Eukaryota; kingdom Metazoa; phylum Chordata; class Actinopteri; order Anguilliformes; family Synaphobranchidae; genus Synaphobranchus; species Synaphobranchus kaupii. Next base: position 82,724,884 of record CM056376.1, on the reverse strand, counting down.
TGACTGTGAAGCCACAAAGCTGCTCCTATTCCAATCGTCCGCTCTTGATTTTGTATCCATTTAAAAACCCCTCTTGTTGAAGAGGATCTCCTGCTGTTGTTGGGCATTGCTTGTGAACAATTGGACGCAGGGCATTTTTTTCAGGGCCTATATAAGCTTTGATTTCCATCAGGCACCATTGCCGTCATCCCTGGCATGTGCTACCATAATTCCACCAAAGTTGGAAATGTGTGTTGTGACATGACAAAATATTGTGCAAGGAAATTTGCCTGCCTTTGCATTTGTGTTTTCTCTTATTCGGTTATTCATTTTGGATGCTGAAGAAACAAAGAGAAGAAGCCTCTATCTTACTGGTTCGCCTGAATGTGTTTATGTGTTTAACAGGCTAGATATGAGCTGCGCTTTCAGTCCCCGAATCTGTGGCTCAGAGCCAGAGGCAAAGGCAGGTTGACTTGATGCAACATTTACACAGTAATTTCAACATTATGCAACTGTTTGTTCTGGGGGTGTAATTAACTGTAAGTTGGACCACAGTGATACTATCAAAACATACAGTCCACTACCCTACCCCACGTGTTTGTTTTGCAGATTTAAACACACTGGGCCTCATTCATGAAACGTTCCTAAATATACAGTTACGTACGAAATAAGTCGATACGAAAAATTTACGCAAACGCCTCATCGGATGGAGCCTTGATGTGTAGGCTACGTGTGCATACGGCACCGATAACATTGGACAGGAAAGATCAGCCATTGTAACACTGGCTACAGACCAGTAAGGCAATTTAAAGCATATTTTTTTCCTTGGTCAAACGTGTGTTTTAAATATAGCATATTTAATATTTAACGTGGGAGCACTCATTACGTTATGAGTCTAATTAAACAAGTTCATAGCCTATTGATTAATTGGCATCATCTAAAGTGTTTGCTTTTTACAATCGTAATATATTAGCTACGTTTTGCATTGTGCATTTCAGAGGCTATATTTTCTCATGTGAATTTAATAGAAAGCAAAAATGAATTCAAGTTTGAATTGATATTGAGAAGCTACATTTAGTGGCATTTTGAATTTACGTATGGGGTACGCGTGGTCCTGAGCAGGTGTAAAGTTTGTTTGTATGGACGAACAAATATCAGATATGAAAACGTTGATGAATGCCAAAATACGGACACATTTGCTAATACGAACGATTTATGTACAAATTCGTTCTGCTCACGTTACATGAATGAGGCCCATTGTGTTTAGCTGGAACAGGGCACTGATGGACAAACACGCTAAGTTAATGATGTAGCAGCTAATAAGCTGCTGTTCTCTATAACTGAAAAAGAGAACATCTGGAACACGTGTAAGTGGAAAAATCTTGTGGTCAAAAATATTTGGAATATACACTGCCTGGCCAAAAAAAAGTCACACACTGTAATATTTTGTTGGACCGCCTTTAGCTTTGATTACGGTGCGCATTCCTCGTGGAATTGTTTAGACAACCTTATGCAATCATCACAACATTTATTTCCGTCCAGAGTTGCATTCATTTTTGGCTGAGATCTCTCTTTCACAATTTGAGCCCGATGAATCTTGGCATTGTCATCCTGGAATATGCCCATTGATGGGATAACCTAGTCATTCAGTACATTCAGGTACTCAGCTGACTTCATTTTATTGCTGCATAACGTTGCTGAGCCTAGACCTGACCAATTGAAGCAACCCCAGATAATAACACTGCCTCCAGAGGCTTGTACAGTGGGCACTATGCATGACGGGTGCAATGGCAACTTTTTTTTTGGCCAGGCAGTGTACACATCTACTGAATACACATCCAGAGGTTGACCGTCTTGGTAAATTAGGTGTGCTTATCCCGTTAAAACCCTGTGCATCTTTGTGGCAGGTGACTTCACATGGGATATCCAATGTTCACCTCCAATGATTTTCATAAAACCTGCTAACTTAATTTAATTAATCAAATCTTTTAGTATACTTGCTTGTCTTCTAGGATATGCATTTCAATGGAACTGTCACTGTCAATGGAATCACCAGATTTGATGACATGAAGCTGAGGTATATTTGCACAGTGTTATTGCCAGCAATCAATGCATTGTGCAATCATCAGAATTAATAAATGGATTTGTCCTCTGATAATGTGAACTATTTCATAACGGCCTGGAATTTTTCTCGAGAAGTTTTTAAGGGGGAAACTTGAAAACTTCCCAAGAGAAATTCCAATTTGGTGACTCCAGTAGGCCATTGGTTCCAGTGGAGCTGTACACAGGCCTCCTGCAAGCAAATCAATTTGTTCCTTATCTCTGATTGGCTCACAGCCCATAGACTATTGCTGTACTCTAATGGTATTGCCAAGTTTCCTGTCACTTAATCTTCACTCTTGATGGACATTCTGTTTGGCTGGAATGAGTTATTGGCAGCTTAAAGCATATTGCGGCCTTTCAGTACAATGGGCTGAATTAAAGAAAAATAGTCACATTCACTAAGCATTCAAATGCGGACCTGAGTGAAGCAACGGGTCACATTCATTTGATGTTGAAATGCTTAAACCATTTTCCAGAATCCCAGGCTAACTGACTTGAAGTTCTTCAGACTGTTTCAGAAAACATTTAAATTCATCTGTGTAAATAAAAGGCAGTGGTGTATCCAAATATCTGCCAGATATCTATTTTAACAGAGTGATGGGACGTTTGCCCCAAAATACTTAATAACTTTTTCCCAATAACAGAGTGGTTCTTCTGTGTTGTTCAGCAGCTAATTTGATTCCCACCCCTCTTTGAAGATAGTTGTGGTGCATTCACACTTCATTGGGCCATTATTGATTCCCCTCAATGTAAGAAATCCATACTTCATCATCATGTATTGGGCAACATGGTATTGAATGTTTAAAAAATGTTTTGAAACTGAAAAACACTCAACTGTCACTGGTTCTTGTGTGTTCCAAGAGTACATACTACTCCCTTATCTCAAGGCAATATGCCATCCCCAACACTAGCTGCAGCACAAGTTTAAGAGATAAATGACATTCCATTTAGCCCTGCTCAGTGTGTGGTGTCCAGCGTCCAAGAGGTTCTGTTGTTATGTTACGAATGAAAGAGTGTTTAAGAATGAAAAGACACCGTGTTCAAATCTGAGGGCAGTTTACTACGTTATAATATGTCTGTGTAGTACTGCATTCCATTGCTGTATTTTAAAAAAAAAGGTGCTACCAGCATTAATCTGTGTAGAATGATAATTTATTGTCTGTGATGTGGCAACAGCAGGGGTGGTGCATCCACCATTGACTAACAGAATTTTCCTGTATTTAAAATTTTGACTTTGTTTAGGAAAAATCACCTGGTGATGTTGAAACTAGGCCAAATCTTCTACTATAGGCTACACCACTGCCATTAACAATGTTAGTTTGTTGACAAATCAAGTTGTTACCAACTATCAAGCTTTATTTTTTTGTACCAGGAGCCCATAACAGTGATAGCATAGGCCTAGCCTACTCTATCTGTGATATTTTACAATGATAGTCCAGATTAAAAACAAACACACCACCCTTTTCAGGATACATCCAATTGGTCCAGCACGGTTTATGCAATATTTGTGTCTGGTCTCTGGAAGGTTTTCCTCAATATACCGCCCGATAACCCATTATTCCATATGGTAGAAGTTAAAAGCTGCACACAAGGGAAACGCTCCAGATCCTAGCCAGCACATTTCACATGCTGTCGCTTTAAAATAACCACGTAGCCTAACCACCGCTCCCTAAAAGGATGGAATTTGCGTAGGATAGTTGAGTACCGAAATATAAAAAAAATATTATACATTGCCGATTTAAGCCTTATTTTATCGTAACGTTACGTTAGTTTAAATTGGGAACATGTATGCATGTCACTGTCGTATGCAGTATGTACTATGGTCGCGCGCCCCTCCCTGCGCAGACTCCGTGCGCTCCGCTCCGCTGTCAGGGTGAGAATACTGACAGTATGGCGGCAGAGCACTGTTGGAGGGATGCTGTTGTTGCCGACGATGTCTCTCCACCCAGCAGAATGTGAACGAGATATTAACTGCAAACGGAAAGGAATTAAAAAGGGCCTGACGCCGTGATCTCCTACATCGCCGACATGGCAAGGCTGGCCGATTACTTCGTGGTGGTTGGTTACGACCTCGATAAGAGGGGTGAGTTTTGAAGTCTCTTCCTAACTAGGCTAGTAAACAGGAGGCGGAGGTACTAAGGGAGGCGGGGACCGGCCGGGACGGGCCGACCTCCGGGATCTCGGCTTCGGCCGGCGGTTCAACTGTCGACCGCGGATGTCCAGGGCCCCTATTGCAACGGACATAATCAAATCCCTTTGTTTCTATTCCGAAAAAGAGAGATACACCGAACAGATCGCACAATTCTAATGGAGTATCGCTAGTGGTGCCGCTGTTGTCATGTTCAGGATATGTGATATTTTAAAGAGGGGCGGTGTTAGATTGCGATCGGATCATTCAGAACCGACGGTGGACACTTGGCTTGTTATCTTATAATGGTTAGCTCGCCAACAGACCAGGCGAATACATTAGCTATGTTAACACGAACGTCAGCTTGTTTGGCAAAGGTGTCGCCTGTTTGGGTAACGAAAAATGATCAATGCGAGAACAGATCGCGAACTGGCACGCAGTTGAAATACACTGTCACTTACAACTGAAGACTAGTGAAAATAAAAGTAAAACAGCGTACGTATATGCTGCATTTGAGAGCTTCTTACTGTCCGTGGAATACACACTTGGCGATGCAAATTAGATCCATTCTAAATCTATACACTATTGCTTTAAAAAAATGTCCATTCATTGTGGATAACGTGTAGCGGATTTGATCCTTGCAGGAATATGTGTTGAATTGTTAACTGAATATCATTGCTTGCTGTTGTGCTGAGATGCTAAGCAGGATCTTGTATGTGACTGCTCTCTCTGTCGCTCCCTTATATGTGGCCTAGATTCCTAGTTTAGTTACCGTAGGGTGGCTTGTGATCATGAAAAATTCATGCCCCCTTCAGAAGGTGGTTCGCTGAATTTTCCGAGCCAGTCAGTTGGAAATGAGTAACTTGGTGCTCTGTCCTATTTTTAGATCGGATTCAGGCTATAGCATTAATACAATATTTGAAAAAGCAGCGTGTGTAACGTGACTAGCTCAACCTCAGTGTCTTAAAGCAAGTCTCCATACATGTGGAAAATGAAGGGTTGTGTGCTTCTAGTGGAGCTACCCTGCTGGGTACGTTTTCCGTACAGCTCAGCATACCATACAATACCATACCTGCAGTGTGCACTCGCAAACAGCAGGTTTACTTTGCACGCACGTTGCAAATTTGTCTCACTATTAAATCCATGTCCACAGAGAAAAAAACATCTGCTTAGCAGATATAATAATTGTACATTTATAAAAGGGGGTGGGGCTATGCCATTTTTCTCGCATACCCTACAGTTTTAGAAGAAGCAAATCAATACAAATATAGATTAGAATGTCAGTTTATGGTTGCTAAAGCAACAATACATTTTTGCTTTAAGAGTAATGTTTTTTTGTTTTTCATCATGAGCCAGTCTTGCCAGTAAATTGCAGAGGTGATGACTTGTCATAATGTGAATGAAAAGTTGAAAATTGATAGTGCAGTTGGCCTTTCTGCAGCTTGTCAGGATATCTGTTGAATGTTTGTTCTTGCCTATTTCAGACTTTATCCTTAAGGTGATCTCAACAGGAAGCAATTCTTGTCCCATGCCACCGACCCTGGTGCTCTGACTCTGTAGCCAAGGGCCGGAAGGTGGAGCCGTACGGAGGTGTCGAAATGTAGCCACATGTGTTTTGACTGTTGCCAAGTAACAGCGGGGGGAGGTTTCACAAGCGTTGAGGCTGGTGCGCGGGGCATGGTGCGCGAGCCGTGGCATCTGTGATAGCGTAATCCCCGTCTCTAGACGTGCCTGTGACGCCTTCGGACAAACTGAAGTGAAAACTTTTACCCGCCCGCTAATCGGCGGCTGCGATGCCCGGCTGCAGGCGGCAGGTGCCATTGAGCCTGAGCCAAGCGGGAGCGGCACATGTTGTGACTCCTGGCGGTGCTATCTTAGCCGCGTGCAGAGGTCTGTGATCCTGTGCATCGTCCTGGCTCCAGACCTTTTATCATAGTGCAGAGCAGCTAGAGGTGAGATATCAGGGGAAGTTACAGAGTAAGCAATGTAGTGCAAGTCATGCAAGAACTTTAGTTCATACAATGCGGGGAGTGCAATACAATGTAAACACTGTAATGATGCAGAACAGCAGCTTCAGATTGGGCTGGACTAGAGCCGCTTGTGCTACTGCACATCTCATAAATTATTTGTTTGTCGGACGCCCTTATCCCGTTTGACTCTCACGTTTAAGTGTCATTATGTAACCCTTGCATACCACTGGTTTTCTTACTGGAGCAATTGTGCTAGGCTAAATCAATTTGCTTAAGGGTACAATGGCACATGCTAACAGAAGTACCGGAATCCCACATCCTCTGCTGGTCTGGAGCATGGTGTTTTGACCAGTGCTCTCCACGCTGCCTTGAATGTAGCTCTTCGCTGTGGCCGACGCCCTCCTCCTGGCACTGAAGACATGGCTGGGATCGAATTCTTTACCCTCTCAGAGGAGCTCTCGCTTCAGGCAGGAAGCGGGAATGGCAGTGCGGGGGACGAAAGCGTTCACGCGCTACCCGAGCTATCCCTGTCGGAGCCTTCGCTTTGATAACCAGGGGGAAACGGCCATCCAGCACGGGAAAGAAATTCTGATCCTGTGGTCCTTTTTTCTGACCCTTGTTTGTGGCTGCATTTGGCGGGGGGGGGGGGGTGCTTCCGCATTCATTCCATCTCAGACAAGTGCTCCCTGCCCTGGGGTTTGGCCCTGGGGGGGCTTGCATTCATTATTAATGACGGACAGGCAGTTCCCACCAACGCACCGTTGGATGCGGGCGGCCTCCTTGCTTCCTGTGCCCCGGCTTGCAAGACGCTGCTCTGGCATGTCAGGCTCTTCAGCTGTCAGGGGACAGGCCTTGAGCAGGGAGAGTAGCGAGCCGGCATTTCCCTTTTAACTCTTAGTGACCTGCAAATGTTTAGGTTTGAGGGAGGGGAGCCTCGGCCGAAAGACCAGTACACAACTCCCCCACATTCATCCGCACTTCCTACACTGTGAATCTGACTTTAGGCGCCATCTCCTGTCACCCCTCTCTCACACTGGCCCTACATGTACAGGTAGTGACTGTCTAAGCACTTGTCTGTTCGAGGCTTTTATTGTGACAGGTCCTCAAATGGAGGGAAAATGTGGAGGGGAGGAGTTTGCTGTCTTGGTTTGGAGTCCCGCTTCAAGAAATGCTTCTTTAAAAAAATAAAAAAACGGGCAGCTAACGACTGAACCATCCCATGGGCAATGCAATCGGCAATTGCGCTCTCCCTATGGAGCTACTGGCCACAGTCGGCACTGGCACAGTCTGGATTCAATCGAAGGCCGTGAGGCTCATCCATGCACCACAGTGTGGTGCCTTAACCGAATGAGCCATCCAGCAGCACCCAAGAAACTCTTCTGACCGTGTCTCCCAGATTATTCAGAATTGCTGCGTTGGCCGTTTGTACAAAATTTGAGTGTCATCCAGAGCTTCATGCGTATTGTCACTCAATTTTAGGGCGGCACGGTGGTGAAGTGGATAGCATTGTCGCCTCACAGCAAGAAGGTCCTGGGTTCGAATCCCAGACGGGACCCCTCTGTGTGGAGTTTGCATGTTCTCCCCGTGTCCGCGTGGGTTTCCTCCGGGTACTCCGGTTTCCCGCAATCCAAAAACATGCAGGTTAGGCTAATTGGGGGGGCGTTAACAGGGCTTTGCTGTAAAAGAGCATGTGTGCTCAGTCAACCTACCCTGTATAAATAAAGGTAAATAAATTTTGGCTCCCACCAAAGTGTCATGGGATGGGACTCGACCCTTACCTTGCGTTGTGGATTTTGGCCAGGCCTTGAATCTAATTCAGCGACTTTTTCCACGTGCACATATGTAGAGGCGCAGATGTTTTTGCAGGGACGAATAGGCGTTGAGACTCTCGGCGCGCCTGCCATCAAAAGTGGCGAGGCGGACGGGTCTTCCCTGGAATTCAGAGAATGTTTTTTTACCCCCCCCTTCTAAAGCCAGCAGTTTGCCATGTTCTGCGGTAAGCCTCTCTGTCATTCATATTCACCGTGAAGCCAGATTGCGTGTTGGTCACTGACACGAAAGCAGCCGCTGCTCTTTTGAATGCAGAATGTTTGCTACAGTTTAACTGCAACATCTGTCTGTTATCCATAATGTTATTATCTTCACCTGTATATCCCACATTATTTATTGATTATTTCCATGGAAGACTAGGTTAAATTTGCATTTTTCAAAACAGACTACCAGGAGGAGTTTTGTCCGTGGTCAGATTTAACTGTTGTTATAAGCTATATAATATTATAAAAAAAATATTTCTTATAATATAGGGGTCCATTGCTTGTGCTCCAATCTCCAGTCCTGAATGGAATGGTTGCAGGAGCTGTGTGGTGATTTGCAGAGAGAAACAGAGGCGGGCACTTCAAGTGAGAAAGGATTGACGAAAACCACAGGGGACCTGTGGCTAAACGCATTCACTCACAGAACAAAGCCCTGCAGCTCTGATTGGCTCCAATGTGTTTGGGCCAATCAGGCTCTGAATGCGTCGAGTGATGGCTGAAAAGCGAAAGACGCCCACGCAGAGAGGCCCCATCAGGGACCGCGCTCGTTCTCAGGGCAGGAGCAAATGAGCATTGGCTGGCTTCTGCGCCGCCCCCAAGGAGGAAAGGAGGAGGGCACTGTGATAATAGGCACTTTTCACTCATCTTCCATCTCACCAGTTTGGTCAGCCGTAGAGGGGGACGGAGAGGGCTGGAGGGGGCGGTTCTCGGTGGGATGCCTGCAGTAGTCAAAGGTCACTGCACCACTCTTCAACATGAAATGCATTTTCTCTGCTTCCTATTCAGTGTTTTTTACGCCTCTAAGTTGTTGGAGTTGGAAGCTTTTCCGCCTTTTCCAGAAAGATTCCAGAAGTTGACTTACTCTTATCTAGGTCGATATTGTCTTAATCCTTACTGGAATTTCATGCATCTCAACAGTTCCTTTGGCCCTCCAGTCAACTCAAAAGGGTCAATGATATGTTTAGAGGACTGGCCACTTGCTTCACTGTGTTTTCACAATTCAATGCAAGGGTTTGTCAATGAGGCTGAAATTGAATGCAATTCAATTTGCATTATGTTTAAAACTTTCACTGGGATTAATGATACTTTTATCTATTCACAGTCTTTAAAATGCTGTTTAATCTCAGTGTTTTTGTTCTACTTGAGAGCACATGGCCTACTCCGGGACTGCCTCTGATCTTGTGCTGTAGAGAGCCTCCCAGCTAATTAAGGGTAGTTTGACACATTTAGGCTGTGGTTAGCTTCAGATCAGGGCTGTGTCACAGAAGAGGTCTGTTCTGAATGTCTGTGCCACTGCTGAGTTCCTGCATGTGTGAGAGGAGACAGGAATGTAGTGGAAAATCTGTCAAATGCACAGTGTGACATGATCAAAATGTGAGGGACGTAATTCCAGAGAAGAGCAGGATTATTAAACGAGTTATTAAACTAAAGTTTATTTAAACAAAAAAAAAAAAAGTTTTAAAAACATTTAATACTTTTTCATGGTAGCTCCCTAAAATCCCAATGACCGTTTAGCCAGTAGCTCTCTTTTTTTTAATGTTGAGCAATGATAAGGCCGGGGTTGCATGCGATTATTCTCCTATGAATGTTTGCTGGTACCATGGAGCAAGGTGGCATCAGCAACCGCCAAATTACCACTCAAAGCCAGTGCTCAGTGATAAGCGATAACAGGTCAGTGCTCCTGATCCAATCGCATGGTTACGGGAAAAGTCACCCCGAGGGTTCATGTGGGACGTACAAGGTCTGTCCAAACCTCTCGCGGGCGTGGCGTCGCTTTGCCTTGCAGTAAATACTCGCATTGTTCCGATAGCAAATTTTTGACTTTGATGTTGACACCAGCTTTGGTACGTCAATATTGATACCAAATTGATACTACGGTAAACCACGGATGACCAAGAATTTCTCATAAAATTAAATGTAAACTTAACATACAGTACCGTTCAAAGGTTTAGAATCACTGAGACATTTTTGTTTTTGAAAGAATTTGATACTTCTAATCATCAAGGTAGCATTAAATTGATCAAAAAATACAGTCAAGACATTGATAATGTTACAAAACTACTATTTCAATTCATTATATTTTTACTTTAGCAATTGTGGCCATTTTTACACATAGTTCCCCCATTTTAGGGCACCAAAAGTAATTAATGCAAATTTAAATAAAGTCATCATATTTAATATTTGGTTGCATATCCTTTGCATGCTTCCAGGTGTCTGTGACCCAACAACAAAATACTGGGCGGTGGGACTAGATTGAGCAGTAAATTACATGGGAATAGTATGGAACACATGGTTGGCTAAATGGCTGTAACTCATCAAGGGTTTGAGGTATCAAACAAGCCTCAAACCATCACTCTGCTGCCAGATATGCAGTAGATATGGATGGATCACTTTAAGGGACTCATTTGCCTATTGGACTCTATGGAAAAATAAGTCTGAAATAAAGTTAGTCAAGACAGTTTGTATTTGTCAAATGACACTGGGGAAAGGGGTCTGAATTAACCTGCATGGAAGCACTTTGCAAACAAAAGCATTGCACTTATTCAAGCATCAAAATACCTTAATCTATACTTGGCATGTATCCATCTGTTATCATCAGACTCGATGGGATTTGAAGTCCCTGAAGAGATCATGGTGGTTGTTGGACAGATGCTTTGCTAGGCTTGTCACGATGTTACTATTTTGACACCTGCTTTAATTCCCTCTAAAACGCCGTTTGATTTGCACAATTTAAAATTATGTAGATAAAATGTTCTGATAAAATAAGATAAAATGCCCCACCTACAGAGGTTGCTGCCCTGCCTAAAAATATATAATGGCGATGTGAAAACGTTAGAAAACGAATTTGCTATCATTTAAAAATCCATAGACAATTTGTTTGCATCCACATCCACAATCACGCCAGGACACCCAAGGCTCCTGTCCCCAGTCTGGGGTCGCACCATCTCGCCACCCCGCCTACAAGACCTCCTGGGGGAAACACTGTATCTTCAAAAAACATACATATATTTTTTTTAAATACGGGCGCTGTAATAATGTTGTCCGGTTCGGCTTTATCATTGGTTTTGAAACACCAGAAACAAAAGCTGCATACACGTGCTGGTCGGAAGCTCCCATTTCGGAAGCTTTGAGGTCGGTTGCTAAAACAGCATTGCATTCACGTACTATTTAGTCTGATAATCAAACCTGGAAGACAAAAGGTAAACAAACATTGACTTGAGAAATGATGTGGATATGGCTGCTTTTTGTTTGAAAAACATTTTCTGCCTTTTTCTCCGAAAAACACTTTCTACGATGTTACAAGTTCATTATTATATTATAATATAATTTAGCCTACATTATATTTATATCATGTTTATAGTTTATATTCATTTACATTATATTTACATCTTATATTTGGCTACTCATAATAGTTGACATTAATCTGCCCAACTACAAACGTGTGATTAAGGGTGCATGATAACACAAAACTTGGTGTGTCCGTCATGTTGAAACGGCTAAAGGTAAGTAGGCTTACATTATATCTAGACTTTCCGACTTTACTATCTGACTTTAATTGGTGTTCATGTGAAATTTCCAAGCTGGAAAGTCTGGATATATCTGCTGCACGTGAACGCAGCAATTGCCTCTCTGGAACAGGCACTCACAGGCCACTATAGGTACGCCCACTACGCCAACATTCCCTTCAATTCTTAAAGGCACAGTATTTATTTTCCATAGAAAGCCATGTCAGGTGCATTTTTATAAAGTTTAAAATTTAGCAAAATGCTGGTATTGTACTGTTTTAAAATTTAGGTATTGCAGTACTTTTTTTCAGTATTGGTATATCGCGCAACCCTAGTACATGCATGCTTGGCGTCCGAGAGCCCAGCTGAAACACAATGGGTTTTACTGCTTTGACTCAGCATATTTTGGGCCAAAAGCACTTATTTCCCCCCTCAGAACCTCTTCCAGAGAAGTCAGTGCCGTTCGGTCACCGCATTAATCGGATTCCCACAGATCTCCTACTCCGAAGAGAGCCTGGCGTATAGGGCCTCTCGAGCCGAAGAGAGCTTAGCTTATAGAGCCTCTCAAGCCGAAGAGAGCCTGGTGTACAGGGCCTCTCCAGCCAAAGAGAGCCTGGTGTACAGGACCTGTTGAGCTGAAGAAAGCCTGGTGTACAGGACCTCTTGAGCTGAAGAGAGCCTGGTGTACAGGGTCTCTCAAGCCGAAGAGAGCCTGGTGTACAGGGTCTCTCAAGCCGAAGAGAGCCTGGTGTACAGGGCCTCTCGAGCTGAAGAAAGCCTGGTGTACAGGACCTCTTGAGCTGAAGAAAGCCTGGTGTACAGGACCTCTTGAGCTAAAGAGAGCCTGGTGTACAGGGCCTCTCGAGTTGAAGAGAGCCTGGTGTACAGGGCCTCTTGAGCTGAAGAGAGCCTGGTGTACAGGGCCTCTTGAGCTGAAGAGAGCCTGGTGTACAGGGCCTCTTGAGCTGAAGAGAGCCTGGTGTACAGGGCCTCTTGAGCTGAAGAGAGCCTGGTGTACAGGGCCTCTTGAGCTGAAGAGAGCCTGGTGTACAGGGCCTCTTGAGCCAAAGAGCTTAGCATATAGAGCCTCTCGAGCCGAAGAGAGCCTGTCATATAGGGCCTCTTGAGCCGAAGAGAGCTTAGCATATAGGGTAGGACTGCACGATTATGGGAAAAATTATAATCACGATTATTTTAGTCAATATTGAGATCTTGATTATTTAACACGATTATTCGTTGGTTTTCGGAACATAATACTTTTATTGCACTTTAACATTTTGAATGAACAGAATAATGCTTATATTTTATCTAACCCTAACCCTCAACTGTGAGGGAGGTAAAATAGGATTGCTTGATTTGATATAGAACACCAGAGAACAGGACCTCTCGAGCCGAAGAGAGCTTAGCATATAGGGCCTCTCAAGCCAAAGAGAGCCTGGCATATAGGGCCTCTCGAGCCAAGGAGAGCTTGGCTTATAGTGCCTCCTGAGCTGAAGAGAGCCTGGTGTGTATGGCCTATTGAGCCAAAGAGAGCCTGGTGTACAGGGCCACTAGAGCCAAAGAGAGCCTGGAGCATAGGGCAGGGCATAAAAGTAATGTTTCAACCACTGGTCAGAATGGCTTTTGGATTCTAAAAATCACTAGCCATTTTCAACATTTTACCAACCATATTACCTCTTACAATATAACACAACCTGGATGATTACCTGCCAATGTGGCTGCTAGAGTAGAAAATCTTATCAGCCTCAGTCAAAATCTTTCCAGCATTTGGCTGGTGGCGGGTGTTAATTTCACACCTTGGCATAGGACCTCTTGAGCCAAAGTGAGCTTAGCGTATAGGGCCTCTGGAGCTAAAAAGAGCCTGGCATATAGGGCCTCTCAAGCCGAAGAGAGCCTGGTGTACAGGGTCTCTGGAGACCTGTTTTAATTAACAGGAGTGCTGGTGCCAGGGAGCCCAGCCAAATGAATCCCTTTCAGAGGCGAACGCTGACTGGGTGTCTGCGCTGCGCCACGTCCCAGTAAGGCGTCGGGGCCCCTTGGGAGGGAGGGAGGGAGGGAGAGAGGCCGCATCCCCGGGTGCGTGCGCGGGTGTTTGAGTGCTCAACCTCCACTCTGAAGAGGAAGAGCGAGAAGACAGCAGGAAGCTGAGGTCGGCATGTAGAACGCGTGGCAGTCCTTATATAGAGACGCACAGCGCGGCTAGTCACTCTTCTCGTGATAGATGTATAAATCATTTATTTATGACAGAAGTGGGAACAGTAAAACAAAGACTTCTGTGGGTTGTGGGTTTTGTTTGTTTTGAGTATTCGGCTTACAGGTGTCCCTTCCTTGTGTCAGGTTTGTACACTTCAACTGGATAATATTTACAGTGCAAAATAAAAATCACAGTCTCGTCCGGTGAACATCTGATCAGCCCAGATATAATGGGAGGCTCCTGATTAACATTTCAGCAGTTAGATTTGTAGATGTGTTAAAGGCTGTGTGTGTGTGTGTGTGTGTGTGTGTGTGTGTGTGTGTGTGTGTGTGTGTGTGTGTGTGTGTGTGTGTGTGTGTGTGTGTGTGTGTGTGTGTGTGTGTGTGTGTGTGTGTGTGTGTGTGTGTGTGTGTGTGTGTGTGTGTCCATCTGTCTTTGTGTGTCTGCCTGCCTGTCTGTGTGTGTGTGTGTGTTTTGTAACAAAGTTGTAGAGAAAAATATGCTGTACACTGAGAGGTTCAGTACAGTCTGGTCTGGCCATTGATGTGGAGCACAGGAAGTGGGAGGGCCAAGATTTACTGCTGTACATTTTCTGAATGACCCCAGCAGATCACAAGGGGCCAGAGGTCAAGAGGCTTATTGTATGAGACTATGGAGCAGCACCAAGCTGGATACACTGACGTGATATTAATTTCCCGGTTTTTCTTTTAGCTTTGTGCAAATGTGATCGCAAAAAAAGTGAAAAGAACTGAATATATATCTGAATATATCAAAACTAGAAACTTTTTTGCAGAAGGGAAAATGTAAAATTTACTTAAAAATATACAGTGTAACAACATGGTACTTTACGCTGCACAAAAAACAGACATAAAAGGGCTTTGACAAGGAAACGGCTCGCCCATAGCCTCTGCAGTGACCGTCAGGCTCCACTCATTTTGATGCACTTTGCTCCTGTCCTGCATTGAAAGGTTCTACATTCAGATACGACAAATCCGAACGGGGCATGTATCCGACAGGACGCTCCCCGCTTGTGAAGGCGCGGCCCGTCTCACGATCGGTGGGGACGCTGCCTCGAGGGGGAGCCACCGCCCAAGGCCCGCTAATCCAGGCGTGGCCGCTGGAGGCTCCCGACGCTGTTATGGACAGAAAGGCGTTAGAGCCCGTGGGCCGCCCCTTAAGCCGAAGTGGAGGGGGAGAGCGGAGAGGAGGGATAATCGGGATTACGGAATCTGCGAGGTGGAGGCTTCCACAGGCTTCCCCCGCACATGCTCACACCTCGCCACATTTCTCTTCTTTATCTCCCCCTTGATGTTTGCCGCATCCTGCTCTGAGGGATGGACGTCCCGTTTCAGTTGACCGGCTAGAGCGCGGACCCGCGTGCCCCTGAGGTAATCTCGGCAGCTCCCCCGGCCCGACCTTTCCAGGAATGGTCACGCGAGGTTTCTGTAAACATTCCGCAAGGCTGGAAAATGCGTGTTGTTGACACTTGTCAGCAACGTGAAAATTTGGCCGGGCATAGCAATGGGAGTGGCTTGGTCATCGATGGGGTGATTCTGCACATCCGAAACCAATTGCTCTCCGCGCGCACTCCCCTGTGTGTTCAGGACAGTCAATTAGTTCCAATGGGTCCATGTTGGTTCAGTCCCCTGTGTGACCAGTTATCCAAGAGAAACAAATCTGTAAAGTATGGATTGACTGAAATGGTCTATTTGAACGAATGTGACCTGATTCATTATTGGATTAGACTGCAGAGACCCACCCTCTGTATTTCTCTTATAAGCCTCTCACAGTGATATCATAGCAGTAATGGCGTCCATGAGGGGCCACAGGTTTTTTTTGTTTGTTTAAAGGACAGCGAGACAGCCCACCCTCGTTTTGTATTTTTGGCCATTTGAGTATTAATAAGAATAGTCAAATTTTTTTGGTCATAAATATGACTTCCTGTTGGTTGAGTAAGAGTTGAGAAAGGATGTGACTGCAGATTTATGTGCAAGGTAAGGTCCTCTCTCCTTGTACAAAACACAGTTGGAAATAATGTAAGTGCATACCACATTAAAATTATGACTAATGCACACAAACCCTCAAACCAGAGAGATAAGGCATGAAATATATTCAATCATGGCCAAATGTACTATTAAAGTGAGTTTTCAGGCTCTCATTGCAAATGGATTGCAGTTAAAATGCAACCCCAAGTCTGGTTATTTATTCATTTGCTGAGTCTCATGCCATTATAATTTCAATCTGGCCGTGATTGGCCATGGATGCACTTCCTCTAAGTACAGGCAAGGCTTTCATGGGCTGGCGTGGAAGTAGAGCAGTATCTTCCTAAATCCAGGCATGGCCTCCATTTCCTTAATGACTTAATCCATTTGCAGCGGGCACATGCCGACAGGAAGGACGCAAGGGGAAACCGCTCGCTTGGATCCCTGCGCGCTCTGATACGGCACAGAGCCAATGGCGAGCTATTCAGTCCCTGCATGAGTCGTGTCAGTTGTCAGTGTGCATTTGCTTTGGTCCTCTGCGTCGGAGGCAGAGGTGAACAAACTGAAACACCGCGACCGAGACCTGCAGCAGGAAGGAGCTTTTTTCGGAAGGGGGGTGGGGGGAACCATGTTTGCGCCATTGCCAGGGCAAAGAGCTGCTGTGTCACCGCGGTTTTGAAGCGGGCTGTGATGCTGTGGTCGCAGAGAGGGCCTTCATCCAGGAAGTTCAGTCGGCTCCGACCATGCTGAAAAGCATGGTCTTCGGAATGCTCCTGCAGTAGTCTGCTGAGAACCAATCTTTAGTGTACTTTGCAGCTGTAGGCCTATGTCTGACTGGATTAACCAATCATTTGAGAATAATTTCCAGGGAACGATTTCAATTGGATGCCCAGTGCACAACGCAAGCAAGTGGCCTATCCAAGAATGATTTAGAAATGCTTTGTATGCTCAAGCCAACAGTTTCTTACCTGCTCTGTGAACAAATCGAGGTGCCTATAAAACAAGTATGATCAGGGTTGCATACTAGGCTGGGCCTAAAATTGTCATCACTGTATTTATTAATATTTATTTATTATTATTTTTTAATTCATTAATAATAATCTCAATATTTAAAAAAATGTTAACCAATAACCAGACAAGCTCTAATCTGGAACAAAAGAACATTTAAGCATTTGTTTTCACCATGTTCTGAAAGATGGAACGTAATAACTGCTCGCTAAAAATTCTGATCTTACTTTCTCAAAAAGGAAACTGCAGGTTAATCTCATAACGAATGTTGCCAATGTGTGTTGAATACAGAGAAAGTGAAAGCTACCGTCTTAAGAAAAGCACTAGACGGATGTGATGCGCGATGTAGCTACGTGTTCTGAAAGTAAGCCTTGGGGTGGTTCTTGCAGTGTGTTAATATACACAGCATTGGCGAGGGAACATTGAAAGGGGAACTGCAGTGTATGGACACACAGGTGACTCCCGACCACATTAAACTGCTTCTAGCACTGCTAATGAATAAATGCACGTCAGTGTGTCGGGAAAACATTAAAATGTACCATTTTTTTAAAAAGGTACCATTTTCATTTCATAATGCTGCTCCCTCAGAAGCTAATTTTATACAAACCAAACATGCAGCTACACAGGGAGAAGTATTACCATTTTTTAACAAATAAAATCTCTTGTTGATTTTTCTCAAAGCAATTTCCTCGACCTTGGAAGCGCCGCTCTCCTCACGGTCACTGTTACTGTCAGAGCTGCTCATCTTGGCGTCTCTCTCGCTCAGCAGGCTCAGCTGTTCGGTGTTGTGTGTGTGTGTGTGTGTGTGTGTGTGTGTACATCTACAATGTGCAAGCTGTTGCATAAACCTATTCCTGTGTCGTGATTGGCTACCCATGCTGTAGTTTTCTGCATGTGAGCTAGGTGATGTAGGCTGAGGAAAACAGACACTGCTGCATGCCAAAAAATGGCTATCGAGAATAACTCTCAAAGGTGTATTATTGTCATACTGGCGAATTTTATCACGGTACTTATCAAGGTGGTTTAATTGCCCAGCCCCAGTCCTTACCGATATTCACACAGGAACACATTCCATGCTCTTCCTAAACCCTGGTGAATGGCACAAGGCCATTTGGTGTACCCAGCATGCAGTAATGTGACTCCTCCTTGCTGTAAACAGAATGTCCCATCTTTATTGGCACAGTTACCCAACAGAGACGCCTGATACGGATAGTGAAACAGCGGTCAGTTTGTCACAGGCATTGCCGTGTTTGTCGAAACCGTTCTGAAAGCCTAATCCCATTCCTTGTTGCCATGGCAAAACTCCCCAAAACTGTATAGTTTCGCCAGTATAAGATGAGTAGAGCAAAGCTTTATTGTGTTCTTGCACAGTGTTCTTATTGTGAAGCGCACTGCCGTGCGGTCGCCAAGAACAAAGGCCCGGTCCAGGTGCTGCACCTGGTCTTGCTTCGCAGAGTCGACCGTGCGGTTGACTGTTTGTCTCCCAGGCCGTTTCACATCCACGCTGTGGAATTCCTCAGCGGCAAGCCATCGGCGTCACCCGTTAGTGTCGGTTCTGCACGGCCAAGTAGGGCCGCTAAGTCCGTGTCCAGTCCCGCCATTACCGCCCCAGCTGAAGCAGTGTGTTTTTGGCAGCATGCTCTGTCCCTCTGTTCCCACTTAAGTCTTTTTTTGGACGTGCACGTGTTTGCTGATAATGCTTTTCACACATGCACCCACCCTTTGCTCCTGTAAGAATGGTCGTTGACAGGGCCGTTTCTAGACTGCTTTGATTGGGGGGGGGGGGGGGGCATGAAGAGATGTTGGTGGGGCGCAAGGGTGGGACGAAGTAGCGGGGGGGTCTGGGGGTCCTCCCACAGAAAAATTTGAGCCTTTTAAAACTTATTTCCTGCATTTATACACAACCTCACACAGGGCATTTTCTAAAATAAAAGGTTTCATTTATGAACATTTTGAAGAATTTTTTTTTTTTTTTCCAAAGCGCTAAAGCATAGGCTAATCAGTACATTACATTGCCCCCCCTTGCCCCCCCCCCCCCCCCACCCCCTAAAAACGGCCCTGGTCGTTGAAGAGAGAACAGAGAGATTGCTGGGGAGTTATGGAGAGGCTGAGGTGGTCTCCTTCAGCGCGGATCAGCAATCTAAGGCCCTTTTTTCACTTCCCTGTAGGTCTGATTGTTGCACCGGGTGGCTTTAGTCCCTGATTCGGTCTTACTTGAAAAAAGATTCTACAACTGGAGAGCGTTTGAAGATGTCTGAAGTACCAAAACGTGCTTATGGGGAAAGAAAGGTCGCTAAAGGGTTAAGCGCAGCAACCCTCAAATCTGTCACTCAAGGCCAGTTGAATCGTTGTTGGTTTTCATTCGTCTCCTCCGATTAGGAACTGATTTAGAAGTAGGACCCCCCCCCCCGGGTGATGGAATCTCTGGCCAATCAGTGATATTAATTAAGCAGTTAATTGTCTGGTAGAAAAGAAAATCAACAGTGCCATTGGCGTCAAGGCCCAGATCTGATTATTCCTGGTTTAGGTCAAATTGATCAAAATCCCATTGCAGAACATTTTGGGTGAGTTAAAATTTTGGAAAGTCGATCATTACCCAAATTATTTTGAAAACTATGATTGTCACGGGCAGAGCAGAAGATATAATCAGGATCAAGAGTCGCTTAGACTGACATTTAAAGTCTCTTGTCACTTGTTTCAATTATTATTACATAATTAAAATACTAGAAAATCAGACATGCTTGTGTTTTCACAGCAATGCATCACTGGGAAATCTAAGTATCTGTTGCAGACAAAGGAAAATAAACACCACATGGTTGAATGAATCGATGATCAGACATGCACCCATGGTCATAAAGTGAACCAATTTATCTGTAATGAATAAAAACACATAAATCGATATTCAGTCTAAAAAGGCTTTGCAAAAACAGTTCTGTCTGAGGCAGGCTGCTAGACATTTTACAAGGCAATTGTAACAAATAGGCATCACTAAAATAGATGTGCTGGCAACAAACATTGTTCCTTATTTTGGGTAACACATTAAGATTTGTAAGCTTGTGTTGTGTTTTTCATGCACAATGCCATGACTTTGTCGATTGCTTGATTAAATGGAAAAATGTGTGAAAGCTTGTTCTCAAAATTGTAACGACGTTAAGAACTAAGCATACATTTAGGGCATTGGTCTGCTCTTGAAAGTACAAAAATCTATTTATATTATTTTTTATTCTGTTATTATTTGTTATGTATAATAATATTATTCTATATTATTATATGATTATTATTGAATTAATAATGAACTGTTACCAAATATGGTAAATTCAGTAGGCTAGTTATGGAAATAGACAGGGGAAGCACTATAGATACTGTGAAAGATGTGGCCATGTGCCCTGCAGATGCAGAAGTTCTTTATTAACGGGACCAGGTTCTCCTTGGATGCTTACCAGGGCCTTTTCACCTACTGGCCAGAGTGGATGCTTACCAGGGCCTTTTCACCTACTGGCCAGAGTGGATGTTTACCAGGGCCTTTTCACCTACTGGCCAGAGTGGCTTGTGGATTCTGAAAATCACCAGCAATTTTCAACATTTTACCAGCCATATTAATTGGTTAGAAATCTTACCAGCCACAAATGTTAATTTCACTCTCTGATGCTTGCAGTTTCAGAGTGGGCGAGAGAATTGGCTAGAACCACATTAAGCTTTGTAGTCTGACTGTACATAGTTATGTCGCTCTGCTTGGACGATGGCCTATAGGTCAACCTGGATGTGGAAATGTGGAAAGTAGACCTCATACTTACCTTTAGCTTAGCTTTACCTGTAGTCCTACAGTTAGGTTTGAATGAAGCACTTAATAAGAATTTCCCTATTGCATCATAAATCTGTAAATGGACCATACAGAAAAAAGTAAGGTGAGTAAATTACATAGGGGTATGTCCAGAGCAAATAGGCCTTAAAAAGAATATAATTTTGGCCCAGCACAGAACATCCATATGGAAGAAGAAAGCTTCAGAAGCTTTTAAGTATTTTGTAGCCGTAGGTTGGGTATAACTGCAGTGTATTTAGGGTCACAGGTTTTTTCCGGTAGCTATGCTAGCTTCTTTTTCGGATTGCGACCAGAAAGTCCACATTTGAGTGCTGAGGGGACCGAACGCCGTGAAAGAGGGAAACTCCTGGTCAGACCGCAGTGGCAGGGCATGTGGGAGGATGAACTGGAGAGAGGCTGATAGGAGCAGCGGTTACCACAGGAAATGTTTGTGGGCTCTTGGTGCGGACCGCGCTGCCCGTGCACTGGCAGGCTGGGCCGGAGACACTCCGTCTTTCAGCGAGCGGGCAAAACGCCGACAGGGCTACTGGCATCACACGACGCCTTCCCCCTCGCTTCCCTGAAGCGTACAGGGTACTAGGCCCCGCGTGAAAACATTCCTGTACCACGCTGCTGTAGACGCAGACGCATTCCTCGGTCTGCGGCTGAGACTGAGGCAGTCTCAGTCATCCCGTCATGTGATATCATCTTGGCGCACGCTGCGTCATAGCTGTTGTTGTTTATCTGTCCGAAAGACTTAAACTGTGCCTGTACAGACATTACTACTGTGGTACAACTTGCAGGAGAGGTGAGAAGCCCAAATGGGCTTACATTCAAACCTACTTTTGAAAATAATTGCAAATATTTTCAATTTAATTGACAACTTAAAGGTACGTGAAAAAGTATCATAAAAATGTCAACTTGTTGTATTAAGCAACATGTTATAGTTGAATATTACGCCAGTAGGTCTATGGAAATTAATCTGGTGTTGGGTTTAACTCCTTTGTGTAGATTTGGTCAATTTCCACCTATTTAAGGAGTGTTCTATTTAAGGCTTTATAACTTCTGGTGTGATTATCACAGAAACTTGGAAAATGCCTTGAATGAAACAAGACAGCTTAGTTAGTTTATTTTCATAATTTTGGTCAAAATAAAGTGCCACAAATCTTGGCAAAAATGCAAAAAAAAAAAAAAGTTCTTTAGTTTGCAATGAAATACTGAGAGCTACATATCTAAATAGGTAAAACTATACATTTCCTGGATCACAGACTCCTTGTCCACAAGTTTGACAAATCTGAAACGTTATTTCGGTCGATTATTCCTCCCCTTTAATAATACCAATTGGTATTGTATTTTATATCGCTGGAAAGCCTGATTAGTCACCTTTACAATGAGGTACAACTTGTAAGGATCATGCATTCGTGGAATAAGCAACACAGCTAACCGTGTGGGTAGCAGCCCAAAAAAATGTGCCAAAATCCCCTGCAATATTCTTCTGTTGGTATTCACTCTCGTTTTGAGTTGCTTGGTGGATTGGATGATTGCACTCTCCCACAGTAATAAGGAAAAAACAACACATATTGGCCATTTTTACACTTTATTCATTTTACACTGTCAGGGACCTCAGTAGCGTGTGGAAGATCCATACGCAGTCACAACAGCTTGGCACCTCCTCCTCATGCTGGTCACCAGCCTGGTCACACACTGCTGTGGGATGGCATCCCATTCCTCAACCAGGATTTGCCGCAAGTCAGCCAACATGGTTGCGTTGGTCACTCTGGCACGTACAGCACGCCCAAGGTGATCCCACAGGTGTTCAATTGGGTTGAGGTCTGGACTCACGGCAGGCCATTCCATCCTCTCCACTCCAAAATTCTGGAGGTACTCTGTGCTGATCCTGGCTCTGTGGGGGCGAGCGTTGTCATCCTGGAGGATGGAGTTAGGTCCCAGATTCTGGAGATATGGGATCGCCACTGGCTCCAGAATCTCATTCCGATATCACACTGCATTGAGATTGCCTTCAATGATGACACGTTCTGTTTTGCCTGTGAGAGAGATACCGCCCCACACCATGACACTGCCCCCATTGAAAGGTGTCACGCGATCTGTGCAGCAATCTGCCTAGCGTTCTCCACGCCGTCTCCATACTTTGATCCTGCCATCCAGCTTCCGCAGACAGAACCTTGATTCATCACTGAACATGACGTTGCCCCACATTCTTAGGTTCCACTGTCGGTGCTGTCGACACCAGCGCAAACGGGCCTGACGGTGAAGGGCAGTCATTGCAGGCTTCCTGGCAGCCTTATAAGCACAAAGACCGGCCATGTGCAGTCTGTTCCTCACCGTCTGATCAGAGATCTGTCTGTGGTACCGTTGTGCAAATCTTGCCTGTAAATCTCTGGAAGAAAGCCTACGGTTCCTCAGTGAAGCAAGGGTGAGGAACCGGTCTTCTTGGGGTGTTGTCTTCCTGGGACGGCCACTTCGTGGTCTGTCTTTGACTTCACCAAGGGACAAACGTGGCATGTTTATGCTTGGAGCACACACAAACTCAACAAAGTTGCAGGACCCATGCACACAAGTGCTGTCAATTAGGTGCCAGTCACACACCTGTGACTGGCATACACCTGCCAGCACTTGATGCTCAAAACGAGAGTGAATACCAACAGAAGAATATTGCAGGGGATTTTGGCACATTTTTTTGGGCCGCTACCCACACGGTTAGCTGTGTTGCTCATTCCACGAATGCATGAGCCTTACAAGTTGTACCTTGTTGTAAAGGTGACTAATCAGGCTTTCCAACGATATACAATACAATACCAATTGGTATTATTAAGGGGAGGAATAATCGACCGAAATAACGTTTCCGAACTTTTTTTGAGGAGTTTAGTAAAGATTTGTGTTGTAAAATGTAGGCAGTGTACCCTGTCCCTTACTGTCTCCAAATCTATACAAATGGCTAAATTGTGCACTTATTATCATAAAATAATCATATATTTAACTACAAATCAAATATTTTGGCTCATAAAACTCACTTTTGCATCATTTTCAAGTGGGAATTACTATATTTTAATCAGTATAGGGGGATAGATATCTATGGGTCCAAAAACCTATCGAAAGCCAGTCATAAAATAAATTAAATATTTCTGTCTATTATAAAGCATATACACATTTATACTCACTCCAAGGAAATTTTTACATTCTTCTAGCCCATATGCACAGTAAATTTGAATGAGTATTTTCCATAACCTAAGTGACAAGTATAGCCCATGGAGATACTAATACGCGTAGTGTACAAACCCCAATTCCAAAAAAAGTTGGGACGGTATGTAAAATGCACATAAAAGCAGAAAGCAGTGATTTGTAAATTCTGTTTTACATATATTTAATTGAAAAAATGCATTGATAAAATGATAATAGCTCCTATTGATGACTTGGATATACCCATCACTCAAAAAAAATAAAAGACTGGATCAAGTTAAAAAAACACCTGTTTGGAACATTCCACAGGTAAACAGGTGATGCTATCATGACTGGGTGTAAAAGGATATCAAAAGACTCTTGATATCTTATTTTCAGGTACTCTTACAAGCGATTTTTCAGGTACTCTTACAAGGCAGTGAACGTATTAATTCGTTGCATTGATAAAATGATCATAGCTCCTATTGATGACTTGGATATACCCATGACTCAATCAAAAGAATCGCTGGACAGTACATAGAAAATATATTTTTAAGATTTTAAAAGATATTTGAGTTTTAAACTCAACTTTATAGATTTTTGTAAATATACACTAATTCCGAATTTGATGCCTGCAACACATTCCAAAAAAGTTGGGACTGGGGCAAAAAAAATAAAAGACTGGATCAAGTTAAAAAAACACCTATTTGGAACATTCCACAGGTAAACAGGTGATGCTATCATGGCTGGGTATTAAAGGATATCAAAAGACTCTTGATATCTTATTTTCAGGTACTCTTACATGCGATACTATAACCTCACTGCATTTGAATGGATCTCTATGGGAATTGGGGGGTGGGACTAGATTAAGCTGTAAATGACACAGGAATAGTATGGAAACCATGGTCCCTTGATGACTTACAGCCATTTAGCCGACCATGGGTTCCATACTTATCCATAGTTGGAATCATGGTCAGGAGCGAAGGAGTCGCGCCCTGAAGAGGAAGTGGCACCCTCCTTCCTACTACCGGCTGACGGGGCTGTGAAGTGGCGATTCTGTAGTGGTTGCTACACGGGGGGAATTGAATAGCATAGGGTTCAATTGGCTACCAAATTTGGAGAAAAAGAGAAAAATCTGAAATCAGTAATAAAAAATAAAAACACGGAGTTTGTTGTTTCCACTCATATGGCCGGATTCAGAGATGGCCAACTTAAGTCATGTGCTTAAGTGCCTCTCCTGCATTGATAAAATGATCATAGCTCCTATTGATGACTTGGATATACCCATCACTCAATCAAAAGAATCGCTGGACAGTGGTTGCACAAATTATTATTAAGTAAACAAATACATCGTTGGATTTACTGAAGAAAAAAAAAAGATTTAAAAACGGTCTACCTAACAAACTCATGTAGCCTACGTGGTGTAACACAATAGCCTATATGCGAGGTCTTCAACAACAACTTTGGTGAAGCTGTGCTGATACAAATCGTCTCTCTGTCAAAGCGAATATGATCCAGACACTGTCTGTCAATTAATCCATCTAATATTGGTCTGGTATGATATACCATATGGTCAATCATAGCCTACTTGTCCATATTTTTCTTTTTATGACAGCTCTGTGATAATTGTAAGTAGGCTAGGCAAAGGAAAATAAGACCAATAGTATTTTCAACATGCCCTCATTCAACATGCACTCATTCTGAAATATCTGAAAATATCCATTTTTGCGAAAGATTCTGTATTTTTCATAATCATCTATTGGCGGCGCTAGACATAAACTACCTTTTTTTTCCGAACAAAGTTGCGCGGAAAACAATTATTAAGTGGAAACTCTGAATACGCGTATCTTGCATGATTTGCAGACACCCCTCATTTTCATCAAATCTCCATCCCGCACGCGTAATGCCGTGTACATACTGCAGAGACGCTTAAAACAGCGGATAAGTCAAATGTCTGAATCACAAATAGCTTAAGCCACGTGGAATTTCGGGAGTAATTCCCATTTGCGCGTGCTTATCTCAACTCTGAATCTGGCCCATAGTTTGGTTGCAGGAGAAATTAATATCTGAGTTGAGCAAAATCTTGGCTCCGGCGTCATGGCCACTAGGGGATCTGCGCGAAACCGCGAAGGGGTTAATGCAGTGAACCAGGAGCCTGGCTTTCCCCCCAATAAAAGCAGGGGAAACCAGGATTTTTGCATGATAAACGCAGGCCTAATTACAAATGTGCAACATAACACTAACAAGCCAATGTGAGTGCTTAAGTTAAACAGTGTGTTGTAAAATGAGTTTTCATTTCACACGTTTACTCCCCATTGCAGTTTCTGGGATATCTCCCAACTTTATGTGCAACCATGCAACAATGCAAGCAGCTGTGGTGGAAAAATTAACCATTCCAGTTGCAGATCTACAAGTAGAATATGCAGGCTGTTGCTAGCCGTGCCTAGTAATATAAAGGGCTCCAGGAAACAACCGCACATCACGCCCACAAAATCATTTTAGCTCAGTCGTTCTGTGGGAGGGGTCGAAGCATATACACTACTCACAAAAAGTTAGGGATATTCGGCTTTCGGGTGAAATTTCAGGATGAACCTAAAATGCACTATAACCTTTACAGGTGAAATTAATTTGACCTTCTCTAAACTTTTGAATGCACATGTCCAACTATTCAATGTTTCAGTACTTTTTGCACAACTTGCTGTTCTCTAACAAGGAGCTGAACGGCAAAATTCACAACAGGTGTTTGATCCATGAATCGACCAATAAATTTCCTGGTTCAATTAGAATTGGTATTTAAACAGTCCTCTTCATCATGCTGTTCACATTTTGACATCATGAGACCAAGACGACACCTAACAATTGATCAACAGTACCTCGCCATTGCGAGGCTTCAAACAGGATGTTCTCAGAGGGAAGTGGCCACTGAGCTTAGAGTGTCACAGAGTGTCATCAGCAGGTTGCAACAGAGATACAGAGAGACTGGAAGAGTCACAGAAAGGCATAGAAGTGGACGTCCTTTGGCCACATCCCACACTGATGACCGCTTCATTGTGAACAGTGCCCTGCGGAACCGGATGATGAATGCCACTCAACTCCAGGCACATTTAAGGGAGGTGAGAGGCACCCAAGTGTCACGTCAGACCATTCGAAACCGTTTACATCAGCGTGGTCTGCGTGCTAGACGACCTGCAAGGGTACCTGACCACACCACCAGGCACAGGCGTCATCGTCTTGCATGGGCCAGGGAGCATTTACGCTGGACGAGGGACCAGTGGGCCTCAGTGCTGTTCTCTGATGAAAGTCGATTCACGTTGAGCAGAAATGATGGCCGCCAACGATGTTGGAGACGTCAAGGAGAGCGCTATGCATCAGCCACTGTTGTCACCAGACGACCCTTTGGTGGTGGCGGTGTTACAGTGTGGGCAGGTGTGTCTAGTCAATACAGAACTGCCCTACACTTTGTGAATGGTACAGTGACAAGCCCATACTACCTGAATAACATCATTAATCCAGTCATTGTGCCCCTGCATGAACAACACAGGCCTAATTTCATCTTCATGGACGACAATACTCCAGCTCATCGAGGTCGCATCATTAGGGAAAGGCTGCTGGAGACTGGGGTACCTCAAATGGAGTGGCCTGCACTTTCTCCAGACCTGAATCCCATAGAAAACCTATGGGATCAGCTGACTCACCGTGTAGAGGCTCGTAACTCTGTACCCCAGAACCTCAATGACCTGAGGGCCGCCCTTCAAGAAGAGTGGGATGCCATGCCTCAGCAGACAATAAGTCGACTTGTGAACAGCATGAGACGTCGTTGTCAAGCTGTAATTGATGCTCAAGGGCACATGACAAGTTATTGAGACATTGAAATTTTTGTTGTGGTATACCCACCACTGTTGTTGGCTTTTGTTTCAATAAATTGTTTGAGATGAGGAAATCACCATTGCATGCTTCTACTTAAATGCCCTACTTTCATGATACGTATAATATCACTGTAGCGTGAACTTACATTTTCCATAAATTTCACCCGAAAGCCAAATATCCCTAACTTTTTGTGAGTAGTGTATGTTATTCCTCATTTGTGGAAACTGTCCAATTTGTGTGTGCAGAAGTGTGCTGCCTCTGAGTAGCCTGTCCCACCCCCACCACCCATGCCCAAGTACTGCTGCAGGATCAGCTAAGCCAAAGGTAATTTTTATTCAGCCAACATCTTGCAGAAACCCTGACATGGAGTTGAGCCGTGGCTCATCTGAGCCACATTACTTTTCCAGCCCCGGGTCTTTCCCCGGCCACTGTGCTAGAGGAAGAAAATGCCTGACAGGATATCACTTCATAAGACACTGAGTCTGGGGGCCCAGCTTTGCAGGATAATGAAGATCCCCCTGGATTTAAAGACTTTGTTTCTGTGGAAGGGTCGTCGGAGAGCCACTCGGTCGGCTGGTGAGGGGAAGTGTGAGGTCCTCGGGGAGCGCCGGTGGGGTCGTCTGGCGTGCGGCCAGGGCATCTCTCCTCAAATTCACACGCATACCAAGGACTGTTGCTGATATTCCGCTGCCACCGTACCCCAGCCAGCCCCATCCTTATTCCAGATTACAGAGCACCTATGGCTTCTGCTATGTATACATACATGTACAGTATATATTTATAGTATTAGTATTAATATTCTGAGGAAGGCTATATCAGTTTTAAGTAACAAGTAATATAATTTTATATAAGAGCTTGAAGTTTTCTACGACAGCAAGTATTTAACCCCAGGAAGTTTTTAGTTAGATGTATCATGGACGCATCATGTAGGCCTAAATGTTCTTACAAGAATGTTTTATAAATGCCTGGTATGTGTGACTAGGCTAAATCCTTTCCTCGAGGAATTTTTGCGTAGCATTAGTGCCTTTAAAAAAAATTTCTGTAACGCAGGAACTTTTCACTGTAAACTGTTGGCTGATGCCTTTCAGGGATTAGGTAGGCCTCTTTCACCAGCAACGGAGCATTTCCTGCCAGTTGTCTGTCACGATTCTGCGCCCCTTTGGCCTACATTAATTAATAATGATTTGAGAACCAGGTGTTGAGGCTGCAGTTTATTCTTAAAACAAACAGCTCTGCATTACACAGCACGGCAGTACTTCCTGCAGCTTTCTGTGTTTTTGCTGGCTGAGTCGCTAGTATTCCTGAAGACCAGTACTAATGGAGGACTGCCGTTCATTTTGAATAAAAAGCAGGAAGGAATGAAAACCATGTTGTTGTTTTTCCGTGCTTCAGGCATCTGTTTCCTCGTCATGAGGACCAGTTGTGTGCGGGGACAGCAATTTAGATAACGGATACCGGTCTCTGTGAAGGTCCAGTGTCTCCCATAGCCGTCAAGTCTCTGCAGGTCTAGAAGGTGGGGACGGAGTCGACTACGCCTTGGGAACGCCGCCAAGCTTTGCTCTGAAGTGTAGAAATCCGGTGTCCGTAGCTCCTGGGATGCTGGCCGGGTGTCCGCTTGTTTTTCACCCACTGAATGTTTGTATATTTACGCAAAACAACAGTAATTATCTATTCCAAAAAACTCAAGGTGCTCATTGGTTTAAACCAGAAAAATAGTTCTGATATGCTGTCTGGAAATCAATATTGCATTTAGTGAGGTTTCATAAACAAAATGCATTGTGACTGTCTATAAAAGCTGTGACTGTCTAGAAAAAGCTGTCCACAGTATACTTTTTATTTGGGCATGCATAGAACACACCAAGCCTACTAACATTTGTGATCATAACATTACATTTGTAATGTAACCGTATATTGTGTATTTACAGTGGCCAAATTCATACAGCCATCCAAGTTGGTTTGTGCAGTTACGTTTGCTCATACGTGTATGAGTAGCTCAAGAGGATGTAGGCGTGTCTCTCAGAGCAGTGGTAGTTTGGTAACATTTTCTGTCCCTTGTGACATATTTCTTGGGGTTTTGTATCTCTTTTACCCTTCTGACCCAGTTTTTTATCATGTTAGATAAAGGTGGTTTATCTTGGATGCGCTCTTGTTAAAAGGTGAATATGGCTGTCAGGATTTTACCTCTTTGCTGGTGGGTATTGACCTCGCCATTGAAGCCTAGTTATTTAGTGTGTAGGAGGGACCATTTCCCCACTCACGCCACAAATGTCAGCTCAAGGACTCCTGAGAAACCAAATGGGTTTGGTTACATTTTTGGTCCATAGCCGTGTATTAATTTGTTAAACTATGACGTAGACTCCTTGGGAATCAGAAGACGCCATTGTCTTGATTCTTTTTAGTCACAGTTGTCAGTTTTGCACTGAGCAGTAATTATAGAAATGCGGTTGCATGAATTTTCTGTCTAAAATTATCGCCAGAGTTATGAACTGAAGCAATCCGTTTTGTGCCGTTCGCCAGAGCACTGCGGTCTCCCTGCACAAAGGGAGGGAGAGTGGCAGCGGTCACAGACGGCCTTTTGTCTGCTCGTCGCCTCATTTGCATAAAGCATGCGACCCCGTGAAATTCCTTCTCTCTCTCTCTTTCTCACACACAGAGGGGCCCCGCCGCGGGCACATAGGGGCCCCGTTGTAGTCTCGGCGATAAGGGGCCAGCCTGAAACAAGCTGCCCTCACAGACGGCGGTTCCGGAGTCGGCGCGAGCAGCTCTGCGTTTGTGTAGCGCTTTGGGTCTCCGCAGGCTGTGCTTTCACGATCGCCTCTCTTCCGGAGGCCCCCGGGGCCGCGGCCTACCGTATGACATCGGCAAGCCAGGAATTTTTGTCATTCACCCAGAAAGCACTTAAGAAAATGGCCCCAGCGCCGATGACGAAAAACAATACACGGCTCCAAATCTGGACCAGGATGAATTATTTTCATGACTTAAACTGTTTTTTGAACCGTTATTTGTCGACTCAATATTTATTTTCTTTATGATACTGAAACACCAAGCAAAGCGCGCAGCAAAAGAGCTGTAACATGAGGCCGGATATAAGGTTTGGGGTGCCCAAATCCCTGCCTTGCCCAGTAAAAAGAGCATACTCATAACATTGCGGAAACGTGAAAGCGACCTATCGACCATCCTAAAATGTTGTCAGCTCAGAAACGCGGACGTAGCTCTGCGTAACAGGGCTATGGTAGCGTTTCTTTCTGGATATCCTCTGCAGTCAAGTCCATATCGCTAGTCTCTTTGGTTGAATGAAGACAAACCAGTATGATAAGTCACAGGAGCTGTCCAACATTAAGAGTCTGTGTCTCACTGACATAACACAGAAGTGGTCAAGTACAATTTAGGAATTGAAAAGCTGACGTTGATTGACATATTCAGCTTCCCCTAGCATCTATTGTGCTTCCTGCTATGCAGTTCTGTATGCCGAACTGCATTATAAAATTACCATAAAAAATGTGCTTTATTATTATGAAATTATTAAGAGACTGGAAGGAGACCAGACGGGCTGAAGACTGAATTCAGTGCAATGCAGCACAATGTACTGAATAGCTCCCCGCTGGAATGCATCTGCATAAACCCGTGTTTTATTTGTTCTGTTTTATTTCTAGGACTGTAGCCTATACGATGTGAAATAAAAATATGTGGCTCATCTTAAAAGGAAGTACATTCTTGGCAGGGAACTTACAGTCATCCATAGCAACTTGCACAGCTTTTGTTCCTTTTACATCAAATGTATACAGTTGCCAAAGGAATTCAGGTCAAGTAACTTGCTTAAGTTTACAATGACAGTGGCTCATCTTTGAATTGAACCTATGACCTTAGAGTTCCCTCTTTGTGCCAGGTTCCCTAACCATCATGCTACACTACTTGTTTGGTAAAAGTAAAGCGATCAAACTTTCAGAGCAGCGACATTTAGATTCATGCACATTAACTGTGCTCATAAATGGACGTATCTGGCAGTCTCAGATAGCCGAATCCACAGACTGTTGTCTGCATTCTCCACTCTGTGCGTTTAATGCATGCTTTCTATTAAGGAAATTGTAAAGCATGGTTGCTCCATTCGCTGACTCTGCGAGGGCAACGCCCTTTATCCTAGAAAATACAGGATGCGGGATTGACTTGGAACACGGCCATGTTTTGATTTGTTTTTTCAGCATTGTAGTATTTTATAGTATTATTGAATTTCTGCCCTTGGATTTTACATCTCGGATGTAGTAGATTTGCCGATTCCTTTGAGTTTGCAAAAATCACAGAAAGGAAAAGTGACTGCAAGCTCCTTTGAGGCTTGGCTGGTTTTCAGACCTCTCACCATGCATATTGTCTAACGTTGAAGGGATTTCCTGAAAGCGCTCCATATTCACTTATGTAGCTGTTGGCTTATCTATTTGTCTGGTTAGCATGATGCTATCTCTCAGCCTCAAATATGTTCCTCCTGACAGTCCAGGTTTGGGATTTTGTCCCACGAGTATAACATTTTTCTTTCCTGAAGGTTTGCTAGAAAATGTTGTTCATGTAGCCTATTTTAGGTTGGTTTAAATTTTGGGGGCTCATTGTCCTTTGCCCTTCATAGTCCAGTAATACATGCTACTTTTTTTACACAAATGTATGTAAAATGTTATGTAAAAGTTATATAACTCCTGTAATTGAGGAGCAAAAACTGAATACAGGGTTAAGAGGTACCTGTCTTTGCTTCTGAGGTTTAAGGGCAAATCACAAGACATTATTGAGTATCGAATAGCCCCTTAGTTTATTTTTTATCCTCTCGCCACATGATTTTCAGGGTGTGAAATTAACACCAGCCACCAGCCAAATGTTGGTAAAAGTTTGATGGTAGGCTGGTAAGATTTTTACTCTAGCAGCCAGCCGCTTTGGCTGGTAACCAACCTGGTTGTGTTATGTGATATGTCATATTAGTAATTTAAATTTGTTTTACGCACTGTTATAACACAGAGGGGTAAAACAAACGGGGGACTGTCCCTGGGTTCGGGAGTCCAGTCGGCAGCTCAGCCGAAACGTGGCGACCACCCTCTGTCACGGACGACTTCATACAGGTGCGCAGCCCCAGAGAGTCCAACGGCTTCTCTGTAGACACCACCAGCTGCCAACTCCAAACAAGCAGCCACTGATTTCAGCCCTGGGAAACATCAGCGCACTTCCGCATCTCAAATCGCAACAATGTAAACATGGCAAACTACCACAAAGCGCAGGATGCTGGATGGCACATTCGGTTAAGGCAGCACTGTGGTGCCTGGATGAGCCTCATGGCCTCGGATTGAACCCGAACCGTGCCAGTGCTGACTGTGGCCGGTAGCTCCATAGGGTGATGCGCAGTTGGCGATTGCGTCAATGGGAGGGTTCAGTCAGATAGGGTTCCGCATGCATTGCTATCTAGCGACCCCAGCTGGTCGATCGGGCATCTGTAGATTTCAGTCAAAGCCGCATATGAAAGGTCTTCCTCCGACTCCACTCTGTGAGCTTAGCTGTATTCTGTGGTGTGAAAAGCAATGGCTAGCAACATCACGTTTCGGAGGAGAACCATGAATGTCTACAATCTCCCGAAACGGCAGTGGGTTTTGCGGCTACGGTTACAGATGATTAGCCATTCCAACTTGGGGTGGGAATTGGATATGCTCAGCCCTGCGTTAGGTGCCAAATTTACATTAAAAAAAAGAAAGAACCACAAAACATATCATTGGTCACGACATGACGTGGGTTTGTTTACTAGTCATGTGACTCGTTAGTGTGGTTCACAACATAATATAATGACAGTTCCACTGGCCACAGCTGGTTGTACTGTCGCCAGTAAGCAGCATTTCACCTGATCTTGGCAATGCCTAAGGCTTCTCCCGTACTGTACTATGTACCCTGTGCTGCAGCTGGGATCTTTAATGCATTCTCTTCACATGAGCACAAGGCAGTTTGAAAAGTTCTGGGTTGCTTTCTCTTGCGTGCATGAATAGTGGAAGTTTTGCTCAGAATATCTTGGGCAGCACTGTGCCTGGCTCGACATCCCTGTACACTGAAGTTATACTCAGCCTCGTCACAGTACATTGCTGTATCACATTCGTCTGCCACCTGGCACACACACACATCTCTCTCTCTTTCTCTCTCTCTCTCCCTCTCAGAGGAGACATTAGCCATGCTACTGTAGTTCATCAGGCTCAGTGCCCTACCTAATGTGGTTTTAATGTTGAATAAAATAAGCAAGGGATGCACTAAATGTTCTTAATTTCTTTTATGTTGAGGAAAGGAAAATCACTCAGGGAAATTTGAGGATTTTCATTTGCATGCATGACTTCTGCGACTCTCCCGACCACACAGAACATGACTACTGTGGTTCCTACCACAGCATATCTTTGTGTAGAGTTGAATATCCATTATCTAAGCAATGGCTAAAAACCATGTATAAAAATGGTCTTTTGCGTTCAGTTGTGTGAGTTAGGCTAAACACAGGGTTTTTTTTTGGAATCTGTTCCCTGGATATGTTCCCTAATTACAAACAAAACATGAATGGCATTGACTCCATGATTGTTTTAACTATGTACTGTTTTGTGCATAAATTACAATAACACATATAAGCCACGCATATATATATATATATATTTTACATACTGACAAACGTAAGGCCAAAGCAACTTCCTGGAGCAAGGAGCTTGGACTGTTCAAATATTAGGCCTATGTGATATATTATGGGATATTTTTAGAAGTGTTTGGATATTGAATTAAACAAAATGCATAAACCCATCTTCCCCACCCCTGGTCCTCATTGTAGACACAGCTCAGTCCTGGAATTAGTCATCCTGTTCAGTACACCACACCCTCACACCTATTTTACAACAAACTAAATTTTATTATTTACATCAAAAAGAATAGGACAAAGAATTGGAGTCAGTTTCATGAAAAGACTTGGCTGGCGTGCATAGCCGAATGAATTAAGTCTTGTCTCCCATGACTCATATTTTCAGTTGAAGCCTGTCTTGTGACAGAAACTTTTTTTTTTTTAATGGAGGCTCTGACCCCAGATTGAATTATGGTCAGGCAGCACTAGTGTTTAATATTTTTCCGAAAATGCTATTTTTAAACCCGGGATTATAACACCTCGCTCCCGGGTTCCCCAGGGAATCCCGTCTAAAAAACCAGGGGCGTTCTAGTAGGCTATTATCAAATGTGCGACCCTACTTATTGGTTTACAGGCTACCGGCATCCATATGCCATATAAAACTATCTTTCAGCACCATGGCATTGTCCACTAGCATACTATTGGCTGAGATTATCAATAACAACAAACTGTATTTTCAGAAACATTTTATTAATAAAAGCAACATATTTTCTGTACAAAATTATGGCTGCTTTGGAACTTCGGACATCTAAACAAAGGCTATAGGGCTATTAGGTCTTCCTGAACTGTGAGACGTATTAACGCTGGCTATAACTGTTCACAACAAAAAGGCTTTAGGTCTACAGGCAAATGGCCAGTGTTTAAGGAAAAGGACCAGGCTATACCCCCCCCCTCAAAAAATATAATGCCTATACATTTTTACCCTCCTTTTTGAAATGTTGCGGGTTTCGGCGGTGAATGCCCAAAACTGAGAAATTTGGAAATAAAGTAACGTGTGTTATGCAGAAATATCTGAAAAAAATAAAACCTAAATAAAAAAATCTAGGTTTTTGCTGCAAGAACTGAGAATGTGAGTAATAGGCCTACTTTATATAGCCTAAGTAAATGTTATGGCATAAATACAATAACTTAATATGATGGCATAAATACAATATCTCCATAAAGACACATCAGCAAATATACAGTAGCCTACTGTTGCGAAATGAGGGACGTTTAGTCGTAGGCTACGAGTTGGTAAGAAAAGCGAAGGTATCTAATATACTTGCAACTTGCTCTAAGAATTCCAGTTCATTTTGTAATTATAACTGGGCTATATTTCTGCAGAATCCGATGTCCTGGAATAACAAAACTGGGTTTGCGTTCATTATTAGGCTACCCCTTGATCCTATCCACGGTTGTCCCCTAGTGGTAGCCTAGTCATTGACATTGCAATTATAGTAGCCTATTCTTTTCTCTGAAATTAATTTACAACTTAAAAAAACCTGACATTTTGCCTCGTTAATATTAAATTTCTCAAAATTCTTCCACACTTTGCTTGACATGATTTTGCTCTCTATGTTTAGAGCAGGTACAGTTGTGTTAAAAAAAATAGCAGTACAACATCAGTAACCTGATGAACCACTGTTATTAGTAGTAGTGATATTTCTGCATGGCAAATAATTTACTTGTAGTAGTGTAATAGAAAAACAACAGACCCAACTGTCATGACATGCACGCTGCTTGTTCTGAGTAATTGACTCATTCATTGAAAGGGCCGTGTTCAAAATAATAGCAGTGTGGAGTTTAATTAGAGAATTCATTCACTCTGTGAAAAAACAGGTGTCATTAATTGTCCTTTATTAAGGAAGAAGGGAAACAAATGTTTCACACATTGTTATAAAATATTTTTCCTTCTGAATTGCTAAGTAAAATGGGCCGTTCCAAACATTGTTCGGAGGAACAACGTAATTTGATTAAAAAGTTGATTGGAGAGGGGAAAACGTATAAAGAAGTGCAGCAAATTATAGGATGCTCAGCTAAAATTATCTCAAATGCTTTAAAATGGCAACAAAAACCTGAAACACGCGGAAGAAAACGAGCAACTACTGTTAAAACGGATCGAAGAATAGTCAGAATGGCAAAGATTCAGCCAATCATCACCTCCAGAAAGATCAAAGATTATCTAAAATTACCTGTAAGTGCTGTTACAGTCAGAAGACGTTTGATCGAAGCTAAGCTATCAGCAAGAAGCACCCGTAAAGCACCATTGTTGAAAAAACGGCATGTGCAGAATCGGTTAAAATTTGCCAAGGAACACATCGATTGGCCCAAAGAGAAATGGCGTAACATTCTGTGGACTGATGAGAGTAAAATTGTTCTTTTCCGGTCTAGTGGTCGTCGACAGTACGTCAGACGACCCCCGGGTACTGAATTCAAGCCACAGTACACTGTGAAGACAGTGAAGCATGGTGGTGCAAAAATCATGGTATGGGGATGTTTTTCATACTACGGTGTTGGGCCTATTTATCGTATACCAGGGATCATGGATCAGTTTGAATACATCAAAATACTTGAAGAGATTATGTTGCCGTATGCCGAAGACGAAATGCCCCTGAAATGGGTGTTTCAACAAGACAACGACCCCAAACACACGAGTAAGCGAGCAACATCTTGGTTCCAGACAAAAAGGATTGAGGTAATGGAGTGGCCAGCTCAATCCCCCGACCTCAACCCCATTGAAAACTTGTGGGGTGACATAAAAAATGCAGTTTCTGAAGCGAAACCCAAAAATTCACAGGAACTGTGGAATGTAGTTCGTTCATCCTGGGCTGAAATACCTGTTTCTAGGTGCCAGACGTTGGTTGACTCGATGCAACGCAGATGCGCAGCAGTTATCAAAAACAATGGTTATGCAACTAAATATTAGTTCAGTAATTTAAAGTGAAGTTAAATCTTGAAATGTTTCTTCAGTTTATACAGTGTTTGAGTTTGAAGAGAAAAATGTCGACACTGCTATTTTTTTGAACAGATTAATATTCCTTTTCTTTGCTTCCTGTAAAAGAATAACGCAGACTTGATAAAATTTGTTAATGCTTTGATTTGGAATTGAATGTGTAATGTTTCCACTACATTTGAAATATGGAACTAAAAGCTATTAAAAAATATTTGCACTTTATTCACTTTTTTTAACGCACTGCTATTTATTTGAACACAACTGTATATCAGTTACAGAGTTTTCGCTTGTCAATAAGCAGTCATGAGTAGGCGTCAGTTTTTTCAAATGGTGGATACTGCATTTTGGAAATAAACTTCATATATTGATTATTTTATTGTACTTAATTAGGCCAAATATAATGCAATTATAGTTATTTATTTGCATTGCCCATGTTAAATTTCCCAGTTTCCCGACGTCACAGCCAGTTGGGAATGGGAAGGAATTGTGATGGGAAATACCGGGATCCCGGGAACTGGGATTAATCACTAGGCAGAACTGAAGATCTTTGGATCGCGCATCAGTGTTTTTGGATAGTGCAGATGTGTTAAGCTGCTTTTCAGCAAAGCAGTCTTTTATATTTTCTTCACCTGAGGCTTACCAGAGGATTACAAAATGTGTTTAGAAATGATAGTGGAACAACTGTGTTAAAAAACCGCCTTCGGCATAGGAAAGCTGATTGTTGGAAAACATGGATTAGAAGCCCAATGCAGTATAATGTAACATGCATATTTGGAGTTTAAGATTTGTTTTTAATCTCCCTGTAAAAAGTTGATAAGCTTCTGTGAATTTAACAGTTAGTTTGACATTTGGTGTAGAGAGTGTACCCTTACGAGGTTGTTCGATAAGTCTTCGGCGACCACACCCCTTCCCGAATGAAAGGTTTTCAGAGAACCAATTTCACACGGGGACATGTAGTCACGTGCATCTGCCTGACAGAAAAGGTAAAGGACCACTCCTCTCTGAGAAGTTTGTCTGGATGACACTCCAGGCCTGTTTGTGTTTATTTACCAGACCGAGCTGTTCTTGATTATGTTTGCGCTGATGAGGCCAGCCCTTTTTTAACTGGCTTGGCTCAGCGATGTGCCATTGTCAGCACTCCTATTTTTTTTGCTTATTTGCCCTGTGATAGTGTGCGCTCCAGGGGTGAGATTTCAGCTAAAACCAAGTCAATCACGTATTGGCCTTTAAAGTCTGCGAGCTATTGTATTACTCTCATTAGAGTAGTACAAGTGCTGTAAGACTATGTCTACCAAGGTCTATCACTAAAATTATTTGTAGATACTAATGCACATTTAATTTTAGATATTTATTCTTATATTACTGCATTTATTTTTTATTTACCTTTTTCTTTGTGCAGACCAGTTTGCATAGATATTTATTAAAAGTGAACATTTTAATTTATTCAACTGGATATCATATTTCCTGAACCAGTTGAAACAGACATAAGCATAAAACAAATGGGGTAATCTAACTAACAGTGTCATAAAAGCTAAATAAAGTTAAAGGTAAACACTGTATATTGAACAATAAAATGTGAGAGACAATGAATATGGAGAAACAATAACATAGAAAAGGCACCAATAAAAGACTATACAAGTGCTATAAAATTATAATACAATGATCAGTAGTCTGGTAAAAAGCCATAGTAAAAAAGAAAGTCTTAAGATGGAGGTGAATACTACTACTATCGGGAACAGATAAGTGATCTCACTTTCGCTATGTTTAACAAATGGTAAAAAGCAACTTATGATGCGGCAAGAATTTGAGTTTTCTTTTAATCAGATTTTTTTTTTTAAATCACCCCTAAATTTCTAGTTTGAAATTTGCTTTGCAGACCTAACAGGGCAATTTGTTCTCAGTGTACACCAAATAATAAGTATCTTAGCCTTAGTTCTTATGATTCATGGAAAAGTAGTGTTGCGTGTCACCAGCATAAGAATGGAATGATAGGTTGTGCTTCCAAATGATCTGTCCTGGAGTCAGCATATAAATAGACTGTTGAACAGGTTGGGGCCCAAAATAGAGCCTTGGGGAACACCACAGGAAATAGGCAGAACGAAGTTAGCCCAGACAGTTGGTTGTGGAATTGGCATTTAGGCTAATGTTCAGAATCTGATTGATCATGCTGAGGTGTCAGTGTCAGTGTCAGACTTTTCACAAACAACTCAAGTGGTTAAAAGAATGGTTTTGTGGAGATGTGTCAGCCAGTGTTTACAATGCCTATAATGTAAATGTAATGTAGAAAGGGGGAGGAGTTTGACAGTTCTGATTTGACTGGTATAAATGAAGCATTGTTCTCCTGCCCTGTCTTTGGAGCTCACCCCTTGTTCTTAGCACAATAGGGATTGGACACTGTCATTGGGGGAAGGGGGTGGGCGGGAGGAACAGGCGGTCTTGTTGGACAGTCTAGCTTCCTTCCCTGTCCTGATGTGTCCCTCTTCCTTTCTCCACAGGGGGCAGTGAGGGTCAAGGTCGAATTCTCCAGCGGTTTCCTGAGAAAGACTGGGAGGACAACCCCTTTCCCCAGGGGATTGAGCTGGTGAGTACACCCCAATACACGTGAATCCAAAACGCCCCAGAGCTTTACACGCACAGTACTGCACACGCCCACAACCTCCCCTCATTCCACTGGGAGTGCCGATAGTCTGGGAAGTTCCCTCTCATGTATTTGTTGTCAGGCAAACTTTCAGGCTGAACTGGGAGGCCTCAGGAATGTCATATGCTGCAAACCACGGGCTCTGGATCCTGTAAACCAGAACATGAAATTCCAGCAGGGTACAATTTGTCACAGTCTGTCACAGGCTAGCTGTGCTGTTATTTAATGAATGTGTGGAAAATGGTTGCGTTTTGCAGGAGTGCATCATAGGTTCCATATCAATGTTGAAACCACCAAAAGACAGTATTGTGACATTATTCTTGTTATTAAAAGCAGTATTCAAAGCCAGCATAACTTTTTCTCTGATATTATGTTACTGAAATGTGCCTGTCATTTATTAATACATTTTCTTTGTATACATGTGCTTGTTCCATTAATCTGAACATATTTTGGTTCAGATTAATGGACGAGTTAATTGGAATCACTTTAAGAATAAAAAGCTCTGGAACAGATGTTATTCTTACAAGCAGGTTGCACTGTATTTTATTATGGAAGTAATATACAGTTGAAGTCGGAAGTTTACATACACTTAGGTTGAAGTCATTAAAACTCATTTTTAACCACTCCACAGATTTCATGTTAGCAAACTATAATAGTGTTGGCAAGTCAGTTAGGACATCTACTTTGCGCATGACACAAGTAATTTTTCCAACAATTGTTTACAGACAGATTATTTCACTTTTAATTCACTATATCACAATTCCAGTGGGTCAGAAGTTTACATACACTACGTTGACTGTGTCTTTATGATATTTGGTTGCATATTTGGTTGCCATAACTTCCTGATGTCTGTGACCCAACAACATCAAAAGACTCTTGATATCTTATTTTCTGGTACTCTTACAAGCGATACTATAACGTCTTTGCATTTGAATGGATCTCTGGGAATTGGGGGGTGGGACTAGATTTAGCTGTAAATAATGCTGGAACAATATGGAATACATGATTGGTAAAATGGCTGTACGTCATCAAGGGTCTGACGTATCAAACAAGCCTTCAATCCATCACTCTGCTGCCAGATATGCAGTAGATATGGATGGATCACTTTAAGGGTTGTTTCTCTAGGCATAACTTCATTGTTCTTTTGCCGGCTTCTCAGGGCGGTTTTGAGCCGATAGCAATTGCTGCTTCGAGCCTTTTGAGCCGACCAGTCTGCTGGAGGGTGATTTGGGGTTATAACAGCGATAAGCTGTTTGTCAGTGCTTTTCAGACAAAATAAGTAAACTTTTTAATTGTAAAATCAATCGTCTGGAAGGCTTTAATTTTTTTATATATCTCACTGCACACAATCCTCTTTTTTGATGTTGTATTTCACCTAGAGGGCAACTCATAAATATAAAATATAAAAAGTGTTCACTGAAAAAAATAAAATAATAATTTAATGTTCAGCCAGTATGATATGATGTGGTGTGGCGTGTGAGTAACCGCTCAGAGATTATCCACTCGATACAGCAGTGCCAGCTCTCTCTGTCTTGTCAAGTTCAAACGTCTTAAATGCAAATATTTAAAGTTTCTGTAATGACCGTGTTGCTTCGGCTCATTATTTGCTGCCAGCTTCAAAACATGTGGAATTAATAACAATACATTGCAACACATACATTACACTGTTGTTCCGCATTTGCTGTGGATGATATAATAGTGTCTTGTTTGCCTTCCATTCCTTTTCAGAAATTGAAAGTATTGTAAGGACAAGTGCTTAAGTGAGACAAAAGCTGGAGAGAGATCGAAACCCATTTGGCCACGCATCAATGACTAATTGCCAAATGCAGGCTTTGTTGGTGACTGAATGACCTCCCTTATTTGCACAGCTGAAGGGTAGCCTAGCAGGTATAGCAAAATCAAGGAATGGAATCAGGGGTTGTCTCACGGTGCATTGCTCGCCTAGCACCTCCGACATGAACTGTTTGCTTTTAGAGATTTTGCTGCCGCTGCATCGCATTTGATGCAGATCCAGGGTCATATACAGTTTAAAGAAACTGGACACCACCAGTATCCACAAGGCAGTGCCATAGAGTTAAGCAGCAGAGCGGCAGGATTCAGTGATGACGGTGACGGACAGATGGAGTCGACTAGCAGCGACGAGGCAGTCGGCGACGTAAAGACGCGTTGCGGAGCATGAACGAATCAGGGGAAGATGTAGCGAACACAGATTGATGCGGACAGGATGAAACACAAATAGAAATGGGGGGGCGGAGTGAAGCGATGCCGGACAGGAAGAAAGCGAACAATGGCCACAACAAAACCGCGCACGGTCATAGATCATAACGCGATAGCACAAACGTACACTCAGGAAGCGGTGACGTTGAAAATGGCGGGAGGGTCATTAGCGGCGGTCTGTGAACAGGGGCCCGACTAGGAATTGTGGGAGCTTTTGTGCCCACCAGGAACTCACAAAGCCTGACTACAGGTGGAGCGATCCGGCAGACAGCTGAAGAACCCCCCCCCCCAACCTTACTATCGCTTCAGTCACATGACCGCCCACTTACACCTCTTTAGCAAACACCACGCCTCGGATCTCACAGTCTGCTTTTGTGGCGAAACAGGGCTTGAACTCAAAGCAGGCACTGCAGGGCACCAGTCAGATGACGTCATTTTTGCACGTAAGAATGATGATCAGGGGCGGACAAATCATAAATTAATGGGGCAGTTCCCTTGGTTACCAATCAGCCAGATAGCCCAGATGTATACAGGTACAGTGCAGTAAAATAAATAATTTGCTGATCATATCAAGCTCATATTTTGTCTTATTCAAATTCATCAAGTTTTGAAAGAGTAAAAACGGCCTATATATAACAGGTAAAAAAACCGCCTTGTTCAGGTTATGTCCTTCCATTTGTAGCTTAATGACATGTAAGCGGGCAGTTACTGACTTGAAGTTGAATGGCGCCCATGTTTTAGTGCATTTAGTGCATCGGTAAGTGTTTGGACAGTGACATATTGTACTGTTTTTTTTTTTTTGTTTTGGCTTTGTACTCCACCTCATTGAACAGTGAACATGCGGTTAAAGTGCAGCCTGTCCGCTTTAAATTGAGGGTATTTAGAATTAATTTGAGGGAACTACAAAGATATTGATGTAAATAACCTCAAATGCAAGCTGACTCTGCAATTTAAACTCATCTTCATTGTTTAGTTTCAAATGCAATGTGCTGGAGTAGAGAGCCAAAAAAAACATAAATTGTGTCACTGTCCAAATACTTACAAACTGTACCATTTGTAAAAATAAATAAATAAATAAGATTTTACTTACCACAACCTTTAGGCTATATTTTTCATTTTATTTGCTGTTAAAGTTTTGAAAATCATAAAAAACGTGATGAATTTGTGTGACGGAGCAGTCCGGAGGCCATGTACGAGTCCACCACCACGTGCGATTGGCGGTTCGATCACCTGCCATGACGCATTCTGAGCTCTGTTACCGTCTGCTTTCCCCGTCTAAAGAAAAAAAATATGAAAGGAGGGCAAGCTGTCTGCTCTCCTTTTGTTTAAAAATAAAGTGATTACACAGCTAAGCGGTCAGTAAAATGACATTGCATACTTATTTGTTACTTTCTGTTTCACAACCTTTCTCCACTTTTTATTTACTGAACATTGTATTAAAAACAAACAGCTGTTTTTAATGAATTAATGAATGAACTGATACCCAAAAAAACAGATCACTGTCTGCTGCACTGCACAGTACTGGGGCATCCTCCAGAGCAAATGAGAAGTCAACTGGCTCACCATTGTCTTAGCAGTAGTTGTTATCAGCTACAACATGTTGCACGGCAGTCTGCAACAGCAATTCCACCAACCTTGTGTTAATTCTAGAACAATGCCTTGATAGCACGCTAAGTTAATTACCGACTTGGCTACAGTGGTAGCAGCACTCCTCGCCATTGGAGAGATGTATTCTACGATGGGCAAGTTGCTGTTGCTAGATAACATTATCAAAAAAAGTAAGGGTTTGGCTAATTAGCTTAGCAACATTGCGTTCAGGATGACTCATAGGCAGCGAAGAGAGATGGTCACACTGCAGGCACAAACTGCTGGCATGCTTGCACTGGTAAAGAGCAGAGCTGCAGAAATGCATGCTCTGCACTCCTGCTAAAATACTAATTGGTGCTTTGCACAGTCTGGAACTACTGCCTGCCAGTCTAATCAAGGTAGAACCAAATTACGTTCGCCCTACAGAAATGACTAGTGGCTCTTCCAGCCAATAAGATTAAAGTTATTTTTTTAACAAACTGCATTCAACCATGGCTAAAAAATTAATTTACTGGTAGTCCACAGGGCTTTGAAGTGTCACAGTTTGGTAGTCCAGGACAAAAAAGATTTCTCCACCTTTGTCCATTGTGGAGCGACGTTTGATTGTTTAATTCGGCTTTGTTCATTACTGGTAAATGCGATTTATATGTACATGTCTTTGCATTAACCCATGGGTACACTAAATAAATGGGCTGAACTTATTATCTTCACTTTTCTGCCATTTGCCTTAGAGAGCGTGCGAATCTCCCCTCCATTCTTTTGATTTTAGGGCTTCGGTAAATGGAACTATTACAAAAAGTGTATGAAAAGAACCTGGGGCTGTTATGTGAAAAGGCAAACAGTCTTGTAAAGGCTGCTGGCGAAGTTTGTGCCGGAACATTCAACAAGCCATTTTCCCATGGGGTCATTTTCGAAGGTTTGCATTTGAAGCTTCAATCAATCACGGGTGTTTGATTATTGCAAGGTAAACAGCAGATACTTTTCAGAAAATAGTCCTT
Organism: Synaphobranchus kaupii; assembly: GCA_029718625.1. NCBI lineage: Eukaryota > Metazoa > Chordata > Actinopteri > Anguilliformes > Synaphobranchidae > Synaphobranchus > Synaphobranchus kaupii. The sequence continues at coordinate 82,680,102 of CM056376.1, read as the reverse complement.
TTTCAGGGGCCTTTCCGCTGGTGCAGTCCAGTTAAGGCGCTGTTACTTGGTGCAGTGCCCTGTGGTTTGGGATCAAATTGGTATTGCGCCGGAGCGAACTGTGGCAGGGCGTCACGTGGGGTGACACCCAAGTGTTGGCTGGCAGTGGAGGGGAGGAAGTAACTTCACTTGGTGTTTAGTAAGGTGGCCTGAATAGTAGACTAGGATGGTCTGATGTAATGTCTGAGTGCTGTTCATTTTCACTGACTCATGGTAAAGCGGCTGTACACAGAGAGGAAATAATTGTGCAAAAAGTTCATTTTGGCTCCATTGTTTCCTCAGAAATAGGCTATATATTCTCCAAGGAATAGTAAAACCAATTTCTTTCACATAATCACAGAACAATTTGTCGCTTGCATGTGAGAAGCTCTTCCCGTCACATGCGTTTTGTTTGTGCAGGACTGCCATCTGTTCTGGAACTCACTCGTCTCTTCTTCTTTAGTTTTGTCAGCCCAACGGGTGGCAGCTCGTCCCAGAGAGACAACCGCCATCCTTCTTTGTATCAGTGCTGACTGACATTAATTCTGAACGCCATTACTGTGCCTGTTTCACCTTCTGGGAAGAGGTTGAAGATGCCCAGGTAAGCGTGAAAGTCTACTGTGAACTTCAGTACTTAAAAGAATGGCAGCCACATGTCAAAACCTAATATATTTATATATTATAATATTAATATATATGTATTGTAATTTAATATATTGTAATGTATTGCAATGCATAAATAAGTGCATCTATCATTAATATTTTTATTTTACCTTTATTTAATCAGGTAGGTCAAATAATAACTCAATTCTCATGTGTGGTGGAAATTTTGGAAATTAGAGTTGGATTGGGAATGCAAGAGATTGTGTAGCCAATCAAATGTAATCGGATGATTATCTAAATAATTGTCTAAATGGGACACCAATTATTAAGTCACTAGATATGGATTTCTGAGTATTATCTGCATGGATAAATATATGGAGACAAACGTAGCTGAGTGTAAATGAGTTAGTTTGTAGCTTTTATAATTGACTTCTCTGGTATATAAATATGATAGAGATGTGAATAGTACAGGGAATAATACAGGGTCATTTCTCCCAACCCCAGAAGAGCCTCTCCAGTGAAGGCTACGAGGACGATGACCCTGGGGTCATCAAGCCCTCCCAGCTCTTCGCCCCCAAGAGCCTGGTGCTGGTGTCCCGTCTGGACCACACCGAGGTCTTCAGGGTAGGACTGTGTAAAGTCATATAATGTGACTGCTGCTCTCACATCCCCATCCTGCTCTCACATCCCCCATCCTGCACTCACATCCCCCAATCCTGCGCTCACATCTCCATCCTGCTATCACATCCCCCATCTTGCGCTCACATCCACATTCTGCTCTTACATCCCCCATCCTGCGCTCACATCCCCCATCCTGCGCTCACATCCCCCATTCTGCTCTCACATCTCCATCCTGCTATCACATCCCCCATCGTGCGCTCACATCCCCCATCTTGCTCTCACATCCCCCATCCTGCTATCACAACCCCCATCCTGCTATCACAACTCCAATCCAGCGTTCACATTTCCCATCCTGCTATCACAACCCCCATCCTGCGCTCACATCCCCCATCCTGCTTTCACAACCCCCATCCTGCACTCACATCCCCCATCCTGCGCTCACATACCCATCCTGCTCTCACATCCCCATTCTGCTCTCACATCCCCCATTCTGCTCTAACATCCCCCATTCTGCTCTAACATCCCCCATTCTGCTCTCACATCCCCCATTCTGCTCTCACATCCCCCATTCTGCTCTCACATCCCCCATTCTGCTCTCACATCCCCCATCCTGCTATCACAAACCCCATCCTGCTATCACAAACCCCATCCTGCTATCACAACCCCCATCCTGCTATCACAAACCCCATCCTGCGCTCACATCCCCATCCTACTCTCAGATCTCCATCCTGCTCTCACATCCCCCATCCTGCGCTCACATTCCCATCCTACTCTCACATCTCCGTCCTGCTCTCACGTCCCCCATTCTGCTCTCACATCCTCCATCCTGTGCTCACATCGCCTTCCTGCTATCACATCCCCCATCTGTTTTTCACATTCTTTCTCACATCCCCCTGACACCCTATAAAGTGCTCTATCCCAACCCTCCAGGACTATAGTTAAAGAACATTGCTCAGTAGCAGCTTGCGTGTCTGTTTATATTCTGTTTTACTTGAACTCGCACCCGTTTTGTCCCGTGCGCAGAACTGCCTGGGCCTGGTTCACACCGTGCACATTGACGGGCTGAGCGTTCCCATGGAGACGCTGATCGGAAACCTGCTGACCTGCATCATTCCCATAGCAGGAGGATCTCAGGTGAGAAAGGCCGCCATCTACGCCACCGCTGCTCCTCCACACCTCGCTCACACGCTCAGGAGGTGAAGAGGTTTATTTTCTGCCTACTGTCATGGGAATGCATTGTTGTTTTTACTCCCTCTTGACGTTTCTGTCCGCTCTCAGTATACAGTGCTGGTTTGGCTGCCGGCAAATTCTCTCTGCTGTTTATCATGGGATCCAAGCCAGGGCGCCGTCAAAATGTTAAACACACATTTCAAAACGAGACAAATTGAAGGAGCTTTTACAGGGTTTTTTGAATTTTTTTATTTATTTATTATTTTTGTATTTTTTTTATACAGGCTTTTACTGTTGTTAATTATTGCATTTTATCATTTTGAAAACTGAAATCTCATTTTGTGCATTTAAAATAGGATTTTATTTTAAGGGATGAGTGAGAATATTTTAATACTTGAATCATCGCCACATGTGCACTACATTTATTTATGTATTTATTTATATTGTTTTTTTAAGGAAGAGCGGGTGGTTGGCCCTTCTTTAAAAAATGGTGGTTGGTGTCTGTGAAAACATTATTTTATTTTTTATTTTTTGCTTTATTCAGACATTGTGAAAGCAGAGGGGTTTAGAGATAAAGTTGGGATAGCAGTACAGAGAGTCATGAGCGAGATTGAAACCCCCGGTCACAAGGGGATATTCATATATGGGTTTGAGAGTGGCTGCCCTATTGACTATGCTACAGTCTCACCCGTATACTCTACAATTTGCCCGTCAGTGTCATGCAGGTCTCTTATTTAATTTTGTTTGGAACCGTTAATTCATTTTAGTATTGACGGTGTAGTTAAAACCAGAAAGTATACTGTTAAGTAACACCTGAATTCCTTAACAGCATACAGTGTATTGTAGTTTACCAATTTACAGCTCCTTAGTAAAATGCTGCCTAGAAATGGCTACAGACCAAGTGCCATCCTTTCAAGTGCCATCCCTTCTTCAGTCTCTCTTTAATGGAGAGCTACAGTAATCTTGCTTTTCCAAAAAGACTGAACAGTCACCAAGGAAAATCTCCCATCACCTTGCTGCAAGGCAATTTTTTTTAATAAAGGCAGAATTTATTATTTCACTGGAGGATCTGACAGTACCCGTTACAATGAGAGCTATTTGTAATTACTTGTTGCAGCCTTCTAAAAGGGTTTCACCAGTCTGCGCCTATTTTATGATGGCTTTACTGTGTTCGTAATGAAATATTTGCTATATCAGTTATTTGTAATTTAAAAAACGCTGAACTAAGTATACATATTATATACATATTTTTTCAATAGCTGACTTGCAAGTGTTTTACTTGTTTTGGAATGTTTTTATTTTCTTTTGAAATTTAACAGCCATCAACTATTCTGATTTGATCCTTTTTTTTGGTCCTTCTTCTGTTCTGTTTTTTGGGGGGGTTTTAGATTTTAAGCTGTGCAGGACTAGCATGCATTGCAACATTTCAGAGGTCTGAAATGAGGTTTCTCAAATTGTATTTGTGAAATATTTAAGTGAAAAGGTCATATTTATCGGAGGAAACAAAGAGGAAACTCAGGTCTGTTCTTGTAAATCACCCAATGGATTATATTGTTCCTTTTCAATTCCATTACATTACATTACATTACAGGCATTTAGCAGACGCTCTTATCCACTGTGAAACACGTTATCTGTTAGATTGTATGAAATCCTCATAAACTTTTAAAATGCTGGTTCATCCCATGCTGTGCTGCAATATCCTTTTTAGAGCATGGGGTACTCTCCTCTTAGCAGTTTCATAGATGGAGTGCAGCAGGCTCAGGAGACAGCTTCAGACTAATAAGACTATAAGGACACGAGAGCTGGACTTAACACAGCCTCTGCTTCTGCGATCCTGTGTGTTGCAGATAGGCGACTCCCCTCTGTCTAGTTTTAGTGTGGATCTCACCTGTGACTGGGCTCTGGGCAGTCTCCAGGTAACGGCCCTGCCAACGCCTTCCCCGATCACGATTTTGATCAAGATATACCTGATTTTTTAAAAAGTTTTTGCTTACTAATTAAACCTTTGAAATCAGAACAAGAGAAGAGAGGTCGATCAATTGTCTGTGCCTTGTTTTGTTCAATTTCTGGATAATTCCAAGCTTCAGTTAACAATTTCCGTTGCTGTAAATCAAAGAATCTGTAATTTTTCATTTGTCTTTTCTGCCGCGGCCCTATATATCGTCGGTTGTTCCAACTTTACTAATATCATAACTCAAAACAGGAAGCGATCCATTCCCTCCCACAGTGGGGTCTATACTACCGCCCCCTCGTGAGAGGACTAGAGAGTTGCCTCTGGTATTCGCATGCAGCCACCCAGCCCCTCCTCGCTCAGCGACCGGCGAACACATGGCCTCAGTGTTGGGGAGGGACTAAGCTGGCAGCAGCAGGACTGACGAGGATTAGTAAAGAATGTCACAGTGCAGTTTTAAGATTTCCTGCTAGCACATTTCAGATGCGTTCATTTGAGCATGTGGAAACAGGGACGATATGAGCATTGGCCGCAAACGTCTTCTTCTTCTGCTTCTACTTCTACTTATTCTACTGCTTATTCTACTTGTTATGCTTCTACTTCATTGAAATGAAGGTGTTTTGCAATGTTGCAGTAGTGAGAGGCGTTATAGGCATAGTTACGCTCAAGCGTCAGACTCAAGCTGTCTTTAATCCCCAAGATCCTGATATCATACCTGTTCTGACAGTCTGGATCCTTTCCCCAGCTGTGACAGACTCTGTCATGCACTCATGTGTTGTGAAAGGGCCTCTTAACTACAATAATCGGCAGCTATTTAAAATGTCGAAACGTGCTCTTGGCAAACTTAGCCGTGCATGCTCACCTTTCACACAGATCAGGAAACCTGGGACGCATGGGGTGAATCAGACCGGTCACACCGTCCTCTGTATGTGGGTGCGTGTGTGTGCGCGTGCACTTACTAAGTGTGTTCACGTATGTGGGTGTGTAGGGCTTGCCAGCATGAGCGCGTTTGTGTTTTTCGACGGGTGCTCCTCTCAGAGTGCATGTCTGTGTGTGTGTATGCGTATGCACAGAGCCAACAGCAGATAATCTCCCTTTACATCAAAACGCCTTTCTGTTGTACCAAACTGATACCCAGACATATTAACCTGCATTGCGTTTACTGCAGAACACAGATCTACCTCAGCTTCCTTTGCATCACAAAGTCATTTTCTAGTAGCCTGTCTTAAATTAATGGTTAAATGGTGATCAGTCACAGTTAAAACGTATTATTTCGCTGTACATTAAGAGGTGTTGTCGAGGAAAAAGTTGATTTCTTAGGAACGTGGAGCAGCTCGTTGAGTCCCGTGTGACAGCTCAGCTCTTTACTATTTACTGCAGGTGCCTTGATGAGTGACTCTCATTGCTTCAGGCACCTGACTCTTAAAGGGCCAGACAGCTTGATTATCTATTTCACACTCAAAGTACCAGTTTGTCACCTTAGCTGCCTGCCTCTTAAAGTACCTGTTTTATAAAGTTACCGTTTTGAGCCTCATTCATTGCTGCTGCTATCTGGTCTACATATCTTCTGATTTATTTCACTGTTAGTTCGTAAATATGCTTCAGTAGCCTGTCGGTAGACTTATTATTTCAAGAACAAGAAACTGCTGAAACTGCATATTGATCCTGTGTAATTTATTGAGCGATCTCCAGCGCTGTAGCAGAGCTGCAAATTTAGACGTGTTTGCGATGCTTTGGGCGGCAAATAACCCCCGTGCAGCAGGAGAAGAACCCCAAGGGGATGTCTCTGTTGTAGAATTAGGTTTCAGGATGAAAACAAACTTGCGGCAGCCAAATTGCATCCATCAAGATTGACGCGCATGCCAACGGAGAGGGACTGACTAATCTGTAACGGGGGGAACGGTTAAAGAAAAAAAGAATGGCAGCTGTTATGCAATGTCTCCGCCACGAAAACAGTGTCAGGTTTAGCCTGTTACTGCATTTTATGTTGATGATTGTGTTTAGCTGGCAGCTAAAAATAGCTGGTTGCCAATGACAAACCAAGCATAGCTTGAGTAGCCGGGCACAGTTTATTCAATACATTTCTCGATAGTAGCTAATGCTATCAATTCACTTTTTATATGTTGAAATAAAAATGAATCATTTTCCTTTTTTAATTAAGGCACTTGTGATGCCTGTTTGGAGTAACAGCATAGCTTGCTACTAGCTGTCTGTTATTCTGACGGGTTATTCATTTTAAGCTCTTGCTAGCTGTCTAACAGTTATTATTATTATTTTATCATCATCATCATCATCATCATCTTCAGGCAGGACCCCTTAACCAAAGGAGCTGTCATAGCATACATATTGTTCATTATACATCTGGACATTAATGGAAAAAAAAACCCACAAGCCTTTCATAATAAGAACGTCTCCAGCCACCAGCTCTACCTCCTGACTCATGGCAGGACTGGTATCTGTGAAACGGCCTTTACACTCTTGCCACCTTTTCTTAAGGTTGAACATCTGTTATTTGTCTGTACGGTGTGATGGTGAGGTTTTTTCATCTGTCCCGTTGCCTGTCTTTAACCTGTCTGCTCTCCTGTGGCATCTGTCTGTCGCTAACCTAGGTGGGCCCGACGGAACCGGAGGAAAGCTTGGTACGCCCGCGTTCTTTCTACAGTTTTTAGCTTTTAGCCACAGAATTTACGGACGGTTTCCATCAATCTCCACCTCTCAACACTTCCCAAGGGGTTTTCTCAGGCCCCGCCCCCACCTCAGTACTGACAGCTCTCTGCAACTCTTTCTCACTGCCAGGGCATGATCACGCTAATATGTGAGCCAACCACTAATCACCAAATTAAGACGTTTTTTTTTTTCTTTTTTCCCAAAAACATTAATAGCTGCCAGAGTTTGGGTCAACTCCAGTCCAAGTGGCGGTTAGGAAACAACACCAAGTGTGATATTTGATGACTGTATGTTCACATTAAGAGTTATTTTAATAGAGGAATTGACCCTGCACTCTTCAGAATTTACATTTGGGATTTGAGTCACTCGTTGGCATGTACAGACCTGCTATTGTAGTAGAATTGCTCTCTTGGGATTATGGGTTGGGTCAAACGCAAGTGTTCTCCAGTCTTTGTTGCTGCTTCTCAATGTTTACTGCAGCGACTATTGCTTTCATTCATTCTCCAGATGGATACGCTTCTCTTACGTTCTTGCATTGCATAGTTTCAGCTGTTTTTGTTCTACGACACACTGTGCGTAACAGGGCCGAGCTTATATAAGATCGCACAGCTTTTCACATCTCAGGTTTCACTTGAATAAGGGCCCCCGAATGTTCAGTTTGGATAGATTTGATTCTCCCCCCCACGGCCCTCCTTCAACTGAAAGCCTCCTTCGTGTGCTGTGCCTGATGCGAGCGAATGCACCTACGCTCCGTAAACGCTGATCTCTGATCAGCGACTCCTTGCAGCTGTTCCGGAACATTCCGTCTGAAAACGTTACGGAAATAACTGTCCGCAGAATTCAGGCTGGCCTGTGAAATTGCATGCGCTTCATCTGTGTGTTAGAAGCGAAAAGCGATAGGCTGAGTCACCTGCACATTGAAATGTGTGCATTCTGTTACCAATCCTAGCACCCCCAGGTTTGTCACGTTATGATGCAGAATCACTGGTCTCTTAAAGCATTTGTTGCCTAACCTGTTTCAGTTTGCTGGGGTAATCAATGCAGTCCACCCATTGGAACAAACTGTGTTTGTGATCATGTCCTGGAATGCTTGATGATGTTTCACAGCTTATTTAAATCACCGACTAATCAACTAACATTGAGATTGATCGGAAGACGTATAAATAGCACTGTACAGGGGAAACAATCAATGGACACCATTGTTTTTGATTGACACTGGGTGCTGAATGATCCTGGCCTCTTGTTTGGTCTGGGATCAGACAGCGCTAATCCATGCCCGATTTAAAGAGTGTTCCCTTGCTCCCGTTCTCCAGAGGACGATTACGCTGGGAGCCGGAGACAGGCAGGTGATCCAGACTCCCATCAACGACTCTCTTCCCGTCAGTGGCTGCAGTGTGGCTCAGCTCTTCAGGCAGCTAGGTCTGTAACCAATCAGCATGTGCCCTTTGCAAGGCAGGCGGGACTGTCCTGAAAAAGGGAAACGTCGGAGATGCCGTTTGATTGGACGCCACCGAGCATTCAGCGGGTGCCGTCCAAACAAATGTATTCCCTGGGTTAAAACTATTCACTTAGTTAATCAAACTTCAGTTTGTTTTTTGTATACACAAGATCATGGTATTGATTTATGAATGTATTTATGGTGCCTGCATTTGTGTTTGTTTGTGTGTCATGATAAAATACTATACTAATACTTATATGATGTGCTACATAATACTATTTAGATCTAAGCCATAGCTAAAGTATTAGTACCCACAGGAACAACCCAAGCTACTCTGAAATCCAGCCCAGTAATTCTGTTTATAGAACCAAGATGATGGATGAGTTGATTAAAAGGTTTTTCAATAGACACAGACCGTCCGTAGCCTGCTTAGGAAGGAACATGGAGAGTCTGTCTCCATGGCGATAAACAGTCCCTGTCCCTTCCCTTCCAGGAATCAACAACGTCCTCTACCTGTTTTGTGCTGCCCTGACGGAACACAAGATCCTTTTCTTGTCCAGCAGTTATCATCGTCTCACCGACGCCTGTCGAGCCCTCCTGGCAATCATGTTCCCTCTCCAATACAGGTGGGCAGAAGCCACTCCCACAGCCCTCTACAAGCTTCTCACGTCACTGCTGTTGCACATTGCTCCGCCTCAGACAAACAGTGAACACGCCTCCCTCCCTGCCAGATGTAAAGTAGTTTATGTGCCTTGTCTCAGAGCGAGAGGTTTCCAGAGTCCTTCCAGGGACAGAAAATATGTCGTATTTTTTATGTCTGCGTCAGAGGTGCAGTCTCCCAAGCCGTATTTCCTGGAATAGGACCAAAGTTAAAATGACAAAGTAAAGATCCGGTGAACCCGGATCGCTATGCACTTAAGCCTGCTTGGCCGCCTGGCTTCGATGTCAACATCGATCACGCCGTGAAGAAGCATTACTGTCCACTCTCCATTTCAGTAAGCCCTCAGGTCACCGTGGAAACCATGGAGTCATACGCCACTTGACTCGAGAAGATGTTTTTGTAGAGTTTTGCCTTTCAGCCCCACTACTGAGAAAGAACACTGTGTCTCTCTTTCTAACTGTTTCTTTCACATCTTCTCACTTTCACTCACTCACTCTCACTCACTCTCACTCAATAACCATTACTTTTACATACCACCTTACTCCACTTTCTTTCTGTTACACTCATGTGACCTGACATTCACTCTTAAACACACCTACTCACCTGTTCACAGTTTCTTAGTCCCTCTCTCAGTTCATGATGCATTATTGGCATTATATGTTGTAGTATACTGCCAGTGCTTCGCAACAATATCATTAGTGTGTTTTTGAAGTACCACCTGCAATCAGAATAATTTGACAGTGTAATACATCAGATATGAACAATTTCATAAAATAAATGAAACAAAGTGAAATGGTGCATACGCTCCTGGTTAGTTTGTACCGGTGTCTTACTAACATCTGCTCTCTCTCAGGTTGCAGTAGGCCGTCACATGCTGTGCAGCTAATTGTGTGTATTTGCCTTCTCTGTCTCACAGTTTCACGTATGTCCCAATCTTGCCGGGGAAACTACTGGAGGTGCTCAGCACTCCCACGCCCTTTATCATAGGGGTCAACTCCTTTTTCCGCTCGGAGACGCAAGAGCTGGTCAGTCCGCACCCTCCGCACCTCCCCAACCCACACCCATGGCAACGTCTCAGTACTAATCGATAAACACCATTTTCTTATTGCTCATTTACGTCTGCTGTACAGAGCTAGTGGCTCGATCACAATTTTTTATTTGACCATAGAAAAGATTACACTTAATTTAGTTCCCCTCCAAATGAGTATTCGTGTGTGGATGAATGAACACCTACACGAAGAGAGGTCACTGCCTGGCGCTGAAAAACAATTTAATCTCATGGCATATTACACATTAAAAACTTTTTTTTTTTTTTTCTGGCTGGTGTACTTGAAGTGACCCTTAAACATGTCTGTCAGTTGTCTTGAACAATGAACCTCCTGTTACATGTTTCAAGTCATACGTCTGAAGATGGACTGTTCTAGACACAGCCGGTCAGAGATCATTTCCCCTGGCAATGTCAGCAACTGTCCGTCTGTATTTGCGCTCGGCAGATCACGGTACTAATAATTAACGGCTGTTGACAGAAAAAAAAAAAAAAAAACATCATATGAGGAAGCTTTACAAAGCTCTTTTTAATTTCGGCCATCGACATACGCAGCACACTGTGCTTGTAACGGTCTTTTGTAATCATCAAAGCCATTAGGACAGGCCAATTTAAAGCCAAAGGAACTGCAAGGTTTATTACATCAATCTCCGTCATTCAGAGTGCCTCTAAGTGCAGACGCTCATGACAGCCTCAATTAGAAAGTGATTTTGGGGGCCAGAATGGAGTCCGACTGTCTGAACTCATCTTGTCCTCCCTGACTGGCGAAAGGGGTCTGTGTGAATTCTACATGGTCTGTGCACAGGTGATGACAGGAGCTTGGCTGGTCTTGCGGTGAATGGTTGACATGTGTGCGTGCGTGTGTGTGTTTGTTGCATGTCCGTGCAGCTGGACGTAATCATCGCGGACCTGGACGGCGGCACGGTGACCATCCCGGAGTGTGTCCACGTCTCCTTGCTGCCCGAACCGCTCCAGCACCAGACCCAGACCGCCCTTTCCATGGTAACCAGAACACACCAATCTACGCCTGTATTCGTGCAGAGAATAATGATTGTATTCATTCATAATGAATACAGTGCATTATAATACACAATGCACATACACAATCCAAGTACGTTCTCATGATGAAACCAATGCAGTCAGATGTACTGGACAAGTTGTGATCACATGATTTAAGTCACGGTCAGGGCTGTATATCTGTTAAATGTATATCTGAATGACTGTTTATGCCGTTCAGACCTTGTTTGAGAAGGGATGATTAGGTTACACGTGAGAAAACCACGGACAAGAAACTCTATACCTTGTTTGCATGCAGCCGATCCTCTGCACCTACTTCCAGAGGCGAGCAGAGTTTGTTTTCTCGCCCTTGGCTTGTCTGTGGACTATATTTGATGCATAAAGCTGTAGGTCTGAAACGAGCCCTTTGTTAATCGGCGTGTTTTTCATGGTCGAATGGTAAACAAACATCAGCCGAAAACCGTAGGAGCTTCTCCTCGGTGTCCCAAAGCACGAAAAACAGGCCTCTCACATGGACCTTCCAGCAATGCCTGCTTCATCGCAAGTTTTTAGAGCGCTTTAAAATAGCCCCTGTGCTAACTAACAAACTTGCGCAGATGTGGCGAGTGCTTCCCTCAGTACTTTATGAGAAGAGAAGGCTCCACCGGTTCCAATGACATACGTACAAATAAGACGTTTTGACCGAAATTGGTCCGGTTGGCTAGCCGTGTTTTTTTGTTCCCTGACCAAGTTCTTTTTCCCTTCTGTAGCTTGAGTTCTGTGGTATTTGTGATAACTCAATTCAGCCATACCAAGGTTGGTTTCCGATGCTCTCACACATAACAATGTCCATTGCCCATATTCATGAAGTGCATCAATTTTGAGTGCTCAACTAAGATTTGGTTTTGCCTTTTAAATCATAATGGATGAGGTTAGGGTATGGACAGGGGAAATCTGATCGTAGATCAACTGTTATCAGACCCTTTATGAATATGGGCCCAGGTCTCCCCTGTGTCTGTGTTGGCCCTGACAGATTATGAACTCTACTTCTAGATATAGCAGATTCCATTAAGTGGTTCTGCAAAATCTAAGATGACAATCGCAGAGGAAAACTGATAGGAGTCAGGGACAGGTTGGTAATTTGGTTTCATTTCCCAGAGATGGGTCTGGTAGATTAAATACGGCAGTCAGGGTCACGGTTACATAACTGTATGGCAGAGCAAACAGCCGGACCTGTCCATCTTCAGCTCGACAGAGCAGGAAAAAAGTGGCGGCCATTCTGGAACGGCTCTAGCCAAAAAGTGCTTTGAAGTTGCGCCGTTTCTAATGCATTTTCCGTCAGGCTTTCCAATAATCCACCTCCAGCGCTTTTTTCCGGCTGTCACTCACGGTGGCTGCTTTTCTGGTGTCTGTAGGTGCTGGATCCAGAGCTGGATGTGGCTGACCACGCCTTCCCCCCCTCCTCCACCCAGCCCTCCACGCTTAAGATCCAGGTAACTGGTCGTGCTCCATCTCTTGCTCCCACTTATACCTTCACCGGTAGTGGCAGTATGTTAGAAAAAGAACAGTGCTGATGTCTGAGAATCCACAGGCCCAGGGAATGCAGTTTATCACAATCCGTCACACTGTCTCTGCGTGTCTTTCCTTCTCCTCCTACTCAGAGTAATGAATCGTTCAATCTTAACTTCTCTGAGGATAGTTTTTGAGTCTAGAATGCACAATACCCGATCATTCCAATTGATAACATCAGTTGCACATCCTAGATTCTGTACCAGCTGTGAGGAGGAAGGACTCTGTAGTCTGTGGTGTCAATGGCCTTACGTGGCCTTTTTTTTTTTTTTTTGTTCCCCTTCGAACCCGTGTTGCAGGATAAAGAGATCCGGGCCGTGTTCCTGTGGCTGTTCGCACAGCTGTTCCAGGGCTACCGCTGGTGTCTGCACATCATCCGGATCCACCCCGAACCCGTCATCCGCTTCCACAAGGTACTGTGAGGGTGTATCATGCCGGGCTAACGTACGTACGCAACACTGCCACCCGCCTCCCTCCATTACAGTGGGCTCATTTGAAGAGGGGACCCTTAATGTTAGGGTAATCACTGTCAGCATATTGTCCTTTGTGCCTGTAAAAAGAGACTACCCCATTTGAAACCAACACTACCCAACAAACTATCTCACTGTGTTAAGTTTATTTGAAGAGGGGGACCCTAAATGTGTCTTTACAGTCAGCATGTCAGCTTGATAATATAACTTTTTGCCATTGCAAATGGGTCCAGCAGCTTTTTAAAATAGTTTTTAGAATTGTGTGTTGGGAAGCATGAAAATAAAGGATTTATTTATGTGACTGCCCAATTTTTGTCCTCATTTAAAACACTTTTCTTTTGTGTCTGCAAACTGATAATGTTTTATAAGGTCAAAGAAGATGTTCTGTGCCTGGTGTCCAATCAAAGTCTCAATAAAAGAAGGTTACATGTTATTGTTATCCTGTTACTTATGAGGTTCAGTTATTTTATCAGCAAAGTAGTGATTTATAGTCCCTTCTGTGCCAAAGCTGAATATCTGAATATCAACCAAAGTTTAAATATTATTTCCTCTTATCTTTGATTTTAACTGAAATAAACTGTCATCCAGAAAGGACTGTGGAAGGTGCTTTTTCAATTGGTTATTTTCAGAGCAGTGGGTGTCCACAGAGAGTTCTGCAGGGTCCTGCCATTTTTATTATTTTTAAATTTTGTTTTATTTTTATTGTTGATTAAGTTAATATTGTTGTTTGTGGCAGATTTTTCTGTTGTGTGTTGGCCCACATGTACTATGCATATTTATATTGCTGCAAGAACATTTGCCAAAGAATTTTACAGTAAAAGATTTGTAGATCAATTGAGGATCACATTCTGTTGTGGTCTGTACTGCTCTCCCCATGTGCACAGCGCCCCCCTGTGGCGGGGTGGGTGTATTGTCTCGGGTGCCGTGGTGACGGGTGAAGGAGTGGCAGAGCCCGTTTGCAGCTGACCTCCCTCGCTTTGTTTTTATCCAGGCTGCTTTCCTGGGCCAGCGGGCGCTGACCGAGGACGACTTCCTCATGAAGGTGCTGGACGGGATGGCCTTCGCTGGCTTTGTGTCTGAGAGAGGCCCTCCTTACCGGACCACCGACCTCTTCGACGAGGTCAGCAGCCCCCTCTCATCACTCACATAAGACTGATTTATATATCGTAGGGGTTATAGCGCTGATAAATTCTTGTGGGGTATATGTGCTGAAATTGAACTGTTTTTTTTTTTGTAATAACCCCCGCTTAGAATTCCTATGTTGTCTGAACACATTCATAAATGGTGTCAGAGGTCGAAATGTAATTTTGTGTAATTTATGTAATTTGTATTTATATCCCGTATGAGAGCTGCTCGGCTTTGTTCCTGGTGGGCCCAAGTCCAGTAGATTTCCCAGGTCTTTAAAATACTGAAACACAGGGAAAGCTGGGAAGGATAGCTAAATTGGGTCAATGTACAATGCACTCATTAGTTCGGTTAGCTAAGTGCCTGGCTGAAACAAAACTCCACAGACTCTGCAGCCCTTTGAGGTTTTTAATATTCTTCATGTTGAAATGCAATAGCAATTGTAGCCTAATGGGAAGTGAGCCGGTGAGGAGTGGTGCGGGTAATGGCGTAGTCGATATTTATGATGGTGCAGCGAGACAGCAGAGCAGATAGGCAGCCAAGCAGCGTGGAACGAGTTGTTCGCCGCCCGCCGAGCTGCGCACCGGATCCCGTCTGTCCTCACTCGTCCCCTCCCTTCACAGCTCAACGCCAACCAAGTGGAGCGCATCCGACACGAAGAGGAAAGGCCGCGCAAGGTGCTGAACCACGTCAAAGAACTGGCGGAGCAGCTCTTCAAAAACGTACGTGGTCTCCGTAGCACCAGGGCTGTCGCCCCCCCACCCGACCCCTCCACTGTGCCACCTCTTGCTTTTCAATTTGTGCATCTCGCCCCACAGAGAACCCCTGGTGCCCTCAATCTCACACGATGGCTGTGGATTCAGTCCAATGTGATTTTTTTCTTTTCTTTCTATTAGACAACGCAATAAAGATTCAGTATAAAGGGCAGGGGGAGGCCTGCTTCATTACTGAAGCCTGCTTCCTGCACCTGCTCACCTAGAGTCGCGCACGGAGGAGGGTACTTGAAGTTATTTGGCCAATAAAAGGCCCCTGTCTGAATGTCGGACACAGCCAGGCTGTTTATTTATGGGCCTGTTTGATCAGCAATGGGAAAATGTCAGATGTGGAAAAGACGTGGTTTTGTTTTTTAAGGTTTTTTTTTACGGTTTTGTGTGTAAAACAGGATTTAGATTTTAAAGGAGCCAGGATGCCTTGTTTCTTATGCTCAGCGGGTGTGATCGCGCTGGACTAATATTTCACACAAGGTCTAAAGTCCTCGTGTCTAGCCAAGCCCTCTATTCGGCGCTCGCTGTCCCTGTGTAGGCACAAGGCGTGTCTCTCTGCTCATCTTGCACTGTACCACTGGAAAAAATCAGTCACCATTAGACCTGAAAGGATGTGCCACTTTGCCTGAAACCAGAAAGTTTGCAGTGCTTCCACCATCAAGAGAGGCAGAAGGGGAGACAGGCGGCCTATTTAGAGATAGGTTCGGTCTCTGAGCACCAGAACCTCGTTCACTGAACAGGAGAGAGCGACAAGGCGCTCTGTGCACCACATCACAGGCGTACAGCTGCCGTGTTTACGGTCGCCCTGCCTCGGCTTTACTGTCTGCATAAATTCCAGCAGAACACAGTGTGTGACTTTATCAGAGTGGAATCCAATAGGAAACAGGGAGAAAACCTACCACTGCTCTCAGCACACTTTGTGCCCCTGCAAAATGAGGGCATAGTTGAAAATGTGATGAAAGTTAAAGTGTGTGCTATGTGTTCTTCTTATTGGAAATGTTTCATTGAAGAGTAAGTGCAGTGCTGCACTAAAGCACTGAATTCCTGGATGAGTTTTAAAACATCACCCCTCTTTCTCAGATGACAGTTTCCTTTAAGATACACTTCATGGCCAAAAGTATATGGACTCCTGCTCATCCAACATCTTATTCCAAAATCATGGGCATTAATATGGAGTTGGTCCCCATTTGCTGCTATCCACTCTCCTGAGAAAGCTTTCCACTAGATGTTGGAACATTGCTGCGTGGGTTTGTTTCCATTCAGTCAGAAGAGCATTAGTGAGGTCGCGCACTGATGTGGGGCTATTAGGCCTGGCTTGCATTCGGCTTTCCAATTGATCCCAATGGTGTTTGATGGGGTTGAGACAGGACTCTGTGCAGGCAGTTTCTTCCATACCGATCTCAACAAACCATGACCTCTATTTGTGCACAGGGGCATGGTCATTCTGAAACAGGAAACAGCCCCAGACCAAGGGGTGTCCACATACTTTTGGCTATAGAGTGTATTTACTGGCAACCCTTATGGCCAGTTTTGCTTAACAGTGAAGCTGGTTATATTCCAGTTGGGAGGAATGGTACTCCATGTAAATATCTGGTTAGCACATAGAGTATCTTTGTTGAAACCTCCTAGAAGCAAATCCCATCTGGGCCCGAGCTTACAGAAAGGAGAGGTCCCTTACAGGTAGTTGATGGGAGCCACTGTAAGGTCTTGGTAAAGCCTCTATGCCCGGTCATTACAGGAAAACCCGTACCCAGCAGTGGCCATGCACAAGGTCCAGAGGCCCACGGAGGGGTCGCACCTGCGCCTCCACCAGACTACCTTCCCCCACCTGGACGAGGTGACCGTGCAGCTCTTCATCGACCACGCCGCCGCCAAGCTGAAGACAGCGCCGCCAGCCGTCAAGGTGGAGATGAAGTGCATGGTGCCCTCTGGGCCCCCCCTGGGTGAGTGGCACCCTCTCTTCTGACCGGCAGGACTGGCACACCCTGATTTATGAGCCGGAGCTGTGGGCATCGGACAAGAACTTTGATTTGAAGGTCATGGGTTCAGATCTCAGGATTTGTTGATGTTACGGTGCTCATGTAAGTTTCTTTACCTCAGCAGGCTTATTAAAAACAGAGTGAGATTTTTTATATTGGGGGAAAAACTGAAAACTGTTTGGACTCGCTGGATATAAAGTTTTGAAGTGTAATAAGGAGATCAGAGGCACATGAAACTCAAATATTGACCAAACTGGATTTATTCATGCACTTGAATAAATCCACTTTTGCGCCCCCGTTACTGCTAGGACGTGGAGAAATGGCAGGGACATCAAATGTTAGGCCTTTTTTGTAATATAGAGTATAATGCCAAAATTCTTCTTTCAGAGGACATAGTGGACAGGAATGGGAACGTGCTTGCCAACAGTGCACGGAGACTGGAGGTGGTTAGGAACTGCATTACTTACATCTTCGAGAACAAGATGCTGGAAGCCAAGAAGGTGAGATGCATGCACACATACGCATACACATGCACACACACACAGACACAGAGGACATTGTCCATTTCCCATTTAAGTCAACTTATGTGTGTTTCACAGAAGGAAACCTCTTTGGGACTTGACTGCGGTCCTGATTAATTAGCCTCAAAGGTTCACAGCTGTATTTGTTTGTTCATTGGAGGCTGACTGGTGTAATGAATGGAGCTTTTCTGCTTCCAGCATTTTTTCTTAGTGCTAAGGAGTATGTTTAAATTTGAGAAAGTTTTTGAGAAAAGTTTTTGTTAAAGCATGTTGCACTTCTCCTCTCCTCCTAGCTGTTGCCGGCGGTACTGCGGGCCCTGAAGGGTAGAGCGGCGCGGCAGTGTCTGACCCAGGAGCTGAACCAGCACGTGCAGCAGAACCGGGCGGTCCTGGACGATCAGCAGTTTGACTACATCGTGCGCATGATGAACTGTACCCTGCAGGTAGGCCTGTGAGCTTCAGCTCAGCATCAGTGCCTTATTGCATTGTGGTAAATATAGGACTACATGGAATGCTGTTTGGACTAATTTTCCAGGCCTCCCTGGTGTTATTGCTTTGATGCATCAGTGAAGTGGTAGTAGACTTGGTGCGATGCTTCACTCGATGTTTGGCGCACAGAAACACATGTGCGATGTGTTTCTGTGCACTACTGTAGTACACGTTGGTGTGTGGCATCTACTGTACTTTCCTGTGGTCAGTATCATTAGTTCCTCATCTGTGCAGAGGCAAGATTTCACAAGGAATGACGGCCTATGTTTTGGCCTTGCAGACAAAAAAAAATGTTTGTGCTGTACTGTCTGTGGTTACCTTTCGAAGCTCCTGGTTGGCTCTCATCCACGGTCATCACAACCTTGTGTTGCGGTCATGCTGTGAAAAACACAGCAGCGATGTGATATATGAAACCCGCTGTCACTGAGAACGTGGTTTCTTTTCTCTCTTGCACCATGCTCAGGACTGCTCCCACATGGACGAACATGGCATAGCAGCTGCACTCCTGCCCCTGGTGACGGCCTTCTGTAGGGTAGGTGTGCCACTCATTCATTATTAAACATCCCACCACATCGTATACTTCAATAAGTACCGTGCTTTCTCCTGAAACACATCTTTGACAGTTTTATTAAAACATTAAAAAAAAATATATTTTTCTTTTCGCATCAATGACTTGACCTCTTTTTTGTAGAAACTGGGAGCGGGCATCACTCAATTCGCCTACAGCTGTGTTCAGGAACACATGGTCTGGACCAACATGCAGTTCTGGGAGGCCATGTTCTACAGCGACGTGCAGAACCACATTCGGGCGCTCTACCTTGAGGTCAACGAGAACGAGCAGCCTAGTCCAGTAAGAGCGACACCGACACAAACCCCCTTCAACAAATCCTACAGTGTTTCTTATGTATTATGCGTTATACTTGTCCCTATAAAGTAGACTGTGGTGCAGTCCTACGAGATTAAATATGATTTTGTTATTACCCCATAAATTTAATCATTAATGTATGCGCTCCCTAGTGGTAAAACATTGTTACTGCAGTACCCACTCTCTGAACAGGCGAATGAGGCAGTGAATGAATGAGTAGGTTAGTGAGGGAATGAATGACTGAGTTAAAGCATCATTGATACTGTTTCTGGGGCTGCTTCTGTTGTGAGACGTCAGTTTTGAAAGATGTGGTTCTCCCGTGCCCTTACGGAAATGGCATATACTGCAGTATATAGCTAATATGTGGACTTATATAAGGATACACACAGTATATATTTAGCAGTTTATATTTTAAGAAATATATTGCAATATCTGAAAGCAGCAATAATTTCTATATTTGCCCATATATTGTGTGCCCTATATATGTGTATATGTGAGAATGTCTTGTTTCAATGTATTTTCCATGTGCGTAAGGTTTGGGAGACCATAAGCTCTAACCCGCTAACCCAGTGCGTGTGTTCCTAGGAGGAGGAGGCTCGCTCTGCTCTGGAGATCGCCTCAGAGCAGAGGCGCCTGTGGCCCACCCTCGGCAAGGCCAAGCAGCAGGAGCTGGTGCAGAAGGAGGAGAGCACGGTGTTCAGCCAGGCCATCCACTACGCCAACCGCATGAGCTACTTGCTGCTTCCCTTGGACACCAGCAAGAACCGGCTGCTGCGCGGCTCCGGCCTGGGCGACGTGGAGAGCGTCAGCAACAGCTATGTCACCAACAGGTACGTTGCCAACGGGTCACCAGCACCGGACGGGCAGGGTTGGGGCTTAACCTTTCAAACTAAGGTTGCCCACAGATTACAAGAGTTTGCCTTCAGGTTTTGTAAAACAGGCCAGGGAATGTCAGAGCCGTGGCTTCACTTTTGGAATTACACTTTGTTTGTGTTAAGATGGTACTAAATAAACTATTAAGAAGTAGCCACATGCTGTTTTCCAACATAAGAGTTAGTATTTTATTAAGAAACAAATGTTTCAGAACGCAAGTGTCTTGATGACGATAACAGTTTTATCAGCCCCACATTAAGTTTTGGTGTCCAGCATTGTTACTTGAAGGCATTTTCTTTACTGGGAAACTATGGAATCTCCTCGTTTCTTTTCCGCAGCATGGCAGGCAGCATGGCGGAGAGCTACGACACGGAGAGTGGTTTCGAGGACGCCGAGAGCTCAGACGTAGCCAACTCAGTGGTGCGCTTCATCAACCGCTTTGTGGACAAGGTGTGCAACGAGAGCGGCGTGACCAATGATCACCTGAAAGCGCTGCACACCATGATCCCAGGTAGGCGCAGCCATTCGTGGCCCTAGACTTTGCATCTTGATTGGACGGCTCAGATGTCAAATCCCAAGGTTGGCCAAATCAAGTAAGGGTCCAGCACATTGAATGGTGTGGCACCTGTTGAATTAAATACTGTCCTTCATTCATCTTTTTTTCTCTTTTCCTCTTCACAGACATCGTCCAAATGCACATAGAGACCCTGGACGCAGTCCACAGAGAAAGTAAAAGACTGCCGCCTATTCAAAAGGTAACCAACTCGTACTTTTACGTAGCGCTGGACAAAGACATGTAGAGACACAAGCAAGCCCCTCCCTTCCCTCCCCAGCACCTCAGGGCCAAGCATGGCCTCAGGTACGTCCATCTGACGGCACGGTGTGACAGGCAGCAGGCTATGCAGTGCATGCTGGGATGTGTGGCTCCTCCGAGTGGCCCGGCCCTTTTACCTTCTGAGTGAAGAGTGACCTTTCGGACAGTTCTGTCCATTCTGCTCTCACTGTTGGACTGTGCTACTGGTGGTCTGAGGGGTCTGGAACTCGAGCAAGGAGAGATCGGACCGTGATTCGCAGATCATTCTGTTCAGTCGCTTAAAGTCCATGGCAGACTGTAGTGATCCACAGACAAACTGATCTACTGAGTGAGATTTGGCTGAAGACACCTCCTGGTTGGAACATTGGGCTAAAGCTGAAGAGCTAATTCTCAGTGCAGTTGTCCGCAATCGATTTGTAACCGATCCAGTGCCAACTGTTACCGGGATGCGCAGTTGACTATAGGGTTCCTCAGGGATGATGGGGAACAGCAAGTCTGGCCAATCAAGCTTTTGTGGTCTGCCTGCGTCCCCTGTAAAGATAAGAGCTGTACAGCTCCACTGGTAGACTGCAGGGTGAAGAGAAGTGGCATCTGCCTGCCAGAATTTATATGCCAGAATACTCTGTATCATACCAAATTGATGTTTCAGCAAGACAAGAGCTAACAATTGTGGTGGCTTTAATGAATGCTTAAAGATAAACAGAGATAAAAAGTTGCTCAGAAGTTTCTCAGCAAAGGACAGCAGTGTTTAAGGGTTTGATGAGCTAAGACAGTGTTGAAGTGGTTACTGTGGTGTTATGTGCTCAT
The DNA here is from genome assembly GCA_029718625.1 of Synaphobranchus kaupii. Lineage (NCBI taxonomy): Eukaryota > Metazoa > Chordata > Actinopteri > Anguilliformes > Synaphobranchidae > Synaphobranchus > Synaphobranchus kaupii. The sequence goes on along the minus strand of CM056376.1, from coordinate 82,658,656 downwards.
TTCTCAAGAAGGCAAGGTTCTGTCTCTTAACCTAAACTTGGCATGGCAGAGAGAGACCTTTTTGCACACCCAGGTTTGAGTTTCCAAATGAAAATATAAGCAATGGATACATTGGACATTATCTGGCCAAGTGAGAGAAAATGATGTCACTGATAGCTGCTACGGTTATGAGCATGAGTAATGCTACCCCTCCACACCCCTATCCAGCACCATCCAACATGTGTGTTGGCAAGAACTCAGCGCATGCCTTTTGTCCAAACAAACACAACCAGTGTTCCTTTGAGTGTGTGCCAAACAATGTTTGTTCTTGCAATGATTCATATGTGATTAAACAGGGTGATTGCAGATCTTATAAACCTCACCTGTAGTAAAACACAGAATTAAATATTGCTTTAGCTTTGGCAATCTGTAGGCAAAACTGAATTTTAGTAGGATTCGAGTGGCCTTTAGAAAGGAAGAAGTATCTTTGTCTTTTCTTCTGACAAGAAAAAAAATTTGAATAGCTTGCCCTGCTTTGAGTGATACCCATCATTTTAATTTAGACAGTATTTGTTTAAATATACCCACAAACATCAGCTATATGTTTTCTTAGTTTGTTTTTTTTGAGTGTTTGCTTATTCCTTTGAAGATTCCATTACATTCTTTATTGATTTACACATCTGACTGCAGTCATTATACAAGTCACAAGTCTTGTATATCTTAGATTTCCTTTTCTGTGATATGACTGCAGTAGTGTGTTTGTTTCATCTTAGCGTTCCATTTTGTGTAAGGTGGCTTGTGTGGCATGTGCTGGGGTTTCTTTAAAATACCCATAAACTTTGTATTTATGGGTTTCCGTTCGGTCAGTGCGGTGTACCAGCCGGTAACGGTCGCTCTTCCTTTCCCTCTTCCTGTCCCGCAGCCCAAACTGCTGAGGCCCACACTGCTGATGGGCGAGGAGCTTATGATGGACGGCATGAGGGTTCACCTCGTCTCAGACGGACGGGAAGAAGCCACCGGTCTCATGGGGGGCCCGCCCCTGCTGCCTGCCGAGGGAGCCATCTTCCTCACCACCTACCGCCTCATCTTCAAGGGCACCCCCAATGATCCCCTCGGTGAGCCTCATCAATATGATCCTTCCCTCCTCTGTAATTGAGTCGTGATCGGTTGCCTCGGTGATAAGAAACCTCGTTCTTGTTCCATTCCCGTAGTGGGGGAGCAGGTGGTGACGCGGTCGTTCCCCATCGCCTCACTCACCAAGGAGAAGAAGATCTCGGTCAGCATGCCAATGGACCAGTTCATTCAGGAGGGCCTGCAGCTTCGGTCCTGCACTTTTCAGGTACAGTGGAGTACACCCCTTGCCCTGTCTGTGTTTGACAAACGGGAATGCCGTTGAGCCCTCTTTTAAAATTTGGCTGCATTAGAGGAGGGCTAAACAGCCATAATACAAGAAAATAATTGATGGAGCCAGCTCGATACGATTGACTGCAGTAATGGCCAATAGATGCTCGGGTTCAGTATCACAGGTTCACATATTCTCTACTGCACTATAGCCTCACTGCCTACTAGGCCCCTTCACTGCCCTCCAGGCCATCTTACATTCCCCCAGCCTTCTCCTGAGTAGACTAACCTCCAGCTAAGAAGTCCTCTCTCTTTTTTTATGCCTGTACCCACAGCTGATGAAGATCGCCTTCGACGAAGAGGTGGCGTCCGATTTGGCCGAGGTGTTCCGCAAACACCTGCACAAGCTCCGCTACCCACAGCACGTCCAGGGAACCTTCGCTTTCACCGTGGGCCAGTCCAGTAAAATGGTGGTCGAGCACAAGAGCAAGGACAAGAACCAGTCTCTAAAGTAAGATCAAGTTTTCACAAACCCATCGACATCAATCTCCACGACTAACAGACATAATTCAACGTGACATGAGCCCATCGATTGAGCCTTATCGCCTTGCACAAGCTCCTGGCTTGAGTGTTGATCACTCCCGTAGGAGTCAGGAAACGCAATGCTTCATACATGGCATCTTTAGTGTTTCTGGGGTCATTTACAGAACAGTCCATATTAAAAGCCGTAACTTTCTCTCGTAACCAGTTTTCAGAATTTACCGTCTGTCTCGAGCAGTTCTTTTCTAGCGGAGTTTCCTGGAACATTCCTAGCGATACCTTTCCTATTTTTTCTGTTTTTAAAAATATATTTCCAGCAGAGTGTTTAATTTAAATCCATATAAATGAGTAATGTGATCTCTTGAGGTTACAGTAATGCCCTATGTGTTTTTTTGGGGGGGTTTTTGCTGTAAAAATGGTGTGACTTCCTAATTATAGGATTTCATCCTATAGTTTAATTCAGGGTGGTATTCCACAAAACATGATTATCAAGTTTTCCAGATAACTGTGAGACCAATAAGGCTGTATTGTCACATTCATGTTATTTCATTCGATGAAAATGGTTATTTCATGGTACTATTAGTTATCTGGCTAACTTGCTTATACTGCTTTGTGGAATACCCCCCTATTGATTTGACCTGTAAGCTGGCAAAGCATGTTACAATGTGGTCTCAGTCACCCTACATATGTGATCATTTTCTCCTTTATCTGTTCTTATGGGGAAATGAATGAGATGGCATAAATGCGCAACCTGTTTTGGCCTCAGCCACTGTAGCACCGGTTGACAGTGAAAACAGTTTCATGGGTTAGTAAGTCCAGACACGTCTCTAACAAGGACCTCAAATCTGTACCAGTGGTTAATTATTAACCACCGGAAAATGTGATAACTTTTGTGATATCCTATACTGTTAAACTATCCTTAGTATCAACTAAGAATAAGGGGTTACCTTTCAAATGATTTAACTCTACCCTGCCAAAACAGCTTGTATGTCAGCCGTATCTTATGAATTAGTAATGCATTTGGACTGCGTCAGCCTACTGCACGCTGAGAGAGATCTAGCACAACTTTTAATGAGGACCAGCTATATTTAAGCAATAAGGTACGAGACGCAGTACTATATCGCCAATATAGTCACAGTTAAAGGGTGTTGTTAGGCCCGACGCGAAGCGGAGGGCCGGCAACCCTTTAACTGTGACTATATTGACGATATTGTACGTCGTCGAGTTACCTTATTGCTTTTATAAAACGGTTGCCAGCTATATTGTAAATAATATATAAGGACAAGACACACTTTCAATAAAACAATTTTTAATTAACGTTATTAATTTAATTTCAACAGCAGAGAAAATAGTCCCGAGTGTAGCTGTTGCCATGCAACACAAAAACAAACAAAGCTAGGAATGGAATGCTAGCTAGCAAACTAACTAATAGCTAGCGTTATGTGCTAATAACATAATAATCACAATAATAATATAATGTAATAGTTATAACGTTAGCTAAAACAGTTATCTATATATAGCCTATACAGATGAAGTAACGTTAACTTGCTTTCACACAACCAGTCGGTAGGCTGTTTACAGCTAGCTTACTAAGTTTTAACGTTTTAACCGGTTTCATGAATCAGCTGTAGCTAAGCCTAAACGGTTGCTATCGTTACTAGCATAAAGACGAATCTGGCTCTCCAGTGAGAATGTCACTCCACCGTTAATTTCCTTTCCAGTGGATTTGGTTTCCAGTAGCTTTCGATTTTATGTCCACTCACGGACATGATTTCTCTAGCCTCCAGCACAGCATCAGAAAGTTTTTGCTGCGGACGTGCGGAGTGATATTAATTTAAACGTCCAGGGTAAACAGGTGTATTATTGCATCATAGGGGTACTATATCGCGAATATAGACACAGCTTTGAACGCCTCTCAACCAATCATAATGCGTGGTCAGAATTACCCGTTTTATAAATTGCAGATATAGAAGGATATAGCACTGATTTGTCTCTAAAAAAGATTCCATTGACCTCCTAAGACTGGAATTGTTTTGTCTACGTTGCAACTGCTTTCCTTCGGAAGGGAATCTGTTTGACCTTAGATAGTGCTGCGGTTGATTAATGTCTCTTGCCATTAAAGAATCTCTTAGAGTCGAGTTTCTCTCTGCATGCCTCCATCAGCTTGTACCTGTTAATCATGCTGGCCTTTATTTGAGTCCCAGTCAGGACCATATTGCAACGCTCTGTATGCATAATACTGTCAGCGACAGTCCTGAGGCCGCTGGGAGACGTGGCTCCCACATGCACTTATCTCCTCGGCCTTGTTACAGCAGGAGGGCGTTCTTTATATGACACGAGCATTTGCTGGCGCAGTAGGACTTATGAGCAACGGGAGTGTGAAGTGCACCCTTCACCTGACAGACGCTCTCTCTCTTTCTCTCTTTCCGTTCTCTCTCTTTCTTTCCCTCCCTCTTCCATACAGAACTCTTTCCAAGAACCTTGTGAAGAGTGCCAAGAAAACCATTGGCCGGCAGTACGTGACCCGCAAAAAGTACACACCCCCCACTTGGGAGAACCGGGGCAGCTTCCAATCCCAGCTCGATGAGGACGAGATCTCTGGTAACGCTCAGACCACACCTTTTTTTTGGAGCTGTTTTTTGGCATGTATCCCATACCACACATATAGATTTCCTGATAGGGATGTCATGGTATCTGTCCTGTAAGGCACAGTCATTTCATCACAACAAACCTAATGTAATCTGACAGTTTTACAGGACGTGAGCAGTCGATTGGAGTGTTTTTTAGGGTTTTTTTTAAAACAGTTTTAAGTTTGTCCTTCCACTGCATAGCTTTTAAAATGAAAATAGTGCTCCACATTGCACTAATTATTCTCTTTTTTACATGTATAGATTTTCAGATGCTAGAAAAGGGGCTACTCATTTCCTTGCAGTTTAATTGTTAATTGTTAGCAATTAATTATCAATAAGTGGCAGCCTAATTTGCTCACATTTGTTTCATTCTATAAATGTCACATTTAAGCTCAAGATTATTTGGATTGTAACATTGTGTTGATTTTCTTTTCTGTAGGGATGTCATTCATAAACAAAATAAACTTCTTCCTACTCATACTGGTTTGTTTTAGCCATATACTCAAAGCTATTGAGCCATTGTCTGTGCCAAGTCTCGCTAAATGTTTTTATGCTGGCGCTGGTTAGCAGCAGCATAAAGAATGCTACATTGCTGGTTGGTCTTTAATGTTTGACTTCTTCTCGTGTCCCAGTGTCTGAGGAGCCAGAACAAAGCTCCCTCACCCTGTCCTCCACCATCAAATCATCAGACCGGCAGACCATGAGCAGCGTGGTGGAGCGGGCCTGTTGCCGTGACTACCAGCGACTGGGCCTGGGCACGCTCAGCAACAGCCTGACCCGGTCCAAGAACGAGCCATTCCGCATCTCCACAGTCAACCGCATGTACACCGTATGTCGGAGGTAGGAGTCCCTTCCTGCATCTCCGAATCAGTCTTGACCGCCCTGAACATCTGTCTCCTTTTTATATGATGTCATGTCTAGTAATTATAGTGCACTTGCACTATATTTGCCATGTCTTGTATTGTGCAGTATATCAGCCCCTCCCCTACCCAAAATCTTAACCCCGCCTCTTATCGTAAGTCCTCCTATTCTTCTAACCCTGTCTTTTCTTCTGACCCCAGCTGCTGTCTCAAGCACACCTTTATCAAACTTATAACTCTTACCCTGACTCTGCCTCTTATATGCCTCTAGACCAAATCGAACCACCACCCCAATTCCAAACATTGACATTATGAAGGTTACGAAGTTACACATGAGTACCTTCATAACAATTCCACTGCACATGCTTGCAATTATGCAGCTCATATTGAACTACTGTATTTACTGTATATTAAGAGTTTAATGCCGGAACTGATCTGGTATTGGTATAAAATGCAGCATTGACAGCAGATTTTGTTGCCAATATGCATGATCTGAACTTGAGCAGGGCATAGAATGTGAAGCAAACATGGTAAATAAAACATTTGTTCTGATCACATAGGTCTGTCTTGTGGAAGACATTAACCTAAGATTTGACCAGTTCACGTGTGCTGGTTCACATCCTATGAATTACATGTAGGCATGTACATGTATGAATCGTATCTGTGTATCATTGCGCATTACATTACATTACAATCATTTGGCAGACGCTTCTATACAAAGCGACATACAATAAGTGTATACAGAAGGTCATTGAAGCAACTACAAAACAGATCAAACAAAGCACATCCTTCCCATAATGTAGCAGCTATAGCTAGTAATGAACATTGAATATAGTTCATACAGTAAGCTGTGGGTAAGTCAGCTATACCTTTTAAACTATAACATCAGTTACAGGAAACAAGCAAAAAACAGGGGACAAGTACTATGAAAAAGGTCCTAGATTGGTATATCAGTCTAGGTGGAGTCTGAAGAGGTGTTCCTTCAGTCTGCGATGGAAGGCAGACAGTGTTTGAGTAGAACTTAGAGGTGCACCCATGGCATATTAAAAACATGCATTCTATGCACCCCTAGCATACTGAAAACATTATTCTGCCATTGGGCTTGCTCTAAATAATTATATTTTGCGGAAGCTGCTATTGTGGTTTCTTCCTGGTCTGGTTGCATGCACATCAGTATCTGTATTTTAACCATTACACATGTGGTTGAGTTTCAGTCTCCTTTCTGTCTCCCACCCTCCTCACAGCTATCCCGGGCTGCTGATCGTGCCGCAGAGCGTCCCCGACTCCACCCTCCAGCGGATATCGCGCTGCTACAGGCAGAACCGCTTCCCCGTAGTGTGCTGGAGGAACTCGCGCACCAAGTCCGTGCTGCTGCGCTCCGCAGGCTTCCACGGCAAGGGCGTAGTGGGCTTCTTCAAGTCCCCCAACGCGCCCACCGCAGGTAACCACCACACCCACAGCCCAGAGTCATTAACCCAGCCCCCCCCCACCGTAGATAATCACCAGATCCACAGCCCAGAGTCATTAACCCAGCACCCCCCTACCGCAGGTAACCACCAGATCCACAGCCCAGAGTCATTAACCCAGCACCCCCCTACCGCAGGTAACCACCAGATCCACAGCCCAGAGTCATTAACCCAGCACCCCCCTACCGCAGGTAACCACCAGATCCACAGCCCAGAGTCATTAACCCAGCACCCCCCTACCGTAGGTAACCACCAGATCCACAGCCCAGAGTCATTAACCCAGCACCCCCCTACCGCAGGTAACCGTCAGACCCTCAGCTCAGGGTTATTAACCCAACACCCCCACCGTAGGTAACAATCAGACCCACAGCCCAGAGTCAATAGACCAGCACCCCCACCGCAGGTAACCGTCAGACCCACAGCCCAGTCATTAACCCAGCACCCCCACCGCAGGTAACCGCCAGACTCTCAGCCCACAGTTATTAACCCAGCACTCCCACTGCAGGTAACCATCAGACCTACAGTCTAGAGCAGGGGTGGGCAATTCCAGTCCTGGAGGGCCGGTGTGTATGCAGGTTTTTGTTCCCACCAATTACACCAGCTAAATGAGCTAATTGGCTGTTTACACCAACACTGGTAGATTAGATCACATTAAAATGTTTCATATAGGGACACAAGAAGTCTTCGGCTGTCATTCATGTACTTATTAAGAATTGTAGCTAAAATGTCAGATGGCGTAAATATTAGGGCTAATTAGGTCATTAAGGCCAGACGTTGGCATGAAAACCAGAAACAGATACGGCCCTCGTTGCCCACCTCTGGCCTAGAGTCATTAATCCAGCACCCCCACTAGAGGTAACCATCACACCGACAGTCCAGTCACCCGGTCTCCTGACTGACAGCTGTGTTGCTCCTCCCCCTTGCTGTCAGGCCCCTCCCAGGCAGACTCCACCAGTCTGGAACAGGAGAAGTACCTGCAGGCCATCATCAGCTCCATGCCCTCCTACTCAGAGGCCAGCGGCAGGAACACGCTGAGCGGCTTCACCTCCGCTCACATGAGCACCTCAGGTCAGCGCACTTCCACACCTGCCTAGGGTTCAGGCTCTGCTTTGAGTCACAGCTAATTTACCCATGAGTACCATGTTTAAAGGGTACTTTGGCTTTAGCTAAAAAAAATAAATAAATAAAAAATACAAACCTATTGAAAGTCTTTGGTCATATGAAAAGTGCAGTCATCAGACAACTTCATAAGAATAAGCTGATTGATGTGAACTTGGCACATCCAATTGGACAAACCTGCACTTTCATTTCACTTTCAAGGGAATCTCAGATTTTATCAAGGAGCTTCACATTCATGTTAGGCTAAAATGACATATAAGTGATACTGAGTCATTGAGAACAGCCATAAGGGGTCTTTGAATTATTATTTTTTTAATTGTCTAGCATGAATAGCTTGAATATCATATGATTAAATCAGATACCACTGTTAGTGGTCTATATTTAATGAACGTGTTTTAGCTGCTTGTCTCCGTTTGTTTGCTTGAAATGTAACCTGAGAAACTGGTAGGGCCTGCTGGTCAGGAAGGCGTGGTCACATGTCGTCTCATCCCTGTATTGTAAGTAAGCAAGCTGAAGGCCACAGGCAAGAATGATGCCCTGGACCCAGTAAGCAATGCCAACAGATGAGCAAACTGCTACAATGAAAAGCGCTGATTCTGTTCGGCCTCCATGACATCATCCTTAAAAACAGCATGTCCGTTTGATTGGCGGCTGCTGATTTTCTGTTTTACAATTGGCATGCAGCTTCTCTTATACTAATGGATAATGAGGCCAATCCTTCCAAATTGAATTCTCAGTGTAAAGACGCCGCGGTAAAGAGTGATTCAGGCTTCAGGCTTGCGTTTGTGCATGTGACCGTCACGTGGTCGTAACTGTGCGTGCCTCTTCTGTTTGCGGGGTCCAGACTCATCGGACAAGCTGAGGCAGCCCAAGATCGGGGCGCTGATGAAGCAGGTGATGGGGACCAAGGAGGACGCGCCCGGTACCTTCAGCAGAGGAGGTGAGCCAAAGGGGTTATTCAGTGTGAACCACGTCTTAAATATGCTTCCTGTTTCTTACAACCAACGCAGGGATGCACAAAGACTGCAGAAATGTGTCACAAGACCCTACTGTTTATCACGCTTTCAGTTACATTGTACTTCATCTAATGAGCTAAACTTTTCAACCTCACGTTTCATTCAACTTCATTCCACAATATTCTTATTTGCCATTGCCATCATTAATCCTTTAAATTATCCTTTTTTTTATGGTGACACGGTTGAGAAAATGCATTGAAAATGCCAACCTCTTGAAATAGCACGCTTGCAGAAATGTGTATACTGCCACCAAATTGTAGAAGGTTTGGAGTGTGGAGAACTGATTATGGGTTGTACCCTATCAGTGATGGGTGTCGTAGGTGAAACAACCTGCCATGTGCTTGTGGATATGTGTGTGTGCTTGTGTTGAGCAGCTGCGCTATGGCTAACGGGCATCCCTGTCCTGTTCAGCCTCAGTGCAGGGTCGAGCGAGGGTCATCACCCTCTCTCAGTCTAGAACGTCGGGGAAGACCCGAAACCTCCCAGAGGTACGGCAGATCAAGCAGGCCCCTGGCCTGGAGAGAAACCTAACCAATCAGATGTCTTTAACAGCGACATTGTTGGCTCGTCCATGCTAGCGCTCCTGTCAGTCATTGTCTCAACTAACCTCGTGTGGTGTTCCGTTTCTTTTGTTTTTTTGGTCCAGCGATCAATCAAATGACCTAACACGTTTGTGTTGATCTGCAGTCCAAAAGCACTCCCACATTGTCACGTGTCTGATTCTTTAGCGTTTTTTGTGTTCGCTTCTGTGTCTGATCTTTTCAGATTTCACGTGTCAGAAAAGGACGCTTGGTCCCGTGGGATGTATCTGTTTTGAAATCTCGACAGTGGAATGAATGGAGTTATGCAACTCTCCAGGGAAATTTGCTAAGACGGCTGAATAATAGCAGAGCGAAGTCCCTTTCTGACTCCTGTGTGATTCACATTTGTTTCTATTGAGCAAGATCAGCTTTACGCAGTGGGCGGCCTATTTAGTTTTCAAATTAAACCCACCCCCCTAAAAAAAACACTTAACGGACCAACTTACAGAATGGAAAAACAAAGTCTCAGTGTTCCTGTGCAAACATGTTTGACATAACCGTTCATGAGAAAACAACATGGTGACCCACTTTACTGTTCAGCCTCCTGGCTTTGTTTTTTGCACCTCTGCAATTTTGGCTCACTCACTTACATCTTTCACTCAATCACTTTCTCACTCAGTTTCATTAACTCACCCACTCATCCACTCACATGCTCAGTCTCACAAATTTAGACACTCATTCTTTCCTCACTCACCCACTCACTCACTACTCACCTCACTCACCCAACTTGCTCACAGATTAATTTACTCTTTAACTCACTAACTCAATAACCTGACTGACTGACTCGCTCAGTAGCTCACTCACTCATTCACTGAACAAGTGAGTGGCTACCACAGTAAAAGTGTGTCACCAATAGAGGGCGTTTTGAATTCCTGATAACGTTCAATACTGACATAGATTCAGAGAATTTTCAACCCATTGAAATATAATGAATCCGTTTCAGTTCTTTTGTGACTACTGTATTACCTCACCTGTCACAAGAGCACCTTAGTCTTCAGCACTGGCTGAGAAGCTGAATACACCTTCCTGTTGCTGAGTGGTGGCGAGGCGGTCCCTGTTTCTTGAATGACAGCCAGTCCTGTGTGTGACGCCTGTCTGTCTGCCACACGCCTAACAGGGAAATGGGGCAGTATCCGTGGTAGCGGCCGGATGAGCGTCTACAACCCCCGACTTAGGAAACCGGCTCTCGGTCAAGGAGTCCCCGCAGGCCAACGGAGGCCCACCCGAGGCCCACTTCCTGCGGCAGCAGAGAGCCTACCTCTACATCATCGGAGACAAGTCCCAGCTCAAGGTGATACCTCTCTCTCCCCGCTCGCAGAGCTAGAATAACAACACATCAGAGACTAGACTTGTGATTGAGCATGAATCTCCTGGCACCTGGAGGTTGTGGGTTCAAATCCCAATCTATAAATTTAGTGCCGGGATATAGAATATGTGAGGTGTAGCATTGTAAACTGCACGTTTTACAATGCTGGGATATAGAATATGTGAGGTGTAGCATTGTAAACTGCACGTTTACTGCGGCGGCCCATAATGTGATGTAGCAGCTTTAGCGTGGGCTTCATATAGGTGACCTCTGACCCTGACCGCTTGTGTATCCCGCCTATAGGGTACCAAGCAGGACTCGTTCCAGCAGTGGGAGGTGGTCCCCATCGAGGTGTTTGACGTGCGGCACGTGAAGACCAGCTTCAGAAGCTGATGAAGGCCTGCGTGCCCAGCTCCCCCTCCCTTGACCCCACATGTCCTTCTACCGCTGCCTGGAGGAGTCTGAGTGGATGTGCCTGGTAAGGGCCGCCATCAACTGCATGTCGGATGTTTTACGCTGCAGTTCCTAATATGTAGGTCTGGAATATGTAGGTATTTTTTGTGCCTAATACACTTCCGTTGACATTCAAATTTGTCAAATTAAATGCTTGACCTTTTATGTTCACTGTACAAGTGGTTGCAAAAAAAATGTTTAGTCCCATAATAGAACATGTATTGGGCTACATTTAGCCTGGTTTATGTTTTTTTGTTTGATTTGTTACGATGGATATTGTCATTTTGTCATTAACTTTTTTACTGACCGTGGCAGACCGCGTCAATGACCGTGTTCCGTGTTTGTGTCTCGCCAGCTACATAAGGTCCTGCAGGTGTCCGTGCTGGTTGTGGAGCTGCTGGACACAGGCTCCTCTGTCATGGTCAGCCTGGAGGAAGGCTGGGACATAACCACACAGGTAGCTTAGAGCACACCAACCACGGACTGGTCACACACTGCTGACCGCATAATGACCTGTCACTCAAGGACTCACATTATGGTGCAGAGGGTTGTACTCTGAACAGTTGGAAACAGAAGGAAAAAATTGGAAACGGGAAATAAGTATGTGGAAATGCACCACAGGGATAGTGATTGGTTGCTGGTACTAAGCGCATTCCACAATATGACCTTTCATGAGCAACTGTTAAATGCTCGGAAAGTGCAATCATTCACATTACATTACAGGCATTTAGCTGGCACTCTTACCAGAGTGACTTACACAGCTTTTTTGCAATTTACATATTATCTGTCATACTATTGTACTATTTATTTATACAACTGGATATATACTGAAGCAATTCAGGGTAAGCACATTTCCCAAAGGTACAACGGCAGTATCCTACCTGGGACTCAAACCTGCAGCCTTTAGGTTACCAACCCAGCTCCCTTCATTATATTACACTGCCTGGGTTTCAGTTCATGACAGCAACCACTGGGTGTGTTTGAACAAAAGCTAGTTTTTCTGTCCCCAAAAAGTGCCCTCTGACTGTCCCCATCCCACATCCCCTGCAGGTGGTGTCCCTGGTCCAGCTGCTGTCGGACCCATACTACCGGACCTTCGACGGGTTCCGGTTGCTGGTGGAGAAGGAGTGGTTGTCGTTCGGTCACCGGTTCAGTCACCGCGGGGCCCAGACTCTGGGCAGCCAGAGCAGCGGCTTCACACCCGTCTTCCTGCAGTTCCTGGACTGTGTGCATCAGGTGAGGCTGCACACACTGTGTGTGTTTGTGTTGTGCGCAGGCAGTGTTTTTAGACCACTGTGGTAACAAATAACAAATTCCACTGCGCTTGGCAAAGCAGCACACTAAATGGACATTTGTCAAATATTCTTATGATAGTCAATGGGAAGTTTAATTTTGGTAAACGAAAAACAAACTTTTTTTTGTTTGAAAACAGGATGTGAAGACATCAATTTAAATAAAGTGTTAATGAACAATCAGTTTCTAAAATGATATACAATGGGCCAATCGGCCAATTAGGGATCACTAGGCGGCCAAGGGAACCTCCTGTGAACAGAAAGTGCCTCGGTTGTGTTACGTTGAACCTGTCCCCCCTCTCCCTTCAGATCCACCTGCAGTTCCCCATGGAGTTTGAGTTCAGTCAATACTACCTGAAGTTCCTGGCCTACCACTACGTTTCCAACCGCTTCAGAACCTTCCTGCTGGACTCCGACTATGAGAGGATAGAGCTGGGGTGAGAGGGAAATTGCATTTTACCTCCCCAAACACAATACGGTTCTGCATTAACGCTGCGGACGATGTTCTACCCTTAGGATTAAACGCTGCTTCAACGTGGACTCCTCCTTATAGAAATGGCTTCGGACCTGCTCGCCTGCGTTTGCGGGTGGACAGGAAGTGCGCGGCATGCAGTTACGGAATTTATTAAGAGCGAGGCTTAACGTACACACTCTGTCCCGTAGGCGTGATGTACGAGGAGAAGGGGGAGAGGAAGAGTCAGCAGGTGAAGTCTGTGTGGGATTACATCGACCGGCTCAACAAGAAGACCCCCATCTTCTTCAACTACATGTTCCGCCCCTGAGGATGGAGAGGTTGAGGCCTTTGGGCCATGTAATCATATCTAATGAGCACAATCAAGATGGCTGACTCTATGCTTAAAGGTCTCTTCCCTGCATTGATGAATCAAAAGTTTGCAAGACAGACCCCTGCAAGACAGAAAGTGAAATAATGACCATAAAATCCTAAGGGTCTTACATTTTTGACCTGACCTACTTATTGTAGCCTTGAAGGCACAAAGAGGGTTTTGTGTCAATGGCAATGCATTCTTTTCTGCTGTGACCGCTTGTTTATTCTGCCACCCGGTGGCAAGTTGGCACACTGCAGCTGTCCAAAGTCACCGCCCTCTGATTTGCGAACAGGTGCTGAAACCATACAGCTACGTCTCCAACCTGAAGGTGTGGGACTTCTACACGGAGGAGACGCTGGCAGAGGGCCCCTCATACGACTGGGAGCTGGTGCAGGGGCAGGCTGAGCAAGCGGACGAGGGGGAGAAGCCTGACAACGGCTGCACCCAAGTCCCAGCGCAAGGTGGTGTGGCCCTGCTATGACCGGTGCAGCAAGGTGGTGCCTGATGCTATCACCAAGCTCCTCCAGGTCAGGTCAGGTCCCCGCCCTCATCCCGGCTTATTCTCTCGATTCCCGTGACCAGCTGTCCCCATTAATTACGATAGAGTTTAAAAGTGCGTTCAGCCGGGCCCCTTTATCCAGGCATTGTCTTATCCCTGTAACCCGGTTTGGATTGGCGCTCTCACACAAGTGTTTATCAAAAGTAGGTATTTTCTAGTAGGGATTACCCTCTTTCTGGACTAGAGAGAGATCCAGTATTGAAAAGACAATTAACATTATTTTGCAGTTTCTAAAGCGGATTAAACAGTGCTTTGTTTTGGAGATTTGGTTGGTTTGCATTAATACTACTGGTTGAAGACACTGATATTATTATTTGACAGTTTCTTTCTTATTTTAGTGTACTTAATGAACATATTTCAGATCTTATCTACCGCTGTGGTTCATTGCAAGACCATTTATTTGCTCTGAAAATGCCTCGATTCAGACAGAATTACACAGCAGAATGTTTACTGAAGCCGTTGAAGGATACCCAAGGGTAGAGTGGCATGCGAGTCTGTAGCCTTTCAGTTCTTGATCTCAACCACCGCTTCTGATCTGAAGCAGTGCTGCAGTACAACAAGAAGCAAAACTGCCTGATGGTTATCTCTGATGTATGTATGTATGTCTGTTTGTTTGTGTGTGTGTGTGTGTGTGTGTGTGTGTGTGTGTGTGTGTGTGTGTGTGTGTGTGTGTGTGTCTTCCAGGAGATACAATGTCTGGAAACAGAGCTGGGTCAGATGTCAGAGAAGTGGAAAGACACCTGGGACAAGATCAAAGCCACGCAGCGTACAGAAAGCAAGCTGGAGAGCAGGGTAAGTCTGTCAGCAGACAACCATCACCAAACCCTGGGTTTCTAAAGGGATCGGCCTGCAGGGGTCAAACTCACTACTTTATTCTGTCTGCACAGGGCATTGGTTTACTTAGAGTCCAAATATTAATTGACAGTTTTACCATTCCTGGAATTATGGGTCTAAGTGAACTTTAATGGTTGTTGTGGGGTTGATAAAGTATAATCTACTGCCACCTAGTGATCTGTCGGGATGTTGTCCTTAATGTCTGTCTCTCTCTCTCTCTCTCTCTCTCTCTCTCTCTCTCTCTCTCTCTCTCTCTCTCTCTCTCTCTCTCTCTCTCTCTCTCTCTCTCTCTCCTCTCTCTCTCTCTCTCTCTTCTCTCTCTCTCTCTCTCTCTCTCTCTCTCTCTCTCTCTCTCTCTCTCTCTCTCTCTCTCTCTGTCTCTGTCTGTCTCTCAATTTCAATTCAATTTGCTTTATTGGCATGACAAGACATATATATATATAATAAAATAATAATAACAACGATAATAATGATGATGAGAACAACAACATATGATCTTATAATAGTACATAATAAAGTTAATATAATTAATATAAAAATTTATAATAAAATAAATGAATGAATGAATAAATAAATGTGAAAATGGTTTGTACATAGTTATATTGATTCCTGTCACTCACTGTCCCTAAGACAATGGCAGGCAGCTATGTATTGTGCCGCCAGGTCACAGCACGTCCTCTCCTCTCCTAAGAGGATGGGGAGTTTTTGGATGTCTGTTAAATTTTTTTAATTGAGGGTATTTCTGATTTATTTTGGGAAAATATTTATTTCTAACTTCGTTGAGATGGCAATCTTTGCACAGTCTTTCTTCCTTTGGAAGCCATGTTTGCCGATGTCGGCCTTTTTCGATGGCCAAGCTGTGCTCACTGAGTCTGTACTTTGTCCAAGGTAGTTCTTAGTTTCTTGTCAGTCACCGTGGTCAGATATTCTGCCATGGTGTACTGTCTTTTTAGGGCCAAATAGCATTGCATTTTTCTTTGTGCTTTGTGTTTGTGTGTCCCAATAGGTGGTGTAGTCTTGTTTTGTGTTGTGCTATAATTTGATTGACTCTAATTGAATGCA
Organism: Synaphobranchus kaupii; assembly: GCA_029718625.1. Classification (NCBI taxonomy): domain Eukaryota; kingdom Metazoa; phylum Chordata; class Actinopteri; order Anguilliformes; family Synaphobranchidae; genus Synaphobranchus; species Synaphobranchus kaupii. The sequence goes on along the minus strand of CM056376.1, from coordinate 82,642,791 downwards.
TGGTGATGCTGTCCTGAGGCTTTAAGGCATTAGGGGTGGTTAGTGAACTGAGCCTCAGGGACCAGCTGTGTGAGAGGACTCTTTACTTTGCTCAGCTCTTGGCATTGCAGGGCTTTGTAAATGATAAGAGTGGGGGTCGCTATTTTTTAGATGCTTCCAAAATTTGATTGCCCTCTTTTGTATGTTGATTAGTAATGGATATCTGCCTAATTCTGCCCTGCATGCATTGTTTGTAGTTT